>OX621236.1:38451439-39732936 GCA_951640165.1 Pseudoips prasinana | reverse complement strand
ATAGAATATTGCTACCCCATTTCATCTCATGCGGGGCGTAGAAGTTGACTCGAGGGTATATCTCCCAGTGAACGGACAGCAGCGTCTCTCTGTGTACTACGACCACCACGCTGCAATTGCCAACCCATCTACCAAGCGATTTGCACTTTTATTTACATACTAGTTGTGCCCCGCGGCTTTACCCGCGTTAAACTTTATAAATTGTATTGTAGACGTGAAGAAGTAACAAACATACACACTCACACGCTCACAAACTTTCGCCTTTATAATGTTTTATAATATTTGTATTATATATATAAAAACAAACAAGTAGGTATTATATATTTGGTAGGAAAAGCTAATTTTTTTTGTAATAATAATATTCTGGGACATTATTTACACACCGCTATCTGATCCCAAACAAAGTGAAGCTATACTATGGTAAACAGATAACTGATATACTACACTAGCTGTACCCCGCGGTTTTACCCGCGTTTAAATGATTTATTCATCATCATCATCATCATATCAGCCTAAAGACGTCCACTGCTGGACAAAGGCCTCCCCCAAAGATCTCCACAATTGCCGCTCTTGTGCTATTCGCATCCAGCAGTTTCCAGCGACCCGCACAAGATCATCGGTCCATCTTGTAGGGGGCCTGCCCACGCTGCGTCTTCCGGTTCGTGGTCGCCACTCGAGAACCTTTCTGCCCCAACGGCCGTCGGCTCTACGAGCTATGTGCCCTGCCCACCGCCACTTCAGCTTGGCAATTCTTCGGGCTATGTCGGTGACATTGGTTCGCTTGCGGATTTCGAGATTTCTGATGCGATCCCGCAGGGAAACTCCGAGCATAGCCCTCTCCATTGCTCTTTGGGTGACCTTGAGCCTTCTAATAAGGCCCATAGTGAGCGACCACGTCTCTGTTCCGTATGTCATCACTGGCAACACACACTGGTCGAAGACTTTCGACTTGAGACACTGCGGTATCTTGGACGAGAAGATGTTACGTAGCTTCCCGAACGCTGCCCATCCGAGTTGGATTCTACGATTGACCTCCTTCTCGAAGTTGGACCTACCTAGTTGGATGGTCTGTCCTAGGTAAATATAGTTCTCTACAACTTCGAGTGCAGAGTCACCAACTTTTAATTGAGTGGGTACAACATGGACGTTTGACATGATTTTCATCTTATCCATGTTCATTTTCAGACCCACTTCTTGAGAGACTCTGCTGAGGTCATCGAGCATTGTACCGAGGTCTTCCATGGTCTCAGCCATGACTACGATATCATCGGCAAATCGAAGGTGAGTGATGTACTCGCCATTGACATTGATGCCAAAGCCTTTCCAGTCCAGAAGCTTGAAGACGTCTTCCAATGCAGCGGTGAACAGTTTCGGAGATATAACATCTCCCTGTCTCACGCCTCGCTGCAAGTGGATAGGTTTCGAGATCTGGTCCTGGAGTCGCACTGACATAGTGGCGTTTTCATACAAACACTTTATCACCTCGATATACCGGTAGTCAATTTGGCACCTTATGAGAGACCTCAGCACGGCCCATGTTTCGATAGAATCAAAGGCTTTCTCATAGTCCACAAACGCTAAGCACAGTGGCTTGTTATACTCTTCGGTCTTCTGTATAACTTGCCGCAGCGTATGTATGTGGTCTATGGTGCTAAAGCCTTTTCGGAAACCGGCTTGTTCGGGAGGCTGGAAGTCGTCAAACCTGCGCGCGAGACGGTTCGTAACGACGGAGTTAAATAACTTCTGAAGGGCCCGTAGGATTGGTGTACCACCCGCCTTCAGAAGCTCTGCTGGAACTCCATCATCACCAGGCGCCTTGCTGTTCTTGAGTTGTTTGAGAGCCATTCTAATCTCGTACAGGCTGACCTCCGGGATGTCTTCGGTGTAATGTCGGGTTAGTCGTGCTCTGGGATCCGAGGCATGACTTTTGACAGGTGGCTGTGTAGTCGTATATAACTGTCCGTAGAACTTCTCGATCTCTCCCAGCAACTCAGGTTTAGACGTGACGATTCTACCATCCTCAGTCTTCAGCTTCGTCAGTTGGCTCTGTCCAACAGACAGAGCTCTTGCGAACACTTTGGAGCCTTTGTTTCGCTCAATGGCCTCTTTAATACTAATTGTATTAAATTGCCGCGTGTCGCGAGTCAAAGACTTTGAGATCTGTCTGTTGAGCTGCCGATATCTGGTAGCATCATCTGAGGATGTTAGAACCATTTTCCGTCTATCTTCCATAAGTTGCAGGGTAAAGTCAGAGATCTTTTTAGTTCTGTTTGTACGGCGGGCCTTGAAGACCTTAGACCCAGCCGTATGGACAGCTTCTACGAGCCTGTCATAGTATGAGTCCACTTCCTCGCAGTCTGCTAGGCATTCGAAACGGTTTTGCAGTTCGAGCTGAAATGGTTCGGGGTTTTGGACGTGGATAGGTAAAGGTCGGAGCGTAGACTTTATCAGTCGGGACCTCTGGAGTTTGACATTAAGGTTCAATGAGCCTCTGACCAGTCTGTGATCGCTCCCGGTTTTAACCGCATTGATCACGGAGACATCATTGAACATCTGTCGTCTCGTCGACAAGATAAAGTCTATCTCATTTTTAGTTTTACCATCGGGGCTCACCCAGGTCCATTTGCGGTGATCCGGCTTCCTGAAGAAGGAATTCATCATAAAGAGTCCCTCCTTCTCCATGAAGTCGGCCAACATTTGGCCCCGGGGGTTCCGGTCACCAGTTCCAAATTGCCCCACTCTCAGCTCATTACCGAATCGTTTGCCCAGCTTCGCGTTAAAGTCCCCCATGACCACAGTGAAATAGGAGTTAGAGGTATGTATGGCTCTGGATATGTCCTCATACATAACCTCGACTTCATCGTCGGAGTGTGTCGAAGTGGGTGCGTATACCTGTATAACCTTCAACGAATACCGCTTGGTGATTCTGAGTATAAGGTACACAACCCTCGTCGACACACTCTCGATTTTCACTAGGTTGTTCACGAGGGACTTGTGGACTATGAACCCGACACCACCTTGGGATATTTGGTCACCCTCCCGGTAATAGAGCAGGTTTCCGGATTTCAGTATTATCGAGTCCTCCCCCTCTCTTCGGACTTCAGATAATCCTACAATATCCCAATGTAACCTGCTCAATTCTTCCTCCAGTTCGGTTATCTTCTCGTCGGACCGCAGTGTACGTGTGTTATATGTTGCCAGGGCCAGAGGTCGTCGGTGTTGGTAACGCGGAATCTGCCAGGGATTCTTAGCACCCCCTGCCCTGCCGTAACCACGGCTGTTACCACGGCTGGGAATAGCAGGGCTGCCGGGAACTGGGGGCCGCGGTTTGGTTGTGTCCATCATTTGAGGGGATTTGCCATAATCGCCACGCTTGGCAGACGGGTTGGCGATCGCAGTAAGGTGGATATGGTACTCAGGAGAACGCTGCTGCCCGTTCTCTGGTATATATTCCCTCGGGACGACTTTTACGTCCCCCCACGGGATGAGAGGGGGTGGTGATATTCTTAGGCCGTCACCACACAGCACAATGATTTATTGCCTATAGTTAATTCAGGGTGTTAGCTAACTCAATACCAAATTTTATTAAAATCGCTCCAGCCGTTTAGACACGAAGAAATAACAAACATATACACTCATAAACTTTCGCCTTTATAATGTTGGTGTGATGTACTATTTTCCTTTTGTAAATATATAACTACTTCTATAGAGACGATTATACCCAGTGTCAGGACACCACAAAGCCTGGAAGTGTGAGTAGGTGTTCGGAGGAGAAGAGAAGTGCTTTCACGGAGATAGAGGGGGGGCATTATAATCGTGAAAGGACAGAAACTACAACTAAAACCGTATATGTCGGCGTCTCTAACATCGGAGTCCAAAAATGAAACAGATACATACACCAATTTTACAGGATATTATTATATTGAGTTACGCTTGCCTCTGTACAATATTTTAAGTATATACTAGCTGTGCCCCGCGGTTTTACCCGTGTATAATTTTATAAATTTTCACAGCTCCTTCGCCGTGGGGGATAGTGTGACCTAGCATGTAGCCTATATGTTGACCCGACCTCTTAATAATATTCATACAAAATTTGAAGTAAATCCATGCAGTACTTTTTGTGTTTAGCCCGGACATACATACAGACAAACAGGCGAACAAACAAAAATCTAAAAACTATATTTTTGGCTTCGATATCGATTGTAGATCACGTCCCAAGTATCCTTTAAAAAAAATATTCAATGTACAGTTTTGACTTTCCTACGATTTTATTATATGTATAGATAATTTAAATATGATTGTGAAAGAGAAACCAACTTAAAAATCTAAAGAAGATTGAGAAATGTCAGTATTCTTTAGTTTCCTACCACACGCTTGCAGAACTAATAGTACTGAGCAACCAGGATCTATTAGGAGGTATGATAGTTTATTGTTGAAGGTAAAAGTAGGCATCACCATTCGCGGCCCGATTCCTTACTACGAATTGCAAAGACATAGCCGTGACAACCGTGCAATAATTGCTCATTAATTTGCCAATACCTAATATTAATAAGCGCATTATGATTGATCGAGTTTCCTACACTGCGATACTAGTTCAGACTAGCAAACATTTATTTTCCTAATAATAACGAAATACGAAAACTATTATAAAAGTTTAATTGTTATAATCTATGCCACTATATACACCTTAATTCGGATTACGAAACCCTTAATTTAAATATTAACAAACTATCTTCACCGTATCACTAATAAAATTAATTAATTTTAGCAAAAGTTTAATTAATACTTTGCTTGCAACGTGTGAAAGGGAATCGAGTGAATCCTTTCGGGCCCCGCGATATTAGGATTTCAGAAGTTATCAACAAAGTTTGCATTGTTCTAATGTACACGTTCTTTTTATGTCTTAGTAATGTGTAAGGTAAAACTCCCTCCCCAAAGCAGTATCTTAGACGTCTATCTATCGCATGCAATTAATTTATTACTGTCATCAATATTCAATAAATGCAAGTTTATTATTTCCGTTTACGGAATACGGCTGGTAAAAGACGACATGTATGAAAAGGCGCGAGTTAGGTTGCCAGAGCTCGTCTGGCATGGGGAACGGTCGACAACGCGTGAGTGTTGCCATTTGTGTTGCAAACGACATAGGAAATGGTAACCATTTACCTAAGAGGCTCGCCAATCAAGTTACATTTACATTTTGTTTATCACATATCCACTGTTATCAAAACACCTCTGACCTCAAATACCATGTCTGAGGATATTATGGTTTAAGACGTTTATTTCCCATGAGGAATACAATATTCATTTATCTGAGAAATACAGGATACTTACTTAACTTAAGCTTATTACTATATTTTAAAAAATATCCATATTTTACAAGTGTGTGTAAAATGTATTCGGTCGAGACGA
The DNA here is from genome assembly GCA_951640165.1 of Pseudoips prasinana. Lineage (NCBI taxonomy): Eukaryota > Metazoa > Arthropoda > Insecta > Lepidoptera > Nolidae > Pseudoips > Pseudoips prasinana. The sequence goes on along the minus strand of OX621236.1, from coordinate 39,727,524 downwards.
GTTACAACACGAAATGCGACTAGAATACAGAAGGGGTTTTGATGCCGAAAGTTGTAAGATGTAAGTACCATATAACTTACTTAACCTTTCCATAAATACGTAGCATGATTGTTATATTGCACTTTATAAATGGTCGTCAATAAAATCCATCATTATATTTTACCTGTACAAGTTTATTGACCTTATTAATGCAGGGCAGGGCAAGATTCACCTAACTATGATTTGGATCGCTACGGCAATGCGAGGCGACTACGTGCTACGCAGGTCGTAGCACGCGCTGTAATATGTAATGCCTTAATAAAGGCTTACCTATTCCTTATTTAAATTAAACAATGTCGATTCGTTCCGATAAGGGAAAGTCGATTTATTGGACTGATGATGTAAAGAGTACTTGAAGTCTAGTGACTAAAAGATGTTATCAAATATAATGACCACATTACCAAGTCACTAGACTACAATAAGAAACATCTATTTAACTATACGAAATTCCTAGCGACAAAGTCGTCATGTCTTGCATGTAACCAGGACATAATGAAAGAGAAGCACTGTCCCTCAGTTTCAGTCCTGATACAAAGAACTTAACAAAGAAAATGAAACGACTCTTCCACTGATTAATAACATAATTAACGAAAGTTCACAGTTAGACATCAATAGATTCTGTTTCAAGTTAGAAATATGTATGTACAATTTTGATAATGCAAAGATCCAATGTCTTATAACAACAACAAACTACCACATCGTTTATTATTTTATCATAATTATTTCGTATGAAGAGGCTAGAAATCAAATTACTCAGCAAGGGTTTTGTACTTTCGTATAAAAAATATAACGTTTATTTGTAAATTGGCTAACGAGGCCTGGTCGGATTGTGAAGCGATTCGTACAAATTGCATAAATATCGTAGTGGCCATAGCGCAACAAATATGATACATATAAAAGGTTTATTCTGTAATTATTAAACTAGGATTTACTCATTTATTTTCATTTATTATTTTAAGACGTTTTCCGGTAGCTGGTTATTTTAAAGAGTATACTAATCGTTAGCAGTCTTCATGCTACTCTGAACTAATTATCTATCTACCATTCAGCTGCTACTTAATTTATTTTAACACAAATGTTTCCATGTATGAAGCCACGTGAATTCGAGCGTAAAATACTAGGCGACTATGAACCAATTGAAGTTACTAAATTAATATGTTCACGGTACTAAATTGAAAAATAAACAAAGACTGTTTACAAGCAGACCAGTTACCGTGTTTGGTAGATGCCTTGCCATTCACTTTCCTGGGTTCGTATTTCCGTTTACGGAATACGGCTGGTAAAAGACGACATGTTTGGAAAGGCGCGAGTTAGGTTGCCAGAGCTCGTCTGGCATGGGGAACGGTCGACAACGCGTGAGTGTTGCCATTTGTGTTGCAAACGACATAGGAAACGGTAACCATTTACCTAAGAGGCTCGCCAATCAAGTTACATTTACATTTTGTTTATCTGGTTTATTTTGTTTAGCTGGTTATTTTAAAGAGTATACTAATCGTTAGCAGTCTTCTTGCTGCTCTGAACTAATTTATCTACCATTCAGCTGCTACTTAATTTAGTTTAACACAAATGTTTCCATGTATGAAGCCACGTGAATTCGAGCATAAAATACTAGGCGAATATGAACCAATTGAAGTTACTAAATTAATATGTTCACGGTACTAAATTGAAAAATAAACGGACACTGTTTACAGGCTGACCAGTTACCGTGTTTGGTAGATGCCTTGCCATTCACATTCGTGGGTTCGGTTCACACCCAGGACAGATATTTGTGCCTCTGAACATGTCTGTTTGTCCCGAGTCTGGGTGTAATTATATACCTATATACGTATGTATATAGCATGTATTTACAAAAAAAGTAGTATATTCAGTTATCTGGTTTCAGATGGCTGTGTGTGAATATAGGGATATTTATAAAACTACTAGCTGTGCCCCGCGGTGTTACCCGCGTTAAATTTTATAAATTTTCTTTGCTATACACCTCACGGAGCCCGAGACCTTTCCAACGAATGCAAAACCGTGGAAATCGGTTCGTGCGTTCTGGAGTTATAGCGTCAGGAAGGAAAACGCGACTTATTTTTATATAGTAGATTTAGATATTTGCGTCGGACGTCGAGAATCACGTGAGAGGGTCTTAATTTAGATAGTCCTTTCGTTATAAATTCTTAAAGGCATTCGCTTCAACTACATGCACACATGCTATTTATAATAAATATATTTATTATTAACAAAAAGAAACGCCGAGTAAGGTACAATGGCGAAGGACTGGTACTTGAATCAGCTTGTATGTATCACAGCCTGTGCAATGGGTTGTATTCAAAAGAACTATTTGATTTGATACTCTCTCGTTCCCGGCAGGCAGTATCTACAGCCTTACATCTAAGAAGCTTTACGAACTTATGCAGTACCGTTTCAGAAAAAAATGAATCCCACGTACGCTGTGACTCTGCAGTGAGCTCCACGGTTACCACGGCTTTCCAAAGAGAGTACGGCATTAGGCCCCTAAAAGGAGATATAAGGTTTCTAAAGGATCGGCAAAGTGAGGGTGATACCGCAAGTCTTGTTAGCGTCCATAGGCTACAGAAACCACTTACCATGGTCGACCGAATAATTTGGGAAACGTGACTTAGTTGTATGATGTCAAATTACACGTACGCTATTACAACAATACAAAGACTTTTATTTTGACCTTGCCAAAGGAGGCAAATTAGGGCACAAAATAAAAGGATAACATATAACAAAACAAGTATTCATCATCATCATCATCATATCAGCCGAAAGACGTCCACTGCTGGACAAAGGCCTCCCCCAAGGATCTCCAGAATAGGCGGTCCTGCGCTGTCCTGCAATAAACAAGTATTATTGAATCAATAACGTACCTTTTTGTGTCCAAATTTGTGAATTTTGAAATAAGTATAATTGATAAATTACGATTATCATCATCATAAATAACAAGACAAAGGCCTCCCTTATAAATAGATATATATTACGATATCCAAAATATCGCCAAATAAAAACTTAGTTATACGGTTCGGTTTTTGCTTCTGGATAAAAGGATGTTCATTCGTTCTATGAGTCCAACTCGTACTTAGCAGAATGTTTTAACATTTATTGAGTAACATAGTAATAAATAAACGAGTAGCACTAGATCTTCACAACTCTTTGGGCTGCTTAATTCCTAGTATGTAATGCCCTGAAAGTCTAGACTACACCACACAGACGTGACGTGACCTATCACCGTTATGCCTTATAGTACCTAACTTTCATTTTCATTCAACTAAAACTCTTGATTCATCCTGGTTACCTAGTACACTTTACTTTAAATTTCAATCTAGTCACATGTTGTGACAAGGCCACAGAATAGATAATAATGTGAGGCATGTTCTATATAACGTCTAGGAAGGGCACTAATCATTTCATAAAATTCACACAATATTTTTGAGGCAAAAAAGGCGATCTAGCTAGGTCTCAAGCGTGGAAAAAATGTTTACAAGCTATGAGCAAAACGAACAAATCTCGGTCGCCCAGGTACCTAAACCTAGACACGCTTAAACAAACACACTCTTATGAAAAAAGGCCGATTTTTGAGGCACAAGGGCGTATGTTCACTAGTTAAGGCTACTACATGATAATAAGATCTGTTTCCGAGCTAGAGACCCGCGATACACTAAATAGCAAGAAGTCTCATTTTTGGCCGTCGAGACGTCTATCTACCAGTAAGTATGTCACCTGTACCTAGTAAAGATAGCTTTTAAAAGGCTATATCTTAACTAATATACATTTTAATTATGTTTTAGTAGAGCCGACGGCCGCTGGGGCAGAAAGGTTCTCGAGTGGCGACCACGAACCGGAAGACGCAGCGTGGGCAGGCCCCCTACAAGATGGACCGATGATCTTGTGCGGGTCGCTGGAAATCGCTGGATGCGGATAGCGCAAGACCGGCAATTGTGGAGATCTTTGGGGGAGGCCTTTGTCCAGCGGTGGACGTCTTTCGTCTGATATGATGATGAACCATTTTTTATTACGACGCCAAAACAGTGAGAGCACACAAGAAACTTTATTGCGGCATAGGACATGTCATGGGGAACATAAGGAATAAAGGAAAGCCAACTACTCTTACCTCCACTGAGAAAAATACTAGGCTCTCAGAACACCTAATAGTTTAATGGACTGAAATTGAATATTAACTTAATATCTACACCGTTGTACAGAAGCCAGCACGTCATGCCACCCCAATCTGTCAAATTTACCCAATTGAAAGTGAACCTTATGCTTATGTGATAAAGTTGAAAATCTATAAAAGAAATTTGACAGATTGGGGTAGCTGGATGTGCTGGCGTCTGTACACGATCTTCTTATAACTCCTGATATTCTAGTAACATATCCTCCGAACCACGTGTTGGACTAGAAATTTGACCTGTGTGGTGAATAAAAAAAAAAAATAGAACTTATGACATTTTTACTAGAAATATTTTAGCACAATACGTTAGGAGCGTACGGAGCCATGTATTTGTTAGAAGAGAAAAATGACACTTGCTCAACCGATATATATTAAAAAGTTGCGAATAATCTATTCAAGTTTCTTGAAAATTGAGGTTATTTATAATCATAACGATAACGACGAACCTAACTAGGCTAAACGTAACGTATTGTGCTAAAATATTTCTAGTAAAAATGTCATAAGTTTTTTTTTTTTTTTTTTTTTTTAATAAGTTGAGTCTAGCTATATCTATAGCTAGACTCAACTCAATGACGTAATAGGTTAAAATCCAAGGTTGGCCAAAAGGCCTAGGTAAAAACTTGTTAGTAGGCCGGAGTCATGAAGCTGAGGGTGCAACACACCCCCATGCCTCTGAGTGCCGACAGTCGTGATATTTATGGGATTGAGGTAACAACATGTGCCTAAGGTAAATTAAGGATTATCTGTGCTTTTTGGGTTAAACTTTTTTTTTTCTTTAGTAGATACTGCTCGTTTAGGTTCCTTCTCTATTTATCTTACAACTTGTATATACTGAATCTTCTTGCAATTGAAGAAATTTATGTATACATCACGGAAAGTAGAATTATTAATTATATACTTCGAACATTTAGAGAAATGCTGTCTAAATGCTAGAAGATTATATACAAAATAATACTATTGCCCATTCCCTCGGACGATTTTTATGCCCCCCACGGAATGAGATGGGGTGATGATATTCTATGCCGTCACCACACTGCCTATAGGCAATTATAAGTTTAATGCAGAAATAATACTTTATTGTTTACAACATATTTTTTTAAATATGCGGCGTCTTTGTTTTGATACGTCCCCTATGTAACATGGCGCGTTACTAGGATATAAGCCGACTAAAGCAATGTTAAATCAAAGTAGTCCCCCGAGGTATCCCTATATTATTTTATATGAAAAATGCACCCGTTGCACAGTTTGCGCTAAATGCATATGTGTGTGTGTATGTAGTAACTTCGTGTATGTGAGAGAGATATAGTTACTCCTATTGCATCCTTACAGCCTGGTAGCCCGTACCACTGTTCCCTGAACAACCTCAGCTGTGATAACGGCGAATCTGAGAAGTTATCATGAGAATTTTTGATATGACATAATTATAATAATCATCATCATCATGATAATACTGAACATAAATTGGCATGGCTTAGGGGTCAAACTGGCTCAGTATATCTTATATAAAGGGCAAAGGCATGTTATTTTCAGATCATAATCAGTACTATTCCTGAAGTCAGACAGAGAATTTGAAATACGTAATGTAAAATATAATCTTTATTGTACACGGAAATTGTTCTTAGGATTAAAGTACTTATGTTAGGTATATTGTGCGGTCTACTTCCAATCAACATGAGTAAAAGACACCCTTAAAAATAATAATCAAGATGTAAAACGCTTGTACAGTTTATTCTAGCTAAATAACCGGCTAACCTGCTGTCATTTAGAAAATATCCATATTGTAAAAGTAACCTTTGCCGTTATAAGGATATTGTCTACCTACTTGATTCGTCTTATTATTTTTGGAATTAATAAATAAGCGTTAGATTGAACACCCAAATACTGATTTTTCAATTACCACCGAACGTAACGTGGACAGGCCAGTTGGTGAGGTTTGTATATACTTGCTTTTTACGCCGCAGGCCGTGCGTTCGATTTACAACCAGGACAAATATTTGTGTGCAAGAATATGTCTTCATTTAAACATAAAAACTTTCTTATTTCAAAAATCATTAATTACTTATTAATGATATTTGTAGTAAGAGTGTTTGTATCTACATAGTTGTAAAGGTAAGGAAATAAAACTGTTTTATATATTTATAGCTATTTTTACCAGATATGATACTTATTTTTGTTTCGCTGCGTCTTCTCAGTTGGGGCGCATTGGATCCGGTGGTAGCATTAAAGCGCGACCGTCGTTTTAAACACAAGGTCCGTTATAATAATAATACTGAATTCATACCTTAATATAGACAGAACCATATGTAGTAAAATATAAATTTCAATAATTAAACCTAAACATAACATCTCCTTGGCAATAACTTAATACAAGCTAGCTAAATATCACTACTATTATAAAATAAATTGTATAAATGTTTTAACATTCAGTGTACATTAATATCTGTGATAAGTAACTAGAAATAATAACTGTATTACTACAAACATGTTCTGACTATTTACAAGCGCTTTTTTAAAGTCTACGTGAATAAAACCCTTTTTATTTATTTTTTATTTATTAATGCCGAAAAAATCTGTTTACACATGAGTGTTTGCTTGTCTGTTGGTTAGTTTTTCGTATGCTGTTTTTATTTTTTCTAATAGGTCTCCTCAATAATAAAAGTTAATTTGCGTTGCGTAGAGTACGACCACGTGTCCCAGAGCTAAAGATACTAGGGAAGCAGAATAAACTACAGAAGAAACTGTAGAAAGTGATTCAATAGTATTTTCACTAAAATGAAAATGAAAGTGTACCACGCGAAGTCCAGGCTAGTACTTCATAAAATAATGGTTATTTTAATAGGGTACGGATATTTATTGTGTTTAGGTAAATATTTGTACCCTAGACACGAAAATGTGCATTTTTAACAAGGACATGTACATGTATTGTTTTAACAAATATATATTCACGTTGAAGCTATAAAGTTATAGTATCTGAATTAAATATGCTGCTTAAAATATCGCGTATTTTTTTATCCTCATCGCATAAAAATGATGCTTAAATTGTCACCCAGAAAGGACTATTTTAAAATCGATTTCGTGTAAACTATCACCTTATCAATAGCAATATAAAAAATTGCTTAGAATGTCACATCATAAAGTTAAGAGTAAGTTAGAATTTCTGCTCTGCTGGGCTCATTAGACAATAAGAAAAGACTAACAAAAATTCCAATACGCTTCAATCGATAAAGATTTCATTCAGGACTTGATTCAGTTATCATCACAGGATTACAAGAATTGACAAAAATGCCTTCTGTTGACGAGTGAAAAAAATTGGAAGAACATTTGCGTCTAAGTCAGTTGGATAATTGCAATAGCTGGTTGGTTTTGCTTTGTTTCTCTTAAAATGTCTTAAAACTAATTACATAGCCCCACAAAACTGCTTACACAGTTTAACTGTGATATCATTGAGTCATTACAATAATAATAATCAAAGATCATCTACAAAATACTCTATACATTTAAACCTTCGATTAATAATAGTACTATATTGATCGAAGATTTAATAAAGCAGGAAATGAGTAGTGCAAATAAAAAAGCTGAATTTCAGTCCGGCCACGTGTTCTAGAACTAAAGTTACTAGGGAAGTAGGATACACTAGGATAGTATTTTCAGTAGCGTTGAGATGAAAATGTGCTACTACAGGTTTTCCAGGCCCGTACTCAGATTAAACAACAAACTTTGTACCATCTCCAATTATTAGCTAAAATATTATAGTACACACAAGGACAATTGAGAGTTTTTTTTACCAATCATCATGACTCTAAAGACAATAAAACGATTAGGTTGGTTCAATATATTCCTATTACATATATAACTAGCTATGCCCCGCGGTTTCACTCGCGTTAAAGAAGATTTTCCCGCTTTTCTATTCAAAAGCACGAATTTTCTTTGCTATAAACCTCACGGAGCCCGAGACATTTCCAACGAATGCAAAACCGTGGAAATCGGTTCGTGCGTTCTGAAGTTATAGCGTCAGGAAGGAAAACCCGACGTATTTTTATATAGTAGATATGTTGAATCAACCTAATGGTCGACTTACATTTTTCTATTTATTTTTAAAAGCTTTCATCAATGCTTTTCCGCTACCTATGTATTTATTATGATACTTTAAAAGTTCATTTACTTTAAAAATCCAAAAACAACAGTGGCCTCGTGAATATGGACCAGTGGAAACCGTCCCCGTATGCTTTTTATCTCAGTTATATTGATTACTACTACTCCTAATTACATACACAGACTACTGCCAACGGCGGCAAATTTCACTAGCGCGATTCAAAAATTTGTCAACGCCTTAACAAGTTTGTAACAAGTAAATAAATAACACAATTTTTAACAAAACCGTCACTAAATGTGACACTTTTTTTCATTAAGAGTCCTATGATTGCAGTTTAAAAAATGAGTGATTTGATTTCACTATGTTTTATTTATTAATCAGTGCAGACACTTACGGCGTGATATTTATAACACAAAACACAAGGTGACAATGAAAAAAATAAGTTAAGACGTAGAAAGTTCCTAGTTCCTACATATAATATGTTAATACGTCTAATATAATAGTTTAATATATAATTATGTACATACATACATACATACATAGACTCACGCCTGTTTCCCAGAGGGGTAGGCAGAGACAACGGATTTCCATTTGTCACGATCTTTACACACGTCTTTTGCCTCGATTACTGTCATTATATTCTTCATACATGCTCGCCGGTTTAAGGTACTTCTGACCTGCCCTTTCTTGAGAACATCTCCGATTTGGTCAGAGAATAATTATGTCTATCAGTAATATTGTTATACTAAGATTGCATTTCCAATAATCGAATTTACTGATGTTATAGGTCTCGATTTTTCTTAAGAGACATCAGTCGCGATGGCCCATTAAAGGGTTATTAGGTGGCTATGGCCTTTCAGTAAGCTTACACTATTAGCTCCGATCGCTACAGCATGTAGCATGTAATACTACAATATGCTACGTTCTCCGTAGCGCGTAGTTGCTACGCTGAGTGATTCGAAGGACGTTATAGAACCTTACCTTAAGAGACTGATATCACCAGTTTTACCGTTACACGCCGATCCCGCCCAAAGCATCTAATACGTACGAATCAAAATAGATTGAACTATTTAAAAAGTGATATTTTGTTTTAAATCTGTAGATTTTTTACGGGTGATTTTTTTTCCGAATAGAGCAAAAGTATTTGAATCGTATGTTTGCATCATATTCACGTCCATTATCTCAGAATAACCAACTGACAATGATGATGATTTCTTTCCTGGCTGTTTTCGACCATAGCCACTGCGTATATTCAAATGTGACTTATTTTAAGATGACATCAGGAGCGTAGTTGGTTAGTTCAGCTCTTTCATGGGCCCTCATAAGACTGTCAGCACAGCGGCTGCACACCAGGACATCGTTTACGTAATAGTATTGTTTTGCCGAAGATGGTTGGGTTTTTAGGGTGTCAGGCCTAGCGTCTAACTACGTGTACACCTTGTTAGCTTTCCATTGAATCCGCTGTTCTGTCTGAGTTTCCCATCTGGTAAGATTTATGCCACACCTCTTCATGTTTCGCTTTTGCACATCCTTAAAACGAAGAACAACTAACTGTATTTAACTGTAATACCGAGGCAAGTACTATAATAACCACTGCGCCATGCATGCAGTCAGTGCATTTAAAGTGCCTCTAGGTAATTAAAACTTGACGAAGAAGAAGAATGAATCTATTTTGCGCAGAATAAGATACGTGTTTTAGAACTACAGGTACTAGGCAAACATAACGCACTTGGAAGTTAATCGATAGTATTTTGTTGACAGTGAAAATGAAAGTGTGCAACGTTGATGTTCAGGCCCGTACTTGGCAAAATAAAAAAACACCGATTTTAATGAAACATCTGAAATAAATTCAGCTTTACTTTACTGTAATATTTAGACTTAGTGCCAACAAAATTAAGCATCGTATAACTTACGCAATTATTAGCACGCCTTTCTGATAGACTTAATTTTTAAAAAAGACGGTTTTTATTCACAGGGACTTTAAAAAAGCGTTTGTAAATAGTCAGTAGTATTATAAATTAACTATATATTAATTGTAGGTACAAATATATTATTAGATTTTGAGTTATATTTGATCATGGCTTAGTCAAATTTCTTAAATTTATTATCAAAATGCGTCATTAAGTTTGTAAATATTTGTAGTTTTAGATATATATTACTACATCTTGTCTTAATTGTTCTCTCTATTAATATTATTATTGGTATGGACCTTGCGTGTGTACCGACTTTTATACTACCACCGGATCCAATGCGCCCCAACTGAGAAGACCTAGCGAAACAAACTCAGCAGGTTCATCTACTAGCCTACATCTACTACCAGTTTTAACCCGACCCAGTGGAGGCGGTGATGCGAAACATACTCAAGCTACATGCCTAAAAGGTACATGCCCCTTTTTAGAGTTGGTCTTTTGTTTTACTCTTTTAGTTATTTTCTATTAACGAACTACACTATTTTCTATTAACACAGTACCGCTATCGAAGATAAAATGAGGTCATAGGTTAACATTCTGGGTTGGGCCAAGAAGTGAATTTGTGATTATTGTGTTAAGAAAATTTCTCAGTATGGGCCCGAAGTCTGAGAATTGGTGGTAATTCCACCCCCGTGTCTTGAAGAGCACCTTGTCTTGTACTTGAACTCTTTCTGGTCGTTTTTTTTTTATATCAGAGGGCGACAAACGAGCAAGTGGTCACCTGATGGTAAGTAAACCACCGCCAATGGACACTCGCAACACCAGAGGTGTCGCGGGTGCATTGCCGGCCTTTAAAAGTCAGCAAACAAGTGTTGCTGACCCTTCCTCCCACCCCAATGAGCTCTGGCGACCTTACTCACACTCGGAAACACAACATTAAATTATTAATGTTATTATTAAGGAGTGTCTTCTGTAAGGTGGAGGTACTTCCCCAGTCGGGCTGCTCTTTGAGCGAATGAACGCTATGCCCTACCTCTACTAAACGTTTCGCTAGTCATCCCATCGGATCAGATCCCAGATCATCAGATCGGTTGGTACTTATAGAAAGTGCCCCTGTGTTTGCGCACAGACTTGTGTCGAATATTTACTGTGTAGTGTTTAGTTGTCATTGAGACTGGCAGCCATCACCGTAAATCATCCAGGAGGACATTATTTTATTGAGTCTTAATTCAATTCAATTGCATTATTTCTAAGTATCCACCACGATCATAATATCCACCACGTCTCATTAGGATTATTTCGGAAAACTATCAAAAGTTATTAGGGTTTTAGTTAAACATTAAAAATAATTGTAAAAGTAGCTCATTAAATTTTGAATGTAGTGTTTACCTATAAGTAACTAGACATTTAGATCTTAAATATTGTGCTATTTTTAAAGATTCATGTTGATGTTTAAGTTGTTGGTGAACCAAATAAATATAATAAATAAGTACAGAGTAATATTTGTATGGCGCCCTTATTTCGACTGCTATTTTCCTTATGAAACCTTCGATAAATACATCAAATGAGAACCGCCTGCCTTTTCTTCTTCTTAGCGTTTCGATGGCAAACTCGTAAAATTTTTGTGGCCCAGAACGTGGCCACACTGATTGCCCTGCTTGTGGCACTTTTAAGATCGTGCCATGAACATGTGGCAGGGCAGGTTGGGCAAGCTGTTAGATGGGCCATGGATTGGACCGATGCTCCGCAAATACAGTCCATTTTGGGGTTGTTCGACAGTCCCCACCTAGACATGTTTTCTTTGCTTCGGCCCAACTGAGTCCGGAGTTTGTTTAGGGACTTCCAGATCGGTCACGGTAATTGATGTCCAGGTGGGAGGCTTTCGGAAAGCGTGACAAACTGATCCATGAATCCTTTTTGTGCACGCCTGCCTTTTGAAATCTTTTTAAAATGTAATTGATTATAATGTAAGTGATATTGGCTGATATGATGATGATGATTAATGCTCCAGGTAAATTTGCTCCAGACACTATGGCAAATCTCAAAGAAGAGTAGCTAGCTTTACAGGAAATCGTGGTCAGGTTATAAAGCCTACGACTATTAACTTTGAAAGGGTAAAGGTTCTGATTATAAAATGCCTTAAAATTAAGTCTACCACTTCAAATCCAAGGAGGGAAAGAAGGAAGGAGGAGATACCATATCGATTTTTTTATTTCGTGTATGTACACGCGCGTCGCCTGGTAGGGAGAAGGTGGGGATCCCACCCCAAACTTCTCCTATGGTTGTACACTGCTATAGCGAGACCGACCATCGCGTACGGCTCCGTAGTTTGGTGGAGTAAAACCAGCCAAACGGCAGTAATAAACAGGCTCAATAGCCTGCAAAGATCTGCATGTATTGTAGTCACGGGAGCCATGTCCTCCACTCCTGGAGCGTCACTTGAGGCATTGCTGAACCTGCCGCCTCTTTCACTGTTCATACAGTTTGAGGCGAAGGCCAGCATGCTGAGAGCAGCCGCACAGGGGACCGAGACGTGGCTCTCAAAGGCACTGAGGGCTTTATGTGACCAAGTGCAACAGGACCCCATACTAGCCATGAAATCAGACTTTTTGTCCCCACAATATAACAGCACCAAGAATTATTGTGTGGATATACCTTCCAGGGACGACTGGACTAACAACAAAGTATCCTGGAAGAAGGGGAGCCTAATTTGGTACACCGATGGCTCCAAAATGGGAAATGACGTAGGCTGTGGAGTTTTTGGGGAACGACCCAGATTCAAAGCCAGTAAAAATCTGGGTAAATACGCCTCAATTTTCCAGGCAGAGGTTTATGCCATGATTGTATGTGCAGAAGCCAACTTGCAAAAAGACTATGTCAATCATACAATCTACATCCATTCAGACAGTCAAGCGGCTCTCCTAGCCTTGAACTCTGACACTATAACGTCAGGGCTGGTTATGAACTGCATTGACAGTCTCAATACCCTGTGGCTTAGGAACAAGGTGATACTTCGATGGGTACAGGGTCATGCGGGTATCGAGGGCAACGAAAGTGCCGACGAACGTGCACGGGCTGGAGCTAAATTGGTCCAATACGGCCCTGAGCCGATGTGCGGAATACCAAAAAGCACAGTCCAACTCACCCTAAGGAACCATTGCAAACAGGAAGCTGTTAAACGCTGGCACAAACTTCCAGGTTTAACTCACTCCAAAAAAGCTATCAAGGGCTACGACCGCAAAACTGCGAACGAAGTCCTCGCGCTTAATAGGAGGAACTTATGCATCATAACTAGGGTGTTAACGGGACATTGCCGTCTCAGGAAACACCTGTCCACGGTGGGCATCGGAGACTGTAGAGTGTGCAGATTCTGCAATAACGCAGACGAAACACCTCTACACCTGCTCTGCCACTGTGAGCCACTTATGCATAAACTTAACACCGTCCTGGGCCAATACTTCTTGCACCAGGACGATGTTATCGATACTCCTGCCAAAAAGATTCTGCAATTTATCTATGTTGCAGGGTTAGACAGGGAAGTTTAGTTGGAGCGGAGAGCACAATAGTTCATCACTGGACGCACTGTTACCAGGACTTCCGGGGACTGGAAATAGCCGCCACCAGAAGAATAAGAATAAGAATGTACACGCGCTAGAGAAGTGGGTGTGAATAACGCCATAACGTGTGGCCACTGTTTACTTAGTAGAAATTAATTATGTTACATTATAGTTAACATCATTATAATATTAATCCGTGAAGCAAATACTTTGTTCCCCTTTTTACGTAAATTGCGCAGACGGAGGAGTATGAAATTTGTACAAGATTCTATAACAAACTTCTCAATGATATTAGAGAATTGCCTACGAATAAGTTTTAAAGAATCATTAAAGCCAAATAGTGTAGCAGGGCATATTACAAAATTTCTGATTATTTAAGTGATAAAAATGCTAGGGATTGAGTTGTTCTGAGTCAACACACATAATTGTAATTAATCTTAAAATAAAGGATTCCTACTGAGTTTTCTGGCAGTGTTTCTCAGTAGCTGCCATGTCATGCACTGCACGGTAGGGTAAATAAAATATGATGATTCCACATAAATGTAAAATTTTTTCGGAATAAAGATTTTTTTATTTTGATTTTGGAACAGTTAAAGTTCACATGGCGAACGAGTACGGAAAGCTAATATTTTTATATAGTAAGCATTTGAAGTAAAATATTTTACATAAAAAAAAACATTACACTCTACCATGCTTTTGAAACACAAAAAAACTGAGATGAGATTAATATTATTTGTCTTTGACAATAGAACCTTAATGGTGGAATTTGAAACAAGTGCGATCTCTAGTAGGAATAAATCGACATATAAAACAAAATTTGCCTTATACCTCGGGTTGTCTTAACTCCTAGTATGCTACGCCCTGTAAATCCAGACAACTTCAATCAGTGACGTCACTAATGACGTCACTGTATGCCCTAACCAAATACAACCAAACGTTCACTTTCTCACAACTGATACTTCTGTTGAGTTCTGGTAACCTAGTAACTTGTAGTCTACAAAATGTGACTCGGCTTAAGTTTTTCTGGTAAAACTCAGCGAGGAATAAGCAAACTAAGCAAGACATAAATAGTGCACTAACGCAGGTGCACTCTCTGTTCCTCCCTCTCATAATCCTATGGATCGGCTATACGATCTGATATAGATCAAGCGTAGGATCGAAAGCTTTACCTGCTTTCTGAGGCACGGGCGAGTAACACTGCCAACTCCCAGATTCCTGTTACAACGGGTGAAAGAAAATCTAGAAAGAAAGAGAAAATGGCCTTAGGTTGAAATACCAGGTTGACTATGTTTTCGCTACATCAAGGAGCAGTTATTTATTAGGCATCTAATTGGAACGAAGTTCCTTATCGCGCGTTGTGAAAGGGGGCTAGACGGAAAAAAATCTTACGAAAACTTGTCACGACACTTTGTGCAGCTGTGCGGCGTGCGTATGTTTCTCTGTCTCTCTCTCTCTTATAGAAAGCAAGCCAGATATTTTCATTTCTATTTCGCATTGAACAGTGTGGTGTCGCGACGATTATTTTTGTTGAGTGTATACAGGTTTTTGTACATAATAAATAATAAGAAATAACTTCGTTCCATCCGGGTGTCCCTTGACACCTTTCAAGTTTTTTTTTGTATATAATTATGTAATTGGTTCACACTTAGTGACCCTGTCTGCCAAGCCAGAGGTCGTGGGTTCAATTTCCACCCAGCATAAGTGTTTATCATCCCAAGATATTTATTTATTCGAATATAACGTTTTTGGGGGTAAAAGTTCAGTTAAGTCATATCTGGGAAATTTTGAGTTTGCCAGCTATAAAGGTAGAATGATAGAGTCCATGAAATCCGCGAGACCGCAGGCAAACACTGGCTCGGTTTGGCACAAGATAGGGATAAATGGCACAACCTGGAGGAGGCCTTCACCCGCACGGGGGTTCCTATGGAAGAAATCAAATAAATATTACCTTAACTAATAAATACTAACAAAAATTACTTTATTTCATTATAATTACTAATCCACTAAACAAAATGTTACTTAGTTCATAGGAGTAAATAAAAAGGCATTTTGTTTTATTTTATAAGCTATAAAGAGTACACATGGAGCTCGATCTTTAAGGTACTAATTATTATGGGATAGATAATAATAAACCTTGAGACCCTATTATAACGAAACAAATTGCACACTAAATAGTTAAACAGTTTCTACCGCATATTGGCAATTCGCCAGTTGAATGGCAATACTACTTTAGAAACGTTTGTTTACGAAGTACAATGCTGCGATACAAATACCGATATTTTTCTACTACTTCGTATAATATTCGTCTTTAAAGGTATATTTTATAAAACATAAGCTAGATTAATCGTTATGTCCTTTCAATATTTGAAATCGTTCTTTATTCTTTATTGCACACAGAAACGTATAGCGTAGGCGAGCTTAATTCACTAATGAATTTTCTTCCAGCAAACCATTAGGAGAGTGAAATTATTTTATAATGGGTTCAAGCAGTGTACAACAAAATATTAAATTAAAAATATTGATATTATACACACAAATATTTACATACAATACCTAATAATATATATATATATATATATATATATATATATATATATATATATATATATATATATATATATATATATATATATATATATATATATATATATATATATATATATATATATATAATATAAAATATATATTAAATATATATAAAGAATAAACTACATAAAACCTACATATCTATTATATACATAAATTAAAGAGATAAGAAGTGATTCTTTGTTCTGTTCTTAATTATTGTTCATTATTATAAAAAAACAACGTAACAACAGACCGTTTCCTAGACTTCTCTAGTATTTTTTTGGTTATACAGGCCCACACTAGGAATTTAAATCATCGCGAGAGACTTTCATCATCATCATCATTACATCAGCCGAAAGACGTCTACTACTGGACAAAGGCTTCCCATAGGATCCCCACAATGGCGGTCTTTTGCTGTCCGCATCCAGCGGCTTCCCAAGGCCCTTGCAGGATCGTTGGTCCACCTTGTTGGCAGCCTGCCCACGCTGCGTATTCCGGTTCGTGATCGCCACTCGAGAACCTTTCTGCCCCAGCAGCCGTCGGTTCTACGAGCTATGTGCCCCGCCCTCTGCACGGGAAACTACAAACATGCAATTCACAGACCCTACCTAGTCTCAAAACAACCGTTTATGGGTCAAGATACAAAGGGTACGAGGTAGTTGTTAGGCGTGCACCACACGGGCAGTGAATAGTATATCACCTCATATATTGATACTGTGTATATGCATGCTGTTTTAAAACTCCTGTTGCATCCTATTAGCCTAGTAACTCGTGCTACTGCTCGTCCAATATAGTGAGCTGTTTGGTTTGAACAAGCCAAAACTTTATCTCAGCCAAATAAATTAACCTTTATTTTATATTACTTGTTTTTGAATATTTATTTTTAATTCATTTTTACGGCTCTGGCTTCTTTGGCCTTATGAGCCTTCAGTAAATATATTTTTATATCATTTATTTCCGTCATTGTCAAGTAAAGTCCATCACAGTCAAGTTATACATAGTCCTTGTCCAACCCCAGTAAAGCAGTGGAGACTTTACTAGAGGCTTTTATGGAGTTTTGGTTACAACACGGAAAATCACAATTCACGGCAATATCGCACTTTCCTCCACTTGTGTACGTTGTCGAAGATGTTATGTCTAAAAATCCACCATATTAACACATAAAAAGTCGAAATTTTAAATTATTATGTAGTGTTTCTAGTGTAAATTAATAAATTTTTCAAGTTATGTAGATTAGCCTGACCACATTTGAGAGCCAGTGAAATGCAGGAAACTAACATCTTGATGGTAGTGAATATAAAAAGTAGCTTAAATTAAATAATAATAAATAATCTTTATTAATTATATTGAAATTGTGTGGAACCATAGATTATGATATTACAGAAATTAGACATTTTACTAGCAACTACATGTACTGTTCGATATCTAGTTATTTCAATTAACATTTTATAAGATACTAGCTGTGCCCCGCGGTGTTACTCGCGTTAAATTTTATAAATTGTCTTTGCTATAAACCTCACGGAGCCCGAGACCTTTCCAACGAATGCAAAACCGTGGAAATCGGTTCGTGCGTTCTGAAGTTATAGCGTCAGGAAGGAAAACCCGACTTATTTTTATATAGTAGAAAAGATAGCTGTACCCCGAGCGCGTTGCTACGGCAATGTAATAATCATTGGAATGATAGTGGCGCCGTCTGTCAAAGATTAGTCGAACCAACTCAGAAACCTTCGTGGGCCTTGTTGAAGATAATTCCATCACATGATTATTATACACTTACACTTACTGCCTCGTTGGTCTAGCGGTAGCGTGTTCATCCGCAAAAAATGAGGTCCTGGGTTCAAATCCCGGGTCGGGCCAAAAAGTGATTTTGGTCAAAAGAAATTTCTCAGAATCAGCCCGGAGTCTGGAACTTGGCGGTCTTACACCCCCGTGCCACGGAGAGCACGTAAAGCCGTCGGTGCTGTACCTGACCTCTTTCCGGTCGTGTCGCTTGTCGTCCCATCAGATCATAAGAGTGATGGAATAGAAAGTGCCCCTGTGTTTGCGCACACACTTGTGCACTATAATATGTCCTGCGCAATTGGCTAATCTCCATTGAGAATGGCCGCCGTGGCCGAAATTCGGCCGGGAAGACATCATTATACACTTATTTGCGATACGTCCCCTATTTGCCATAGTGCGTTACTAGGATATAAGCATACAGCAGCAATGTACTAACAATCCCAAGTCCCCGAGCCATCCCTGTGTTATTTGAAATCAAACATACACACCTATGCAGTTTCCAAAGCTTCCACCTATCTACCTTATAGTTGTCCACCCACACATACACACGGAAGCTTTGCAAATTGCATACACGTGCACGTCTGATTTCAAAGAACACAGGGAAAGCTCGGACACACACACTTGTATGATATAATAGCTCCTATGGCACCCTTTAAGCCTGGCAACCCGTACTACTGTGCCCCGTTTGTTTGTTTACCTGGAGCAAATTTTTATTTTATTTTAATAGGTTTGGCAACGTCGCATTTTGTCGTTCCGTCTTACGTAACAGACAACCTATAAATACTTTTCTTATGATAAACACACCTAAAAATATCTTTTTACAAGTTTTTTGTAGTTAGCATTTTCAGGTTTGCATGAATATTTTCAAATTTATCTTCTAACTATAATTTTATCAAATAAATATAAATACATAAATAGATGTTTTTTGCGTGAAATTAAACGTACGAAAGTCAAATAAATAAACGTCAAATATTAATATCAACAAATGCATTTTGTTTGTTGCGGTGTTTCGGTGGTGTTTTTCTTAGCGGTGTCGGATTTATGCGCGGTTCCGTTACACGATCAAATAATTCACCAATTTCGTCTTCAATAGTATCAAATATTACAATTTTATCAAATTATTCGCAATAAAACACAATTCTAACAATAAACACCACCGAAATAAGCATCGTATGACATCTGTCAGATAACTTATCTATCAGCTATCTGAAGTTTACTTTGCAGTTTATTTGCCAGTTAGTACTATTTATGGATTAAGAAACACAGATGTCTTTATTCGATAGATAAGTTGCAAGTAGCTTATTTGGGACTTTATCTGGACATTGTGAAACAGACCCTTAATAAATTAATTTCCAAAATATAATCAGACATCAAAAATGATAAATGTAATAATTTTAATAGTAGCATCTCCTATGCCAGTTCGGTACCAATAATACGATTGTAGATATTAATCTTGGCGCCGGACATGTTTGCTTTACTCTCTCTATATTTAACGTAAAGCTCTCAAAATAACCAGAACTCAATTCCCAAAAAAAATATAGAAGTAAGTACTAGATATCATCATCATCATCATCATATCAGCCGAAAGACGTCCACTGCTGGACAAAGGCCTCCCCCAAAGATCTCCACAATTGCCGGTCTTGTGCTATTCGCATCCAGCATTTTCCAGCGACCCGCACAAGATCATCGGTCCATCTTGTAGGGGGCCTGCCCACGCTGCGTCTTCCGGTTCGTGGTCGCCACTCGAGAACCTTTCTGCCCCAACGGCCGTCGGCTCTACGAGCTATGTGCCCTGCCCACTGCCACTTCAACTTGGCAATTCTTCGGGCTATGTCGGTGACTTTGGTTCGCCTGCGGATTTCGACATTTCTGATGCGATCCCGCAGGGAAACTCCGAGCATAGCCCTCTCCATTGCTCTTTGGGTGACCTTGAGCCTTCTAATAAGGCCCATAGTGAGCGACCACGTCTCTGTTCCGTATGTCATCACTGGCAACACACACTGGTCGAAGACTTTCGACTTGAGACACTGCGGTATTTTGGACGAGAAGATGTTACGTAGCTTCCCGAACGCTGCCCAGCCGAGTTGGATTCTACGATTGACCTCCTTCTCGAAGTTGGACCTACCTAGTTGGATGGTCTGTCCTAGGTAAATATAGTTCTCTACAACTTCGAGTGTAGAGTCACCAACTTTCAATTGAGTGGGTGCAACATGGACGTTTGACATGATTTTCGTATTATCCATGTTCATTTTCAGACCCACTTGTTGAGAGACTCTGCTGAGGTCATCGAGCATTGTACCGAGGTCTTCCATGGTCTCAGCCATGACTACGATATCATCGGCAAATCGAAGGTGAGTGATGTACTCGCCATTGACATTGATGCCAAAGCCTTTCCAGTCCAGAAGCTTGAAGACGTCTTCCAATGCAGCGGTGAACAGTTTCGGAGATATAACATCTCCCTGTCTCACGCCTCGCTGCAAGCGGATAGGTTTCGAGATCTGGTCCTGGAGTCGCACTGACATAGTGGCGTTTTCATACAAACACTTTATCACCTCGATATACCGGTAGTCAATTTGGCACCTTATGAGAGACCTCAGTACGGCCCATGTTTCGATAGAATCAAAGGCTTTCTCATAGTCCACAAACGCTAAGCACAGTGGCTTGTTATACTCTTCGGTCTTCTGTATAACTTGCCGCAGCGTATGTATGTGGTCTATGGTGCTAAAGCCTTTTCGGAAACCGGCTTGTTCGGGAGGCTGGAAGTCGTCAAACCTGCGAGCGAGACGGTTCGTAACGACCCTCGAAAACAACTTGTAAACATGGCTCAGCAGTGTGATGGGTCTATAATTCTTCAATAGGGTCTTGTCGCCCTTTTTGAAGAAGAGCACCACCACACTTCTGTGCCATGCTTGTGGCGTTTGACCATCTAGTATGACGGAGTTAAATAACTTCTAAAGGGCCCGTAGGGTTGGTGTACCACCCGCCTTCAGAAGCTCTGCTGTAACTCCATCATCACCAGGCGCCTTATTGTTCTTGAGTTGTTTGAGAGCCATTCTAATCTCGTACAGGCTGACGTCCGGGATGTCTTCGGTGTAGTGTCGGGTTAGTCGTGCTCTGGGATCTGAGGCATGACTTTTGACAGGTGGCTGTGTTGTCGTATATAACTGTCCGTAGAACTTCTCGATCTCTCCCAGCAACTCAGGTTTAGACGTGACGATTCTACCATCCTCAGTCTTCAGCTTCGTCAGTTGGCTCTGTCCAACAGACAGAGCTCTTGCGAACACTTTAGAGCCTTTGTTCCGCTCGATAGCCTCTTTAATACTAATTGTATTAAATTGCCGCGTGTCGCGAGTCAAAGACTTTGAGATCTGTCTGTTGAGCTGCCGATATCTGGTAGCATCATCTGAGGATGTCAGAACCATTTTCCGTCTATCTTCCATAAGTTGCAGGGTAAAGTCAGAGATCTTTTTAGTTCTGTTTGTACGACGGGCCTTGAAGACCTTAGAGTACGTAAGTACTAGATATACAGCTGTATATCTAGTACTTACTTCTATATTTTTTTATATGCAGGCGAGTCTAAAAGCTGCATGAATAATAAGACCCTTAGATATATGTGTTGTGTGATCTTTGTGTGTGTTTGGTTCATATGATGCAGGGCTTGAGTCCTATGCAAAACACAAGTCAAGATATGTGTAGCTTTGTTACATTAACTGCCTCTTAAAATACTACTTAGGATATATTTATTTCTACCGCTTGGACGTCATTGTGTATGCACGCAGTATAACTCACACAAGTGGAAGAGGACTTTTATTTTCACATTTCATACCCAGAATATATGTTTGTACACATACATTCATACATAGACTCACTCCTGTCTCCCAGAGGGGAGGCAGAGACAACGGACTTCCATTTGTCACGATCCTTGCACACCTCCTTCGCCTCGCCTACTGTCATTATATTCTTCATACATGCTCGCCGGTTTAGGGTACTTCTGACTTGACCTTTCTTGAGCACGTCTCCGATTTGATCAGAGAATGTTCTACGAGGTCTTCCCCTTCCGGTTGTACCATTCACACAGGCCAGGTATACTTCTTTTGTCAATCTTCTTTCATTCATCTTTTCTAAATGGCAAAACCATCTCAGCATACCTTTTTCAATCTTTGTGACTACATCCTCTTTCACACCACAATGCTCTCATACATCAGTATTTCGAATTCTGTCTCTCAAAGTTACAACACACATACTTCTTAGAGCTCTCATTTCCACTGCATTTATTTTACTTTCATTCTTTTTCTGCCATACCCAACTTTCACTTCCATACATTAAAGTTGGCACTAACACTCCATCGTGCACGGACGTATATGTTTGTAATACAAAGGAATGAGACAAAAAGTCAAGCTATAAAATTCTTTCCTGAATAAAAATTTGCATCCTGTAAAATCCACATGAAGAATATTCACTTGATAGACTTTACAAAATCTGATATCAGAAGATTATTGTCCGGAGTAGTTGAGGTTCATTATTAAACATATAGAGATTTCATTAAGTCTGTAAAATAAGATTAACCAGTCTTACAAAACCGCGGTTATGATTGATTGTACTGAAATTATTACCCCCGGTCAGGGTGTTAGCTTGCCTTGCTTGTTACTAGCATATTATGCATCAATAGGAGCATTGTTCACTTTAAACCTCTATCTACTCCTCATATTCTGGTAACATAGAGAGTGAAAGAACTCCCTTTGTATGCCAGTTTATCTCCGAAGGTGGAAAAACAACGAAAGTTTAACAAACTTTGGGATCGAAAGTAGATTTATCAAATGCGGTTTAATTTCTCTACCGGATCCGATGAACGCAGTTGAAAGATAAAGTATACTTAGTGCATAAGTCTGACTCACACTTATCAGCTTCTTTTACAATAGTCAAGGACCTAATAATCAAGCCAAATTGGTATTACACAACTTTCTAAGCAATACTACTCTGTTTACCTGGCTAGAAGAAATATACATACACATTGACCGAATAAAAAAATACTCAATGAATTAAATAATGAATAATGATGATGATGATGACATAATGAAATTTATTCAGCACTCGGGTATTGACATACACTTGTACTTGTTAATCTCACAATGCAATACATAAACATAATTGAATACATTATTAAAGTAACAAAAATATTTTTAATTAGACCGTCCGTGCGGTCTGTTAGGTCACGTATATTTTTTTTAATCCTTAAATAATAGTAAATAGCAAGTTACTGAGCTATTGTTACATTTAGCACTACTATATGAAAATTAAAGAATTGAAAAAAACGAGCAGTTGGCTAGCGCAAAGGCACTGAACGAGTAGCTTAATTTAAGCGACTAATACCTTTATGAGGTTCGAGCGACAGCTCAGGCGGCCGCTTAAGTAAAGCGACGGAATTATAAAAGAGGGACTGATCATTTGCACGGCATTACCGATCACGTGTTAAGGGGCCAACACGATCCTCGCCGCTGAGGAATCTACCCTAGCTAGCCTGCGGCTTTGTGTGGCTACCTAGGTGCATGACCCGGAAAAGAAAGCCACGATGAAATTCTGGGCTTGCTTTTTTCATCTTCTTTGTTTCTCATTATGATATAACATAAATTACGTAATTATCTTCCTCGATTGAAAAAAAAATGCATAGTCATCTCTTAAAATCTATCCAATGTATTATTACAACAAAAGAATATAGAAAATTTTGCAGATTGACCTGTCTATATTCCTAGTACATAACGGTCTGAAATCCAGACACACCAAACAGTGACGTCACCATACCAAAGGCAATCTTTTCTCAGCTGAAATACCTGTTACTTTCTGGCAACATGGTAAATCATAATAGCATAAGCTATTTAAGGTTGGGCTTTTCAATGCGGGCTCACTTGGATCAAGGCATGAGGAATTCATTGTGGCCATGGAAGGATTAGGTGTGGACATTATGGCGATAAATGAGACTTGGCTCAAGAAGGGAGGTGAAGGATGTGCACCTTCAGTCCCCAACTTCAGGCTCAGACATCTACCTCGACCACCACACATAAAGCGCGGCCGCGGTGGCGGCGTAGGTTTCTATATCCGCAAAGGATTAAGAGTTACTACTGCCCCGCATCCACCCGCACCCTCTGTGGAACAGATGTGGCTCAAGTTGAAAATAAACTGCAATTCATTAATAATAGGAACTGCATATAGGCCACCACATTTAGATGTGAATGTTTTCTTTGATGCTATCACGGATTCTATCACTACTTTCTCTGGTGTTGATAAAATTATATTCATGGGGGATTTTAATATAAATTGGCTCAATCACTCTGAGAACAAAACCAAACTACTTGACTGTTTCCTGCGGAGTTCGAGTCTAGTCAATATTGTATCTAAACCAACTCATTTTACAGACCACAGTGCAACATTGATAGACCTTATCTGTACTGATGCCCAAGCACGTGAAATCACAGTAACGCACATACCAGAGCTCGGTCAACATGCGATTGTTTCGGCTGTATTTAATTTTAAGATAGAAAGGCCTCCTCCCCACTGGATCACCTTCCGGCCATTGGGTGACATTGTCCATGAAATCTTCCTACAGGATCTGGGCAATATGGATTGGGACTCTATTATCAAATTAGATGATATTAATAATATGGTAGAAACATTTAATAAATACATAATTACTCTTTTTGACTTGCATTCTCCTTTAAAGAAAATATTAATAAAAGAACGATGCCTTCCATGGATTACAGATACAATCAGGGAAATGATGCGTACACGTGACAGGTATCAAAATAGGTCTAGATTAACTAAGTCTACTGTCCATATTGACTTCTATAAGCATTTAAAATATGAAGTCAGAGCTGCTCTTGAACGTGAAAAAACAGCTTATTACAAACATTATATTAATAAAAATATTAAACAACCTAAAATGTTATGGAAAAATTTAAAAACTACACTCAGTAAAAAAAATACTCATTACCCAGATTTACCTAAAAACTGCAGTAATCCTGATATCTTGAATAAATATTTTTTGGAGATATCTGGCCCAGATAATATTTCAATATCCCAGTTGACTTTCTATGAGCATAACAGATTTGGTAGTGGTCAATTTCATCTTGGGCTTGTAACTGAGAATGAGGTACTAAAAATCATAAAAAAATTAAAATCAAATGCTATGGGAGTGGATGACATATCTCTGGCGATGCTTCTGTTGACTCTACCTCATACGCTTACCTCAATTACCAGTATTATAAATAAGTCATTGTTAACATCAAAATTTCCGGATCTATGGAAGATAGCAATCGTAAAGCCTATAGCCAAAAATTCTAGTCCCACTGGGTCAGGTGACCTACGTCCAATATCCTTATTACCCTGCTTGTCTAAAATCTTAGAGCGGGTGGTGTGTGACCAGTTAACCAAGTATCTCGAGCAGTTTAATATATTACCTACACATCAGTCAGGATTCCGAGGGGGTTATAGTACCTCCTCGGCCTTGATTGATGTTGTGGATAATCTGCTTGAGGCTGGAGATCAGGGCAAAGGGTCCATACTAACCTTACTTGATTTTTCTCGTGCGTTTGACTCTATAAATGTTTCACTATTGCTATCTAAACTTGCATACTACGGTTGCACAGCGGAAACAGTCAAATGGTTTCATAGCTATCTCAGTGATAGGTATCAGTTTGTTCGGATAAGAAATGATCGGAGTGGTAACGAAGCCTCTTCCTCTTACTCTCGAGTGTCAAGAGGAGTTCCTCAGGGATCGATATTGGGGCCAATACTTTTCACCTTATACAGTACAGATATCACCACTGTCATAAAACACTGTAAATATCATCTCTATGCTGATGACCTCCAGCTTTTCATTTCCTTTCATCCATCTGATTGTGAGCTTTCTGTAAAAAATATGAATGATGATTTAGAGAGTGTTGCAAACTGGGCTTCTCAGAACTCATTAGTGCTAAATCCTAGTAAATCCAAACATATACTAATGGGATCTAGAAATATCATCAAGCAGGTAGAACAGAAACCCCCTATCGTTAAAATAGGAGACTGTTTGATAGAGCGGGTTATGGAGGCACGAAACCTTGGGGTTGTTTTTGATGGTCAGTTAAAATTTGAAACACATGTTGTACAAGCTGTACAAAACTGTTTCTATCGTCTCAAGCTACTCTACCGGGTTCGCCCATACATTAGTGTTGATGTGCGGATTATGCTCTGTGAGTCTCTCATCCTCTCAAAACTAAACTATGCCGACACAATGTATGGGACATGTCTGCTTGCTCGAACTGAGAGGCTAATACAAAGAGTTCAGAACGCATGTGCTAGATTCTGCTACAATGTGCCTCCTAGATCACACATAACCCCTTATCTGAATAGTGGTAATATGCTAAAAATGATGGCTCGCAGAAAACTACATCTTGCTACTCTGCTATTTGGTGTGGTGGCAACAGGTAAACCAGGTTATCTATATAATAAATTGACTTGGTCGCATGATCAGAACTCACATAAAACTAGAGCCTCTTCGTACCTATTGATAACTCCTAAACATAGGACTAATGCGTTCCGCGGCAGTTTCCGATTCGCCGCTAGTCATATCTGGAACGTTTTATTGCCGCCTCTTCGTGCGCTGCGAACAAAACATTGCTTTAAAGAACATTTCAGGACGCATTTACTCGAAAAACAAAAAACTGATCAATTGTAATTGTAACTTACTTAGGTTATGCACGTCGCTAGCCAAGGCCATAGCAAGTATTTCCGGTCTTTTTCTTATTTTATTATTAAACTGCCCGGATCATGTAAATATCACAAAACACGTGGCAAGGATCTTTCTCTTATTAAACTGCCCACATTCACATTCATATTTATCGTAATATTTTATACTTTGACAGTTTTTGATAGGTAAACACAGCAATGACGCAATACTAGTTGTTTATATTCTCTTTGATGACATTTAAAGTGGTTGGAGTCGCAACCAAACGCTACTACAGGTCGATACGCATGATAATTTTGTAATTTAATTAGTAGTTTTTTTTAAGCGCTATCGGAAGATCAGCGTTGCAGTAATTATTATTATTTACTGTAACATTTGCTGAGGTAGACGCCTTTCCTAGCTAGTACTAATAATGTTGCATGCTTCATTAGTATTATATAAACTAAACGTAATTAGTTATATTGTCTTAGATTTAAACTAAGTTAAGGATTATCTGTGCTTGTTGGGAATAAACCTTTTTTATTTTATTTTATTTATTAAATTATATAATAAAACATCAAAATTATTCGGTTGTGAATGGTAATAAATTTATGTACGTTTGGGTTCAGGGTACCGGCTACTTCGATTATGTTCAGTGTTACGGATCCCACCCGCAACGTGGTCGATACGAGGAGCTATTCAAAACCAAAATTATAACTCACCGGTGTATTATGGTGCTGCAAGCGTCTTACCAGCCATAAAGAGTCAGAGAGCAAATCTATATATATATAAAAATCAATGCCACTTTTCGTTGTAATGTTATAACTCAACAACGCCTTTACCGATTTGGCTAATTTTGGTCTTGAATTATTCGTGGAAGTCCAGTGAAGGTTTGTACGTAGAAAAAATTTAAAAAAAGTCTTGAAAAAGTGTAAAATCAACATCTTTCTATACTCCCATATACAAACCATTTGGACTAATACTTAGCATAGCGAAGCACGTACCGGGCCGCTAGTAGGTATATATATTTTAATATTTTTTACCACTCACACACATAAAACACACCAAGGTAGCAAAAAATATAAGCAAGTTAACAAACAGCATTCCTCTTTCCTCCACGGATAAAGATACTAGGCTTCCAGAAGAGAGAACTAGTTTATCGCCCTGAAAATGAAAGTTAACATACATACTATAAGGAGACTTATGGAAAAATCATGGGTATTGCCAAACTTCTGACGATCCCTACTATGCTAGTAACAAAACCCCCAAAACCACGTGACGGATTCAAACTCTGACGAAACCGATGACATTAAACATACTCATAAAACAAATCTTTCCTTTTAT
Source organism: Pseudoips prasinana (assembly GCA_951640165.1). Classification (NCBI taxonomy): domain Eukaryota; kingdom Metazoa; phylum Arthropoda; class Insecta; order Lepidoptera; family Nolidae; genus Pseudoips; species Pseudoips prasinana. Next base: position 39,699,356 of record OX621236.1, on the reverse strand, counting down.
TGATACCTTCTGACCTTTAAAATAAATAGATACATTAAATTTTATATATTTTAACTAGTGACTCGCCACGGCTTTGCAAAAAAAAATGTTGGAAATTTGCAGTTACTAGTTAAGAATGTCGCCCTCTGAGGTCACCATGCATTTTTGTATTAAAATTTATTAGAAGAAATAGTTACATATATCGCGTCATCTGAAGCAAGAATGAAACAAATTAAATGTAACTAATCTTTATTCCTAAAAATTAAAAACATATATCATATAACAGCGATTTAATTTAAAGATTCAATTTGTTAGGCTTATCTAATCTAGAACTACACGATGAAAATCAGGATCCCTTTAGTTGTTACAATGTAAGAGAAATTGGCACTTGCTTAGGTAGACATATTTAAAGGATTGCAAATAAATCTAGTCAAGGTTCTTGAAAGTTGAACTTGTGGCCGACTGCCATTAAATACTCTTTTATACTACCTTTTTATATTTGATGTCTTTTCATAGTTTTTTTGTTCCTAGGATACAAACAAAATGTTATAAATAATGTGAGTAAGTAATAATGTGACGAGAAAATATTTTATTTTCGTAGAATTATCGCTCACAGAACTAATTTATGTAGGTAACACGTACAGATAATCTAGGACAAAAATATGATAATATCACTCATGCCATGAAATTGAAATTGTTTGGACATATTATTAAGGTCCACTCATAGCCAATTGCTCTCACCCGCTATCGGCATGGGTAAGCATCCAGGCACACGGCCTGTCCACAGATGGGTGATTAGCAAAGTGTTTTAAGTTCCGAGCATCTCAATGCCTCAGAGGGCACGTTAAGCTGCCGATCTCGGTTGTAGTTATTAAACAATAGTCGCTTAGCCAGAGACTTACTACGCGGTTTGAACAACTCTGACACTAGGGTAAACAATGCCCATACGATAAGTACCTAACTAAAATTAAAGTAAGAAGTATTAAATTCTCTATGTAGATCCCCGTATTATGTAAATCCCCATACCTGTACAGTGTACATTCAACCGTCTCACCGGTCCTCTGTATGATACCTGCCAGAGACGGATTGCCATCCCATTGAGATATGGCAGTGAGGCATACTTTTTACTATGAATAGTATTGTTAGATCTCTTTCATCATCTTCACCAATAAACTATCGTCTGATCTCCTTCCATCACCTTGTTGTTTAGTGTTATTAGTTTTGCAACACGTGGCCTTGGGATATATATATTTATTTTATTATACAGACCACTTCACTAAATAACTTCTAACGACTCCTGATCCCTGGCAACACGAGAACCAAAACACCTCCCTCAACGGTGACACGACTTTTACCCCAATCAAGATCTTGTCCAAAATGTATCTTATGATTCAATAGCATTTATGTAAATGCGGATCATATACATTTCTTACGTACTTACTAACTTATCGTGTATCGCAGTGGTTACCCTAGTGTCAGAGTTGTTCAAGCCGCCTATGGGGCCTCTGACATGGCTTAACGGCTGTTGCCTAATGGCTACAACCGGGACAACAGCTTAACGTGCCCTCCTAAGCTTGTTACATAATAACAGTATTGGGTAATTATCAGCTGCAATATAGGTCCGTATATATAAAAAAGTAACGAGCACCTTATAGCACCCATGTAACTGGTGTTTTGTTCTTGTAGCCCGAAAGTACCTACAACACATTGGTGATAGGGGGAGCAGCAACGCATGATGCCCCTTATTACAATTCCTTCGCAAATGCCTATGTTATTTTAGGGTTCTCGATGTTATTCACAGAAGAATGTTATTTATAGGGAACAAGCCCTGAATAGTGACGTCGTCATCTGCTTTCATTTTCAACTACACCAGTAACCTATCGCATGACCTCCTACTGTTTTCTGGTTGCTCAGTATTATTGGTTGCTCAGTGCACGTGTTCTCGGGAAACTGTCAGTTGTAGGTTACTTGTACGCGCTGTACCGGTGCGACGGTTAGGATCCCCCCCAAAATTACATTTTATTATTAATTTAAACTAAACTAGGATATATCTTGTTTACATAATTGAGAATACGTTATTTACTAATGATTTTTTTTTAAATTTTAGATGGCGACAAACAGGCAGGTGGGTCACCTGATGGTAAGTGATCACCGCCGCCCATGGACATTCGCAACACCAGAGAAGTCACGGGTGTGTTTCCGGCCTTTAAGAACCAGCAAACAAGAGTTGCTGACCCTTCTCCCCACCCAGATGAGCTCTGGCGACCTTACTCACACGCAGCAACACAACATTAAAATTATTAATGGTATTACTAAGGAATTTCTTCTGTAAGGTGTAGGTACTTTCCCAGTCGGGCTGCTCTTTCAACGAACGAACGCTATGCCCTACCTCTCTTAAAATGATAGGTAGAATTTTGATGCGGTCTAGATTTTTACTTGTTACAACTTGTTAACACACAACGTAAGGCCGGCAGATCGCAATAGTAGTTTAAACTGCACTGAAGTTGAAAGTTAACTATAAGATGGTGCATTTAAACCGGGAAGGTCTCGAGTAAGGCTATAGCATAAGCCTTTGAAGATTCATGATATTCTAGTAATCAATATACTCCCAGTATTGATTACTAGAATATCACGTCCGTCAGTCACCACGTGATGGACGTAAACAGGTTCGAATTCAAATAGTTAATAGGTGTACTGTAACAATAATAATTGTCAAGTAAGCAAGACCAGAGAATAGACCGCAAAAGAACGACGCAAAGCAACTGTAATCATCTCATCATCTTTTAATTCAACTAATTGACACGGGGGTTCAGAAAAGGGTATTTAGGTTAACAAAACAAAATGAAAGTGTATGTATGTATCACATACAGAATTATATATTTCTGTTGTTTTTTAAATTAAAAGGTAATACTAAAAATACTCCAATTCATCAATTACAGCTATAAGAAGTCCACTGCTGTATATAGAGACGCCAGCACATCAAGCTACCCCAACCTGTAAAATTTCCCCAATTGAAAGTGAACCTTGTGCTGACGTGATAAAGTTGAAAATCAATAAAAGAAATTTGACAGATTGGTGTAGCTGGATGTGCAAGCCTCCCCTATGAATCATCTTGGGGCCACGCCATAAACGCCACGCTTGGAAGACGGGTTAAAAAAAAAAAAATTTGGAACTGTTTATTTTAAATTAAATTATACAAAATGTTTGTTATAATAAAAAGGCGCTTAATCTATAACAATAAAAAGATTATGTGCGCCTATTCAGTTACACTTGCGTCTCAATTGGCCAAGGCGTAGCTAGCGAATAGAAACGTTCGAGCTTTGAATATCTGAAGGTGCGTCGTTTCCACTTTGTACTAAGTAATAATATTTTACTAATGAATGCGTTTTCTTCGCGTTTTTGTATTTTATAATTTTATCTATTATGTATTTTGGTAAGTTGTTAATAATAGAGGGAAGGATACACCTCCAGTGTCTCTTTCCGTATACATTGTTATACTTAGGAATTGTAGTTGTAAAATATAGTTGGCGATTGCAGTCCGATTACTACTCAGAAGAGCGAGTACTCAGAAGGAAGCTGCTGCACGTCCTCTGGTAGATTTTCCCTCGGATCAACTTCTACGCCCCCACGGGACAAGATGGGGTGATGTTATTCTCATATTCACCGCCGTCACCACACGGCAAAAATACTCCGATTGCCCCTCATTAATATGTTTATGGGGGCATTGGGGCAAACAAAACTGCGGCCGGAGGTGGCATGTCCGCCCGATGCCGTTTATGGGCACATTGTTACTAGGACATCAGGATGCTGAGAATATTAACTGTTGGAGTTTCTTGTTTAGCATAAAAAAGTAGTTTTAGCAACACCACGGTTTGAAGCTAAATATATCAGGAAACCAGTATAAAATAGGAAGTAATTTGATACAATTTAAAAACAATCTAATAGTGTTCATAGCCCAATTTGTTAGAAATAAATCTTCCCAGCTGCAATCCTAAAGTTCTTGTTAATTTGGTCTATTGCAACCCAAGAACATCGGTAAGAATCATAGACCATGCGTTCTGTTATATTTTAATTTTTAGACTTATAAACATTTTAGGTTTTAATTTAAATTTTATTTTAGGGTGTTACCTCATGACTCTGAGGTTCCTATTGAGTAGCTACGTAACGGAAAATCCAAACAAGACGGTTTCGTGCCGACGTTGGATTTGCACCCAGGACATTGGTTTATTTAGTACTGTACCAAAATAATAAAAAAAGTAAATAAATACATAACTAAGTACTAATTCATCGTGTATTCGAAGAATATTCCCCGAAAATTAAACCGAACCCAAGAAAAATTAACTATATAAAATACTACAAATTTTAATCTTTTACCATTATTTGCAAAGCAAAGCATATCTAATCTAAAATGGGAAATGATAAAATGAGAGTTTTTTAGTTAGTAGTTTTTAGTATTTTAAATTTGTTGTACCTGTATATATCGTTCGTGGCTTAACGCAGAGTGCCTACTACTTTTTGAGATGTATTTACAGTTGTGACCGGGGAGAGACATCTGTTTCCGAGACCACGTGTTCTATAACTAAAGATACTAGGCAACTAGGAGACAGTAGGAGGTTTGACGGTACTGTGACGGGATAATGAAAATGAAAGTGTATCAACGACGTCACTGATCATGGTCCTTACTAATGGATATCATTTTGACAGTTTACTGTAAAGAAACAAGAGAACAAAGAAGCTACCAGAACTAACCCGTTAATGGGTGATGATAATGATGTATGCCCATCAATTGGTTAGTGGTATCATGCAGGGCATTACGCGGTGCTGATGTAACGGCAGTAATGGAGGAATTACTGCTGTGCTCTGGAGACTTTAGGACCATAAAATGTAAAGTCAGCCAATCGGCTGCAGCATCCTTAAAATACTTACCCAATCTGGCTGCTTTTTTAATGACAAAATACTATGCCTGTACTATCTAATGCCATATTATAATTGGATAAATTACTATGTTATTATGCCCAGAATTTTTCAAATATTGATACATAGATTACACTTTAATGCACCAAATCGAAACATAACATTGAAACATCAGTTAACTTATAATATAAGGTACAAACGGCGCGCGGCGGGCTTAACGCTAATATAACTTAGTGCCAAACCTTAGTAGGGGTAAACATGACGTCACCGTTTGCAGAGGGAGGTTACCAGGGCATCAGAACTTACGGGTAGTGATTTATTTTACGCTTAATACCTACATTTGAATATGATAATCTCGTATAGAAAAAAATCTATATTAAATCCGAAAAGATTTTATGCATGGTAGACGGTCTATCTCTAATTCTTGTTTCAATGTTTTAAGAGGGAGATTAAAATAACATCTTTTATTTTATTCGCGCCAATTTTCGTAAGTAAGTCATTACAGTTTATGCTGCACTACAAGTATGCGCGCGCTCATTGGCCAATTCAAATAGCGTGCGAACGCCAGTTACTGTAATACGTTTCCGTCCCTATTCCAAAATCAATCCCATACAAAATAACCAACAACCGACACAAAAGATATTACACATCAAAAATACCGCCACATGCATATAATGATCAACATAATAGGTCCGCTATAACAGTCGTGGGCAAGTCACGTGTCAATGGAGGCCAATCGTTGGGGTTGACATGGACTAAGTTCTAAGACCGTAGGCAGGTATGCAGGCAGTTTTCAGTGCGCCAATTTTCACTGTCGTTGAGTTTATTATACCATGAACGTGGTTCGTATCACCTCCCTATTCATCCTGGCTGCCTAGTATCTCTTCGTTTACACCACGTGATCTCGGCAATCCGTTACTACCGGCGTCAGACAGTCTGTTGAGCGACAGGTTGAGGTCTAGATTCCACTAAAATCGGGTACGAGTGCGCAAAACAAATGAAAAAGATAAACTTAAACATTTTTAAGCTTTCCGAAAAACAAATATTTTTGGCTTTAAGCGAAAGACGTGTATCCAGTTCACGCCACAGTAAAATTAAATTCCAAAATTAAATTAAAATTAAATTAAAGTGTTTCCTAAGGCCCACTTGCACCAAAAGCTAGGATAAAATAAACTAACTCTAAAACGTAACGTTCATATATTGAATGGTTAATAAATTAAACATATGTACTCGAATATGTCCTTTGGCGATATCACTGTTTCTCACTATATGGTCACCGTTCTAACCCAACCTAACCTACTTTTGTAGTAGCCGTATGTTTCGTTTTATCAACCATTCGATATTATGAACGTTCGAGTATTTAGACATTCGATTACTTGGCGTTCGATTTGGCGTAGTACACCGACGGCGTACATAGCATTTGCACTAATTGTCATCCACAATAATGTGTAACAATAACAGTGTCAAATATTTTTCTCTTTAGTGCGGTTGGCAGACAATATAAGTATCTACATTGCACCTGTGCGAAACCGGGGCGTGTTGCTAGTAAATTATATAGAGGAAATGCATTCCGCAGTTCAAGTTGGATAGTCCGGCCACGTGTTCTAGAGGTAAAGATACTAGGGAAGCAGAACGCACTAGCAGGCTTTTCAGTAGTATTTTCATAAAAGTGAAAATGAAAGTATACCACGTCGATGTTCAGGCCCGTATTAAATAAATAAAATAAATAAAAAAGGTTTTTATTCACGTAGACTTTAAAAAAGCGCTTGTAAATAGTCAGAACATGTTTGTAGTAATATAGTTGTATACATTAGATATTATTTCTAGTAACATAGATATTTAGGTACATCTTGTATGAAAACATTTATAAAATTTATTTTATTACAGAAATGATATTTAGCTAGCTCGTATCAAGTTATTGTCAAGAGATTATGTTTAATTATCTAGTTTAAGTCTAATATTTTTACTACATATTGTCAATGGTTCTGTCTATATTAAAGGTATTATTATTATGACGGACCTTGTGTTAATAACGACGGTCGCGCTTTAATGCTACCACCGGATCCAATGCGCCCCAACTGAGAAAACCCAGCGAAACAAACTCAGTGGGTTCATCTTCTACCGGTTTCAACACGACCCAGTTGAGACGGTCCGGCGAAACATACTCAAGCGGGCATGAACACGGGATTTGGTGCAATTACACTGAATATCCGTACCTGAGACATGAAAACAAACTTGAAATTTTCAAAGAAAGCTGGGTTATATTTCTTATAATTTATTTTCAATTACAGCTTGGTGTTTTTGATATAAACATTCAAAAAGTGTTATTTGTCTAATATCAGTTTCAAAACGAAAACTTCATTTATGAATATCTCTGATTTCATCTGACTGACACTTAGTACAAAATCGACTATTATAATGTCATATTGCTTCATTTTAAAGTCTAGCAAAAGTTAGTTGTCCAGGAAGGTCTTTGATAACAATTAATGTTAGAATGTATTTAATACCTGTATGAGTATGAATAGTATGAGTTTAATGTTACTTTTTGTACTACATAGTTGCCGACGTTGGATTTGCACCCAGGACATTGGTTTATTTAGTACTCTACCAAAATAATAAAAAAGAGAAGTTAATAAATGCATAACTACTAATTCACCGTCTATTCGACGAATATTCCCCGAAAATTAAACCGAACCCAAAAAAGTTAACTATATAAAATACTACAAATTTTATTCTTTTACCATTATTTGCAAAGCAAAGTATAAATCTAATCTAAAATGGGAAATGATAAAATGAGAGTATATCAGTCGGCTATGTTTCTAAAAAGCAACGCCGATGGAAAACATATACATTCTCCGAAAGTAAGGCAATTTAAAATTTGTTCTACCTGTGTGTATCGTTCGTGGCTTAACGCAAAGTGCCTGCCCCGGATTGGTAGAGGGCGCTGGTTTGAGACCCACCGAACGTTAGTATTTCCCATTTTTGAGATGTATTTACAGTTGTGACCGGAGAGACATCTGTTTCCGAGACCACGTGTTCTATAACCAAAGATACTAGGCAACTAGGAGACAGTAGGAGGTTTGACGGTACTGTGACGGGGATAGTGAAAGTGTATCAACCACCTCACGATCATGGTCCTTACTCAGGGAAATAATTTTAATATGTTTGAGTATGTTTCGCCGGACCGTCTCAACTGGGCCCTGAGTGATGATGAACCTGCTGAGTTTGTTTCGCTGGGTCTTCTCAGTTGGGGCGCATTGGATCCGGTGGTAGCATTAAGGCGCGACGGTCATTTTAAACACAAGGTCCGTTATAATAATAATACTGAATTCATACCTTAATATAGACAGAACCATTCAGACAATATGTAGTCAAATATAAATTTCAATAATTAAACCTAAACATAATCTCCTTGACAATAACTTAATACAAGCTAGCTAAATATCACTACCATTATAAAATAAACTGTATAAATGTTTTAACGTTCCGTGTACCTAAATATCTGTAATGAGTAACTAGAAATAATACCTGTATTACTACAAACATGTTATGACTATTTACAAGCGCTTTTTTAAAGTCTACGTGAATAAAAACTTTTTTTTATTTTTTTTTATTTGTTTTATAATAGTTTACCATAAAGAAACAAGAGAATAAAGAAGCTACCAGAACTAACCCGTTGATGTGTGATGATGATGATGCATGCCCACCAACTGGTTAGAGGTAGACTCGATCTAGAGTATGATTGCTAGTATCATACGGGGCATTACGTGTTGCTGATTTATAGATGGTAATGGAGGAATTGGTGCTGTGCTCCGGTGACTTCACGATCATAATACGCAATGTCAAGCAATCGGCTTCGGTATCCTTAAAGATAATTTCCCTGTCTACCTCCTTTTGAATGACAGAATGCTATACCTGTACAGTGTACTTATCTAATGCCATATTAAAAATTAATTAGTATGTCATTATGCTGAGAATGTGCCAAATATATGTACATAATTATGTATATTTAACAAATAACTTAGTGCAACACCTTAGTAGGGGTAAACCTGACGTCACCATTTGCAGAGGAGAGGGTTACCAAGGCATTAGAAGTTACGGGTAGTGATTTATTTCACGCTTAATATCGACATTTAAGTATGATAATCTCGTACTCAAATAATCTCATATTCAATCAGATTTTATGCATGGTAGACGGTCTATCTCTAATTCTTATATAAAGGTTTTCGGAGGTAGATTAAAATATACACGCATATAAGATGTTTTATTTTCTTCGCGCCAATTTTGGTAATATATACCAATAATAATATATAACACTATAAGCATGCGCGCAGTCATTGGCCAATTCAAATAGCGTGCGAATGCCAGTTTCCTGTAAAACGTTTCCTTCCCTATTCCAATATCACTCCCATACAAAATAACCAACAACCGAGACGAAAGATGTTACACATCAAAAATACTGTTACCGTCAAAATGGCTGGACCAAACGAGATATGTACAGTCGGTGATATCTATTACCTGACCCTAGTTAAGAAATAATGAATTTAAACCCTCACTTTGAAACTTTAAGGTTTATTTTATGGATTTATCAGACTTGTGGTACTTTTTAAACAAAAACATTTATAATACAGACACGTATAAAACTTGGGCATTAGGGTTGCTTATAAATCGTTATAATATTGGTGAAGTTGCAACTAATAGCTTATTTTAATAGAAACAGATAAGTAGCTCTGGTCTTGTGGTCCATGTATAGGATTAATCAAAACGTGATGCAGGTTCGAATCACACTATAGATATTATGTTGTTTTGTTTCCAATTTGGAATTTATTTAGTAAAAAATATCTGACTTTAAACTTGTTAGACTTGCTTTAAAGTAAAGAATTATATACGGGCCCACTCTTCAAATATTACATTTGTTAATTTATAATATTTTCGCCTAACTTTTAATAAGTGGGTAGTTGAAAGACAAATGACATTTGAATATAAAATAAAAGATATAGTTGTGTAACTGAGTATATTATTTTAACATAATATATTAAATTACTAAAAATAAAGTCAGTAAGTAAAAAGTCAGTAAATATTACAGAAAAGTTTTAAAAGAAAATAAATTATTAAGTGATGCAGGATTTGAACCATAAACCACTGTGTAGTAAGTTCAATGTCACCACCTCTAAACCAATAAATCCTGCTTATTAAAGTTTAAATTAACAACTGGTTCATATAACAAAACAGTACGTATTAAAATGTTTTACTACCCTAATGTAACGTGTTAAGGATCAAATTGGCATAACTTATTTGTTTATCTTGAACCAGTGGTTCTAGTTCATTAAGGTCGTATGTATCGCTTACCTACGGTCAATGGAGAAGGTTCAAACTCGTTTAACAATTTAGTGGGTCAGAAGACACGTATTAGCGACTGTACATGAGACCATGCCCACTGTTTATTACCTATTTGCTACTATTTACTACCACTAATGAAATAATTGCAACCTTTGCGTTTAGAAATATATCGAATAAATAAAGTGGTCAGCCATTCTAACGTCAGGTTGGCCGACCACTTCTAAGTTCTTATAGTTTTAGCGTCATATTAACAGCTTTGTTCATTTATATATTTGCTACCTATTTGCTGCCTTAACATTATGTCTTTACACAACTTTGAGGGGGTCCTATAAAAGAAATAAAATAAAAACCATTAAAACGCCTGTGCATCAATTATATATACGTATTTTCTCAGAATAATGCTAAGTGTTGTTACAGGCGCTTTACTAAGTATTCATATTCATAATTATCATTCCAGTTGGGAATATTGTGGGTAGTCTTCAATAAAAATAATCAGATATTTCAATGCATAATTTGTAAATATTGTATCGTAACTTGATCATGTACGGTGTGTAAACCGTTCATTGAATGTCAGTGCAATTAAATGTATGTAAAATGTCAGTGAATGTTCCACGGGATGAAACGTAACGAAAATGCAAGTCATCCGAATCAAACCACGTCTTCATGAACACTAATATGAAAAATGTATAAAAATGTTCTGCTACATGTAATTCATTGCACTAAGTACCAAATGTAGGTTGCGATTAAAGTGCAACAACGCGGGCCTATTCTAGCATAATTTGCTAAATAAACATAAAAATCATGTACGTGCACCGAACAGATCAAGATCAAATTAATAACTTTCCAACAAACGTACCTATATTCCTAAAAATAAATGCGATATAAAAATTTACATAAAATTTTGTAAATGGATAATAGTATACTATGGATATGAAGAAACAACTTGTCCATAAGCCACTAAGTGCCTGTAATAACATTGTTAGCATCATTCCGAGAAAAAACGTAAATATTTAAATGATGCACAGGTGTTTTAATGGTTTTTATTTTATTTCTTTCATAGGACCCCCTCAAAGTTGTTAAATATATAATGTTAAGGTACCAAATAGGTAGCAAATATATAAATTTACAAAGCTGTTAATATGACGCTAAAACTATGAGAACTTAGAAGTGGTCGGCCAACCTGACGTCAGAATGGCTGACCACTTTATTTATTTGATATATTCCTTAACGTAAAGGTAGCAATTATTTCATTAGTGGTAGTAAATAGTAGCAAATAGATAATAAACAGTGGGCATGGTCTCATGTACATATCTAGTTTGGTCCAGCTATCCTGACGGTAACAAAATACCACTAACTTTTGGCCACATGCATATAATGATCAAGATAATAATAGGTCTGCTACAGACAATGGCACGTTGCGTGTCAATGGAGGCCAACCGTTGGTGTTGGACAACATGGACTAAGTTTTAAGACTGTAGGCTGATATGCAGGCAGTTTTCAGTGTGCCAATGTTTATTGTCGTGGCGTTTATTTCCATGAACGTGGTACGTATTACCTTCCTATTCATCCTGTCTGCCTAGTATGTCTTCGTCTACACCACGTGATGTCGGCAATCCGTAAAAACAGTACCGGCGTCAGACAGTCTGTTGAGCGACAAGTTGAGGCCAAGGTTCCACTTATCAGGTACGAGTGCGCAAAACAAATGAAAAAGTTTAACAAAACTTAAATGTAATGTAATAAATGTTAAAACATTTATTACATTACATTTAAACTTTTAGAAAAACTAATATTCTTCGGTTTCCAGATAACTAAACGTAAGACCCTAACCCAGTTCACATCACAATAAAATTAAATTAATCAACTAAGTGATTAAATTGTTTCCTAAGGGAGGTTATTTATTTCACTCGTTCTTATAATAACTAGAGTCAATCAAAGTAGTATTCTAGTGATTTTGTAGACTACTGTTATTCTGGTACCATTCAAACTGTAACGACTGTTCCATAGGATAAGGTTCTATGTAACAGATATCCCATTCGTTGAAATTGTTTAAAGTTAATCATCAATATATAGTTAATTAAAACGAAGGAATGGGTGCTCGATTTTTCTCTGCCATTGGTGACCATAGCCAAATAGAATAGAAATTTTATTTTTCAAGTAACTATGACTCATATATGTTAGTAGGACTTACAGCTATGTTAGTAACATACATTATTATTACCCTGCAACCGTCATCCCCGCGACAAGCCATGGGAGACGGCACAGCAACGACTTATGTAGGCGCAGTCCAACCTACTTGCAATCATGTTTAGGATACTGTTAGAGCTGGTCCGCACCCTATGCACCAGAGAACCGCATCTTTTACGCATTGTTGCATAAAAACAATCTACATGTGCATCTGCGAACATTCCCGACGCACTACAGAAACGGGGCAGCCCTACCAGCACCCTAAACGCATTGTTGTATTGTACGCGTAGAGCGTTGTAGGATCGTTGAGTATATCCAGCCCACAAGCTGCAGGTGTAAAAGTTTGTACAGTAGGCTCGAAAGAGCGTTATTTTGACACCAAGTGAACAGCGCGCAAACCTGCGGGCTAGCATATTCGCTCTGACCGACAACGCTCTACGCTCCCGTTCAATATCACCATTGTCTTTGAGGTCAGGGGTCAATACATGACCAAGGTATTTAAATTCACGTACTATCTGTAGAGGTGAGCTGTTAAGTATTAAAGGTGGTACTTTCTCTACTGTTTTACCCCTGGCTTCAAATACCATGACGACTGACTTTTTAATGTTATACGTCAAACCATGTATTGCAGTGTACTCTTCACATTGTGCTAACAATTTCCTAAGGCCACAAGGTGATGCACTGATTAAAACTAGATCGTCGGCGTACCAGATATTGTTAACGCAGACACCATCGATGTAACAACCGACTCTAGCACTGCTGAGGTTATATTAGATCATTCACATACAGATTGAAGAGCGTTGGCGAGCTCAACCCCCCCTGTCTCACCCCGCATTCCAACCTGTATGGACGTGACAATGATCCAGCCCATCGTACATTGTTGATCTGGTTTCCATACCAATATTTAAAAACGTTAATTAGTTCAGGTGGTAGAGTATTAAGTATCTTATTCCAGAGAATATCGTAGGAAACCGAATCAAATGCCCTAGATAGATCGAGGAAGCAGGCATTTACAGGTGTATCGCGTTTCGTGTAGTATGAGATAGCATGCTTAAGACACAACACCGCACTCTCTGTTGACAACCCTGGACAGAACCCAAATTGGTTGTCATGTATCGGAGAGCACTTATTTAGTTGTGTGTTAAGCATGACGTCAAAGACTTTCGAGATCACGGTAGCCAAAGAGATAGGCCTATAGTTATTGCTATCCGCAAGGTCACCTGTTTTATTTTTAGGTATCGGAATAACTATAGTCCTAATCATTTCGGCCGGCATATAACTATGGCTTATACAGAAACCATAAAGCATACCAAGAACTCGAGGTAAGTGCGGTCCAGCGTATCGGAGGTGTTCGATGCTGAGTCCGTCATGTCCAGGGGACTTACCCCGTGGCATAGATTTTATGGCGCTGGCGATCTCGCTTGCTGTAAACTTTACGTTGACTGCCATGCCGGACTCAGAATCAAGCACCACCTTCGAAGGTCCCAAAGGAGAACTAACAAAAAATTTTTCCTTAAAGATGTTCGCTATATCTTCTGGATTACTGACGCCGCCGACACTCACAGGGATACCCGGCTTCGGCTGCAACTTAGATGTATGCTTCCAAAAACCCCGGAAATCATTTTTAGAATGGTGCGAGGCCAGAATATCCATTTTAATTTGGTCCTCGTGCTTTTGGCACCATTTTAATCTTGATTTAAATACTTTTCTAGCCTCGCACATTTCATCATATGCACACCCAGAAGTACGCTTACCATACCACGACCATAGCATAAATTTTTCCCTGGCCTCCCTGTGAGCCACCGCGACGTGCTTGTTCCAACCTATCACAACCTTTCTCGGATACCTGATGCTGCTTCGCCGACCCACCAGTGCAGCCTCTTTCAAGGCATGTACGATGTCTGCATACAGTTGATTTATAACAAATTTGTGACTAGGATCACTACACGTTCTATCACAACACTTACTTAGCGATTGAGGGAAATCGATTAGTCTCAATCTAGCATGACAAGCTTTTTGAAATGACTCAATCTGACTCTGACTTCTCTCTCCCCATACAATTTGGTTCAATTTCATTTCAGTTGCAAATATCTTTGACATAAGTGACTCTAAACTACATTCCACTATTAAGGGTAGGTGGTCAGACCAAACTACATCATACATCACGTATACATTTTTAACAGAGTTTACAGTTGCTTCTGTTACCAAGCAGTGATCCAGCCACCGCTTTGAATTGTGTGCCTCACTTAAAAATGTGTACGTGTCAGACTGTATTCCTAGAATTTCCGTATCTATACATGTCCATCTCTGTTCACTACAGAACTCCGATAATTCGTCATAAAATTGACTACACGGGTGTGCATTAAAATCTCCTAAAATGTATACATAGTCTAAGCTACAACTGTCAATTATTGCACTCACCGAGCTTAAAACATCCGTGAAATCCATTAGATTTAGCACAGTATCCGTGGGCATGTACACACTTCGCACTAAAAAGGATTTATCATTCACCGTCACTTTCACGCCACATATACGTGGGTTACCGCACTCCACTATTACCACATCGTGAAAAAGATTTCGTCTCCACAGAAGGCCCACGCCTCCATGTGGCCTACCATGTAGAATACCTGCCGATGTGTCTACTGCAGACACTCCAGTGCAGCTAAACTCGTCACTTATGGTGCTCAGAAATGATATTTCTTCCGGCAACAACCAGGTTTCCTGAAGCGCTATTATGTCTGATATTTTACACAATTCACGAATATCTTGAACGGAACGTTTAACATTTTTGCAGTTAAACGACACAAAATTGTGAATATTCTCTTTATTTGACATGGTTAATGTTTTGCGGGCCGGCTAACATTTCAGTTGACGTCGGAAGGAAGGAGCAACAAAGCTACATTGAATTTAAATCCGGCCACGTGCTATAGAAATGAAGGTACTAGGATACCAGGATACACTAGGTAGTGTTTCGATAGTATTTTCATTACAGTGAAAATGAAAGTAAACTACATCGACATCATTATTATAAAATAATTAATGGTCTTATAAATAAATACGTTCCCATTGCAGCTGTAACTCTCTAAAAAAACAACGGTGGAAATAATGATTAAGAAAAGCACATCCTGCTTTTTTAACCAAATGTGATCGGTAGTTGTAATCATGTATGACTGAGATTCATTCAAACGGGGTGTTGGTTCGACTGGTCCGCACTCCCGAGTACATTTATTCAAAACCCAGTAAAGTTACTCAGTTGATTAAGGAATATGTGAAAATCTTAAATGAATAGTTAATGAGTTTAAATATTTACGGCGTATTGTATACAGCGTTCAGATAATTAGCTTCGGTAATTAGTGTCAAAATTGGAAGTTTAAAATGAGAAAAATAAGAAAAAGGTTGGTTTGTTCAACTTGGTGTGTTGTTTTGTGTTTGGTTTGAGGGAGGCGTTGCAGTTCCTGCGTTATCAGGACATCAGAAGTTATTGGGAGTACTTTTTTGATACTTCTTGCTACAACTACGAATATTTCTACATCGAAGTGTGCTGACGTACTTTCACTTTCAATTTCACGAAAATACTAATGCAGAGCTTCAAAATACTAATGCAGAGCTTCCTAGTGCCACCTATTATCCTAGTACCGTCAGATCTAGGGTACGTGGCCGGACTGAGACCTCTTCATCTACTATCTAAGCTTTTTGGTTGGTTTCAATTTATATAAAACTTTTGTACTGTCTTGCAGCTAAATTTCCTCTTGTTTATATTTTGTATGTAAATAAATAATGAAAAAATGTGTAATGTCGTATGTCACACTTGGAAATTAATTTAAATAAAAATATTATTTATGTTTGTATGAACGTATCCGTAAAATTAATAATTATTAGACCGACTTTTCGCACCGTGATTGAATACTATTCTCGTTGTGGTCTTAATCAACAATAAAGTTCGATTGACAATAGAAATTCCTGCTAAAGCTAGACCATCACATAAAATGATGACGCCAGGAAACGTTTAAGCTAATACCCTACATAAAACATTTTTAAGGCGGGCGGGTCGAACGAGAACTGGGAAAAGAAACCTTGTACGTATAGAACTACGACGCCGTAGGGCGTAGCATGTGCGTAGAGAATTCTAGTAGAAATATCGAAAGAATTAATTTTTTTAAATGATTCCATCTCAGAACTAGGAACCACTAAACTATTTATTTCATACTGATTGACCATGTAATATGGATATGCACCGTTCATGATACCAGGTTATTAGAATTTATTCTTAATTGCCGAATAATACCGAATTGATTAATACCGAATTTTTGCGTTATCGGCAATGCCCTCGTTTACAGCAGCAATATTTTCAAGAGACCGACCGATACATCTACGTCAAGGAGAGTTTAATATACCATGCAACACGATATTACCAATCATCAAGGCATGCTTCTTCAAGGCTCTATAGTAATTGCCATCCAAAATAATGGGTAACAATAATAGTGTCAAATATTTGCATCTTTAGTTTATTCGGTTGGTAGTCCATATAACATTGTTTGAAAATTAATAAGTCCACACTGCATAATTTTATCTACATTGCACCCATTTCTAGTAAATTATATAGAGGAAATGCATTCTGCAGTTCAAAGTTGGACAGTCCGGCCACGTCCCTTGAAGTAAAGATACTAGGGAAGCAGAACGCACTAGCAGGCTATTCGGTAGTATTTTCATAAAAGTGAAAATGAAAGTATACCACGTCGATGTTCAGGCCCGTATTACACTAAATGTCAGTAACTGAGACGTGAAAACAAACTTGAAAGTTTCAAAGAAAGGTGGGTTATATTTCTTATGTTTTATTTTCAGTTACGGCTTGGTATTATTTAAACAAACATTCAAAAAGTGTTATTTGTCTAATATCAGTTTCAAAACGAAAATGTCATTTATGAATATCTCTGATTTCATTTGACTGACACTTAAATATAAAAACAAAACTACTATGTATCATGTCATATTGCTTAATTTTATAGGGACTGTTGTCGATTTATAAACGGTGTGGCAAAAGTTAGTTGTCCAGGAAGGTCTTTGATAACAATTAATGTTATAATGTGATACAATACTAAAATCCACTCTGCTGCATTAAAGTAGTAAAATTACTAGTAATTAATTAGTAACTGACGTCGAGTATCAAAAATCATAAATATCAACAACTAACACAATGCTATCTGATCCCAAACTAGGCACAGACTGTACTGTGTCAACTAGACAACATAATTTAATGGATAAATAAATAACACTCAAACACAACACAGATAAGATAAGCACACAAAGATTTGTCCTGGGTGGGGATTGAGCCCACTATCTCTGGCTTAACAGGCGGGGTTATTAACCACTGAGTCATCGGGCCAGTCCTGGATCAGGCTTTTGATTTCAATATAATCTATATATATAAAAATCAATGCCACATTTCGTTGTAATGTTATAACTCAACAACGCTTTTAGCGATTAGGCTAATTTTGGTCTTGAATTATTCGTGGAAGTCCAGGGAAGGTTTGTACGTAGAGAAAATTTTAAAAAAGTTTTGAAAACGTGTAAAATCCACGTCATTTAGCAATTTAAAATATTTTTTTGTTTGAATAAATGAACTTAATAATATTTTTTTTATTACTATGCCTTATACGTAGCGAAGCACGTACCAGGCCGCTAGTATACTGCGTTTATTACCATGAACATCATATCACCTCCCTTTTCATCCTGGCTGCCTACTATCTCTTCGTCTACACCACGTGATCTCGGCAATCCAATACTACCGGCTTCAGACAGTCTGTTTAGCGACAAGTTGAGGCCAAGGTTCCACTGATCGGGTACGACTGCGCAAAACAAATGAAAAGTTAAACAAAACTTATATGTAATGTAATAAATATTTTAACATTTATTACATTACATTTAAGCTTTCGTAAAACTAATATTTTTCGGTTTCCAGATAACTAAACGTAAGACGCTTATCTAGTTCACATCACAATAAAATAAAATTAATCAACTAAGTGATTAAATTGTTTCCTAAGGGAGGTTATTTATTACACTCGTTCTTATAATAACTAGAGTCAATCAAAGTAGTATTCTAGTGATTCTGTAGACTACTGTTATTCTGGTACCATTCAAACTGTAACGACTGCTCCATAGGATAAGGTTCTATCTAACAGCTATCCCATTCGTTGAAATTGTTTTTAAGTTAATCATCAATATATAGTTAATTAAAACGAAGGAATTGGTGCTCGATTTTTCTCTGCCATTGGTGACCATAGCCGGTAAGGAAGGAGCAACAAAGCTACATTGAATTTAAATCCGGCCACGTGCTACGAATTGAAGGTACTAGGATACCAGGATACACTAGGTAGTGTTTCGATAGTATTTTCATTACAGTGAAAATTAAAGTAAACTACATCGACATCATTATTATAAAATAATTAATAGTCTTATAAATAAATGCGTTCCAATTGCAGCTGTAGCTCTCTAAAAAAACAACGGTGGAAATAATGATTAAGAAAAGCACATCCTGCTTTTTTAACCAAATGTGATCGGTAGTTGTAATCATGTATGACTGAGATTCATTAAGACGGGGTGTTGGTTCGACTGGTCCGTACTCCCGAGTACATTTATTCAAAACCCAGTAAAGTTATTCAGTTGATTAAGCAATATGTGTAAATCTTAAATGAATAGTTAATGAGTTTAAATATTTACGGCGTACTGTATACAGCGTTCAGCTTCGGTAATTGGTGTCAAAATTGGAAGTTTAAAATGAGAAAAATAAGAAACAAGTTAGTTTGTTCAACTCGGTGTGTTTGGTTTGAGGGAGGCGTTGCAGTTCCTGCGTTATCAGGACATCAGAAGTTATTGGGATGTTAGGGTAACTATGTACTGGGTGATATGATGTCACATCGGCTCAGGCAGTAGATGGCCAATTTCAACCAGACGATAAGTGGTCCCATAGCGAAGTGTTTTAAGATGGGCGCTTTACATGTTCATCGATCGGTGAAGTCGGTGGTTCAAATCTCCCTGACAAACAATTTTTGGTATTCTTAAAATTATATTTATTCTGATATTTGTAATCGGGAACAGAAATTGAATTGGAATATTACAAGGTCATTTAGAAGTTGGCACTCAAGCTTCGGCCATCTTCCCGACAACTACTGTGAGCTCCAGTACGTGACCATATAATACAGTTATTTGTGATTCGGTGTTTGTTTTTAATTATAAATACAGATTGTAATGAAGTGAATAGTAATTTATAGGTAAGTTGTCCTCATAATGAAATATGTTTCTAGGTAAATAATTGCCGTTTGAGTTGCTTTGTGATTAAGAAGTTTTGCAATTTGTTTTAGTGGGAGAAATACCTACCACTGATCTGCAGGGGATATAAATGTATACCCAAGTTCGGAATTGCATCTCATTAAGTTTTAAGTAACTAGTCACGAAGGGGTAAGTTGTAGATCGTAATGATATTTTTATATCTACCAATATCGAATAATTATATCTACTTACCTACTTTTTATAAAGAAAGCAGTGACTTGCATAAAGGCTATGCTGTTGGTCTAATGTTTTGACAGGCTGTTCTTTCTGTTATAGCCTTAAGTCACGCCCTTCAAATTCGGGCAATCCGCTTGTCAAACGACGCATGCAAAGGAGGCTAGCACGGGAGGGGTTGATAGGGACCTGCGTGCCGACAGACACATCGAGGGCAAATCCTATCTGGCGTTCAACAGTAGGATAAGGCCTTTAAATATAAGTAATTTTAACCTAGTATTAGTTACTAAGTAAGTAGTCTAAGTATCTTAATGTAGAATTAGTTAGTAGAATAGTTGTCAATATAATATATATTAAGCGGTTATATGTCAATGTCTGGTTTTATTGCACCGCCAACCCTTAACAGGGAGTACTTTTTTGATACTTCTTACTACAACTACGAATATTTCTAGTTATTTTCATGGACACATTGAACATAGAAGTGTGCGTGACATACTTTCAATTTCACGAAAATACTAATGCAGAGCTTCCTAGTGCCACCTATTTTCCTAGTACCGTCAGATCTAGGGCACGTGGCTGGACTGAGACCTCTTCATCTACCAAACCTTTTTGGTTGGTTTCAACTTATATAAAACTTCTGTACTGTCTTGCAGCTAAATTCCCTCTTGTTTATATTTTGTATGTAAATAAATAATGAAAAAATGTATAATGTCGTATGCCACACTTGGAAATTAATTTAAATTTGAAAATTACGTATGTTTGTATGAAAGTATGCGTGAAATTAATAATTATTAGACCGACTTTTCGTGTTGAAGATGGACGACGACGTAGCGAGCTTGTGCCTACCTGAATGTTTTATGCGTGGCTGTATGTAGGTATATAGGTACGAGCCGGCCGATGCGCCCGCGCGCGCCGCATTATCTATTAAGTTAGTTCCTAGTTGAGTGCCGGAATAAATGCATGCGTGTTAAAGTAATCATTACGTTTTTATTTACTTGTCCCTGGATATACTCTCCCAACATTTCGCACCGTAATTGAATACCATTCTCGTTGTCAAAGACCAATAATAAAGTTCGATTGACAATAATAATTACTGCTAAAGCTAGACCATCACGCAAAAAGAGGATTCCCAGCAATCGCTTACGCTAATACTCTACATAAAACATTTTTTAGGCGGGCGGGTCGAACGAGAACTGGGAAAAGAAACCTTCTTGTACGTATAGCACTACGCCGCCTTAGGGCGTAGCATGTGCGTAGAAAATTGTAGTAGAAATATCGAAAAAAATAATTTGGTGGTATTTTTAATCGGTAGAGTAAGTATTTATGCCATTTAAATTGCATTTTTTGAGTTAATTTCATCTCAGAACTAGGAACCACGTAACCAAAATAGTAGTAGTTAATATACTATATTTATTTCATACTGATTGACCATTTAATATGTTTATGCACAGTTCAGGATACCAGGTAATCAGAGTTTATTCTTAATTGCCGAATAATACCGAATTGATATTTTTGGGTTATCGGCAACGCCCTCGTTTACAGCAGCATTGTTTTCAAGAGACCGACTGATCCATCAACTCAAAGGATGGTTTCATATACCATGCAACGCGATAATGCCAACCATCTAGGCTTCTTCCAGGCCCCATAGTAATGGTCATCCACAATAATGTGTAACAATAATAGTGTCAAATATTTTCCTCTTTAGTTTATTCGGTTGGCAGACAATATAAATAAGTATCTACATTGCACCTGTGCAAAACCGGGGCGGGTTGCTAGTAAATTATTTATTTATAGTTAAATAAAACGGTTAATAACCAATAACATTAATTAACATAGAAACAGTTACATAATTTATTTTTAGGGTTACATACAAAATTCAATACAAAATACTGGACATCCTTGCATACATTCTTTCGCAGAAAACCAAACATATTCGCCTAATGTCTGTCCATCTACCTGCAAATACATCGCATTCAGGATAGGCAATCAGGAGGGCGTTTAGCATATCTAGGGTTCGACAAACTGGAGACTTGCCTCTAGCGAGAGTATGATGCAGCGGCTTCGCAAAAAATTCACGCTGGTGGCGGCACTGATGATGCCTACGACCAGGCACATATAACCGACAGAATAAATTAAGGAGCTCAGGAAAGTCGATTTCTCCACGAAGGGTTTTACAGGCTACCGTAAGCTGATCAAAGCCTCTTCTCACCTCCAAAGAATTAAAACCTAACATTCCTAAAAGATAGTTAGTAGGGTACATATAAGGATAGTAGTTGTATATCCTTCTAAATAGAAATCAAAGGAAGGTTTTTTGTATTATATAGAGGAAATGCTTTCCGCAGTTTAAAGTTAGACAGTCCGTCCACGTGTTCTAGAGGTAAAGATACTAGGGAAGCAGAACGCACTAGCAGGCTATTCGGTAGTATTTTCATAAAAATGAAAATGAAAGTATACCACGTCGATGTTCAGGCCCGTATTACACTGAATATGCGTACCTGAGGCATGAAAACAAACTTGAAATTTTCAAAGAAAGCTGGGTTGTATTTCTTATGTTTTATTTTCAATTACAGCTTGGTATTTTTGAAACAAAGATTCAAAAAGTGTTATTCGTCTAATATCAGTTTCAAAACGAAAATGTAATTTATGAATATCTCTGATTTCATTTGACTGACACTTAATATTAAATCGACTACTATAATGTCATATTGCTTAATTTTAAAGTCTAGCAAAAGTTAGTTGTCCAGGAAGGTCTTTGATAACAATTAATGTTAGAATGTGATATAATACCAAAATCCACTCTGCTGCATTCAAGTAGTAGAAGGGTATGAGTTTAATGTTACTTTTTGTTCTACATAGATTTCAATAAAATCATGGAACATTTATTTTTAAATTCATTTTAAATTTAAAAAAAATGTTTTTATTTTTTTAAAGCCAACGCGTGCACTAGATTAATTTTTCCCTATGTCCACGGTTACTTAAGAAACATATAATTGACGTACACAAAATACATCCAGACTCAGAACATTATCAGAATCATCATCACCAGTGGACGTCTTTCGGTTGACTTTCGGCTGATATGATGATGAAGATGATGAATTTCTCGAGTGGCGACCACTAATTGGAAGACGCAGTGTGGGCAATTAATTAAGTATTGTAACAATAATACCACCTACAACTAACATATGGCGCCACAGGGAAAATTAGAAGTCGGTGTTGAGATTCTCCGGCGGTTAACAGAACCCCGACTGATTAATGGTTCAAGATGTCTTCGGATAGGAACTCGAATACTGCACGCTTTATGCCTCAACCACTTGCTTGAGCATATAAGTGTCTTCTTCGAGCACTAACTTCTTCGACTTATGTGCATCTACCTAGCTAGGTCTCATAGTTTCTACGAAGGTAGTTTGTATCATGTTATTGATATATTTGGCATCAATATTAAAATTAAAACAAGAGTCTAGCTTTTATTGCCGTTGGTTCGCCATCCCGCTCTACGGTATTTTATTTTAATATTTTCTCACGAATATTATTTTTCATAACTGACATCACCTAGCACACTGCAATCTGATCCCAAACTAGGCAGAGCCTTTACTATGGCAACTAGACAACTTATAACATATTTTCTTCAACTGATAAATAACACCCAGACAGACAAAAAGTAAATAAGCACACAAACATTTTTCCTGTATGGAGATCGAACTCACGACCTCTGGTTTTGCAGTCAGGGTCATTAACCACTGAGCGAACAGGCCAGTCATAAATCAGACTTCTGATTTATATAATATAAAGTATCTCTCAAAAGAAGAAAGTGAAGTCAGTAGTGTGCCGAAGCCATCTGTTACATTCAGTACATCAGTATAAACATAACAGGCAACTAGGAGGTAATAAGAGTTTTATTACGCTACGCATTTTAATGAAAATGAAAGAATGTTTAATTTATTAAATTATTTTTGGCTTACCAACAGTAACTTATACTGAGGGGAGGGGTGGGGGGGTTTGGGAGGTTTCGAGACAGGTGTTATAATTTGCCATCGTGGTGAAAGGATTGGCCAGTCAGCGTTAGAACTCGCTAACTGTTGCCCAGGGTGCGCTGAACGTACGGGTTTGTGAGGTACGTCACTCGGGGAGGCTCCTTTCATGAATACATAAGATAAATTCGGTACACAGAACAAATTCCAGTATAGTTACTACTTATAGGCAAGCACCACAAGCTCAATATAACGAAAGTGGGGTACAATTGTTACTTAAAATAAAATAATTAAACTAAATAACAAGCTACAATAAGGAAAGAAAAAATAATTTATGAATAAAAAAAAACGTTGTGACGTTTTGTGCCTTAACGGTACAACAGACAAGACGGGGAGCATTTTCCTGCCGCGACCACCAAGAGACTTGCTATATGAGTTAACAAAGCACTTAGACATTTGTTTAACCAATGCTTAATGGTACGCAATTAGATATTGGAGCAATTGATTCCTCGGTGTTGCTAATTTTCAGAGACAGTTCACCGATGCACTTTTACTTAAATTTAGTGTAGGTATGTATTAAATAATAAGTAAAGTCGAAGTATTGAGTAAC
The DNA here is from genome assembly GCA_951640165.1 of Pseudoips prasinana. NCBI lineage: Eukaryota > Metazoa > Arthropoda > Insecta > Lepidoptera > Nolidae > Pseudoips > Pseudoips prasinana. The sequence continues at coordinate 39,674,861 of OX621236.1, read as the reverse complement.
AATTTTCTAAAAGAAGTAGGAACAACGCCATATTTATTAAGTGACTTGGATGATAGTAAGAATTATTTCACGCATTTCAATACGTGAACAATTGGTAGTATCTCTATATTGCGTCATAACTCAGGCAATACTTGAGCTCCTGTTACGTTATGTTAACTTAGTATCTCGTGCTCTTTAACACGTGGTTTCGGAGCATTCTCTAGCTAGAATATGAGACGTCTTATATAAAGGTCATACACTATTCGTGTACACTGTTGACTTCTGATGTCTTAGTAGTACACGAGTTGAATCAACTCCTCACCCTGGTAACCTCACAACTTAATTACAAAAAAAGGCATTATGCATCGAACTGCGCGGAGTCAATCCAGTTAATTCTTTATAGTAAGGGCACTATTCATATGCTCCATTGACTTCTGATGTCCTAGTAACACTTGAACTGAATCGATTCCACTGCCGGGCTGATCTTTACTGCACACCACTCACAAACTAAAAGACTAGCTCTGTGTGGATATTTGCTAAGCTTCAATTATGATAATAATACAACATTACATTTATATGTACATATTAACTTATACTATATATCGAAGTATATAATTATGTACATATACTACATCTACCTATTTAGTATTTTAATTTGTATATTTAAAACGTGACTGAAATGCCATTTATTTTAGGATTTGTATGACTTGATAAGCTATATATATATATTTATATATTTTATAAAAGACAACGCCCGCACTAGGGAATATAATCCCTGTGTCGCGGGATATAAAATATCTGTGTTTAAAATTCTGGTTCTGTTAGAAATACCTTAAATTATTGATGTTCGGTGAGTGAGTAACAAAAATTCAGGATTCTAGCTATGCCATCATGAAATTTCAAGAGGTTGTAAATGGCCTGTATGGCTCCGAGAAAAGGATGGTACAGCCGTACGCTTGTTATGCTCGACTTCGCAAGAGCACTATTGTGCCCTCAGATATCATTCTGTTAGTTCGGGCCTGGAAATCGACGTGGCAAACATTCATTTTCATTTTCATGAAATACTATCAAACCACTTGCTAGTACAATCTGCTACCCTAGTATCTTTAGTTCTCGGACACGTGGCCGGACTGAAATTCGGCTTTACACGCCACCTTTATTTATTTATTTTACTATCGCCAACAAAGTAAATTCTATAAAACAGTGCATGCCAAAGGATAGTGAGCAGAGTTCTACTTCACTTCCAGGGGACCACAGCATGCATAAATTAGCTTATAGGTAAGTAAACTAAGAATCTTATAAATAAAGTTAAACAGGAGAGTATATTCTGTTAATTTCAGTTCCTAACCTTGCGTTTTCGCAGTTCTACTTCCCATTCTTGACTATGCCGATGTCTGATTCCCGGATGCAAATGAAAAACTTCTCAACAAGCTCGAACGTCAGAATTTATGTATCCGATTCAAATGAATCGGATACATACATTCTGACGACGGCCTCCGAAACTATGATATCGTGTCAGAGTTTCGGTCACAGTTGAATTAGCTACCTATTTGGAGACGTCAAGATTGTCATATTCCATCATTCCTTTATTCTGTTCTTTATAACTATAATGTTCCCATCTATCAGTCACATAACCACTTCAATTTTTCTTCGAATGTCTTCTCACTCCTCAAGCCGCTATGATATTCCACACATGCCTCTTCGAACAGTAAATGCTCCGTGCATTTACTGTTCGAAGAGGCATGTGTGGAATGCTCTTCCACATTGAATTCGCGCTACAAATCTCTTGAGGTGTTTGGAAGAACACCCTAAGAACAGTTTTTATTAACTTTAACTAAGCAGGTAGGCAGTTAATATGTATTTATATATTTTATACGTTTTTAAATACATGTTATGGAACTAGGTATGTAGTTACGTAAGTAACTTAGTATGTTAAATTAGTAAGCAGGTTTATGTATATACTAGCTTTGCCCCGCGGTTTTACCCGCGTTAAATTATAGCCTATGTGTTAATTCAGGGTATCAACTAACTCCATACCAAATTTTATTAAAATCGCTCCAGCTGTTTGGCCGTGAAGAAGTAACAAACATACACACTCACACAGTCACAAACTTTCGCCTTCATAATATTCGTGTGTTTTATTTACCACTGGTAGAGTTTATTTTGCTTTTTTGTATTATTTTCATTTCCTTAGTTACCTTCCTTTTTAAAATTGTTCTGCACTATTTGTTACCAATTACATATAAGCTCTCACTCTGACAAAGGATTGCTGGAAAAATGTATTTCTGTGTTCAATAAAGAATAATAAGAATAAAATAAAGAATAATAATTATTAACTGTTACAACTCTTGTCTCCAAATAAATATAGAGCAATAAAATTGTTTGGCTCAACGGATTATTATGAAATATTGTTACCAACCAACGAAAAAAAACAGACGCATTAAAATTGAGGCTTCCGTTTGGTATCTACGAAGCCATTACTCTGTTTTTGATGAAGTTTACAAATGGGATATTATGAATTGATATACATGAAATTATCGTTTATTTTTACTAGTCTTAATAATAAACTAATATCCTGGCACATTATTTACACACGGCCTGCTGATCCCAACTAAGCAGCTGATATACTACTTTTCTATTGTAAATATATATACTTATATAGATAAATACACCCAGACTCACGATAAACAGACATATTCATGCACACAAATATCTGTCCTGGGTGGGAATCAAACTCACGACCTCCGGCGTGAAAAGCAAGCGTTTTCCAACCACGCTAACAGGCCCGTCTACATACTTATACAAAATTGCAGTTAAAAAGATCGAGGTAAAGCATATAGAATAGCGTAACTTAGCTATAAATCTATAGAAGCAATGTGTTCGATATAAACTGGATACAAGAAAAAATTAGACGCCGTTATACCTTCCGTATGTAAAAATAAGTTGTACTTTATTAGTTGCAACTAATAAAGTACAACTTATTTTTACATACGGAAGGTATAACGGCGTTTAAAATTATATCGGCGTTTTATAATATACGTAAAAGGAAACCATAGATGTGTCATTAGTTATTATAATCGTCACTTGTTTATACATATATGTTCCCATCTTCCTAAAAAGATATTATGGAATTATATATAACAAATTCACCCTAAATTATTCGTATACGTCCCCTGTTTGAGATTGTTCGTCACTAGGGTATTAGCCAACAAAAGCAATGTAAAATATCAGGGGTTGCTTACCGTTCGTGCCATCCCTGTATTATTTTATATCAAACATGCACACGAATCTAGTTTTCAGCTGCCTTTATGTGTGTGTATATGTGTATGCGAGTGTGTGTATGTGTATGTACGAGTATCCGAATGAACAATCTCTGTTGCATCCTTTGAGCCTGGTCGGTCGTGTCACTACCCCTACAATTTATTGACCTAAATTTGCACGTGAGTTAAAAATGTGAGATGTCAGTTTGAAATAATGTTATGTTTTGGAAATTTTGGACCCTAACATGTTGTGATGGAGAGAAAACTTTTTGTAATGCAACATTGCCAAAACAATACTAATGTACAAAAACTATGTCCCGGCAAACTTCGTACCACCACATTTTTTTAATGCATTGTAAAGTACAACAATTTTCGTTTTACATAATAAATAGTACTGAAGAAACTATGATAAAAAACCTCTTACAGTCTTCTATCTCTTAAGCATACTCACATTTCGGAGATTTAAAATTTTTACTATTTTTTTCATACAAGTTTCATAAAAAAAATATTACACTACTATTTGACAATAACGAACAAATAATAAAAAAAGATTTATTTAATTTGGTGCAGTCGTTTGGAAGTTATGAGTGTACAAGCATTTCGGTGACTCATTTTTTTATTGTTTTTAAGGAAAGCTTACAGACTAATTACAAAACATAAAAATTTATATATTTTAACACAAAATTGCTAATTATATATACATATATATAACCTCATTTGTTGCTACTGCCAATAAAGATATTATCTAGAATGTCAATTCTCACTTGATTGTGCCTAAATTAAATATCCTCTTCTTTTATTTATAGAAATAAAAGAGATAGTTCACGCTTTTGGCCATCTACGACTTTTTGCTGAGAGATAATTGAAAGGCATCGGTAAGCTATTGTGCGACTGTTATGTCACTATGTACGTAACACAACACACTTTGGTTTATGGTAATTCGTCATTATATACCATTTAAAGTAATATGAGAGGCATACTGGGCTAATAAACAAAAGACGCCCAACGTGGGACCGAAGTAACCTTAAGCCCCACGTCGGGCGCCAATGTTAAATTGACACGTTGGTGAAGTCCCTACATCTAAATTGAGTTGCTTCATACTTTACATACCTGTAAATGGCAAAAAAATAGTTTTAATAAATCCTAATTTTCTCCTAAGATTAGAGTTAGTCATAAAATACGCCAGGAAAGTAAAATGAGGCATCTAATCCTACAAATATTATAAACGCGAAAATTTGTAAGTGGATGGATTTTTGTTACTCTGTCAAGAGAAAACTACTGAATGGATTTCAAGAAACTTTACAATAATATAGGATATCCTACTAATATTATAAAGGCGAAAGTTTGTAAGTATGGATGGATGTTTGTTACTCTTTCACGTGAAAACTACCGAGTGGATTTTAATGAAACTTTACAATAATATAGTTTATACATAAAAATAACACAAAGGCTATAATTTATAAATTTAACGTGGATAAAACCGCGGGGCCTAGCTAGTAAGTAATAAAAGGGAATTACCTCCGCTTATGACAAATAATTATAGAACTACTACTTATACAACCCTTACAATAAACTAATGTAAGTTGTAGTAAGTATTCTGTGATTTTTTTATGAGGTTATCCCCATGATATGCAAGTAAATGATCAGCTACGGTCATATCACATTCTAACTTTACTGAATCGTGACGTCATAACTGTTATGACGTCACTGTTCATATGCTGAAGTACCAGGAAATTAGGACACAGCACAGATAGCATGTTTCGTCATCTGATAGCTTTCTAAGGGCCTTAGCACACTCAATATTTCGTAACACTGGCCAAGAATTTAACGGCAGTAGGGTAATATTGGGCAATATTGCCCTACTACTATGATCTGCGATGCATTCTCGGATCTTACAATCGATATATGATATTTTATTATTCGAATTTCGTTTCAAACATTTCATAGAATGATTAATACTATGTGTTCAGTAATCTGATTACATCGATTCAGGTACACCTTACCCCATTTTAAAATAAGATTTCAATCTAATCAATGTTCTCCGATTGACTTAACGTTTATTGTTATTTCATTGTAAGCAGACACGCTACGAACCATAACTGCTAACAATACAATAAACAACGTGTACCTGAATAGATGCAATCAGATTACTGTACACATTGATCATTCATCATATTAATCATTCTCGATATTAAAATTGGGGGCTCCTGCATCATGCAGCTCGAGCGTTAGCGCGAGAGCAAGTGATGCAGAAGCCCCAATTTTAACCTACTAACGGCAACTAGCAATTTTGTTTCAATCTGATTATTAAATTATGTCAGAAGTCATAATTTAATAACCTTGTTAAAAAATACAAAACTCTAGGTCGCTTGTATGTCTGTCTTAAAACGGCAAGTATGTTAAGTACTTAAATTGATGATCATTTAAATATACAGCTAAGGAGGTATATGCATTTTCACCCATTGAGACGTCACTGTATAGATGAATTGCCTAAAACTTAACCTGACGTGGCACTAGTATGAATGAATTATTATTGAAATAACCTAACTTTAAAGAAACATAAATAAAATAAAATAAATACAAACATAAATAAAAAGTCTAACAAATGAGCTTATGCGTCAAAAAATTCGTCGACATCGCTTTGAACCGGGAACGTACCCAGAAGGCTGGCAGCATTGCCACGTTGAATGGCAATTCTAATTCTTTGACCTAAGACCAAATGGAGAAAAAGTTGGGAGATGGGGGGCAATGAGGAGGGAAATAACTGGGGTTATGGTTAAATAACACTCCCCTTCTGTATTCAAATTAAATTAAAATCACATATCCGACCATTACGACTGCCACCCGGGGGGTGTGAAGGACCGGGTAGGCCCCCCACGGTCCCCACTGGGGCATCAGAAGCGATCTCCGATCTACTGAACACATGCTAGACTAGTGGGGCGAACCGTGGACAACTCCATTACAGCTATATAGGTATACTGGGTAGTGGTACCCTATAACACCCGGACAATCACCCGCATTTGAACACGCGTTAGAGTTTCAGAGACCAGTACTGATGACTCATTTCACCCGTCACTAGCATTACGTTGGTTAAAACCAAACCAAATTTTGAGGCATATTTTACGTAATATTGATCGTATCGAAAAATAATACATTCACTGTGTGTCACTGTACATACTACATACACTCTTGTTCTAAGTACTTTGTCAGTAAAATTAACTTCTACTTGAATGCTTGTAGCCTAGTATATTTTGCCTTGCAACATGTGACTCAAAAGCAGGCCAAATAAGGCCCATTTTATAAACTGGGTTATTGTTACATTCTAGTGCATTCTGCTGCTCTGGTAGCTTTAGCTGTAGAACACGTGGCCGGACTGAATTCGGTTTTTAAATACAATACGGGCCTGTTGGCGTGGTTGGAAAATGCTTGCTTTTCACGCCAGATTTCGTGGGTTTGATTCCCACCCAGGACAAATATTTGTGTGCATGAACATGTCTGTTTGTCTTGAGTCTAGTATGTATTTACAAAAGAAAAGTAGTATATGCAGTATATCAGTAATATTTCGCCGGACCGTCTCAACTGGGCCGTGTTGAAACCGGTAGTAGATGAACCTGCCGAGTTTGTTTCTCTGGGTCTTCTCAGTTGGGGCGCATTGGATCCGGTGGTAGCATTAAAGCGCGACCGTCGTTTTAAACACAAGGTCCGTTATAATCATAATACTGAATTCATACCTTAATATAGACAGAACCATCCAGACAATATGTAGTAAAATATAAATTTCAATAATAATTAAACCTAAACATAATCTCCTTGACAATAACGTAATACAAGCTAGCTAAATGTCACAACCTTTACCATTCCATGTACCTAAATATCTGTAATAAGTAACTAGGAATAATAACTGTATTACTACAAACATGTTCTGACTATTTACAAGCGATTTTTAAAGTCTACGTGAATAAAAACCTTTTTATTTTTTTATTTATTTTTTATCTGGTTTCCAGCTCTGCATAGTTCGGGATCAGATGGCCTTGTGTATATCATGTCCCAGGATATTATTATATTAAAACAACAAAACAAAACGATGATAATACATAATGTATGAACTGGTCCGTTGGTGTAGCGGTTAGTGACCCTAACTACTAAACCTACGGTCGTGGGTTCGATTCCCACCCAGGAAAACTCATTGCGCGGTGTGTCCAGGCGTAATTTGTCTTTAATATGTAGGCAAAGATAATGTCTCAAGATCTTTATTTAACTATTCGATGAGGAGGCCAGAACATCGAGGGTTGTTGGTCCATCGTGTTAGATCAAGGTCTTAAACTCAGTAAAACAATTAGATTACACGAATAATTATGGATTTATTGTCACACCAACTTATAATAATAACTTCTTGACAACTCACAAACATATTTCTCCTCCACTGACAGTTTCTGTGTGTTGCCACTCATAATACAAGAAATATGGAGGTATCGATATTTGTATTAAAACCAAATATCGATACTATTCAAATCTAGAATTAAATGATTAATAAATAAACATTGGGTTCTGAATTATTATGTGATGCTTACAGCTCGGCCATCCTTATTCTAGTGAGTCCTCTCACATAAAAATAAAGCATAAATAAACCAAATAAAAAAAACAATAAGGTAACATTATACAATGCAAGGTAAGCACTAACAAATCATTATCAATATTTTCACATCAACTTTTCAATATAACACAATTATCTATCATGATCTGCTATAATTTGCGACCATCTACGTGAATACTCACGCTGATCGCACCTAGCTCATGAACACAGCTAACTTTGCTCAGTCTGCTACAATCTACGGTCATCTATGTTGTAGTGCTGGCCGCTCATAGCCTATGTCACCGACTTCTAATGAACACAGTCTACTATGATCTACGACCATCTACACCTCAACACTGACCGCTCATAGCCCAAGCTTACTTTACAATTAATTTCACAATAGGGCATAGTCTGCTATGATCTGCGGTAATATGCATTTCAGCACTGGCCGCTCATACCCCATGTCATGATTAAACCATCCATGAACACAGTCTGATATGATCTACGACCATCTATGCTTCAGAAAACCGCTCATAGCCTATGCCTTTCTTGCTTTGCCATCCTTAATTACAAATCTTGGAACAATAAATAATAATGCAATTACATAGTACTGATCTTAATCGAACATATCATACCAAGCCAACTTATAATTACTAATAATTAAATGTATGTACAAATATTTTATATAGCCCACACTGTCAGTCAATCAGTGCCTTCCAAATCACTAGCAGTACTGTCGCTATTACAAGCATCACTTGCGATACTATTAAAAGCTAGCCAAGGATGTATTTTGTCCAGTGCAACAACATTTTCATATTCCTCAACAAACTATCTAATATTACTTATAATACATCACATATTTATTTATCATGATCTGCTATAATTTGCGACCATCTACGTGAATACTCACGCTGATCGCACCTAGCTCATGAACACAGATAACTTTGCTCAGTCTGCTACAATCTACGGTCATCTATGTTGTAGTGCTGGCCGCTCATAGCCTATGTCACCGACTTCTAATGAACACAGTCTACTATGATCTACGACCATCTACACCTCAATACTGACCGCTCATAGCCTAAGCCTAATTTACAAAAGATTTAAACTTGCCACTGGCAAAACAAGTTCCGCGATCAGTTATTAGGCGGGACGGTGTGCCAAAGAAACTAAAGTATTCTTCGAAAACCCTGATTGCCGTCGTACTTTTAGTGTCCCTTACCGGTCGAATATTGATAAATTTTGTAAACGAATCGATGATTACCAGTAGATAAGTATTACCTTTTTTTAACGAACGAAAGGGCCTAAATGGTCCGCATGTAATGTGTGTAAGAAAACCTCAAGTTTAGGAATGGAATACATCATGCCTACTTTACGGCCACTGTGTGGTAAGCACACTCTAAACAAGCAGTTACATACTTTTTTCGTAAAGCGACGCATTTCGGGAAACCATAACACACTTTGTAAACGACCTAAAATTTTCTCAAAATCGAAATGTACACGTCATCATGTTTCATCTTTAGAACCTGCCATCTAACTGCGCGTGGCACGACCCATCGTATCCCGTTCTCAATCATTTTATAAACATAACCTCCCTTTAATAAATAGTTTTTGTGCATGTCAGCCACTTGTTTAGTTTCGGTATCCTGCAAAATGTTTCTAATTCTTGTAATTTCTTCATCGTTGCCCGGTACGGCAGAAATCCAATATTTTAGTTCTAAACTTGAGACATCAAGTACTTGACAATCTTCATCACCAAGTTCAGATTCGGCTACAGGAGCATGACTTAGAGCATCTAAAAATAATAAATAAATTATAAAAATCATCATCATAGAGCATCACAGAGCATCTACATGTCCCATGCTTGAGCAATATCTTTAATTGATCGACCTCATCATCCGTTAATGTGTTGTCAAAATCGAGAATGTCACCCGAATCGTTAGTCTAAATTTTACTTGTGTACATTCATAAAACGATTTGGTCGATGAATTTGTGTTAGAAGTGTGCCCTTTACTAAGCGAATTGAATTATCAGATACATTTTGTATCAATGCTTGCTTGCTTATCCTATAGGTAGTGGTAATAAGTGGCAGGTATCGTTAGTGTTACACGTGATTCCCAAACGTTGAGCATCACTGTGTCGTATCAGGGTACATTGGCTACTGAGTAGATCGACGTAACCAGTCAAAATATTTCCATTAAGTATTAATAATAGCATATATTAATGATCACTCATGTCAACTCGCAAAACGTTCTTTTCACTCGTTTTGTCCATTTTTGTATTATTCTCGGAAGGTAACCTTGAACAATTTATAGATGTGTGTCCTAACTTATTACATAAAGTACATTTTAATATTTTCTTGGTACACCTAAAACTAAAATGACCCGGTTCGTTACAATTGTAACAAACCACGGAATTATTTGACTGCACCCTCATATTTAAATCGTTATTTAAATATTTATTGGTACTATTACCACTAGTTACGAATGTACGTTTTCCACTGCCTATAAGATTTTCTAAGTTCCGGGGCTGTTGTTTAATCGACTGTAAATACTCCAGTACCTGTTCGGGCTCTTGACATTTGGAAGCTTTTGCACCTAGCCTCAATGATCTGTCATCAATACCGTTAAGCAAGCAGTCAACTGCCCGTTTACCTACTATTTCGCACCGATTCAGTAAATTAATTTTCTCGTAATAATAAAGTTCTAGTGACTCGTTATATTTTACTCGCTTAGATAGCATTTCTGTTAACAACTCCGCATAGTCATCGCTGCTAGGAAACGATTCCGTAAGTTTGTTTTTCCACTCAGCCCAAGAAAATGACATGGTTGGTAAAGCTTGATACCAGGTCTTCGCGACACCTGCTAACTTTGGTAATGCGTAATGTATTACCTGATCACCACCCCACTTGTACAATCTCGAACATTCATCAACTTTACTGAGCCATGTGTGAATGGTTTGTCCTTTAACCATTGGGTCAAATTCTGGTATAACGTTACCTAGCATGGGGAATTTATTGCTCTCAGGACGACCACTCACTAATGACTGCAATAATTTTGATAACAATATTGAAGTATCATTATTATTATTACGACTTACCCCTGGTCTTGAACAGCCCTCGTCGCTTAAATAATGAGTCGGACTATACCTCTGTTCGTTACACCGTTTACTTTGTCGACTCCGATCACATCGAATCCGGCTGCGGTTTCGGCTGCTTCGACGCTCACGGGGACGGCTTCTTCGATGCTCCCTGGGGCGATTCCTCTGACGATCACTAGAATAGTTGCTCCTTTTCTCTTCGGAACGGCCGCTGCTCCTCTTTCGTGAATGACGAATGCTCCTCCTCCCTCGGGAACGGTTGCTCCTCACTTCTCTGGAACGGCTGCTCCTCTCTCTAGAACGACTGCGTCGAGGTTGAGATGAAGAACGGCTGTACTGACGCATTTGCTTCTTGCGAACACGGCCAGTTCGACGATCACGAGAATAACAATTCCGGCGCTTGAGAGAACCGCTAACTTGAGTCATCTTGCTATGAGGGCTCTCGTCTGAAGAATCACTATAACTAGCACAATGTCTCTTCCGACTCTTTTGCACTCGTTCATGTTTATTGTCATTACATTTCCTTTTCGTCAACTGCTTTTGGATATTAATCGTCTCGCTCCGAATAGGCGGCGTAGTGGTTCTCTCCATTTTCGATTCTATCGTATTTCTTTTAAAAGAATAAAAATGTATTGCCACAATGTCGGTACCGACGTATACAAAACGAAAATAAAAATAAATCTGTCGGCCAATTTTTACGAAATAATCAGTAGTCCATGTGAATCCCACTTCTGAGTTGTTAGATCAAGGTCTTAAACTCAGTAAAACAATTAGATTACACGAATAATTATGGATTTATTGTCACACCAACTTATAATAATAACTTCTTGACAACTCACAAACATATTTCTCCTCCACTGACAGTTTCTGTGTGTTGCCACTCATAATACAAGAAATATGGAGGTATCGATATTTGTATTAAAACCAAATATCGATACTATTCAAATCTAGAATTAAATGATTAATAAATAAACATTGGGTTCTGAATTATTATGTGATGCTTACAATCGGGACAGAAAAAGTCGAAGAATGCTATAGAACGTTTTCTTCAGGAACAGACAGTAAGACAGTGTACGGTAAAATGGTTCGAACAAGTATGAAACATTGCTCTGGCCGTCCGACCGGATTTATAGGTAAATGTACTAGTATGAACAGGTGGGCAAATGGTATTTTTTATGAATTTTAAACCATCTCCAATTGAAAACATTTCAAAACTGACACCACCTTAAAACAAAAATACCATTTCTTTATTTTTATATCCTGAGTTCAAATATATTTTTTTTATATTTTATTATTTCTTCATTACTGATGAAAAAAATAAACACTAAAAAAGGTGTCAGACGTCACTTATACGGTGGACGAGATAGTTTCTTTTGCCTAAGCATTCCAATGTTTTAAACGAAAACATTAATGTGAACAAGACATGTCAAATTGTCAATTGTCACTAACGGTTTTAAATTTCGAAACTTTCACGGTGACTTAATGAAACATAATAAGGATAATAACACTGGAAATTAATTTAATATTGACGATTTTAATTTGTTATGAAATTGAAAACATTAAATAAACGTAAACAAGACACTTACGTCTTTTTAGAATGCATCGAATTTATAAGTTGAAATTATGAATGAAAAGTTCATAATTTCGCAAAAAGGAAAAATATGGGTGCCCTAGTTTTGGATTTACTTTTAAATAATGCAATAATACATACATACATAGACTCACGCCTGTTTCCCAGAGGGGTAGGCAGAGACAACGGATTTCCATCTGTCACGATCTTTGCACACGTCTTTTGCCTCGATTACTGTCATTATATTCTTCATACATGCTCGCCGGCTTAGGGTACTTCTGACCTGCCCAATAATACATGCCAGTTAAAAATATGAAATGTTGTCAATTTTGGAAGCAGTAACGAACTATCACAGTCCGAGCCTCTATGATAGATAGTCAACCAACTCAGGTGTACTTGGACGAGAAAAAATTGGTAAAATTCCATACACATAAAAACTATGTACCTACATAAAGTACCCGCCATGAACTGCGACGCATTGTAAGTAGAATTTATGTAGACGGAAACTTTGGAACAACACAATAGTATCACAATACATAATATTATAAATGACAATAGGATTCGTTTTGTCTCCAAAATTTGTTTCCGATGTTTTGCTAGTCCTGATTGATTCAGAAAATTAATAACTAAGCGAAAGCCTCGCCGTTAAAATGACAGACGATCCATTAAACAGTTCAATCAATATTACTGATACACTATTAATATCGGACGATGGTTGTATAACTTATATTAAATCAAATGGCTCAATATTGAATGCGTTGAAAACTCTTTAAAATGTATTTACTATTAGCTGTAGACACATTCATCTGCTTGTCCCTATTGCCCAGTCTTCTGTTCCCTTCAGGACTTATATGACGCTTCCGCCAAAGCGGTCAATGAAAAGTTGCTCAATTTCGGCAAATAAAATTAAGAAGAAGAAGTTACCTAAGATTTGAGTATTGACTTCTGACTTTTTGAATATACGTAACATTATTAAGGGCGGCTTGCACGAAATTTCATTTAAATATATCTTAAACAAATTTAACTAAATACGTTTAAATCGATAAATGTGTTTAACAGGATTACGTTTAATGATCTCTTGCTCGAAGCTGTTTCGAAACATATTTTACTAAACGCGTTTATCGTGTCGGTATAGCAGTTCTCCTTTGTTTCGCTATAAGTACGTAAGTAACAGATGACGCCATTTAAAAAAAAAAAATGTTTTTTCTACGATTGAAGTATGCGTAAATGGGAACCAGTGCTGTTATTATTTACAAAAAGTAACATGTGCCTACTTATTATTTGTTTTATTTTTATTTTCTTTTATTTATCACTTTATGCACAAAAAAAAATGTACAAAGGCGGACTTAATGCCCTAGGCATTTTCTGCCAGTCAACCTTACGGTGGTGCAGAGAGAGCATGGTAGGTGCACAAAAAATAGGAATATACAATACTATAAAATACTATACAATGCAATACATACGATACTATACTATATAACACTATACTATATAATTATATAATACTATACTACTATTGAATCCGATCATGTAATCATAAATTTATCATCGAGGCAGTGAACGCAAATAAACATGGAAGCATTACTTCAAGGAAACTAAGCTCAAATCTTGACCCAATATTCCAATCAAACTGACACAAAGGAATACCGTCTCTGATTGGCCAAAAATATTGCCGCTCAGGTTCACCTTTTAAAAGTAGACATTATGACGTGAAGTTTGGGTCTAAATTGCCATGTTCATGTCATTCGCCGAGGGATGTTTTATGCTATAAAGTGCAACGAAAATAATTCACCGTGACATTGATGTTATTAAAATAATATATAATTACGATACAATATACAGTTTCTTGAACTTTACGGCAAGAGCTTTTCTTAGGTATTTGGCAAGTAATGGGTTTGTTTGCTATGATAATAAGGTAAATAAAACAAATTTGTGGTCATTTATTTATTATAATTATTATTTACAATTTCCGTATACGTGCTACATACGTTGTAGTAGTAGGTAGTGACCTTTAAGGATTCCGTACCTTCAAAGAAAAAAACGGAACCCTTATAGTATCACTTTGTTATCCGTCCATCCCTCTGTCTATCAATACCCTTGATCTTGAAAACGCGTGGAGGACTTGACTTGAAATTATAGGTGATCTAGTATATATACAGGGTTACTTCTTAAACACCAACAACCTCGCAGGACTAGGAAGTTAACACCATAAGCAACAACTAACTCTACGCGCGTCGCAAAGATTACGTAACCCGCCTGGTTACGTTATCTTTGCGATACGCGTAGAGTTATAAACATTCAAGTGTGAAAGTAAATTAATATTGACTTTTTACAAAAAAAAATATAGATATAGATAAAAATACAAATTATCAAAATTTGTAAAATAAATGTTATTGCTTATGGTTTTAGCTATCTAGTCCTGCGAGGTTGTTGGTGTTTTACAAGTTACCCTTTATATATATAAATAAAATAGAATTGCCTGTTTATAATGCATTAAACGAATAATTGTACCGTACGTATGTCGTATCGTAGCGTTTGTTTTAGCTTCCTGTATCCCTTTTTTGAAACAGAAAAATCGTCATTGCTGAAATGAACCGAACATACCCTTGTCGTTTTATTTGGGCTCCATTCAATTGCATTCCTTTCAAAAGGAACGGCTTTCGTCTATAGTTCTCTTCACTTTAGATCTAGTAGAAATCTGAAGAAACCAAGTAATTTTAATACCACCATTACTATTCTTTTGAACAAACTCTAAAGATGCTGAGTATTTTATCTAAGATTATTATAAAATGAATAATTATAATAAATAAAAATATTTATCATAATTTTTGTGTCGAGAAATAAATTGTTTTGTTTGCATAACAACATCACCATATATTTTGTGTGAATTAGATTGACTTCATATTAAATAAATTAAAATATATAGCGATGTACTTACCCGTAATAACTAATTTCAACACTCTTGTTATGCAAATGAGAATTGCATTTTTGTAAATTAAACACGCTGAAACCAATAACTGTCAGACAACCGCCATTGATGCCTGTAGTGCGCAAACTCCGCGTCACAATTTGTAAGCCCGTGTCACAATCTGCGTTGGGTCATTTTGGCGAGCTAGGAATGCTTCCATGTTTATTTGCGTTCACTGCATCGAGGGGTTTCTGCTAATAATTTCCGAAAGATATGCTCTCGAACTTTTCTTTTAAATGAGAAGCGACTCTTGGCCATCCTGATTTCAAGAGGTAATGCATTCCACTGAAGAATAGATTCTACAAAGAAAGAAGAGTGAAGGAAGTCAGAGCGGTGAGATGGACATTGAAGGAGACGATTGTGAGAAGAGCGAAGATTTTTACTGTGGTTAGTAAAGAGATATTGAAAGTGGGAAGATAAGTAAGATGGAGTAGAAGAAGAGTCTAATATAGAATAAAGTGTGGTTAGTGCTCGTAATGTGCGTCGTTGCCGTATCGGTAACCACTTAAGTTGGGAACGGTGGGAAGATATGTGGTCATACTTACGAAGATTGAAAACGAATCGAATGCAGTTATTCAGAAGTCTGTCGAGTTTATTGAGGTGATCTGCATTCAGGTCAAAGTAGCATACATCACCATAGTCGACTATAGGGAATATAAGGGCCTGCACGAGCATTGCCTTGGTTTTACCTGGAAGGAAATTTTTAAGCCGATAGAGTCAACGCAATACGCCTGTTACCCTTTGACTGACATTCGCCATTTGCTTTTGCCAGCTTAATGTCGTGTCAATAAATAAACCCAGGTTTCTGACATTTTGGCTAATAGGAATGTTCGTCAGATTATACACTATTGGTGGAAGATCCCGTAAATCCACCTTTGACATTAAGCGCGAGCTCCCAACTATTATGGCTTGGCACTTTGTCGGATTTACGGCTAACCCAAACTTATCAGACGAAGTTTTAATTGCATTTAAGTCCCGATTAAGCTTACAAATAGCCTCAGGGAGTGTGTCGATTGGCGTTTGAACGTATAGTTGAAGATCATCGGCATAAAGATGATACGTACACTGAAGATGATGAGTTATGAGATTTATGAAGATAGAAAATAAAAGAGGAGAGAGTATACCGCCTTGTGGAACACCAGCAACTTGGTCACGCCAGCTCGATGAGGACTCACCAATGCTAACCGATTGCTGGCGCCCCCGAAGATAGGAGGAAAACCATTCCAGTGCTTCATCAGAGACCATGTGATGGGAGAGAACAGATAATAGGATATCGTGACTGACGGTATTAAAGGCGTTGGAAAAGTTGATCAAAACCATAACGGTAATCATGGTACCCTCCATACCTGCCCTAATATCGCCAGTAACTTTAAGGAGTGCGGTGATGGTACTGTGGCCTGGTCTAAATCCGGATTGAAACGGGCTTATGAGATGGTTGTTAAGTATATAACGGGAGAGTTGTTTGTGGACACAGGACTCAAGTACCTTGGAGAGGAAAGGAAGAATAGAGATAGGACGGTAATGAGTAGCAAGTGAGGGATTCGAGGACTTAGGGAGTGGACGGAGAAAAGCTTTACGCCATAAGGTGGGGAAAGATCCAGTATCCAGGGAATAATTAATAATGTGGGAAATTGCATGGAGGAGATGGTCCAGGATAGGAATAATCATCCGACGACCGATCTTATCACAACCAACTGCATTGGATTTAACGGAAAGGATAATTTTTTTGATCTCTTCTGAAGTGACTGGGGTGAACTGAAACGAGTTAATATTAGGGCGCGACAAACCATTTAAATAGTCGACAGTATCACATATCGTCCGGTGATCCATCGTAGAAGTGGTAGAGAAATGTTGATTAAGATCATCCAGACTGATAGAGCTAGGAGGGTTTGAAAATTGCGACTTACCGATACCTAGAGTTCCGAGGAATTTCCAGATACCAGCAGGAGTAGATGAAGAAATATTGTCAAAAATGTGCCGGCGTTTAGCGTTACGTACCATCTGGTTACACCGATTTCTAGCCAATTTATAAAGAGTCCAATCAGCATCAGAACGACTTCTTTTAAATTTATGAAACGCCCGGTTCCTTCGTCTCATAGCCATTTGAATTCCCCTAGACATCCAGGGTGCAGGTGGACGCTTCAGCTTTACCTTTCTTATAGGAGCGTGAACATCGTACAACTTGTGATCGCATTATTAAGAAACTCAACCTTATCGTCAATGGCGATCGCTTCCACTAAAGGTTCCCACTCAATTTTTGCCGCATCCTTGCATAGCAACTTTATGTCCATTTTTGCGAAAGAACGCACGTGCAGAACCTTGGATTTGGGTTTAGGTGGTTTCAGGATATAGGATAGGTAAATAAGGTCATGGTGGGAAAATTCAGGGGCGGGATGCTGTCCGTGAGTGGAAATCAAGGAAGGATTAGAGGATAGGATTACGTCGAGCCAAGTATCATCTCCTGAGGCATTAAAGTGGGTAGCTTGGAGAGGCAAAACATGCAAGGTACTTGACTCGACGATTGTTTGCTTTTGGGCTTTTGGTTGTTTTGAGCTATCGCCCATTCACTTCTTTTTATTACTCAGGGTCTTGAACAATTTTGTTCTTGTGTTAAATCTATTTACTACTAGCTGTGCCCCGCGGTTTTACCCACGTTAAACTTTATAAATTATCACAGTTCCTCCCCCGTTGGTGATAGCGTGATAATATGTAGCCTATATGTTGACCCGACCTCTAAGTAATATTCATGCAAAATTTGAAGTAAATCCATGCAGTACTTTTTGAGTTTAGCCCGGACATACTCGTACATACAGACAAACAGACAAAAATTCAAAAACTATATTTTTGCCTTCGATATCGATTGTAGATCACGCCCCAAGTATCCTTTAAAAAAATATTCAATGTACAGTTTTGACTTTCCTACGATTTTATTATATGTATAGATAACAGGTCTACTTATAAATTATTATTTCTTCATCATCGTCCGACTTTAAACCCCATACATCTTTTATTTGAATTCAAAACAATCCTCCACGTCATATAAAAATAGCCTCTCAAAATTTATGTCAAGCTTCGCTAAACGCATTTAGCGGCGCTAAATGCCCTTTCATGAGTATTTAACTTTGACAGTTCTTTAAACACGTTTAGCGACTTATTTAGCTTGGTGCAAGGCGTTGGAATGACTTAAATGTGAATTTTGATTTAAATTGGTTTTATATAGTATTTAGTGCTATGGTGCAAGCCACCCTAAGTGACAATATTAAAATAATTCTCACCGACAAAAAGATTATCGAAAATGAAATGGCCCGGTATTTTTAGAAGACGTAGCTTCAACTTTCATTGCATAATGTAGAAAAAAAACAGTTACTCATAAGATTGTTTGAAGTTTTGCAATAGATGGTATTCTGAATAACGAAGTATACAAGAGGGGGAAATTGTTAGTATACTATTACATTTTTAAAAACAAGATAAATTTAGTTTAAGTTGCATAATTCAAGTTTCTATATTCGTAGAAGAATGTGAGATTAGACGTTTTTGTCCTGTCCTCTGTGCTAAAAATTATGTAATTGCGTAAATATTTGTATTGTATTACGGACCTGGACATCAACGTAACACGCTATTAATTTCACTCTCATGTTT
Organism: Pseudoips prasinana; assembly: GCA_951640165.1. Taxonomy (NCBI): domain Eukaryota; kingdom Metazoa; phylum Arthropoda; class Insecta; order Lepidoptera; family Nolidae; genus Pseudoips; species Pseudoips prasinana. The sequence continues at coordinate 39,655,776 of OX621236.1, read as the reverse complement.
ATTTTATCGAATGAATTCCTAGTGCCTCATGTTTCCCTAGTATCATTCGTTCTAGGACACGTTGCCGGACTTGGGACGGTTTTATCTGACCGAATATTCCGTAGGGGTACATTGAAAATAAAACAGATATATAAACGCCCAAACAGAAAAACATTTTATAAATTTCGTAATGAGCATTGGAGCATATTTCTAGTATGTCAACTAGATTTATATAAATTGAAAGTACTCCAGTGATAATTCGCTGATACAAATCTGCGATGAAGGCGATAGTTTTGGAACCTAGATGATTGCAAAGCACATCAAAAATTAACCCAAAACAGAAAGGAAAGCTCACATACTTTGTAAAACTAATATTGAAGACACAGCAGCACAGCAGCCGCGCTTTCTTACACCACCGCACCGGTGTCAGGATCGCGAGCCCGTTCAGATCTGCTAGGCGCCTAAGGAATGTTTGATTCACTGATTCACGATACTTATCCACAAGTCCAGAAACTATTCCTGAACTCTCCACCACTGGAAGTCCTTAGTTAACTTAAATAATCTATTATTTGCAAGATAACATAAAAAATGAATTTCTAATAAACATTAATAAAAATGGCATTTGAACCTGCCGGACATTTTGCTATTATATCGCCTCTAGACCTTTATAATCGAATCTTCTTTTGAAAATTCTAACTCAATAAAAAAAACAATTATTTTAGAACTCAATTACATGTACGAGTAATGCGATTATTATTTTAATAAATAGTATAACATAGGATATTAACAAATTCTTTGAAATTACGTGTATATTCGTAGAGACTCTGTAGCAGTAAGAATATATTATAAATATCATATATAAAAAAAATAGCATATAACATTAATAAAACTATGAAATTTAATAGTTACGTTATTATAGATAAGTTAGAAGTATAGCTTACCTGATAATAAAACATTCGTAGTTGTATGCTAACATTGTTAGCTGCAGAGCGTCATATATTTCTAAATCAACTTATCCCTAACAAACAACATACCTACATAACGAATTTTTTTAACATAAAAAAATCATTTAATTCTGATTCTAAGCCATATATAATTATATAACAAATTATTTATACTACTACAATTACTACGAGTATTAATTAAATAAAACGGCATTCATATTTCTTCTTGATGTGTAATGAATGACCAGGACGTCACGTGTACAAAGGCATATTTTACCAAGGCGACAGAATATGCGAGGAGCACACACCGATCAAAGTAAATATATCTATCTTCCCGTAAATATATATTAACTTGGTACTGGGGACATTACCTTATCTTAAAATTGTTATAAGGGTGTTCCCTGTTGGTTAAGAGTCAGTTTACTGATTAATCAACTGGATTTTAAGGAGCTAAGTAAAAGTTAAGTTGTTTGTAAGTATTAATTATAGAAAGCAAAGTCTGTCTAGGCATGTGTCTGATCGATAATAAAAAAAAATTAGACGGATAGATAACCTGGTAGCTTTAAGTGACAGTTAGAACAATACATGCATGTGCGTAATAAACAATTTTCGAAATTTTTAATTACTTGACGCTCGAATTCATAGAACTTTGCACTATCTTGGATTAGTCAGGAGAGATTAACCTATGACCAACCGACAGAAAATAAAAAAAATTTCAGCATCAATCATATCGTTCAAAATTGAAAGTAAACTAATAAAAACGATGATAGAGCTTGAGAAAGGCATGAAGAATAAAAATGTACTCCCAGTATGAACGATTATAGTTTTTTGCGTAAGTAGCGTGAGAACATTTTTACTGAGACCACGTGTTTCAAAAATACGACATACCAGGCTACCAGAATCCAGCAGAATATTGGTCGTTGCATCAATATTGCACCGCAAAATAACCTTGATATACCGTATTGTAGGTCTACTTTAGATTGCTCACTTCCAAATCAGGATAACAGTTGGTATTGTGTTCGCTTATTTTACGAGCTCTGACTTTTGTGTTCATTTAAAAATATGCAAAAATTTCCAGTCATGTCAATGCATGACATTTGCAAAATGTGCACATATTTGAGGGAGACTGCATAAAAAATGTCCTTTAACAAACCGTGAGAAAATCACGTGTTGCGGAGCATATACTACTAAGGTACTAGAATCCAACAGGAGCTACATTGTAATATGATAAAACTTAGCGCAGTTCAAGGCTTTTTCACGTATCCTAGCACTATACTAAGGAATCAATGTCAAGGCACTAGACAATGCATATCGAGTGACCTTTTAGTGATAGGATCTATATATAGTATTACTGGTGAGGTCACTACATAAATAGCACATAATTATATTGTTTATAATTATGTGCTATTTATGTAGTGATTTTAAGTGACGTAATCGGCAAGCATTTGACTTTGTGAGTTACTGGGATATTAGGAGGCCACAGGGCATACGAATGAAGTATACTAGGGCTCCTGTAGGCACCTTACATCCTAGTCATGAACGAACTGAATTGACTCTCTCACCAATTCATTCGTGAACTCACCACATGACGTATTTAACATGTACTAGAGATTGCACTCGAATTTCGAACAAGTGCAATCAGTATCTATGTATTATGCAATCGGTAATGCGTTTCGGTAATGATCTATAGATATTAAAATTAAATATAAATAATATTAATCGGTTCTTAGTTTTGACACTCAAGTTTGTCATCTCTTTTCAGTTAGTCAGTGTGTCAAAAGCAAGGTAGTGTGTGTAATGGTTTTTTATTATTATAATAATTTACTTCTAATACCTATTATATAAAATTATTAGCTTTCTGCACTCTTTCTCTATATGAACTTACAAATTTCCAAATTCCATACTATTCCGTCAGGGTAATTTTTATAAAAAGGGGTTTGCACTAGATGCACACCATATTTGTACGCCTTCTGGCATAACATAGCGTTCTGTTCACCAAATGTAAGATCTGTATTTTTTTTTTACCTGTGTTAACAAATAAAAGTGATTTGATTTGATTTGATTTGGTTCAAAGGTTTTGTTTCACGTATTAATGTGATATATGTTCTATCCTAAAGTTAATTTTATTTAATGTTTCTAGTATTTATTTGACAAAGTGACTGTTGGCTTGAAATTAATATTTTTGTTTGAGAATTTATATAACTTAAAAAACAAAAAAAATTAACAAAAATCATGGAATTACATATTCCTTGTGGTAAACGTGAAGTAAAATTTCCAATAATATTGAAACGGGTGCAGTTTTTTTTATTTTTTTTATTTTTTAATGTCAGAGGTCAACGAACAAGCAAGTGGGTCACCTGATGGTAAGTGATCACCGCCGCCCATGGACACTCGCAACACCAGAGGAGTCGCGGGTGCGTTGCTGGCCTTTAAGAGTCAGCAAACAAATATTGCTGACCCTTCCTCCCACCCCCATAGCGATTCAATATTATTGGAAATTTCACTCTACAATCACATTGTATGTCTGTTTATCAGTTTCGTATGGTGTATATAAAGCCCCTGGATAATTAAATTTTACAAAACTCTCGCGGATAAAAGCGGAATTCAGTCCGGCCACGTGTTCTAGGACTGGAGGTACTAGGGAAGTAGAGTGCACTAGGAAGCATTTTCATGAAAGTGAAAATGAAAGTGATCCACAACAACGTTCAGGGTCCGTCCTACAAAATAAAATATTGATCGACGCAATTGTTTAAATAACTATTGCGTCCATAGCCAGTTAATAATTCGCTCGTGATCACATACTTGAATATGCAATACTTTTATTAAATTAAATATAATCGTGTCCTGAAAATTGGCTACAGTTATTTTACATAACATGTTCATCAATATCCGATATGTACGGATCGTACGGATCCATATAAACACCAGGTATATGAGGCAATATTTAAAACCAAACAACACTTACATGTCATATCGCTATGATTAGCAGTTGCTAAAGATATAATACAACTATGTTGTACGTCCGTCAGTACGTAGTTGCACATAACGATTCAGTTAAGTACCTACGGATACGAACCTTATAACTCACGGGTGGTTAAATATTCTTATTATTATTGATATACCTTTCCTGTATATCTGCGGAAAACATTAAGACTAAACAAAAATATGTATTTAGTTATAAGTAAGTAAGTTAACTTTTAGTGTAGACGCCTCCTCGGGCCCTCAGATGGGAAACTGCAGCGTACCGGAGTCACGTGTTGTAGAACTAACGGTACCAGGCTATCAGGAAGCAATAAGAGGTTATACGATTGTATTGATCAAAAGGAAAATGAAAATACGTATATGTCGTCATGACTTTCTTCTATTAAAAAGGGCCGAGTAAAACTTGGGGAGTAAGCTGGATAATGCGTGAAGAGAGCGTTACGAAAAGTGAGATCGGGTGAGCCGAACGGAAGTTGAGAGGGATATATAAGTTAGTAAACAATAGAAAGAGACAGGACTACGCTTCGTATACTACTGTAGGGGCAAGAGAGGAAGGTGGGACACTTTTTCTCTCTTTTTCTAATATACAGTTACGTTTCGTATATCTAAGTTTTACTTAAGTCGCGTGGATTCAAGCATAATTATGTACTCTATGTTTTTTTTATGGGCAGTATTAATAATGAGAATTTAAAAAAAGTGTAAGTATTCAAATTAACTTTATTTTATTGTAATGCGAGCAGTACCTGCGGGCCTGAACACCGAAGTGATTCATTTTCAGTTTCACAAGAATGAAAATAATGTTGTAATACTTTCTTGTGCGTTCTGCTTCCCTGGTATCTGTAGTTTTTAGGCATGGATCAGAGTTCAGTTTATTTTGTGCAGCATGTGATTGATATGTAGGAGTCTTATCGAAGAAAACGAACAGATGTAAATTATATTTACTTATATATTATTGGACTTTATAGACCCCTAGAAAAAATAGTTATTATTTTACTAGTATTCTACATATTTCTTTTGTAGGAGTTATTAAACTGAATCCACGTTATAAATGCACATGATGCATGCACATCTATCTGTGCTTGGGTGTAATTTATCTAGAAATAGTATATTCATCGGCTGTCTAGTTGCTATAGGTACAGGCTCTGTCTAGTATGGAATCAGATGGCAGTGTGTGAGTAGGTCCAAGATATTAGATGAGGAGCTATACGGATGCTCTTAAACATTTCTTTCGACACAGGAATGTTTTTCGTATATCTGTAGAGTTCCTTCATAAAAAGAGACCGTAACGTAAAAGAGATGCTACGTATCTATAGTAAGCAGTTAGCGCTGTTTGTTAGAAATCTATTTTTAAAAACTTAAGTGCCAGTCCCTTCCTGTCACAATGTTTGACAACTGTCATACCTAGAAATTTTGTACTAATCTTTTCGCCAATTAGGTAAATGTCCATTATAATATGTATGTATATTTTATTTAATTGTAATGTTTACTGACTTTATTTTGAAACTGTAGTATATAAACACAATTTACATCTGATCATTTATATTATTTCTGTTATATTCATTATTTCGACAGTACTCCTAGATAAAGGTGCACAGAACTGATGAACACTACTGAATGGATCTGATCCGGCCACGTGCTTAAAAACTAAAGATACCAGGGAAGCAGAACGCACAAGAAAGTATTTCAATAGTATTTTCATTCTAGAGAAACTGAAAATGAATCACTTCGATGTTCATTCAGGCCCGCAGGCACTGATCATTATAATAAAATAAAGTTAATTCGGATTCTTACACTTTTTAAATTCTCATTGTAATATTGACCATAAATAAAACATGCTTTACACCACAAAACTGAAGTATAACTTAGATATACGAAACGCAAATGGCTAATAGAGAAAGAGAGAAAAAAAGTATTTACCTTTTTCTTGCTCGTACAGTAATATACGAAACGTTACTCTCTCTCTCTTTCTATTTTTACTCTATTTATTCTCTCCTCAATCATTATCTAGCTTACTCCCCAAGTCAAGCAAGCCTTCTTCTTCTTAGCGTGTCGATGGTAAAAATCAGATTTTATCTTGCCAAAATTGAGCAACGCTGATTGCTTTGGTTGAAGCGTCATACAAGTCCTGAAGGGAACAAGAGACTGGACAAGAAGGACAATCAGATAAATGTGCCATACTTTGGGGTGACACGCCGCACTCGCAGATGTTTTATGATGTGGGAATGTAACCCCATTTGCACATGTTTTCTTTGGATCTACCAACCTGGGTACGTAGTCTATTAAGAGTCCTCCAGGTTGGCCATGGCAAATTATATCCCGGAGGTAATTTTTCCTTAGGCGAGACAAACAGAGGAGGAGCAAATTTTTCTCGCCATAAGGTTGCCCTTGCTTTCTGTGCATCGATCGTAGATGTGGTAGTGGCCAGGAAACTTCTACGACTTTTCAGTCGTTGGGGAGCTGGAGTATAATTATAAAGAGGGTGTTTTTTATCGGTCTCCTGCTTATACCTCTCAACACCACTAGCTACTTCCCTTCTAACAGCGGGGGGCGCGATTCCTGCCAGCGGATACAGTTTTTGAACTGGCGTGGGCTTAAGGCATCCTGTAATGATCCGGCAAGTCTCATTTAGAGCCACATCCACTGATTTGGCATGGGCAGATCGGTGCCATACAGGGCAGGCATATTCACCCGCAGAAAAGCACAAGGCAAGACCAGTCGTTCGGAGCACCTGCGGTGTGGCTCCCCATTTTGATGAGCGTAGTCGGAGCAGCAGATTATTGCGAGCACTGACCTTATGCTTGATAGATTCGCAATTTGTTTTATAGGTCAGAGCCCGGTCCAATGTTACTCCGAGGTATTTGGGGAAACTGTTGTGCGTAACCTGTACTCCCTGCCACGAAATGTTAAGTGGCCGTTGCGCTTGCCTATTGCTCAGATGAAAGGCGCATGACTGTGTTTTGGATGGATTATGTTTGAGAGCGTTACTTTGGTAGTAGCTATGTAACAGCTCTAACGCAACTGAGAGGTTATACTCGGCTTCCTCAAAGGTCCTCGTTTGGGTAGCAAGAGCTAGGTCGTCTGCGTAAATATATCTAGTAGTGTTAGGGCACTGAGGCTGGTCGTTTGTGTAAATGTTAAAAAGAATGGGAGCGAGAACGCTGCCTTGAGGTAAACCATTCTTTTGGGAACGCCATCTACTTTTATCCGATAATAGGTTAACTTGAAATCGCCTACTATGCAGAAGTTCCCTCAAGCAAGCCTAAAGAAATATTACTCGGCCCCTTTCAATATTAGAAACTCATGACTACATCATTATACGTACTTTCATTTTGCCTTTGATCAATACACGTATCGTATAACCTCTTATAGCTTCCTGATAGCCTGGTTTCGTTAGTTCTACAACACGTGACTCCAGTACGCTGCATTTTCCATTGAGTCCCGAGGATGCGACGCGACGGTAGACGCTTGTCTACACCGCAAGTTACTTACTTTTAACTACACTTCAGTTTAATATTAATGTGTTTACCACACTTATAAACAATAAGTACATTTACATTACATTATACATCATCAATCATACTAATCATAAGAAATAATAAAAATATGTAAATATTTAACTACTCATGAGTGTTTATAAGAATCCCCTACAATCCGTGCTTCTGGTAATCATAGCGATATGACATTTAAGTTTTGTTTGGTTTTAAATATGGCCTCATATTCCTGGTGTTTATAAGGATTCCGTACAGTCCGTACGTAAAGAAATCGTTATATGCTACTCCGTACGTCCGTCATTCCAGTCAGTTGTATATGCAGTAACAACTACAGTATAAAACCTACTTCGTATAAATTTTCTATGATAGTGAGTGACGTTTAAAAACGAAAAAATAACTTCAAAATATTTCAGAAAATAATATAATTTTCCATATTTACTCTCTTCCAGTGAACGCAAATAAACATGGAAGCATTACTTCAAGGAAACTAAGCGCAAATTTTGACCCAATATCCCAATCAAACTGACACAACGGAATACCGTCTCTGATTGGCCAAAATATTACCGCTCAGATACACCTTTTAAAAGTAGACTTTATGACGTCATGTTCGGGTCTAAATTACCATGTTCATGACATTCGCCGAGGGATGTTTTATGTTATAAAGTGCAACGAAAATAATTCACCGTGACATTGGTATTATTAAAATAATAAAGAATTATGATAATATATACAGTATCTTGAACTTTACGGCAAGAGCTTTTCTAAGGTCTTTAAATAGTGCAGTATTTGGCGAGTAATGGGTTTATTTGCTATGATAATAGGTAAATAAAACAAATTTGTGACCAATTATTCACTAATTATTATTTACAATTTCCGTAGGTATACATAACACTTAAGTACTACTTTTTAGGGCCCCCTTCACTTCTTTATCCATCCGTCCGTCTGTCTGTCAATACCCTTTATCTTGAAAACGCGTGGACGAATCGACTTGAAATTATAGGTGATCTAGATATGCAGGGTTACTTGTAAAATACCAACAACCTCGCAGGACTAGGAAGCTAACACCATAAGCAACAACTTACTCTACGGGCATCGCAAAGATTACGCAAGCCGCCTGGTTACATATTATTTACGATGCACGTAGAGTTATAAACATTCAAGTGGTAAATTAATCAATATAGACTTTTGACAAAAAAAAAAAATACAAAATATCAAAAGTTGTAAAATAAATGTTGTTGCTTATGGTTTTAGCTATCTAGTCCTGTGAGGTAATTGGTGGTTTACATGTTACCCTATAAATATATAAATAAAATTGAATTGAATTAATTTCCAAACGAACCGTTTTCGTCCATAGTTCTCTTCGCTTTAGATCGAGTGGAAATTTGAAGAAACCAAGCTGTTTTAATACCACCATTACCATTCTTTGTGCATACCCTAAAGATGCTGAGTATTTTATCTAAGATTAAAATAATTGTAATAAATAAAAAAAATTCGTCATAATTTTTGTGAAGATAAATAAATTGATTCGTTTGCATAACAACATCACCATATATTTTGTGTCAATTTGATTGACTTCATATTTAATAAAATTAAAATATATAGCGATGTACTTACTCGTAATAACTAATTCCAACACTCTTGTTATGCAAATGAGATTTATTAATACACCACTTCACTGCACAGGAAGGAGTTTTTGGAAATTAAACACGCTTAAACTAATAACTGACAGACGACCGCCATTGATGCCTGTAGTGCGCAAACTCGGTCCCACTCGGTCCGCGGCACAATTTTTAAGCCCCGCCTACCGCGGCACAATCTGCGTTGGGTCATTTTCGCGAGCTAAGAATGCTTCCATGTTTATTTACGTTCACTGCTCTCTTCTCATTTTCTACTCCTTCTATTATTATTAGTCTCACGAAACTGGTGAATCTTACTAAATATATATTTACGAAATTATATCTAAAACTTTGTAATTCGATAATTCCGTTTATAAGCTTGACAATAACTTAATATAAGCTAGCTAAATAACTAAATCATAAAATCGTAAATAAAATGTTATATCTAAATGTTTTCATACGATTCGTGTACTTAAATATCTATACGTACCTAGAAATAATTAACTATATTATTACAAACATGTTGTGACTTACAAGCGCTTTTTTTTTTAATTTTTAATTGTTTGCAACTTTATTTTATTTGCGTTTGCAGTCAGTCTGTAAAATCTCACAATATTTTGTAATTTGACTTATGTTAGATATTTTTTTTTATTTACTGAAAATAGAGGAGTAAACGACATGTTTTATTTCTTGCTTGACTAGGACACTAGAAGTGCACGGGACGACTATAAGAAGTCTGCACTAGTTGCGTAGGTACTCTCGTTGATACCTGGTGCCTTGGTAACGCGAACTATTTCAACCAAGACGTACATGAACCACAATATTGGCAGCTCAACAGAACTATCATGTGTGTATGTAACTTACGAGAGTCACTTTATAACTTTTGATGAAGCCACTTGGCTTGAAATAAAACAAAATTGGTTAGGCCGTCTTCAGTTAAAATGGGCATTAATATTCAAACTATAAAAGTGATAAATATTTTTTCTCAAGACTTCCGATATGAACAAGAGAACAAGCTATAATAATATAAAATGTTCCCGCAGCCTTAAAAAAATAAACAATTAACGTAAAAGCTCCTATTAACGACCCCCTAAAAAGTGTACTCTATTAACGATCTAATTTTTAAATCACTCATATTAGACATAATATAGGGTTCCAGAATGTGATACCTTAAAAATTAGTTATTTATTTTAGTTGGGCAGCAAAAAGAGTAAAGTTTATGCGTGTAAATAGCCAGTGAAAGAAATAATTTGACAATGAGTGGGACGCACCCGAAATTGACGCACGTTTCATAGTGTCGCGTCTCCGGCCACGTAAGTACACCTAAATATTACTTAAGGAAAATAACACATTAAGAATGGATTGGTCTTCTTGATATCACATTACAACTGTAACGTATATATTTGTTTTCTAAATTAACACTTGATATAATACTTCTTATTGGTTTTTGTGTTATAAAATCATGTTTTAATTTAAGGCGGTAATAGAACCCGAATTTCAAAACTTGATTCTAATAACGACCCATGGCGTTGTTAAATTTTGAGAACATTTAGTATTTTTAAATAATATCTATTATAAACTACCTCATACGATTTTACTTTTTTCTTGTTCAATTCTTAAAATTATTTTACTTCGTTAGCTCTATTAACGACACAGCTATTTCTTAAAGTTTTTGTGTAAAACTCGATTCAACATTAGACAATATCCCTATTATTATAACGATATAATACTGTAAATAACCATTATTATCTGAATTAAAGACTAACTGAGACTAAAAAAATAATATAGTAATGAGATCAAATTTAACAGTATTCCATAAAACGGATATTTTATCTGTTTATTATTAATTTTATTGGTCGCTAATAGAATATTGTAACCTTCATACGTGATTCTATTACCGACTCACGGCTATGACGATATTTTTGGTAGTATTACAAAAACAAAATGTATATTTTTGAACAAATTGGCTTCTTTCTTGCTAACGTCACATTTTGAGAGATTTTGTCACAGGCCATATTATTAATGTAAAATAATATTTGCTATCCAGTTTCATTCATGGCTTCATGGCATTGGCTATATTTCATATGTTTTCAAATCAAATAAAATGGCGGGACGGAATGAGGGCCATGTAACTTTTTAAATCTTCTTTCGAAGAAATAAATTCTATATCGTTGATTAATGTCTCTCTCTCTTCTCCTAGCCTTATTAATCCCAAGCACCTTGGGGTCGGCTTCTGTATTGAGCGAATTATAAATGTGTTATTATAAAATTAACCTATTATAAAGGTATTTTGTGATTGTATTACAGATAAAAATATTTTTGTTATTGATTTATAATATATAATTAGTATGTAGGTAATGAAAAAGTAAGCTTTTAATTATGTGAAGACTGTTTTCTGAGATTGGTTACATTTTTAATTAATTAAAATAACAAAAAGTAAGTTCTCTAAGCGTTGCAATAAATAAATTTGTTGATATTGTAATAATGGTGATCTCATAACTATTTTTATTATATAATATATACCTTAAAATTTTTATTAAAATTTTTTATTTTATTTAATAGTAGAGAAGAAGTGACATCTTCGTAGCGGTCGGTAAAAGAAGTAGAAAAATCGGTAATAAAATCTTGCCGCATACTATGGGTCGGTAATAGAATCAACTACTCTTTTGGATTAAATAATTATTTAGTAATTATTGCGTTATTGAATATTGAATTTAAGCACTGGATTACAAAGAATACTTTGTTGAGATTAAATGAAAATTATAACATCTTTTCTAACATAACAGCTTATATCTATTTTTTTAAGGTGAATCCTAAGACAGCTAAAACTGGCGGTAATACGAGCTTTTACGTTATTTGTGTTATATGTATAATTAAAAAAAAAACAATAATCATGCTAACTGCAGCCCATTCTACAATCTTCCACCTTACAGAGTGGGCTGCAAATTCCACATTAAAGCTACTCATAAAGATAATTAAGGTTATTCTGGACTTCTGTCCTGTTAACGAATCCTAAAAATTCATAACTACTGAACTACTTATTATTATATAATAAATTGTTGTGTTATGTAATATAAGTATTTATTATTAACAATTAGTATCACGTTACTGAAAAAGAAAACATGGCATTCTTTGGGACTGCTGATAGCTGATAAATGCAAAATATTTTTTAAGCTTCTAATCACAATAATCTACAAAAAAAAATCTAAAATGTTTTTATTTACGACACGTTGATCTTGTTAGTGTGTGGGTCTCTTCTTTTAAGTTATATAAAACTTGTATGTAGTTGAAACTTGGCACGGGATATAATCTGTGTATATATAATGTACTAATAACGCACGGAGGTATACTATGTACATTATACACAGTATACATATAAATCATGGGAGGCGTGCGGTGACGATGCCTTTTTGTTCGTCCAAAAAGTGCTCATCCCGCCTTAAGAAGTTTTCACTACACAAAACTAACGCCACGTGTTTTAAAACTAAAGATACCAGGCGTGCAAGAAGCACTAGCAGTTCATTCAAAATTACGCCATTCAACATCAAGAGCCCGTCCCGTATCACAATAATAATGATTTTTGCTATTTATAATAGCCATACAATCTGTTTAAATTTAGGTTTTAATTGATTGGATTTTACTTCTTATCAATTGTATAACAATCAAACGACACAACTTTTAAGAAAATGGATTATCAACTAAAATAGGATTATAAAAAAAATAACAATTATTCTGAAAATTAATTCAATTTTTTAAAGATTTTCTTTTTTATAGATCCCGAAATATAAGTAGAACGCGAGTGCGGACGTACAAAAATAAAAAATATAATATAAATTACATAATAACTTCTTAGATTACTAACTTTTACACATAGTTTGTGGATTAACAGAAGAAAATCAAGGTGTTCGAGAAATTATACTTGGTACAGGCTTAAGTGACGTAATCGCTTGTCAAGGAACTAGGGTATAATGTCATTATACACCAGGTCGAGTGCTCTGTTTTTTCCTGATCTCCTATTACACATAAACAGAAGCAACTCCTTCACAAAAATTTTACACCACCAAAATATGTATGTTCTCGTAGTTTGTGTAAGCAAGTATTAATTTGTGTAGTGTATTGATTTTTGCTCGTTTGATTAATTTTCTAAATTATATATTTTTATAAATCTTATAACATTCAGCTATTCTGCCGTCAATGTTGTGTCACGTGGACGCTTCTGACAGTTCTCTGGTCGGGACAACATCTACGCCCTTCATGAGATGAGACGGGGTTGTGATATTGTCAGCCACAAATCGTATAGCTATACATGACATTTAAAAACATTAGCCTCCTTGTGACGCTGAAATATATGTAAAATTGAGTACCATGTTTAATTTATAATTAAAGATTTACTATGCAAATGTTATAAAGTTTTATTTGGCCGTGAGTACATGTAGCTGGTCGCCAACCCGTCTACCATGCGTGGCATTTACAGCATATCCCTCCAGATGATGGACACAACTCCATTACGGACATCTTTTGGGGAGGTCTTTGTGCAGCAGTGGAGATCATTCCGCTAACATGATGAGTACATGTAGGCAGAATCGTATGTTTTAATAGTCCAGCTTGTTCATTTCTACCATAACATCAACTTTAAGTGTTGATAGGATGCTAGCAAGTACCATCTTGTTCCCTGTAGGATTCTCCAATCTCATCCGTCGTAAACAAAAACTCTCTTATCCTGACCCGTTTTACGGTACGAAAACTAACAGTGATATCTCGAAGTAGCATACATGCAACACGATAAACGAGCTCTTGTTGTGTTCTGCTAGCCTGGTATCCAGCGATGTTTAGCACGTGTTATTTATTGGAGCAGTTTTTTCACGGCTCTTATATATTATTTTTTACACACAACGGGGGTTGAAGAAAAACGCTGAATTCACATGGATTGCTCACTCACCGCACCGAAAGGATGTATTAGTTTATGCTGTGCTTCGGGCTTCGCCACCATTCTGTTCGTAAATTATGCAAACATTTTTTTGTATATGATTCCCAGTGCGATACGCAGATTTGATGTCAAAATATTTATTTTTGTACTACATATTCACAGAATTGCGCAGAACTAGAAAATAGACTTTAGTAATTATTATGTAACCTGTTTTATTTTCTTAATCCCTTTTTTTTGTGTACTATATATGGACTCTTTCTGCATACTGTTACTATACTACTTTAGCCTAAATCTAAATTATGCTTTTTCTTGGTTTGCCTTGCCTGTTGGAATCAGTAGAAATTATTTGAGTGTCGGTGTGTTTTGTTTCCATGTTTGTAAAAAGCTGTAAGGGTGTTACCACACCAATCGATCCATCGTCGATCGATGCAATCGATCGATGGTAGAATGGATTAGTCGACGTTGACCGATAATTTCTACCACACCAATCGATCGATAGTCGACTGATGCCATCGATCGATGGTAGAATGGATTAGTCGACGTCGATCGATAGTTGAATGGATAAGTCGACGTCGATCGAGCTGCTTGAGCTCCCCATGTCACCAGGCGCCCGCCCGCGCCCCGCGCCCCGTGCGTTTACTACGTGGCCTGTGTGTTTATGTGTTCAGTTGTGAAAAGCATCCAAAAAACCACTGTTTAAAATGTAATTTGCAGAATGTAAGATCTTTGGCTTTAAAAAACAGTCGCATCCAGAGTGTTCTGCGTATGCGTCTCCGTAATAATAGTACGAGCAAAATCGTACTGGCCAACAACAACGCGTCCTCTGGTGAATACATTTCGAAAGAAACTGATGGAATATAGCTGCGGTCAATCGATCTACGTCGATCGATGCCGTCGACCGATGCCATCGACCGGCAATCGATCGATTGGTTAGTCAACCGGTATCCATCGATCAATTAAAGCTACCACACCAATCGATCAACGTCGACCGATGTCGATCGATGACATCGATCGACGATCGATCGATTGGTGTGGTAACACCCTAAGATATATAGATTTTCTTAGTGCGGTTGTTGTCTTATCAGAAGAAAATAAAATGTAAAAAGAAAGTTTTAATACACATTTCTATATAATGCAAAATTTCAAAGCTAATGTCGGTTATTCTCGTGTGATTTTTTCTATATTATTAACGAACCGTTAACTGACAATGGAAGTGGATGAAGTTGGATAATACCTGAAGCCACGTGTTCTTAAACTAAAGATACCAGGGCACATTCATATTCGAGATTAATTCTATAAAAATATTATTGAAGGTATGAATCAATTTTAGATTATACGAGTATTATTCTAAAATAAATAAACATATGACATGAAAATAAATAGTAAAACCATATGTAATATATATGTAAATCAGACATGCTCGCATCGGTAAAACGGCGACCATGTTTGGTAAGCTTGGCACGAGAGTATGGCACAATAAACTGCTTACAATTAAGACCAAGATGATAGTCTTCCAGGCCTCCATCTTAAGCATACTCTTGTACGGAGCAGAGACGTGGACGTCGTATGCGAAACAGGAGCGCCGAATAGGTTCCTTTTACATGCGTTGTCTAACGAGAGAGTTCTAGAAATAGGACATCTACCTAGCCTGACAGCGTTTCTTAAACAAAAGCGCTTACGTTGGTTGGGGCATGTGCATAGAATGGAACCCACTCGAATAACACGATGTGTTCTGTTGGGTGCAGTAGCTAATGCGAAGCGAGATGTCAGTAGACTTCTGCTTCGCTTTAAAGACTGCACCAAGCGGGATATGGCCGCTTTTAAAATTGACCACTGTAGCTGGGAAAAGCTCCCTGTAAATAGAGTTGAATGGCGCAAACGTGTAGTGGAGGGTCGTAAGATCTGTGATGAAGCGTGGTTCGGAGTACTTGCTGATAAGAAACAGAAGCGTTATGAAAACGGCTCGGCACCAACCACTGCAAACTTCTCTTGTCGGGCCTGCGGCAGGCTATGTCGCTCTCGCATCGGTTTGTTTAGCCACCATAAGAAATGTCTCTCAGACAATGCGCCGTAAATCGTCTGTAACAGCCGCAAAGGCCATATATATATATATATACATATATGTATATATATATATATATATACATATATATAATAAAATGTAAATCGAATACGATCGCCTATTAGTACAATTTGCTTTTAAAGACCACGTTGTAATGACGCCTATTATTACTATCATTATATGATGTATTTTATAGTATGATTAAAACAACAAAACCTAAAAAATATAACAAAACTGTTACCCAATATGCAAGAGCAAACCACGTGTTTTAAAACTAAAGATACCAGGCGTACACGATACACAAGGAGGTCGTTCGATAGCTACAGTTCTTGTATGAAAATGAAAGTTTTTACGTCACGGGGCCGTACCATAGTAATAATGTTATAAGTTACTCATGACATCTGTTTATATTTAAGTTTCGAGTTCCTTAATGCTATATTCATTGATGATAATTAATCATTCTTCTTACGAGTACATTAGGAATCTTATAGCTGCCGCCACACAGAAGTAGAAATTTCATCCATATAACCACCTGGATGAATAGTCGCCTTCCACCGTACGGTGCACAAGAAGTTCTGCGAAAATCTGCGAAATTAACTAACTAAGCAACTGGCAACCTTTAATAGGCCAGCCTATTCCTGAGTTTTGGCGCCAACGCGGAAAAAGTCGCATCAGGGCATTGTTTCATTTAAAAAAACTGGTGTAAATTCAAGTTTTTATGTGTAAATATGGTGAATTTTTAGACATAACATCATGGACAACGTACACAAGTGGAGGAAAGTGCCATATTGCCGTGAATTGCGATTTTCTGTGTTGAATCTAAAACTCCATATAAGCCTCTAGTAAAGTTTCAACTGCTTTCCTGGGGTACGACAAGGACTACGTATGACTTGACTGAGACGGACTTTACTTGACATGACGAAAATAAATAATGAGCCTATTCCTTTCTCAAAGGCCGGCAAGGTACTTGCAGCCCCTCTGGTGATGCAGGTGTTCATGGCGGCGATGATAACTTACCATGAGGAGACCCGCTTGCTCGTTTGCTTTCTATTATATTGATTAAAAATAATATTAAAAATTGTTCACAACAATTGTTTTTTCAAAGGATTTAAACAATAGTAAGTAATAGTACATAGTTACTAATTATAGAAACTAGTTTTGACTATATTCTGAAAAAAATACTATGGGGATCGTCCTATATAAAGTTTGTTCCAATTAGTTGTCAATGTCGGAATTGGTGTAAAACGGTAGTGCTGTCAGCTTCTTAAGTAGTAGTTAAGGTATCAATACAATAGTTATAATAACCCTATACAATTTTCAGGTTATTTCTACTCTTATTATATTTATACCTTATCAAATCTTGGAATGGAAAAACTTACGATCAAAGAAATGTTTAGTTAAATCAGTATCGAACAAGTAATAGAAGGAATTAAAGATATAGATTTTATTGAAAGCCTAATTTCTAGACGAGTAGACAAAAGTTAAAAATAGATGTTAAATATTGGCTGTAAAATTACCCGACTTCAGATACCTTGATAGGGGTACAAGTGACGTAATCGTTTGGTGACGTATCGTTAGCTCATGGCTAGGACATGAGAAACCTGCAGGAGTCTTACCAATACACTATTCGCGTACTCTGTTGATTTTTGATCCTTTAGTAGCTCGCGTTTTGAATCAACTACCCATTGATGGCCTCTTGATGCAAAGTTAGTTTTACACATAAATAGTAAAAGCTATATAATATTATAAGTTATATTATATTATTAAATACAATTTGAAATAAAATATGAAAACAGTTTCCATTTGCAGCAAGAAATTCTAACGTTTAGGGTCTTTTTGGTGTTCAAATTCTACTTACCTTAGAATACATACGCTCTTAGCGCGCGCGCGTTTGTATTGGGTCAGTGAACTTATTTGGGGCTCTAAAATCTTGTATGTTTAGTGCTACGTGGTAGCGCGTAGTAACATCTCCGTAGACAATCGTAGTAAATATGTCGGTAGATTGTTATTTTGTGATCTACCGACATAATTACTCTAAGTTAGCAAAACTATAATGGAAATTTTATTCTCAAAAATATCTTTATTGTACCACATCCAAAGAAATCAACTATTTAAAAAAAATTAGACCCATACCGAATTGGTAACTTATAGCTATTGCTGAATCAGTATGAGAAGTGTCCTCTACTGCCGCCACGTGCAAGCAGCCCCGGGAAGACAGCGAACTGTTTGTGGCGCAGTCGCTGTGCCGTACTGGCAGGAGTCGGCAAATGGGGAGGGCAACCCACAGCTCTCCCCGGGTGCGTGTCCCGACCATCTGGGACACGGCGCAAAAGGGGGGCACCGGAACAGTATACCCGCGTTCCCGGGGCTCCCAGTATCAGGCGCCAGAAGAAGTCCACGGCAGGTTAGGTTTAGTCGGTGCGAGTCCGACATACCCACCCGCAGACACTTTTTGCGGGTGGCATGCATTAGCATTCCCCCTGCCTTAAAAAAAAAAAAAAGGTAACAGGCAAACCGGATAAAATATGAGATCAAATTAATTGGATGTAATTGGTAGAGTCGGGGTCTTCCCAAATTACATAATAGATCAAGTTGTTGCTCCAAATAAACTTTTAATTCATGAATTAATCTATGCATTTTAACTGTTAACTTTGTTTTTAGTTTCTTGGTATAACCCACTCCAAGTAGAAAACGGCTACGGAAAAAAAGGCACATCGCGCTCCATATTATTGTCGAATGATATATTTCTTCACCTACATAATTCACCTTTTGCGTAATAATATCTTTTTTATATTATTGCTTGTGATTTAATAATGTATTGTTTTGTTTAAGGATGTAATCAATGGACTGCTTTATCAATTCAACAGCTTTGCATTGGATGGACTCGAATTGGAAAGTAGCAGATGGTCCAATAAGTGCATAAAAATTATACAATCTAAATTAAAATGTTATTCATTTTAAAAGCGTTCAGTTCAGCATCAGCATCAATTTTTGTGTGGGCTTGTATCTATTCTGATGGTGCCCCTAAATAATCAAAACTGTGAGCGGGAAAACCGCTTATCTGTATTCAGTGAAGACACGTGTTCCAAAACTAAAAATACTAGGGAAGCAGGGTGCACTAGGAAGCCATTCGATAATGGTTTCATGAGTGAAATTGAAGGTGTATATTATAACGCTTATGCTCAGGCTCGTACTACATTATATTTTTGACATTACATTACATTATACACATGATATGTGTTTAATTAAACAATGAAAAATATAAAACATGAGTTTTTAGAGAGTTGGTAATATTTGTGTCTGACATGGTAATGTTTTATTAAAATTGATATAGCCATTTAGACGTGAACTATTTGTGTGACTGGGTGCTGAGTCTGGGTGTAGTTTGTGTACGTAAATTATATGTTTGTAAGCTACTACGCGATACAGGGATACGTTTCTCTATTAGGGCTTACCTTAAAAAAATTAAGAGTGTATCCGAAAAGTCATAGAAAAAGACACATGAAAACACCTTAGTTTTAACGTTGATAAGGCCTCTGTGACGTAATGGTTTGGTGTCTGGTTACTAGGATATGAGGAATTCATAGTGTATGACGTCCTAGTTGCCTGCGAACCGAATCATCTCCCTCGCTAATCTTTTTGCTTTTTTTGTCGTTATTTCTTTTTATTGCAAAAGTACTATTTGTTCCTCAACTAATATGGAAGTGAATATGTAGGAAAAATAAGAATTATCCAAAAATTGTATACTATTTTTGGACTTTATAATTAAAAAGTATTTTTAGGAGTAATGCAGCTAAGCTAAGCGCGCTGGACGATTAGACAAATGACACGTTTGTGGATATGCTTAAGGAATTCAAAATACCATCAAAATTATATAATTTACCGTTAAACTATGGTTTTAATAGCTAAGACCTCCTGGTCTTACAAAATAATAATAATATTATCCTGGGACATTATTCAAACACGGCCATCTGATCCCAAACTAAGCAGAGCTTGTACTATGGAAACCAGATAACCTACTATTTTTCTTTTGTAAATACATACTTATAAAGATAATTTACACCCAGACTCAGGACAAACATGCATGTTCATGCACACAAATATTTGTCCCGGGTGGGAATTGAACCCACAACCTGCGGCGTGAAAGGCAGCGTATCTACCAACCACGCCAACAGGCCCGTCAAACAAAAAACAGAAAAACATTTCATAAAAATCTAAATTCAGTTCGTTGAACTTTACTATTCTTCTAAGTCCAGCACAATCGCTTTTAAGTAGTAAAGGGTGACTAAAATAGGCATATTATCAATCATTGAACGCACTCACACACTGTCCCGTTTCACGTATGTAATTGGAGATACGAGAACGCTTATCGGATGAAACGGGGCTCGACGCATTCCTTATTAATCCTCAGACCCTAGTACGTTAATAATATGTTAATTTTGTTTGTTGCCTGACATGTTACGGTGAATATTGACAATAGTTGATTTTTATTATATCTGTGTAAAGGACGGGCGGCTATTCTATGTTGTTAGGACTAGGAGACTACCAATGCATTGCTAAGTGCCGGTTAGGCTATAATATTACTAAGACCCGATCGTAAGATGTTGTTGCACCGTGAAAAATACCTCCAGCATCAGAAGCCATAGTAAAAAAGCCTTTGAGAAGCAGGAGCTCTGTTCTTAAAATTAATTAAGCAATATTTAGATACATCCTGCTTTGGAATTATTAATAGACATAGTACTAATTAGTATAAATAAAATATTACGTTTAATAAAATACGATAGCTATAACACCCGCCCAAAACATAACGGATCTTCCGCCATAAGTGTTGATTGCTTCAAACCACGTCCGCATTTGCTTCTGGTCTTTGTAACAATCGCCGACGTTGGTCCTCACCATTCAGACCAAATTGAGCCTCATCGGAGAAGAGTGTGAAATGAAAACATTTTATTCAGCACAACACACAAGAAATACAGCAAATTAAAAAAAGCGACATCAATACAGAGAAAAGGAAAGAAAGAAGGTAATAATCATATCATGGAGCAGGTGTGTCGTGCATGTTCTGCCGAAAGGGTCACCACCTCAGCATCAGCTAAGTGGGATACACCTAGCGCTGGTTTTCAGTGCTACTCCAGCCTACAGTGCTACCTTTGCAGCTCTACCTAGTGTCCAAGATAGACGATTTCTAGCGAACTTGAGAACCCCCGCTGTTCGTCGACTGCGCATATCGCCGCTAAAAGCCTCCTTCTCTCTGTTCATGAGATAACTTGTGCTCCTCGTACCTTTTCAATGCTTCTTTTGAGGTCTATGTAATTGCATTTACGGTTCCACATGGCCCGAGTCATTAAAAAGCGGTCGTCTCGTGTTGTGTGCAATGTTTCTTCTTTCCACAAGCTTTCCTTCTTTGGACGGAATCTGTCTCTTGGTATTGAGTCCAGATTCCTTGGATGGTTTAACGATTCACGTTTAACCGCTATGAGAAGTAACATTGGCTAGTCCTCTCTTCCGGCAGCGCAATAACTTTACTAGCTCTTATTGCTTTTTCAGCCCTTATAATTGACAGAAAGATATTCATTTTTTATGTCACAGTAAGGCAAATAAACATTCTTCTACTATAAATAACGAGAAGTTAGTTTAAGTTGCCTGATGTCCTTTTAATCCGCAAACCTGCAAGTAAGTAAAAAGTCACAAACTGAAAAAGAACCATTATTATTTTTAAGAACAAGTTTGAATTCGGAGTGAACATTTTTTTCATTTCCAGTCCCTTTATTAAGTGCCAGTAACGTAGTTTGGCTATTAAAACTTCTCTATACTAAACGATTACCAATAGCATAGAAAAATCTAAATCGCCCATTTTTTTGCAAAGGGTTGTAAAAACCTACAAATTTATAATTGAAGTGAAATGAGAGATAGATCTAATTTCCTGTCGATGCACACAACCGAAATAATTTAGAGTTACGCTAGACAGAAGAAAGTTTTGCCTATTTTAAATTACTCCTAATGTTTTATGCGCTCCTGGTAGAGTAGAAATATTTCCTTAAGGACGTTAATATATAAAATGTGAATTTTGTTCAGTTGGATAAACTGTGCGTGATGTTTTTTTTATCTGATGTCAGAGCTCCAGACCTTGGTAAATAATATAAATTTATTATTATATAGTGTTAATCATTTTACATTTCTAATCATGCGTGCATTTAAGGCAAAATGGCAACGCCTCGCGCATCTAATTTGATGTCGTCTTATCCTCTCATGATATTATACAAAATAAAACGTTGCTTCATTTAAACTTGCATATAAATTGGGTACCTAAATAAATAAATAATTGGGTGGTAGTCAAGAATGGACAATAATATTTGATTAAAATTGACTGAAATGACCGGTAATTTAAGGTTTATTACAATTGTGACAAGTCATATTCAGTCATTTTACATCTCTAATCGTGATACAGCAGATTGGCTATCATAATTTGTGCAGTGATTAGAACTGAAAATAGTGTAGATCTCCTAGTACGGGATATTTGATTGTTAAACCCAATAGATGACCAAACTTCAGGAAGATACACCGCGTAAAGTATCAAAAAGGAAACACATCACACGTCTATTAACAAAAGGTAGCCACTCATATTGACGGCAGTGACGTTTCTGTGTTTTGTAATTAAAGGAAGCGCTCATAGTTTGATGCTCTCACCTGTCCGTAAGATATTGGCGAGTTTAAGCAACGAGGCTCGCGGTCAGTCCATAGATGGGTGGCCACCAAAGTGGTTTAATTTCTGAGTGTCTACGTGCTTCGGAGGCCACGTTAAGCTGTCGGTCCTGGTTGTAACCATTAGGCAACAGTCGTTAAGCCATGTCAGAGGCCTACTGGGCGGCTTGAACAACTCTGACACTAGGGTGACCACTGCCCATACGATAAGTAAGTAATTAAACGTGTTTTACAAATTGCCTTTAAATGTCTTAAATTTGATCTCTGTATACATTTTACCTGGGATTACAAACTGGGGTACTGTAAGGTAGGCGTAATATACATCTTTAGCGTCTGATGTTTGAGGTTGCACTCATAAAAGACCAAGGTTTAGGAACGCTTTTTTGGTTTTATTGTTTACTGGCTGTGCCCCGCGGTTTTACCCGCGTTAAACTTTATAAATTATAGCCCTTGTGTTAATCCAGGGTGTCAGCTAACTCCATACAAAATTTTATTAAAATCGCTCCAGTCCTTTAGACGTGAAGAAGTAACAAACATACACACTCACACACTCACAAACTTTCACCTTTATAATTGGTAAAAAATTATTAGTGTGATTTGTGTAAGAGCAGCATCTAGGGTAAACATGTTCAATATATTTTTAATTGTTACTTTAAGTACATATTTAAAAGTTCATTTGAAGAATCATGTTTTTAATATACCAGTTTGTTCTTTAGTAATCGGTCGTCAAAACAATTGTTTGAAGTGTTGACTGGTCACTAGCTTCCGCTAACTAGTCCTACTACGATTGCCAAAGCTCTTCCGTAATAAGCATGAACCTCACTTTTAATAACAATTAATATGTGCCTATATCCCCACAACTCACTCAAGTTTACGGTACGAGAACTAACGGTAGTATCTCACATTTACGTTCATTCAAGACGATGTATGAGCTCCTATTGCATCCTGATAGCCTAGTAGCTCGTGATTTTTAACACGTGTCCCCGCAGCAGTTTCACTCCGCTCTTGAGACATTGATAAAATGGTTGATTTAGTCCGATGTATATTTTTTTTAAAGTTTTATGCACAACAATGTACAGAAGCGGATTTAAACCCAAAGGCATTCTCTGCCAGTCAACCTTAGGTGCATAATGCTCGTTTATGC
Organism: Pseudoips prasinana; assembly: GCA_951640165.1. Taxonomy (NCBI): domain Eukaryota; kingdom Metazoa; phylum Arthropoda; class Insecta; order Lepidoptera; family Nolidae; genus Pseudoips; species Pseudoips prasinana. The sequence continues at coordinate 39,631,929 of OX621236.1, read as the reverse complement.
AAATATTTATTTCTAACTATAGTATCAAAAGGACTTAAATAGCAAATACTCGTGGTAAGGAAAAGTCACACCTTGTTTTTACCAGGACATCATAAATTATCAGTAGCTCTCTACATTTATTACTAACTAAAGAATCAAAATGACTTCAATAGTATATACGGGTGGTAAGGAAAATGTCACACCTTGTTTTTTACTAGGACATCAGAAATTATCAGCAACACTCTTCGAGAGGGAGCACTATCCTTTTCGAAGTACTAATAACCTCTTGTTGACAACTAACTTATATGTTGAGCTCTCGTCAGAGGTCAAAGTTACCTAGTGTGACGGGAAATTGACTCTTAAAGACAAGAAGAGAACGGCGTGTTTTGCGTGAACGTAACGTGCATTCTACATAAATAATTTATTATTGACCGGACACAATCAGCGAGCGTGTCTTCACACCTCACCGCTGTGATAAGAGATAGCCTACATAATTGCTTTCTCTGTCTGGTGCATGTGCAAAATGCAAAGTGTGCAATTTTATTCCAACAGTGAAGCGCTTCACTTCCAAAAGCAAGAAAGCTGACGATATAGATAACAACTACTTGTATAATGTACGTTGTATGGAAAGCTATCATTATCATTAATTGAACATGTCTCTTTACTTACTTACTTATCGTATGGGCAGTGGTAACCCTAGTGTCAGAGTTGTTCAAGCCGACCTCTGACATGGCTTAACGACTATTGTCTAATGACTCAACCAGAACCGACAGCTTAACGTACCCTCCGAACCACGGAGACGCTCAGAATTAAACCACTTTGGCGGTCACCCATCTATGAACTGACCGCGACCGTAGTTGCTTAACCTCGCCGATCACTTACAGACCAGTGAGAGCATTCTAGCTATGAGCGTCTCATAGCCTCACATATCTCCTGAACACGTGGTATCTCTGACATATGACGAAACAGAAGTTCCTGGTCATGCCCTAAGTGCTTAGGCAAACAATCTAAAAGCGGTAATGTAAATCTACCGATACGCCTGTCTACACCTAACATCAATGGCGGACATTACTTTCAATGACACTCGTCGCAAGGTATAACAGAATCCAGCACCCTTAGACCGGTTACGCACCACGTCCGATCTTACCCGCAGGTTGCTTAATAACCCTTCAATACTCTGTTATCTCAATTCTACTGTTACCACGCCATCATCAAAGAGATCATAGAAATTGGTGTAAAAAATCGAATGCATTTGTACATGTTATAACGTAATTGAACAGAGTGTTTACTATGGTTCGATTGGAACCATAGTAGACATTATGATACTCTTCTTAAAAAAGACAACGGTCTTCTTAAAAAGACAACGCCCGCACTAGGGAATCTAATCCCTGTGTCGCGGGGTACTTTACAAACATATAATAGACGGACACAAATTACATCCAGACTCACAACAACTATTTATGGGTCACACAAATAATTGTCCGGCGCGGGACTGGAACCGGTGACACGAAGCGGCGAGGCGACTATTTTAGTCGCTGCGCCACACGTGCACTCTAACTCTGACTTAGATTTCCAGAAGACAAGCTAAGACAGCATGGAATTATTATTTCACTGTATTATTTATTTTCTAGTTTTTGTATAGAACTTTATTTTCTTTGACATTATCTGTCATTACTTGTGACTTGTAACACGTTCCTTCAGTTATGAATAAACTAGGTGTGCCCCGCGGTTACACCCGCGTTAAAATAGTTTTGGCGTAAAAGAGTAACAAACATACATCCATACGTCTATACTCGCAAACTTTCGCATTTATAGTGTTAGTAGGATGTACATATACCTCTAGCGGCTTTGGCAGTGCGTGCCGGAATAGCTCGCAGATGGTAGATTTTTTCGTACTTACTTCAACTTGACACTATTTTGGACAATATACACAATGTCTTCATAAATTGTAGCCTATGTGTTATTCTGATGTATAAGCTATAGTATTACTATCGTAAAGTTTCATTAAAAGCCATTCAGTAGTTTTTACGTGAAAGAGTAACAAACATCCATTCATCCATACTTACAAACTTTCGTCTTTATTATATTAGTAAGTGGTATAGTAGTAAGTAAATGAATGTGAATAGGAATGAATAGGTTGAACGCAGAATTAATTTATTAAGCATATAGTACTATCCACTATGCATAAATGTAAGAAAATAAATAGTGTGTAATATACTACCTGCAGCTTTTTAGCAAATCATAGATACTTGTTCTCAATGGTATGTAAACTAACGAGGTATTAAGTACACTGCTCTGAGGCCACGTGTTACAGAGCATGGACCACGTGTTAAGATGGATATTGTTTGTTGTACAATACTAGGCTAGCAGGATTCAACAGGAGTTCATGTATTCCCTGAATGAACACTTATCAGTGATATACTGCCGTTCGCAGAATAAACAATAATATCATTATCCTGGTGAACAGTGCCGTACGTTCTACACGTGACGTCTTCCGGTCGGTCTTGCAACTTTAAACTAGTACTAGGTGCTCATAAGCTGAAATGGTGTCCCTTCGGTAGAGCATGCATTTTTCTTGCTTTCTTCTTTCTTTCTTTCTAGCGTTAGCGTGTTCAACCGCAGCTAGTAAGGTCCTGGGTTTAAAGCCCGGGGCTCTACCGGCTACGTCACCGAACATCGTTTTTGTGAATGGCGTTCAAATGAATAAATCAATCGCTAAATCGACTTCAACGTTGTCAATCGATTCCGGACCACTTATGACGTCACATGTGCTCATGGAAGCCGATTTAACGATTGATTAAGTAATTTTTAACCTATATTTATTTGAACGCCATTTAAGAAATCGATGTTCGGCGCCTTGGCCGGTAGGGCCCCGGGTCGGGCCAAAAAGGAATTTTCAGTATCATCTCGAAGTCTGGAAGTTCGCGGTATTACACCTCTGTGCCTCGGAGAGCATATAAAGCCGTCGGTCCTGTACCTAACGTCTTTCCGGTCGTATCGCTAGTAGTCCCATCGGATCAAGAGAGTGATGGAATAGAAAAGCCCCTGTTGCGCACACACTTGTGCATTATAATAATATGTCTGCGCAATTGGCTAATCTCCATTGAGATTGGCCACCGTGGTCATTATTATTTTTACTCAACCACTCTCCTCTGACCGCTTACCTGCATGATGCTCACTAACTCTTCGTTGACACATTCTAAATAATAATAATGTATATGTAAATACTGAATAACTAATCTATATATATAAAAATGAAACCCGTTTTCCGTTGTCACGACATCACGCGTGAACGGCTGGACCGATTTCACTATTTCTTGTTTTATTGTGTTTGTTATTGTCAGGAGAAGGTTCTTATGTAAAAAAAAGAATTTAAAATTGCGCGGAAAATAAGAAAATTTAAGAATACTTCACAACCAAATATTATTTCTAATCTAACCTTAGCGCTTTGGACAATATAACCTTTTTTAATGTAACTTTTTTTTATTTGACATAGTATTGACAGATAGCGTGCGTTAATAGTCATCGTTAAGACAGGACAAGGTCTGTCGGGTCAACTAGTAATATATATGTATTAAGACTAGCTTTAACCCGCGACTTCGTTCGCGTGGAATAGTGAATTCCGGCAGATTTTTGGTTTTACCCACATAGTTCCCAATCTCGCGGGATCTCTTCAAAAATCAAATGTGGAAGATATTCTAGGGAACTCTTCAAAAATCAACATAATGAGCTCTGCGTTTGAATTGAAGATATGTATACTCACTTAGGGCATTAAAGCCGTTATTGCCGATCGAAAAAGGCGAAAATGTTATTTTTCCGTTATTTTCAAAATATTATTTTGATTTGCCATTTCAGAAAAAAATACTGTTTCTCCCTTGACAAATTTTCTATTTTTTAGGCTTTAAAGATTATTAATGTTTTTTACACCAAGACATTTCTGTATACCACGTTTTTAGTTTTGCCTTCCTTTGCAAAAATATATAGGTCTTGTGGTTTTGACACTCTTGAGCACGCAACGTAGAGTTGTCCATGGGAGAAACAGTCTTTTTCAAGATGTATCCCCGCAACTTTAAGCGTTTGCCCTTGGGCTTTATTTATAGTTATTGCAATCGCAGTTTTCAGCGGAAACTGAACTCTTTTGAATTGGAATGGCAAATCAGTTGGAATGATGGGAATGCGGGGAATAATTACAGTTTCGCCTTTTGCCATTCCAGTCATAATAACGGCTTTAATGACATTCCGTCCTAAATAGGTTACTTGTAACCGTGTGCCGTTACATAGCCTTGGTTGATCTAGGTTTCTCATAAGCATCACAGGAACTCCAACTTTCAGCCTCAACTTGTGAGAAGGCACTCCTGATAACTCTAAGGAGTTGAGAAACTCTGTTGGGTAAGATGTCACTTGCTCGGTATCCACGACGTTATCTACTGATAGATACTCGATGACATCTCCCTCTACGTCAGACATAATTTGGTCATTTATCCGGCCTACTATTTCATTTGTTGGCGCCAATATCGCCCTTTCGCATAACCATTCCCGATTTTCGATATTAGCGCGTAAATCCGGATAGACACTATTTTTTAAATTATATGTGCTATTCACAATTTGGCATAATTCGCTGCTCAGCGTGATCATACTCTCGGAGTCGGTAGGCATACGATCCTCACCGATCTTCAGAAGAGCAGCAGCATACTGCCCGGCTTGACAATCATTATGGAGTAATACTCGCATATTCGTCGACAGTGAAACCTTTTTCAAATGTGTCCATAGCACAGATGCTTTTAAACAGGCATTGATTTCATCTGCCGGTGTGCCCCTTGCTATAACTGGCAGGGTCTGCCGGAAGTCACCGGCCAATAGAACCACCATTCCTCCCATAATACCTTGATTGTTTTTAATGTCTTTCATCGTGCGATGAAGTGCTTCAATTGCTCTTTTATGGGACATCGTACATTCATCCCAAACCAGCAGTTTACATTGTTGCAACATTCTTCCACGCTCACTACTTTTACTTATGTTACAAACTGGCATTTCCTCATGAGCTAAATTTAGTGGCAATTTCAGAACTGAGTGGGCCGTTCGTCCTCCACTAAGCAGCGTAGCAGCTATTCCGGATGAAGCTACTGCCACAGCGACTCCTTTATCTTTCCGGATTTCAGCTAATAATAAGTTTAGAAGAAAGGTTTTGCCGGTACCCCCTGGAGCATCCAAAAAGAACAAACCACCTTCACCACTGGCAACTTTGTTGATGATTGTCTCAAAGACTAATCTTTGTTCTGGATTTAAAAGTGGAAGGGCCTCTGTTATTTGTTGCTGTAACATAACTGGATCATAATTTAGCTCTCGCATTAAATCATTACTGACTTCCCCAATTCTTTGTGGTCTGCTCATACCAAAATCGGACAAATATTTACCAGTGATAGTTATCACTTGGTCCTCAACCTTGGTCAGAGCGTCATTGTAAATTACATCATTATACGAAATATTTGGGTCCTCTTCTTGAAATCTGCGTAAAATGTCGTCCGCCATATCACTTTTATATTTTCCCCACAGATATTCAGGGTTTGAGAGTCCACACGTTGCTATTAATATGTCTGTCCACCTGTGGCGCAGATTTGCATTGTGCGGCCTCTTCTAGAGTTAGATCCCAATGATTATCGTTCTCTAATAGTCCTCTTGCCTCACATGCCTCTCTAAATGTCGAGAATTCTTGATCATTTAGCTTTTTGAGATCTGCAATAGAAGTTGGCCCCCGCACGTGGTGTAACAGTATTCTCAGACAAAAACACTCCATATTAGTAACGTGGACCGTGTAAACTCGGCCTAAAGCATCTCCAGATTTGACACCAGGCCAATACTGAACTGGTACTCCTTGGATTCGTCGTTTCCATTCCCTCTTTGTTGCGTTCCAAGTGTAATATCTTGGTAAATCAACATAGAGGAGCGTCCTTGCAAATTCATCTCTTGTGCAGAGCTCAAAAAAAGCGGTGAGTGTTGTTTTTGGAGCAGAGGTTAATCTCTCTTGGAAATTGTTTGCAGTAAAATAGACACGTTCACCATTTTCCAAGCGTACAGTCAGGTGTGTGACTGTCGGGTGCGTTTCGTGTAACAGGAAGGCTAAAAGCCGCCACACGGCTTCGTTGCTGCTAACACAACGACCAGACTGATACGTTCGGACTTCATTAATGAGATTAGCAGCATCGGTGTTTTTAAAATTAAAAATAGCTTGGTCGCTACCTTTGTTTATGTATTTACATATATATTTGATATCGCGCACTGAGCTGCAAGCCTCTACGTTAATATGGGCATTAAACATTTTCGACAATACGGGCGAAAAAGGAACTACCCAACTATTATCAATAGTAACATAAACATTTCGAACTTTTACAGACGCCGTTTGTCCTCCATCTCCTGGTGCTCTTCTACGATACAGCGGATATCCATTGTCAGTATGGACAGTTTCTTTAACAAGTGCGCGAGGATATTTTTTAGAGCATTTTCCATTTTTCATGCAGGAGCTTTGAGGATTGTCAGAACCGCAAGGACCATGAATCATATTTTTAATAATAATTTCATGAAGTGCCTGGTCACTACTTGGATCCGGTATTTCCGTTCTAATAACATTATCTATTCGATCGGGTCTCAGCTTGTCCTTCAGCCAGATTAAAATATGCACGTGAGGAAGCCCGCGTTTTTGCCACTCTATCGAGTACATAAAGCATAGTACTTCACCGAACACATTTGCTTTATTGACAACTTCCATAAGCTTTTTAACTTTTAATCGAAAAACCCTTGCAACAATATCATGTCTATCGATTGCCCTCTGTCCCGGCAGCAACTCTTCAACTATTTCAGGCCAGCTTGGGTTGCATGTAAAAGTCACGAACAAATCGGGGCGACCATATGTACGTACGTAAGCGAATGCGTCCTGTGTATAAGCGTGTAAATATCGGGGGCTATTTACAAAAGATGATGGCAAAATTACCAATTTACCTAAATCGTTAGGGTTAACATTACCATCATTTGCCACAGCATCTTGAAGATGGACATAGTTCTCCGCTCTCAATTTGTTTTGGTTTAATGATACGTATCGTAATCGTTCGCTCTCAACTTTTACATACATATCAACATAAAACTGATTGGCCAGTTGTCTACATCGTGATATTATATTAAAATCATTTTCTCGAACCATGATATGGTAGGCATAAAAATCCATGCATGAGACTTTTTTGTTGTTTACAGGCAAACCTGATACAGGACTGACTTGGGGTATTTGAAAGTGGTACCCCTCTTGCCCCTTGCTGAATATCAACGGATATTGCAATGCGTCGTAAAATTTGTCTGTATCTGGTACCCTACTTAAAATGTCATTACGGGCATGCAAAATAATGTCACGGGAAACAAACTGTTCGCCTGTGACTACAGCTGCTACTTCATTAATAAGCGGTGCATTGTACCGTCTTTCATGTTCCCCAGTTGGTGTACGGTCAGGGTACATAATCAACTTGTATTCTTCTCCCGGCATTCATTCTAATGCTGTTTTGAAAGTATTAATGAGGTTGTTATGCTTGTGCAACATTCTCTGGATTAATATTCTGGCATCTACGGTTAACTTCACTATTTTCGTCTCCCATAAAATAAATTTGCAAAAATTTAGGCTGATCGTTTGTAGGCAGTAAAGACCCAACCCTATGGTAAACTTGACCTTGTATTTTAAATGTACTGGAAAATCCAGGCATAACAACCTCATGATCTACCCCAAATGACGTCATTTGGAAACAGCTATTATATTTCCTTATACTGTTCAAAAAGAGTCGTGACTCATTACTATCGCATAAAAGGAATGTTTTCAGGGGTTCTTCTGGAATACCGAGTGATGAAAGTGAAACTTTACCTCCAGAACAGCACATACCCGGAGTTTCCTCTTTCCATTTTAGTGCCATACAATATGTGCACTTTTTAGCCATCCGTCCTAAGAGCACTAATCGATGGTTCATGTAATCGATTAAAGGGTCGTAATCAAAAGCAGCATCATGAAATACCTCCCACGTATTACGTGTAAATATATTTCGTCTTTGTGCTTGCCGTGCAGCTAATAGAACACGTCGTCTATGAGATTCTTCATGTGACTCTGCAGAAATCAGAGACGCATGACGTTCAGCATCCAAAAGCCGACGTACTCGAGTTTGATCTACAGTTTCGGAAGCTCTTTGAGTTGCATGACGCCTGGCGTCTAAGAGCCGTCGCTCCTGCCTCACCTCCTCCGTCTCAGCAGCTCTTTGAGCAGCATGACGTTCGGCGTCAAACAGCCGGCGCTCCCGAGTCATGTCAGCGGTCTCAGCAGCTCTTTGAGTTGCATGACGGCCGGCATCTAAGAGCCGTCGCTCCTGCCTCGTCTCCTCTGTCTCAGCAGCTTTTTGAGCAGCGTGACGTTCGGTGTCTAAGAGCCGGCGCTCCCGAGCCATCTCTTCGGTTTCAGCAGCTCTTTGAGTAGCGTGAAGCTCAGCGTCTAAGAGCCGTCGCTCCTGCCTCACCTCTTCAGTTTCAGCAGCTCTTTGAGCAGCGTGACGCTCGGCGTCTAAAGTTAAACGGGCTTGAGTCTGTTCTTGAGACTCTTGACTTCTTGCAACTCTTTTAGCTCGAGCTCCGCTGGAACTACGTGCTAAATTGAACTTGCGTTTTCTCGTCATTCAAAAAAGTAGTTTAAAAAAGAACTTAAACTAAAGAAATATTGCAATCTTTCCGAACTTAAATTGAAAACTAACTGAAAACAAAATTATTTAAAAAAAATACGAATTACTACTAACTTGATAACAATTTAAAAGAAATTATATTACAACCTATTCTCTTAATAACCAAGCTTAAAACTAAATAATTTATAAGGAACGATTTTATTAATTTAAAAAATAAAACGAATTTAGGCATACAATTTTAGTATCTACTAATAATCGAGATCAAACTAAACTTACATAAGCAAGTATGTATAGGTTTGGTTTCCTAGACAACAATAATAATTTCGGTTGGGGAGGTCATCTATCGCCGGAGAATCTCTATAGCGCCATTCAGCTTTTTAGCGCTCGCCGTAGAACGCCATCTATTGACGGACATACGAACTATTAGAGTTAATAGATGTGGTTCACTTCGTGGATTGATTTTTGGTGTGTTACAGTATTAATTATATTATATTATATTTGCATACCTTTTTACTATTTATTTACATTTCTCCGATGAATTTTCAGTACTGAATTGATGCCGACTCTTGACCAAAAGAAGTCGCTATTTTATTTTATTTTTATTTTATTTTTTGTAATAAAACCTATTCTATGTCCTTTCTCAAGTTCCAAACTATGTCTGTACCAATTTTCACACAAATCGTTTTAGTAGTTTAGGCGTGAAGCAAAGACAGACAGACAGAGTTACTTTCGCATTTATAATATTAGTTTGGATAAGATAATATCCAAACTGGATAAGATAATTGTTTCTTTCACCACTTAATATTATTAAATATAATTGATAATAATAATATTTATATATAATTATATTTATAACTAAGATTTAATATAAAGGAGACGGGGATTTCTGGGCCTGACTGTAATAAGTTGAGATATGGTTTAAAAAAAGCGTTATATTTTTCTATTTCAAACTTTAAAAAAATTACCCAAATTTACAATCTGGGGAACGAGAAATCACAAAATAAATTTAAGTCACGAATGAAATTGGTTGTTGATTACTATAATCGATTAACGTTAATGAGTTCAAACAAAGTAATATAAATCCTCATGCACCAGACACCAGGTAACCGATTTAATTATAATAATTATTAAATACATTAACATAATGTTAACAATAAAAAAATAAATGTCAACAAAATAAATACATATCATAATATCGGTTATCATTCAAATGGATTTATTAGTAATTGGCAACTATATTTTTAATCTATGACATGGGTGACAGATTTTGAATCTTAATCTATGATCGGTCTCTCGTTTCTCGTATCGTTTAGTGCGTGTGTGATTTGTATATTTTTTATTGTTTTGTTTATATATCCCTCGACAACTTCATTCTCTCTACGGACTTCTGATATTGCTTAACGTGTACGACTTTTGCTTACATACTGCACACGGATAACTATTAAATAGTAATTGCCCTTAAAAATCATCTGTTTAATATAGGTTGGTACATAACCTCTCTATTAAGACTAAATCTTTTATAACTCTGCTCATAGATTGAATTAATTCATGGATTTTTTTGTGATTGGCTGATAATTTATAGACCCATTAATTGACACCACTTTTATCTTTGTACATCCGAGCCCAATATTGTATGAAAACGTATCCGTCTCCTTTATATTTAATGGCTGAAATAAATCCTCCTCTCTCCTACTTTTCTGTGCCTGACAGGGTCCATGGTGAACTTTTTACTTGTACCTTCCACCTAGACATACATTGTGGAATGCAATAAAGAATTGAGTATTAAGTACACTATTATCTAAGTCCTGCTATCATTAGACCACGCCCACATGAGGGTTGTAAAAAGAAATCTGCATGTGCGCATAGTACACATACTTCAGTCTTGCCATCTTCGGTGACAAGTTAGTATTTTTAAATACATCATATAATTTAAATAAATCTGAAGTTTGATGATTGGGCCTAGATTGGGAATGGAGTACACTGACTCAATTGTTTTTTAAATTCGTTGCGGGATCCAAGACAGTTACAGCGATTCCCCGGGACATGCCTGAGCCTCACCGCTCAGTGTCATTTCATTGTGTGCCACTGTTGATCCTGGCTTACAGGTTGCAGTGGTGGGTAAGAGGGAGGGATTAGTCACGAAAAAAAAAATAACTCAATTGTTTGTCGTAGTGCTTGCTAAATGGAAAAAATATACCGGATCAAGTAAAATTGTAACAACAATAAAGTAGAGTAAAGTAAGTGTTTAACTGTTAGTGCTTGTTTCGAGACAACTAATATAAGCTTGCTTTCACAAATTATTATTTTCGTTCATTTACTGTTTAGTTCGCAGTTTTTTGATGTTTAAATATCGAGTTTAGATTGGTTTCCATAGTAAATAGGAGGCTCCGATGACACAAACATATGATAAATAAAACACAAACATTTGTTTTGGATGGGGCTCGAACCCACAAGCTCTGCTTTAGTAGTCAGGGTCACCATTAGACCAACAAGCCAAGAGTAGAAATGATGACAAGTTCGGCACTATCTTCAATTTGTGCACAGTTGAAGCCCAAGACAGTTGGCAGTATTCCCCTATCAGCTGTGTAATGATAATATTTTTCGGGATGATTTGAGCTGTATTACATGAATCCATATTTACCAAAATGTATGCAAACCGAAGATTATCATATAGTTGAGCACGCCAGTAATGTGGTTAACTGCCTCGTTGGTCTAGCGGTAGCGTGTTCAACCGCAGATAATAAGGTCCTGGGTTCAAATCCCGGGTCGAGCCAAAAAGTGATTTTGGGAGTTTTCCGTAAAAAAAACTTTCTCAGTATCCACCCGAAGTCTGGAAGTTGGCGGTATTACACCCCCGTGCCTCGGAGAGCACGTAAAGCTGTCGGTACCTGAACTCTTTCCGGTCGTGTCGCTAGGCGTCCCATCGGATCATGAGAGTGATGGAATAGAAAGTGCCCCTGTGTTTGCGCACACACTTGTGCACTATAATAAGTCCTGCGCAATTGGCTAGTCTCCATTAAGACTGGCCGCCGTGGCCGAAATTCGGTCGGGAGGACATCAATGTGGCTAACATCATAGTTACATGACATCATAGTTATATGACCTATTGATCCATTCTAAAGTAACCTCAACGTCAGACCTCAAAATGTTTACAACATTTCTAGTTCTTTTGGAAGACCTTCAGTTTAATTTAAGTATATATCATCATATTATCATTTTAAATATACCGACAACTGGTCCAATCCTTGGTTGTATGGAAGATATCGTATCGTCTACTTTTTTATGTATGTTTACATTAAAGATTACTATCTTAAAATACTACACTAACTACTCTAAGCTGTCTAAGGCTGATTTCAGAGTCGCGCCGGCGAGCGGCACCGTCCAAACGCGCGCGCTTACAATTACACTAGATAGAAGTTGCGTTTCATAGTCACGCAGTTCAAACGCGCCGCCGGTGACGCGCGCCGTCGGCCAGCGCTGCCCGAGCTCCTCTACTGGCAGCTAGCGTTTCAGAGTGACGCGTCTCGCACGCGCCGCTGTTGAGACGCGCGCGTCTCTCTGAAATCAGCCTAAAGTGAACCCTATCTGGCCGAGTCGTCTTGTGAAACAGCGTCTGCCACGTGTTAAAAAGCACGAGATACCAGGTAAGCAGCATCCAACAGATGCTCTTTTATTAGATGAACCAGGACGAAACAGTGAGTTACTACCATTTGTGCACATATAAAACTTAGTAGGAGAATAAAATCTTTCTTTCTGTTTTGGATGGAAGTCACTTAATTGTAGTGGCATAGTTCATGATAATTTATAACCCACAACTTCTACGCCTACTTTACTTTAGCACGGCTTATTTTGAAGTGAAACTACATAAAAACGTTGTGGTTTGAAAATTCGTTGCAACGAAAAAGCGACAGTATCAAGAGATAAACATATTCATAAATAGGATTTAGCCTGGGAGGGCATAAATGACACAGATAGATTACAAAGGATAGTGATGTCCTCCCGACCGAATTTCGGCCACGGCGACCAGTCTTAATGGAGACTAGCCAATTGCGCAGGACATATTATAGTGCACACGTGTGTGCGCAAACACAGGGGCACTTTCTATTCCATCACTCTCATGATCCGATGGGAAGCCTAGCGACACGACCGGAAATAGTTCAGGTACAGGACCGACGGCTTTACGTGCTCTCCGAGGCACGGGGGTGTAATACCGCCAACTTCCATACTTCGAGCTGATACTGAGAAATTTCTTTTTACGGAAAAATCCTAAAATCACTTTTTGGCCCGAACCGGGATGTGAACCCAGGACCTCATTATCTGCGGTTGAACACGCTACCGCTAGACCAACGAGGCAGTATAGTAGTAAAAAGTACAAAGAAGAGTCCGGAAAATGTGTCACGTCATAAACAACGAGGTGTGTGATTCACGCGTTAATTTTTTTTTCGCATTAACATATCGTTGTCAATTGGACCAATAATTGCTTTTTTGTCATTTGTTTAAAGTGAAAACAAGGAAACTGAATAAATGTATGAAATATATTGCATTAAAATTAAAATTTATTTTTAGACCCGTATAATTATTATGAAATATTTATCTCATTCCGTAGAAGGCTATTTTTCTGAAGTCTCACTTCTGCCACTTCTTCAGATTTCTATTTTGTTAAATTGCATACGTCCTAGTTTGAAGTTCGTAACTAAGTAAAAACTAAATTATTCTTACGACACTTAATTAGTTAGGTCATAATTATGTAGGTTTAATATAATTAAGGCCTGCAAAGCCCTCGGCCCCAAAAGTACAGATGTTTAATATAATATGTCAATAATATAGTATACAACCCTATGTATTGAACTCACACTCACAATAATAGTTTATGCTAAACAAATAATTTCATGAAATTACTATCGAGAGACATCCTAGTGCATCTTGGTTCCCTAGTATCTTTCGGTTTAGGGGCACGTGTTTTTGAAGTAAAACTACATACTTGACTCCCGCTTGACTTCGGGAGCAATCTGATGAATGCGTGACGAGAGCGTTTCCGAAAAGTGTGAGACGTGTCCGATTTTTATGAATTCAGATATATTCACTTACGAGTATGGTTGAACCGATCTTCTTCAATTTTGACACAGTGGTAGTGACTGTGTCAAAATTGAAGAAGATCGCTTCAACCTTTCAGCAGGGTGAGGATTAGGAACGAACTACAGGAGTCGCCTAAGAAAAAGCTTCGTTTACACTAAGCTCAACTTGCCTTAAAATATTTTAATACTATCAAAGTTTTTCATACGTTAATAATGGACCCTGCGAGTATTGCGGCGAAAAAATATGGTGTTTCCACTGTATTGGAATGCAATTGTAAACTAGGAAGAATAATCACGTATCGTCGAAGGAAATAAAACGAAAAAGTGGTTTCTTTCTTATGATAACTATATGCTTATAGACTAGGCAGGTAGGTAGGTGGACTTGTCTTGTCAGTCTTGTGGAAAGACTGCTCCCAAGCCACGTGTTAAAGATCAGAAGATACTAGGCAAACAGTATGGGATAGGAACTTCTGTTGAACATGAATAAGGACGCGACATTAAGTTACTGGAACTGACGTTACTTTATAAATAATGTATAAATAAGTGATGACGTAGTTAGTTCATTATTATATAACACCCGATGATGCGTAATGATATGTTTTATTTTAGTAAAGTATTGATTTAAACAATGTTGTATCTTTCTTAGCTTTTAAGTAAGAGACCTCTATTTTTGGGAAAACAATTATAAAAAGTGCATAAATATGTAATAAAAATAAATAATAAAAATGCCTTTTATAAATTTGTTAAATATTATTTAATAATTAATATTTAACAAATTATTTTTTAAGAAGGTACTTACCTACTTTAGGTAGAGTCCTAGTTATAAGAACATATTTTGTATATAGCACATGTTTAAATCTGTATCAAAGGGTAACTTCTCGGATCGCCTGGTCGTGTGGGTGAGTTTTCCTTTGGCGCCTTTCGTAAATTAAATACCTGAATTCGGAGTATGTACAGTAATTTAATAATATACATAATGATTTTTTCATTCCATCTGCGATAAGAACGACTTGGTTCGCCTTTAAGTGCACCCAAAGGTGGTGTTTTCTATAATAAACTTTTAGCTTTTGAATTCTCTTTATAAGTGTGCCGCAATTATCTATGACACACACTTTTTGAATTTGGAACATCTTAGTGTTCAGCGCCAAAGAAATCGAACGCAAATATTGTTTGAATAAACACTGGCAGGTACGACGGCCCATGCCACCGCCAGAATAAAAAAAGAAATCCATTTAAAAGCGCGAACTATACAGCCCACATTTTCGTAAATTTACACGGATTGTTAGAAATCAATCATGGTTTTGTTTTGAAAAATTAATTATTTAAGTGACAGTAAAAGTATAGAATTAACTCCTAAAAGAAATAGAACTGACGCAAGAAATGTGATGTATAATCTGTTACCTCCAAAGACGTGGGAGAAATATATAAAAGCTTATGGTAATGTTATTGAATGGAGAAATCCAAGAGGAGCCACGAATTTTTCAGAATCTGTGTTTTCGGCCTACTTCAAGTACTTAAAACTAAACAACGACATGGTGGATCGAAGTCGAGTGCTGTACCAGAGGGATATATAAAAGATTCCATTGAGAACAAAGCAAAAACATGTTGGAAAATCGCCGCGCCCATGTGCATTATTTCAAACACGCATAATATAAAATCTACCATAATCTTTATTCCTAATTAAACTGTAACAACAAATTTTTATCATTGCGAAAACGTCTCACATGTAAATATAAGTTTTTACTTATGTTATTATAATATACTATTTAATTTCCAATTTAGTTGTTACTCTCTGTTTTATAAAATAATTATATTACAATAAAATATGTGGCGCCTTTTATTTATCATAGAGGGTGATTAAAAGTAGAGTGTATCAATCGGGCGCAAAATATATTTTTGACTCGGGCGACGTACTAGGAATGATTTGAACCCCTGGCTACGTTCAGGATTCTACTCTAGAGTCCCTCAGTTCGCTCTGGATTCGAAAAATTGCCCTCGCCATAAAAATATTATTTTGCTCCCTTATGATTACAATCTACTATAAAAATAATAGTTAAAGGTAATGATAAAAAAATAGTTAAACGTAGTTAAAGATGAATTATACTTTAAATTGCAATTTACCGATGCAAATTAAAAAAGAACCATTACTATGCCGTAGTTTGCTGGCGTTTCATACAAAAGTCCAGACGACCTCCTGTTGTGTGATGATACCTTAGTATTTTGTGCACATAACCTGTGACTAAGTTGCCAATTATATTTTAAATACTGAGTAGACTGATAATTAAATTGTGAAATAAAGCGCGGTTAGCGGAAGCGCCATATGACTTGAATTTATAATAAAAACACTGAACTTAGAACATTGAAATAATGAAATGAAATAATGAAATTTATTCAGCACTTGGGTATTAACATACACTTGTACCTACTTGTCAAGTTCACAATGCAGTACTTGAACATAGTCAAATACAGTATAAAAATGACAAAAAATTTATTAGTCCGTCCGTGCGCTCTGTTTGATCAGATATATTTTCTTAAATCCTAAAATAAATAACAAGTTACTAATCTATTATTTTTAAATTTAGTTGTACAATATTAAAATTAAAGAATTGAAGGCAATGAGCATTTGGGTAGCGCAGAAGGCTCTTAACCAGTAGCTTAAATTAAACGACTAATACCCGAGGCCACCCTTTTGGGCCACAGCTCAGGGGGCCGCTGAAGCAAAAGGACAGAATTCTAAGAGAGGGTTGATCAGTTGCACGAGATCACCGATGACGCCTTAAGGGGCCAAAGCGATCCTCGCCGCTGAGGAGCCTACCCTAGCTAACCTGCGGCTTTCTCTAGCTACCTAGGTGGACGACCCGGAGAAGAAAGCCACAAAGAAACTCCGGCCTTGCTTTTTTCGTCTTCTTTTGCTTTTGCTTTTTGTTTTCGTTTTTTTTTATATCATGTATTTTCATACATTGTGATATGCGTTATGTAGGGTAATGCACGCACAGAGCCGTTGTCATCTAATGAATCCAAAAATTATGAGATAATAAACAATAACATTAAATTTCACTCAAGCAATTAGAATAACCTCTTGCTAGATAAGAAAACGGTGGGTACATCCGCGTACATTTACAAAATTAACAAGTCACACGAAGTCTACCAGAGGCGACGACTGTATGAAAAAATAAAATATTATGATTATAGTCATTTTTTAGTCATTTATTCATAAACAAAATAATTTGTATCTGAATTTGCACACATAAATAAAATACACAATTAAAATTTACAATACAAATAATATAAAAATAATGTCATCATTTATCAAAAAAATTACACACAAATTTAAATAATTCTATAAAAATGTTAATTACAGTTAAATTAGAAAGAGTAGTCAAGAGTTAGTTAACATAACAATTATAAAATTTCTGGTCAGATCAATAAATAATAATCAATTAAATTCACTAAAAGTAACATAATTATAAAATACAATTTAATTGCAGAACTCGACTGTAGACAGTACTTTTTGTGTCTAGAGGCTAGAGCTTATCTTTGAGAAATTCTTCTATGCTGTAATAACATTTCCTCAACAACAGTGACTTCAATTTTCCCTTAAAATCGTTTGGAGTCATGGAATTTTTTAATTGTACAGGCAATTTATTGTACATTTTTACTGATTGTACTGTTGAGGCATGTTTGACGACATTAAGCTTAGGCTGTATGAGATTAGGTAGATCCTTCCTTCGCGTCGTTATTCTGATTTGTCTCTGTTCTTCTTTCTCAAACTTATGAATGTTTTTAACAAAATGACTAAGCAGGACCAGAATATAGAGGCATGGTACTGTGAGAATGTGCAGTTTCTCAAAATGATCTCTACAGGACTCCGTTTGTTTAATGCGAAGCATAGTTCTCAAGGCTCGTTTCTGTATAACGAAAGCAGCATTAATATTGTATTGATAGCTATTGCCCCAGAACTTTATACTATACCTAAGTCTAGACTCTATGAGAGCAAAATATAACATTCTTAGATGAGAAATGGTTAATTCATCTCTAAGACTCCCGAGAGCATAACAAGCACTACTCACAGTGTTAGTGACCACTTCCAATTCCTTCTTCCAATTTAAAAGTGCATCTATTTGTACCCCCAAAAATTTTACATGGTCCACAATATCGATTTTATTCCCCAACAAATGTACTTTGACAATATCGCTGTTCTTCGCAGTTGTTTTAAATAATAAGCATTGCGTCTTTTTTAGATTTAGTTTTAGATCATTCATAGTGAACCATTTCTCTAGAGAACATAGGATAAAATTAATCTTTTTTTCTAAATTATCTATATTGTCGCTAGCTATAATAGCGCTTGTGTCATCGGCAAAAACTACAAGTTTAGTGTCATCTGAAATAGTTTTCATGTAAGTTATTAGATCATTTATAAATATTATAAAGAAGATAGGGCCTAGCACTGATCCTTGTGGTACGCCTTTATTTATGATGACCGTGTCAGATTTGTGTAGCTTTTCATACCCATCGTCTCGGACTGTTTTAATTTCAACATACTGTGCTCTATTGTGTAAATAGGATCTGAATAATTTCAACACATTTCCCCTAATACCATAGAAATCTAACTTGTTCAGAAGAATACAATGTTCCACTGTATTGAACGCAGAACTCAGGTCGAGGAAAAGTCCTGCTACTTTTAGTTTAGCATTCAACTTACACACCACATCATCAATTAACATATCGATAGCGTCTATTGTTCCCACATTATTTTGATAACCAAATTGTTGGTGGGTTATAATATTGTGTTTATTCAAATGACAGACGAGCCTCACTTTCATAATTTTTTCAAATATTTTAGAGCATACCGGCAACAAGGATATAGGCCTGTAATTCCCTGGATCTGTTTTAGAGCCTTTCTTATGTACAGGTAGTACTCTAGCTAATTTAAATTGTTCAGGAAAATACCTTTATTTACGTATTCGTTGATTGAATCGGCCAAGGGACTCGCCAATGCTTCAATGTTTTCTTTTATGATTGTCATAGGAATTTCATCATGACCAAAAGACTTTTTACTTTCCATACTCTTAACTAGTTTAAAAACTTCGATAGGGGTAACAGGTTCAAAAATCATATCCTCCTCTACTCTTATCTCGTGATTTTGCAAATACTCTTTTGCTCTATTAATGTCACTCACGATAAAATTCGATTTTTTGCAAATCGAAATATATTGTTTTATTTAATCGCTGATCAATGGCAATCAGTTTTATATTAATTCGTCACATTTATTTGTTGTTCAAGAGACACCATTAACTCTCATATAAATGGTGAACTGTTATTTGATATTACGATATTTCTGTAGTAAAAGTCCTGAAAAGACGTCACGGTATACTTTCATTGTCATTTCTATGAAAATACTAGTGAGCTCTTATTGCATCCTTCTTTCCTAGTACCATTCGTTTTACGTCACGTGGTTTACTGACGAATAATTTTCAAATATTTTTTTGATTAAAATGTTCTAGGTCTAGAGGCTTATTGCAGTTCCAGATAGCGTTACTTTTGTATATAATTTTATTGATAGATTTCTTGAAAAATATTTTTTCTTCTTTTACTTTTCATATTTTCCCACAAACGTATCCAGGGTCTGTGCCACTATTACTTTTAGTCATGTTTTATATTCATGACACAGTAAATTTTTGTACGTTTAATAAACCTACAAACCTTATATGGGACACAAAAATAATCGAACCCGGGACTTGAAGGGATGAGGCAACTATCTTAATA
Organism: Pseudoips prasinana; assembly: GCA_951640165.1. Lineage (NCBI taxonomy): Eukaryota > Metazoa > Arthropoda > Insecta > Lepidoptera > Nolidae > Pseudoips > Pseudoips prasinana. The sequence continues at coordinate 39,612,416 of OX621236.1, read as the reverse complement.
GTGCGTTACTCGTGCTGTCATGATTATTGTAAAGCTTTCTTCGATGCCACGTGTTAACAATCGGGAGATACTAAACTCACAGGATGCAACAGGAGGTCATGGATTGCATTAATTGTGACGGGACAGTGCGTTACTACTGTTATTCGTATAGTTGAAGAGAGTGAGATGATTTAATATATTTTACATCCACGTCACTTAATTGACAGTGGCGTTACTAGAAGTCTACGAATTGGTATTGATACTTTAGACAAGTATTTTTTACACAATTAAACGTGTGGTGATTAATTATTTTAAAATCCTAATGGGTCCTAAAAGTACCACTCAGTATTAAGAGAATTAGATAATTATGATGTCCAAAGTTACGAAGTGAGTAACGCGATTATGAACGAATTTCATTCATTGAACCATTTTTCTTATACCTGCTCGTATAAATAGTATCGGCAAAATTAAAAAAATAAATACACTACTAGCTGTGCCCTGCGGTTTACAAGCGTTAAATTTTATAAATTATCAGAGCTCCTCCCCCGTAGGTGATAGCGTGATAATATGTAGCCTATATGTTGAGCCGACCTCTTAGTAATATTCATGCAAAATTTTAAGTAAATCCACCCAGTACTTTTTGAGTTTAGCCCGGACATACATACAGACACACAGACAAAAATCCTAAAAACTATATTTTTGGCTTCGGTATCGATTGTTGATCACGCCCGTAGTATCCTTTTAAAAAATATTCAATGTACAGTATCGACTTTCCTACTATTTCATTATATGTATAGATTATATACAATTATATAACTTATGGAATAGAGACGTGATCACTTACTATGGGCCTCATCAGAAGTCTTAAGGTCACCCAAAGAGCAATGGAGAGGGCTATGCTCGGAGTATCCCTGCGCGATCGAATCAAAAACATCGAAATTCGCAGGCAAACCAAAGTAGCCGACATAGACCAAAGAATCGCCAAACTGAAGTGGCACACAGCTCGTAGAACCGACGGCCGATGGGGAAGAAAGGTTCTCGAGTGGTGACCACGAACCGGTGGACGTAGCGTGGGCAGGCCCCCTACAAGGTGGACCGATGATCTGGCAAGGGTCGTGGGAAGCCGCTGGATGCGGGCAGCGCAGGGCCGGTTATTGTGGATATCCTTGGGGGAAGCCTTTATGCAGCATTGGACGTCTTTCGGCTGATATGATGAAGTGAGCTGTTATATTTGATTCCAATATTAGGTATGACAAAGCGCTTAAACGCACGGAAGTTGTTCCTTGTTGCTACAAGATCCGTATTATAAAGGACTCCAGATATTGGTTACAAGCTGTTTAACATGATATAACGCTGATTTTGCCAGAGATCACACTCCCAAAGTATGTGGTGAGCGGTTTGTCCATATTCGTTACAGGAAGTACAGCACAGGTACAGTTGGTGAAGATACTAATTTGAAACTAAACAATTTACTTTACAATAGCCGTGTCCGGTAAAAAATTGTGCTACACAATGGTCTATGATTAGCCAAGTTTTATTTAAGCGTTAGCGTACGTCCGGAAAGAACTGGTGCAGAACTGGCGACCTTTGGTTTTGTATTCCATCTATATTGCCATTCATTTAGTAGTTTTTGTGTAAAGCCAACAAACAAACACACAAACAGTAAGCACAGAGGCCCTACTTGTGGTGGCGAGTGTACTTCCGGTTGATCTTCAGGTTCAAAGACGAGCAGCAATGTATTATATTACGCACAAAAATTTAGAAAATGATTTCCTGTCATTACGCGACCGTAAAAAAATATCAAGGCTATTTATGCCAATAGCTAACTTAAACTTCGTAGAGATAGAAGATAGTAGAGAGATTACTTTTTCCCCATTCACTTTTTCTTCCTCTATGAGAATAAATGGTAGTATCTCACTGCTCCTGATGCATCCTGCTATCCTAGTACCTCGGGTTTATAAACACGTGTCGTCGAATCATTCTTATCATAAAAAGACGGTATCCAGCATATATAGAACTTGGTAGGGATTGCAGGGCATAAGGGGTCAAATTATGACCGATAGTACAAAGAATGTAAACAAGACATACAACGCTCTTACGTTTCTTTATACAAAGGTCTTATTACGGAGTTTACTTTCGAATAAACTGTTATTTTTGTTAGTTATATTCTTCAATATCCGGTTACATTATAATTCACAAACGGCCATCTGGTCCCAAACCAAGCCGAGCTTGTACTATTGAAACTAGATAAATGATACTACATATACTACTTTCCTTTTTTATTTTATGTCAGAGGGCGACAAACGAGCAAGTGGGTCACCTGATGGTAAGTGATCACCGCCGCCCATGGACATTCGCAACACCAGAGTAGTCACAGGTGCGTTGCCGGCCTTTAAAAGTCAGCAAACAAGTGTTGCTGACCCTTCCTCCCACCCCAATGAGCTCTGGCGACCTTACTCACACTCGGAAACACAAAATTAAAATTACTAATGTTATTATTAAGGAATGTCTTATGTAAGGTGGAGGTACTTCCCCCGTCGGGCTGCTCTTTGAGCGAATGAACGCTGTGCCCTACCTTTTCCTTTTGTAAACACATACTTATCCCGCATATGACTGATATCTGTGTGATTCATACATACTCGTATGTAGTCTGGAAGTGCTTTGTGTATATGTTTGTAAAGTACACCGCGAGACAGGGATTAATTTTCCTAGTGCGCGAGTTGTATTTTAAAAAAAGGCGATTTTTTTCAATATACTATTTGAAATTTACCCTCTGCTAAATAAAACTTACTGCATTTCATTTGTTTTATGAAACCCTGTAAGCAATCAAACATATAGCCCATTTTTCGATGGGGACGGTTCAGTGGCTACATTGTTACATCACACACATGGCTACATCCATGTTGTATTTTCCTTAAAATCCCAGTGCATCTCCTGTTGCATCCTTACTCCTTAGTATACTATGCTCCGTAACACGTGGTTTTATCAAGGTAGTGTAGGAACTGTCGCCAAACATGCGCATACAATCGAAAATAAATTTGCATAATTTAAATAACACAACAAGCATAACTGTGAAGAAGTAAGAGCATTTAAGATCATGAACTTATAACGAATACAAAAAGAACCGATGTTATTGAAGAAGCAAACAATGACACAAAGCGATATTTATCTCAGTTTCCAGTTGAGCAAAGCTAAGTATACCTACATTATATTAATATAGGGTTGCTTTCAGTTCAATACTGGATCAAAGTGCCATATTCTGCTAGATTCTGTTAGCCTGGTATATATAATATCATATTTTTGAAACACGTGTCCACAGTGGATCGTACGTAATAGAATATTAAGGGTCTGTTTCACAATGTACGAATAAAGTGTCGGATAGCTAACTAACAAATAAATAAACTGACAGATATAAGAAGAAGAAGAAGAAGAAGAAGAAGTACACTTTATTGCAAAAATAAGTAAAACATAACAATGGTTACAAACAAGGACATAAACTTATTATGCAACTGGCGGCCTTATCGCTAAAAGCGATCTCTTCCAGGCAACCGTTGTGCGTTGAATGGACCTGAACTGAAAATAACCTGATGAAGGTAGCAGAAGATGTACTAATTGAAATTAGAAGTTATTAATCTAAATTAATCTAATATTACGTACGAATACGTAACTAGAGTCATACGACTATACATATACATAAATAGATACATACATAGATACATACATATAAATAGATAGATATATACATAAGTATAAATATATTTACAAATATAAGTGTAAGGATATCATTTCACAATAGGAAAGCAGTATATTTATTGCCTAGTAGATATCGTCAAATAGTGCTGTTTCACCATATTTTTAAATACCTGCTGTGATTGAGCGCACCTGATCTGTATTGGCAGCGCATTCCATAAGCGCACAGCTTGTACACTGAAGGATTTGTCGGTGAAATTAGTGGAATGCGCTGGCATTTTGAGTCGTAAGTTTTCTGAAGACCGCAAGAGTCTCGAATGAGTTGAGTGAAGAAACTTGAAACGTTCCTTGAGATAGAGAGGAGTAGCGATAAGTTCTGGATTAAACACATTGCGTTTCACCATCACTCTCCCGGTAAATTTATTTGCCAGATAGCTATTCGGCAGTTACTAGTTAGTAGGTTTGGCAACGTCGCATTTTGTCGTTCCGTCTTACGTAACAGACAACCTATAAATACATTTCTTATGATAAACACACCTAAAAATATCTTTTTACTAATTTTTTTTTGGAAAGCATTTTCAGGTTTGCATAAATATTTTCAAATGTATCTTCTAACTATTATTTTATCGAGAAATTAAAAGTCAGAAAGTCAAAAAAGTAAACGTCAAAAAAATAAACCTCAACAAACAAATGCATTTTGTTTGTTGAGGTGTTTCGGTGGTGTTTTTTTAGCGGTGTCGGATTTATGCGCGGTTCCGTTACACGATCAAATAATTCATCAATTTCGTCTTCCATAGTATCAAATATTACCATTTTATTAAATTATTTGCAACTAAACACAAGTCTAACAATAAACACCACCGAAATAAGTATCGAATGACATCTGTCAGATAACTTAACTTTGCTATCTGAAGCTTGATCTGACCAATAGTTTACTTTGCAGTTTATTTGCCAGTTACTATTTATGGATTATGAAACGCAAACGGTGTCTTTATTCGATAGATAACTTGCAAGTAGCTTATTCGGGACTTTATGTGGACATTGTGAAACAGACCCTAAAAGGCATAAAAACTTTGTTCAATGCACTCTTCTCAGGTAGAATATTTATTTTTCTTCATTGTATATATCTCGTAATAATCTGTCGACAACGATCTTTTTTTGTTATTTCCTACTGAATAATTTTAGATAATATTCCTTAAAATTTTCAAAGGAATTCAAGTTTTGTTCAAAGTATTGATAGATATTTTCGAAACTCTAGCTGACATCCGGGATTTAGCGATATATCAGTCAAATACTTTCCTAGATTATGCGTCTCGGGGCTGCATCGTGTCCAACCGCGGCAGGTCTATAGTTCATAAAACTTGTTCATAACCAACAACCCTTTACTCTAAGCTTTGATGATACAGCCCATCGTCCTACTACAGGGCAGGGACCTCCTTCCACCATGAGAATGCAAAGGCCCGCGCTGGACTAGTGCGAACAGGCAAACTTCACTTTTTTTGGAGAATTCTCAGATATGCGCAGGATTTCACACGATGTATTCCTTCACCGTTTTAAGTACGAGATTATTAAGTTCTAATACGCATTCGAATTTGAGTAGTCAGTAGTGCCTTGGGTTAGAACTCAAGACAACTGACACCACAGGCCTAATCTATCCATCGCTATTGCGACTTTTTAGGGCATTTTATCAGCAAATTGAATAGTACCTAAAATGATTTTGCTTATGTACATCATAAAAAAAGGATTTATTGTAAGTGGTTAAGCGTACGCTCAGGTTAGCGGCGCTGAGCTATTAACGCACCCCGCCAAGCCCTTTCACACACGTCTACGTCGTCCACCCTAGAAATACCGTGATCACAACAACGGGCGCTGCACTGAAACCCCGGATCACAGCAGCCAAGCGTAAATTGGGGCGTCTTTTGGGGCGCCCGTCCCCAAACGGGCAATCCCACCCCTTGGGTACCCAAACCACTAGTTCCAGGATCCATCACTAGCCCATCCAAACCTGATCACCACCTTCCCTTCCCATAATCCCCATCTTTCCCCAAACCGGAAGATACAACGTCGCCCCCCAAAAACCCCAATCTTAGGTGTTACCCGTACCGTGCCTAGAGATGCATGGCTGAGGGGGAGCTCAGTCGTTAACGGTGGCCCCTCAATAACAGGCGACCTTGAGGTGTATCATAGCCTTACTCCGGCAAGCGGGGCTCTACTGGAGCGGACCTACCCTTCCCTAGCTTCTCGTGGGAACTAAATGGTTGAAGATTCATTACAAGACGTTCCAACCGTGGCTGAAGAGTCACAACTACTGGAAGACCTCTGCGAGGACTTCCAACCGCTGACAGTAGGTTCAGAGCAATCGAACCAAATGTCAATAGCCACCTCTCAGACGACAGATTGTGCTAAAATGGAAGAGGAAAGGGTCGTTGTCGACCCAAACCCATCGCCGAGCACATCAAACGTCTCGCATGGTGGCGTTCCAAGAGGAGCCACCAGAACCCGATACAAGGCTCTAAAAACACTGGGCGTAAAAGATAAGGAGGCCGCCCGACGATCTTCAAAGAGCTTCACCGAACTGAAGGCTATGGGATATCAGTTCGGGGCCAAACAGGAGGCACCCAAGCGATCCATCAAAAGGGACCGCTCTGAGGAAGAGTCGCCACAGGGTCACAAAAAAAGACCCAAAGGACGACCGAGGTCCCACTGGTACAACCAAGTAAATCTACTCAAGAGCCGAGAGCTACCCACGGGGGATCCTTCGCTCCCCTCGCGTTGGCGTGGGGCCTGGCTTTGGGGGTTTCTCGCGCAAGCCAGGCTGGCTCTGCATCACATGCGATGACGAGCAAGCCAAAGTATGGGTGGAAAAAGAAATTCCACTCCTAAAACCATGGCCGGGGGCAAGTCTGTCACTTATTAGTGAAAAAGAACTGCCAAAACCAATCTAGGTGTGGTACATATCCCAGACCCAGAGGCCAAAAGTGTGCAAACAACAGTTAGAGCGGTACAGAGCTCTGTAGCAACGATGTAGTCACCGCAATAACCAAGCTCAAAGGGCCAGGAATGGCGAAGGCACTTATATGCTCGGCCTATCTACCCGGTGAGAAACTTGATCCCACAGAAGAACTATCAAATGTCGTGGAGTACGCTCGAAAACAAAAGATAGAGCTCATAGTTGGATGCGACGCCAATGCACATCATACCGCTTGTGGAAGCACTGGAGTCAACAAAAGGGGTGAGGTACTTTTTGACTTCCTAATCGCCAACGGTCTACACATCATTAACAAAGGCTGCAACCCGACCTTCGTGACAAAGACCAGACAGGAAGTCTTAGATATCACCTTCGCAACGGAAAAAATTGCCCGCTATATAACAGATTGGCAGGTAAGTAGCGAAAACTCTATGTCCAATGTGCCTGTGGTTGGTACAGGCACATTGGCTCCATCATCATGGAACCGGCTAGAATTAGAAACCCAAAAATGACTTCATGGGAAACCTATAGAGGTCATCTAGAAGAGCAATTAAAGGGCTTTCCTAAATCTATGAAGACACCAGACTCTCTCAATGCGTCAACTCAGATATTGACCAACATCATTAAGGAAGCCTATGAACTAAGCTGTCCAATAAAAGAGTCTATCGGTAAGTATAAAACCACGTGGTGCAACAAAAGACTTGAAAAACTAAGGGTACCTACACGACGAATATTCAATAAGGCTACCGAACCCAGCGAGTGGGAATGGTATAAAAGGGCACTTACTGAATACAATAAACAAATCAGAAAGATTAAAAGTGCGTCTTGGCGCCGGTTCTGTGATGATATTGCTCAAACACACAAAGGAGCAAGGATCCAGAAAGTACTCGCCAAGACACCAAATATTTATATTGGACTACTGAAAAAACCAGATAACTCCTTTACGACCACAGGGAGGGAGACTATGGAGCTTTTAAGAGTCACCTATTTCCCAGGTTCGTACCAAACAAATAATACCTCCATAAACCCAAAGGTTAGCACTAACCACAGGGTTCGCAAAACCGACTGGAACATGGCCAATGCAGTCAGGCCGAACCAAGTCAAATGGGCTGTTAACAAATTCAAGCCATATAAATCGGCGGGAGAGGATGGTATATTCCCGGCACTGCTACAACAGGGAATCAACTTTCTCCTTCCGCATCTGGTGAAGCTCTTCAGAGCAAGCTACTCATGGGGAATTATACCAGAACAATGGTATGAAGCGTACCGTGACCCTAGGCCACGGTATGCTTCATACCAAAAGGTGGGAAAAAGGATTATTCTCAACCTAAATCCTTCAGACCCATCAGTCTAACTTCTTTCATGTTAAAAACCATGAAGAAAATAATAGACCCGCACATTAGAGCACATTATCTAGTGGATAGACCACTTAGCTCCAAACAACCAGCTTACCAAAAGGGAAAATCAACTGAAACAGCACTACTCGATCTGATCGATAAAGTGCAAAAAACCCTAGAGGACAAGCAAACTGCTCTGTGTGTTTCCTAGACATCGAGGGTGCTTTTGACAACACTCCCACTGGTGGAAATAATACTTCGAATGGACTGTATCTTGATTTTATTGTTTGGTGTACATAGATTTTAAATTCGACATCGACAACGTATGCTTGGGAGGATATATACAAGGTGAGTGAAAGGTCGCCGCGCCGCGATGATCAGAGATTATCTGTATATTGCCGTCCTGCTCGCACAGCCACCTCTACAGCGCCCGGCGTTCGTCATCACTATCTTCACACTTGCTTGTTGTAATGGGGTAGGCAGATCAGCGATGTATGATGTGTTATGAACATGCCCCCCGGCGTTGAAACGGCGTTGCCTTTCAACAAACTACTTCAATCATTACTTCATTAGTGGGCATATTTTGTTGAATGCTCTTCTTATGACGCCCTTGCTGGTGCGTATGTCTGCTACTCGTCCCACTCCGTCTGGTCCATGGTGTACCTTTTCAATGCGACCGAGGTTCCACTTCATCGGGGGTAAGCCGTCGTCCTTGATTACAACCATGGTTCCCTCCTCTAGATGTCCCTTTGCAGATCTCCATTTGGTCTTCTGCTGTAGATCGGAAACGTACTCTTTTTGCCATCGGTTCCAAAAATGTTGACGTATTTGTTCAACTCGTTGCCATCGTTGCAGCCTGTTCAGTTCTTGTAGGTTTGGAATGGGCAATGCTGTGAGAGGTCGTCCAACCAAAAAGTGACCCGGTGTTAAGGGATTGAGATCGTTTGGATCGGAAGAAATGGGGGATAATGGTCGAGAATTTAATATTGCCTCTATTTGTACTAGGGTTGTGTAAACCTCTTCGAAATTTAAATGTGAATTACCTAATACGCGCTCTAAATGAAATTTTACTGATTTCACTCCCGCCTCCCATAGACCCCCAAAATGAGGAGCGTATGCGGGAATAAACTTAAATTCAATGCTATGATGTGCCATATCTTCGGACAACTCAGACGAGTATTTTGTAAGGAATTTACAGATTTCATTTTTAGCTCCTACGAATTGAGTTCCGTTGTCCGAATACATGACACATGGTTGGCTGCGTCTTGCTATAAACCTGCGGAGAGCAGCAATATACGCTTCCTTGGTCAAATCACTCACCAGTTCCAAGTGCATAGCCTTCGTGGCAAAGCATACGAAGACGGCAATATAAACTTTGACAAGCCTACATCCACGGCCCTTTCTGTCGGCGACTAGCAGTGGACCGGCGTAGTCAACACCAGTTGTTTGGAATGGGTACCCTGGGTTGATGCGTGAACTTGGTAGTTGACCCATGATCGGACTGATTGTTTGAGCTCTCATCCGAACACATCTGATACATTTGTGTGTGACAAGTCTAGCAAGGTTGCGACCTCCTAAAGGCCAGAATTGTTGTCTTACTGACGATAAAAGTAATTGTGGAGCTGCGTGAAATAAGCGAATATGCTCCTCCATAAATATGAGTTTAGTAAGAGGGTGCTTACATGAGATTAATATTGGATGCTTTGTATCGTAAGATAGCTGTGAAAATGACAGCCTACCTCCTACTCTGATTAGTCCTTTACTATCCATAAATGGTGATAAACGTAACAATGTGTTTTTGCTTGGTAAGTTGACTTTGTTTTTTAAACTTTCATATTCAGTGAATGATTGGCTTTGTGATAATTTTGTTAGTATTGTAAAAGACATTTCTAGCTCATTGTGAGTTAGAACACCTGTAAACTTAGTGTTTTTATTTTTTACTTTGCAATTATAAATGAATCTTAATATATATGCGAATGATCGTTTCAACGGAATTAACTTAGAAAATCTACTTATATCTATTATGCTATTTGTTTCTGATTCGGATACGGCAATATTTGTTATGACTTCAGGTAAATCCTTAGCATTATTGTCACTGTGGCTGAATTGTTTATTGGGCCAATTTGACTCGGATTCACACAGGAAAGATGGACCAAACCACCAGTAGTTAAGGCTTTCTGTATCTGACATATTAACTCCGCGAGTGATTAGGTCTGCAGGGTTTTGATCAGTAGGCACGTGACGCCATTCATGGTTCTGTGTAAGCTCCTGGATTTCAATAACGCGACTTCTGACAAATTGTTTTAGTTTATTAGGTGTTGTTTTTAACCAACCTAGAACGATTGATGAATCAGTCCAAAAGATACATCTATTAACATTCAACCGAAAAGAATGTAGAACTTTATTTGTCAGACGTGCAGCTACTAAAGCACCGCATAGCTCTAGACGCGGGATTGTTAAGTTCTTAAGAGGTGCTACTTTGCTCTTTGCACATAATAAACGTGTTAGTTGGCTACCTGTAATTGATGTAGATTTGATATAAACACTAGCCCCGTATGCGTCCTGCGATGAATCACAGAAGGCATGTATCTCAATTATATTTGGGTTGTCACAAGTAACGCAGCGAGGTATACGTAAACTGTTTAAGTGAACTAGACTGGATAAGAAATTTAACCAAATTTGTAGAATGGATGGCGGCAAAGGCTCATCCCAAGTGAGTTTAATTAACCAAAGCTTTTGTAAAATGATTTTAGCCTGAACTATAAAATACTTAGTAACCCAAGCGGATCAAATATTTGTCCAATGGTGGACAAAATTGACCGCTTAGTATGGATTTCAGGTACTGTCAATGATTGTTGTCGTTGGAAGCCCAGTTCGACGGTTGACGACACCCAACCAAGACCTAAAGTAGTTGTAGTTTCTTGACCTAAGCTAAGTGGTGTGTATGTATCAGAATCAGTATGAATGACATCTTGAATATTAGTCTTAATCTTACGTAAATGAAATTGACCACTAGACAATACTTGGCCAATACCATCGCGAATTTTCAATAGTTGTGTTTTACACTGACTGCCTGTAACTACGTCATCAACGTATACATCTTCCCTGATTATCTGGGAAATTAATTCATCTTTGTAATCAATGGCCAGTTGTACTAAGCACCTGATTGCCAAGAACGGAGCTGAGGCTGTACCATACGTGACGGTGTTCAATTGATACGTCTGTATTTCTTGATTAGGATCATCGCGCCATAATATCTGTTGTAAATGTTTGTTGTTATCGTGAACTAAAACTTGTCGATACATTTTTTCAATATCACCGGTCATTACGTACCTAAAATGTCTAAATCTTATTAATATTGATATTAAATCACTTTGTATAGTAGGGCCTACCATCTGTATATCATTGGCCGATACACCAGTCGACGTCGGTGCACTAGCGTTAAACACTACTCGAAGTTTAGTCGTAGTACTGTTCTCACGTAGGACCCCGTGGTGTGGTAGGTAGTATGCATGTTGACCGTGCGTGTGTGTATGAATAGATGTACTATCTATCAATGACATGTGTCCTAGTTCTCGATACTCTGAAATGAATTCCCTATACATTTGCTGTAACTTTGGTTGACGCTGTAGTCTACGTTCTAATGATAAGAAACATTGTTTTGCTTTTTGATATGAATCTCCTAAACATGATTCAGGCCTTTTTAATGGTATGCCAACCGAAAATCTACCGTCAGGCATACGTGTATAGTTTTGTTTGTAGTGTTCTTCACAACCATTTTCTTCTGCTGAATAAGTGTACTTTGAACTGTTTGGCGGTTCCTCGATTGCCCAAAATTTTGCTAATGTTTCTTGTATGTCTGTGTTTTGAACTAAATTACATGTTAGAGTATCTTGTTTTGATGTGTATGAATGACTAAGACCACTTGTGGGTCCAGATACGATATATCCTAACTTTGTTTTTTGTAGAACTGGCTTGTTTAGCCCTAAACGAATTTGTTCTTGATCTAGCAGGTCCCAAAACATATCTGCGCCAAGCAATATGTCGATACTTGACGGACTGTAATACTGTGGATCTGCTAAATTAACATGTGTGGGTAATTGTAGCTTATTGATACGTATACTATTTTTACATAAAGATGATATGCTTGGTAATACTAACAACGACACCTTTGCTGAATATGTTGAAACCCTGGATTCTATTCTTGTGTTGCAACGCTTTGTGATTCGGGATATAGAACTGTTTATACCCATAACTGATATCTGTGTACTTGTTTCTTTGAGTTTCAACCTTTGTATTAATGCTTTTGTAATAAATGATGCTTGACTTCCTGAATCAAGGACAGCTCTGACTTCATGACGTCGATTGTCCTGGTCCCTTATGTATACCACTGCGGTTGACAGCAGGACATGCTCTGTCACCTGGACTGAGAGCGCCGTGGCTGTGTCGACCGGCGGTTTGGTCTGTGACCCTTGTGAATATGTGTCGTCGTGTAAGAGTGTATTGTGTCTGCGCGAACATACGGTGCATTTGCCTAGTTTACAAGTATTAGCTCGATGGCCTCCTCGTAAACAAATAAGACAAAGCCTTAAGTTGCGGACACATTCATATCTTTCCTTGGCGGACTTACCTTTAAATGTATTGCATGCAAAGATACGATGACCTTCTTTACATACTGGACACTTGGATGACTGACCTAGGTCAACAGCCGTAGCCAGACCCTTTATGCGTTCAACATGTTTATCTTTAATATAGAAAGTTTCTAATAAGTCAGCCCGGTTTTTTAAAAATGACATGAATTCGGCTAACTTTATTTCTTCAAGTTGCAATTTACGTTCCTCCCATTCCCTAGAAGTCTTAGGATCTAACTTAGAAGTTATGAGATATAAAATAAGAGTATCTGTTGTAGGCTCACCCATTACTTGTAATGACCGAAGATTCTTAGAAACTACATCTATTAACTTCCGAATAGATTCAGACGACTCACGCTTTAAAGGTTCAATTGAAAACAGTGATCGCACATGATTCTGTGTTAACAACCTATTATTGTTATACCTGTCACACAACAAATCCCAGGCTACTGAATAGTTACTAGATGAGAACTCCAACGACCGTATTACCTGTGAAGCACCACCTTCCAAACACGCTCGTAAATAGTGGAACTTTTGTATGTCACTAATAGATTTGTTGTCGTGAATCATTGATATGAAGGTGTCACGAAACTCAAGCCAGTCCTCGTACTGTCCTCCAAACTTCGGAACCTGGATAGTGGGTAACTTGACACCATGCTCACAGACACTTTTCTTCCTATGCTTTGCCACACGAGACTGCTCACCTGAAACGTCAGAGTCAGAAGATAAGTCGTCATGAATAATACTTTTTTTCTTGGTTCCATCAATTAAACATTGAGCCTTTGACAAAACAGCGTAATATTGGTTCTCAAAATCCTGCCTTTCAGCATATTGGATTATGGTATCATCTTTATCTTCAACAGAACACTCAATAATACTCTGGACTTCATCATATTGCGTGAAAAGCTGATCCATTTTGGTCATACGCAACTGTAATTCCGCAACTTGAACAGCGGTCATACTTTGTATATTGTTTACATAAGTTATAAATACTGTCAAACGACCCTTCATGGAACCCCGTTTTTTAATTAATTCTTTAATATCACTCATTTTGCAGACCTAAGACTGGGAGGCGCAAGCGAGCTCGGTACCTAACCAAACAACTGCACAAATGTTAAATTAAATCAAAATAAATTGTTAACTCGCGCACTTTAAGCTACGTGCTTCTGCCTACTACTTTTGCAATACTAAGACTGATGCTAACAATATTATTTACTATTAATTGTAACTTGAAACATCTACTAATTAAAATAAAATAAGCCTAACGAGTACAACAAGATCGATACTAATAATATTATTTAATGTTTTCTACATAAGGCATCTAAGAATTTAAGCCTAATGAATACGACATAAAGACTACTTTGGTTTACTTAAATCGCTGCATAAACCACATTCCAATGCAGCCGGCCGAGCCGCGAAACAATAGGTCTTATCGCTTGCTACAACGGGACCGGTCTTTGTGCCACTAATTATGTCGTAAACATTACCGGTGATTTAAAACTGTAATTATTTGTAAAGTAAAAGTATTAATCAATATAAATGTAAAATGGTTAAATATAGGTTTAATTTCGTTGTCGATTTTATACTAAATAATAATAAAAATAATTATAATCCCACGCTGACATTTATATAAATAGCTAGACGATAATTAGCATTGGTACATACATAATATCGAATATATAACGAACGATAATACACACTTAATAAAATATCTTCGTCTAACCGCACAATTTTTAATTGAATCGTAGGTATGATTTCTTTATCCGTGTATGTTTTATTATTTCGAAACTTTCTTACTTTGATATTACTTGGAAATTATACTATATGGATTTATTGGAAATTATACTTTGGAAATTATATTATTATGTTTTTAGGAATGAAAATAGATATAAAAATATAGAAAAAATAGTAGGATTATGGTAAGGTTTAGGTACTCGAGTCTACTTTCGGGTTTAAAATGGAATGGACTCACTCAGAACAACAACTCCCTCTTTGTCCTTTGATGACTTGCACTTTTATTTATTTATTTATAACTTTATGCACATCAAATTGTACAAAGGCGGACTTAATGCCCAAGGCATTTTCTGCCAGTCAACCTTAGGGTGGTGCAGAGATAGCATGGTAGGTGCACGGATCATACAATTATCAAAGAGTAAGAAAGTAAACAAACACAATACTATACTATACAATAATATATTATACAATACTATACTATGCAAGACTATATTATACAATACTATACTATGCAATACTATATTATACAATACTATACTATATGATACTATACTATAAAATCCGATCATGAAACATATATTTAATTTATAACTGGGGGGTTTCTGCTAACAATTTACGAAGTAAATGCTCACGAACTTTTCTTTTAAATGAGATACGACTCTTGGCCATCCTGATTTCGAGAGGTAAAGCATTCCACTGAAGAATTGACTGTACAAAGAAAGAAGAGTGAAGGAAGTCAGAGCGGTGAGATGGACATTGGAGGAGACGATTGTGTGAAGAGCGAAGATTTTTAGTGTGGTTAGTAAAGAGATATTGAAAGTGATGAGATAAGTAAGATGGAGAAGAAGTAGAGTCTAGAATAGAATATAAGGTGGTTAGTGCTCGTAATGATCGTCGTTCGCGGATCGGTAACCATTGCAGTTGGGATCGATGGGAAGAGACATGGTCATACTTACGAAGATTGAAAATGAACCGAATGCAGTTATTCAGAAGTCTATCGAGTTTATTGAGGTGATCTGCATTCAGGTCAAAGTAGCAAACATCGCCATAGTCGACTATAGGAAATATTAAGGCCTGCACGAGCATTACCTTAGTTTTTATTGGTAGAAAATTTTTAAGACGGTAGAGACACCTCAATACGCCTGTAACTCTTTGACTAACACTTGCTATTTGTTTTTGCCAGCTTAATGATGTATCAATATTTAGTCCAAGGTTTTTCACATATTCGCTTATAGGTATACACTTATGATCAAAGATTATTGATGGCAGATCACGAAATTCAACCTTTGATACCAATCGGGAGCTCCCAATTATAATGGCTTGACACTTTGACGGGTTCACAGTTAGGCCAAACTTGTCAGACCAAATTTTTATCGCATCTAAGTCACGATTAATCTTAGAAATACCCTCAGCCAGTCCGTCAAATGTCGTTTGAACGTAGATCTGGAGATCATCGGCATACAGATGATACGTACACTGAAGGTTATGAGTTATGAGATTTATGAAGATCGAAAATAAAAGAGGAGAGAGTATACCGCCTTGTGGGACACCAGTATCGAGATCACGCCAGTTCGAAGAGGACTCACCGACGTAAACCGACTGCTGACGCCCCCGAAGATAGGAAGAAAACCATTCCAGAGCTTCATCAGACACCATAAGATGGGAGAGAATAGATAATAGGATAACGTGACTGACGGTATTAAAGGCATTTGAAAAGTCAATCAAAACCATAACGGTGATCATTGTATCCTCCATACCTGCCCTAATATCGCCAGTCACTTGAAGGAGAGCGGTGGTGGTACTATGGCCCGGTCTAAATCCAGATTGAAACGGGCTTATCAGTTGGTTGACAAGAACATAACAGGAGAGTTGTTGGTGTACACAGGACTCAAGTACCTTGGAGAGGAAAGGAAGAATAGAAATAGGACGGTAATGAGCGGGAAGTGAGGGATTAGAGGATTTAGGGAGTGGACGGACAAAAGCTTTACGCCATAAGGTAGGGAAAGATCCAGTATCCAGGGAAAAATTAATTATGTGAGAAATGGCAGGAAGGACATGATCCAGGATAGGAATAATCATGCGGCGGCCGATCTTATCACAACCAACTGCATTGGATTTAATGGAAAGGATAATCTTTTTGATCTCGTCAGAAGAGACTGGAGAGAAGTGAAACGAAATAGTATTAGAGCGCGACAAACCATTTAAATAGTAGACAGTATCACATATTGTCTGGTGATCCATCGTAGAAGTGGTAGAGAAATGTCGATTTAGATCATCCAGACTGATAGAGCTAGGTGGGTTTGAACATTGCGACTTGCCGATACCTAGAGTTCCGAGGAATTTCCAGATACCAGCAGGAGAAGTAGAAGAAATATTGTCAAAAATATGCCGGCGTTTAGCGTTACGTACCATCTGATTACACCGATTTCTAGCCACTTTGTAAAGGTTCCAATCCTCATCAGAACGACCATTCCTAAATTTACGAAACGCCCGGTCCCTACGTCTCATAGCTGTCTGAATTCCCCTAGACATCGAGGGTGCAGGTGGACGCTTCAGCTTCACTTTTCTTATTGGTGCGTGAACATCGTACAGCTTTGTGACTTTTGCATTAAGGATCTCTACCTTTTCGTCTATGGCCTGTGCTTCCACCAAAGAATCCCACTCAAGTTTAGCGGCATCCTTGCAAAGTAATTCTAAGTCCATCTTCGCAAAAGAACGCACGTGCAGAACCTTGGGTTTAGGTTTAGGAGGTTTCAGGATATAGGATAAATAAACAAGGTCATGGTTGGAAAAGCCAGGAGCAGGATGTTGTCCGTGAGTGGAAACTAAAGAAGGATTAGAGGATAGGATTAAGTCGAGCCAAGTATCTTCACCTGAAGCATTATAGTGGGTGGCTTGAAGAGGCAAAACGTGCAAAGTACTTGACTCGACAATATGTAAGAGTTTCCGGGTACGAGGAGAGTTTTGATTAAGGAGATTGGTATTTAAGTCGCCCATGATGATGTGGTGTACATACTCAGAACCCAAAGATTCAAGTACCGACTCCAAGTCGGTGAAATAGTCAACATTAGGGGGACAATATACTGTGGCCATAACTATCTTGATACCTTTGATATAAACCTCAAGGAACAGAAACTCTGCGGAGGCTGAGTAGTTTGAGGAAGAGGAGGCCAATATCTTATATGGGAGATCACTCCTGAGATATATGGCGACTCCTCCTCCACCTTTACCTAAACGGTCATTACGGACGAGCACAAAACCTGGGAGGGAATACATAGTAGAAAGCAAATGTGGTTTAAGCCAGCTCTCAGAAATCAGGACAGCGTGTACGTTACAGTCTGAAAAGGCATCGTACAGATCAGTAAAATGGCTCGGGACGCTCTGTGCATTTATATGGCAAATGTTCAGTAAGTTCTTACGAGAATTACTAAAATTGTTCCTTAGAAAATCTCCAAGTGAGTCATTTATAGAGCAGAAACTGTCATCAGTTGCAGTCAATTCGTTGGCAGAATAATACGAGTCATCTTCAGA
This sequence comes from Pseudoips prasinana, assembly GCA_951640165.1. Taxonomy (NCBI): domain Eukaryota; kingdom Metazoa; phylum Arthropoda; class Insecta; order Lepidoptera; family Nolidae; genus Pseudoips; species Pseudoips prasinana. The sequence goes on along the minus strand of OX621236.1, from coordinate 39,594,546 downwards.
TAAAATAGACATAAATAAAATTACTTATATAAAAATAAAATACTAAACAATAACAAAATTATACAAAAATAAAAACTAAATAAGTGGTGCAATAATTGACGGACCAATTAAACCCTACACCACCCGCCAGCGCACACTAGTACACTGTTATACACATAGATACGTAAATAATAAAAAAGTACAAAATAGATAAAAAAAATATACAACGCATTACACTTAGAATGATGACAACTCACTTCGTAAAGTAATGTAACTACTTTACGTGAAACGAAACGCACCCAAATGTCAATTCAATTCAATTTGACAGACAAAATGTCATCTCGCATGTTAATCACACTGCGTTGAAATAAGCCTGTTAACGTTTGGCAATAATAATACATATAATTTTACCTACATTGTTGACTATATTGTTTGAGGAGAAAGAAAAAAACAATCGGGACCTCAGAGTGGAATACAACAAACAACAACAAAAAGTAACAGAAAAATTAACACAGCACGAAAATATGACATCGGGTTCGAGAATGGTAGGTTTAAACGCTAAATGAAAATAAAATATACCTAGTGAATATAAACTACGTGCAATGACGCTAAATAAAATGATATGTTTTTAGGATTTACTATGACCGGAGCTGGGGCCCGTTGTAGAAGTCTCCACCGACACTTTTGGATACTTGGTGATGAGTGGGGCCAACTCTTCCTCCGTGGTGATCTTGTGGCTGCTACCGCACGGCGTTTTGATGAAGATAACGCCGCTTTGAGTCCAAACAGAGCGAAATCCGAAGTGAGAGCGACTTTTAGCGAAGACTGCTTGCCTGGGCCTCGTCAGGAACTCCTTGATTGAAACTGGAGAACCCTTTAATTTGGTCTTTGCCTTCCATACCGCTGATTTGAAATCCAGGCTTGCAAACCGCACCAAAATAGGCCGATGATGTTGCTTTTTGGATGATCCAAGTCGGTGACAAACTTTAATGGAGGTTTTGTTTATGTTGAGAAGGCCCATCTTATTATTGAAGATCTCCAAAGCACGCTTAGAACAGTCTTCATTTTCTTCTTCGGGTAGACCTGATATAATAAGAACTTTGCGGCGGTTCTGTGCCTCGAGGTCATCAACTTGTTTGCTGCAATCCCTAATTTGTTGCCGGAGCAGGCTGAGGATACCAAAAATAAGCTCCCTGAATGTCCGGAGCTCTTCAGCTACTTTTGCAACAGTATCCTTGGATGACCCAGCATTTGTTATCTGTGCCTGAAGGTCATCAAATCTCTTTGTGATGTTCTCCTCAAGCCGGTTCTGTGTGGTTAATATCTCTGACAAATTGGACATCTTGGTGTAGAGATTTATAAAAGTGCAGTGTAGATGTTTAGCTGGCAGGTGGTGATATTGTGGTGCTTAAGTTACATAAATGTGCTTCCCCGGTGAGTAACACAAAATTAACTTTTGAACACTCAAAATAAACGGTTAATATTACGCAAATACTTTAATTATAAATAAAATATAATTAGCTTTTGCAAAATTACGTCTGAACTTTTTATTCACCTACCCCCGAAAAAAAAGGTTCACTTTATTTAGGCACTTATATTAATAATATGTTCTTGATGGGTTATGTACTTATTACACTTGATGGTGATCTTATTAGCTGGACTTCTTTATTTATCCGACGATGAAGGTCCACTTTATGGTGGAAATAATACTTCGAATGGACTGTATCTTGATTTTATTGTTTGGTGTACATAGATTTTAAATTCGACATCGACAACGTATGCTTGGGAGGATATATACAAGGTGAGTGAAAGGTCGCCGCGCCGCGATGATCAGAGATTATCTGTATATAGCCGTCCTGCTCGCACAGCCAACTCTACAGCGCCCGGCGTTCGTCATCACTATCTTCACACTTGCTTGTTGTAATGGGGTAGGCAGATCAGCGATGTATGATGTGTTATGAACACCCACAGAAACCATCCTTCGAGGCATGGGATCAAAGGGAATTGATGTCACCACTATTAGATGGGTGGAAAACATGCTATCCAATAGAACTGTAACAATTTCATTAAATGAAACATTGCACGAATTTCAGACCACGAGAGGATGTCCACAAGGAGGCGTACTGTCACCACTACTATGGACCCTCGCCGTGGACCAACTCCTTGCAGTGATGGCAGACCTAAATCATGACACTCAAGGTTATGCAGACGACCTGGTAGTCATAGTCAGAGGACACTGTCTCCACACCATCTCCACACTCATGCAAGGAGCTCTTAACACCATTAAGAAATGGTGCAGAGACAACGAACTATCCATCAACGCCCAAAAACGGTGATAGTACCTTTCACAAGGAAAAGGAAGCTGGAAAGACTGGTAAATCCAAAGCTAAACGGCGAAATTCTGTCCTTTCAAGTGAAGTTAAGTACCTAGGGGTCATTATTGACCAAAAGTTGACTTGGAACACACAGCTAAAGAATATAATCCAAAAAGCCAAAATGGCTATATGGATTTGTTGTCGAATGGCTGGAGCAAGATGGGGCCTAAAACCCAAGATTGCACATTGGCTATATACCGCTGTGGTGAGGCTAATCATAACATATGCCTCCGCGGTATTGTATAATAAAACAGCACAAAAGACAACACAAACTAAATTAAACGGCCTACAACGAATGGCTTGCTTATTAGCAACCGGCGCTCTCTCTACAACGCCGGGTGAAGCCCTAAATAATAATAATAATATATCTAGGGACAATGTCACACAGATCAACCTAGCCCCAAACTAAGCAAAGCTTGTACTATTAAATGCATTATTAAGTCTAACTCCACTCAACTTGTTTTTGCAAAAAGAGGCACAATCAAGCATATACAGATTATGCACACAATCGAACCCAAAGTGGCAATCTAGAGCCCTAAACACATTTAAAGAATCAGTCTTCGAAACGAAATCACTGAAAATGCCCTCAGATAACATGCAAACACTTTACGAAACGCGGACTTTACGAAATTGTATACCGTGGACATACCAGAGAGGGACAAATGGCTAAGCGGTCAAATGTCCCACAAAACTGGCAGTCACATTTGGTTTACATATGGCTCAAAGAAAGGCCATAATGTAGGATGTGGCATTTACGGACAACTGCCCAAACTCAGGAGTAGCATCAACCTGGGAAAAGAGGCCACCATATTCCAGGCTGAACTTTTCGCCATTAACAGATGTGTGGAAATGAACCTGGACAGAAAACTAAAGCAACAAAACATCTACATTAACTCAGACAGTCAAGCGACGCTGTTAGCGCTGGACTCTTTTGAATCCAACTCAAAACAAGTACAGTGCTGCAAAGAAAATCTGAATTCCCGGGCTCAATCCAACAGAGTCACACTTAGAGGTACCGGGGCACTCAGGAATAGAAGGGAATGAGAAGGCAGATGAACTGGCGAGACTTGGAGCCGTTAACCCTCAAAACGGACTCGAACCATTTTGTGATATTACCAAACAAAGGGCCTACTCTATCTTAAACGATCAATGCACCTCAGCAGCCATGGAACTGTGGAAAGTCTCAGCTGGATCCCTACACTCAAAGGCTGTTATCAGGGGTTACAACAAAGAATTGTCGAAAGAATTACTTGAATTCAAACGTTACAAAAAATGTGCGGTAACTCCAATTCTCATCGGACACTGCAAACTGAATAAGCATATGTTCAACCTAAAGTTGGCCGACAACACAATTTGCAGATTCTGCCAAGAATCAGATGAAACTCCTTTGCATATTCTGTGCCCGTGCGGGCCGCTAATGCGTTATAGAAGTATCCACTTAGGACAGCATATTATGCAACCGGAAGAGATACAAACACTCACTGCACAATCAATCTGGGTGTTTTTGGAAGCTGTAGGATTGAGCAGTGAACTTTGACAATGTCAAGGAGCTCTGCTACAATAGATCAGTAATGGTCCAGGTAGCAAGATGCCATCAAGGCATCAAGCCCCAAACGATTAATAATAAAAAAAGTGGTTATTGTACAATTATCTGGGAAATAAACTTATTATCATTATTAAAAATATTTTTTCACAATTACAATAATGGTACGAATGTATAAAAATCCTTAAGGATGCCCTCACTATGAACTACAAAAATACAGAAACCTTTTGCCGTTTTAAATTGAATTTATTATGTAATGTTTCATAATACCTACTCAGTTGTTAAGAATTTCGATACCAACAAAGTCATATGTCATTATCCTCATGCTTGGCAGACGGGTTGGCGTAAGCAGTAATTTAGCACTCAGAGAGACGGTGCTGCCCGTACTCTGGTACATATTCTCTGGAGACAATTTGTACGCCCCGTCATGCAATTAGATGGGATGGTGATTTTTGTAGTCGTTAACCACACAGCTCCTGATCTTTAAAAGTCGTTTTCCTTTACCTAAATGTACTATTTTGCACTGAATCTGATTTATTTATATATACAATTCACGGTTTCCTGATAAGCCCGTTTCAATAGTAAGGCCCCGTGACGCCATAACGTACTTTCATATGCACTTTGATGCAATACATGTATCGTATCACCTCTTGTATACTCCTGGTCGCCTGTTATCTTTAGCTCTACATAAACGTGACTGCTGAATGCTGCCTATCTACGAACCAAAGATTAAAACGGAACAAAAGTTTAGTAAACACCTCATTTTTTTCATCTTTTAACATGTATTTATACGAGAGACGAAAAACGTAACATACATAGGACAATGTGACATTGTACAGACGTCAGCACATCCAGCTACCCCAATCTGTCAAATTTATTTTATAGAGTTTCAACTTTATCCTAAAAGGATAAGGGGAAATCTGGAGCAGAGCTAGGTAACAAAACAGTGAGTGAGGTTAAAATCTATCAACAAAATTCCATAAAATCCCCACTCGTCCTACGTGGACACATAATCACCAAAAAATAAAATGTTCCATTGATAACAATGTAAAAGTAGACATCTGCTTAACTACACACAACTCAATATTGGCAAGCAGCAGAATGCCTTGCAGACCTAGTTGTGTTTATTAGTTACCAAACACAGATCAGAATAATATTTTTTTCAATTTAGTTTATTATACGAAAATCGGTAGTACGGTCCCTGAACGATGGTGTTATTATATAGTTATACATTCATTTTCACTTCCATGAAAATTGAAATCGAGTAACCTCTTAGTATCTCCTGGAGTCCTACTATATTTAGTTCTAGGACACGTGGCTTTTACCACAGTTCTCCGTAAAAATAGCCAAGTTGGTTCAGAATTTCAAACTAGTTAGAGACGAGTTTTGGATCTGTTTTAGTCGGCCAATTTGTGAAGGTGTCTAAAACCTGAATGACTTAATTAAATAGTCATAGTCATCATCACCATGTTCGCTGAAAGACGTTCACTGGTGGACAAAGGCTTCGCTTAAAGATCCCCTCTACAAATGCCGGTCTTGCGCTATACGGTTCCTGTACGTGTACGGTGTTCGGTGTCTGCGCCCACCAGTTCGTGGTTGCCACTTACTAGTAAGAAACCTTACTTTCTAAATAAATAGCAATTCACTAATAAGTAAGCGGAACATTGCTCCTGTACAAATTAACTTCTCACGAAATCAAATTCACATGGTTAACTTATTTATATACTAAGTATTCTTCTTGCGTAATTCCATAAAAGCGGCCAACTGCGAGTCGGACTTGCCCATGAAGAGTTCCGTAGCAGCAAGTATCATATTATAAAAGTTCCTGTAGTAGTTGATTGAATGAAATATTAAAACTATTACTTACTAGGTCTCGTTTAAACCAATTTTTGGTGGAAGTTTACATGGTAGTACATCATATATTTTTTTTAGTTTTATAATTCTCTTATTTTAGAAGTAACAGGGACAAAGCGGCGTGACAGGTCGGAGTAATCCAAATATTGAGCTGGGTTTGGTTAAGCAGATACTTTTACATTGATTTCAATCGGACGTTCCATTTATTCGGTGATTATTCGTCCGTGGCGTCTCCAATTTTTATGAATTTAGATAAAAACGCCATTTATATTTGTATTTCAAGCTGTTGGTCTTCCTATTAAATAAATAAATAAACGAAGTTTTTTCTTAGAAGGCTCATGTAGTTGGTTCCTGATCGTAACCCTCCTGAATGGTTGAACTAAACTTCTTCACATTTGACACAGTGGACGAGAATGGTTCCTCATTCTCGTTAGTGCACTGTGTCAAATTTGAGTACACACATGAGCCTTCTAAGAACTTACGTTTACACTTAGACCAACAAGCCTTAAAATATATTAATAACTACTAATCAGAGCTTTTCTTAGGTCGAAGGAAATATCAAGAAAAATAATACAAAAAAACCTGAAAACATAGACTAGGTAGGTGGGTAGGTGACTTGTCTTGTGGAAAGACTGCTCCTAAGCCACGTGTTTCAGATCAGACGATACTAGGCGAACAGTGTGAAATAGGAACTTCTGTTGAACATGAATAAGGACGCGACAATGAGTTACTGCTATCTATTTAAGTACAGAACTGACATTAGTTTTAAACAAATGTATAAATAAGTGATGACGTATTTAGTCTATTATTATATAACACCCGATAGTGCATTATGATTTGCTTGATTTTGGTAAAGTAATTATTTAAAAAATGTTGTATCTTTCTTAGCTTTAAAGGAGGCGACCTGTTTTTTGGGACAGCAGTTATAACAAGTGCATAAAAGCTGCCTATTATAAATATTAACATTTATTATTAGCCGCAGCCAGATTCTTAGAGACATATAGTTATAAGAACATGTTTTATATATAGCACATGTTTAAATCGTGTATCCAAAGGTAACTTCTCGTACCTCCTTGTCGCCTAATCTTGATATAAATACAATTCGAGACTTTCTCATGGTTTATTCTTACAGTACTTTCTTTGTGGACGTGGTTCCGTTTGGAACCTTTCGTAAATCAAATACCTGAATTCGGAGTATTTACAGAAATTTAATAATATACATAATGATTTTACATTCCATCTATTCGAAAAGGACGACTTGGTCCGCCTTTAAGTGCACCCAAACGTGATGTTTTCTATAAGAAACTTTTAGCGAGCAGTAATGAGTTTTTAATCCTCTTTATAAATGCGCCGCAAAACTCTTTGCCGCGCACTATTTGAATTTGGAACATGCGCGTTCAGCGTCAAAGAAATCAAACGCAAAGATAGTAGTTTAATAAAGACTGGCTGGTACGACGACCCATAGTCACGCCACCAAAATAAAAAAAAAGAAATTAATATAAAAACGCGCGTACGGCATGCGTCGCCACGCTATACGATAGTAGTGTGTACGGTGTGGCGACGCGTTGCCATGCGCAATCGACTTTTTACTTTATCATTATGACATATTTAGTTCCTATCACAATATGTTCTTTTCTGCATATTACTTTTACAAAATAATGTCGATGTTTCACATCTGCCAGGCGTCCCGTGACGGCTCACATTTTTTTGCTCTGGCGCTGTAATTTCAATGATTTGAATTCCTCGCTACATTCAGGATTCTACACTAGAGTCACTCACTCTGGATTCGAAAGAATCCCAATATATTATTTTGCTCCCTTACGATACAATCTACTATTAAAAATTAATAGTCAAATAATAATTAAAGGTTAAATTATTTAACTTTTAATTATTATTTGAATATTCATTTTAATATTAAATAATATATTGGGATTCTTTCGAATCCAGAGCGAAGTGATGAATAATAAATGGTATGAACAATAGATAAAGGTAGTTAAAAATAAATAATCCTTACGAGTTACTTGCAATTTACCGGTGCAGCCTCTGCTTGTGTTTTTAGCTTGCCACTTAAGCGATATGACCACAACGAACATAATTTAATAGCGGTTTCCTGGAAGAGATCGCTTATTGCATTAAAATAAGCTAATGCCCTTGTTTGTATTCATTGTTTTGTTGTACTTATTTTGGTAATAAAGTGTACTTCTTATTCTTCCTGATAAATAAAAGGCAAAATTAAATAATTATTATCAGACAAGTTAGTACAGACGCCAGCACATAAAGCTGCCCCATCTGACAAATTTTCCCAATTGAAAATGCCAGCCATATGCTTATGTGATAAAGTTGAAAATATATAAAAGAAATTTGATAGATTGGGGTAGCTGGATGTGTTTGTGATTGAATGTCTAATATTGAAGTATGGATATCGGCCGTATCAGGTAAAGTTAGGCATCGTATGTAAGGAATTAAGAGCGTTAAAAATCATTCACAGACTGTGTATCAAATCAAATCAAAATTCATTTATTCCGGTAAAAAAAATTAATGTGGTATCGTCATTCTTTTTTACCCTACCGTGCAGTAGAAACACTGGCAGAAAATTCTGTAGGAATCCTTTTTTAATTTGTAATTTGAAGTGGTATATTTTCAGATGTCTAAAGAATGCAAAAACCATTGCTATTTAAATCCTACCCGTACTTGGGCGGAGTTTTATACCATCATGTGTGCACATCTCCGTTATTTTCTCCTACTTAACGGCATCGTATCCTCTTTTTTTTTTTGAGCTTGTGCACGTCTATGTAAAACATATTTTGACAACCGATATAAGACCTACTTGGATTTTTGAGACGTGATTACTTGTTGTGAGTATTTACCACCTAAAGCTATACATTAACCAATGAGCTGAGTTTTATCACCCATAAGTCCAGTCAACCTCTTGTTGTATACTGATACCTTAGTATTTATTGCACTTCAACATGCGACTAAAATTACTGAGTAGAACTTCGAGCATTTAGCTGGCTCGAAGGAGTAGACAGATAATAAATTCTGAAATATTTTGACAACAGATATAAGACCTATTTGGATTTTTGAGACATGGTTCATTGTCGTGATTAATCTATGAGCTAAGTATTATCACTCAAAAGTTCAGTCAACCTCTAGTTGTATACTGATACTTTAGTATTTTGTGCACTTAAACATGTGACTAAGTTGGCAATTATATTTCAAATACTGAGTAGACTGATAATAAATTGTGAAATAAAAGCGCGGAATCTGGAAGCGCCACATGATTTCAATTTAAAATTCAAAATTCAAAAAATTCAAAATTCAAAAGTCATTTATTCCGTTAAAATATTACATTTGTGTGGAATCGTCAATTTTTTTTACCCTACCGTGCAGTGCATGACGTGGCAGCTACTGAGAAACACTGCCAGAAAACTCAGTAGGAATCCTTTTTTAAAATATATATTTCTTAAATAAATTTACATTGTATTTAAATGTGTTAATTTAGAGCGACTCAATCCCAAGCTGTTTTGTCACTTAAATAATCAGAAGTTTTGTAATAAGCCCTGCTACACAATTTGGCTTTTATAATTATTTTAAACTTATTCATAGACATTTCTCGGATATCACTGGGAAGTTTGTTATAGAATCTTATACATTGCCCCATAAAAGAGTTACTTACTTTGTGGAGACGGGTGGTATGTAACACAAAGTTATGCTTATATCGAGTATTTATATTATGAGTATCACTCCTTTTACAGAAGGAGTCTTTATATTTATGCATATAAATTAGATTCTCATATATATACTGACATGCTACAGTCAGAATGTTAATCTCTTTAAACTTCTCTCTCAAAGATTCTCGCGGACCAAGTTTATATATTGCTCTTACAGCTCTTTTTTGCAATACAAATATGGTGTTAATGTCCGCAGCGCTACCCCAGAGAAGAATTCCATAGGACATTATACTATGAAAATAACTGAAATAAACCATTCTAGCTGTATCCACATCAGTAAGCCGTCTTATAGTTTTAACAGCATATGCAGCAGAACTTAATTTGCCTGATAGTTTTTCTATTTGTGGGCCCCATTGTAGTTTTGAATCAATTGTGATACCCAAAAACACAGTTGACTTAACAGGGGTCAATCCAGCTCCATTAAGCTGTACATTGGTAGCCACCTGTTTCACATTAGGTGTAGAGAATTTTATGACTTTAGTTTTCTTGTCATTTAGCAAAAGATTATTAGCATTAAACCAATGAACAACTTTAGAGATTGCGTCATTTACTTCGTCAAAATTGCGTAATTTATAATAAAAACACTGAAATTATATTTTTTATTTATGTAATCGGTCTTCAATCAGTTTTATATTCGACACACTTATTTCTTGTTTATGTGACACAATTATTTCTCATACTTATAAATATTTTTATTTGATATTTCTGTAGTACGAATCCTGAAAAGACGTCAAGGTATACTTCCATTTTCACTTTCCTGAAAATACTATTGAGTGAGCTCTTAGTGTATCCTTCCTTCCTAGTACCATTCGTTTTACGTCACGTGGTTTACTGACGAACATTTTGCAAATATATTTTTTGATTGAATTTATTTGAGTTCTTGGTAGAGTTATTTTTGTCTATTTTATTCTACTCCTGGAATTAAGCCTCACTTTTATTTTTTTTCCTTATTTTCTCGCAAAGGTGTCCGAGCCCTGTACCACAATTACTTTTAGTCCTATTATATTTATGTTACAGTAAATTTTTATACGCTTAATAAACCTACAACCTTATACTTGCTTCGAGGCCACGTGTTAACAATCTAGAGATACTAAACACACAGGATGCAACAGGAGGTCATGGATTGCAATAATTGTGACGGGACAGTGCGTTACTACCCTTATTCGTATAGCTGAAGATAGTGAGATGATTTAATATCTTTTACATCCACTTCACTTCAATGATAGTGGCGTTACTAGTAGTCTACGAATTGGTATTGATACTCTAGAGCAGTATTATTTTACTCAATAAATCATGTTCTGCACAATTGGAACTATTATTACAATTCATTCATCATTCTTCTCATATTAATTTACTTTATTATCTGGAAGAGATAAATATCTTAAAAATAATAAACCACGTGTATTTTAAGCACTTAGATAAAGCGATAATTATGATGTCTCAAAGTTACGAAGTGAGTCAAGCTATTATGATCGAAATTAATTCATTGATTTATTTTAACGATATAAATACTGTCGGCAAAATAGTTGAAATTAATAAATGTAACATTATAAAAATATATAGAATCAATATTTTTTATTATTTTATGTAAATATACATTTTATATTTCATAATTCCAAATAATTGGCTGAGCATGCTACTCATATGCTCTCAGACGGATGGGCGCAGTTTACAAACCAAATGGGTTCCTCAGAATGGCGTAGTGGACGTGGTAGGCCCAAACGGTGTTGGCGTGATGAACTGAACTCATTTTGTCACGAATGGCTTGAAATTGCGAAAGACAATGAGATCTGAAAAACTAAGGGACAGTCCATTGCTCAGCAATGAGTCTCAGATACGGGCGAATTAAAAAAAAACATGTGAATGAGAATGATAAATAATATTTAAGCGGTTCTCAGTTTTGACACTTAGTCATCTCTTCTCGTTTTGCCAGTATGGCAAAAGCATGGTAATGTATATATTTTTATGCTGAGTGATTAAGAATTTTATGAAAGTGAAGATGTGGTCGAAGGTGGACCGCGCGTACCCATAAGACGCCTGTTCACTCTAGCCTTGAATAAACCCATGTTGTATGAGTCTGGAAACACGTCGTTAGTGACGATGTTCCACTGCTAAGCCGTACGTATGATGAAAGAGGTAGCAAAGCGCTTCGTACGGCATAATGGGATGTCCACAACAAAGCGGTGGAGACCCTCACGGAAGGAGGCATAAGTTCATGGAGGTCTTGAGCGCATTCTCCATGAAACAGCCTGTAGAAACCCGATAAGTTTGCTACCTGACGCCTATGATCCAGGCCTTGCAGCTTTTTATTTATTCGGTCTCCGTCATCGATTACCCTGAGAACGCGTCTGTTTATTGAAGCCAAAGAGTCCAGCTGATACTTTGCAGAGCCATCCCAAAGATGAGAGCAGTACTCTATGTAGGGTCGAACTTGAGCTTTGTACATATTTTAAAAGCTGTTAGTGTGTAATGGTTTTTTAAATTAAAATATTTAATTCTAATGCATATTATATAAATAATATAAACTTTCTGCCCTCCTTCTCCAAAGGAACTTTAACTGTTCTAAATTGCATACTCCTCGGTTCGTCCAATTTTCGTAAAAAGGTGTCCAAAGCTTTTGCTACACGTATTAATTATATTAGATGGATTTAAAAATATTTATTATTAATTATAGATTATAACTAAAACCAGCACAACTTAAAGATAGAAGATAGTTTTCTCACTTACTTTTTTGTCCTGTATGAGAACAAATGGTAGTGTCTCACTGCTCCTGATGCATCCTGCTATCCTAGTACTTCGTGTTCATAAACACGTGGCCTCGAAGCATTCTTATCATACAAGGACGGTATCCAGCATGTAGTACTTACTTAGTAGGGATTGCGGCATACGGAATTGTGACTGATAGTACAAAGAATGTAAACAAGACAGACACCGCTGTTATGTTTCTTATACAAAGGTATATATTACGGAGTTTACTTTCGATAAACCGTTTTTTTGTTACTTATATTTATAAATATCCTTGTTCCCAAACTAAGCAGAGCTTGTACTATTAAAACCAGATGAATGATATACTACATATACTACTTTTCTTTTGTAAATACATACTTATATAGATAACTAGCGGCCCGTCCCGGCTTTGCACGGGTGGACATTTATGTTTTAAACATTTTGGCATAAACGTACAGTAAAGGAACATACCTAAATAATTACGTATTTAACAATAGTTCTCTCAGCTTTAAGGGACATTCTGAAATTGAAGCTTCTTTCAAAGTAATTTCCCATTGGTTATTATTTTCCAGCAAACCTCTATCTCGGCAAGCGGCTTGGTAAGTTTTTTTTAGTAACTCCGTCAACGGTTTTTAAGTCCTGGAACGATATTGGGTCTCGTACATGATGAGGTAGTGCCCTGAGGTAAAAACACTCTGACTGGGAAGGATGTTCGCTGTACACTCTTCCCAATGCCGCATCTTTTTTTATACCAGGATGTCCAACTCTGCTGCACTCCAACCCCGCCTCGTCACGGTGGCGGCGTAGCGGCGCAGTAATGCGCAATTTTATTAAACTCGTAGTATCTTTCGAATGGAATATCTGATTTTAATAAAATAAAAAGTAATTTACAGGTATATAAACAGCCTTGCTTGAAAAATTATTTAATTTGGTATGGATTAAGGCAAAGGTACAAATAACTTGTTCTGATTTTGATCGGAATTTCTATTAAATTTTAAAATGTTTAAAATTAGTTATAGTGTCATAACTACAATAGTTAGACACATGCTATCGCGATATTTTTGTAAATATTGATATGTCATGTTCTTTAATGTTGTTGAACATTTTTTTGTTCTATCATCACTAGTTTTCGCAGTGCATGCGATGAAAGATATTTTATAGGCGTTTTTTATACTTTGGTTAACATTATTGGAGTTTTAGTAGGGGTTCTTAATTTTTTTGCAATTAAAATAGCCTATATTAATTAGTGATAATGTACCATTCAAATGGTGAAAGAATTACAATATACAATATATATAATAAAAAACATACATACAAACCTGTCCTCTTTATAATATTAGGTCGGGGAAAAAGTCTTTTCGCATTATAGTATGTATGAACTTGACATAAAATCTCTTTGGCTATAATATTTGTATCTGACTGGTTTTGGTATAATTGAAAGTTTAAATTTTAAACAACATAATTCCAAGTTCAAATTAGGAAAATGTGTGATTTTCATTTGTTTTTCGTACTGTCAACATGAGTGAATCTAATGAAAAAATTCGATACATTTTAAAATTTTACTACATAAAAGGTGGCCGCGAAAAAAAATTGCGATGTTTATGGACCTAGTGCAGTATCTGTGAGAATAGCAGAAATTTGGTTTAAGCGTTTTCAATCCGGAAATTTTTATGTCAAAGATGCAAGTCGCTCTGGTCACCCTATTACGGATAAAATGGATGCCATTTTTGATAAAAGTGGAGCAAGATCGGCATATCAGTAGTTACGACGTAGCTGAAGAACTGGGAATTGACGACCAGACAGGACCATCGATTCTGAACTCGACTCCGAACAACTGATGAGATTAAAGCAAGAAGTTGAGAGAAAGCGGCTGGAATGAATCAACAGAAGGGGTGTGGTTTTTCATCATTATAACGCTAGTCCTCACTCATCTTTAGCCACTATGAAAAAATTTAGAGAATTTGGTTGGGAGGTAATAATAATATTAATAAATTCATTTATTTCTCTCAAAGAGTAAATTATTTACAAATTATCATATTAAGTTTTTAGGTACTTAAATTAACTTTTTGAGATCCGGAGTGGAGTCCATACTAGGTTCGGAGCCTATGTGACGGATCTCCAGACTCTCTTACTCCTTATAATACTTAAAAAATTAAAACTGGTAACAGACAATATTACATTTGCAAATAAAGGTAAATAGACAAGTTAAAGAAAAATAAAATAAAATAGTAAACTTAATGCGTGTGGTGTGTATGAGTGTAAGTGTGTGTGTGAGTTTTATGCTGTGTTTGTGTGATTTAATCAGCTGTGGGGTCTATAAGAGATTGAGCAAGAGTTTAATAAACCAATCTAAGGACCTTTACATCTGCGACATGGCGAAGCCTCTTGAAGATAAAAATTAATTTGCACAATCTGGAGGCAAGAGTGTCAATGTGATTGTAAAAAGAGAGAAGGTCATCTATAACTACGCTCAGGTATTTAATAGAGTTACAGCGGCTGAGAAGAGGACAGTTACAGGTATTACTGAGAGAGATATCGCAAGAGTGAACTGACAAGGCGTACGTTAGGTAAGTTTTCCAGAGCTTGACTACGAGAAAGTCAGATACTTTTTTTTTGTCAACATTAGGTGTGAGTAGATTATTAGTAAGCCAACTGGTGACCATATTAAGACCTAACTGAGCAGAGTCAAAGACCGACTCCCAGGATGGCCCATGAAATATGAGAGCAGTATCATCGGCATAGGTGAAAATAGAACCATTTGAAAAATTTAACTGTCAAAGATCGTTTATATAGATGAGGAATAAGGTGGTGCCAATAATACTGCCCTGGGGCACGCCGTAAGAAATGGGTCGCTCATCGCTAGTCCATTTGCCAATCCTGAGGCACTGCCGTCTACCAGTTAGATAGCTGTTAAAAAGGGAAAGCTGAGTACCTCTAATGCCGATTTTTTTCGAGCTTAGCCATAAGTATAAAGATAGAGATCGTGTCAAAGGCCTTTGCCAGATCTTAAAATATTCCAAGTACTTTTAATTTTGTGTCTAATTTCTAACAATTTTATTAGTTAAATTCAAAAGGGCGTTACGTGTTGAAATTCCCGAGCGAAACCCATACTGGCAAACTGATAGAAGTTGGTTTTTCTCTAAGTATTTTAATAACCTGTTATTTAATAATTTCTCTAGTAATTTAGATAAAGTTGGCAACATAGAAATGGGCCTGTAGCTGATTGAAAATCTCTGTCTCCAGCCTTATGAATAGGCAGGACGATCGCGAGTTTAAATGCATCTGGGAAGGTTCCGGTAGAAAAAGCAACGATACACAGAATTAAAATATGTTAAAGCTTTTTATGGTATGGTATAATTACAATGGTATATAATATGGTATATTATCAGAGCCCTCAGCGCAATCGCTTCTTAGGTTCATGATTAGACGATCCATTTCGGCCTCATCCGTCTCATATATGACAAAGCTTTTACGAGATGAGGAAATATTTACCACTAGATCGTGAGAATGGGATGTAAGGGCTATCATTTCAGCTAAAGTACGTCCAATGTTTACAAAATATGAATTCACTTCGTTCACTGAACGTCTGGGATCAGTAGATAATAATAGTTCAGCAGCCTGAGTTTTTCGTTTAGTCGTATATGTTATAGTTTTTATGGTTTCCCACAGCTTCTTGCTGTTATTTTGTGCCTTATTCAATCGAATCTTATCATAGTTCATTTTAGAATTTATAACTAGCATTGTGCAGAAGTTTCTGTATATTTTAAAGGTTGTTTTTAATATTTCATCATTAAGGGGTTTTTTTTTATTTAAGATGCAGATTGTCTCGGTTTCGCAAACATTTGAGCAAGCCAGGTGTCATCCATGGCTTTTTTAATCTTTTTCGGTAAGGTACTAATTTCAAAATTCAGTTTCTGATAATAATTGAATTTAAAGTGTTGATCAAAAAGTTAGTGACTTCGTTAACGTCAAGTGTACTATACATTGGACTAAAGTCTGTCTGGACGAGACCCGATTCAATTTTATCGTAGTCTAATATGTTTATTGTTTTTTAAATCTAAAATTTTGATGATTTGAACGTTGGCGAAGCGCTCACAGCTAGATGCTCTTACCAGTCCGTAAGCGATCGGCGAGTTAAGCAACTAGGCTCGCGGTCAGTCCATAGATGGGTGACCGCCAAAGTGGTTTAATTTCTGAGCGTCTCCGTGCTTCGGAGGGCACGTTAAGCTGTCGGTCCCGGTTGTAGCCATTAGACAACAGTCGTTACGCCATGTCAGAGGCCTACTGGGCGGCTTGAGCAACTCTGACACTAGGGTTACCACTACCCTCACGATAAGCAAGCATTGTTTTTTTGGTAACACTAGAAGAGTTGTTTGCGTGTTGAAGGAATAGTAGAACCGTGTCATGATCAGTGATGGATGTGTTTGCGACAGAACAAGAAGCTGATAGTTTAGTCCTTAATATTTGATGGTCGATACAGGAATTGTTTTAACGCGTCGGGAGTGTGTGTCCTGGAAGCATGCCATGGCAGGCAACTAGGTTAAGGTAGTCCTGTAGCGGTATTTTGATCAGAAGTACTAAAATTTCTATAGCAATGGGTTCATGTCCCTATCTACAAGATGGCAAAAAGTTATCAAACAAAATGGTACCTACATACTTTAGTTAAATGTAAATAAACTATATTAAAATGTTTTGAATATTATTAAAAAATGAGAAGAATTTTTTTCCCCAACCTATTATTATTATAGATTACTTGACTTGAAGTTTGCAAATATGTAATAAGTTTACTCCAATTATTATTGGACTTTGAATGTAAATGTAACCTAAATGTGAAAATAATTAATCTTTTAAACATAAAAATTAAACACTAGGCTATTTTTTATTTTAGAAAACGAGAGATCACATCTAAATTAAGTACCATTTGGATTTGTGTGAGTCAGGCAAATCGTTGTGGCCTCACCATTTCGTATCCCGAGTTCGATTCCCGAAAAGGACTACTCTGTGTGATCCATACATATGTAGTTGTTCTGAGTCTGCTTTGTGTACATATGTTAAAGTACTCCGCGAGAAAGGGTTTCGTTTCCCTAGTGCGGGAATTGTCTTTTTAAAAAAGCCGATTTTTTCCAAGGTACTAACTCAAATTTACCCTCTGGTAAAAGTCAATGTGAATAAAACTTTTTGCATTTCATTTGTTGTAAGAAACAGCAGTGTAAGCAACAGCAATCAAACATATGGCCCATTTTTCGATGGGGACGGTTCAGTCACACACATGGCTACATCCGTGTTGTATTTTCCTTAAAATTCCAGTGCAACTCCTGTTGAATCCTTACTCCTTAGTATCCTATGCTCCGGAACACGTGGTTTTATCAAGGTAACGTAGGATCCGTCACCAAACATGCGCATACAATCGAAAAATAAATTTGCATAATTTAAATAACACAACAAGCATAACTGTGAAGAAGTACCTAAGGGCATTTTTAAGATCATGAACTTATAACGAATACAAAAAGAACCGATGTTATTTAATAAGCAAACAATGACACAAAGCGATATTTATCTCAGTTTTCAGGTGAGCAAAGCCAAGTATACCTACATTATATTAATATAGGGTTGCTTTCAGTTCAATACTGGAGCAAAGTGCCATATTCTGCTAGATTCTGTTAGCCTGGTATATATATATTATTATATTTTTGAAACACGTGGCCACAGTGGATTGTTTATCTCATTTTCTAGTTGAGCAAAGTCAAGTATACCTACTATAGGGTTGTTTTAAGTTCAATACTGGAGCAAAGTGCCATATTCTGCTAGATTCTGTTAGCCTGGTATAAAATATTATTATATTTTTGAAACACGTGGCACACAGTGGATCGTACGTTAAATTCATAGAATTTTGAAGGATAAACTTGGTTCAATGCACTCTTCTCAGGTAGAAATATTTATTTTTCTTCGTTGTATAATCTACGTGATAAGCTGACGACACCCATCTTTTTAAACTATCTTGGTTATTTTCTCCTAAATAATATTTAGATTTAAAATTATAATGTCGAAGGAATTCAAGTTTTGTTCAAGGTGTTGGTAGATATTTTCGAAACTCTAGCTGATATCCGGGGTTTAGCGATGTATCAGTCCAATACTTTCTTAGATTACTAATCACAGACGCCTAAACGCTGATATGTGTCTCAAGGGTGCATCGTGTCCAATCGCGGCAGGTCTATAGTTTATAAAACTTGTTCAAAACCAACAACCTCTTCACTCACTAAGCTATGATGATACAGCCCATTGTCCCACTGCAGGGCAGGGACCTCCTTTCACTATGAGAAGGCATTGGTTCGCGCTGGCCTAGTGCGGGATGCAAAACTTCACTTTTTTTGAAAAAAATTAGGATATGCTCAGGTTTTCTCGCGATGCATTCCTTCCCTTTTTATAATATATGACGGGTAAGGAATCTCCGGAATGTTTTTAAAAAGTGTGACCTCAGCATTGCTGACGTCACAATTGTTGTCTTCATGATTACTCATTCTGGGTGTTCGAAAGAAAACTTCACAAGTACTTTTATAAGCTTCGTTTATTCAACGGGCAGCGTAATGACGTCACAGAGAGGTCCGTACTGTACGGCGGCTCGAGAGCGACTGCCTGAGCGCCTACAGTGCGGTCGTATTTATAGTACTCGACGCACGTGCACGCGTTTACAAGTAAACAGGTTAAGTATTGAAATTACAATCTTAACGTTAATTTTACATCGTAATCAACTCAAAATAATCATGTGATGGTTTATTAACTAATTTTAGGACAATCAAATTATTAATATTAATTATTCTCGACGAACTGTTGTAGTTGCGCCGATACGGCCATACTGACAGGCGGTGCGCGCTCTGCACCAGCCTCGTTGGTTCTCGTAGATTCTTAAAGTTCTCGTAGACTCGTAGACTCGTAGATTGTTATGGATTCTCGTAGATTGTTATGGATTCTCGTAGACCTGAAAAGAACGAAACAATTTTTCTCTGAGTAGTGAGTCTGTAAGCAACTTGTGTTACTGTCTTTTGGTAATATCAATGAGTAGGTTCTCGGAGGGTCTCGTAGAGTTCTCGAAGGGTCTCGTAGAGTTCTCGAAGGGTCTCGTAGAGTTCTCGGAAGGTCTCGTAGAGTTCTCGGAGGGTCTCGTAGAGTTCTCGGAGGGTCTCGGAGGATCTCGTAGAGTTCTCGAAGGTTCTCGAAGAGTTCTCGGAAGGGTTATTTGGAATATTTGGATTGAATTACTCACCATTTATTCCGATGGGTCGTCTTGGTTTGAGTCGTGGTTTGGCTGTACTTGCAGCTCTTCTCGTGAGGTCGATGGAATGGGTTCATTTGATTCAGCAGCAAGATCTGAGTGAGTAGGTGATTCGTTCCCCGCCGATACGGTCAACTGATCACCAGGTTATGGAGCGCGGCGCAGCTGATCATGGGCAACCTTGCGAGGTCGTCCTCTGCCGACAACTTTCTTTACCAAATATCGGTCATTATCCAGTATTCTACACACTTCATATGGTTCGCTGAATTTAAGATCAAGCGAGGTTTGGTTTCGAGGATTGTTTTTCACCAATACGTAGTCTCCTCTTCGAAAATGATGGATTTTGGCCTTATGTAGGTTGAAGCGTTGCCTGTCTTGTTCGCTACAACGAATCATTTTCTGTTGTACCTGTTGAGTAAGTGCTTCAATATCAACAGTTTCTTTGTCAATATCCACCAGGTTGAGAAGCTCAGGAGGTACACAGTGCTTTCGTTGTGTAATAAGTGTCAGTGGAGCAACCCCGGTGACACGATGGGTTGTACCGTTCATTGCCAGCTGAAGTTCCTCGAGTATAGTGTGCCACTGCTCTGCTTCGTAATTTTTTATCATTACTAAAGCATTTTTGAGGGTCGCAACGACTCTTTCAACTTGGCCATTCGCTCGGCTGACTCCTGGAGCGATAGCATGGATATTTATTCCGATGGTGTCACAGTACTCCTTGAACTCTCCAAGGAACTCTCTTCCTCCATCAACTACGATTTGAACCGGCGCACCAAAAAGATGCACAGTGCGTTTTAGAGCGGCTAATGTACTGTGTGGGTTTTTATTGGTGCTGAAGTACAGTAAGATGTACTTTGAGAAAGCGTCAATGGTGACTATGACGTATTGCTGATCATCGGGAGTGCCCAGCTTTCCTGTTATGTCTATATGAATGACTTGGAAAGCTGCCGTTGGTTTTTGTATAGGGTGTAACTGGGCTTGAATGGCCCCGGATCTTCCTTTGGATGTTCGGCATACAACACAATTATCCACAAATCTTCGGATAGTGGAACTCATTTTGTTGAACCAATAGGTTTCTCTGATCTTCTGTAGTGTCTTTTCCCAGCCAGGGTGTTTCAGTGCAGTGTGAAAAGAGTTTATAATGCTCCATTGAAATGATTTAGGGACAACGGTACTGAGTTGCTGGCCGAAGATAGGGTCATTAACGTTCTTCTTTAAAACATTGTCCTCCAACACATAGTCTTCCACTGGGTTATTGTCACTGAGGCTGTCCATTATCGGACGCAGTTCGTCATCCCGTCGCTGTTCAATTTTGAGCCAGTTCAAGTCTCTTGTCATAACATTGACGGCAAGCTCAACTGGATTTCGACTGAAAAAGTCAGCATGTTGGAGACGTTCACCTTTGCGGTACTCTACCTCGAAGTCATAATTTTGTAAGAACGCCCACCAGCGATGAATCCTTGGCAGAAGATCCTTTTTGTGTTTTGACGCTTTTAATGCGTTGCAATCCGTTATCACGGTGAATTTTCGCCCGTATAGGTACTGACGAAAGTGTTTTATAGCACGTACCACTGCCAGTGTCTCCAACTCGTAGGAGTGGTAGCGACTCTCAGCTTCCGTGGTTCTCATGCTCATAAAGGCAACAGCATGTTGTCGTCCATCTATTACTTGGACTAGTACTGCACCAAATCCAAGGCTGCTTGCATCCGTGTATAGTAGTATGGGTGCCTCTTCTTGGAATAATGTAAGGGCTGGAGCAGACGTTAGGCATTCGATGATTGTGTTACGAGCTTTTTCGTGTTTGTCTGTCCATGTCCATTTTGCTCCTTGTTTCGTTAGTTCGTACAAAGGCACCATTATACGAGAAAAGTCAGGAATGTACTTCCTGAAGTATCCAGCCAGACCATTGAACTGCCTGACTTGCTTTACAGTTTTTGGTACTGGTGCTTTGACGAGGGCCTCTACTTTACGTGGACTCGGTCGTACTTGTCCATCGGAAACTACGTTCCCGAGATATTCAATGGACCGTTTGAAAAAAACGCACTTGTCTGCGTTAATAGAAAATCCCGAGTCTCGCAGTGCTATGAGGATGCGTTCCAGGTGTGAGATTCCTTCAGAGAAATCTGTACACTTGCTCAATACGTCATCTACGTAGACTTGTGCAGCTGTTCCCAATAATGATGACAAAGCTCTGTTGATGCATCGTTGGTAAACTGAACAAGCATTGCTTAAACCAAACGGCATGGTGAGGTATTCATAAAGACCATCTGGTGTGACGAACGCAGTCTTTTCTATGGAGGTCTTACCAATGGGAATCTGGTGGAACCCTGCCGCCATGTCAAGACTTGTATAGAAATGACCATTCGCCAATTGGTCAATCTGATCAGAGATTAGTGGGAGTGGATAATGGTCACGTAGAGTATTCGAGTTGAGCTCCCGAAAGTCCACACAGAGCCTATCATCACCATTCTTTTTCTTGACCAGAATAATGGGGCTTGAGTATGGAGATTTGCTCTCACGAATGATGTTATGTTCTAATAATTCTTGGATTATAGTACGAACCTTCTCTCGTTCCACTGGGCTGAGACGATATGGCCTTCTTTCCACAAATTTATCAGGGTTTTTCAGTCTGATTTCTAGCTCGCCGGTGTTGACCTGAGTCTTAGGATATCCACGAATAAACAGATGTTCGTATTTATTCAGAAGTCGTCGTAGTTTTAAGACTTCATCTTCATTGGTTAGGTCACAGTCCAAGTTACTGAAAAGAGAAGAACTCATACTCACATGATTGAAGAGTGTTCTATGAATTATCATAGTCCCGTTGGATGTAATTATTACACTCAGATTAGTGCCATGAATCAAATTCATACCCACTAAAATGTCCATCGTCATTTCATTGTCGGGCAATATGTAAAACTCAAGCTCAACACTGATGGTATCCACGACGCATACAGTCGTAAGCTTGGTTAACGACAGGGCGGGGAATTGGCCGATCCCTTTTAAATAATTGACTACCGGTCTCTTTTGTCCAGGTAAAGCTGCAGCAACAGATTCTCTGATTATTGAGCACTCCGCGCCGCTATCAAAGATGGCTTGCAGAGTACTTTCACCTATTTTGATGGTGATAGGAGCCAGCTTATGGCTTGCAACACAGTTCACATTTGAAGTCAACGAACGTTCGCGTTTGAAGCAAGTTTCGTAAGTGTGGCCTGATCTCTTACAATATGTACAGGCAGGTGCTGGTGGTGTTGTTTTTGGATCCTTATTGCTAGCTTCAGGTTTAGACTCCGAACGTTTGAACCTGCAGTCATTAGTCGAGTGGTTCGTCTTCTTACATATTCGGCAGCTTGAAGTTGATGGTATATTGTCCGAAAAACGTGAACGTTTGTTATTGTTTGTGGAATTGGAGCTTGGGTGACTTCGCTTCTTACGTATTGATGTTGCAACTGAAATGAGCTCAGGGACACTGGTTGCCCTGGCATTCAATAGTTCAATACGTAAACGCTCGTCGTCAATGCTTCCAATCACGGCTTCCACAGCGTGTTCGTCTCCCAATTTGTCTTTGGTGACTCTTCGCCACAAGATCCAGGCGCGTGATAAGAACTCCGCTATGTCTTTTGTTGTGTCGTAAACATGTTCTCTAAACATGATGATATCCCGGGAGTATCTGTTTTCAGGTTCAAAAGTGGTGATGAGATTTTTCCGCAACTGTTCCCACGATGTAGTGGTCACCATCCAATCATCAATCCACATTTTAGCACGCCCCTTCAACAGACTGCAGACTTTCATGCGTACATCGAAATCATCAAGCTTGTACGCTTCAATTGCTTGATCTATATGCTGGCACCATTCTCGTACACCAATGCGGGTGTCCAGATCAAAGGATGGTAAATATATGTCCTTGATCCTTATTTTTGCTTCGGTGGGTCGAGCACATAAGCGCTCAGACATTTTCTGCATTGTCTCCATCATTTGCATCAGAAATTGTGGTGGTACCCCTCCCAACTGCATTGCATGGTGAGGGTACACTTGCGGTCTTGATTGTAGTAGAGGTTCCAATGGCACATTGCTGACCAACACAGGTTCCTGCTGCTGCATGTTGGTTTGTTCCAGTGCATCAGGTGGTGGAACTGACGAGGAAGTGGCTTGGGTAAGAGCTTCTTGCAATCCCACTTCTGATGACGGGTAAGGAATCTCCGGAATGTTTTTAAAAAGTGTGACCTCAGCATTGCTGACGTCACAATTGTTGTCTTCATGATTACTCATTCTGGGTGTTCGAAAGAAAACTTCACAAGTACTTTTATAAGCTTCGTTTATTCACAGAGAGGTCCGTACTGTACGGCGGCTCGAGAGCGACTGCCTGAGCGCCTACAGTGCGGTCGTATTTATAGTACTCGACGCACGTGCACGCGTTTACAAGTAAACAGGTTAAGTATTGAAATTACAATCTTAACGTTAATTTTACATCGTAATCAACTCAAAATAATCATGTGATGGTTTATTAACTAATTTTAGGACAATCAAATTATTAATATTAATTATTCTCGACGAACTGTTGTAGTTGCGCCGATATATATATTTTGAGTACTAATTCATATAATTTGAGTAGTCAGTAGTGCGCGCCTTGGGTTAGAACTCAAGACAACTGACACCACTGGCCTAATCTATCCATCGCTATTGCGACTTTCAAGACATTTTATCAGTAAATTTAATAGTACCAAAAAGGATTTTTTACAATTACAATAATGGTACTAATCATTAGTCTAATTGTACAAAAATACAAAAAACCTTTTGCCGCTTTAAATTGAAGTTATTTTGTAATGTTTTATAATATTGATGGCGTTAAGAATTGCGAAACCAACAAAGTCTTAATTATGTTATTATTATAGCATTATTATAACATACGCCATTACCACCACGCTTGTGCAGACGGATTGACGAGAGCAATACTTAGCAGAGACGCTGCTGCCCGTACTCTGGTACATATTCCGTGGGAACAATTTGTAGGTTCCTCACGAGATGAGATGAGGTAGTGATATTTGACGTCGTTAACCACACAGCTCCTGATCTTTTAAGTCGTTTTCCATAACTTGAATGTACTATGTTGCCCCGAAATCCGATCTATGTATTGTATAACTGAGGGTTTCCTGACAAGCCCGTTTCAATAGTAGGGGCTCGTGACGTCATGACGTACTTTCATTAGCACTTTGATGCAATACATGTATCGTATCACCTCTTGTATATTCCTTGTCGCCTGTTATCTTTAGCTCTACATAAACGTGACTCCTGAATGTTGCCTATCTACAAGCCCACAGATGAAAACGGAACAAAAGTTTAGTAAACACCTCATTAAAATTTTGGTGAGTTAAAAGAAAAATAATTAAAAATTGTATGTTATATTTAATTATTTAAAAAAATTGTAAGTATGTTTAAGTTAATTATTTTTCCAATTTTTTATTATTTTTCCACCATGTCAAACATACAGTTCCTGATCTTTAAAAATCATTTTCCGTAACCTAAATACTATTTTGCACGGAAATCCGATTTATGTATTTATACAATTAATTGTTTCCTGACAAGCCCGTTTTAATAGTAGGGGCTCGTGAGATCATGACGTACTTTCATATGCACTTTGATGCAATACATGTATCGTATCACCTCTTGTATATTCCTGGTCGCCTGTTATCTTTAGCTCTACATAAACGTGACTGCTGAATGCTGGCCCAAAGATTAAAACGGAACAAAGGTTTAATAAACAGCTCATTAAAATTTCTGTTACGTAATAGAAAAATAATAAAAAATTGTATGTTCTTCAAGAATATACAATTTTTAATTTATATTTAAGTTTATTTTAAGTATTTCCTACTTACTGTACGTATAATAATAATAGCAAAGCGAATCAATCACCTGTCTGCGACAGTGGTATATCTCAGCAATTACTAACGTATAAACTCTTAGTACATCCTGTGTCCCTAGTATCTTCCGTGCTAACAACACGTGGGATCGGTAGTGTCTGCGACGGTGGGTATATCTCATCAACTACTAACGTGTGAACTCTTAGTACATCCTTTGTCCCTAGTATCTATAGTTCTACAACACGTGGGATCGGTAGACTGCTGTTTCCATCTACGAAGAGATTATCTGTAATTAAAACACACACAACAGAACAGAACTAACAGTGTGTATTTTAGGGATCAGTATAACAAAAAAAAAATAATAGAATATATTAATAAATGGAACATAAGTTAAAGAGCTTACATAATTTTTAAGACTTACTTAAGCCGTCATCAACTAACTAACAAACTCAAAATTAACAAATCGTTTTAAATATTGTTCTTTCACCTTTATTGCATACGAGCTAATAAAGAATATACACACATCAACAAAGTCTAGGGATACGTTATTTTGAAATCAAACATGGCTTTATTGTTTAAAACCTATTTAGTTTCCTTAAAAAGTTTATTTACAGATTTAAACCTTGTCTATTCTTTATTCAAAATTTAAAAATTAAAATGAGAAACAAATGAAAACACGCAAAGCACAGCGCAATCTTGAGTTGTATCTAATTTCAAGAAGTTGCATTAAAATTTTTTTTGCGTGTTAATTGAAGAAAACCTGATAAATTGTTTTATTTTCTTTTCTCAATTGGTTGTGTAAGCTTTTTAGCGTCATGCCACGCCATCATTTGAGTCGAGATGAAATGTTACGGGCAGTTGGCATGTTACAAAACGGTGCTATTCAACGCGTCGTTGCTGAGTCTCTGGGCACAAGCCAAAATGTGGTATCCAGGCTGTGGTCACGTTATCGCGCTACTGGAGATGTGGCAGAACGGCACACAGGTAGATATCGTGTTACCACTCAGAGACAGGATCGATTTCCCCAAATGACCACCAGAAGACTACCCAATATCACAGCGATGCAACTAGTGCAAAGGCTCCAGGAGGGTCAGCAGCTGCTGGTGAGCGACCAAACCGTGCGAAGGAGGCTGCATGAAGTTGGTCTTCATGCTCGCAGACCGCTACGAGTCCCAGCGCTGCGACGTGGCAATCGCGGTAGGCGACTTTTATGGGCTCAAGAACATTTGACATGGAGTGATCAACAATGGTCATTGGTGCTGTTCACTGATGAGTCCCGCTATGGATTTCATCCAGATTCGAGACGAACACGCGTTTGGAGAACTCCAGGCAGGGTCAGCCGTCTCCGACATCCACAGGAGGTCCACTCTTACCAAGGCGGGACAATTATGGTGTGGGCAGGAATACGAATCGGCGGACGAACCCAACTCATTTGGATTCAGGGCAGCATGACTGCCCATAGATACCGTGAGGAGGTAGTAGAACGTGTCATTGTCCCGCTCAGGGCCCTAACGGGGCAAGAATTTCAGCTCATGCATGACAATGCACCTTCCCATACAGCGCGGCTGGTGAGGGCCGCCCTTCGAGAACACGATGTTCAGGTATTAGATTGGCCTCCACAGTCGCCAGACTTAAACCCAATTGAACACGCCTGGGACATGTTACAGCGAAGAGCATTGAGGGATTTTCCGCCCAACTTGACAACAGAAGAACAACTTTTCGAACATTTAAAAAGAACTTGGGACTGCATACCCCAGCAAGACATTGACACCTTAATTTTAAGTATGGAAAATCGTTGCCGCTGTGTGATTAATGTTAGAGGAGGAAATACCGATTACTGATTATCAGATTTGGTAAGATTTTTATTCATTTAATTCGATTGAATAATTTTATAAGAATAAAATGTTTTTGTTCACTCAGTAATTTTCTATGGCTTAATTAATTTAAGACTTTTATTAATTAGAAAAACAAAATCGCATCGTGTTGTTAATGTTTAAATATCGGCCATGAAATTATCTTTAATTCTTCCATTTACAGTCATAACAAAATGTTTATAGTTTTCTAGATAATCAATGAAATGTTCAATATCCCTAGATTGTGTTGATGTGTGTATTGTTATTTATAAAAGTCTAAAGTCAAGATATTTTTGGACCGTGATAATAAATGTTCTCCAGATAAATGTTTGATGGGAATATTGGGTTAAATGACCATCTTACGAAAAAAATAGTAATCAATCACAAATAAAATCTAAGTCATGCCGTGCTTGATTTAATTTAATTTAACATAGTTGCAGTTTTGCGTGTGTGTGTATGTGAGTTCACAGCATATGTTGAACCATCCGATATTAGTAAGGGAGTCAATTTAACTTGAGTTTTACTAGGACTACAGATGATAACAGAGCACAACTGTAATGGTTGAACTCTTGTAGACTCCTTATATCCCAATCATGAATGAACTGGAACGCCTTTCTCACCGAACGATTGCTTTAAGTAGAGAGAGTTACGCCTGTTTCTAGTTGGGTAGGAAAATACGACGGTTTTCCATCTTTAACATGTATTTCTACGAAAGAAGAAAAACGTTAAAGACGTAACATACACGGTACCATGCCCATTTAACATTGTAAATAATACATATTGTATACATATAACATATAATATATATTGTATACATATTGTATATATATTGTATACATATTGTACATAATAACAAAAAAAAGTTCCATAGAAAACAATGTAAAAGTATAGACATCTGCTTAACTACACACAGCTCAAAATTGGCAAGCAGCAGAATGCCTTGCAGACCTAGTTGTGTTTATTAGTTACCAAACACAGATCAGAATAATATTTTTTTCAATTTAGTTTATTATACGAGAACCGCTAGTACGGGTCCTGAACGACGGTGTCGATGTAGCAAATTATATTTAATTTTTTTTTTCATGAAAATTTAAATCGAGTTATCTCTTAGTATCTCCTGGAGTCCTAATATATTTAGTTTTTAACACGTGGCGTACCACAGTTGACCGTAAAATTAGCCAAGTTGGTTCATAATTTAAAAGGATTAGAGACGAGTTTTATTTATGTCGGCCACTTTGTGATAAGGTGTCTGAAAACTGAATGACTTAAATAAATAGTCATAGTCATTATCACCATGATCATGTCAGCTGAAAAACGTTCACTGATGGATATAGGCTTGGCCCAAAGATTACCTCCACAAATTCCGGTCTTGCACTACACGGTTCCGGTGACAAACAAAAGATCATCGGTCCATCTTATAACGCTTCCCACGCTGCGTCTACCAGTTCGTGGTTGCCACCTGAGAACCTTACTTAACCTTACTATTACATTAGTGAATTACTATTTATTTAAAAATAGTAATTCACTAATGTAATAATAGTAAGCGGATCATTGCTCCTGCACAAATTCATTTCTCACAAAATCTTTAAATGGTAAACTTATAATTCGTCTTTCGTAGTTCCAAAAAAGCGGCCAAATGCGCCGGACTCACCCATGAAGGATCCGTAGCAGCAAGTAACGTAATATAAAATTTCTTGTAGTAGTTGATTGAATTAAAGGTAAATTGTGGTTTACGATTTATGACGTATTAAAAATATTACTTACTAGATCTCGTTCAAGCCAATTTTCGGTGGAAGTTTGCATGGTAATGTATATCATATATTTTTTTTACTTTAATCATTCTCTAAATTTAGAAGTTACAGGGGGGAGGGAGACACTTTTTACCACTTTAGAAGTGTCTCTCGCGCAATTCAGTTGAGAAAAAAATGATGTTAGAAACCTCCATATCATATTTGCTGACCAATCCATAGACAACCTACATGTATGGGTTTGATGAAAAAAAATGTTTTTATTTCAGTTCTAAGTATGGGGAACCAGTTCACAGAACTATGTTTACCTATATCACTAAGTTTCAAGAGTATATTTCTTATAGTTTCGGAAAAATAGTGGCTGTGACATACGGTCGGACAGACAGACATTAGGAATCCATATGGGTTCCGTTTTTGCCATTAGGCTACGGAACCCTAAAACTGGCGGTCATTTAAATGTTTTTTTTTTTTTGCTGAAACATTTCCCTTAAAATAGATATTTGTGAGACCGTGTAGCTTTAAATACTATCTTTCTCTTAAAAAAAATCAACAAAATCTTAATAAAACAGGTCAGAAGTCTTGTTAGCCTTGATTTGTTAAGTAAATTAATTACAAACCTAGCCTCAACGACAACCCAACGTCTGTACAAAGTCTTTAGGATGCCACGTGTTGAGGAGCACGAGATACTAGGATGTCATATTCCAACAGAAGGTCGGATATAGTAAAAATTTGGTCGTGAGATATTACCACCTGTTCACGAACAGACGTGAAGTAAGTGAGACATTACGATTTGTTCACGAACAGACGTGAAGTAAGTGAGACCTTACGATTTGTTCACGAATAGAAATGAAGTCAGTGCGATAATTTAATCTTTCGTCGAAATATGCACTTAATAAGTAAAGTTGTTGTTGTTATAACTGAGAACCCTACTTGACCTTAGTACATCTAAGATATTTTTAATATATTGCTGCATGCATCTTTCTAAACTTAAAAGGTTCCTTTATTTAACTGACATTAATAAATGGTGAGGTGATTAATTATACTACATGTATTTTATATGCGATATATCCGTAATTTTTGTACCGATATTGATAGTTTTATTCGATATATGAATATTTCCATATCATCAAACAATGTTCAAATTGATCATTACCAAGTAAACTTGCAAAGTTGAATGTTTGTTTTTAGTGACTCCAACAGAAGGAGTTTTCTTAAAAATATAGAATCTTACTTTGCAACGTGCAAAATATGCATACGAAATAATTCATTTCTCATGTCTGGAATATGTAAGATTTAAAATAAATGAGTTGGAGGGTGGTTCACGACGGTCGTGACTCTATAACTCCCTATTTCGGCTACTTTTATAGACTTTGCTCAGTTCCTTAGATTTCATCACATAGACAGACTGACAAATCGCTGAAGATAATCTGTTAGAGCTGTTCGGTGAGCCACATTCCAATTAATTTTATAATTAGTTTTTGAAGACTACGCCTGCACTATGGAATGTAATTCCTGCGTCGCGGGGTACTTTACAAACATATAATAGACGGACATCCAGACTCAGAACAACTATTTATGGGTCACACAAATAGTTGTCCGGCGCGGGACTAGAACCCGTGACACGAAGAGGCGAGGCGGCTGTCTTAGCCGCTGCGCCACACGTGCAGTCAAATAATCAGTCAGATAATACTAATAATATTTATCTAGCTTGTATTAAGTTGTTGTCACAAGAGACTATGTTTAGGTTTAATTATCAAAATTATAAATACTCGAATGTCTCGAAGTATAGATGAGCGAAGACATGAACTGAGCCAAGTATAATATCCCGACCAATTCATGTACAACTCCTGTTGTATCCTGTTACCTGAGTACTTTGTGTTCTGTAACACGTGTTGTTCCCACGGGTCGGTGGGTGATATACATTTATAAGTACCTATTGTTATGTAGGAAAGTCAAAACTGTACATTGAATATTTTTTTAAAAGGATACTTGGGCCGTGATCTACTATTGATGTCGAAGCCAAAAATATCATTTTTAGAATGTTTGTGTTTTTCTGTATGTATGTCAGGGCTAACTCAAAAAGTACTGGATGGATTTACTTCAAATTTTGCATGAATATTACTAAGAGGTCGGGTCAACATATAGGGTACCTACATATTATCACGCTATCGTCTACGGGGGAGGAGCCGTGATAATTTATAAACTTTAACGCGGGTAGAACCCCGGGGCACAGCTAGTACATTTATAAAGAGATACAAATACATACATATTTTCTTAAATTCGCAATTCAAACAACGTGACATGGTGACACACTTTGTTTTGAATAAGTGAATGGGTAAACAAGTTATTTATAGACATTAACTATTATTAAAAACCGATGAAGTGCGAGTAGACTGGTGTACCGGGGGTTCCAACCATAGAGGTATAAAGTTTTACTTAGAAACTTATTTATTTACCTTAAACAGTTTTAAGAGGGTAATTAACCTTTTAAGTAAAACTTTATAACGCATAACTAAGCATTTTTATGAATGACTATCTGTGCCCCGCAGTTTTACCCGAGTAAATTATAGCCTATGTATTAATCCAGGGTGTCAGCTAACTCCATACCAAATTTTATTAAAATTGCTCTAGCGGTTTCGACGTCAAGAAGTAACAAACAAACACACTCACAAACTTTCGCCTTTATAATATTAGGTCTTTACCTATGAAATTGCCGTTCTGCAGTACTGGCCATTTCAAATCAAAATAATTTTTGTTTGGCTAAGAATTCTAATTTCAAATTAATTTTATTTTAAAACCATGGATTCTTTTTTCCAAAAGTAGTCATTTCTTTATTGATTAGTGTTACATTTTCATCGCATTTCAATCTTTTTCGTCATCATGGATACGTTAAAAATTCGAGTAATTATGGAATATGAGTACCGTCGTGGCAGCAACGCGGCACAAGCGGCACGCAACATCAACGACGTTTACGGAGCTAACACTACAAACCAACCCAAGCAGCAAAATTATCCTATAGTGCAGACGTTATAGAACTCCAGCACTTTTAATGTTCTCTTAAGGGTTCTAGTTTTTGCTGCATCGCTTATAATAGCAAGCATGGAGTTAGTTGGGCCTTATAGTATATCTCCTCCTATACATTAGCTTATAATTACTTATAGGCCGAAATTAAAGGTCAAATATAAGCTTGGGTGACCTATAAAAGTATCGCGAGGGTGTAAACGCACTCAAGAGCAGATAAACTGGTAAGCTATGCTTATAACTACTAACAAGAAACATTATAGAACCACTATAAGTAAAGTACACCAATAAGAGTGATAAACAGAACTAAACATTCTGGATACTATTTGCATTTATTACTTGGTTTTATAAGGGTTTATAAATTTACTTTACAGAACAATTATCAGTAAAATGGAGCGGTTATATAGTGGTATAAACCAATATCGTTATAATCTTAACACGCTTATAAAGGTTTAATATAATATACTTATTACCCAAAACTATATCCGTGGTGACCTGAACAAGAAAATATTGGTTTGTAGTGGTCTTGCAAATTCTGTTATAGTCTCAGTACGGATATTTTGATTTTGTTGAATCGTAGAAATATGAGAAGGTTCCGTACAAAATTGTTATTGTGAAAATTTAAGACAAAATGTTTATTTTAATGATTCTGCGCGAAAAAACGTTTAATCGATAAAAGCAATTTTAAATGTAGACTTGGAAGATTGTGTTAGTGAGGAACCTGTACAAGAAGATGAATGCGATATTGAAAACTATTCCAATTTTCAACTACATAGCGATCTTAGAAAATGGGCTGTAGAATACAATACGACATGCGGCATTCAATTATTTATTAGAAATTTTGAAAAAATGTATTTGTTAAGTTTGTTTCAAATTCTTCAAGTTCTCTTAGATTTCTTATAACATGTCTACATCTACGTCTTCTTGCTTTCTTGAAACGGTCATTGGATGTACAAGTTTAATTCATTCTGAATCTCTCTACGACACAGCACTCAGCACATGTTAGTTTGTATTTCATAAAGTGGATTTTGATTTGGTATGATGGTTTTAATGTCTTCTTTGATTGACTTTACTTCATGTTGAAGTTGTAGAATTTGACCATCCTCGACAGGCTGTATTTGGTTATCCGTGTTGTAAAGAACGAAATGTTTAGCATTTAAACTGACATCTGACAGTGTTTTTTCTGCTTCTGTTATGACAAGTTGAGGGTTTTGCGCGACAAATAAGATACAGGTAAAATTGATGATCCGGATTGAATGGTAGCCGAGTTTTGTTGTAAATGAAGTAATCTTGTAGTATTTGAACGAGTATCTTCTCGAGAGACCGTTGGCATCTCACTAATTTGGTCTTGATCACGATTTTGTGAAACAATAAACCAAGTTAGCAAGGGAAAGCACAAAATAGAAGTAGAAAATATTTCAAACAATTTTTAAAGCTCGAAAATCCCTTTTAGTTATAAAGCTATCGACCTCCAGAAACATTACCATTTTCACACCTGACACCTAAACAAAAATATGAAAATAAGACATCGGTACCTAATAACAACATAGAGTAACATTACAATATTTGCGGAACTCTAATTCCAAACAATATGGCCAAGCAATAGTTCTGATATTTACCATTTGTAACAAAGTACGCCTATAACGGTTTGTTAATGTATTTGGGAAGACCAAGTTTGTCAAGATGGCGACTTTTCGTTGTATGTCTTACTGAAACCAACATTATTTTAAAATTCAAATTAATGAAAACGTGAATTTCGAGGGGCGTTTAAAAATTTTGACAAAAAACTTATTACACTTCACCGAAAATATACCTGCGCCATGCACATTCAAACACGGCTTCACTTATTGTTAACTAACACCCTACTCTTATTCTAGATAATATTTATTATAAAAATATAATAACTTACCTTTATCAATATTTATTAATCTTTACAAATGTGCATAGCAACATTTACAAATTCACATCACTTTGTATGAGCTTGTAAGATATTCACCGTGTATGTTATTGTCGTGTTTGGTTCCATTTAGCGCTCATAGTTAGCTTCGCGAGAGCAAATAGTTCTACGTGGTCTAACTATAAGGTTACTATTGTCGTGATTGGTTCCATTAAGCGCTGATAGTTGGCTTCGCGGGAGAAAATAGTTTTACATAGTCCAACTATATGGCCGTTATTGGTCAAAATGGTATTCACCAAGTCTACTATAGATATTTAATTAGCTAAAATACGCCTATAAATTGGGCCCTTTTCCGAGGTTATAATTGCTTACTATTCCGTTATAGTCTAATGAAATGGTGGTTCCAGGACAATTACTAGACCACATTTTGCTGCTTGGGAACGCACCACCTGTTATTGGTTTGCTCGCTTCCGTTCTGGAAATTTCGACCTGAAAAATGAACCTCGCGGTCGTCCGAAGACTTTGGTCGACAATGACGAATTAAAGGCGGTTGTGGAAGCTGATGATACACAATCTACGGCTGAATTAGCAGCAGCTTTCGACGTTAGCATCAAAACAATATTGGTCCATTTGCGTCAAATTGGCAAGGTAAAAAAGCTTGACAAATGTGTGCCCCACGAACTCAATGATCGCCAGCGCGAAGTACGCGTCGAGACGTGCCTTGCACTGCTCAACAGACACACAAATGAAGGAATTTTGAACCGCATTGTTACCTGCGATGAAAAATGGATTCTGTTTGATAACCGCAAGCGCTCACCAAGTTGGTTGGATCCTGGTTCAGCACCTAAACAATGCCCTAAACGAAAACTTACCCCTAGAAAAGTGATGGTCACTGTTTGGTGGTCTAGCGCCGGTGTGATTCATCACAGCTTCTTACCAAACGGGGTGAGCATTACTGCAGATGTGTACTGTGAAGAACTGAGCACAATGATGGAGAAGCTGGCGCATCTCCAACCAGCATTGGTCAATCGCTCGTCTCCGCTGCTCCTGCACGACAACGCGCGACCTCATACTGCACAGCAGACGGTCTCCAAGTTGCAAGAACTGGGGTTGGAAGCTCTCCGTCATCCGCCCTACTCACCAGACCTTGCGCCTACAGACTACTACTTTTTCCAGAATTTGGATAACTTCTTGGCGGGAAAAAAATTCAATACCCGAGAGGCAGTACAAAATGCCTTTGAAGAATTTGTTGCCTCCCGTCCAGCTGATTTCTTTAAGAAGGGCATCAATAAACTGCCACTGCGATGGCAAAGATGCATTGATTGCATGGGTGATTACTTCGATTAATACAAATAAAAAAATTCATGAAAAAAATACGTTTAAATTTTTTCATACAAAACGGCAATTTCATAGGTAAAGACCTATTATTAGTGTGATTTTTGTTGATTGAAATAAAGTATGATAGTTAAAAACATCGCCCTACTTTTGTTGTCATATTCGAAAAATTCTTTCACTGTTGGGAAGCTACACTATCTCCGGTGAACATAGGTTATATTAAATTTTCAAAAAAGTTAGGGATCCATACTAAAACTGCAATAATGTAACCAAAGGGGTGAAAAAAATACAAAAAAAAAATGGATTATAGAATAAAATAATGTACTACATCTTTGCAGAACACAAAACAAATACCCTTAAAAATACCCGTGCGAAGCTGGAGCGGGCTCCTAGATAAAGATATTTTGCGTAACAAACTTGGAAAAGAAGTACTTTCTTAGCATTTTTATCGGCTTCGAAAACAGGAAATTACTGTAAAATATAATATAGATAACAAAACACTATCACAATCTATATAAATAAAAAGAGAAGTCCTGACTGACTGACTGACTCATCAACGCCCAGCCCAAACCCTTAGACCTAGAAAGCTGAAATTTTGCACAGATGTTTTCTTTATAATGTAGACAAGGAATAAGGAAGGATTTTTTGAAATTCAACCCCTAAGGGTGTAAAACGGGGGTGCAAAGTTAGTATGAAACTTTGCCGTTTTTGAAGTTAGAGGCATGAAAATTGATATTTGGCCTTTCAGTTGAAAATAAAAAAAATACGTGTATCAGGATTTTTGGAAATTCCACCCCTAAGGGCGAAAAATAGGGTTGTAAGTTTGTATGAAAAATATGACAATTGTTAAGTAAAACGCATGAAAATTAGTATTTGGTCTTTCAATTAAAAATTAAAAATATATGTTTCAGAATTTTTAGGAATTCCACCTCTAAAGCCGTTAAATAGGGGATGTAAGTTTGTATGAAAAATGCGATAGTTTAGTACTTGGCGTTTCTGTTAAAAAATATAAGATATTTATTTCAGGATTTTTGGAATTTCACCCCCAAGGGTATAAAATAGGGGATGTAAGTTTATACTGACTGACTGACATATCAACGCACATCCTAGACGGCTGGGGTTAGAGACTTGAAATCTAAAGGAGTAAAATAAAGGACGAAAGATTTATGAAAATCTGCCATTTTTCATGTTAAACGTATGGACTTTGGGATTTGGCCGTGCTGTTAAAAATAAAAATGAATATTTCATGATTTTTGTAAGTTCCCCCAAGGGCGTAAAATTGGAGATGTAAGTTTGTATGAAATATGTGTCAATGTTTTAGTTAAACGCACGAAAATTACTATTTGGCATTTCAGTTAAAAAATAAAAATTTATATTTCAGGATTTTCGAGAATTCCACCCCCAAAGACTTAAAATAGGGGATGTAAGTTTGTATGAAAATGTCGTAGTCGTCGTCGAGTAAATAAAGATTTAGCGTTTTATAAGACTTGTAACTTCTTTTTTTGTGTAATTTTTATAACAAATTAAAAAACGACATATTAATCAAATTGGGTTCAAAAATGAATTTACATAAAATTCGAGCTAGCGTAGTATACATATCATCTTAATTTTACTGCTCTACAAGTTCATAATTTTGACATCGCGAAACTTATTTGGCATATCGGTTAAAATAAATAATTGAAGGTTAAACAAACTTACCTTAAGTGAAGTTTGACCATAATTATATGAGTCGCTGCATCCGAAGAGATTTTCATATAACACAGTAGTACACTCTTCAATGTGCTGGACATCGAACACTTTTTTAGAGCTTGCAACATTAAAAAAGACAAAATGGCGCCTCTGCACGCCACGTGGCCGGCTGGAAAAACTTCATTCTTTTCAGAGTCCTCAGTATCTACTTAAGATTTCCCTAAAGGCAAAGCATTAAAAACAAATAACGGGAAGAAAGTATTCACAAGAATACTATAAGGGCGGGAGGGATCGAAAATCTCTTCGGATGCAGCGACTCATATAATTATGGTCAAACTTCACTTAAGGTAAGTTTGTTTAACCTTCAATTATATTTCGTCGCTGCATCCTCGAGATTTTCATATAACACAGTAGATGTTTAGAGCTTTAGGGAAATCGTTAGTAAGAGTATTGAACCAATACCCAAAAACGAATTGTTACATGTAATAATTTGCTTTATCTAATTAACTTAATCATTTTTAACTATACTTAACAGTAATAAACTGGCACTTTTAAATACAGGATCATTATTAGATCTGTCATAATATTTACTAAATACGTGGGAATTTCATGACCATCCTGCTGCCTTCCTATTCACTTCAATGGAAACGCATCCACGGACGTCTCTGCGTGGCGAGCGCTATGCGCAGAGTATATTCTTGCGTCAATATCTGCTCTCTTGCAATACTTGCTGGATACGGCATCTGATTGTAGATGCGGTTGCGTTGTGGTATAATTTTTTAGTGGTCGGAATTAACCTTTCGGCATTAGACGTGTCTCTAAACGGTCCTATTAGTTCTATGTATGCTATCAGGGTTTTCCCTGGGCATATCTCCTTCTAATTGTGATAAAAGAATTAGATGCGATTGAGGCCTTGCTTTCAAGAATTTTAAATATTGGAATCGTTATTTGTAATATTTGAAACAACGTCTCTTATCTTGGGTTTAAAAATTTCAACTTAAATTTTGGATACACTTAAGGCATTCCAAAGGGCCTGCGGCCATAGCTCACATGCTGAGAGTTCATCTTTATTAGATTATGTGGTCGGGGTAGCAATATCAGCGGTAGGATCGTGCGTAGCGACAACATTATCAAGAGTATGAGTAATCGGGTCAATATTATTCGGCGACAATGGAGCTTATAACCTAATTAGCTAAAAATGAATGCTCACATGCATTATTCGGCGTTCGTATATTCGGTCGTAATCGAATCACGACTCTTTAATTTTATGCGTATTAGCCTTGACCAACGATACGACGGAACATATTCCAAAATTTCATGAAAATGAATGCTCAGATACACTATCTGCATCAGAAAAATACATATTATTATGCGAGTAAGTGACCGTAATCGAATTACGAATCTTTATAGGTCTTGACCAACAGTATCAATACGACGCGTATTCCAACATTTAATGAAAATGAATGCTCAGATACATTATCTGCATAAGAAAAATATATATGTGAGTAAGTGACCGTATTCACTTCACGGTTCAGAAATAATATTGATATGGTGATCGTATATTCGGCTGTAATTGCCTCGCAACTATTTAATATTATCCGTATTAGCTTTGACCTATTCCCTGATTTAATAAATATGAATCTTCAGATACATTATCTTTATAAGAAAATATACATATTATTATGCGAGTAAGCGACCGTAATCTCATCACGGTTCAGAAATAATATTGGTATTGTATTCGTATATTCGGTAATCTAATCATGACGCTTTAATTTTATGGGTATTAACCTTGACCAACGATATCGATTCGACGGAGCTTATTTGCTGGTTTGATGAAAATGAATGCTTCGATTCATTATCTGCATCAATTACAATATAAATGTGAGTAAATTACCGTAAACGCATCACGGTTCAATAATTATAAATCAGAATTCATTTATTCCGTAAAAAAAATACTTTTATGTGGAATCGAATATTGGTATGGTATTCGTATATTCGGTCGTAATCGCATCACGACTCTTTAAAATATACATTTTAGACGCCAGTTAAGGCTACTAATCTGCATCAGATAAAATACATATGTGAGTAAATGACCGTAACCGCATCACGGTTCAATAATTATATTGGTATGGTATTCGTATATTAGGTCGTAATCGCATCACCACTCTTTAAAATATACATTTTTAGACGCCAGTTAAGGCTACTAATCTGCATCAGATAAAATACATATGTGAGTAAATGACCGTAATCGCATCACGGTTCAATAATTATATTGGTATGGTATTCGTATATTCGGTCGTAATCGCATCACGACTCTTTAAAATATACATTTTTAGACGACAGTTTAGGCTACTAATCTGCATCAGATAAAATACATAATTATGTGAGTAAATGACCGTAATCGCATTACGGTTCAATAATTATATTGGTATGGTATTAGTATTCGGTCGTAATCACTTCACGACT
This sequence comes from Pseudoips prasinana, assembly GCA_951640165.1. Classification (NCBI taxonomy): domain Eukaryota; kingdom Metazoa; phylum Arthropoda; class Insecta; order Lepidoptera; family Nolidae; genus Pseudoips; species Pseudoips prasinana. Next base: position 39,555,203 of record OX621236.1, on the reverse strand, counting down.
CTTTAAAATATACATTATAATAAAGTCAAAGTCAACGATTTATTTGCGAAATGCAGGAATTCCTTTACTGTACAGAAAGAAATCTTAGCTAGCCATTTGCGTAAAGCCTTTTTGAATCGGACCATTGGAAGTACCTTAATTTGATCAGGAATCTTGTTATAAATACAGTTTATCTGTATTCGTTGTGCAGTCGACAACGCGATTAGACATGTCAATATTTTTTTTTTTTTTTTTTTTTATTAATTTTATTATTTAATTGCCAATGGTATTCCTTCGTTTGGGCACCATCTACTTACAAAACAAGTTCCACAGTATTGAGTTTTGTAAATACCTTTAAGCCATATCCTGATATTAGCATATGAATGAAATCGTTTATTCAATATGGGAGAAAGTGCTGAACGGAATGTATTTTCAGATGAGAAATTAGCTCCTGTTATGTAATGAAGTTCAATACTACAGGATTTAATTATTATTATTATTTTTTATTTTTTTATCATCAATGTTATTATTATGACCAAATTTCCATACATTTTACACGCTGTGTCGTTATCGTTTTATTGACAGAGATGCAATCATTAATTCAATTGTCTCCATTTTGAGTGCTTGTTACGAAAACGCCTCTTTATTGACTTCGCCAGATTATTATGTTGGATTCACGTCTCACTAGGCCAGTGAGGAACGACAATAAAATCTATTGCCAGGTTATGATCTTGCATAAGCATTTCAAAATAGGTGAAAAACGGAGGAAACAAGCAAGAGAAAAAGTATTTCCAATTAGGGGTAAACGTTTACGTCGAAAGCGTTACGATCCTTCTTCCAGTAAGTATATCAAGGTCATTTTTCATTTAAAAAGTAGGCCTGAACTTGTTGTCTAGATCTGGGGAGCCCAATCTCTCTGCTAAACATAGCATACTAAATAAAAGTAAATATATGTATGCATCTAACAATACGAGTACCCGTGTCAAAATACACGATAATTTTAAATTTAATTTTAATATTGGCCTCTAATGGTTAATTTTAATATTCCTGACTGCTAACTATAATACTGGTGTGGGTTCGATCCCCACTCGGGACAAATATTTGTTCGATTAGCGCGATTATTAGTTCCGTACCTGGGTTCAATTTATCTATAATTTGTATGTATTTAATAATAAACATGTGTATTTATCAGTTGTCTGTTGGCCACACTATTGCAATAGTACTAGCTCTGCCCCGTCTGGGATGAGATGGCAAGACATTTATTTATTGTGATTATGTATATAATATACTGTATTACTAACTTATAATATTCAAATTAATAGATCGAATATTTACAGCTACTTAGTTACGTAGTAAATTACTAATACCATTTCAAATTAATGGACAAACAATTAACAACATTTTCTGTTATACTTGATATCAAACAAAACTAATACACGTTCACCATATACAAATTCTATTTTCCACAAGTTTTTTACAGTAATCACAGTCAACTAAACTGGAAAAACCATGTCTGCAAAACTAGCAAATCAATCACATGTTCGCTAACCTGGTAACCCATGTTACTAATACATGTGCTAAAAGTCGACGGGATCAACATCGGGACTTGTACTTGAGTTGTACGTGTACTTGGTCAATCAAATATAATAAAAGCATTCTGGCTATGTGCGTACGTTTCTGATACCTACTAATCTAAATAGAAACTACATTGCAGATTATTTAGAATAAAGCTATTTGAATGGTTGAATTAAACTAACCTCTATAGCATTAATGAATACCTGGAACTGAAAATTTTCTATTTCAGGATTCAGTCCTGTATTATCCTTGCTGAGTGCATCCATTATAATTTGCCCCCATTGTTCAGAGAACACGTGGCAGATATCTAGGTTAGTTGTGTAAGTAAAGTAATTAGGTTGTAAATAATAAATCATCACAACTCCATATGATTTTAACCCAAACATTGCCCCAGGGCATTGTAATTATTAGGGTTTTACAACCGGTACATACCTGTTGTAAAAACAGGGCTTGTACTATCTTACACAAAGGGTAGGTCTTATTCCATAGAATGGCTAACTGTAAAATAGATTAGAATAACCTAATAATGCCAGAAAACATTCAGCTAGTAAAACTAAAATCTAATTATACATAGACTCTCGCCTGTTTGCCAGGGGGGGGTGTAATGTAATCATAATTGGTAATAAAATAAAATGATAGTATCGTTGTAACAGTCGGTCACCTTAATATGCATGATCAATAACGAATAGAAAAAGAATTCGAAAAATATTCATATTTGCTGGAGAGTAAGTATGTACTTACTATTTTTTGCTGACACTCGGCATTTGCGTAGATTCCATCGGCACCAAATTATACTTCATATTCCTTCTTTGTGCACTTAAACTAGCCCATTTTTATAGGCCAATACAGTAATTCACATTAAATGTCACTATAATATAATTATAACACTTGTTTACTGAAAATAAAATAACAAGAATTGGTGTTTCGAGGTCCGAACACTAAGAGCGAATGAAGTTTTTCCAGCCGGCCACGTGGCGTGCAGAGGCGCCATTTTGTCTTTTTTAATGTTGCAAGCTCTAAAAAAGTGTTCGATGTCCAGCACATTGAAGAGTGTACTACTGTGTTATATGAAAATCTCGAGGATGCAGCGACGAAATATAATAGCTTGAAATAAAAGGTAGTCCAAAACTTAATCAATAGATGATCGCCTAAATCTCGATAATAGAATATCGATTACATCTTAATTTTACCGCTTTACAAGTTTATATTTTTGTTAGTAGATGGCGTAATCATTGTTTTAGATCGCGCTATGGTTTCGTTCACAAAATGTGATGTTAGACTTATCAGTGCCGTGGTCGCAACCTAATCTAATGGGAGTTATCTTTTGTGACTGATTGATTATTATTTTACTTTATTTGAATTGGCTATCCTTAAGACAATTGATAAGTATTCTTTGATTTGTTTGGTGGATGATATCGGGGTTCTTTTTTTTTGAAATAACAGTAGAAAAGTACTCTTTAGATTCTTTCTTAGTTAGGTTATTTTAAAGGTTTTCTTAAATTTATATTGCACTGCTTATTTGTTTTTAAAGTTATATTTTTTAGATTAAGCTAGAAGTAAGTAGTTACATTGGTCATCATTCAAAATTGTCGCGGACGAAGTCGCGGGCACCAGCTAGTCTATACATATAATAAAATCGTAGGAAAGTCAAAACTGTACATTGAATATTTTTTTAAAGGATACTTGGGGCGTCATCTCCAATCGATATCGAAACCAACCAAAAGTATAGTTTTTAGAATTTTTGTATGTTTGTCTGTATGTATGTCCGGGCTAAACTCAAAAAGTACTGCATGGATTTACTTCAAATTTTGCATGAATATTACTCAGAAATCGGGTCAACATATAGGCTATATATTATCACGCTATCACATACGGGGGAGGAGCTTTGATAATTTATAAAGTTTAACGCGGGTAAAACCGCGGGGCACAGCTAGTATAAAATAAAATACACTTTATTGGACACAAAAAAGGTCATTTTACAATAAACCATTGATTCTATATAATGCAATGCAGACTTGACTAGACACTATATTTCAGTTAGAAATATTGACAGCCCACTTAGGTCTTTTTATATTTAAAAAATCCCAAATTTTCACTTAATATATTATGATCTATGCTTATACTAATGCTAGTGAAACTTAGTATAGTTTCACTAGCATTAGTATAAGCATAGATCCGCTGGACAGACGGACAGATTGAGTCGCATCGTTATGGTTCCTTTTTGCTATTTTCAAACGGAATCCTAACAATGAACACAAAATAAACAGAGTCATTGAATAATCCATTATAAAACAAATTTTAAGTATTAATCCAGTTTCCAGGTGAAAAAGTCAAGTATAATTTACATTAAATTAATATAGGGCAACATTTTGTATTATTCTGGTGCAAAGTGTGATGATATTCTGCAGGATTCTGGTAGCCTGGTACATCATATTTTAAAACACGTGGTTTAGTGGAATATTCTCGCGGTGGTCCAAAGTGTGATATTCTGCAGGATTCTGGTAGCCTGGTACATCATATTTTAAAACTCGTGGTTTAGTGGAATATTCTCGCGGTGGTCCAAAGTGTGATATTCTGCAGGATTCTGGTAGCCTGGTACATCATATTTTAAAACACGTGGTTTAGTGTAAATATTCACGCGGTCTTCAACCCAATTATGGGTTTCGAGGTCAGATGGCAGTCGCTCGATTAATGCTGATTGCTAACCGCAAAAGGTTAGAACCGGGCGGCGACCTCAATAGAAAGTGGTAAAAGGCAGGAAGAAGTATAATATTGTACTATCTTTAGCCTACTTAGGAGTAATTCATAAAATAAATAATAAAATAAAAAAGGTTTTTATTCACGTAGACTTTAAAAAAGCGATTGTAAATAGTCAGAACATGTTTGTAGTAATATAGTTGTATACATTATTATTTCTAGTAACATAGATATTTAGGTACACATTGTATGAAAACATTTATATATTTTTTTTATTATAGCAATGATATTTAGCTAGCTCGTATCTAGTTATTGTCAAGAGATTATGTTTAATTATCTAGTTAAGTCTAATATTTTTACTACATATTGTCAATGGTTCTGTCTATATTAAGGTATTATTATTATGACGGACCTTGTGTTAATAACGACTATCGCGCTTTAATGCTACCACCGGATACAAGCGATTACTGAATGGTATGGCAGATGGCAACCAAAGCATCTCTTATCGTTTGCTTTAATTTAAAAGCTGATGATTACGTCATCAGATGACGGATAGCGCCCTTATTCATATACGAAGCATATCATTTAACTTGTTCGATGTGTGCTCCTCGCATATCTTATTGCCCTGGTACCGTATACTTTTAAACACGTGACACTTGCATATGACACCGTCGCGTCGGTATTAATTCGCATTATACGAAAGCTGCACATTTTAGTATCGTTGATTTATATTTCGAGCCATACTCGTTGGGTTTTTTTTTTAAATACAACGTCGGCACTAGGGAATCTAATCCCTGTGTCGCGGGGTATATTACAAACATATAGACGGACACAAGTTACATTCAGACTCAGAATAACTATATAAGGGTCATATAAACAGTTGTCAGGTGCGGGAATCGACCCCGGGAGACGAAGCGGCGAGGCTTACCCGCTGCGCCGCATGTGTAGTCAAGGCAGGGTTATAGTGACCCAAATAAAACAAAACTAACGGGGCAGTCTTTGGGGGCTACCGATAAAAGTGAAAACTATTTTTTCATTTCTCATACTAGTAGTATTTATTTTAATCCGAGTAGCGAGTGGAAGATGCTACTTCCCACCTTTAGGCGGTAAATACTCATATTAGTGGCTTCTCTACCTATGGTGGGAATAAATTTAAAAAATAGAACGAATTATGGTTAGGCTGTAAAAAATCTAACATGATTAAGAAAAAAATCTGTGTAACTACTCGGTGTAACGGTCAGTGCGAATTAAAAAAAAAGACCATCCGTCTTACTTCCGAATATTCGAACTAATGCCCTAATCGCCTCTAACATGGTTTGAAGACTGTTGCCTATTGCCTATAACCGGGACCGAGGGCTTAACGTGGTCTCCGCCGCAGAGAGACGCCCGGAATTTAAACCAGTTTGACGGTCACTCATCTATGGACTGACTGCGAGCCTAGTTGCTTAACCTCGCAATCACTTACGGGCTGGTGAGAACATATTGTGACTATGAGCGCCTTAATGTACAGACACCAGCACATCCAGCTAACCCAATCAGTCAAATTTCTTTTATAGATTTTCGACATTATCACAAAAACATAAGGTTCATTTTCAATTGGGGAATTTTGACAGATTGGGGAAGCTTATGTGCTGGTGTCTGTACCTTATGCCTTAGTGCACCCAATTAGCCATGTTATTAATATTAGTATTATTATATTGTATCGTTACTATTATTAGTCTAAACAGATATCGTCGGTTGTAATATGCACCCATACGGTGTCACGTCTATTTTGCTACGGAACACTAAAAATTTAAGTTTACCTATCTTGATAATAGATGGCGGTGTTGTAGAATTATAAGGTGCAAGGCTCAATATTAAAAGACAAGATTTATGGGGAAATTGATTTAGAATAATAATATTGTTATTCATATAGGAGAAAGAATAATCCCCCCCCCCTCAAACCATCCCGTGGATGTCGTAACACCTGGCAGTCGGGCGCCACCTGTACTCTGTGGCGCCACCTGTGTACTAGCTTACACCTAACTACGGCACCAATTCGCATGACAAGCGCGTCGACTACGGTAAACCCAAGGTTGTGATAATCTTTGGGGGAGGCCTATGTTCAACAGTGGACGTCATCAGGCTGATGATGTGATGTGTATTGATATAGGGTCGTTTATTATATATTTTTTAGACTTTTCGAGATTGAAAAGAAAAATATTATTATACATTTATTTATATATTTATTGGAATCAACCCTAATTCTACCATTACAGTGAACCTAATGCGATATAAAAGTTACGATTACAATTCAATTGCGTATTATGACGCCAGCACATCAAGCTACCCCAATCTGTAAAATTTCCTCAATTGAAAGTGAACCTTATGCTTGGGTGATAAACTTGAAAATTTATAAAAGAAATTTGACAGATTGGGATAGGTGGATGTGCTGGCGTCTGTACATTTCTAAACAACTAATAACATACAATCAAATAAGCCGCTCTTGTGAACTCGTTCAATGAGCAAGTGAATAAGTCTACTATTACATCTAGTTCTATAATTATGACTTTATTTATAAATAAGATTTTCATCATCGTTTTAAGTCCACGTGAGGTGTCATGGGGCACGAGGCTGAAGTAAAGCTTATTTTTAAAGATCCATGAATATTTTCGGTGTCAGCAATAGTAGGAATTAAACACAGGCATTTGAAAAAAATTGGAAATATAATTTCTTATTTATCTAAATAGTTACAAGTGAAAGACCCCCGTGACTCAGTTAGTAGTGAACCTGCCTTCAGTTACAAAGGTCGTGGGTTCGATCTTCGCTCTAGACAAATATTTGTCTTCATGACCATGTCTATTTGTCTGGTTCTGGGTGTTTTCTATGAATTGCAAATGTATATATTTATTAAAAAGTAAATACACGTTTCTATACGTAACAACCGTTACAGTGTCATGTATCCATAGTACAAGGTTTGCGTAATTTCGGCTAGATGGCGCTGTGTGATATTTCCCGGTTATTTATTTTGCTTATTTACAAATATTTCTGTAATTTGAGTAACTTAGCTATGGTTTCATGAATGTGAAAGTATTTGACATGAGCTCATTTCAAATACTTCCGCATCCTTAGACTTTATTTCTAGTAAAGTAGCGATTCGCTCCTCGTGGTATGGCCGCCAAGCAATCGTCATATGGGCTTATTTTTTATATAATATGATGGCAAACGAGCAAGTGGGTCACCTGATGGTGATCACCGCCGCCCATGGACACTCGCAACACCTGAGCAGCTGCAAGTGCGTTGCCGGCCTTTAAGAAAAGAATAGGCTCGCTTCTTGAAGGTTGCCATGTCATACCGGATTGGAAATACCTCCGATGCTCTAATTGATTCCACAGAGCGGTAGTGCGCGGCATAAATTTTCTTGTGAAACGCACAGAGGTATATGACCATTCATCCAGGTGATAAGGATGAAATTTCCACTTTTGGCGAGAGGGTCTGTGGCGGAATGTGGCGGCAGGTATAAGCTCGTACAATTCCTCTGAACACTTCCCGTGATAAATGCGGTAGAGGACACATAGAGTCTCTCCGCAGGGTAAGAGGATCAAGCCAAATAGTGGGACTCCCGTCGTCAACGACCTTTCGAGCTGCACGATGTTGTATACGACCAAAAGGAAGAAGTAGATACTGTGGTGCCCCGGCCCAGAGGTGGCAGCAATATTCCGTATGCGGCCGTACTTGCGCTTAATATAATTGGAGGCGATGGGCCCATTTAAAGTATCGCCTAGCTCTGCGAAGGACACCCAGCTTTTTGGAGGCCAATTTGGCCTTGTCTTCCAGATGACCGCGAAATTTGACGTCACTCTCGATGTCGACGCCGAGAATCCCTACTTTCGGCTTGATATCAAGGGGAGTGCCCTGAAATTGGGGAGGTATGGCAATGGGAGCTTTTTTGGCAGTAAACGCGCAAGCTTGTGTCTTTAGAGGGTTGAATTGAACTAGGTTGATATGCCCCCAGTTTGAGACTTGGTCAAGTGTTGTCTCAATTTTAGACACAAGATTGCTCCGACTCTCGTTGACGTGTGCCCGAGAAATATTGCAGTGACCAAGTGTCCCGCGCAGATGGCTAATCTCTGTTGAGACTGGCCTCCGTGGCCGAAATTCGGCTAGGAGGACATTAATTGTAACGATCATAGCACTAGTAGAAATCTGTTGTCTCTACCTACTCTACGGGGAAACAGGTATGAGGCTATATTTATTTACATGGAGTGGACGCTAGACATTATACCTATATTGCGGATGGGCAATTTTAAATTTGCACCTCCCCTTAATATTATATCGTACTAATATATGGCATAATGTAAATGGCAGGGGTCAACGATTTATTCATATAAGATTTATTAAAATGGGTTCAGCAGTTGTAGATATGTCTTTGTTGGATAGAATTAACAAACAAACTCAAGAGTAGTTTAAATTGAAAATAACTTGCTGATTATTTTGAAATAAATCTGTATTTTTATCAAGTTAGCTAATGATACTTGGCACTATTTTTAATTTGTAGATAATTTAATTTATTTCTTGTAGAATCAAGAGTTATACAAAACTAGCTGTGCCCCGCTGTTTTACCCGCGTTAAACTTCTAAATCATTAGCCTATGTGTTAATCTAGGGTGGCAGCTAACTCCATACCAAATGTTATTAAAATCGCTCCAGCCGTTTAAGCCTGAAGAATTAACAAACATACACACTCGCACACTCACAAACTTCCACCTTTACAATATTAGTGTGATAAGATTACTGCTAGAGTAGAAAGAAGGCAGCCACATTATTTCATTCTGTCTCCCACGTAGCTCTGGAGTGAAGTGGAACTATTAATTTTCTAAGCCCTCCTTGTTTCTTTCTGACTAAATTCGTTGAGGGATTCAAGATAGTTCAAGCGATTCCCTGGGATTTGCCCGAGCTTCACCGCTCAGTGTCATTTTATTGTGTGCCACTGTTGATCCTGGCTTACAGGAGTTGCAGTGGTGGGTAACAGATAGGGACGAGTCCAAATAGTGTATCGGTGTTTCAGTGACGATAAGATAAGACGCGAACTAAATACAAATCGAATGGTTTGATGAAATTCTTCATTTGATTTAAATACTATTTAAAGTAAACCTGCAAACATAATAAACACCTCCCCCTAGAATCCCCACAATTACATCAACGCGTTTAAGGTGCTGGTGGGGCTGCCCCGTTTCTGTAGTGCGTCGGGAATGTTCGCAGATGCACTTGTAGATTGTTTTTAAACAGCAATGCGTAAAAGATGCGGTCCTCTGGTCCATAGGGTGCGGACCAGCTCTAACAGTATCCTAAACATGATTGCAATTGCAAGATCGTTTATCCACCTCGTAGGAGGCCTATCCACGCTGCGTCTTCCGATTCGTGGTAGCCACTCGAGAACCTTACTGCCCCAGCGGCCGTTATTTCTGCAAGCTATGTGCGCCGCCCACTGCCAATTCAGTTTTGCAATATTTGGTTAGGCCTTTGTTAAGCTGTGGACGTCTTTCGACTGATATGATGATGATGATGAGAAACATTAATAAACGAATTCGATTATGTTACCTGCCACCACCGATCCGATTATCAATCGTGTTCTTCTCTGTGGAGTTGACGTTGGCCTACTACGTTGGCTTCGATTTCCCCAGCGCTGGATCTGTAGTGGAAGGGTACCAGCCCATATTCCTGTGTAAACTGTTCTCGGAAAACCGGGAACCATCTACATTTGTTGGGTCCTTCAAAAGAAAAGCAAGAATCAGTAGCAAACTTCTTAGCCTACTGTTCACTCGGTTAGCCATATGATTTCCGAGAACATCTGTGGCGGACAGATCTTCTTGCCAGATGTGAAAAATGTATCCATATCATATAGATGTTTAGTTGTTTAGCGTGCGTTTCATAAGAAACTTTTTACCGCGGACGACCACTTCGTGGAATCACTTATCAGTGGAGGTATTTCCGATATGGTATGCCATGGCAACTTTCAAGATGGGAGCCTTTTCCTTTCTTGTTCATAAGTGGCGGGGATCACTCACCATCAGGTGACCCACTAGGTACTTGACCATGGCGTGCTAGGTCGGAAAACCTCCTCGCGAGCCCAAGACTACTGGTCCCATTCGAATATTCATATTCGGTGGGAACAGAAGTTTATGGGACGGTGCACGCCGGGCGCAGGTAGTAATCGTTTCTCGGAATGGGATTAGTCCCACGTGAAAGGGTTACTGCTTGTGGCTAATATTCCGACACAGGGGTGGGGGGGTGGAATCTGCCAAGATCCTGTGGTCGTATCTTGGCGGACCTTCCATACATCATCCATGTATGGTCGGAATTCCGCGATGACCACCCGCGTGTTTGTGCCGTGCGCGGGGACCCGTACGGGGGGATGAAGGAGTCCTGGAGGTTGAGTTGGTGAGGGGTCGGGCAGTAGTTATCCCTCACCCGCAACACGCCTCTTTGGTCCGGATTTCCCCTTACACGGGCGGTCGGGGTCTAGCCGGGCCCTGATCAATCGGCTGCGACGTCCGGTCGGACGGCCGTCAAGGCTAGCCATGGGTAGGCGTATCTGCAGGTGGCGTCTGGGCTGGCGCCGTGTGCCGGTCTGCAGACGAAGGCGCGCGCCGTGCTGGACGTTGGGCTGTCCAGTATCGGTTCGCGTTGGAGGTCTCGCAGATTGGCATAATCCCATGGCTATACCGCCCAATATCCCTGCTTGTAAAGCATCCCCTTTGAGGGCTCGGTGGAGGGTGGGGAATTGGGTTGGTGAACGCTGTATTGCTACATATGGAAGGAAAAAAGAATATAGAAATTGCCCAGCCAACAGTTAAGGTAATAGCCTTAACTTCTAAGGAGCTAGCGGGTGTGCCAGGTATGGTGCACCCCGTTACAGATGAGAAGGCAGCGAGGGCTGCCACTAAGAAGAAGGCCGCTAGGAAGGTCAGGGAGACCTTTTCTCGCCCGGCCACTCCGGTTCCAGGAACTTCGCGGGATGAGGCCGCGGGCACGGAGAGTGATGGCTCCGTTAGGTCAGCGGTTTCCATGGAGTCCCTGGATAGCCGGGCGGACACTCCGGGGGGGAAACGCCGGATCACTGCGGTACAGGGTGGGCGTCCGGTCAAGGCCGCCAAATTAATTGACGATGCGGACGACGAGGCGGATTTCGCCTTCATTCTGGACTCGTCTCAGGGCCCTACAGAGACTAAGACGAAGAGCACACTGCCCCGGGTCGAGGACCTAGTTGAGGAACTGCGCCACCAGCCGACTGCCGACCTGGGTGCGGTCATTCTGGACTCGTTGGCGAGGGTGGAAAAGGTTGCAGATACATCGCGCAACCTCAAGGGCAACTTTGTGCGGGTCCTGAGACTAGCGGCCCGGAAAGCCCAGGCTGCCGCCACCGAGCTGCACGGGAGAACCGAAGGGAGCTTACTGGAGCTGGAAAACCAGCAGCTTCGCTCTAGGATGCCACCTCCATCGCTAAGGCCGTCTCCACCACTGACGCCGGAGAGATGCACACCGGGATCACCGCATGCAGCCTTGGCATCGCGGGGGAACAATGGGGTCGCTGCTTTTTCTGCTTCTCCTCGGCAAGATCTTACGTCGCCAATAGATAAGTTTGCGGCCCTTTTGGACCGCAAAATGCAAGAAATGGGACGCATCTGGGACCAACGTATGGTCCAGATGCGTCATGAGGTCATGGCGGAGATCTTCCCGGGCAGGGCCATCCGCCCGCCGCTTGCTGGGAGCGCAGCGCCGCCCCAAGTGCCACCCACCGCGAAGCGGGGTGGCCGGCAGCGGAGACGACGAGCCGCCGAAGAGGCGGCTGCGGCCAGGAACGTGACAATGCCGGTGTGGTCAGCACCACCGCCACCCGTCGAGGGCACATGGGCCCAGGTGGTTGGCCGAAAGGCCAGGGCAAAGGCTGCCCGCCAAAATCGGCCACCGCCGCCTCCGCCTCCAAAGAGGCCGATCGCGCTGCCGCGACCTCCACCGTCCGCGGCAGTGACGATCAACCTGCCATCGACCTCGGCCACTACCATGGCTGAGGTCATGAAGGTGGCGAGGACCAAGGTCCAGTTAAAGGAGCTTGGCTTGGAGGCGGGCCTTCGCCCTAAGAGGGCCTTGACCGGGGGCCTCATTTTGAGGATCCCTGGTCCAGAGGGGTCCGCGAAGGCGGAGGCCTTAACCTCTCGGCTAAGGGAGGCCTTAGCCGAGACGGGTGCGGTGGTGGCGCACCCAGTGGCAATGGGAGAGCTCCGGGTGATGGACCTGGACGACTCCGCCGACCCGACCGAAGTGGCTGAAACTTTGGCCACGGCGGGAGGATGTGCCGTCGCCGACGTAAAAGTCGGCGAAATTCAGTTCTCCCCGTCGGGGTTAGGTTTGGTGTGGGTTCGGTGCCCACTAGTGGCCGCCCGCAAATTAGCGGCAATCGGCCGGGTGCTAGTGGGCTGGATGTCGGTCCGGGTGGTGGCACTTCCACCCAGAGCTCTCCAGTGCTACCGCTGCCTGGAGAAGGGGCATGTCAGGGCTCGGTGCACAGGGTGCGACCGGAGCGCGTCGTGCTTCGTCTGTGGCCAACAGGGCCACAAGGCGAAGGAATGCACGGCGCGCGCCCCTCACTGCGTAGTGTGTGCCGACCTTGGCAGGCCGGCAAACCATCGCTTGGGCAGCGGTAGGTGCACGCCACCGAAGAGAAAGGGAGCGGGACGTCCTGCCACGTCCGCTCCTACATCGTCGCGGTCCAACGATCCGGGCTCTGGCCCCGGTGGGGTGTCCATGGATGTGTAAACATTCTTTCCCCCCCAACTTATTTTGCAGGGCAACTTGAACCACTGCATCGCTGCGCAAGCTCTTCTTGCGCAGACGATTGCTGAGCGTTCGGTTGCCCTAGCGATAGTGGCGGAGCCTCACTCTGTTCCCGACCACCCTCGTTGGTTCGGGGCAGATGGGGGCCTCGTCGCCATTTATTGGGCAGGGGGGGAACGTGACCCCCATTGCACACTCCTGGCCAAGGGGCCCGGATTCGTCGCCGTGGAGTGGGGACCAGCAGTCGTGGTGGGCTGCTACATCTCCCCGAATTGCGGCCTCGCAAATTTTGAGGCGTACCTGGACGGGCTAACGAGCCATATTAGCTCCTACCAGTCCCGTCCGGTACTCGTCCTGGGCGATTTTAACGCCCACTCTAGTGTGTGGGGCGATGCCCGGGACGACGTTCGAGGGGAGTCACTGCTGGAATGGGCCGCCGGACTGGACCTCCGTCTTTTAAATCGGGGTTCAGTCAGCACCTGTGTGCGATGGCAGGGGGAGTCGATCGTTGACTTGACGTGGGCGACTCCCTCGGCCATGCACCTGGTCTCGGGGTGGAGAGTTGCGGAGGAAATTGCCACGCTGTCGGATCACCGACACATCGTTTTCAGCGTGGCCTTCCGTCCGCCCCGAGGCGGCCCTGACCGCAGCAGTGTTGTCCCGCCACGGCGCTGGTGCCTGCGCCGCTTGGACCGCGACATGTTGACGGCTGCCGCCGTCGCCATCGCCTGGGGGGCGAGTGAGGGTGGAGAGAGGATCCCATCCGATCCCAATTCGCAAGCGGGCTGGTTCCGGGGCATCATGTCTCGCATCTGCGACACGTCGATGCCCCGGATCCGTCCGGGTGACAGACGAGGCTCGCAATATTGGTGGTCGGCCGAAATCGCGCGACTCCGAGCGGAGTATGTCGCAGCGCGTCGCCGACACCAGCGGGCCCGTCGGAGGAGGCGAGCCAATGCCGAAGAGGCTGCCGGAGCGCACAGGGCGTATCAAGTCGCCGTCAAGGCGCTATCCACTGCCATAGCGGAAGCCAAAGCTCGGTCCTGGAACGAGCTCATCGAGGGACTGGATAGGGACCCATGGGGGCGCCCGTACAAAATGGTACTGGGCAAGCTCAGACCATGGGTCCCTCCGTTGACGAGTACCCTGGACCCGGATTTCCTGAGGAGGGTGGTGGACACCCTCTTCCCAAGGGTCCAGGACAGTCCCTCAGACCTTCCGTCACCGTCGTACCATGATTGGGACGACCAGTTGGAGGTGACGGAGGGGGAGCTGGACCGAGCAGTACGGCGACTTGCGGCCCGAAATACCGCCCCTGGCCCGGATGGGATACCGGGCAGGGCGTGGGTTTGCGCCCTGGCAGTCCTGGGGGACCGGTTGAGGCAACTGTTCACCAGCTGCCTCCGTAGTGCCGTGTTCCCCACCTGCTGGAAAGAGGCAAGGCTTGTGCTTCTGCAAAAGCCGGGCAGGACCGCCGATTCTCCCTCGGCGTTCCGACCAATATGCTTGCTGGACGAGGCGGGTAAGCTCTTTGAGCGTGTCATAGCCGCCCGTCTCAGCGAGCATCTGTCGCGCGTTGGCCCCGACTTATCGGACAGCCAGTTCGGATTCCGGCAGGGACGTTCGACGCTGGACGCGATCGACCGCGTCCGCGCCCTGTCGGAGCCCGCCGTTCGGGTGGGGGGGTGGCGTTGGCGGTGAGTTTAGACATCGTCAACGCCTTCAACTCCGTCCCCTGGCGGGCGATACGGGAGGCACTGATCCATCATAACGTGCCTCCTTATCTCCGTGGTATAGTCGGGGCATATTTGCGCGACAGGACGATTCAATTCGTCGGTCGGAACGGGATTGAGATCCAGAGGGAGCTCTCCTGCGGGGTTCCTCAGGGGTCCGTGTTGGGACCTCTGCTATGGAGCCTCGCGTACGATGCGGTCCTGCGGATAAGCCTCCCTCCCGGAGTGAGCGTCGTCTGCTATGCGGACGACACGCTCGTCATAGCCCGGGAGGTAAGCTTCCAGCGGGCGGTAAGGCTCGCCGAACTCGGAGTTGCGTGTGTCGTCGCGGCCATTTTGAGACTGGGCCTTCGGGTAGCGCCTCACAAGACCGAGGCGCTATGGTTCCACGGCTTACGCCGTAGGGAGGAACCACCCAGTATGTCGATGCGTGTAGGTGACGCAGAGGTCAGGGTGGGGCGGTACATGAAGTACCTGGGCCTCACCCTAGACAGCCGATGGGGCTTCGAGGAGCATTTCGGGCGTCTGGCCCCCCGAGTGCGCCGGGTAACCGGTGCGTTACACCGGCTTTTGCCGAACCTCGGGGGTCCCAGGGAAGAAGTTCGCCGCCTCTACGGAGGTGTCGTGCGATCCATGGTCCTTTATGGGGCGCCCGTCTGGTCTGAACGCCTGACGGGCGCCTCCCGCTGCAGAGCTATTATGAATAGCCTGCAGCGTGTGGTGGCCATACGGATCGCAAGAGGATACCGAACGGTATCATTTGAGGCGGCGACACTCCTGGCGCGCCTCCCGCCGTTTGATCTCCTGGCGGCAGTCGACGCGACGGTTTACACCGAGATTCGCGTCCGCCGGGAGAGCGGCGAGGCTCCAGAGCAGACGCTCGTTGCCTATAGGCGGGATACACACCGGCGCGTACTAACACAGTGGCGCGCACGGCTTGAGTTGCGCCTGAACGCGCGCCAACGTGCCGTCGGTGCTATCCTGCCTCACCTCGAGGCCTGGGTGGGAAGGAAGGGCGGTTACGTCACCTACAGACTGACTCAGATACTCACCGGACACGGGTGTTTCGGTGAGTATCTGTGCCGGATCGGCCGAGAAGTGACGACACATTGTCACCATTGCGGGAGCGACCTGGACTCTGCCCAGCATACGCTGGAGGAGTGCCCGGCCTGGGAGGCCGAGAGACGAGTCCTGGTCGCTGAGATCGGACGGGATCTTTCGCCGCCAGCAGTCGTGTATGCGATGCTGGCTGGCGACTCCACCAAATGGGACGCCGTGGTCTCCTTCTGCGAAGCAGTCATGCTCCAGAAGGAGGCCGCCGAGCGGGATCGGGAACGAGCCGACCCCGCTCGTAGACGGAGGAGGCGTAGGGGCGGCGGCGGCAGTCGTTAGCCCTACTCCCCTCGGGGTTGCGGTGGCAGTATGAGAAGTGTCCTCTACTGCCGCCACGTGCAAGCAGCCCCGGGAAGACAGCGAACTGTTTGTGGCGCAGTCGCTGTGCCGTACTGGCAGGAGTCGGCAAATGGGGAGGGCAACCCACAGCTCTCCCCGGGTTCGTGTCCCGACCATCTGGGACACGGCGCAAAAGGGGAGCACCGGAGCAGCATACCCGCGTTCCCGGGGCTCCCCGTATCAGGCGCCAGTAGAAGTCCACGGCAGGTTAGGTTTAGTCGGTGCGAGTCCGACATACCCACCCGCAGACACTTTTTGCGGGTGGCATGCATTAGCATTCCCCTGCCTTATCAAAAAAAAAAAAAAAAAAAAAAAAAACAGGTACTTGACCATGCACTACGCTATGTTAGCCACACACGACTATATCGGCGCCAGCTAGAACGGGGCTGAAGAGGTCGCCATGGCCGAAATTGGTCGAGGAGATTACTCTGTTGAAAAAAAAGTGTTACGTTATCCTCAAACATACAAACGGGCCTTTTTGCGTGGTTGGTAGATACGCTGCCTTTCACGCCGCAGGTAGTGGGTTCGATTCCCACCTGGGACAGATATTTATACGTATGAACTTGCCTGTTTGTCCTGAGTCTGGAAGTAATCTATATACATATGATAAAATCTATATACATATAATAAAATCGTAGGAAAGTCAAAACTACACTGACATTTTTTTTAATAATACTGGGGCGTGATCTACAATCAATATCGAAGCCAAAAATATAGTTTGTAGCATTTTTGTCTGTTTATCTGTTTGTCTGTATGTATGTCCGGGCTAAACTCAAAAAGTACTGCATGGATTTACTTTAAAATTTTACATGAATATTACTAAGAGGTCGAGTCAACATAATTATAGGCTACATATTATCACGCTATCACCAACGGGGGAGGAGCTGTGATAATTTATAAAGTGTATAAATAAGTATGTATGGCTCTGCTTAGTTTGGGATCAGATGGCCGTGTGTGAATAATGTCCCAGGATATTATTATTATTATATGTAAAAGAGAAAAAAAAATCGTATTTGTACCGCGCCTTAAAACTTATACTTCAATTTATGATATCTCATAATCTAACATCGGAATAGATCATATATCATAGATAGGGTAAAACCATAATTCTTTTGCTTTTAATCTTAGCGGAGCAATCTCGGAGGCAAAGAATTTTGTAAGTGTTTTGATAGGTATTATTAGAACGTAATAAATATAATATTAGATAGGGCTTCACAAATACTGTACTATGAAACCAGACGGTTATTTATTCTGAGTTTTGGTGTAATCTATATCATGTATGTATTTAGAAATATATGAGTATGTTTATCAGTTGTCTGATTGCCATAGTAAAGGTTTTGTCTAGTTTGGGATCAAATGGCAGTATAGTCTCATGATATTATTTTTTAAGGGGAACTATAAAACGATCGAATACAAAAAACTTAGCGACTGATAATGAGATACTGTTTTAATAACTCTTTAATTTGAGTAAGCGAAAAATTACCTTAACTAACGTAGAATATTGTTTGATAATAAAATCCAGAACGAGCGTACAAAAAGTGGGTTATAATTAATCCATTTCAGATATCAAAATTCTAGCCGTGCGACTAAATTACTAAGTGAGCGACTAGAAATACAGAGAGGGCAACTTCCATATTAAGAAAGAGACGATTTTTCAGGAAATTATTTGGGTTAGGTTAGAACTGTGCCCATCTAGCGCGATACACTATAGTGGTGAACATTGGTGGAAAGTTTTCAAAACTAAACAAAAACAATAGCGCTTGAAGTCCGCTGCACGAGCCTCTGATCTTTCTGATTGGTAAAAGCTAAGAAATATTAGGTCGCTCAAATATTATGAAGCTTCTCATTTTGTATTTTAAGTAACTCAAAGTAATATTTGCTAGTTGCTGTTCTGTTAATAACTAGTCTCTCGCAATCAGTAGCTCAGTAATACTATAACGTAAATTCATTATTTTGACACTTAAAACTTTAATCTACAGTTGCTCGTTTAAATACTACCCATATATTAATTATATTACGGTCACCGTAGCCTAGTTGGTAGTGCTCCTGCCTACGAAGCTGGTGGTCCTGGGTTCAAATCCCGGTAAGTGCAAATATTTGTGTGATGAGCACGAATATTAGTTTCCGAGTCATGGATGTTTTCTATGTTTATAAATATTTATCTATCTTTGTAAGAATGTATATCGTCGCCTGGTACCCATAGTACAAGCTTTGCTTAGTTTGGGGCTAGGATGATCTGTGTGACTTTGTCCCCAGATATTATATTATTATTATTGATTATATATTTATTTTATTTTATATTCTTTTACATGAATTCGGACTATGTCGCAGAACAGTTTTCTCGCACAAGCATAAATGTCACGTACATTTGTCGAGTTCAAGTAGATTAAGGGGTTTATAAACGTATATAAAGACCGACACTTTCTTTGTAAATAAAAATACAAATTGGATTATTTTAATGGTAGGTGTAGTTTCATAGAATTAAAAAAACTTGAGAGGTGTCAAGGGACACCCGGATGGAACGAAGTTATTTCTTATTATTTATTATGTACAAAAAACCTGTATACACTCAACAAAAGTAATCGTCGTGACACCACACTGTTCAATGCGAAATAGAAATGAAAATATCTGGCTTGCTTTCTATAAGAGAGAGAGAGAGAGACAGAGAAACATGCGCACGCCGCACAACTGCAAAAAGTGTCGTGACAACTTTCCGTCTAGCCCCCTTTCACAACGCGCGATAAGGAACTTCGTTCCAATACTAATTAATTATATGGTAGCTATACATACGTGTTCTCTGGTGACAGGGTTTTTGAGGCCGTCCAATAGGCCTTTGATATGGCTTCTAACCTCCACACCAGGACCTACAGCTGAACATGCCATAAGAATCACGAAGACGCTCAGATATTAAACCACTTTGACGATCACCCATCTATTATCGACTGACCACCTGCCTAGTTATGGACCTCGCTACATAAGTACTTCTAAGCCCAGATAAATATTTCAATCTATTATTTATACTGAATTACTTTATTTTATATATTGTTCTATTTATGCTACTATTACATAGTTGAATATTATAGATAATTTTTTACAACGCCGCACTCTAGGTAAATTTTCCGTGTCTTCAAAGTACTTTACAAGCATATAAGACTCAGAAAAACCACTTATGGTTCACGCATATTATTACTTATTGTTGTCTTGCGAATCGAACCCGTGACATGAATTGGCGAAGCGAGTGTCTTAACAGCTGCACCATATGTGCTGTCATTTCTTGGGATTGATTAAATAAATTAATATCTTAAAAACTGTTAAAGCTATTAACACATTCCGGAAACGCTTGCGTCAATTCCTTAAAGGTACGCAGCTAAAGTTTAGTAATATAAGCCAAAATAATTAAATTATTTAAATTTTACAATAAGTTCCAATTTAACTTCAGTATGTGAGTGTGTGTGTGTTTTATATTATATCTTGTATACTTTTATTTGATGCAATTTATAAGTACAATTGTTTGCTATCGACCGAAGTATATTTGCAATGGGTTACGGTATATTGACAGCGAATCGGAGCAGTATGATTTTATTTTATGTTGATTTTATATTAATTATCGTTTATTTAGATTTCTTGTTTCTTTCATTTAAACCGTATTATTTTATTTTGTTCTATATATAATTTTTAAGAAACGTATTGTCTTATGTTTGTAATTTGTGTAGCACATTTGTGACTCACTGTGGCAGGTAGCTGAAAATCAGCGTTATCGTGGTTGTAACATCATGCTGAGCTGCTAGCCATTTGAGCGCACTAAATCTGTTTTAGTAACAATAATAGAGTATTTTGTAAGGTATTTATATTGTATGTCGCCATTGTTACTCTGATTGTGTCTTTTTGTATCTTTATTATGTGTGCTCAATAAATATTTTTTTCTTCTTCTTTCTTCATCTTGGTTCAACGAACACATTGCCATCTAATCCCAAACTAGGCAGAGCCTATGACATATATGGCAACAAGACAACTAGACTGATAATCATACTTACATATATGTTTCTAAATACTACTAATACCTACGGACCTAATAATCACGTTAATTACATAAACCGCAAATACGGTTGTAGCTTTTTAAAAGAAATGTCTACCGCATGTCCATAATAACATACAATCATCTGCCTAAATGTTTAAAAGAATTGCCATTACCAAAATTTAAAAAACAATTGACTGACATGTTACGTATTTAAAATTATTACATACTAGCTGTGCCCCGCGGTTTTACCCGCGTTACATTGTATAAATTATCACAGCTCCTTCCCCGAGGTTGATAGTGTGATAAAATGTAGCCTATATGTTGACCCGACCTCTTAGTAATATTCATGCACAATTTGAAGTAAATCCATGCAGTACTTTTTAAGTGTAGCCCGGACATACATACAGACTAACAGACAAAAATTCTAAAAACTATATTTTTGGCTTCGATGTCGATTGTAGATCACGCCTCAAGTATCCTTTTAAAAAAATATTCAATGTACAGTTTTGACTTTCTTACGATTTTATTATATGTATAGATTACCTAGAAGA
Source organism: Pseudoips prasinana (assembly GCA_951640165.1). Lineage (NCBI taxonomy): Eukaryota > Metazoa > Arthropoda > Insecta > Lepidoptera > Nolidae > Pseudoips > Pseudoips prasinana. The sequence goes on along the minus strand of OX621236.1, from coordinate 39,534,385 downwards.
TTAGTTGACATAGTATTAATAAGAATTTAATTTAATTTCAATTAACAATTTTTTTTTTTATTATTAAGCATGTATTAAAATTTGCATGTCATATATTACAAATACAAATTTATTTATTGCGAACACAGGTAAATAATGTACATTTAAGGGTGATAGTAAAATGTTAGTCCGCTATGTCCAGCCTGTTACAGCATGCAACTGGATTTTATTTTGTTAGAATTTTTGTTTAATATTTGATGACAGAATATGTAGAACATAATTATGTAACACCAATATTATCATGTTCTAGCAAATAAATAATTCTGATTCTGATTCTAAAAAATGTTCTGGGTGGGGAACGAACCCACGACCTCCGGCTTAGCAGTCAAGCTGACTAACCATTAGACCATCAAAGCAATCCAATAAAGTTTTGAATAAATGATTAGATTAGATTTTAAAATTATGATTTAACGGAGCAACTATTTTTCTTGCTCCTTCAGAAAAGATTTTCTAAGAAAGATAAGTATTGATTTCAAACTCTCAAAAAAACTTGAGAGGTGTCAAGGGACACCCGGATGGAACGAAGTTATTTCTTATTATTTATTATGTACAAAAAACCTGTATACACTCAACAAAAATAATCGTCGCGACACCACACTGTTCAATATCTGGCTTGCTTTTTATAAGAGAGAGAGAGAGAGAGAGCGAGACAGATAGAGAAACATGCGCACGCCGCACAGCTGCAAAAAGTGTCGTGACAACTTTTCGTAAGATTTTTTTCCGTCTAGCCCCCTTTCACAACGCGCGATAAGGAACTTCGTTCCAATATAAAAATAAAGAGTATAGTAGAATTTCCTATAAGAGTCAAGCTTCAGCAACCACGCTTATCTCCCAAATTCGCTTACAAACAACACAACACAAATCCTACGTCCCATTACTGGTATATTCGTCCAAAATGGCTACGACGACGTACATTCCACGGATTCACTTCAACCTCCACAGCTTCTTTATTAACTAGGCAATAAGGTAGGTTTTCTTAGAGCAAGTGTGACTGCTGTCGTGCCGTCGACTGTACATGTCCTTTACGCCAATTGAAAAACGTTGTAACTGAGTTTGTATCTGAGTCATCAACGACGCGTAAAATGGCTCAACTCAAATTTTATCGCTGGTTTAAACCTTACCTTGTGTTTATACTACGCTTTGTGAAAAAAGTGTATTAGTCAGAATTTCACACACACAAGTAGATAGGTATCTACATAAGTCCATGTTATTTAAAAGTTAACTTATTTTTGTTGTTGTTGAAGTAAACCTTCTTAATGCGCTTCAGGGGTAAGCTGGTGAATGCATGATGATAATAATAATAATGTCCTCCTAGCCGAATTTCGGCCACGGCAGCCAGTCTCAATAGAGATTAGCCATCTGCGCGGGACATATTATAGTGCTCAAGTGTGTGAAAACACAGGAGCACTTTCTATTCCATCACTCTCATGAACCGAGGGGACGCCTAGCGACACGACCGGAAAGAGATCAGGTACAGGACCGACGTCTTTACGTGCTCTCCGAGGCACGGGGGTACAATACTGCCATCTCCCAGACTTCGGGCTGATGTTGAGAAATTTTTCCCTTTACAGAAAAGTCCCAAAATCGCTTTTGGCCCGACCTGGGATTTGAACCCAGGACCTCGTTCTCTGCGGGTGAACACGCTACCGCTAGACCAACGAGTGCGCGATGAGAGCGTTACGAAAAACATGATCAACTGAAGTTAGAGAGAGAGAATATTACTAAAGGGGCAAGAGAGAGAGGTGCGAGCATACGTTTTCTTTCCCTCTTCCTCTAATCGCCTTAACTCGTGCAGGTTTTTTGAATCGTCACTTTGCATTCTAATGAAAATCTCCTTCTGTTTGAATTCGGCTAAAAAGTAAATATGTACAGACGCCAGCACATCCAGCTACCTCAATTTGTCTAATTTCTTTTATAGATTTTTTACTTTATCACAAAAACATAAGGTTCACTTTCAATTGGGGAAATTTGACAGAAAGGGGTAGCTTGATGTTCTGGCGTCTGTACCTACTTTATTACTAAAAGTCATCGGCTGTGCAGTTAGATGAGTGACAGTTAAAGTGTTTTCACTTAGTGTTGCCTGAAGTGAAAACGTCATCAATTTTTTTTATTCAACTTAGTTGGTAACCAAGCAAACGCTTGCAACACCAGGGGCATCTTTAGCTCGTTGAGTTTTGCCTCCAACACGGGAAAAGACGCATCGGGCATTGTTTCATTTTCAAAAACTGGTGTAAAAACTGTGTTATGTGTAAATATGGTGGATTTTTAGACATAACATCATCGACAACGTAACGTACACAAGTGGAGGAAAATGCCAGATCGCCGTGAATTGCGATTTTCAGTGTTGAATCTAAAACTCCATATAAGCCTCTAGTAAAGTCTCAACTGCTTTACTGGGGTTGGACAAAGACTTTATATGACTTGACTGTGACGGACTTTACTTGACATTGACTTAATTACGAAAATTAATGAAATCTAAATACCTATATTTATCTGAAGGCTCATAAGGCCAAAGAAGCCAGAGTCATAAAACTGAATTAAAAAATAGAAACATTAGGACGTTGCCGACACTTTAGAAACCTTAATATTTACTAGCTGTGCCCCGCGGTTTTACCCGCGTTAAATTTTATAAATTATCGTACCCCTCCCCTGTAGGTGATATCATGATAATATGTAGCCTATATGTTGACCCGACCTCTTAGTAATATTCAAGCAACATTTGAAGTAAATCCATGCAGTACTTTTTGAGTTTAGCCCGGACATACATACAGACAAACAGACAAAATTCTAAAAACTATATTTTTGGCTTCGATATCGAATATAGATAACGCCCCAAGTATCCTTTTAAAAAAATATTAAAGTTTGACTTTACTACGATTCTATTATATGTATAGATATATATTATAATTAAAACTGACGTGAGGAGCTAACATAGTATACCTTAAAGGTTAAGGTTATTCACACGGAATAATTCGAACGAAAAGAACGTTAACCTACTCGGCCATTTTGTGAGTTACCCGTTACAGTCTCTGTTAAAACTAGCCTCCATTGCTAATGTACAAGATACGTCCAGAAGTGAAAACACTATTATAATTAAAACTGACCTCAGTTTAATTATAATAGTATTTTCACTTCTGGACGTATATTTATGTATCAGATATGGCGGATAGTCTCCACAGAGACTAGCCAACTTCGCAAGACATATTGTACTTTACATATTGTAATAGAGTCTACATACTCTATTGGATCTCATATTCCTATGTGATGGCGATCCGACACAACCGGAGAGAAATCAGGCATAAGGCGTTTTACATCCTGTGGGATGTAACACAATCAGCTTGGAGACTCCATACAATTACATTCTTGTCAAAAAATCTTAAAAACATCTCACTAAGGATTGAACCCAGGACTTCCTCATTTCTGGTTTAAAAACGCTAACACTATACCAATGGGGTAATCAAAATCGTTATATGACGAGAAATAAACTGCCAATACCTGGATTAAATGCGAGAACCTTACTAGTTTCTGAAATATTTCTCTTTGTTACCTAGTTAACAGATAGCTATAAACTTGCAAAGGACATCCATAGATATTATACCTATTATATAGTAGTTACTGTCCTATGCCCATCCAGTATGCCCTTTGGGAAATCTCAAAATCGTCTTTTAATACACCCGCGAGAATACACTACGCTTAAACATCATAAAATTTTCTCATACTTCCCGACATAATATAAAAGCTAATAAAAATATAAGATAAACAAATGATGGGACAGAGAAAATTAATTAGACCGCTACATTTTTAAAAATCCATAAAGTTTTGTAACATGATTGTTAGAAGAAATTCCCACATCATTATATTTTTAACGGATATAGGGCCAATTATAAATAGAACAGTGTCCAGAACATGATATAGCACGATTGAGCGGGAAACAAATGTATAGAATAGAAAAATGGAGGGACGCTCTTCAGTCCAGACCACAACATTTCGCTGGCTGGTCGACGCGACACCTTTGCGCGGCACCTCCTCAAAAACGAGTTAAAAAAAAACTTTTTTTTTAATGTGTGTGAAGTTATAACAATGCTATGGATTTGTAAATGTCTTAGTGAATGGCGGTTTTTGGCGGGAACGACAACCAATTGACGGATGATCTTCCCGCGCTTTTGCTTCAGGTGCGTTCATACATAGATAATATAAATTAATGACAACAATATCGAATAAAAGTACGGGTACATTCTTTAGTTTGCATACTTAGTAAATTGACATGTTTTTTTTTCTCAGACTAAGAGGCGTTTCAATACAATAAATCAAACGTCGTTAAAAGCCGTGTTGTATAGTGGATTGTGTCATTTACAGAATAAACTGCTTTGACCCAGTTCAAAAGACTTTTCATGAATTAAATGTGAACATGAAACATCAAAGCGGGCGATATTTCTATTGATTTAACATTAATTTAAATTTAGTTAATAGAGAAAATGGGTGTTGAGAAGTTGTTTTTTTCGTTTTCTAAGTAATAAGGTAAGTTAGGCGTCAGATATGAGCGAACTGCGGTGTGGTACGCACGTGGTTAGTGTTTGGACACAAACAAGTGAATTCTATTTTAGTGACGTTTCGTAATAAATGTTTGTGATAAATTGTAGTTGTGATTTATGTGATGTCCGCCATGGGCCTGTGTTCAGTTGCGTTTGTGTGTGTGACAAGTTTGGGCTAAACGATGTAAGTTCTCTTGTGATTATACGCGTTTGATGCTACGATTTTTCGTGAAAACTTTTTCGTTCTGCTTGGGTGTATATTTGGTAACCATTGAAAACAGCGTTGTAGGTATTTAAAGTAATTAGATCGAGGTTTGAAAGTTTATTTTAAATTAACCATAGAGAAAAATATAGATTAAAAAATCACATAAATAATTAGGTAAGAATGTTTCGTTGCAAGCTTTCAAATTAAAAAAAAAATGATAAAACACGCAAAGACAATATAGACTTTAAAAAAATTTAATGTTTAGTGAGTGATTAAGTAAGTGAGCCACTGATGTGATTTAATAACATTTCTTTAATTTATACACTTGGGACAACTTAAGCTACCAAGTAAATATCCGTGCTAAACTTTGCCGATTACTTACGGACCAGTTAGGGCCTAGCTATGAGTGATTTTTTTAAAGATGTTTTCGGATATCATAACGATTCCGAATAATTAATTTGGAAGGTTAACACACTCGTTTACGATAAGGCGACTTAATTATATGACCTCATTATTAATTTTGAAGCATTGTTTTATCCTGTATACTGTTCGTTGAAAGCATTATGACTTGCTAAAATATGTATAAGTATATTCTACTTAATTTACTGTGAAGAGCCACGTTAAAACCTATACCATGAATAGAGGTTAATGTAGAGAGAGTCTAAACCTCCGAAATTAATAATAATAATTAGATGTTATAATATTTTCATAATCTTTAAATATATTTTTCAACTTAAATTTTATGTCTACACGACATAAAATTTTAGTTGAAAAAAATATAAAAAACAGGCTTTTATAGAAAACCTAGCTTAAAAAACCTAAAATTAAAAAAGAAATGTATAATGCGTGGGGTACGTGGTGTCAATAGTTATAATATTTAGTGACAGATATGTTTAGAAATATTATCATTTTGATAATATCTTAAAAAGCATCAAACCTTTTATCACAGTAATATTTTCTTTCCATTTTTTGTTTGATTTTCTATAATAGCATGAGTTAATTTTTAAAAATTATTATTTAGTTTTTAGTTGGATTTTCTATTAAAGCGTGTTTTTTAGTTTGTAAAGATTATTTTATTTATCTCTAAACGCTTGGTATAAAGAGACTAGGGAAACAATAAATCGCTAATCCTGTTTAGTATTGTATGGAAAACGGGTCTCACTGTTTAAAATATTGAATAATCATTGGTCTTTGATAACTACGCCAAATTTCGATTTCATCATACGTTTTGATGGGGGTCAAAATCATTTTCAAAGTTTCCATTACATACTAACAAACATACCTTTCAAAGTTTCCATTACATTCGAAGCTAATAAAAGGGTGTTATAAAATAGACTATTTGTTCATTAAGCCGTTGATTGCACTTTTGCCAATATATGCTAATATTTATAATTTACAATCCTAGTTTTTTATTTGATATTTCTATTTTGTTATGTAATGTTTATTGTGATGTAAACACATAAATCACAACCAAGCAATTTGACAAATTAGTTACCTACCTGTACCTATGTGTTCATTATTTAGAGATTTCCTTCTCACTATATTGTATTCGATGTTTCGGTTCTCTTTTTAGATCTAAACCTATTAAACCTCTTTGAACCATAAATAATTGGCATCCTATCAAAACTTTATACGTTAGCATAAAAATTTGACGTAAACTGCCAACCATTTAAGAATATGCATAGAAAATTTAACAAATGAGTAGTTACGCGGCGAAAGTAGTATACGAATTTCATAAGTGTAGCCAATTTTACTTCATCATAATCATCATATCATATCAGCCCAAAGACGTCCATAGCTGGACAAAGGCCTCCCCAAAGATCTCCACAATTGCTATCTATTTTACTTACTCAAAATATTATATTACTTAAAATAAAACACTTGCTTTTTAATATATGGCATTTACAGTTATTTGACTACGATGCGGAAAGTTATTAATGGATGGATTAATTTCTTAATTTTAATAAAATATCTTTACATATACTTTAAAAATACCGTATGTCGTAGGTAAAAATGTTTTCCCTTATACTGGGCTAAGTACAAGTTATAATAAATAAATGTTTTGGGACAACTACCACACGGCCATCTGATCCCAAACTAAGTTGAGCTTGTACTATGAAAACTAGATAACTGATATACTACATATACTAATTTTCTTTTCTAATACATACTTATATAGATAATTAAACCCAGACTCAGGACAAACAGACATGTTCATCAACACAAATATCTGGGTCCGTGGCTTAGGCCCCCAGTGGTCGAGGCACCTGTGGCCGACGCCCCCGATTCGATTATTTTAATTCAAAGCAATTTTTGATCAAATGTACTATCAGGCACAAAAATCTTTTACAGAAATAATAAATGTCTAATGGTGGTATATGTATAATACATTAAATCATAATTATATTTATGTCATAGCAATGCTTTTATATTGGATGTATGTTTTGAAAAATGAAAGTCTTAGTTATTTTTCATTATTTTTATATATTGTTGTAGATTGGAATTTTGTTACTGTACTTTTCACTCGTAATTTTCCAATTTTCGTTACATACAATTTTTAATAAATAATGGACTTATATCCTTATTTCTAGAACGCAACGCAAATCCAGCGTGCTACAATGTTTTTCCAACAAGTCTATATTTAACTATATTGTAAATATTTCGCACAAGCCCTTGTGAAGGATCTTCGCTCGTCATTATGAGATGACTTTCGTATCGGTTACATATTGCAATATTCAATAACTTGACTCAGGTGTGAAAGAGATATACTTAATATCTATTCATACCTCCTTATTATTTTAAATGTTGTAGACAAAAAGATGGACTTTTTATTGTTGCCAATAACTGGTTTGGCTCAGTTAGCTAACGATTTGGTTCAAGTTGAAAGATAATATTTCTACATGGTAATTTATTATAAATGTATATTAATATATTTTATATTAATAACATTCACTAACATTTTATATGAGGTCTTTTTAATTTCTTGATGATTGTACATAATAAATATGTTTTTAATGTAGAAAAAGGTGTGTAAGGATAAGGTTAAGAGGCGATCTATTTTCTGTGCAATTTGATAGATAACTTTTGTTTGGCAAGGAATAATATTATTACAGTGAAATACTTTTCTCATTTACTGTACTAAGTGAAAAAGCACAAAAATAAAATGATATAAAATAAATCCGATCGGGGGCGTAGGCCACAGGTGCCTCGACCACTGGGGGCCTAAGCCACGGACCCAAATATCTGTCCTGGGTGGGAATCGAACCCACGACCTCCAGCGTGAAAAGCAAGCATTTGCCAACCACGCCAACAGGCCTCTCTACATAATACATGCATATTATAATTACACTACATTAAGACATAGAACAAACAATCGTGCTCATCACACAGAGATTAGACGTAGGTAGGGATCGAATCCTCCACCGCTGGCTTATCAGATAGGGTCACTAACCACTAAACCAAGCAGCCAGTCAAGTGAGAGCAAAACTTGGCACAAAATAACACGAATACAATCAGGCGCACTAATTTGTTATGTTGTCTGTGTTTATCCATCAGCTAGGCGTATCGTAGTACATCTCAATCCATCCGTTTCACTCCGGTACATTAATCTTTAGTTATTTTACGACACCTTGCTGCGTTATTATTAGAATAACATTGGCCCATCAATCATAAAATACCTTAGTACCTACGTATGTAGTTCGTTGGGCAAATTTTATTTGTGAATCTAACTCACGAGCGTTTGAATTAAGAAAAAACCGGCCAAGTGCGAGTCGGATTTGCGGACGAAGGGTTCCGGTTTACGATTTATGACGTATTAAAAAAAAAACTACTTACTAGATTTTGTTCAAACCAATTTTCGTTGTTAGTTTACATGGTAATGTACATCATATATTTTTTTTACTTTTATCATTCTCTTATTTTAGAAGTTACAGGGTAGCCAAAGTTTTCCAAAGTGGAAAAATGAGTGTCCCCCCCTCATTTTTCCACTTTGGAAGTGTTTCTCGCGCAAACTATTCGGTTAAGAAAAAAATTATGCTAGGAACCTCAATATCATTTTTGAAGACCTATCCATAGATACCCCACATGTATGGGTAAGATGAAAAATAAATTTTTGAGTTTCATTTCTATGTATGGGGAACCTCCAAAATTATTATTATTTTTCTATTTTTGTGTAAAAATCTTAATGCGGATCACAGACTTACCAAGTACACATCTACTTACCAAGTTTCAACAGTACAGCTCTTATGGTTTCGGAAAAAAATGGCTGTGACATACGGACGGACAGACAGACAGACATGACGAATCTGTAAGGGTTCCGTTTTTTGCCATTTAGCTACGGAACCCTAAAAACCGGCCAAGTGCGAGTCAGACTCGCGCACGAAGGGTTCCGTACTATTATCTAAAAAACGAGCAAAAAATTCACGTTTCACGTTCGGAGCCCCCTTAAATATTTATTTTATTTTATTTTTTAGTATTTGATAATAAAGCGTCAACAGAAATACATCATCTGTGAAAATTTCAACTGTCTAACTATCACGGTTCATGAAATACAGCCTGGTGACAGACAGACAGACAGCGAAGTCTTAGTAATAGGGTCCCGTTTTACCCTTTGGGTACGGAACCCTAAAAATAGCACAGATACTAGAATACGAATGACGGTCACCGTAGCCTAGTTGGTAGTGCTCCTGCCTACGAAGCTGGTGGTCCTGGGTTCGAATCCCGGTAAGTGCAAATATTTGTGTGATGAACACGAATATTTGTTTCTGAGTCATGGATGTTTTCTATGTATAGTATAAAAGTATTTATCTATTTATATAAGTATGTATATCGTCGCCTGGTACCCATAGTACAAGCTTTGCTTAATTTGGGGCTAGGATGATCTGTGTGAAAAAAAAAAGAAAAAGAATACGTAGAGCAAGTGAACAGAGGAGATAAACATTACTTTGTTGAATGGCGTGTTGTAGTAGAAATCAGGGCTGGCAGTTTGGGCACGGGTCTATAGGCCCCGTGTCCTTTGGGACCCAAATTTATTGCGTGACTGGTAAGTACTACGCTACACAGAATACCGCAGCCAAATAAATGCGAATAAGCTCTAGAAATGTTATGTTTTCTTACTTATATGTTAGCTTACATTCGATTAAATATATGAGGCGCTCACAGCTAGATGCTCTCACCGGTCAGTCATAAATTACGAGGTCAAGCAACTAGGCTCGCGGTCAGTCCATAGATGGGTGACCGCGAAAGTGGTTTAATTTCTGAGCGTCTCCGTGCTTCGGAGGGCACGTTAAGCTGTTGGTCCCGGTTGTAGCCATTAGGCAACAGTCGTTAAGCCATGTCAGAGGCCTAATGGGCGGCTTGAACAACTCTGACACTAGGGTAACCACTGCCCACACGATAAGTAAGTAAGTAAGTAAGATTCGTATAAATAAGACAATACATAATTTCAGTTGATTTGCAAATAATGTAACAGGAATAGTTTAATTTAATTTACAAAAGTCTAATTTTCAAAAGTCACGGGTCGACTGACTGAGTCGACCCGTGACCACGGCTGGTGCAATCCATGCCGAAACGTCGGGTAACCAAGGTAATGATTTACCTAAATCTTTATCGCGATGAGACCCGTGTCCACAGTATATAAAAAATGTGTACAAATCGCGAAAGTTTAAAAACATGAATAGAGTTTATCAAATAATTGCCGTTTTTTGTTTAGTGGAACGAGGATTCGGTAATTTGTGAGGGAAACACTGGATCTTGCAAATGTCCACAGGCTGCAGTCAGCGCTAATTACATCAGCAAGCAAGTAATACGTAAAATCAAGTACTCTGAATTATTATTTGTCGAATTACTTATCCTGGTGATCTGTAATACAGGTTCTATAAGAAACCTACTTCAGACATCAGCTCTCACAAAGGAATATGTATAGATATCAATTTAGTTTTAAGTATTGTAACTACCTTTGTGGGGAAATAAGATAAATTATTATTATTATTACTTATAAGAAAGATATAATACAGGAGCATGTAAGATGTACAGTCAGCTCCAAAAGTCGATGAACAGAATGTATATTTAACAGTACAGTTACGGCGTCAAATCAGGGTAATCTAATGATATATTTAATGGATGTGCTGGCGTCTGTACAGACTTTTTATCTATAATATATAATTAATTTATAATTATTTCTAGGTACATATAGATATTTAGGTACACGGATTGTAGGAAATAATTTACTATAAGATTTATTTTATAACAGTAACGATATTTAGCTAACTTAAATTAAGTTATTAAGGAACATGTGTAGGTTTAATTATCTAAATTTTAAATTTTAGCTATATTTTTACTACATATTGGCTGAATGGTTCTGTCTATATTAAGGTATGAATTAAATATTATTATTATGGCGGACCTTGTGTTTATAACGACGGTCGCGCTTTAATGCTACCACCGGATCCAATGCGCCCCAACTGAGAAGACCCAGCGAAACAAACTCAGCGGGTGTCTCTACTACCGGAGATCGGAGAGCACGTTAAGTTACCGGTCTAGGTTGTCATTAAAAAATATACCTACGACAATAGTAACAGTTCTATACCTGCTACGATTGTCGTAGGTATATTTTTTAATGACAACCTAGACCGGTAGCCTAACGTGCTCTTCGAGATACGGTTATCATTAAGAATAAATAACTGTTCCCAATGGTTCTCAATTGTTAGATGACAATCGCTTTGTTCTGTAATGCTGACCCCAAGAGACTTGGCAAATTGGCTACAAAGAAGTTTAGATATGCACCCATTTGTGTAGCATGTGTCATTTAACAAGGTACACTTACAGAATTCGTTAGTAATATAATAAAATATGCAAGACGAAAACACTGCTTGATTGACAGACCAGCTGTAACCCGCAGTTTCACCCACGTTAAACTTAAAAAATTGTAGCCTATGTGTTAATCCAGGGTGTCAGCTTACTCCATACAAAATTTTATTAAAATCGCTCCAGTCGTTTAGACGTGAAGAAGTAACAAAAATACACACTCTCAAACCTTCGCGTTTATAATATTAGTGTGATATACAAACGCCAGCACATCAAGCTACCCCAATCAGTCAAATTTCCCTAGTTGAAAGTGAACCTTATGCTTATGTGATAAAGTTGCAAATCTATAAAAGAAATTTGACAGATTTGGGTAGCTGGATATACTGGCGTCTGTACATCTTAAAACGAACACTTCGCGTTCCCTAATTAAGATTTATGGCAAAAAGTATTTCATACACGGTAATTTACGTAAAGAAATCTTAATTTGGAAAAATATACTTATGAAAAGGCAAGTAATGAGAACTCCCGGCGGAAAAACTGTGGACTATAAATGCTGGTATCCTTTTAATTACGACATTAAACCTTTTTATGTGAACGTGAGTATTATTTTTAGTTTAGATAATTTCTTATTTGGGGCGGCAAAAGCAGCTGCGGGAAGACAGCGATCTGTTTGTGGCACAGTCGCTGTGCCGGACTGGCAGGAGTCGGGGGAGTAGAGTAGGGGAGGGCAATCCCGAGCCATGACATGGCGCAAAAGGGGGCCACCGGAGCAGCTTACCCGCGTTCCCGGGACTCCTCCCATCAGACGCCAAGAGCAGTCCACGGCAGGTTTAGTCGGTGCGAGTCCGACATACCCACCCGCAGACACTTTACGTGGGTGGCATGCGCGAAAAAAGGTTAATTTCTTACTTAGTACTTACGAGATATTGTAGTAAGGATAGACGGTTGGATTGTGGAGTCAGTGGTTCAAACCCGCGTACCCTGGGTTTGAACTTGATACTATAAACTTTTTGAATTCGCCTACGTATATCAATTAATAATCTCGCTCTCAAAATGGTGAAGGAAAATATTGTCCAAGTGTACATGATGGCGTGTCCGCCGACTCGCACTAGGGCAGAGTAGGGGGATATGGACTATCCCCTGGCTTTGTGAGAGAAGGTGCCAGTTATGATGTGTATTAACCACAAACCAGGTCCATGATGGGCATGCTTACTAAAATAACTACCCTTGCCATGGTTTTAATAAATTTCTTATGGATTAGGAATTTTTTTAAGTGAAACCTTCTTTTGAGTACTTTATGGGTGAACAAAAATCACGGAACTCATGTTATCCTCACCGAACTCTTTCCGTGAGCTATATTTATTCTGTGTTTAAAATAATATGTGTATTTTTTGGAAGAACAAAAAGCGTCATATTCGCGTCATCGTCACCGCACGCTTCCCATATATGTATACTGTGTATAATAAATGTACATCTTCATACCTAAAAATTGTTTCCACTTCTATCGGCAGTCCCCAAAGACTGCTGCGTATGTGTTTTTTTTTTATTTTACTGTTATACTACATACATAATTTAAAGACATATTTATTTAAAAGACTCACGCCTGTTTCCCAGAGGGGTAGGCAGAGACAACGGACTTCCATTTGTTACGATCCTTGCATACCTCTTTCGCTTCGTTTACTGACATAATATTCTTCATACATACTCGCCGGTTTAGGGTACTCCTGACCTGACCTTTCTTAAGTACGTCTCCGATTTGATCGGAGAATGTTCTACGAGGTCTTCCCCTTCCGGTTGTACCATTCACACAGGCCAGGTATACTTCTTTTGTCAATCTTCTTTGTCTATGTTATGTAAAAACTCAAGGGTAGATATATATTTTGTAGAGTAAAACGTAATTTCTAGTGAATTAAATCCCTGTATCCGATCTGATCACCCGATTGAGGACAACTATTATGGTTTACACAAATGGTTGTCCTATGCGGGATTCGAACCCGAAAAACGAGGGCAACCACCTAAACCAATGCGCCACACGTGCAACCAAGTCTACGATTTACTTAAATGATCCAATCTTCCTCCCAAATCGTCGTACTTCCGCTTTCCGACCCTTGATACAACACATGTACATACATAATGTATCAATGCAACGACACTTACAAGTTTTTACAACACTTGTTTTTGCTTCTTATTGCCTTGTTGGGTTCTGTGCAGACGAGCCACTTTTCAACTACAAAAATGTTGCTTCGGAAATGTTGCCGTAACAATTTAAGCTTGTCACGTGAAGATGAGAAAATGTGTAAGTTATGAAACTAACCCATTATAAATAAAACTTTGTTCAAGATTGTAAAACATGGTTAGGGTCAATTATCGCTATTTAGAGATAACACCGATAGTGTAGAAAAAAGTGTCATGTTTTGTATTCCAACTTTATTGGTTTTCTGTATTTTATTTATTTATTTACTCATTAACAATTTGCATTGTGTTTGAATCCGTATAGAATACATATCAATTAAATTATACAATAGAAAAAATAATAAATTGAAATAATAACAAAACAACAAAATAAAATAATACGATACAATAGTCCACACATTAAATTTAAATAAAATAAAAACAAACTACAAAACATTAATTTGACACGTCATTACAAATACCATTCAGATTATAATTATTTTAACTACGGATATTGTGATATATAAAAAAAATAAAGTGGTTTAATCTATTTATGAATTAAATTTAGCTGTAATATCAACAACAAAGTGGCCCGTCTACCTATGTCCTTAATGGTGAGGGTAGTTAATGCGCGCGGGGGTCGCTCATTAAAGGGTTCGTTAGCTCTATCAGAGCGGTTACGGGTTATATCGCCTTTTTATAGATGTTTGAATTTGTTTTAATTAACACTTTCGATGCTCGTTTGGCGCTCGTTCCTTTCCGAACGCACTACAAACTTGATTGTTTGAGTGTTAACTTGATTGGGTTTAGAAGTTGCTTTTGAAAGGACTTATTCCTGAATAATTTAACATAGTAATTCATTCCAAATGAATTTAAATAAATAAATAAGTTTCCTGTTACAACTGTGTTAATACTTTTTTATTTATTTATTTCTTAACAGATGTTGTTATTATCCCTTCTCAGAGACTTAGAAAAGTAGTCGATTGACTGCACGTGTGGCAGCGGCTAAGGCAGTCGCCTCGACGCTACGTGTCGCGGGTTCGAGTCCCGCGCCGGACAACTATTTGTGTGACCCATAAATATTTGTTCTGAGTCTGGATGTAATTTGTGTCCGTATATTATATGTTTGGAAAGTACCTGCGGCACAGGGATCAGATAGCCTAGCGCGAGCGTAGTCTTTAAAAAAAATCAATTTTATTTATTGAGATACAATACAAACCTCTTTATTGTACACCAGAACTAACAAATTACAAGCACTTATTATATGTACAAAGGGCGATCTTATCGTTAGTTGCAATTTCTTCCAAACATACAGTGTAGTAAGAAATTAAATGAAGAAAAAAAGAATAACAGAGCCACCTCATACCATCCCCTAGGTGTAGTAAAAGTGACTAAGGGATACACCTGGTAGCCGGGCAGAAGCCCCTCCTGTGTACAAGCTACCACTTAACTGCAGTCGCCAACTCACACGTCAAGCTCGGTGACTAAGGTAAACCCCTCGAGATGGTAAAGTTATAGACATTTTTGGGGGAGGCCTATGTCTAGCTGTGGACGATATGAGCCTGAATTTGAAATGGCACGTGGATAATTTGTTTGTTCATAAAGAATTAATTATTTCTCCACAAGGAAATAGGTACTAGCTAGATTAAAAACGATTACCTCTAGATTGTAGATTTCAATAGTACCTTAACCCATACATAGTTATATTATGTGACTCAGTATCTATACATATAATAAAACCGTAGGAAAATCAAAACTGTACATTGAATATTTTTTTAAAGGATACTTGTGGCGTGATCTACAATCGATATCGAAGCCAAGAATATAGTTTTTAGAATTTTTGTCTGTTTCTCTGTATGTATGTCCGGGCTAAACTCAAAAAGTACAGCATGGATTTATTTCAAAATTTGCATGAATATTACGAAGAGATCGAGTCAACATATAGGCTAGATATTATCACGCTATCACCTACGGGGGAGGAGCTGTGACAATTTATAAATTTTAACGCAGGTAAAACCGCGGGCAAAGCTAGTATTATATAAGAGGAAATGACACATGAACATGTAACTAAAAATATGTTTCTATGCTATTCCGCTTTACGAGCATGCCGTAGTCGATTTTGCAATTTTAACAACATTTTGTTATGTTGTAGGACAAATCAGATTTGTTTTACCTACCGCAATTTCATGTTAATAATAGTAATCTAAGGACCGACATATTTCCCAGTTGAATCCCAGTAAGTAGATACTTTTGTGACCTTTATATAGCTTATTGATAACTACTAAACATAATTTCTTGTTTAAGCATAGAATTAATTCAAGTTCGATCGAGTTTGTGTGACAAGAAATTAACTTTTTTTTCAGACATGTAGACTCTTAAAAATTCTAAAGTACCCTGTACTGTTAGGACAATCTACAACAGAAAGAGATGTAATAATATTCTACTTAGTGTACTATTGCCCGTTCTACGGCACGGCGACGGGGTTTGACACAAAAATGTAATTAACCACATAATTGGATTAAAGATTATCGCAACATTTGACACCTGTTTCCTACGAAACTTAATATAACATGGGAGGCGTTATTTTTTCTAATTTTCGGGTACATTATATAAGTTGCCATCACTCCTGTGTGATATAAACTTATTCTTTTACTACTAGAGGGGTAGGGCCCAACATTCATTCGCTCAAAGAGCAACCCGACTGGGTAAGTACCTCCACCTTACAGAATACATTCTTAATAACTTTAATGTTGTGTTTCCGCGTGTGTGTAAGGTCGTCAGAGCTCATTGTGGTGATGGGGAAGGGTCCGCAACACTTGCTTGCTGACTCTTAAAGGCCGGCAACGCCCCCGTGACACATCTGGTGTTGCGAGTGTACATGGGCGGCGCTGATCACTTACCATCAGGTGACCCGCTTGCTCGTTTGTCGCCCTATGCCATAAAAAAATACTATATATAAGTTGAATTTGACATGCATGACACATTAGACAGGGAGGTTTGACATCCCCTCGTCTTTTTAATATCTATGTCAATGACTTGATTAAGGAACTTAGCAGTACACATGTCGGATGCTTTGTGGACGATGTGTGCGTAAATAACCTGAGTTACGCAGATGACATGGTGCTCTTGAGTCCTTCAATTGGGGGTCTTAGACAGCTGTTGAGGATATGTGAGTCTTATGCCGTGTCACACGGTTTGAAGTACAATTCAAAAAAGAGTGAGTTCATGTTATTTAAATCTTACAATAAAGGGCCATCCATAATACCACCACTCACACTTAACGCAGTGACTTTGAACCGTGTCACGCAGTTTAAGTATTTAGGCCATATAGTCACCGAAAACATGTGTGATGATCTATCTGGATATTGAGAGAGAGCGTAGGTCATTGTCGGTACGTGGTAATATGTTGGCGCATAGGTTTGCTCGATGTACAGCTGAGGTCAAGATCACGCTTTTTAAAGCATGTTGCCAAGAATTTTACACGAGTAGCCTATGGGCCAGCTTCACTCAGAAATCCTACAATGCCCTACGCGTTCAATACAACAACATCTTCAGGGCTCTGTTCCGGCTACCACGCTTCTGTAGTGCGTCAGGTATGTTTGCCGATGCTTGCGTGGATGACTTTTATGCAGTAATGCGAAAAAAGATTGCATCACTGACGTACAGGGTGCAACGTAGCTCGAACAGAGTCCTGAGGATGGTGGGTGAACAGCTAGATTCAGCCCTGGTTGGTAGGTTCACCGAGTACATGTTGTTAAGTTTCGGTGAGTCTGCCCATGTGGTATGAATTTATTATGTATACTAACATAGCCTGTAAGATATATTGTTACTAACACTATGAATCTGCTGGTCTGAAAATAAATGATTTGTATTTTTATTTTTTTTGTTTTTTTTTATTTATTATTTTCTTTTCTTTACCTATGCCATGCCTTTTAACCTAAAGTGCTAACAATATTAAAGAAATACTCGTTCTTTACATATGTTTTATGAAAATACATATAGTACTCGTATATGCTAATTTTTGAACAAAACCGTGTAGAGTTGCTTAATTTGACGGCGCATTTTCAGCCTATTTTCGAATATATCCATCCGTCTTTTATTTTATATACTACTCCATCCAAGATTTGCTTGTCTTCTTAAAAATAACGCACAGTATGCGTGGTATCTCAGCTGTTCATATGCACCTCGTTGTACACGGGGGCTCTGTGGATTAGATATACCCAAAAGTCCTATAATGCTCTACGGATCCATTATTTAGGGCCATTTAGGGCCATGTTGCGGTTGCCAAAGTTCTGCAGTGCCTCGTTGATGTTTGCACTACTGCGAAAAAAAGTTGTATCCCTCCTATACAGGCTACGCAATAGTCAGAATGAAATGCTGCGCTCCATAGCAGCTCGTTTTGACAGCCCAATTGTGTGGGTAATGGTCCAAAAGATCAAATCTGTTCTAGATATTAAGTACTAACATATGCTAATGTAATTGTAACTAACATGATTTTTATTTTATATTATTATTATTTTATTTGATTTAATATTGATACTAACATAGAATAAGTGTATTGTTACTAACAAAATGGACCCTTTGTTGGACTGAAAATAAATGATTAATAATAATATGTAGCTTCTGAGTAAATAAAAACACGCGCATATGTCACACTTCCTTATTGTATGTCATTGTATATATGTATATACGTAGCTCTCTTTTGCTTAGCTTCCGTGGCGTCAGAATACGTAACTCTCCTACTTTCTACGTCATATTTGTCTTGTCTCTCGTGTATTGAACATTTAAATTTAAATACATTTTGATACAATTTAAATACATTTTGATATAAATATTTGATATAAAAACACGCGCATATGTCACACTTCCTTATTGTAGTGCTGTATGTTTTTGTATATATGTATATACGTAGCTCTCTTTTGCTTAGCTTCCGTGGCGTCAGAATACGTAACTCTCCTACTTTCTACGTCATATTTGTCTTGTCTCTCGTGTATTGAACTATATCTAAAAATAACATCTCCTCAATACGTCACTCCCGATTCTCGTTCATTAAATTCATTTTTTAAACATTAATTAATCATTGCATCGCCTCCTAACAAAACCTACAAACAAATCGATCCAAACATTTATGATCTTATGTCCTCCTATCCGAATTTCGGCCACGGCGGCCAGTCTCAACAGAGATTAGTCATCTGAGCGGGACATATTATAGGGTTCAAGTGTGTGCGCAAACACAGGCGCACTTTCTGTTCCATCACTCTCATGATCCGATGGGACGCCTAGTGACATGACTGGAAAGAGGTCAGGTACAGGACTGACGGTATTACGTACTCTCCGAGGCACAGGGGTATAATACCGCCAACTCCCAGACTTCGGGCAGATGCTGAGAAATTTATATTTTTACAGAAAAGTCCCAAAATCACTTTTGGTCCGACCCAGGATTTGAACCCAGGACATCGTTCTCTGCGGGTGAACACGCTACCGCTAGACCAACGAGGCAGTCAATTTATGATCTACGAAGCCACTTACAGATTGAGACATAGACTTACGTTCCAATCTTATATCACCTCTTTTTTTGGAGTCGGTAGCTACAAATTTACTTTTTCCTGTGTGTTTGCAATTGAATGAATAAATTTTGACCCTTCTACTACCAACCCCATA
The DNA here is from genome assembly GCA_951640165.1 of Pseudoips prasinana. Classification (NCBI taxonomy): domain Eukaryota; kingdom Metazoa; phylum Arthropoda; class Insecta; order Lepidoptera; family Nolidae; genus Pseudoips; species Pseudoips prasinana. The sequence continues at coordinate 39,514,972 of OX621236.1, read as the reverse complement.
TTTTGTAATAGAGATTTTAATTTAATTCAATATTTTATTAATTTTATTTTGCTGATTTCAATGTAATTTTTAGTGCATTTGATTGGATCCCGCGAAATTTTAGCATTGAATACAATCAATAGTGTGAGCTGTGTTGTGTGATAATTGTGTGTATAACAAATGACAAAGACCAGACTAAGGGTGTTACCACACCAATCGGTCGATCGTCGATCGATGTCATCGATCGGCATCGGTCGACGTTGATCGATTGGTGTAGTAGCTTTAATTGATCGACGGATACCGGTTGACTAACTAATCGATCGATTGCCGGTCGATGGCATCGGTCGACAGCATCGGTCGACGTAGATCGATTGACCGCAGCTATATTCCATCAGTTTCTTTCAAAATGTATTCACAAGAGAACGCGTTGTTGTTGGCCAGTACGATTTTGCTCGTCCTATTATTACGGAGACGCAAACGCAGAATACTCTGGATGCGACTGTTTTTAAAGTCAAAGATCGCTTACATTCTGCAAATTACATTTTAAACAGTGGTTTTTTGGATGCTTTTCACAACTGAACACATAAACACACATGCCACGTAGTATGTGCCCGGGGCGCGGGCGGGCACCGGGTGACATGGGGAGCTCAAGCAGCTCGATCGACGTCGATTTATCCATTCTACTATCGATCGACGTCGACTAATCCATTCTACCATCGATCGATGGCATCTGTCGACTATCGACCGATTGGTGTGGTAACACCCTAAGTATTAAGTGACTGAAGCTCATGATATTGCTTCAGAGTTACCGCTGATTACGGTGAAAGAAGTGAATTATAACACCTATTACTTTCTTTTACTTTTTTATTTTATATAATAATAAATTTATTTACAATCCAAAACGAAACATAAATACATAAGCATCATCATAAGACAAACAGTTACTTAGTACAATGTTATTAACAAAACGGTTAGTCCCCTGACCTTCAAAATAAATAAAACCTGTGCTTCGAAAAAATATTCAAACCAAGTTTTACACAATTATGTATATTCTACTAGCTAAGCGGTTTTACCCGCGTTAAACTTTATAAATTATAGTCTATGTGTTAATTCAGGGTGTTAGCTAACTCCATACCAAATTTTAACGTAACTACCAGCTGTTTACATCTGAAAAAGTAACAAACATATACACTTACAAACTTTCGCCTTTATAATATTAGTGTGATTCTTCTTTTCTTTTCAATTCGCATCATGCGGTTACCAGCAACCCTCAAAAATAAGTACTTAATCGTAAATGCTAAGTAAATAACGTACTACGAACAGACAACGAATAAAATACCAATTCCAGGCGGTTCATTTTAACTGGTAGCGTTTACTGCTTGGCAGCATCTAGTGTGGTTTTATAATAACTATGTAATTTACAACAATGTGAATGCCATTTGTTACACATTCAACTGCTATACGTAGTTTAGAGCTTTGTCTTAACTACGTACGTGTTCGGTATTACAACGAAGCAATGAACTTACTTAATTATCTGCCTTTATTATATACACAATTAGCAAACTGGACATTGGCTAAATTGTTCTTTGTTTCTTATTAATATTATTTAAAGCTATCTAGATGCCGCTGTTACTTTACTTGGTTTAGCTGAAAGTAGTTTATATATAAGTTTTTATGTGTGTGTGTATTGTAAGTATACAGTCATCTTCTTTGCCCTCGCCTCTTCCCGTTACGTGGGGTCGGCTTTCTTAATCTTTCTGCGCCGATAACTTCGCTGATAAGTGTCCTCAACTTTAAGGTCAAGCTCTTGCATGTTTTTCTGGCCATTTTTCATCCAAGCAGTTTGCGGTTTACCTCTCCCTCTCTTTCTTGTAGCCATGGAAAGCCCCTTTTTACGATTGGTCATCGGGTCTACGAATAATATGCCCGTACTACCACAGCCTGGACTCTGTTATCTTTACAGTAAAAGGTGTTACTTTAGTCATCCTGCATTCCCGTGTCGTGTTTGTTACCAAACTCTTCCAGGGAGTGTTTTTATTAGAATTTTACCTTAAGGGCGCTCGAAGTGATAATTTTTTTAGAAATAGAACATCCCAAACACAGTTAAATATTAAATTTGGAAACAAAACATATGTGCGCCATGTTTTACTCTTTCGAGCATACAAATACAGCAGCAACTGATTGGATAACATTTCCATACGCATACCTACTGAAAAGCTAGATTATTTGACTATAATTCATTATTATTAGAAACAGAAAACCCTTTAAAAATACTCAATTGTTATAATTTATATTAAAATAAATCATGGATGCTATAAAAACCTTTCTCTGCAAGTCACTGTATTCAAGTCTACTGTATTTTAAATTTAAAGAATGACAAAGTTTTCGCATATTCAAACGACACTAACGCTAAGAAGATATGGCTACTATATCTCTTTTATTATGGTAGGTACATTGGAAAAGGTTAAAAAACCGGCCAAGCGCGATTCGGACTCGCCCATGAAGGGTTCCGTTACAGCAAGTGTTTCAGTTGATAAATGAAAGCAAATTGCGGTTTACGATTTATGACGTATTAAAAAAAACTAATTGCTACATCTCGTTCAAACCAATTTTCGTTATTAGTTTGCATGGTAATGTACATCATATATTTTTTTTTAGTTTTATCTTATTTTAGAAGTTACAGTTTTCGCTCATTTTACCACTTTGGAAGTTTCTCTCGCGCAAACTATTCAGTTTAGAAAAAAATGATATTAGAAACCTCAATATTATTTTTGAAGACCTATCCACAGACACCCCAAATGTATGAGTACGATCAAAATTTCCCGCGACCCTTGCAAGAAGGTCGGTCAACCTTGTAGGGGGCCTGCACAGCCTTGGCCTTACAGTGGCATGCCTACGGTGTTATACCTGCAACATAATTACGTATTTAGTTCCCGTAGAAATGAGCGGGTACATGTGTATGTGCTTAATTGTATGGTTACCCAAACAAACTCACGTATTCACAGTAAAGTTATCAAAACTTCGTGCTCCGAACACAATACTGGATTAGTTCCGTGTTTTTGGGTTTACCGTCCATTGTCTACTAGATATAATCCTAACTCCAGTCTAAGCTACTGTCGGGAACGAGAGATTAGTTTTGCGGTTGCTTCATAGGAACTGATTTCAACAATGATAAACATGTGATGTCAGACATAGGAATATTTCATGATCTAAATGTACATATAAATGTTTGAATCCGTACATAAATTTTTGTTGTGTTTGTTAGTTAGTTTGTATTCTTTTCCCAACTCAAATGCGGAACCGATCAGCTTGAAATTTGAAACACGCACTTAAATTTAAAAAAAAATAATTGCACGATTAGTAATGTAAAGCGTTAATATAATCTCAAAAGTGACGGATTTATATTGGATCTGCCCTTATGTATCGTACAGACGCCAGCACATCCAGCTACTCCAATCAGTCAATATTCTTTAATAGATTTTCTACATTATCACATAAGCATAAGGTTCACTTGAAATTGGGGCAATTCGACAGATTGGAGTAGCTTGATGTGCTGGCGTCTGTACGTAGCTTAACGCTGGGCGCATACTGGGGTTTGATACACGCCGGACGATTAAACTTATGATTTCCCAGTTTGGAGACAATTAGCTCTTGCTTAATTTCTTTTAGGTTGAGTGGGATATTTTACGTAAGCGTTGCATTTGCATTTTCTTGGTCCAAGTTAGAGAGGCCGAGATTTGTGTAGTAGGGCTTACTACAAAACTTCTGATTATTTAAGTGACAAAACAGCATGGAATTGAAACGCTCTAGATTAAAACATTTAAGTACAATGTAATATTAATATATAAATATTTTACAAAAGGATTCCTACTGAGTTTTCTGTCAGTGTTTCTCAGTAGCTGCGACGTCATGTACTGCCCGGTAGGGTAAAAAAAAATTGTCGATTTTGAATTTTGAATGACCCAAACCAGCCGTTGGGCTACTTTTATTTATTTATTTATTTATTTATTTATTATAATAGATACATCATCAACTTAACACTAAACATTTGAAGATGACAAGTTTTTCAGTTTAAGACTAGGTGTTAAATCACTACAGATGTATACAACATTCGTAAAAAAATAGTCTTAAAATATACTAAATACAAAAAAGAAACAATATATAATACTATACTACTAATGCAAATTAAACTTAACCTAAAAATAGACATTTAAATTTGGATAAAAGTAAAAACAGAGAAACGTAGAAACATAACATTTTTAACTAAAGACTAAATAATTTTGATAATTAACAAATAAATTGAGATATCTATAAATTATATTATTTATTAAATATAAGTTGAATTATTGCTTAATTGAATCAATACAATTCTTAGCAAACTGGCGAATGTTTTTGCAATTGAAAATATCAATGTTTTCAACACAGTTTACTTTATTATATGTCGATAAAAGCCTTTTAATGGGAGCATTCTCGCCTAATTTAGTTCTGCTTCTCGATATGGTGAAAGTGTTTACCACGGGGTGTCTAGGTATTTTACGGGGTACTGTTATGTTTATTGCAGCTAATGCTTCCGGTAATACAATACCTCCATGAACTAGTCTGTGTAGAGTGGAAAGATCGCATATTGTGCGCCTAGTTTTAAGCGATTCCATATTAAAGTGACTGAGCCTCATATTATAACTTGACCGATACGGACAGCTGGGATCCTTGTAAGCAAGGTATTTAGTAAAATTACGTTGGGTCCTTTCTATTCGGTCGCAATGAACTTTGTACTGTGGATTCCAAATTGGAGATGAGTATTCTAAATTAGACCGAATCAGGGCATTGTATAAGGTGATCATTGAATTTGGGTTTTTGAATTCTTTACATGAACGTTTCACAAAACCGAGCATTTTCCAAGATTTAATTATTATATTGTCTATATGTTTCACAAAACTTAGTTCCCTATCAACCAAAATTCCAAGATCCCGTACTGATGTTGTCTCTTGTAGATTCTCTCCTGATATACTATAATTAGATGGAATAATATTTTTATTACGTGTAAACTTTATGTGGAGACACTTTGTAGCATTTAGGTCCATTTTATTTATAAAACACCACTGTCTTATTGAGTCCAGATCACTTTGAAGGAGACTAACATCAGTTTGTGTTCTTATAGATCTGTAAAGCTTTAAGTCATCTGCAAAAATAGAACAATTACTAGACTGGATATTATCTGGTATGTCATTAATAAAAGCTAGGAACAAAATTGGGCCAAGATGAGATCCCTGTGGCACACCAGACGTAGGTTCATAAGGAGATGAGCAAAAACCAAGAATTGTAACCCGTTGAATTCGCTTTTCTAAATATGATTGAAACCACTCTAATAGTTTACCATGAATACCATATTTTCTTAGTTTACTTAATAATATATCATGATTTACCTTATCAAAAGCACTACTGAAGTCGGTGTAGATAGAGTCTACTTGAACTTTGCTGTCCACAAAATTGATAAGGTCTGTAACATAGTTGATTAAATTAGTAAGAGTGGACTTTCGTTTACGGAAACCATGTTGAACATTGGAGATGACAATTTCAAAGTGACTAGTGATAATAGGGCATATAATTTTTTCTAGGAGTTTAGGAAAAGTACTTAAAATGGACACCGGACGGTAGTTTTTTATATTGGTTTTATTACCTTTTTTATGAATTGGAACAACATTCGCAATTTTCCACTGAGTAGGAAATGTACCAGTCTCAACTGATTTTCGGAAAAGCAATGTCAAAGGTAGCGATAGATATTTAGAGGTCATTTTTATAAAATATGGTGGTATGCCATCTGGTCCAGAACCTTTACTTTGATCGATGGATCTCAACAATTTTATTACAGAACGTTCGGTTATTTCAACGTTACTTAATGAGAGCTGAGGGTATAAATCACGTTCGTTGGACCCTGATTTCTCATCAGTAGAAGAAAATACCGAAATACTTCGGATCATATTATGTTGGAAATGACTCCAGGATCAAAACTATAGTGCCCTAAAATATTATCAGCATGAATTTTTAACGTAGTTAAATTCCTTTACACGTATTTAGAATTATTACTATAATTATATTATAACTAAATTATAGTCTATTATTATACTATACCTACTACTTGTAAAGGAATTTGACTTCTACGCGTAGTGCAATTCCTACACAAGTAGTTGAAATATACTACGGAAGAAATGCTTAGAAAACTGTTTTTTTTTATCTTACTTATAGTGATTGTTTTAATCTTGTAAAAATATATTTTAAACCAAGATCGTGGCAGACTCCAATTTTATCTACATCTTCTACATATGCAGTGTAAATGCTGTAGCCATTAAGCTGTAAAAAATACACATCAGCAGATCGAAATTACGAGCTCTTTGAATGGATGTAGATGCCATTAGAAATTATAACTTCAGTTTGATGTCTTATAATCTTCTACCAATCTATGAATATGAACTGCTTCAGACATTTTTGAATTCAGATTTGCGTTTGATTTAAACAATACACATGATTCAAAACATATGATTTAACCTGGCTCGAGAGACTTTTGTCCAGCAGTGGGATTTATCCACCTGTGTTGATGAAAATCATCCCATAGCTTGTAAATGGATTTGTTAAAGTTTAATTAATCTATTATTGCAATCTACGAGTAACAAACTGACAAATACCTACTCTAGTCCGAAGAGTTATCTGGCAACGAAATGTATTCAAATGTACACAAATCTAGCTTAAAATGGACCAATTTGCATTAAATTCAAGCTCTGAAGTATAAACTAGATTTATCTGACGCCATGTAACAGAGATGCTTGTATCTGTTCATTTCGAACAGGAGTGTACAAATTAGATTGTGATAATATGTGTAGGGCACCATAAGACAGTCAATCAAGCAAAAAGAATGAATGAACGAATGAATGAATGAAATATTTATTTGGTAAAATATAAGTACAGGGTTGTTAGGTACATTATAAACTTATCCAACTATATTTGACATAGATATGTCGTGCAAACATTTTAAACAATGTCAACTAGTACCTTTCCTCTTTGCATTAGATATATGTATTTTATGTAGTTTATTATTTTAAATTATGTATGTATTTATGTATATGTGTATTTTGTTCGTATGTATGTATATCATCCTACACACTCATATCTTCCTCTCGTCCAAAATCTCCTCTTACTGGTCTACTGGAAGAGATTTCTTTAGAAGTAAGTAGTACCTTTGTGCAATGTCTTGCTTTTTATTTTTTCTTTCTTTTATACTTTCAGTGTGTACATAAATTTTGAAATAAAAAATACTTGTGTGTACTTATATAAGTGAAGTGAAGTATAACTTCTAACGCGTGTAGCGTTAGAAGTTATACTTCTTAATATACAACTTGAACATAGTTATCAATTTTCATACCACCTAGAACTAACGTCATGCTGTTATTTTTACTTTAAAAATTCACTCTCATACATTTTCATACCACCTAGAACTAACTTCATGCTGTTATTTTTACGAATTTTTACGATGCGCGCGCATCGTAAAAATTCACTATCATTCCACCTAGAACTAACTTCATGCTGTTAAATTTTTTGGTGTCGGTGTGCGCGCGCATCGTAAAAATTCACTCTCATAATTTTTCTCCATCGCGCCAAAAGAAGTAGGTATAACTTCAATAAATAAAATAAACTATAATATAAATAATTTAAAACAAATAAAAGACCAACATGAATCCTTTTAAAGCCTAGGAAGGTAGCAGGTAGAAGTAATATAAATACATAATAATATATATAAATATATCTTTTGTGTAAAGTGACACATGTCATTAATACATCTAGTATTAATGACAAGTGTGTTGCACTTTATTATTGCAAAGTAATTGATTTTTTATTTGAGCCGTGTGGTTTCTGGTCCAATAATAACAGTGGTACCCCATATCATCTCTTCTAAACTAAGACTAAGGGATACAGCAGGTAGTTGGGAAGTACCACTTAAGTGCGGTCGCCAACTCTGTGACTAAGACAAACCACTCCAAATGGCAACATTATAGAAACCTTTGGGGAAGGCCAATGTATGTCCAGCTGTGGACAATTTCAAGCTGATAATGATAAGTAATCTGGTTTTCTATACTATCTCACTCCATGGAATAAGTAACCCTTTTAAGGGGCAAAGTATAAGAATCTATAAGAAACTGATATGCTAATTAAACATAATCTCTTGACAATAACTTGATAAGAGCTAGCTAAATATCATTTCTGTAATAAAATAAATTTTATAAATGTTTTCACACAAGATGTACCTAAATATCTATGTTACTAGAAATAATATCTAATGTATACAACTATATTACTACAAACATGTTCTTACTATTTACAAGCGCTTTTTTAAAGTCTACGTGAATAAAAACCTTTTTTATTTTATTTTTTCTATCACTAACATCTCGAACGCAGGAAATTAGCGGTTATACAAACCCTTGCCACCAATCCAATCAAGAGCCAAAATCATTGGTATTTATAAATTTCTTTGGTCATTATTACTGTCCCCTCGGCTAATAAGAGTGACGGAATTTAAAGCAATAAGTAGTATAAGCAATAAGTAAATAAAGTGGTAAAGTATAAGATTCTATAACAAACTGCTAGCTGTAGTAGCTGCCACATCATGCACTACACGGAAGGGAAAAATAATTAGATATATAAAAAAAATATTAGATTCCACCGATCATTTTGAATTTGACGTGTATAATAGCTAGTTGCTCTCAAGTGGCTAGCTATAAGTACCTCATTTCTCCGTACCTATACATAGTGACAACAATATGTTGTGGTCTTTATTCACCTTCAAAGGGGTCTACTTAAATCTCGATACCATATAACTCCCATAACCTATCGTCTATATCTTCCTAGTACAATATCCTGTCCTATCCTTGCTTACACTGCTATCTAGCCCGGAAGGCTCGTCTCTAAATTATATCGCATAGAGCCTCTATAACGCGTACAATAGAGTCAATAGAGCTTTGATGTGAAATGTTTGTAGCTCCGAGTTTCGCCGCAATTGATGGGGTAATTGTATTGCAGAGTGCTATCTTTTGAGCAAGATTTAAATTCTAAAGTTAGTTTATTTCTCTCTAAAGTATGTACTCACTAAAACTAAAAAGAAAGAAAGGATACATTTCAAGAGATGATATTGCGCAAAGGAGGAGATTTCGGAATATAGAAAGATATGAATGTACAGACGCCAGCGTATCAATCTATCTCAATCTGTCAAATTTCCCTAATTGAAAGTGAACCTTATGCTTATGTGATAAAGTTGAAAGTCTACAAAATAAATTGGACAGATTGGGGTAGCTGGATGGTACATACATGCTTAATATAATAAACTACATAAAACAACATTGTGTGGTTTTATGTAACCTAGATGCAAGTGAAACTTTGTCTCTTACGGCGTAAAATTAATTCACTGACGGATATTTTTCCCTCGCCGACTAGTTTATTCGACTAACTAGCTGTATCGTTGTCCATCACGATCAAGTGAACAAAAACATTAAGATCAATACACTGATCAATATAATACAAGCTCAGCTGATGCGAGACATGGGCACTGCTATAGCCCGCCATATTAAATTCCGCTTAAAATGGTTGTATTAGTTTTTATTAGTTTTAGTTAGTGTTAGTTTTTACTTTTTTATTTTAGTATTAGTATTTATTGATATAATTATTGTCATTGTGTTAACGAGCGCTAATCCCGCCGACAAACTGCTATGCAGTTTGGTGGGTTTATATTTTATGTAACATGTTTTTATTCTCAATAAAATTCTATTCTATTCTAAAAAAAGCTATTCTATTCTATTGCGATATGCGATAGATGAACGAAAAAATTTAATAAATATATCGCAGGCAAAAAATTTAACAGCCTGACTGCCTGAACAGTAAAGGAGTAGGAGAAGATATTAGTTTTATAGGGTGGGAATTTTAAGATGCGTTTTAAGTGTGACCTACACTGGCCTTGGAATACCTTTTTTTTTGATAAGGCAGGGGGAATGCCTTCGCATGCCACCCGCAAAAAGTGTCTGCGGGTGGGTATGTCGGACTTGCACCGACTAAACCTACCTGCCGTGGACTTCTCTTGGCGCCTGATGGGGGAGTCCCGGGAACGCGGGTTTGCTGCTCCGGTACCCCCCTGGCCTTGCAATACCTATGTAACTATCGATAATAATTTGAAATTCAACTGGCATTTTAAGTTATAATGAATATGAAAGTACGTCCACTGAATAACGTAACAATTTTATTGATTAGTTGCTTTCTTAAAAGTAATTTTGTATTCATATCTGAAGATCGGTGACGGAGATAATAAACAAACAAACATATAGATACATTTACTTTATTATAACGAATTAGTTAATATTATTACTGCGTTGCTCGTTGATATTTAGTTTTTGCTTGATGTTTAACTTTTCGATTCTTGTTTTCAATTTATTCAGTAACAATTTGCACACCGCTGATAACGAAGGCCCAAGTTGACAAAAAATAAAATCTTTCATAAATGCTATCGGTACCATCTCGGACGCAGGAAGTTAGCGTTGATACCAACCCGTTCCACCGAGCCAAAATCACCACTGCCATATCTATTTTTGATGACACTTATAGTGGTTGCAACTAAACGCTACTATAGATACGCATGGGTATATGTATCTTCATTCCCAACATTAAGAGTACATAGAGGCAAAACTCATTTATTATACGTGCCAGTAGACTTTTTAACAACCTCTCTTGTGAATATGATTTGGACCTATTTAATACCAATGTTTCTAAGCTTAAACATACATTCAGGATAATCGACAATAGTAACCTAACAAGTAAAAATCTGCAAAACTTGGATCATCGGCGTCAGGTTGCAAGCTTATCGGTTTTCTACAGGCTGTTGCATGGAGAATGCGCTCAAGACCTCCATGAACTTATCCCTCCATCTCCCTTTTTTCATCGGACTACAAGGCGTTGGGAGGCTGTCCACCGCTATGTTGTTGACATCCCATTATGCCGAAGGAAGCGTTTTGCTTCCTCTTTCATCATACGCACGGCTAGGCTGTGGAACAACCTCCCAAACGACGCGGCGACGTGTTTCCAGACTCATATAACATGGGTTTAGTTTTAGAGTGAACGGGCATCTTATGGGTACGCGCGGTCCACCTTCGACCACACCTTCACTTACCATCAGGTGAGATTGTGGTCAAGCGCAAATCGATTTTGCAAAAAATAAACATTAATGCAAGTTTATTTCTCGTAATTTCGCATTTGCTAACCGACCTTTAACCTAATTTATTAATGTATTATCTATCAGTGGAAACTTGTAAATGGCTTTCAGATAAGGTATCTGCTAGCTGTAAGTATCCCAAAAAATGTAAAATAAAATACTAACTAATTAAAGTTTCACACACTCGTATTGTCGTATTTTAAGTGCTATCGGAAGATCAGCGTTACAGTAATTATTGACTGAGATAAACATTACTGTAGCATTTCCTGAGATAGACGCCTTTCCCAGCTTGTAGTGGTAAAGTTGTATGTCTCCAAATCAATTCCTTTGTAAACTAAACGTAATTTTATCTTTGATGGAAACTAAGTTCTAAGTTAAGGATTATCTGTGCTGGTTAGGAATAAATCTTTTTTTTCTTTTCTTTTTTCTATCGGCTTATAAGAGTGACGGAATCTCAAGCATATGCGTCATCTGGTAATAAGCGGTTACCGTAGCTTAAGATCGTTCGCAACATGCAGTGGCTCATACATACACATACTGAACGCAGCCATACTGGGAATGGTAGCCAGTTATTAAGATAAGTAAAATAAAACCAGCCAAGTGGGAGTCGGCATCGTCCATGAAGGGTGCCGCAGCAGCAAGTATTTCAGTTGATTAAATGAAAGGTAAATTGCGGTTTACGATTTATGACGCATTAAAAAAAACTACTTACTAGATCTCGGTCAAACTAATTTTCGTTGTTAGTTTACATGGTAATCTTCATCATATATTTTTTTTAGTTTTATCATTCTCTTATTTTAGAAGTTACAGGGTGGGGGGCACTCATTTTTCCACTTTGGAAGTGTCTCACGCGCAAACTATTCAGTTTAGAAAAAATATATATTAGGAACCTCAATATCATTTTTGAAGACCTATCCATAGATACCTCACATGTATGGGTACGATGAATTTTTTTTTGAGCTGATGCTAAAAAAACGGAAGTTCTATTTATGGGGAACCCCCAAAATTATTATTCTTTTCTATTTTTGTGTGAAAATCTTAATGTGGTTCACAGAATACATCTACTTACCAAGTTTCAACAGTACAGCTCTTATAGTTTCGGAAAAAAGTGGCTGTGACATACGGACGGACAGACAGACAGACATGACGAATCTATAAGGGTTCCGTTTTTTTTGTCATTTGGCTATGGAACCCTAAAAAGTGTGGTTTTTGACAGCGTGCGGCGGACTTGATAGAACGCAGTATATAAATTATATCCCGCCCTCACACGTTATACAATATTATCCATATTAATATTATAATTGTGAAAAATTTCCTTGTTTTTTATTATTTTTACGCGCCACCCCTGGATTTTAAATTTGGAACAAAGACAGATCTTTCTGCGGAATAATACAGATAATATGTCCAGACTTAATAGCAAGGATTTGTATATAAGAGAAACTGCAGAAAGAAACTAGTACCTATATGTACTTTAAAATTTAAATTTAATCATATATATGTTATATTTACCGCTGGCGTCTGGTAGTAATCTACCAGAGTGATATACTAAATCTCTCCGGAGTATACTTTATAAAGCGAGAGGCCTTATCTAGAAATCTCTCAGTTAGATATTTATTTAAGGTTATTTTAATAAAACATTAATGTATCGTGAATTTCTTTCAAATAGACACAATAATATTTAGATTCTGATAATGTTCAGCATATAAATATTTTTTATTTTACCGTTAAGTTTTTTATTTAAATAATATTATCATCCTGATATTGCCCACTACTGGACATAAGCCTGCCTCAAAGGATTCCACAATGTTGGCATATCCTGTAGTCACCGCGCTTGGCATGAGAGTTGGTAACCGCAGTTACGTGGTAGCCCGTTCACAGAAGCCGCTACTGCCCTATCTATGACTATAAAAGATAAACCTGGTTTCTTTCTTCTTTTACGACACGAATGCTATGGGTTGACCGAGACCCAATAATAAAAGTGACAAAACAACAAACCACTCAAGCAGATTATTAACAGAACAGTTCTTTCTAATAATATCCTTATTATTATTAACACACGACCATCTGATTCCAAACTGAGCAGTGCGTGTACTATACAAAACAGATAACTAATATACTAGTTTTCTTTTGTAAATACATATTTATATTATATATATATTACACCCATAGTTAAGCATCGGAAGAAAATGAAACATATAACAATATTACGCTGGTAAAGGGCAAATCTGTCAACTCACAATCTCTACTATATAAAAATAAGTCGGGTTTTCCTTCCTGACGCTATAACCCCAGAACGCACGAACCGATTTCCACGGTTTTGCAATCGTTGGAAAGGTCTCGGGCTCCGTGAGGTTTATAGCAAAGAAAATTCGGGAAAAATTTCAACAGAAAAGCGGGAAAATCTTCTTTAACGCGAGTGAAACCGCGGGGCATAGCTAGTCACATATAAAATTAACAATGACACAAGAATTTTGAATATGAAGTGTTCCAAAAAAGGTTCGATTCGTAACACCCACACCCAGGGCAAACAGACATGTTCATGAGACAAATATCTGTTCTGATTGGGTATCGAACCCACAACCTGTGGCGTGAAAGAAAAGTATCTCTCAACCACGCCAACATGCCCTTCTTGATATGTTGACTCTTCAGTCTAGCAGTAAACGTACATGACTTGGCAAGACATATTTTATAATTATACAATATTCGAGCACATTATCTGATAGCCAGTCCCCGTACATTGAACCGTGTACTATCTAGAACATTTGGCAGTTATTAGGCGTCTTACAAGCGACCTCATCATTTCATTAGCCCCGCAGTGAGCAGCCGCCCTAATTAACTTATTCCGCATTGTGTAACGTCGCTGCGTGTGATATATTAGCGGTTTTTAACTTACCCGCAGCTGGGGTTTCTTTCTTGAGTCCCGAGTTTTTGGCATATTGTTTGGTTTTATTTGGTTGAAGCTTGGGGGTTTGCCATCTTTTCTATTAGGATATGGCTATACTTGGGTAAGTAGGTTTACTTCACTTTTTTACTGACTAAAGATGATTTAATTTATTATCAAGCAGTGATATAGGTATTATCACTAAATACTTAAAACATTAAATTAAAGGTATTCTATAGGTTCTTGTATTGGTAATGTTCCCAGAATACTGGCGGCATTACCACGCTGTATGGCAATACTTATTCTTCTTAATTCTGGGAAAGTTTCGCCTTTTTTTAACTTGATTATCGCTTTAATGTAATTTTAGTCAAATACACTTATACATTATACGGTTCATAATCTCAAGCTCAATCAAATATTGTACTTTTCATATGTATACAATGTTCCAAGTGAAATTTATTTACGTGTTTCATGATTTCCAATATACTTTCTTAAGATAAGTTATTATCTATACATATAATAAAATTGTAGGAAAGTCAAAACTGTACATTAAATATTTTTTTTAAATGATACTTGGGGCGTGATCTAACATGGATATCAAGCCAAAAATATAGTTTTTAGAATTTTTGTCTGTTTATCGGGATAAACTCAAAAAGTACTGCATGGATTTACTTCAAATTTTGCATAAATATTATATAAAATTTAACGCGGGTAAACCGCGGGGCACAGCTAGTTGAATAATATATGCTTTAATAGCATGTGAAAATCATTAAATGAAATACCAATATTAAATCTATTCATTTTTCTTCTAAACAACCAGTGTTAGGAATCTTTATTCTCATATTGCTTTTAGCCAATTTAATATACGCTATGGCTGTATGCGAGCTTCAAGAGCTCTCTGAATAAATTCTCTCACAAAAGCGAAAAACCTGCTCCATATTTTAATATATTTTTTCTTCAAAAGGGTAAACCGTAAAACATCCTTTAAACCACTTCACTGCATCGTGCGTTTAGCATAAACGTAATTTGCTGCAGATAATGCAGAATGCGACCGATTGCACAATAATCATCATCATCATCATATCAGCCGAAAGACGTCCACTGCTGGACAAAGGCCTCCCCCAAAGATCTCCACAATTGCCGGTCTTGCGCTATTCGCATCCAGCAGTTTCCAGCGACCCGCACAAGATCATCGGTCCATCTTGTAGGGGGTCTGCCCACGCTGCGTCTTCCGGTTCGTGGTCGCCACTCAAGAACCTTTCTGCCCCATCGGCTGTCGGTTCTACGAGCTATGTGCCCCGCCCACTGCCACTTCAGTTTTGCAATTCTTCGGGCTATGTCGGAGACTTTGGTTCGACTGCAGATTTCGACTTTGGAATTGAAAAAAACTGCTTGACTGCACAATAAATAAATATAAATAAAATAAATATCTTGAGACTACTAACACACTGCCATTCGATCCCAAACTCGGTAGAGCCTGTACCGTGGCAACCAGACAATTGTTAAACCCACGACCTCTGACTAAGCAGTCAGGGTCACTAACTATTAGACCAACACATTAGTCAAAATGATTGTAGATTCCAAGATGCAATTAATGTTATTTGGTGTTTCCTATCGATAAATATTTTCTTTCAGATACCAGGTCAGAAGTACACGTATCTATACATATAATAAAATCGTAGGAAAGTCAAACTTTACATTGAATATTTTTTTTAAAGGATACTTGGGGCGTGATCTACTATCGATATCGAAGCCAAAAATATGGTTTTTGGAATTTTTGTCTGTTTGTCTGTATGTATGTCCGGGCTAAACTCAAAAAGCGGCATGGATTTACTTCAAATTTTGCATGAATATTACTGAGAGGTCGGGTCAACATATAGGCTACATATTATCACGCTATCACTGACGGGGGAGGAGCTGTGATAATTTATAAAGTTTAACGCGGGTAAAACCGCGGGGCCCAGCTAGTGAAGTATATAATGACAGTAAACGAGGCAAAAGAGGTGTGCAAAGATCGTGACAAATGGAAATCCGTTGTCTCTGCCTACCCCTCTGGGAAACAGGCGTGAGTCTATGTATTTAAATCTTATCATCAGCCCACGGGGAAGTAAAAGGAAAGAGTTTTACCTCCTATACTCTATGCTACCAAGAGCATATGAATAAACCCGTCTGTGAGGCACCGATCCACTACAAATTTGAATAGACGTCGTATCCCTGTATTCATACTGGCCGTCTCACGTTATGTGGTATGACGCTTTGAATGATAGGTTTGGAGACCTTTCCGGTTCCTTAATGGTGTTGAGATCTAAATTTGTTTGCAGACACACAAGATTATAAGTATAACCTGCGTATTTTGTAAGATGGTGGAGGTAATGTGCTAGTCAGAATGTTCTCAATGCCAAAAACCTCTATTTTGTCTTTTTCTTTTTTTTACTATTAAGTTGACAAACAAGCATACATCCCATCTAATATTATAATAATCTATACTCTATACAAATAAATAAAATTGGAGTGTCTGTTTGTAATATTGAAATAGCCGGTTTTTACTACATAAATATGAATATATATACGGTACATACACCAAAATAATTTTTTTACAATTTTTGTCTATCTGTCTGTCTGTTTGTTCCGGCTAATCTCTGAAATGGCTGGACCGATTTTGACGGGACTTTTATTGGCAGGTAGCTGATGTAATAAGGCGTAACTTAGGCTACTTTTATTTTAGAAAAAGTATTTTATTTAACTAAAAAACTAAATAAACTAATTAACACGCGGAAGAAGTCGCGGGCACAGCTAGTAATAAATAAATCTTAAGCGGTCACCATAGCTTGTGACGCTTACAATACATTGTATCACTGCCCTTAGCCCTTTTGTTCCCTCTCTTATGAGTTCTGCCGAACTTTCTTACGCCCAAGACCATCGTTTCCAGATAATGGCATTATTATATTCATGTTGACATAATCATATCCGAAATGTATTCTATAAAGTGCAGTGTTCAAAGGTACAATTTACCAATTTCCTCTATTTTCACTTATCTACATACACACTCATCTCCCATCTCTACGTCCCATCGTACTATATATTGTAATTACTATGTTCAGCAATAAATTATTGATTGATTGATCTCAACCACTTGTAAAAATATGTCATTCAGACAATGATTGTGTAAGAATAATAAGTACTTTATCATGCACTATACTACTAAATTTAAATTTTATAGCATTAATCTCAATGCAAAGCATATAGATAAAAATTTATTTAAAATTTAAATAAAAAAATAAATTTTGACTGCACGTGTGGCGCAGCGGCTAAGCAAATAAAAAAAACTTGAGAGGTGTCAAGGGACACCCGGATGGAACGAAATTATTTCTTATTATTTATTATGTAGGTACACAAAACCTGTATACACTCAACAAAAATAATCGTCGCGACACCACACTGTTCAATGCGAAATAGAAATGAAAATATCTGGCTTGCTTTCTATAAGAGAGAGAGACAGAGAGAGAGACAGACAGAGAAACATGCGCACGCCGCACAACTGCAAAAAGAGTCGTGACAACTTTTCGTAAAATAAAATTCCGTCTAGCCCCCTTTCACAACGCGCGATAAGGAACTTTGTTCCAAAAATAAGCAAGCTGTTTTCAATATGATATGATCTTGCACATGCAACTGAGATCTTATCAGTCGGCCATGTGTTTAGAAAACGAAGCCGATGGATAACACCTACTTCTCTCCGAAAGGGTGTTAGCAAGGGAACCCTAAATTTTATCTGCCATTGTGTATCGTTCGTAGCTTAACGCAGAACGCCTACCCCGGATTGGCAGCGGGAGCTTATTCCGAACCCGCCAGACGATAAAATGGTATTTTCATTTTTGAAACTATACTATTCGCTGCTTTTAAAATAAATATGAAAGCAGTATAAAAATGTTATTTGAAAGGGTTAAAACCGTGTCAAACTATGCGCTAACTCGCTTATTAACGCAGTGTTCTGGCATAAACTACCTGCAGTATTCAAGTGATTGCATTGAAACCGACGCGGTGCACACACACTACGCTCGGCGCGACTAAGTTCAGCTTAAGTTAACAACGTGGACGACTTAATGAAAACGGAGACTTGATTCGAATATACAATGTCTACGCTAAGACAAAGGAAACAGGCTAAATATTTAATACAATTTGGAGTGTGCAAACTTAGTTATGAAATAAAAAGTTTATTTTTCAGACCAAGTTGGTCTGAAAAATAAATCTTGTGAGTTTTTATGTTTGGTACGTACGTAATTTACGGATTTGTATTTGTGATTGTAGTTTAAAACCCATCACATTTTTGGAACGAAGTTCCTTATCGCGCGTTGTGAAAGGGGGCTAGACGGAAAAATTCTTACGAAAAGTTGTCACGACACTTTTTGCAGCTGTGCGGCGTGCGTATGTTTCTCTGTCTGTCTCTCTCTCTCTTTTATAGAAAGCAAGCCAGATATTTTCATTTCTATTTCAACAGGGTGGTATACAGGTTTTTTGTACATAATAAATAACAAGAAATAACTTCGTTCCATCCGGGTGTCCCTTGACACCTCTCAAGTTTTTTTTAGTTTAAAACTAGTTGTAACCCGGTTTCATCCACGTTAAGTTTAATAAAATATAACATATGTACTACTCGGATATCTTCGAAGTTTCACCGAAATCTGTTCCGTACTTATTGCGTGATAGAGTAACAAACATCGATACATCGTTACATCTATACTCTCAATCTTTCGTATTTATAATTCTCCTGTGCCTCTAGCACGAGTTCCTGCAGTTTACTTACTCGACCACACGTACAGTTTCGTCCCATACATTACTTACTCACTTATCGTATGGGCAGTAGTTACCCTAGTGTCAGAGTTGTTCAAGCCGCCCAGTAGGCCTCTGACATGGCTTAACGACTGTTGTCTAATGACTATAGCCGGGACCGACTGCTTAACGTGCCCTCCGAAGCTCGGAGACGCTCAGGAATTAAACTACCTTTGCGGTCACCCATCTATGGACTGACCGCAAGCCTAGTTGCTTAACTACGCCGATCACTTACGGACCGGTGACAGCAACTAGCTATGAGCGCATACATTGATCACCAGAGTTTTAGTTCTTAATAGTTTCCGCGAGAGGCGCTGGTGCTCAATGTATGGGATGAAACTGTACGTGTGATCGAGTAAGTAAACTGCAGGAACTCGTGCTAGAGGCACTGATTGCCTATCCTGAATGCGACGTTTTTGCAGGTAGATGGACAGACATTAGGCGAATATGTTTGGTTTTCTGCGAAAGAAAGTATGCAAGGACGTCCAGTATTTTGTATTGAATTTTGTATGTAACTCTAAAAATAAATTATGTAATTGTTTCTATGTTAATTAATGTAATTGGTTATTAACTGTTTTATTTAACTATAAATAAATAAAAATAATATTAGTAGGATGAGTTGTATAAATTGAAGTGTTAGATTAAAGTTACGATCCACGGGGTATCCGGCGCCATGTGCGTTACCCGCTCCGTAACGCACGGTGCGTGTTCAATCCATTCTCCATTATCTTAACGCATTAAAGACTATCATCACCATCATCATCACCGTAGTAGGCTACGGTGATGATGATGGTGATGATAGTCTTTGTTGGTAGTGCTCCTGCCTACGAAGCTGGTGGTCCTGGGTTCGATCCCGGTTAGTACAAATATTTGTGTGATGAGCACGAATATTTGTTTCTGAGTCATGGATGTTTTCTATGTATTTATTTATGTATATAATATGTATATATATATATAAGTATGTATATCGTCGCCTGGTACCCATAGTACAATCTTTGCTTAGTTTGGGGCTAGAACGATCTGTGTGACATTGTCCCTAGATATTATTATATTATATCAGCCGAAAGATGTCTGTCGTTAAAGACTATATTAAATTGTATTAGGGCACGCTAATACAAATCGTATGAATGTAGGTATAGAGTATAGAATATCGGTGCCCTCGTGTTTCGGGTCTTATTAATTTATTTATTTGGCTCACCAACGGCAACTTATACTAATACAATCACAGAGAAATCCAAATATACATTAAATCAACCAAGTATAGCGACCACTTATAGGTAAGTACCACTTCTACAGGAACATTATGTCATTAGTCTAAAATAAAATAAAAACAGTTTTTATTCACATTGACGTTAAAAAGCGGTTGTTAATAGTCGGAACATGAATAGTATTACAAATTAACTAATGATATTTAATTCTAGTTAGAAGTAGATTATTCCCGCACAGGACAACTCTTAGTGTGATTTATATTTATTGTGATTATCATCACCGCCATCAACTGCTGGACAAAGGTTAAATTATATCCTTTATAATACAATTTAAATTATGGTTTTTAAGGTACAATAATCCGAAAGTTAATATTTTTCATACGTCAATTACCGGCTTTATTTGTTTAAATATAAGAAGTGGGTGATTATAATAAGATATAACGTCGAATACATCCATAACGTTCCATCTATCAAATATAAATTATATTGTGATCAGAATCCCATCTGTCAGGGCCATAATACCCGTGTTTCCGCAAGATTGTTTTGTTCTAACATTTTGTAAGAAAAGATCCGTGAAGGATCCTAATAAAATATTTATCAATTGTTTTTAAACAAATAATTTTAAACTTGTATAATCATATCATATCATGTAGTTTATTATTTTTAATAATGTATGTATTTATGTATATGTGTATTTTGTTCATATGTATGTATATCATCCTACACACTCATATCTTCCTCTCTTCCAAAATCTCCAGTTGCAGCTCTAGGTACTGGAAGAGATTTCTTTAGAAATAAGTAGTACCTTTGTGCAATGTCTTCTCTTGTTTTTTATTCTTTCTTTCTTTTATACTTTCAGTGTGTACATAAATTTAAAAATAAAAATAAATAAAATAAATCATCATCATCATCATATAGGCCGAAAGACGTCCACAAGGATCTCCACAATAGCCGGTCCTGCTCTGCCCGCATCCAGCGGCTTCCCGCGTGGTCGCCACTGGAGGACTTTGTTTCATAATTATGACAAAATATGAAGTCCTATATGAGATCGGTGCAGTATATATTTTTAGGGTTCCGTAGCCAAATGGCAAAAAACGGAACCCTTATAGATTCGTTATGTTTGTCTGTCCGACCGTATGTCACAGCCACTTTTTTTCCGAAACTGTACTGTTGAAACTTGGTAAGTCCCCTTCGCCCGATACCTTGCTTGTGAGCGGACGCGTATCTCGTTATTGAGCAAAATAAATAATTAGTATTCATAACACTTTAACCCGTAACCGTAAAGCTAAAGTGATCAATCTTGCGTAAAGATATTAAAACATATTTAATATTTTTGACCGAGCTCCGTCCGGCTACCTGCGCCGCTGACCCGACGCACCGTCGCGCCCCGCCTACTCGAGGGAGCAGGACAGTTGCCATAATTGCCCTCCCGCTTACTCCTTAGTGACCGTACGCTGCTTGGGCTCTCCGTTTACCGAAGCGTGCTGTGTGCGAGTGTCTCGATCGAACTTCGAAAGTTTTGAAGATGCCTTTAAATCGTACGCCACCGCCCGCGCCGCCGGCGCCGCCACAGTCGACCTCTCCTCTACCGCGGGATTTGAACGTAGAGCCTCAGGAAATAGACAGGAACTCAGAGGGTGAATGTTTTGTGACAGCGGAGATTCAGCACTATGACTCAGCGCCTGATTTACGTTCAATGTTGGACAATATTACAGACAGAAAGAAGAGGAAGTACGAAGGAAATGTCACCTGCAACACCGACGTTATGAAAGAGATGTTCGCCTCACTCTCAAGCGACCAGGCGGCTCGATTTGAGGAATTACAAATATCGATTAATATGCTTAAAGAGAAAAATAGCAAATTGACATCAAGTGTGGAACTAATGTCAAATAAGTACGATGAGTTCATATCGAGAATTTCCCAGCTTGAATCTGAGAGATGTATGGACAAAAAAATGATCGAAACTCTAGAAGAAAAAATCGAATATCTCGAGCGAAAATCACGTTCAACAGGAATCGAAATTCGCAATGTTCCGAAAAAAGCTGGTGAATCTAAGCAGGACTTATGTACCATCCTGGAAAAAGTGGGACAAACCATAAATGCTCAAGTTGACCGAAACTGTGTAAAGGATATCTACAGAATAAAATCCAAAGACTCATCGAACCCAATTATAGTTGAACTTTCAAAAGTTTTGCACAAAGAAAGGGTTCTTGGTTGCCTAAAAAATTTCAACAAATCTAAAAAACCGGGTGAAAAACTGAGTACAACCAACCTGTCATTACAAGGCCCCGCAAAACCAATTTACATATCGGAACATCTGACTGCAAAAACTCAAAAACTATTTTATTTGGCCAGAATGTTTCAACAACAACATAATTACGCATTCTGCTGGACATCACATGGTGTTGTTTATTTAAGGGAAAAAGAAAAAGAACAACACTTCAAAATTACTTCTGAAAAGGATATCGAAACCCTGAGGAAGGCGGTATGACTAGCTTCTTATGTGCTAATTGTCTTACTAGTTTACCTATTGTTCAATTCCAGACTTATATTTCGTCTTTGTTTTATATGTAAATTCTTTTTTTTACAATTTTGCGTGCATATAAATTATTATAAGAACACAACCACACTTTCCACACTTTATACAATAAATCGAGATGTAGATTCAGTCCGTGATAACTATTCAATACCAGACTTTATATTTCGTCTTTCTTTTATATGTAAATTCTTTTTTTTTACAATTTTGCGTGCATATAAATTATTATAAGAACACAACCACACTTTCCACACTTAATCAAGAAGTAGATTCACTCCGTGATAACTGTTCTATTCCAGACTTTATAATTCTTGGGATGGTAATTATCAAGGGTATACTACTGCACAAATTTCGCTATATTTTTTGGCCTGCTTTAATTTTACTGAATTACATAATATGTGTAAAATGTATTAACTTATATTTACTTAAGATATATCGATTAGATCAGTCTTACACTCTCCATACCAATGGCTAATAATGATATTATTTCCAACAACATTGATAACTTTGTTGTTTCGGAATCATTTGAGTGTCATGTCGATGACTGCATCAAAATATTCCCATCACAGTCGTCGTTGTCAGTTATGACTCAGAATATTCGAAGTCTAAATTGCAATTTTGTGGGCCTTCAGATTCTATTAGCAAGAATTAAAATTAAGTGTGATGTACTTATTTTGACAGAGTGTTGGCTTACTGGCGTTCATGCCATCCCTACATTGAGTGGTTATTGTTCATTTGGTACTACATTAAATCCCCTTCAAAATGATGGTGTTGTTGTATACATAAAGGAGGAGCTTAGTTTTTGTATTGAGGAACCCAATCTACAAAATTGTAATTCACTTCTAATTAAAATAGGTGACAATGATACAGCATTATTGGCTATTTATCGATCTCCCTCGTATAATAACATTGACCCTTTTTTGACGTCTCTTGATGAAACCTTGAAGTGTCTATCTAGTTTCCATAGCGTCTCAATAATGGGAGATATGAATATAGATATTATATCTGAGAATTTAAGCTTCTCCTCTATCCAATATCTCACTCTTACAGCCTATCATGGTCTTTTACCTGCACATTATTTCATAACTCGGGACGCAAGCGGAACCTGTCTGGATCATGTACTCTTAAAAACCAAATTTCCTTCTGTCACCATTGTTCCGCAATCTACTCTTACTGATCACAAATCCGTCATAATCTGCATAAAATCACAACAACCCCGTAAATATGCAGTCTCAACACAAACGAAAATTGACCAAGAGACGTTAACTCACGACATTATTAAAATTAATTTTGACCCAATCTATCAAACTGACAACTGTAATTTTGCTATCGGCCATGTGATACAGGAATTAAAGACTGCTCTAAATATGAATTCTGAAACCACTATACTTGCACGACGCAAAAGAATTATAAATCCTTGGATTACACAAGGCCTATTGCGCTGCATGCGAAATAGGGATAAACTACATCAAAAGGCTAAATTGTTCCCAGATGACCTTGTAATAAAAACTACATTATGTTCGCTATAGGAATTTTTGCAACAAAATTTTAAAAAAGGTAAAACGTAACTATGATAGAGAACTGGTTCGAAAGGCTGGTAAAGATAGTAAAAAATTATGGGATACACTAAAAAAAGTCACTAACACCAATATAACTGTTAACTATCCAAAAGAATTACTCACATTATCTGACTCTCCCCAGCTCTCTGTTAATAACATCAATGACAATTTTTGTAATGTTGGCAAGTCATTGGCCGAACAGATAGAGCTAAATCGTACAAGTGTTCCTAAAGACAATGTCATCTCACCTGACCATATTCTTAACTCATTTGTTCTATTTGACACCGATGAAGACGAAGTTACTAATATACTTGCTACTCTTAAAAATGAATGTTCTGTTGGTTGGGATGGTTTGTCAAACCAGTTATTGAAAGATCATAAAAATATACTTGTGCCACACTTAACTTATATTTTCAATAGTTGTCTTCGGAAAGATATCTTTCCCAGCGTCCTCAAGAAATCTCAAATTCGTCCAATTTACAAGGGTGGGGCTAGAGACCGTATCGAAAACTATAGGCCTATTTCAATACTCCCCTCTCTTTCGAAAATTCTGGAAAAAATTATTAATATACGTCTTGTAAACTATCTTGAAAATAAACGAATTCTATCTGATCATCAGTTTGGTTTCCGTCGTGGTAAATCCACGGATCAAGCAGTTCACAATTTAACAGATTTTATTTCTACGAACCTAGATAAAGGTAACAAATGTATCTCTATCTTTTTAGATCTCGCAAAGGCCTTCGATACGGTTTCTGTTCCACTCCTCTTAAAAAAATTGGAAAGAATCGGCATAAGGGGGAAACAGCTTACACTATTGACCGATTATTTAACTGAAAGGACTCAATGTGTTAGGGTGGGTAGCTACACTAGCACTGACCTTCCAGTGACCTATGGCGTACCACAAGGTAGCATACTTGGCCCGACTCTATTTCTCATTTATATAAATGATCTGCTTTGTCTCAACTCATTCCAGGGAAAAATTATCGCTTATGCAGATGACACTGCTCTCATTTTCTCTGCAAAAACATGGAGCGAGACGTTTCAGCTAGCACAGGTTGGTTTTAATTCCGTTAAAAGATGGCTTCATGAGAACGTGCTTACCTTAAATACCGACAAAACTAAATACCTAATTTTCTCAATACGTGCATCTTCCCATATAAATTTCAATCTGATCGCACATCATTGTTCTACTTATGACCCATCTGTATCTACATGCTCGTGTAATACTTTAGAGCGTTCTAGAGAAATCAAATATTTGGGTGTTATAATAGATGAAAATCTGAGTTTCAAATCCCATGTTCAGGTTTTAAGTAAAAGGATTAGAAAACTCCTCTATGTTTTTAAAACATTAAGACATATCGTTACCCCGTCAATTCTAAAACAAGTTTACTACGCACTGTGTCAGTCATTGATCACCTATTGTATATCGTGTTGGGGTGGAGTACCCAGAACGACACTAAAACAACTTGAGGTCGCTCAAAGAGCCATATTAAAACTCTCTACATTTAAACCTTTTCGTCATCCTACCAAACTTCTTTATGAGTATTGTGAGGTCTTGACTGTACGCCAACTCTTCCTTTTAAGTATTATTTCAAAACAACATACAAGTTTGGAGTTCAGTCCGATCATGTCATCTAGAAGAAGGGGATTACCAGTATGTACGACTTCATTGCAACCAAAAACAGCATTTGTGCAGCGGTTTTATCCTTTTTTGGGCCCTTATATTTATAATAAAATCAATAAAATTATTGAAATATCATCCCTAAATAACGTAGCTTTAAGGAAAAAGATTACTCATTGGCTTTGGAAGTTATCCTATGACCAAACGGAAGACTTACTCACTATCTTAAAGTAATTACATAATAACTACTGGTTGGCATATTTCAGATTACAATTTTGAATCTACTTAATAAAATTATTACATTTTCTACACACCCTCTCACATACATCCATTCATTCTCTCATCTTACACACCCAGAGGACCTATTCCATTTAATTTTTTCTTTTTTTTATAATCATATGTTAGGTATATTTTTGGTTGAAATTGTTTTGTTTTAAAGCTCACAAGTTTCACTTTACTCGAGGGCTAGAGGCGCTGCTTGCTGAAATACAGGCCATAAACCTAGTTCGGCAGCAGATGCTAACTGTTTGACACAAATTATTGTATTATTTAGTTGTTATTTATAAGTAGCTTTTAAGCAATTGTGTACACATGCTCTTACTTTTTTGCTCAATAAATATTATTATTATTATTAATAATAATAACATTAATTATATATATAATATTAATAAGTAATTGCTTCCCTCCCTTAGGGCGGATTTTTTTTTAAATAGAACTAAAGTTGGTTTGTTCGTCTGTAACAAATCTAACATAATTACTATTATATGAATACTAATGCAGGCGTTATCTTTTATAGAAAAAAAGAAAAATAAAATTAAGAAAAATAAATGCACGACGCCGCTAAAGAAGTTTTCATTTCAAAATTGCCCATCTGTTGGAAATTAAATTAAATGAAATAATGACATTTATTCAGCACTTGGGTATTAACATACACTTTTACTTGTCAAGTTCATAATGCAGTACATAAACATAGTCAAATACCGTATAAAAATTACAAAAAAATAATTAGTTCGTCCGTGCGGTCTGTTTTATCAGATATATTTTCTTAAATCCTAAAATAAATAACAAGTTACTAATCTATTATTTTGAAATTTAGTTGTACAATATTAAAATAAAAAAATTGAAGGCAATGAGCATTTGGCTAGCGCAGAAGGCTCTTAACCAGTAGCTAAAATTACTTATTACGACTAATACCCGAGGCCACCCTTTTAGGGTTCGGGCCACAGCTCAGGGGGCCGCTGAAGCAAAAGGACAGAATTCTAAAAGAGGGTGTGATCAGTTGCACGGGATCACCGATGACGCGTTAAGGGGCCAAAGCGATCCTCGCCTCTAAGGAGCCTACCCTAGCTAACCTTGGTTCCACCGATGCTCTGAGGTCGGTTCCAAGTGGGTCTTATATTTCCTGCGGATAAATGTGGCGTCTCTATGTGTCCTAACGCGTGGTATGCTAACTATACGCCTACCACGCGTTAGAATATATTAATACTAGCTATATCCCGCGGTTTCACCGGCGTTAAATTAATTATGTCGTAAAAGAGTAACAAACATACATCCATAGATCTGTAAATATATACTTACAGCTAATAAAATCAATAATCAAATATAAATATTAAAATAAGGCCAGTGGAAACTTGTAATTGGCCTTATTTTAATATTTATATTTGATTATTGATTTTAAGAGCTGTAAGTTTTCCAAATAAAAATAAAATAAAAATAAAAAATACTCATAAATTTTCGCATTTATAATATTAGTAGGATGTGTACCTCTAGCGGTTTTGGCAGTGCACGCCGGAATAGCTCGCAGATGGTAGATTTTTTCCTACTTACTTGACTCTTATCATCATATTTTGGACAATTCACACAATATCTTTATAAATTGTAGCCTATATGTTATTCTGATAAATAAGCTATATTATTATTATTCAGTAGTTTTTACGTGAAAGAGTAACAAACATCCATCCATACTTACAATTTTTCGCGTTTATAATATTAATATATAGTAGGATATTGCATACTTACGTTTAGCTGCAATATACAAAGCGTCGTAAGCAACTAAAATATGCTGGATACAGAATTTTACATAATAAATGTAACTTTTCCAATTTTAGCAGTAAACGCGCGTTCGGTGAAAATGAAAAGTTTTTATCTAAATAAAACGACTACGAGCGCTTTTTAATAGTTAATACCATATTTATAATATCAAAACTATCATGTTTTGTTTGAATACATTCAAAATATAAATAAAAACAAAAATATATTGGCACAACCAACCACTCTGCCATCTGCCAAAGCTACACATGATCTCTACGACAATAACTTAATATAAACTAGCTAAATATCATTACTATTATATAATAAATCTTATTGTAATTTTTTTCACACAATCCGTGTACCTAAATATCTATATGTACCTAGAAATAATTATAAATAAATAAATTATATATTGCTACAAACATGTTCTGACTATTTACAAGCGCTTTTTTAAAGTCTACGTGAATAAAAACCTTTTTTTATTTTATTTATTTATTTATGATCCCAACTTAGACAGGGCCAGTTGTCTATATTGTTGTACTATATAGCAACCAGAAAATGATAAATATACATCCTTATTATAGATAAATTACATCCAGACACAGAATAAATAATCGAGTTCATAGTGCTTTAGTACCCGTTCGCCTGTTTTATTTTATTTTATTTGGGATTACAGCTAAAATATCATAAGGGTGACATTGGTTAGTTGTACAATCCACGACGTTTCCACGTATTACTAATATGATATCTACATACAGTGGTGTTAGTGTGTTAGGATATTATACATAGTATATACATATATAATTATATATTTTAAATCGTAAATAATCGTAAATAAAATCGTTTTGGCCAGTAAAGCAGTGAAAGCGTTCTGAGCTTACTGTAAACGTTATATTTTTTTAAGGTAGGTACCAGAATGTTTTTAATATAAAAAAAAATAAAATATTATAAGTATTTAAGAGCACTGTTGCACCATTTAAGAAGTAGGCTTATTAATTTGTACCTGCCGTGGATCTAAGTAAAGCACCTTCTACACGGTTGCAAACCAACATCCCCACAGAGGTCACCCTGGTGGTTGCCATCCATCTAGACTGAACAACTGCAGTCTAGATGGATCTGTTAAAAAAAGAAAATATATTATTTATTAATTAAGTTTAATATTATTTATAAATAATAGAGGTGATCTTATGTTCTAAGGGCTCTCAATGATACCTTTTTGACTAGATTGATGCTTGTCAAAAAGGTATAATTGAGTCCACAATCATTAGTTGCCGTAAAGTTTTAACTTACTTAAAATAATCCCATACGTAGTCTATGTCTGGCACATAAAAAAATTGCCTTCATGACCCGTGTAGAGTTGCGCGGAGAAAATTGAAATCCTCGCCCATTGTCTAACATAAGCAAAGCCCAACGTAAACAAAGACGCCTTATGAGAACCCGGATAGATTTCAGTTCTAAGAACGGAAATAAAACGGAGTATTCGGACAAGCCTCTTTATTTATCTCAACTGAAACATAAAAATATAACAAGCGAGCTGAAAATAGAGGAATATCTTCTAAAAGAGACGTTGTTAAGTGATAACTGAGGTTAGTTGATCGGTCTAGAGAAGCGGTAAAATTTTATAGTAGGGGCAGCTAGATTGTGGTATTATGGCAAATCACCACGGCGCCAGCACATCTAGCTACCCCAATCTGTCTTTCAATTATAGATTTTCAACTTTATCAATTAACTAGCTGCGCCCCGCGGTTACACCCGCGTTAAATTTTATAAATTATTACAGCTCCTCCCCCGTAGGTGATAGCGTGATAATAATAGGTCTTTACCTATGAAATTGCCGTTTTGTATGAAAAAATTTAAACGATTTTTTTTTTCATGAATTTTTTTATTTGTATTAATCGAAGTAATCACCCATGCAATCAATGCATCTTTGCCATCGCAGTGGCAGTTTATTGATGCCCTTCTTAAAGAAATCAGCTGGACGGGAGGCAACAAATTCTTCAAAGGCATTTTGTACTGCCTCTCGGGTATTGAATTTTTTTCCCGCCAAGAAGTTATCCAAATTCTGGAAAAAGTAGTAGTCTGTAGGCGCAAGGTCTGGTGAGTAGGGCGGATGACGGAGAGCTTCCAACCCCAGTTCTTGCAACTTGGAGACCGTCTGCTGTGCAGTATGAGGTCGCGCGTTGTCGTGCAGGAGCAGCGGAGACGAGCGATTGACCAATGCTGGTTGGAGATGCGCCAGCTTCTCCATCATTGTGCTCAGTTCTTCACAGTACACATCTGCAGTAATGCTCACCCCGTTTGGTAAGAAGCTGTGATGAATCACACCGGCGCTAGACCACCAAACAGTGACCATCACTTTTCTAGGGGTAAGTTTTCGTTTAGGGCATTGTTTAGGTGCTGAACCAGGATCCAACCAACTTGCTGAGCGCTTGCGGTTATCAAACAGAATCCATTTTTCATCGCAGGTAACAATGCGGTTCAAAATTCCTTCATTTGTGTGTCTGTTGAGCAGTGCAAGGCACGTCTCGACGCGTACTTCGCGCTGGCGATCATTGAGTTCGTGGGGCACCCATTTGTCAAGCTTTTTTACCTTGCCAATTTGACGCAAATGGACCAATATTGTTTTGACGCTAACGTCGAAAGCTGCTGCTAATTCAGCCGTAGATTGTGTATCATCAACTTCCACAACCGCCTTTAATTCGTCATTGTCGACCAAAGTCTTCGGACGACCGCGAGGTTCATTTTTCAGGTCGAAATTTCCAGAACGGAAGCGAGCAAACCAATAACAGGTGGTGCGTTGGTTTGTAGTGTTAGCTCCGTAAACGTCGTTGATGTTGCGTGCCGCTTGTGCCGCGTTGCTGCCACGACGGTACTCATATTCCATAATTACTCGAATTTTTAACGTATCCATGATGACGAAAAAGAATGAAATGCGATGAAAATGTAACACTAATCAATAAAGAAATGACTACTTTTGGAAAAAAGAATCCATGTTTTTAAAATAAAATTAATTTGAAATTAGAATTCTTAGCCAAACAAAAATTATTTTGATTTGAAATGGCCAGTACTGCAGAACGGCAATTTCATAGGTAAAGACCTAATATGTAGCCTATATGTTGACCCGACCTCTTTGTAATATTCATGAAAGATTGCAAGTAAATCCATACAGTACTTTTTGAGTTTTGCCCGGACATACATACAGACAAAAATTCTAAAAACAATATATTTGGCTTCAATATCGATAGTAAATCACGCCCAAGTATCCTTTAAAAAAATATTCCATGTACAGTTTTGACTTTCCTACGATTTTATTATATGTATAGATTGAGTATAAGGTTGACTTTCAATTGGGGAAATTTGACAGATTGGGGTAGCTTGATGTGCTGGCGTGTGTACCACGTCTGGTGAAACTTTTGAGATAAATAAATAAATCTTGAGACAAGTAATATACTACCTTCTGATACCAAAATAGGCAGACCCTGTACTATGGCAACCAGACAACTGATAAACATATTTTTATGTTTCCAAATACATCTATGTATGTATATTACAGATAAATCACACCCAGATAAAAATAATAATAATATTTTTTGGTCCTGGGTTCGAATCCCGGTAAGTGCAAATATTTGTGTGATGAGCACGAATATTTGTTACTGAGTCATGAATGTTTTCTATGTATTTAAGTATTTATCTATCTATATAAGTATGTATATCGTCGCCTGGTGCCCATATTACAAGCTTTGCTTAGTTTGGGGCTAGAATGACCTGTGTGACATTGTCCCTAAATATTATTATTATTATTATTTATTTCAGACCAGTACAGCCACAGTGGATTAGTTAAACAAAGAGATCTTATCTTTAAAAGATCTTTAAAGAGATCTTATACCTCAGGGGACGGGGATTTCTGGGCCTGACTGTAATAAGTTGAGATATGGTTTAAAAAAAAGCATTATATCAAACTGTAAAAAATTGGCCCAATTCACAATCTGGAAAACGAGAAATCTTAAAATAAGACGAATTAAATTGGTTGTTCATTTCTATAATCGATTAACGTTAATGAGTTCAAACAATGTAATATAAAATCTCTTGTGCCAGACACCAGATAACCGATTTAATCAAAATAATTATTAAATACATTACAGTTAACATAAAGTCAACAGTAAAAAATAAAATATCAACAAAATAAATAGAAATCATAATATCGGTTATCGTTCACAAATCGATTTATTAGTTATATTTGGCAACTATATATTTTTAATCTATGATGACATTGACTGATGACAGATTTTGAATCCAAATCTATGATCGGTCACTCGTTTCTCGTATCGTTTAGTGCGTATCGGATTTGAGAATTTTTCATTGTTATGTTTATTTTTAGGTTATACACTTTGACACAATAAATAAAACAACGAAACGTGAGACAGTCACGCCTCGTCGACTTGTTCGCACGTTATGTCAGACTCTGTCGAAACGCGCTAACTTCACGCTTGAGTTTCATAGTAAGCCGAGATTTCTTACTAATGACCATTCCATACTAATCATTCGACATATTTCTTGTCGGTGACAATTTTGGATAAAACTCGGATTAACTACGGATCGGTAGGACCTAGTCCTCTATTTGTAAACAAGGAAACTATAATAATTATCGATAGTTTATGGCTGCCTATATCTACAATTCTAATGGGCTTGATTAGCCGTAAATCAAATTATATCGAGCGCAACGATCAGTGACCACAAGTAACTGTGACAAATAAGGTGATTTCGGGCTATATGGCTATTAATCTGAAGTGGTTATGGCATATGCTAACACTACAGATATATTCTGATATGCATTTACAAACGCTTCTTTAAAGACGAGCCTCTGGGCGTGGTAAATGTTTGATTTTCATGCCGCAGGTCGTAGGTTCGATTCCCACCCAGGGCAGATATTTGAGTGCATTAACATGTCTGTTCTTCCTGAGTCTGTGTGTAATTATGTGTATGTATTTACAAAAGAAAAGTAGTATATCAGTTATCTGGTTTCCATAATACAAGCTCTGCTTAGTCTAGGATCAGATGGCCGTGTGTGAATAATGTCCCAGGATGTATTGAGTTCCAATATGGAAATGAGTAAAAGCCACATTTAAAAAAAAACAATTTACTTACTGCAATTTACTGCAACCGCAATTTATTTACTGATATACCTTATCAGTAAATAAATTGCAATCACTATTCAAATATGTAAGTGATTAGAATTTGAAGGCACTTATTATTTTAGCTCCGATTCTCAACACTCAATTCTAACTAATACTAAATCTGAAATAAAAAGCCTAATACACCAATAAATCTGGAGATAACTATACCAAGTTTGAATTTGGATATGCGCAAAATCTAAATTAAAAACAACAAAATTATTAGATCATTAAAATAACACAATCACTATTACAATATGTAAGAGACTAGATAAATGGTAATTAGGGGTTTAGCACCATTAGCACAGATTTTCACCACTGGACATTGAAAAGGATACTACGTACGGAACCAAATAATAGTATAGCTAAAATAGAACGCCGAATACGCCAATACAAAATAGTCATATCGCGCTCTGGAAGATGGCTATAGCGAGTTAAAATTTGGACATGAAGAAACTCCATATTTTTTTAAAAAAAACTACCTGATTAATAAAAAATGCAATCTCTATTGAAAATTGTTTTTCGTGAGGATTTCCAAACAATAATAAAACATAAATAGAAAGCCGACTACGCCAATAAAAATAGCCATAACGCGTTCTGGCAAATAATAATAAAATAAAAATAAAATAAAATAAAAATCATTTATTTTCAGACCAGCAGATCCATAGTGTTAGTAATTGACATCGTAAAAAGTAAATGACATCGTCTCTGCAAGTACAAATGCCAGCACATCAATCTACCGCTCCCCATTCAAAGTGAACCTTATACTATTGTGATAAAGTTGAAAATCTATAAAATAAATTTGACAGATTGGCGTAACTGGATGTGCTGGCGTCTGTACATAGGTCTGTGACTGACAGACGGAAGGACACCAATGATCGATCGGGGATTATGTTGTTATTCTATTACCCCATCCCCAGTGTCTGTCTAGAAGCTTGAAGACAAAACAACAAGATTACTATCACTTAGTTCTAAGGACTCATTAACATAAACATCTTTCTTGTGAACATTAGGTCTTCCACGACGTTATTCCTTTACACAAAGTTCGTTGGCACAAATACCGCTGATCTTTAAGTCCTTATCTTTTTTATAGGCTAGACCAGCCAGCCGGACTTCCCATTGATATTATATTGTACGTTAGTTTAGTATGTGATTTACGGAGACTTTGGTACGCTCAGTATTGGGATTTACGACATAAATTATCGGACCCCATGTGGATCCAACGAGTAGGTATTAGTAGGGACGGAGATACTCTCGCTAAGTTTCATATTTCATACTAGTTTTAGGCATGTAACCATCAACTCATAACATAAGTTTAAATTCTAGGTAATAACATTCTCGTACATGTCAGAAATGCCGCTTTTTTCTATTATAATTATTTTATTGGCTGGAGAGCGAGTAAATTTTGTAAAGATGGCTACAAGATCGTTTGTTTGAGGTGTCAGGGCTTGTATTTTAAAATCGACCCAGTGAAATACCGCGTCTGGTTAAAACTTTGCGTAAAATAAATACGAACAGAGGTACGAACATAGCATAATTTAAAAGTAATTAATTTCTAGTGGGACTTTACAAAGCCGGAGATTTGAAATGTTTTAATTGATAATCTATAGTTAACTACAATTAAAAATACAAATCTAGATTGTACTGTCAATACAGTCATAATCGTAGATACACTTTGTGCTTAAAGGTGGAATGTTATGACTTTAGGTATTTAAGGGTAGGTTTTTAGAAACATACAATATTAAAAACTTGAGAGGTGTCAAGGGACACCCGGATGGAACGAAGTTATTTCTTATTATTTATTATGTACAAAAAACCTGTATACACTCAACAAAAATAATCGTCGCGACACCACACTGTTCAATGCGAAATAAAAATGAAAATATCTGGCTTGCTTTCTATAAGAGAGAAAGACAGACAGAGAAACATGCGCACGCTGCAAAAAGTGTCGTGACAACTTTTCGTAAGATTTTTTTCCGTCTAGCCCCCTTTCACAACGCGCGACAAGGAACTTCGTTCCAAGAAATAAAAAAATATTTCAACAAAAAATTCCGGATGAAATAATGGGAAAGAATCACATAAGAAATCGAAAAGTCGCGTAACATACATATATAAAGAACAGGTAGTATGTCAAATAGTTAGACTACTTCCTTCTTTTTTAAGTCTGTTAATAATCAATTTTGTTTATACTAAATATAACATAAAGGTATAGCCTAACGTTAAGTAAAACTATATACTTATTATAGGTAAAACATATAAATAAATAATAATAAAAATAAAATTAAAAAATATATAATAATAATATTAATATTTATAAATTTTGTACGTAACGTAAGATAGGCAGTCCATATGGCGTTATCCTGTAGACGGTAAAATTCAAAAAATTCAAAATTCAAAAGTCGTTTATTCCGTTAAAATATTACATTTGTGTGGAATCGTCAATTTTTTTTTATGATGATGTTTCTCAGTAGCTGCCACGTCGTGCAGTGCATGACGTGGCAGCTACTGAGAAACACTGCCAGAAAACTCAGTAGGAATCCTTTTTTAAAAATATATATTTCTTAAATAAATTTACATTGTATTTAAATCATATTGTAGACATCAGATACTAGAAGTTGATTTACCCAGTCTATCGGTGTCGTTTTGAACCGCTGCGGTGGTAATGAGTTCTTGGGTTTAATCGGATCAAAAAATATTTTTGGTATATTTTTATTTCTGTTAAGAAAAATACCCAGTAGAGCCTGAAGTCTGGAAATTGTTGGTACCTACTACACGAACTCGAAAAGCACGTAAAGCTTCCTCCGTTGTGTCGGATCGACTACCTTAGATTTTGTGAGCGAGGTATTAGAGAGTGCATCTATTTTTTTATTTTTAAATTTCAAAAACTTACAGCTAGCTAGTTACACAAAATCCGGCAATTATATACTAAAAGATGACCAATTACGTTGATAAGAGGTCAGGGGCTCTAACGGCTAAGTCACTGAACATCGATTTCTTAAATGGGGTTCAAATAAATAAAGGTTAAAAATTACTTGATCAATCGTTAAATCGGCTTCAACGTTGATAATCGATTCCGGACCATTTATGACGTTACATGTGCTCATGGAAGCCGATTTAATGATTGATTAAGTAATTTTTAACCTGTATTTATTTGACCGCCATTTAAGAAATCGATGTCCGGCGACTTAGCCGGTAGAGCCCCTGTTTTCGCAAAAAAATAAATTGTATACATATTACAAATATAGGATAATCATAATTTTACTCAATTACTATAAAAAAAATCTACTGAAACCACTATGTTTAGATAAATCTATGTTTAGCTAGTCCCTGTTGATATAGATTTAAGATAGCCTGAAATCACATAAACATTAATGAAGATAAACAACACCAGTGTAAAGTAATGTGGAAGCATGCCCCATTTCAAGCGGCACTACTTATGACACCTAATGACATAAGTCAATATTCTTACGTAACGAAGTGTCGACACTAATGGAATTAAACAAAACGCGGTAACTAGGATAAAAGTGCGACCGAAATAGCATATGCAAAAACTCCAGCAACACTCGGACGCTGATGACTGATAATGAAAGTTAATTCAAACTGAAATCATGCAAATTACACTTTAAAATGTCTTTTCCATTGTATCTAGAGGTTTGTTTGAAAGTATTTTTGGCTCTATGAAGCGCATTTTTCATAAATATAAATATTCTTTTCATACATATTCAAGGTTTGGAGGCGGAAGGCTGGACTGGCGTTTTTTAAACATGAGATAAAATTATGCGGCCTGAGAGTAGGTACATTGTCAGTCAATGTAACGTTTTCTTTTGAGGTAGCGATTTGTTTTGAATGATATAAACATACGCTTCCTATAGTTTAACTGTACTGCAAATATTTTATCTACGTTTTGATATACTGAAAGAAAAATGGCAGTTATTATGAAAACATTGTGTGAGGAAATTTAAAACCGCCGCGAGTGGAAACCAGACTTAACCAAACTTAAAGATTTTGATGAAAATCTAAGCGGTTTGCAACGTGGTGGATAGTGTTGAGAGTTTTATCTAGGTAGACAAATAAATGTAATTTGTTAATTAAAATTAAAGTTGAAACTAAAATGTAGTTCGGCGCTATTGCTTCCTTTTAAACTCTAGTATTTTTTAAGACCCAACTGTGCCATTCGCAAATAAAGTATGGTAGAAAAATTAAGTCTCAATCAAGATCCGATGGGACGCCTAGCGACACGACCGGTAAGAGGTCAGGTACAGCACCGACGGTTTTACGTGCTCGTCGAGGCATGGGGGAATAATACCAACAACTCCCATACTACTTCGGGTTGAAGCTGAGAAATTTTGCATTTTACAGAAAATTCCCAAAATCACTTTCGGCCCGACCCGGGATTCGAACCCAGGACCTCATTCTCTGCAGACAAACACGCTCCCGCTAAACCAACGGGGCAGTCATAATAATAATAAATATCTGGGACATATCACACAGCGCCATCTAGCGCAAAGTAAC
The DNA here is from genome assembly GCA_951640165.1 of Pseudoips prasinana. Lineage (NCBI taxonomy): Eukaryota > Metazoa > Arthropoda > Insecta > Lepidoptera > Nolidae > Pseudoips > Pseudoips prasinana. The sequence goes on along the minus strand of OX621236.1, from coordinate 39,477,408 downwards.
CAAAGCTTATACTATGGATACTAGACAGCGAAATGCTTATGTAATTTCTTTTTGGTAATGTATACATACAATATACAGACAACTTCCAGACAAATAGACTTGCTCATGATCACATACAATTGTCTAGTGCGAGGATCGAACCCTCAACCTTTAGATCAAAAAGCAGGTCCACTACCAACTGAGTCACATTGGCCGTCGGTTATTTTGAATATTTAAAATTTTAATCGAATTTTGTCGGAACTTCTCCTCGCTATAATACGTTCAAAAGTTTTCGCGGCGGCAGTTTTAGATTTGGCTCAAAACCGCTGCAAAATTGTAATGAAAAATGCATTTCCGTTGGAACAGATTTCTTGTACGTCGTAAATTTTAGGTTCAGGAGTGCCAGGCGGGGATGTCGTTAGATATCCGTATGAATACTAGGTATAAGATGGATTGGACACAGTAGTCGTTACCTACTACTACCTACTTTTATGTATATTTTCACTTAAAAACCGACAGTCGAATTAAGTAGTCACTTATAATTATTTCAATTTTAACGTCTACTATTAATATATTTTCGCTCATAATTTCTGATATAAAGCCTGAATTGGTTTTATCAAACTCTGCTTAAGTGGACTCAAGTCATTTATACCTAGTATACTGCCTCTCTTATATGTTTTAAATGACAAATTACAATGTAAAAATATTGCTGTGCCCTAGCAGGGTTCATGTTTGGTACTGTACCTACTCTAATTGTTAAGACCTATGCTATGTAAACCCATAAATGCAATAAATAAATTGAAATTTTAATTGAAAATTGTACTTGTTAGTTTTACTTCAAAACCTGAAATCATTCAACGTCCTACAAATCTAACGGAAATCTTTTCTATTGTATATATTTTTAATTAATGATGCTAATTTAAGTAGATACTAAAAAAATGTATTTTACTCTTCTCGGCCTATCCAATATCCTTAACAATTAACAGTGAATAAAATTTAAAAGGACAAATGATTATTGGAAAGCAATATAACTGAATATCATGTGTGACATTAGTAACTTTAAATAATCATGCGATAACCTTGAAACTCGTTTATAAATCCTAATACCTTATCCAAAAAACATTTATATAGGACCTTTTCGGAAGCATAGGTACTCAATTGAGATAAATAAAAGTTGAAATTGGTTCATTACATAATATAATAACATCGAAAAAACCACATGCGGGCCAGTCTTTGCTAATAGAACCGAAAACTATTTTTGTACTACTTCTAATCTAAATAATCTATACATCTATACAAATAAATAAAATTGGAGTGTCTGTTTGTAATATTGAAATAACCGGTTTTTACTACATTAATATGAATATATATACGGTACATACACCAAAATGACATTTTTTACAATTTTTGTCTGTCTGTCTGTCTGTTTGTTCCGGCTAATCTCTGAAATGGCTGGACGGATTTTGACGGGACTTGTACTGGCAGGTAGCTGATGTAATAAGGAGTAACTTAGGCTACTTTTATTTTAGAAAAAGTCTTTTATTTTACAAGAAAAACGAAATAAACTCATTAACACGCGGACGAAGTCGCGGGCACAGCTAGTCTACAATATAATACTTGACACTTTATATTGAGATATACTCTTTGTATATATATTGTATACAAACTACGCACGGAGGTATATCTATGTACATTTATACACAGAATACAATATAGCTCATGGAGAAAGGTGGCTCATGGGAAGCGTGTAGTGATGATGACGAGAGTTCCGTGATTTTTGATCACCAAAAAAGTGTTCAATGCACCTAAAGAAATTTTCACTTCTAAAACCAACAGTCGAATTAAGACCCGTAGTCACTTATAATTATTTCAATTTTAAACGTCTACAATTAATATATTTTCGCTCATAATTTCTTATATAAACCCTAAAACTGTTTTTATCAAACTCTGCTAAAGTGGAAGGGAACTCAAATAAGAAGCTTGAAGGTGCATTCCACAGCGCTCGTAGATATTCCAATTAGATAATAAGATGAGTAGGGGCTTGTGTATGAGGGTCGCAGCTGGTGTTTCGTTTCTTATTAAAACCTTTTCTACTTAGTATTAGTATCCCGCTTTTCTAGTATTGGCAAAACGAAATGAGTAGCTATACCAACCAATTCACTCTGTTTACATGTGTTCTCATAGCTGAAAATGTGTAGAATATATTTATGTAGTATATATAGTATATTATACTTTATAAACTTTAACGATTTAAGACTATACTAACTATTTGCGGGCTTCAGAATTTAGAATGTTTCATGACATACATATCCAATACCACCATGACCTATGTTGGTGACACATTCACCAATTTGATTTGAAAATACTGTATAATTGGATTTAAAATAAATAACTTAAAATATATAATAAACTTAAGAAAGATTTCCCTGAATCTATGGCGAGGTTAGTGTTTTTAATTAGTTTGATCAAACTTTTACAATAATCTTATAAGTTGTATAGAAATTATTTCAAATTTAAAAAAATTGGCACTTCGGATATACATACATACATAGACTCACGCCTGTTTCCCAGAGGGGTAGGCAGAGACAACGGACTTCCATTTGTCACGATCCTTGCATACCTCTTTCGCTTCGTTTACTGACATAATATTCTTCATACATGCTCGCCGGTTTAGGGTACTTCTGACCTGACCTTTCTTAAGTACGTCTCCGATATGATCAGAGAATGTTCTACGAGGTCTTCCCCTTCCGGTTGTACCATTAACACAGGCCTGGTATACTTCTTTTGTCAATCTTCTTTCATTCATCCTTTCTAAATGGCCAAACCATCTCAGCATACCTTTTTCAATCTTTGTGACTACATCCTCTTTTACACCACAACGCTCTCTTACGCTCTTTACTGCGGATATATTATGTTAATTTCATAGAGAGAATAAATTTAAACATAAGAAATATTACTTTAAGTACAAGTTGGGTATGGCAGAAAAGTGAGGCGAATAATAAGAATTTGAGAGGCAGAATACGAAATACTGATGTAAGCGAGCACAAATATTCACAAATATTGAGAAAGGTATGCTGAGATGGTTTGGGCATTTAGAAAGGATGAATAAAGGAAAAAAGGTAAAAGAAGTATATCTGGCCTGTGTGAATGGTACAAACGGAAGGGAAAGGCCTCGTAGAACATTCTCTGACTAAATAAGAGACGTCCTCAACGAAAGCCAGGTCAGAAGTACCCTAGACCAGCGAGGATGTATGAAGAATATAATAACAGTAAAAGGAGTGTGCAAATGTCGTGAAAAATGGAAATCTGTTGTCTCTGTCTACTACTCTAGAAAACAGGGGTAAATCTACGTATGTATATTACTTCATAAAAATATTACTTTTCCATATGTAATATATCTTATAGCCCACAATCAGTTTTTCAATAAATTGGTATTCATGATGCAGCTGATTAGTGTCCCACTCCAGGGCAAGGGCTTTTCTCCCAATGGTTTTGCAATGTCCTTGGTAGCATGTGAAATCTACCACCCCGCACTAGGCCAGCATGATGTACTATGGTCCATCACGTTGTCCTAGTACGGGTCAGCATGCTTCACATGCCATCAAGAATCAGTTGAACTCTCAAGCGCGCAGATTTTTTCCTTCACCGTTTTAGTACGAAATAAATAATTTGAAAACTCGGAAAAGTCAGTGGTGAGCGCCTTGGATTTGAACTCAAGACCACTGCCTCTACAGTCCAACGATCTAACCACTAGACTATCTCGACTTAAATTGGTATTCCATTGTAAAACTCCCATGTAAAATGTTGAGAATATAACTAAAATTTAAACAATCTTAGTCCCCCACAAAATTCGTAAAATCCTTTACCTCGGCTCGCACAAACCCGGCCGTAAACAAGACATTTAAAATCGAGCCCTACAAGTTAACTGCACACATAAAAACTGAGGTGGAAACATAATAAAGTGCGCAAAAATGTTATTTCTGTACACAATAAATAAGATAACTTTACGCCTAGTATCTCTTATTGAATTTTGGGTGAGATTGGACTAGCTTAGCCCTATAAAATTGTGAGATCGGTACCGGAACCAAGGTTCAGCGTAATTGTGAGGGCGGCTCTGAAATGGCCATATTACTTGTTCAGTACTACTCCTGGGTTCACAGATGGTTGGAGTCGGGAGTCTGGTCGTCTTCGTCCTTAAGGAGGTGACATTTGTGGCAACTGCAGGTCGCCTATGTATAAAATGTGCAACGGGGGCAGCAACATTTTCACGCCCCGGGATAAGACTTTTTTTTAGATGAGTATGTGGTGGTTCCGGGTGGAATTCGTTTCAAGTTGGCGGAACCATCACTCTTAGGATCTAGAGGCTAGGCTGCTGTTGTGGTTTTAGCGAGTAACCCTAGGCGACTCCAACAAACCCGTCGTCTCTCCAAAACGGCTGAAAACTATAAAAGGTTTCCACCACGTAAATAAAAAAAGCACATGTTGTACTTTACGCCTAGTAGCTTTTATTTAATTTAGGTTGAGATTGGATATGAATAGACGCCAGCACATCAAGCTACCCCATTCTGTCAAATTTCCTCAATTGAAAGTGAAGTTTATGCTTATGGGATAAAGTTGGAAAAACTATAAAAGAAATTTGACAGATTGAGGTAGCTGGATGTACTAGCGTCTGTACATATATGTATCTTTAGTAGAAGTGTCTTTCGTCCTCGAAAAATAATATGGTAATCAGAAAATCTTTAGTTAGCACAAAAAATGTGCGAGTTTAAACACTATCGAAAGACAGTTTTTTGTTAAGCTTTATTATATTTTATGTTACCATGTAAAACTTTCAACTGCCTACCTATTATTACCTATTAGTAAGTTTAAGTAAAAAATATCAAAATCTCCATACAATAACGAATAAATCACATAACATAACATATAAAGAGCATTCTTGACGTTAAAATTTGTTGTAAAAAAGAGGCATTTTACAAAAAAAATAACGCATACACAGCGAGTTAGAATATTAGTATGTAGAAATTCTAGTACAGGAGCTTTCCACTCGTAAAAAAAGTAATAAACTGGGCAAAAGTGTTTTCTGTGCGCAATAAACAATTTCCACTGTATTTCCTGCTGTGACATAAAATTGATACGTGTTTTAAGAACGACTTTTGCTAGAGATCGTGTTATTTTGTTCTGGTATCCAACACATTTGTACTTCGGCAGACATGAGTTCATTTTAGATAAAATGAAAAAATATGGATTACTCATTATTTCATTAATTATTTTCTATGTATATAAGTATGTATATCGTCGCCTGGTACCCATAGTACAAGCTTTGCTTAGTTTGGGGCTGGGATGATCTGTGTGACATTATTTATTATTTATTTATTTATTGTTTCCTTAATATTAAAACACAAGTCCAAAAAAATACCCCACAAAACCGATCAGTCGGTTTGACTGCGGGAGAAAAGTCTCAATAAACAAGAAAACAACAACAAGATATATACTAAAAATAACTAATAACTATTATTAATCACAGTTGATATTATGGCACTATTTTATGTATAAACTGTATCTCTATTATCTATCTAATCTAATTTAGTAAGTAAGTATTTATATAATTTGTTTTTAAATATATATTTTTTTGGTTCACTACTAATGTCAGCCGGTAAACTATTTAAAATATAAGGTAATCGTTTATTAATGGTTCTATCACCATAATAATTGATGACCCTAGGTACTTCAAATCTTCCGGCAGTCATTGATCGTGTATTATAGACATTTTCTACGTGTATCAGATTACCGGTTGGATTACCATGGTTATTTAATGCTAACAGAAATTTATGTTTGATACTAATAGGTAATATTTTACAAATTTTAAATAATTTCCTGTAGTCGTTTTTACAATTAAATTTAGCCTTTTTCGGAACAAGTAGTTTTAAGAATCTAAGTTGTAATGCTTCAAGTTTGTCCAAGTTAGTTTTGAATGTTAAACCATAGCAGTCCAGACCGTAGCTGAGTATTGAGTCAACTAATGACATGTAAATACATCTTAAAGTACTAATAGGAACTTTGAAACTTAAGTTATATAATTTACCTAGCAATATTCTTAATTTTTCACTTATATATTCCGTGTGTTTAGACCATGAAAAATTTTCATCTATTTTCATGCCAAGGTAGGTTACACAGTTAACTTTTTCAATGGGCTTACATTTACAATTTAATGTATTATTGTGATGGCATACAAAGTCATGGGTGTATAGCGATGGATTTAGATTTATTAATTGTGAATACGGAGAGTGAATAACTAATAATTTAGTTTTATCGGCGTTCAATACTAATCCATTGTCATGTGACCATTTAACTACTGCGTTTATATCTTGCTGTACCAATTGGCAAGTATACGAAATATCGGTACCGGCGCGGAATATGCACAGGTCGTCTGCAAACATGTACGCTGAACAGTGCTGTAGCAAGTTACATAAGCTGTTGACATGCATGAGGTAACACACCGGACCGCATCCTGAGCCCTGTGCCACTCCGCTCCGCACCGACACGCTGTCACTGAGACTGTCACTGACCTTCACGCGGTAGGAGCGCGCTGTGAGGTAATCACGGAACCAGGAATTCAGTGGTTCTCCCACAGCACACTCCCCCATTGCGTTTAGGAGGGTATCAAATGGTAAAGTATCAAATGCTTTTTTATAGTCGAAGAATATAGCTACAACAAATTTTTCATTACTCAAATGATTATTTATATCGTTTGTAAATTTAGATAGTAGTGTATTTGTACTTTTCCCCTTTTGAAAGCCATGTTGACAGTTATTTAATATATTGTTTTTATGTAGGTACTTTCCTAATTGTAAAACAATACATTTTTCAATTATCTTATCAATACTTGACAATATTGCTATCGGCCTGTAATTGGATAAACTTTTACGGTCTCCTTTTTTATATATTGGACGGACTATAGCTTCTTTTAATTTACTAGGAAATGTGTGTTGTTTTATAGATAAATTGACAAGTTTAGCCAATACAGGGCTTACCTTGTCCGTGACAAGTTTCAAGTCGGACATACGCACCAGATCACTACCCGGCGATTTGTTACTGTTCATATTTTTTATTACGTTTTTAATATCTATGGTGGTCACTGGCTGCCATCTCATGCACACGTCCGAATATTTTACATAGGAGCGTCGATCAAGCCAAATCTCATTACATTTATGTTTTATATTATCTATGTCTTTAGAAAAGTTTAAGGCAAAGTTATTACTAATATCAGTTACATTAGTACTGTACATATTTGATAATACTACTTCATCCACTGACTTTTTTGTATTACCCATCATATTGTTTATTTTTTCCCAAATTTTTTTAATATCTTTATTACACTCTAATATACTATTTCTATCGTAATGATTTTTACTTTTGGTGATAGCTTTTTGGCATTTATTTCTAAATTTAGTATAGTTAAGCCTTTTTATCATGTTTTTTGGATCGTTACTCCACACTTCAAATAGTCGGTCTTTTTCTACTATCATAGATTTTAATTTCTTGGTAATCCACATTTTATTATTCCTATTACTAACATAAATACGTTTTGTTACATAACAATCAATATAAATATCTGAGAACAATTTAACAAATGCATTATATAATTCAGAAGGACTATCAAGTAACATAAGTTTATCGAAATCAGTCATTAATAATTTTTCCTTGACCTTGTTGTTGTCTAGGACGCACTTAGTGTTCACTCGTTGTGGGGGGGTATTCATATGCGCGTGGCGAGAATTTTCCATGTGCGAGTGCATGGCAGGAGCATGTTTCCATTCTACGTTAGCTGATACACAGAAGTGATCCGATATTTTATGTGTTATCACGGCTGAGTTAATATTGACGTTTAGCGCTCTGATGTAAATATGATCTAAACAAGATTGTACTAGTTTACCTGACACAATTTCTTTCCGGGTTACATCGTTAATGCATTTTATGAAACCGTATTCCGATAGTAGGTTTTCATATGCTATTACACGATTGTCATGAATATTTAGCAGATTTATGTTAATATCACCACATAAAATTACGTTTGATTTTATAGGTAAGCTTTGTATAAATTTCTGTAACTCGTCTAAAAATTGATTTATTTAGTTTTCTTTTTTTAACTTTGGTGGCCTGTATATTGATAACAGATGTATTGGTTCGTCATTGTAGTTAAGTGTAAGGTAAACAGTTTCTGCACTAGGCATTCTAGGTAGTTGTTGCAAGTCAGAACACACACACGCACGCAGCTCCTCACGCGCATACACCAGTACACCACCACCACTGCGACCCGTCCGAGTAAAAGTATTTACATTATATCCCTTAATTTTAAATAAAGGTAATAAACTATAGCTTATATTAGGTTCGGTTAGTACTATTACGTCTATTTTATTTATACTGGAATTTATTGCTACTAATAATTCACTGAAATGTTTTTTTATCGAACGAATATTAACATGCAGGATACATAGGCCTTTATTGTTAGGGAATAGACTAAACCAACTGTTCAAATTGTCTACACATACAGAGTTTACTGCATTTTCAGTTATGAAATCAATTGTCCCTAGATATTATTATTATTTATATTTGAAGTTCAAATATGAATATAGTCCTATGGATTCATTACGAATTGAACAGATTTATCACAAAGATTTTTTTGTTTTCTTATTTTCAAGGAAAGTTTCGGCCAGCGGGAGATTATTTTTAAGTAGGGTCAATGCATTTTATTTATTCTAGATGAGTTTTACGATTGACCACGATCACACATGATGGTAAGTGAAGATGTGTTCTAAGGTGGACCACGTGTACCCAATAAATTCCAGCTCACTCTAGCCTTGAATAATCCCATGTTATCCATGTTAATTATAAGTCTGGAAACTCGTTCTTCGGGAGGGTGTTCCACAGCTTAGCCATGCGTATAATGAAAGACAAAGCAAAACGCTTCGTAGGGCAAACTGGTATATCAACAACAAAACGATGAAGTCCATCCCGTCGCCTGATAGTCCGATGAAAAAGGGGGTAGAAGCGATAAGTTCGTGGAGGAATTGAATTGAAATATTCTCCATGAAGCAGCCTGTAGAAAACCGATAAGCTTGCAATCTGACGCCGATGATTCAAGTTTTGCAGGTTTATACTGGTCCTAGCCTCATCGATTATCCTGCGAGCGCGTCTGACTACCGAATCTATATAATTTATGCTTTGCGGAGCCATCCCAAAGACAATAACTCAAATACGAACCTTTATTAAACTGATTAAAATAAAAATATGCAATATATTAAAAATAAAATCACAAGATTCAACAATTTATCATGTATCATGCCCATTGCCAATAAATATCTCCAACTAAGTATGTAAGATTTATTGTCTATTGAATTGTAAAAGCACATTTCAAGTTTTGCAAGTGCAATAACTTGGAGGAGACAAAGGATGGAAACATAAATATTTCAACCACACTCGACATAGTGCGAGATTCTACTACACTATTTATACTCTTATGTGTTTTATAATCAAAATTATTATAATAATATTATCCTTCTGGTCAAATTTCGCTCACGGCGGCCATAGTCAGAGGAGACTAGCCATTTGCACCGGACATATTATAATGCACAAGTGTATGCACATCATATTCCATCACTCTCTTGATCCGATGTGACGACTAGCAACACGATCGGAAAGAAGTCAGGTACAGGATTATCTGCGATTGAACACACCACTAGACCAACGTGGTAGTCCAACCATTTTAGCTGAATGACGTTCCTAAAAAATTTCCACAGTGGAGTTTCCATCATTTTGAGGGATAAGCCATAATTGTCACGCTTGGCAGACGGGTTGGCGATAGATTATATAAGACCTGGGTTCACTGCGCGTGACAACGCATTTCAAAGACCTGTAGCTAATTCTGTAAATGGTTTAACCAGAGATTTTTCGCTGACAGATATTTAAATACTTTTTCACATTAAGTTTACTGACACCTTAATATGGAGAAGATTTTAATATTAGGTTCAAGGTTTTACGCGTATCACCGTTAGTATATTTTTCAATTTTTTAACAGTTTCCCACGTCATATCGTCGTTCTGAATAACATACGTGTTTTATGGCTACTGCAAGCATCTATGGGTTTTGGCATTTATGTACTGACGACAGCACATCCAGGTACCCCAATCTGTCAATTTTCTTTTATAAATTTTCAAATTTATCACAAAAGCATAAGGTTCACAATCAATTAGGGAAATTTGTCAGATTGGGGTAGCTTGATGTGCTGGCGTCTGTACAAATATTTTTTTATACAAAATAATTATTCGTCATTCACCTAGTCCGATTTATATAATTACTAGCTGTGCCCCGCGGTTTTACCCGCGTTAACTTTTATAAATTATCATAGCTCCTCCCCCGTAGGTGATAGCGCGATAATATGTAGCCTATATCTTGACCCGACCTTTTAGTAATACGAAGCTAGACGTGCTTCACTGGTAATAGGTAGATTACTACATTTATGTAAAGGCGAATAAATGAAAAGACAACCGGTCAGTTTAACGTATGAAAGTATATTGTTAAAATAAATGATCTTATGAGCTAGGTACAAATACAATAATTAGGTTGCACGCGTACACCATATACGGAAAGTTCAATATACACTTAGTCATACATCACATCATCCCCCTGATTTTGAGAAAAAAAAAAATAATGGCATTACAATAACATTTTTTTTTTTCTTAAAATTAATACACGCATACATATTGCATCATCACTCTAACAACTAGTTTCTGAGTACATAAAGACCTAAAGATATTTGATACTCTATTTATATAATAACACATTGTCTTAATCTTAGCATGAATAACATAGCAACTTTAAACATAATAATAGATATGCATAACTACTTATAAATGTACACTCTTCACAATAATATTATAACTCGTTACATATAAAATGGAATAGTTCTGTTTTTGTGAACAACATTTTCCTTTCCCTTTTGCATTATTTTAACATTTACGCCTAATTCTTCTATAACCGTAAAAGGACCTAAATATACTTGATCTAATTTTTCCCTATTTTCATTTCTTAAAAGTAACAAATCTCCATTATTATAGTTAACTGAATTACATTGTCTGTCATATTTTGTTTTTCTACAAATTTTGGATTGAATTAAATTATTTCGTGCATCTTCACATGATTTTTGTAGTCTAAATTTTAATTCTTTGGGATAGTCATCAAAATTATATACTGGGTCTACATTTTTCAAAAGGTTGTTTGGAATGTTACATAATTTGCCAAAAACAAGTTCGAAGGGTGTATATCTAGTTTCAGAATGCACTGTTGTGTTGTACGAAAAACACCAATATTGTAACCAGTTGCTCCACATATGAGCCTGGTTATCTGTTTGTATCCTTAAGAAAGCTCCCAAGGCCTTGTGAGAATTTTCTAAAGAACCAATCGACTCATGGTGATATGCTGTTGACTGAATACAGTTAATACCCAATAATTGACATGTATCTTTCATGGTTGATGAGATGAATTCACTACCTCTGTCTGTCGCGATTTCGCGTGGAATACCGTAACGCAGTATAAAATTGTCAACAAAAGCTCGGGCAACTGTTTGAGTTTCTTTATTTATTAACGGGTAAGCTTCTACATATTTTGTAAGTTCACATTGAAGAGTCAATATGTAACAATAGTCATTACAATCTTTACTAAGCGGTCCAACCAAATCCAAATATATTTTATCGAATGCTGACGTCGCTGTTGTAGTTATACACATTGGCTCTCGGGTGTGCTTATGGAACTTTTGTTTTTGACACTGTTCGCACTTTCTAACAAAATTAGCTATGTCACGGTCCATTCCTGTCCAGTAATAAAGTCTTTTAATGTTATTAGTCATCCTTCGAATACCAGCATGGCCACTGCTGGGTAAAATATGGTAATCATTCAAAATAACTTTACGATCGTCTTTATTTTCTACTCTACTCACTCCTTTAATAATACATAATCGTGGACCTTCCCACTTTTTCATTTTCGTAATAATACGTGCTAACTCGGTAATTATTTCTTTATTGTCATTATTTCTAATTATGCATAATTCTTTTATATCATTTTGTTTACATATCTCCTCTAACTCTCTCACGAACAAATCTCGTTTGAAACATGATCGAGAGCTTCGATTTACCGATATTAATGACAATGACGGTGAATATATTAGGTACCTATTTCTACTATAACAATTATCGGTTTGTTTATTATGTATGTGTAAACATTTTTCATCAAAGTTTAACTCTGTAAAATGATATGGTTTTTTAAAAATTTCCGCAACTCTTGGTTGATCAGACCGATCATTGCCGGAACTCTTATCAGTCAATACATTTTCATTTTTCTCTTCTTCCATTCTTCTATATTGCGCTCTAGTCATGACCCCTATCACACACTCATACATGCTCTTCAACTCTTCACTCGTCAATTCAATCCTAGATAGTGCATCTGCAGCTGCATTATCTTTTCCTTTCATATATTCTACTACAAAATCATATTCCTCCAGACATAATCGAAACTTTGTTAACCTACTGGAAGGGTCGCGCATGTTAAATAAATAAATCAACGGTTTATGATCCGTGACAACCCTAAACCGGCGTCCATATAAATAAGGGCGAAAGTACTTAACAGCCCAAACTATCGCCAAAAGCTCTTTCTCAATTATCGGATAGTTACACTCCGCTTTGTTTAGTGGGCGACTAGCATATGCTATCGGTTTTTTGTCTCCATTTGCTAGCACACACCCAATCGAAACCCCCGATGAATCGGTATTCAAAATAAATTCATTTTCCTTTGAAAAATTTGGATATTGTAATAATGGAGGACTAATTAACGCTTTTTTCAATGTCTCGAACGCATGTAAACATTCCTTACTCCAATTAAATTCTATATATTTTTTTGTCAAGTTCGTTAAAGGTAATGTAATTTTAGCAAAATTCGGAATAAATTTCCGATAATAATTTGCAAATGCAACGAATCTACGGACCTCGTCTGCATTTTTCGGAATCGGATAATTTTGTAAAACTTTAACTTTATTTTCATCTGGCTTTATACCCTCTGGTGTTACCACGTGACCTAAATACAAAAGTTCCTTCTTCAAAAATGTACACTTTAATGGATTTAACTTCAAATTTACGTCTCGAAGCCTTGTAAAAACGTCAATTAGGTTTTTATTATGTGTTTGCAAATTTCTACCCATTATTATTATGTCATCTAAATAAACAATGCACTTTTCGTAATTTAAACCCGATAGTGCTACAGTCATCGCTCTAGTAAACGCACTCGGACTTAATTTTAAGCCCATAGGAAGGCGTTTCATTTGATATACCTTGTCAGCTAAAAATGCAGTGTATTTACGACTCTCTGGGTCTAATTTAATTTGGTAATAGCCTTGATTAAGGTCTAAATGGCTGAAATACATAGCCCCTGACAAAGAATCCAAAATTTCGGTTATGTTTGGTAGTGGAAAATTATCATTTTGTATGCACTCATTCAATCCCCTATAATCAATCACAACACGCCACTTTTTTTCACCCCTAGCATCAGTCTTTTTCGGAACAATCAGTAAAGGGCTCGACCATTCAGACGTCGACTCCTCTATAATGTCATTTTCCAACATTTGTTTTATTTGTTTATTTATTTCTGCTTTTTGAGAATGTGGAATACGATAAGGTTTTTTATAAACGGGACTAATATTTTCTTTTAAATGAATTTTTTGTTCATACAAGTTTGTTGTATTTAATTTGTCCCCGGGTAAATGAAAAATATCCGCAAATTTTGCACAAATATTTGCTATAGAAGTCTCCTCTTCTTTAATCAAATAATTAAGATTAAGCAAAGAAAACAAAGATTTTACCCTATCCGCGTTATTTACTATTCTATTAAACGAATAACAATGATATTCTTTTAAATCACGAATTTCTGGTGTAAAACAACGTAAATTAACATCAGTTTCCCGTGTGTTCATAATACGCATGGTTACCCTACCGTTTTTACTCTTACATATCGAATTAGCTAAAAATACACCTTCGCAAATCTCATTTGAAATTACTACACAATCACCTGTCCTATTAGTTGGAATATCTACTTGAATTTCACATCGCGCGGGCAATCTTATACATGCGTTATCATTTGTATTTCCTATCGAATATAACTGTACAGGTAAAATAATCGGAATTCCCTCACTATTTTGTAACGTTAATGTTTGATTTTCAAAATTAATTATAGAATTAAATTTTGATAGAAAATCTTGTCCTATAATTCCGTCTACATTTAATGGCAAATCGTTAAAAATGTAGAAGTCATGTGTAAATGATTCATTATTTTCGTTACGTAATATCAACTCTATGCACCCAGTAGATGTAATTTGACCACCAATACCATTTATGTGTGTCGTCTTAGGGCGAATAAACTCGCTCGATGCGTGAATCACGCTTTGTTTCACAGCAGACAATGATGCTCCGGTATCAATGAGCCATGTACACATATAGTCATCGATATACAGATGTATAGAGTTCATATTCCGATAAGTTAATATGTAATTAGTCGCGAAAAAACTGAAACTTTTCGGTTTCCTCCGATTTAGAACTATCTTGCGATTCATGTATCACATTGACATGATGTTTTTTCGAATTGAAATTTTGCTGGCTATTATATCCACGGGACCTACTACGGCCTGAAAAATTACCACGACCCCGACCGCTACTACGATAATACGACGAATCGTAAAATGTCCTATTATTATTTATGTTGTTCCTGAAAAATGGTTTTCCGCGAAACGGTGTAGTGGTACCGCGCCTCGAAACACTCTGCCCTCGGTATCCATTATTTGGGTAACCCCTATTATTATTAAACATCCTACCTCGAGCTGAAAATATCTGTCCTGATGTGGAAGGCATATTTACCTCCTCATCTTTAGCACCTTGTATAGCTTCCTTTAATGAACTATAATTACGCGCAGCAATGACAGTACTAAGCCGCTCATTTCGCAACCCGTCGGCAAATTTTTGAATAGCCTGTTTTTCATTTAAGGGTTTTAATATCTTGTATGCTTCAGATTTGCCCTCGGCTTGTGAAATTGTTAGATCCACAAACAGTTGCTCTAAGTCTTTCCCATACTGATCTATAGACCTACCACCTTGATAAGCGGTATGCAACTTTTTTTGTAACGCGGTGTCCGATTTTTTTGTTAAAAGATGTGTTTTCATTTCAGCAACCATTTCGTCAACAGAACCATATGAATCTGCCAAACGCAATTTTGCACTATGTGATAGCCTAGTTTTTAAAACATATTTTATGAGAAGTGACGCATCCGTATCTAAAATCATAGTAGAATATAATTCTATTGCGTCAATTAATTGTAAAGTAACTTTTTCGGTGTCGTCCATTATTGGTAATAGACTAACCGCCACTCTCAAATCAAAATTGGGTTTGGTAGTCATGGTTTCGCTGCTATACTCATCATTAAACTTTCTATATCAGCATAAATCGAGTCTATCTTATTTGACAAGTGTAAATCAACATCACTTAACGATATTTCGGCTTTTTCTACCTTATTAACATATATTATTATGTCAAATATTTCGGTATACTTCTTATAAATCTTTAATGCTTTTTGAAATTGTTTATTCGCAGCTTCACTATTCTGTCGCCGATGCGATCCAATTTTAATTAAATAAGTTCTTATATCTACCAACTGCACATATATATTTTGTAATTCTAACATTAGCTCTATATATTGAAAAACAGTAAAACATATTATAAAATAAAATATTACGTTTTGTAAAAAAAAATAACCATAACGGAAAGTATCCTAAATACTTAAAGATAATTAATATAAAGTTCACTTACAGAATTTATTTGTCACCATTTGCACTTATTCGACACTTGTCCAAATTTCTCCACATCGTTAGTTATTAGCCGGGTCCTATTACACTGAAACTCGCTGCAAAGCAATACCCGTCGCTTGCCTTTCGATCTTCTTGGTAAGGCATTTATGTACTTTTTTCCATAAGTTGTACGCCAAGAAAATAGCACACATTACAATAACTGCAACCATCATATATCGCATTTCCATAGAGTAATCGCTCTCAGACATACTGGATTTCGCTTTATTTCCTTGTCCCTGTTGGGCAATTATTACCTCCTCTTTGAATTCCTTGGATACTTGACTGCCCATTATAATTTTTAATTATTATATCCTGAAAAACTGAAACACTAAAGATCCTGGCATGGTCGCCATACGAAGCTAGACGTGCTTCACTGGTAATAGGTAGATTACTACATTTATGTAAAGGCGAATAAATGAAAAGACAACCGGTCAGTTTAACGTATGAAAGTATATTGTTAAAATAAATGATCTTATGAGCTAGGTACAAATACAATAATTAGGTTGCACGCGTACACCATATACGGAAAGTTCAATATACACTTAGTCATACATCACAGTAATATTCATGCAAAATTTGAAGTAAACTACTACTGGTACTTTTTTAGTTTAGCCCGGACATACAGACAAACAGACATACAGACAAAAATTCTAAAAGCTATATTTTTTGCTTCGATATCGATTGTAGATCACGCCCCATGTAGGTATCCTTTTAAAAAAATATTCAATATACAGTTTTGACTTTCCCACGATTTTATTATATGTATAGATAGATCACAGTTCTTTTTTCAACGTAACTCTTTAATATATCGCGTTGGTGCCGGTAAGTTTGAACAGATTAGAGTAATAGTACGAAGTTGCCGGTGTCAGGTGCATTCATCTAAAATTTCATGAATGTAGGAAAAACGTAATTGTATCTCGTATTGTTAGCTTTCATGATAGGTATTCTATCAGGCTATCTGTCTTGTTGTCGTATTCTGTCGCGTCCTACCGTCGCATTGGAATCACGCAAAACTTTACCGCATGCTGCACAGAATAATTTGAAGAAGAGACATGTGCTTCCACCATAACCGACTACCAAAGCCAGCTTTCGACACGGAGAGATATTTTTTTTAAATTTATTTATTTAGGTTAGCCAACAATTGTTCACACAATACATTTAAAGTTATACTTGCTTATTAGTACGTTTATAAGTGCGACAATTACTTACAGGCTAACACAACATGCACCAATTATGGTTATATGAGTAAAATATAATAGTATAAAGCCAAAAGAGTAAATACAATTTAAAGCCATTTAAATTGTATTTTCTCTTTTATATTTAAATTGTATTTAAAGCCATTTATTTTATACTTCTGAAAATAAGTACTTGGTTTGGACTTTAGTAGTTATTTATCAATTGTAATAAGGCAAGATTGAGAAAAGAAGTATACCTAGCCTGTGTGAATGGGACAACCGGAAGGGGAAGACCTCGTAGAACATTCTCTGACTAAATCGGAGACGTTCTCAAGAAAGGGCAGGTCAGAAGTACCCTAAACCGGCGAGCATGTATGAAGAATATAATGACAGTAATCGAGGCAAAAGAGGTGTGCAAAGATCGGGACAAATGGAAATCCGTTGTCTCTGCCTACCTCTCTGGGAAACAATGTTATCTATATCTATATACATATATAAAAATCAATGCCACTTTTCGTTGTAATGTTATAACTCAACAACGCCTTTACCGATTTGGCTAATTTTGGTCTTGAATTAATCGTGGAAGTCCAGGGAAGGTTATTATGTAGAGAAAAAAAAAGTCTTGAAAAAGTGTAAAATCCACATCTTTTAGCAATTTAAAATATTTTTTTGTTTGAATAAATGAACTTAATAATCATTTTTTTATTACTATGCCTTATACGTAGCGAAGCACGTACCGGGCCGCTAGTGTAAATATAAAAATTTACTGTCTTAATTTTTTATATTTCTTTGGTATTATTCACCCAACCTGGGAAATCATAACAGTAGAAACCGACTACATATATCAACATCACCAGCCTGATATCTTCCACCTGCTTGACATAGGCTTCCCCAAAGGTTTTCACAACGTTGCCATTTGGAGGAGTTTGCCGTAGTCACCGCGCTTGCCATACGAGTTGGCGAACGCAGATAGATGGTAGCTAGTACACAGGCGACGCTGCTACCCGGAAACTTCCTATATCCCTTCATCATTACAGCTAAATAAGTCCACTGCTGGACAAGCCTCCCTCAAGAATCGTCTGGAGGGGATATGCCATAATCGCCACGCTTGGCAGGCGGGTTGGCGATCGCAGTAAGATAGTCATATTAATCAGAAGGAAGCTGCTGCCCTTCCTCCGGTAGATATTCCCTCGGGTCGACTTCTACACCCCCCACGGGATGAGATGGGGTGATGATATTCTGATTCTGATATTTGTCGCCGTCACCACACAGCAGGATCCTATATCCCTTAGTCACCTTTAAAGACACCCACGGGATGTAATGGGGTACGCCTATTATTATTTCTCAGTCGGAATCCACACAGCCATTTGGCTTCAGCTAAATTAGCTTAGTGTCTTAAAATTTGTCTTAAATCAGAAAGTTTGTGTATCAAACTTTTTGATTTCAAGATAGGTGTTCTCAAAATCATTTATCATCAAAACAAACGTGTTTTTTTTACTGTCGATTGTGTAAAGGAAGGAAGTCAGTTTAATTTCATAATTCTAGATCGAAATTTTTGACCTAGGCGACGATGAATCCGTCGGGACTTGAACTTTTATACGTATAGATTTTAGCAATATGACTTTTTAACTATATTTCGCTAACATGCCTGCAAAACCTGTTAACTCCCATGATAAAGATCCTGGCAGGCCATACGTTTGCGTCCCCAACTTGCCGCATTGGTATCATGCAAATCTTTGCTGCAGCATAGCAGAATAAATTTTAAAGAAGTGACATCCGTCAGCCATGTTGGCTTCAGTTGACACTTTATAAATTCGTCCGTATTAATATCTTATATCCTTAGGTTATCTGTTAAGTAGCCACCAACATAAGGTGTCGACTTTCTTTTCTTAAATTTCAAAATTGAAAATGTTTTTATTTTTGGATTTATATTGTAGAGAAGAAGAACAAACATATTTAGTTATCAATAAATATAATATAAACGATTTGCCTGAGAAATCATCTCAGCATTTTCATTCATTCGAAAATACAAACGTGTTTACATGAATTTCAGTTTTTATACTCATTATTTTTAGTTTAATTTTGATTATATAAGAGATATATAATTAATTTATAAATTGGTTGTATTAAAACACTGTACTGTTTATATTTTATATTAGTATGCCTATTTGGATCAATTTTAGATAATACCTATAGAGCAACCTTGTGGCAGGATAAATTTGCTCCTTGTTTTGTTTGTCCCGCCGGAAGAAAAATTACCTCAGGGACATAATTTGCCATGGCAAACCTGGACGACTTTTAATAGACTACGCACTCAAGTCAGTAAATCCAAAGAAAATATGTGCAAATGGTGATAAATTCCCACATCGCAAAACTTCTGCGACTGGGGCATGTCATGCTCACTTCAGGAGTTGTATGAGGCTTCGAGCAAAGCTGTCAGCGTTCCTCAATTTCGGGCGTATAAAATTTAATTCTTACCATCGATAAGAAGAAGGGTACGCATAACAACTTACGATTATATGGTATATATGGTAGTAGCAATTAGCATCACTTAATTTTATTTTTCTTTTTATGTTGTACACTGTTTTTACCCTTCTTCTACAAATCTCCCTCTGTCAGTGGTTTGCTGGAAGAAAACTCATCAATGAGTTAAGCTCGCCCTTGTACATTAATTTACAAATACACATGTATAAAATGTTTATTTTCTGTGTACAATAAAGAATAAGAATTAATTCTTTTGATATTATGGTTTTAAATATATTAATTACAGTAAATATTATAGGTGTAGTATATATAGTATACAAGCAGATGGGTCTGCAATGTGTTGCAATAGGTTACAATTTGTTTATACAAAAGTAACCTATGGATGACTGCAATATAAAAACTGTTTTATAACAGTGTTACAAATATTTGTAACCCATGGATTGTACACCTCGGTTATCACGGTATGACCAACATATATTGTTTACATTTGTACCAATTTACTTATTCATGGTCCAAGTATCAGAGATGTTCAAGCCGCAAAGTAGGTTACGGATGGGGCTTGACCAACAGCTCAATGTGCCCTCTAAAATACGAGAATGTTCCGTTTGGCGGTCACCCATGTATAGACTGACAATACGCCTGATCGTTTATATCTACTGTTCCTGCAGTTATTTATTTAAATGGGATCAACATAACCTAAGTGAATTCGAATACCAAGTATACGATAAAATTATTCTGTTAATCAGCCAACGCCATATCAATCCTATTAGTACTCTTGTCCTACAAAACTCGACCTTGCTGAACACGTAATAGATACGCTGTTAAGTTCAACATGTTTCCAATGATTTGCCATCGTCTACTCGATACGTATCCAATATCGGTGACATTAAGTATATAAAACTTTTGCCGAAGAGAGATATTATCAATAATTTAAGAACGCGGATTTAGTGGACAAACTTACTCTACTATCTAGAACTGTATATTTCGTTGAGTGTACCATACTTTTGCTGCCTAGTGGAGGCATATCAACAGGAAGTGCTGACATTCGTAGTCTACTAACAGTTGTACGCTGGACAAAGGACACGATATATGGCGAAGTTTTCACACAGTTCGTTCTAGTTTACACGTGTTCAAGATAATAATGTATAGCGGTAGTTGTAAGTATAAGTTCACCAGACTGGTTGAGCTTGAATGGTTAATCCTTTAAGTTATATAGAGCTAGCTCAATGTGAAGTTAGATTGTTGGTCACTGTAGACGTATCTTAAACGGCTTGTTACTGGAGTGCCTTGTAAGGTAAGTAATGGAATCAGGCGTTACTTTGCGGAAATCCATAAAAATCAAAATCAATATGTAGTGTTGATTCCGCTAATTGTCAGTTTAATCATGCCGGGTTGCGGGCGGGAGGGCGGTGCAAATTGCATCCCGGCATGATTAAACTGACAATTAGCGGAATTAACACTACATATTGATTTCGTATTTTGATTGCCTTGTAAGGGACATTGGATTAACTTAAGCAGAGCTCATGGTGACAATAATATCTATTATCTATTTATGTAATATGCAGAAAGCTAAATAAGAAGATAAATTGTCGCTCACTATATAGTGAGCGACAATTTATCTTCTGGACTAACAAGGCAATCAGGCCTCGTTGGTACAGCGGTAGCGTGTTGAACCACATATAATGAGGTCCTGTTTTCCCTAAAGGTTTTTTTTCAGAAACAGCCGTAAGTCTGAGAGTTGGCTGTATTACACCCCCGTGCCTCGGAGAGGACGTAAAGCCGTAGATCTTGTGTATTACCGCTTGCCAGTCATGTCGCTAGATGTCCCATCGGAACATGAGAGTGATAGATTACAACGTGTCCCTGTATTTACGAACATACTTGTGCACTATAATATCCCACGCGATTGGTTACTTTTCATTGAGACTGGTCGCCGTGGTCGAAATTCAAACAGGAGGTCATTATTATAAGAGTGCCTTGTAAGAGACAGTAGACTTGCTTAAGCAGTATATAATATATGATTATATATAATATCTACTTTGTGTAACACGTGAAGATATGTAGTAGTTCACTATGTATTTTTTACTTACTTTACTTAATTCCCCTGTTCTATGGTATAAAAATACAAATAAATATTAATTTCTTTTCACAAACAACTACGAGTTTTATAATCGTATCAAATAAATTGAAATGTGTACATTGATTATTAAATATAAGTTATGTTTATGCTTATATTTTCGAAAACAGACATTATTATTTATCATATTATTATATTGATACTAACCTTTTTGCTAAATAATACTGAAAGTACAAAAGATCATTACAAAGATCCAATCCACCACATAATCTCTTTCCACAGAACAACCCTAGAACACAACTCGGACAAACCATAAATCTACCAATTCTGTTCGACATCTCCACTCCATAGACAAGACGATAAATTTTATAGAGGGCGGGTTCAGTTAGCCGTCAGATTAATTTGTCAGTTAAATTGTAAATGAGACGCCGGAGGATCTCTATGCGTAAGGGCAGGCAAGTGTCTCCGTCCTCTTATCAAATATCTTGTGGAAATGTAACGAAAGAGCGTGTCTACATTATCGCCTCGATTCAATAGAAGCTGTCTATGATATGATATCTTGTCTATGTGTATTTATGAATTGTAATTGAGTTTCCTTGCAAAATCAAATGTCGAAATCTGCAGCCGATTTGAAGTGACTTATGGGCAGGCAGGATACCCACATAGCTCGTAAAACAGACGCTGGCGCAGACAGGTTCTCGAGTGACGACCACGACCCGAATGAGGCAGGGCTCCTACAAGATATACTGATAATCTGGTGAGGGTCGCTGAACGTTGATGATGATGATGATCCAAACATATTTGATAACCTCTGAGTCCGAGCTGGCTTTTACGATGCGCGTAGAATCTTTGGGTTAAAACAAAGATTTATTATGAGGTTTGCCTTGATGAAGTATGTGTTCAGAAATACGACAAAGCCCAGATTTCTAAGCACATCTGTCATGCTCGTATGTTGAAAAGAAAATAATATTTATTTTTGCGGTTATACATTTAAAACATAGCCTAGGTACATACAATGTGTGATAAACTTATGAACTATTGTTTTAGAAAACTACAAAAATAATTAATAAGACTATTCTTATAATTATATATCATAAATAATAAGTGATTCTTACTAATTGCACCTCTTGATATTCAAATGCTTAACTTCAAAATAATTGTGTGCACTATTCAAAAATATGCTTCATTTATCTTGCGAGATTAAGAGTCCATCTATTTTATAGAATCGGACACCTATATGACATATACACGTATAAACATAACATAATTAACGCACACCCTCAAACACCCCAATTAGAATATTATGCTGTAATCATAATACATACACTGAATTTTTAATTTAACATATATATGCATTGTTATTTGCTAAACTAGTTTCTTGGAAAAAGATTATTTATTTTATTTGACGGTCACCGTAGCCTAGTTGGTAGTGATCCTGCCTACGAAGCTGGTGGTCCTGGGTTCGAATCCCGGTAAGTGCAAATATTTGTGTGATGAGCACGAATATTTGTTTCTGAGTCATGGATGTTTTCTATGTATATAAGTATTTATTTATCTATATAAGTATGTATATCGTCGCCTGGTACCCATAGTACAAGCCTTGCTTAGTTTGGGGCTAGGATGATCTGTGTGACAATGTCCCCAGATATATTATATTATATTATATTATATATTATTTTGTTTTGAATGATGGAATTTGTATGAATACAAATAAAACTGCGATTTCAAAAATCTTATTACTTTGACAAACGGTCCATTTCAATTTGTTTTGACTCTACAGGGTTAATATGACATTGCCTACATTAAAAATGATATAAATCGATTCAGTAAACGATTCTGAACAAACTATTTTCAGGATGTGCGTTAATTAAGTTACATGTTGTATAAAGCCTACAATAGAGTTTATGTCAAAAATAGCTTGTAGACTGAGAATTGTCTGTATTGCGCAACCTTACTAAGGTTAACTGATTCTTTTCCGAACCCCGCCTGTCCGAATTGAATTGCTCTTTCGGATTGGGTAATCCGAAAGAGCACTACGAAGTGATAGTATATATCCTTCGCAAGTACTGTAGCCGAATTTATTCATCTCAACTAGGGTTCCTTTTAGTTGGATACTCTAAATAACAAATGAATGTACCATGTATTTATTATATGCTCTTATATTTAGGGTGGACGAAGATAAGACATAAAATAAATTAATATTTCGTAGTGCCTTAAGGCAGGTACAGGTTTAGTAGTTTTTTTTTTGTTTCGGTGACAAGTATTAGACGTGGTTTGAAGAAACTACTGTACTGTAAACAGGTACAAGTTAAAATAAAAATACAAAAAATAAATAAATAAAAAAGGTTTTTATTCACGTGGACTTTAAAAAAGCGCTTGTAAATAGTCAGAACATGTTTGTAGTAATATAGTTGTATCATTATTATTTCTAGTAACATAGATATTTAGGTACACATTGTATGAAAACATTTAAAATTTATTTTATTATAGCAATGATAGCTAGCTCGTATCAAGTTATTGTCAAGAGATTATGTTTAAGTTTAATTATCTAGTTTAAGTCTAATATTTTTATTACATATTGTCAATGGTTCTGTCTATATTAACGTATTATTATTATGACGGACCTTGTGTTAATAACGACGGTCGCACTTTAATGCTACCACCGGATATCTGGCCAATACTTACATATGTGTCAAATTATTTTTTCCTAGAACTGGACCGGGACGTGGCAATAGGATGAAAACTAGAATGCGAAGGCAGCCTGCAAAATGTTTTAAGCTACTTATTAAAATAATAATATTATTAGTTAGTATTATTTAAGAACCACTTACTCTATAGTTAGACATTGTAATCTAGGATATTCTAAGTTTTAATACCATTTGGATTCAATACCGTCGTTATTAACAAAGGTCCGTCATAATAATAATACCTTAATATAGACAGAACCATTGACAATATGTAGTAAAAATATTAGACTTAAACTAGATAATTAAACTTAAACATAATCTCTTGACGATAACTTGATACGAGCTAGCTAAATATCTATGCTATTTTAAAATAAATTTTATAAATGTTTTCATACAATCAATACAATGTGTACCTAAATATGTATGTTACTAGAAATAATAATGTATACAACTATATTACTAGAAACATGTTCTGACTATTTACAAGCGCTTTTTTAAAGTCTACGTGAATAAAAACCTTATCACATTTTCTATTTTATTTTATACCTATTTTATGTTTCTTTACAGATAGTTCAGTGTTCTATTAGTAGGTAATATTTTTATTGATATTTTTAATTCATCGAGATATTGCATGGTGTTATATTAATATACTTAACCTCTATATATATATATATATATATATATATATGGTGTGCCATAAAAAGTATTTATCTTATCTTATATTTTTCTTACGCTTGTTACCATAATTATATTTATTTATGTACGATATTCATAAAATTCACCTAATTGTCTCATTAAATTACCGTGTGACTTGGATGTAAATGTGTATTCAGTGAGTTTTTAATATAACAAATACTACTATGTTTAAAGCAATACATGCATAATCTAATGATTTAAAAAGAAATATTCTCTCGAAGTACACTCAAATTATAATTGAATCATATATTAGGATATTTTGTTACATCTGTGTGTCAGTTTAAGTTAGGATAAGGTCAAATCATCTAAACACCGATTTTACGGATATTATAATATTCCATATAAGGTTGTCTAGAAGAAATCTTATTGTATTTTTATACTCACCTATTATTATGTTATTATATTATGTTTTATGTCTATGTTGTACAATAAATTGTATTTAACTTTTCTTAAAAAACCTGGTAAAAAAGTTCCCTAAACAGTCACCTATTAAAGCCTCGAGTTTTTCATTTCAACACTCTGACCGCCATCTTTTTATTGTAATCCGGGACTTTCGCACATTCCGCGACATTCTAAGCACTTAATACTATGATATAAGGTGCGCATTTTTGGCCCGGGCCATTTGGACCACGGAATCTATCCCGGGACGCAGAACGCATAAATCTTGGAAGCTTATTTGTTGGGAAAAATAGTCAGCTTTGCCGGACCACGGCTGTGGAGGGATATTGTAATTGATTTGTTAACGTTACACACTTAACCCTCTGGGAATCTGCGGCCGCGTTTTTATGTAATACTATGAGTTCGTAAAAGTAAGTTATTGCGGGTACTAATAATACTAGCTTTAATTTTATTATATTTCCTCCTGTGACCAGTGGCGATGTGGCTTATTATAAGTAAATATAAATATATTTTTACATATTTTTTTTTAAAGACAACTGCCGGACCGTAGCCTAGTTGGTAGTGCTCCTGCCTACGAAGCTGGTGGTCCTGGGTTCGAATCCCGGTAAGTGCAAATATTTGTGCGATGAGCATGAATATTTGTTTCTGAGTCATGGATGTTTTCTATGTATATAAGTATTTATCTATCTATATAAGTATGTATATCGATGCCTGGTACCCATAGTACAAGCTTTGCTTAGTTTGGGGCAAGGATGATCTGTGTGACATTGTCCCCAGATATTATTAAATATAATTATTATTAATGATTATAGTACCGGTGTCGCATGGTACTTTACAAACATATAATAGACGGAAACAAATTACACCCAGACTCTCGAACAACTATTTATGGGTCACACAAATAGTTGTTCGGCGCGGGACTCGAACCCGCAACACGAAGCGGTGCAGAGAGGCGACTGTCTTAGCCGCTGCGCCACACGTGTAGTCAAGTATCATCATCATCATATCAGCCGAAAGGCTACTGGACAAAGGCCAAGGCAAGGATCTCCACAATGGCCAGTCTTGTGCTGCCCGCATCCAGTGGCTTCCCGCGACCCTTACAAGTTCGTCGGTCCACCTTGTAGGAGGCCTGCCCACGGTGCGTCTTCCGGTGCGTGGTCGCCTTTCGAGAACCTTTGTGCCCAGCGGCCATCGGTTCTACGAGCTATGTGCCCCGCCCACTGCCACTTCAGTTTGGCAATTCTTTGGGCTATGTCAGTTCGCCTGAGTTCTATTATAAGTATGTAAGTCATTAAAATTAGTTGGTACCAGCCATCACACTGGGAGCTGACCCTGGCATCTTATCTTCCCGTGCTGTCAGTCTATCTGGCAGGCCCCAGCGGGATTTATCAACATGTGATAGCTTTTCATTAATATTTTCATAATTTGAAGAAAATAAATAACAATTATTTTGTACAAGATTTCGATTGAATGTTTTCATGAAGTGTCTACCTAGCGGGCTCCTAATTATTATAATTATTCCACTTTCAGACCTTCATATTATGTCCAAGTAAGATCCCATACCCATCCCACCAACTGGAAGACGCAGCATGGGCAGGCCCCCTACAAGATGGACCGATGATCTTGTTCTAGTCGCTGGAAATCGATGGATACGGATAGCGCGATTGGCAATTGAGGATATCTTTGGGTGAGGCCTTTGTGCAGCAGTGGACGTCTTTCGGCTGATATAATGATGATGATGATGAAGATCCCATTAAAGTCTTGAATTTTTACTGTTTTTGAAGTTATACTTCTTTGGGCGTGATGGAGTAAAATGATGAGAGTGAATTTTTACGATGCGCGCGCACACCGACACCAAAAAATTTAACAGCATGAAGTTAGTTCTAGGTGGTATGAAAATTGATAACTATGTTCAAGTTGTATATTAAGAAGTATAACTTCTAACGCGTGTACATAAGAACACACAAGTTTTGTCTGTATTATTTTTGAATGTTTTGTCTACTTATTATGATTGACCATTGATATAAAAAGAGAGATGTTTAATGTAGAGCCTGCGTATCTGGGCTATTGCAGCCCGACAATTAAGGTTGGTTTGTGTGAATTTGAGGCACTCTCAGCCAGTTGCACTCACCAGTCTGTAAATAATCGGCGAGGTAAGGCGCTTGTGCACGCGGTCTATCTATAGATGGGTGACCGTCAAAGTAGCCTCGTAAGGCACGTTAAGCTGTCGACCCTGGTTGTTTTCATCAGACAACAGTTGAGAAGCCATGTCAGAGGCCTACTGGGTAATAGCCGTAATAACTCGGATATCAGAATAACCACTGCCCATAGGATACAGAAAGAAGAAAAAGGTTATTTTACTATTCCATCGTCGAATCCTATCGCAGACGGTGATAGAAACGCCTGCATATACTATGTCAAAATATTTTAGATTGGAACCGAAATCTAATTCGGCAGTGTGCATTAAACTGGATGATCACCAATATTCGTAGTGTAAGGGAAACCTTAACGCACATTAATGCATTATAAGTTTTGGCATTGAAAATCAAAGGCGGTCTTTGCTGAACCTCAAGATTTTTGGGGATTCTGACTTATGTCTGTATGTGACATCGTAGTGTCCAAACTGTTTATATGTTCGGGAAGCTCTGACAACAACATTCTTCGTTGTAGCGACGACAGTATGATGTCGCCGAAGATAGTAATTGACGTTGGTGTACAGAGGCACTTAGGATACCTGAGTAATTAAGTGCAGACATTATTTACGGTTAAAGGTATATATTATGCTCAAAAGAAAAATACAATATTAAACAAAAAAA
Organism: Pseudoips prasinana; assembly: GCA_951640165.1. Classification (NCBI taxonomy): domain Eukaryota; kingdom Metazoa; phylum Arthropoda; class Insecta; order Lepidoptera; family Nolidae; genus Pseudoips; species Pseudoips prasinana. Next base: position 39,449,160 of record OX621236.1, on the reverse strand, counting down.
GTAATATTTAAGCACTGTATTCATAGGCTGACGGAGCCTTAGACTTAGGTGAGATCTCGATAATCTTAAAAGTTATAATAAACACTCGTAGAATTAAAAAGTTTACATAGGCTAATAATCGTGCTGATCAACATTCACATTTTGTTACATACCTCCAGCTACCATATATAGATAGTTAAAGGTAATGGCTGATATGAACCATGAACTCATACTAATCACCAAGGATCAATAAAGACATCCACTGAGCAAGGAAGTAGGTGACTAGAAAATAAGACATCACCATCAGTTGGAATTAATAGCTGCTAAGGAGAGCTGCAAATATCTAATAACTGTAGGGAGTTCCCGATAGAAGCCTGATTCTGCAACTCTACATCATTAGTACCTATGGGAAAATAATGGCAAACACAATTACACCATCGAGTTCTACATTTTGTTTTCTCAGCTATTAATTAATAACTTTAATATATAGAACAAAGAAAAATATAAAATCAGAAAAAAGTAAATACATAGATAATGCGTGGGGATAAACCTGAAATATACAAGCGCAGATACTTACTCACCGTGCGACATGTGCAATAGCAACATCCACAATTACCGACCACGCACATATCACACGGATCGATAACTTACCAATATGGACAACTATTATAGTGCTTAGATAATAAAGTTAATCATCATCATAACAGCTGTAAAAAGTCCACTGCTGGACAAATCAAAGTCACCACGCTTGGGATGAGATGGGGTGATGATATTCTGTCTGATTTTTGGCGTCCGTCCGTTCCGTCACCACACAACATATAGTTAATAATGTTTAGAATTATAACTCGAGCCTGTGGCTCGAGTTATCGAGTTATCATTTGCTAATGTTAACGCGGCTGTCTATGCGGCTAATGTATCTTTCTAGCATTGGAGAGCTCGTTAAGTTGCCTGATTTTAATTATTACACAACGGTCGTTAAGTCATGTCAGAAGCCTACTGGGGTAACTTGAACAACTCTAACACTAAGGCCATCACTGCATATATAATGATATGAATAATTACTGTTTTAAAAAGAATAGAACCGACTCAAACTTTTCTTTATAACAACCGATTTATACAAATTCATGTTGAGATAATTAAAAAACAACATACAGTTGATTTCATAACAACTTACTTTTTGAAGTTGTTAAAATAACTGCGATTATCTTTATATGAAAAATTCTGTCAAATGTCTTCATATTCTATTCTCCTAGCAAATTATGTACGATATTTAATTGTTAAACCAAATGCATGTGATATATTTTTGAGGTTATATGAACAGCAAGGTGGGGCACTGTAACAAGATGATAACAAAAAAGCTATTCTGTGGATAATTCTTGCACGAACGACGTATTATTCAATAATTCGGATGTTCATGATCATAAACTTCTTACCTCATATTTACCATTTACCACATTTACCACATATTTTACTACATCTTATCTGAGTGGTTCTGTCTATGTACAGAACCACTCAGATAAGATGTAGTAAAATATGTGTAACAATTAAAAGGATTTAAACGTATAAATAACCATTTTGAGCATAACTTAGATAACATACTGAAGTTACTTAATCATAAACATCATAAATTATATTTTATTCGTAACTGTTTTAATATAGACCTCAAATGTTAACACACTACTAAAAGATAATGGGACTATTAAAAATGAGTTTTTTATAGTCTAGGTGAATTAATTTATTTTATTTTTAGTATTTAAGAAACCTTTGTTTAATTTGTTAAATATGTTTCTCATATAAGTGAATTGTATTCTTTTGAGGAATTAAGATCTTAAACCAGATTTTTATAATTAATATAAACTTGATTGATTATTTTGTGGTAGGTTGTCCCTAACATCATACTAGACTAGGATATTTGAAATTTTAAAGTTCACAAACCAGACAGTCAACATACATAGGAATATCAGCGATATCAATAGTATTATTATTATTATATACTAGCTGTGCCCCGCGGTTTTACCCGCGTTAAATTTTTTAAATGATCACAGTTCCTCCCCCATAGTTGATAGCGTGATGATATGTAGCCTATATGTTAAACCGACCTCTTAGTAATATTCATGCAAAATTTGAAGTAAACCCATACGGTACTTTTTGAGTTTAGCCCGGACATACATACAGACAAACAGATAAACAGACAAAAATTCATAAAACTATATTTTGGGCTTGGATATCGATTGTAGATCACGCCCCAAGTATCCTTTTAAAATAATCAATGTACAGTTTTGACTTTCCTACGATATTATTAGGTATATGTATAGAATATGTATAGATGTATTAAATATATCTAATAGGAATAGTATTTTTTAAATTACTTATGTAAATGAAGGTTTACTTCATTTAGCATAGGCCATATAGTTCGCAGTATTATTTATGATTAAAAAAATCCACACATTACATTTAGAATTCTTTACTTTAGTATTTAAAACTTCGTGGATTTAAGAAGATGTAAGTAATAGCTATTGGAAGACCTTAAATAAATTAAATTAAAAAGACTTTTAATATGGACGATTAAAAAATATCTTATAAGATCTCAGTGGAAAACAACAAAACACGTGATTGATCAAGAGCAATCACGTGTTATGTTGTTTTCCACTTCGCTTTAAGACATCTGAAATTCTCCAGGATAACAATATGACAGTGGAACATTTGGTAAAAAGCACATAGCTAATAATAAGCTCCTTTTAAATATTTTTACTTTACTAACTACTTTACTGCAACTAGTTAGCGTTAGTAAACTAACGAAATCAACTGAAAATAATGTAAAGATAACTATAAGCTAACATGCCCGACTCCCCTCATAAGGCAATATATGTAAGGTCATGCATCCATCGGGATATTTCTCGTTCCAAGCGATCCCAGGTTATATCTCGCTCGTCTGATATTACGCGCGATATTATTTAATACCAATTTGTTAGACACTTAGCGCCAAATAGGAAAGATAAGGTAGATGCGTGGGTGAAGGAACACGGACATATAGAATATAAAAGGGGTTCATTAATCTACTGGGGACAGCGAATGTTGCGTCTGTTGGAAGAATTTACATATGTATATACCGATATTGTAAATATCTTAAGCATATAAAATAATATCCAAACAGCTTGTAGTGTCGTTGTGTGTGTTTAGACGGTCACCATAGCCTAGTTGGTAGTGCTCCTGCCTACGAAGCTGGTGGTCCTGGGTTCGAATCCCGGTAAGTGCAAAAATTTGTGTGATGAGCACGAATATTTGTTTCTGAGTCATGGATGTTTTCTATGTATATATGTATTTATCTATCTATATAAGTATGTATATCGTCGCCTGGTACCCATAGTACAAGCTTTGCTTAGTTTGGGGCTAGGATGATCTGTGTGACATTGTCCCCACATATTATTATTATTGTGTTTCAGTTAATAAATAAAAACCAGACTTAGTGTGAGTCGAAATATATAGACCCGTATACGAGCAAATCTATGAAATAGTTTGTTAACAAAAAAAACTTACTAAAAGAATGAAGTACTGTGAACGCTAGTAGGGTCAATTTAATAGATAACATTTTGACATCTGTTAGTTACTAGTGAAATTAATTGTAAAATGACCTTATTTGGTAATTATTACAATAAAGATAAATTGTAATTGGAAAAAAATTAAGCAAATTTGCAGTTCTAGCTACGAAAAAAAAAATAATATTCTATGCCCGCCGCCGGTTACGGTAACGTTGTTGAATTTTGATTAAGTGTCAAATGTGATCTATTAAATTGCTCCTAATTTAGGAACAGCATTGAAAAGCGTCTGATTCCACGAGTATATCATACGAAATCATTCTTCACAACTTTCTATGATCCTTTTATTTAGTAGATTGACTCAGAGACAAATGACAATCACCGGTTGTTTTTTGTTTATTTCACTATACCTACTTCGATAATTATTACGCTATATTAAATAATGGTTCGTGTCCCTGACTGCTTAAACAGAGGTCGTGGGTTCGATGCCCACTTAAGACAGAATTATATTTGCTACATTATTATATATTACTGGCAGTGCCCGCGGACTTCGTTCCGCGTTATAAATATTTTTGTCCCTGCCCGTTTGTTCCTAGTAATAAATACTTCGGTTTAAAAGTTCGGGATACATTTTGAAAATTTTCATAGCCTATGACACTCCACAATAACGTAGCTTTCTATTGGTGAAATAATGTAGAAAATCGGTTCAGTAGATCCAGAGATTCCCCTTACAACGTCACAAACTGACAAACGTTAACTCTTTAATAATATTAGTATAGAAGTATAGATTTGCTCTGTGTCTGAGTGTAATTTATATATAACATGAATGTATTTAGAAATACATAAGTATGTTAATTAGTTGTCAGGTTGCCGTAGTACAGGTTCTGCGTAGTTTGGGATCAGATGGCAGTGTGTTAGTTGTTCCAATATATTTATTATTATATTTATGACACATCTAGAGCCATATATCATGTACTGTACGCACATCAGGCCAGAATGACCGGAAGGCCTGCGTGATGGAATGGCGTCTACATACTTACATACATATGTATATCGCACACATGAGGGACCTTAAGGCCCCACTCTCATTACATGGCGTTCTATTTTTCGCAGCAAAGAAAATTGGCGTTAACATATGTATAAGAATAAGTAATAATGCCTTCATAAGTATTAAATATAAATAATTTATGTAGTAAATGTCACTTACCAGTAAAACTTTTATGAGTATTTTTCACCTGATTTGCCAATTGAAATAAAAAAACAGTTAAACTTTTCTAAAATCCAAAACTAAAGTACCTTAATTTAAAAGCATCAGGCCCACCTGATGTAAAGCGGTTAGCTTAGCAAAAGAGGCTTGCATCACACATATCATCAGTCATACGTTGCTGAGCTTTTCCCTGGACCAATAAGCTCAGATTAGATCCCGTACAACAAATCTATAACTTGAACTAAATCGTACTCAGTAAGGTGGAGTTTCCTTAGTTCAGATTCAATGCAACCTCTGTACAAGGGGTTGTCTGTGACGTCAATCTTGAGGAGGTGTTAATATTTTGTCTTCCTCTTTGCGATGAAAGGTATTTGTTCAGGGACAGTAGAAATACTTAAGACCGTAAAGACTAAAGAACTTCTACCGTCGCGTCGGTACTACATGATTCTAGATCTAGGGTGCTTGATTCTAGTTTTTACTGACTGATCTGATCTGCTGTGTCATTTCTCAAGAGATCAATTTTGACTTCGGATCCATTGCTACTTTTTTGTTAGAAGAGATTTTTAAACTTCACATTGTAGGATGAATAAATAATGATCATTTAACTGAACATTTACGCGGCTAACTTCTGGTACCATCTGCTACACTCAGAATGGTGTCATTGGAGAAACGCAGAAGTATTATAGACTCCATCTTCTCATTCAAAGTTCTCCGTTGTAAAATAGACTGTCCTGATCTACTTGGTATGTTTCGGTATAGAGTTCCAGCTAGATACCCTCGTGCTGCCATTACTCCCTTGCATGCCCCCTCCGCAGAACGAAGCTAGGCGCTAACTCCATCGTCCCCCGACTTTGCAAACTAATAAATGGTTACAGCGATCTGGTGGACGTGCACTTTGACTCACTTACAAAGTTCCACAAAATAGTATCCACCTTTGCATAAAACTTTTGTTTTGTTATGTATTGATTTATTATAATTTTTATTTAATATTGTATCATTCGTTAATTTTGTAATTCTAATTATATTATATAAATAAGTTATCCTATGAATAAATTTAATTAATATTATATGATAATCTAATGTAATTTTTAGCATAAGGCACACTTATTGTAATATAAAAGATGCATGCCGTGCTTACCCATAAGAGATTGCTACACTTAGCTTTAGTTATAGTCGGACGCAATTTGTAATATATGTAGTGTAAGCAATTGTTGGTGAGCCTAAATAAATAAATAATTAAAATAAATATTTTTATTTTATTTTTATTTTATTTATTAGGTTTACCAACAGAAGCGACAATGTTTCATTTACAGATACAGTATACAATAAAACTTAATTCTAATTGCGCATCTAATTATAGGTAAACACCACATTTTTAGATACACTCTATAGGTAGTAAATTAATCTATATTACATGTTTTATAGGAAAATATTATAAAACAAGTACTTACTTCTATTAAAATTAAAAATAAACAAGGAAACAATCAATAACAGTTATAAATATTATTAAATATCTAAATTAAATTAATTACACTGATAATAGCTGATTTCCTTCTTACTTCTTCACTGTCTTGTCCTGTCGTTAATACTTCTAACACATTCAAAGAAAGAATGAAAGAAGAAATGATTTTATTTTCATAACATATACGGAAGATACATTCAATTGTGGTACCTATACATTTTAGACATTATTAATTTTATCCGTACTGGTATGAAAAATGGCCCTATCTCAGCTAGTACTGCATTTCTGCAGTGCTGATCTTCTGATTCAAAACCGAGGCTTTAAATGGTAGGATAGTACAAGTGATTAAACAAAAAAAAAGACGTGTGGCACTCGGAGACTGCCGCGGTAAAGCTATTGCATAGCATTTTTTATCAACTTATGCAATTATAATTATTTATTTATTTTATAATACTGCATTTGTGATAATAATAATAAAATGAATGTATATAGAGTACTAACTCATTTTCTTTCACTATTTTTTCGTGACTTTCTTCATTAATAAATGCACATTGTTTATTCATATTTAAAACACTTTGTACACAAATTATACGAGTACAGATATTCACTGTTGTACGTAGATGATAAATACCTATATACTTTCTCACAAACAGCTGATTACGGTAGTTTTCCAATACAACCAATGCCACCTAAACGCGGGTTGCTGAACTAAAGAGACAAGCGTGATATTTCAAAAAGTCATTAAAAGTTCTGGTATTTATCGATAGATGGCGGTCGGAGTGGGGGATGTTAGGTTTTTTTCGTTACGGAATTTCTGGATTCGGTCCCCACGCTCAAGGCCCGCGATAGAAGCTATGCAATAGCTTAAAAACACTTAATTGAAGCTTAATATTTCTCCGAATCAAAGACAAACAAAAAGCCCTAAAACCCGATGGAGTTTTAAATTCAAAATTAATTTTCTCTGTCTCCCTCTCTTCTACCAAGTGCCTACCATTTTTATCCTACTATTTCATCCGCATAAATAGGATATGAGAGTGCAGCTGGGTTAAGAACACACTGCACTATCTGCTACTATCCTGCAGTTGGCTAGTCCCAATTAATATTGACCGCCGTTCCTGAAAATCAGACAATGAGGCTCTTATTAATGATTACTTTTATTCGTAGTGATGTGTTACATGTAATTTATCATATGATTAGTATTATTTAAAATGAACATGTGATTCACGGGTCTATATATCACTGCCGAGTAAAAGAGTGATCATTTGGCGGCGAAACAAAACACATTTATTATTTGTTTTATTATAGAAACGAGTTGTTTAAGACGGCTGAGGTTTAATTAGTCACTCGTAAATGTTGCCGAAACATATAATAAAAATGTCGATATTTTTAAGATCGAAGAATTTCAACCTATCTATATCGATCCAATATATATATATATATATTTTTATTTTTGAAAAGACAAACCCTGCACTACGCATACAAAACGTTTTAGTTTGACTCAAAGAAAATCTACAATATTGGAAAATAAAAAGCGCTGCTGTTGACTGTTGACTAGAAATGTAGATTAAACCCTATTGATCCCCTATAAATAAAAAAAAACATAAAATTGGTTTTTATTCACATTGACTTTTGAAATCGCTTTTAATTAATCTGAGCATGGATTGTTGTAGTACGAGGTAGCAGTTATATTTCCTTAATATTCGGTACAAATAGACTATTAGATTTTTTTAACATCTCCCGCCTTAGGAAGATGAATCCCTATATCGCGGTGACGGACTTTATGTCCGTCAATAATTATACCGACTCAGAACAACTACTTATGAAATGGTTATATTGTCCTTCTTGCATGAGCACATTTTTGCGGGCGGGAGGGCGGTGCAAATTACATCCCGACATGATTAAACTGGTAATTAGCGGAATCAACATTACATATTGCTTGTGTATCTTGAACAACAATATACTTCGTTAGTACTTACATAATTTATAATATTAAAGAAAAGTTTGTTGGTTGTTGTAATGTAATTATGTTAGTCTCGCACCGACGAAATCTAAATGTAACTTGCCTTGGACTACTCTTGGCATCTAGTGGGGCCCGGGAGTTTATCTTCCGGGATTGCCAACTCCTGCCAGTCAGGACCAACGGAACGGTGCCACAAACAAATCGCTGTCTTCTCTCCTACTTCTAAAACACAGTACATTGAAACGCAAATAAGATTGACGGACGTTTTGTATTTGACTTTCAAATGTCATTCTTTGGTCGAGAGAAGGAGACAAACTATGTCTCATTAACTTGACTAAAGGATGACATATCCTAGAACATATATCGTTCCTTTTTTTAGACATTACTTAATAATAACATTAATAATTTAATGTTGTTTTTCTGAGTGTGAGTAAGGTCGCCAGAGCTCATAGGGTTGGGGGTGGGGAGGGTCAGCAACAATTATTGGCCGACTCTCTCAAGGCCGGCAACGCACCCGCGACACCTTGGTGTTGCGAGTGTCCATGGGCGGCGGTGATCACTTACAATCAGATGACCCAATGGCTCGTTTGTCGCCTTCTTATATAAAAATAAAATCCATTCCAAATTTATTGATGTCCTGTTAACGTTTTTATATGAACCGTAAAACACGTAATTTCAACAACGGTCCCACAAAAGAGAGTATAAAATATCATCATATTGACACGAGTTCTCAACTACACAATTATACACAATGGAAAGAGATTAATTATTAAGAGATTAAATTATTATTTTTTATTTATGCACTAGCGGTGCCCTACGGTTTTACCCACGTTAAATTTTATAATTTATCCAGGGTGTCAGTTAACTCCATACCAATTTTTATTAATATCGCTCCAGCCGTTTAGACGTGAAGAAGTAACAAACTACACACTCACAAACATTCGCCTTTATAATTATAGTGTGATGAATCAGGTAGAAAAGGTTATCTTAAAAGTTAAAGTTCAAACGTACTGCTAATAGCTATGTAACACAACAGAGTGACCAGAATAACGTCTAAATAAAGGAAGACTAGAATTTGTGTAAAATAAAACACTTACCTGGATGTTGTATATTCATTATAATAATAATTATTATTATTATTTATTTAATAACTTATAACAGACGCCAACACATCAAGCTACCCCAATTTAAAATGAACCTTATGTTGAAAATCTATAAAAGAAATTTGACAGATTGGGGTAGCTGGATGTACAAGAGATGTTTCATGTGCATATTAGTTGAAGCAAGTAGAAAACTACGTCGACCAATTTTTTCGCTCGTTGTCTTCAATTCTTTTATTTTAATATACCTAGTAGTACTAAATTTAAAAATAATTGCTTAGTAATTTGTTTTTAGACCGCACGGACGGACTAATTAATATTATTTTTGTTACTTTTGTACATATAATATAACAATACAATACATATAACATAATAGAATTATGTTTATTGTAATGTATTGTATGTTAATACCCAAGTGTAATATTTCATTTCATTTTCTTATGTCTGTGTGTATCACATCTTTCGCATACAGGAGGACATTAATACTTTAATGCCTAAGAATAAGAATAAGTAGTATATTATAAAAAGAAACACAATTTCAGTAACTGCCTGGCTCCTACCACATTATTCAAGATATATAATATGACCTTAAGTGCATGTAGCTGGATAGGCGCCAAGTTGTGCTCTAGCCAAGCTAATGAGTCTGGTTACTGTCTATACTTTAAACCACGCTGGGAATAATTTATTCTCATTTTGCTTAATGAGAATATAGCAGTAAGAGCCTAACTGTGATAGATGCTATATTATAACAGTATTTGACTGGTATGTTGGTCTAATGGTTTGTGACCCTGGTTGCTAAGCCAGTGGTCGTGGTTTCGATCCCCAGCTAGTACAAATCTTTGTGAGGTAATCACGATTATTTGTTCTGTGTTTGAGTATAATTTATCAATAATATGTATGTATTTGGAAATCTATGAGTACTTATATAAATCAGTTACCTATGTACTTCCCACAGGTTTATTTATTTATAACTTTATGCACATTAAATAGTACAAAGAAGAACTTAATGCCCAAGGCATTTTCTGCCAGTCAACCTTAGGGTGGTGCAGAGATAGCATGGTAGGTGCCCGGATCATACAATTAGGTATCAAAGAGTAAGAAAGTAAACAAACACAATACTATACTATACAATACTATAAATACTATATTATACAATACTATACTATATAATACTATACTATATGATACTATACTATAAAATCCGATCATGAAACATACATTAAATTTATAACTGGGGGGTTTCTGCTAACAATTTGCGAAGTAAATGCTCACGAACTTTTCTTTTAAATGAGATGCGACTCTTGGCCATCCTGATTTCGAGAGGTAATGCATTCCACTGAAGAATTGACTGTACAAAGAAAGAAGAGTGAAGGAAGTCAGAGCGGTGAGATGGACATTGGAGGAGACGATTGTGTGAAGAGCGAAGATTTTTAGAATGGTTAGTAAAAATATATTGAAAGTGTTGAGATAAGTAAGATGGAGAAGAAAAAGAGTCGAGGATAGAATATAAGGTGGTTAGTGCTCGTAATGATCGTCGTTCGCGGATCGGTAACCATTGCAGTTGGGATCGATGGGAAGAGACATGGTCATACTTACGAAGATTGAAAATGAACCGAATGCAGTTATTCAGAAGTCTATAGAGTTTATTGAGGTGATCTGCATTCAGGTCAAAGTAGCAAACATCACCATAGTCGACTATACTAAATATTAAGGCCTGCACGAGCATGACCTTAGTTTTGATTGCTAGAAATTTTTTAAGACGGTAGAGACACCGCAATACGCCTGTAACTCTTTGACTAACATTTGCTATTTGTTGTTGCCAGCTTAACGATGTATCAATGTTTAGTCCAAGGTTTTTCACATATTGGCTTATAGGTATACACTTATGATCAAAGATTATTGATATCAGATCACGAGATTCAACCTTTGATACTAATCGGGAGCTCCCGATTATGATGGCTTGGCACTTTGACGGGTTCACAGTTAGGCCAAACTTGTCAGACCAAATTTTTATCGCATCTAAGTCATTATTAATCTTAGAAATACCCTCAGCCAGTCCGTCAAATGTCGTTTTAACGTAAATCTGGAGATCATCGGCATACAGATGATACGTACACTGAAGGTTATGAGTTATGAGATTTATGAAGATCGAAAATAAAAGAGGGGAGAGTATACCGCCTTGTTGGACGCCAGTATCGAGGTCACGCCAGTTCGAAGAGGACTCACCGACGTAAACCGACTGTTGACGCCCCCGAAGGTAGGAGGAAAACCATTCCAGAGCTTCATCAGACACCATAAGATGGGAGAGAATAGATAATAGGATAACGTGACTGACGGTATTAAAGGCATTTGAAAAGTCAATCAAAACCATAACGGTGATCATTGTATCCTAGGTTTAGGATGTGGTGTCGGTTTGCTAGTGGTCCCAAGATTTATATTTATTATTTGGTTATTTATTATAATTATAACTAGACTCATTTATTACACTTAATTACAGAAATACTAAAGCACTCAACATTTTAGATTAAAATAAATGCATATTAATTCAAAAATAAATACTATGTGGAAATAAAAATAATATTTTCAATACTCGATCACCGTAGCCTAGTTGGTAGTGCTCCTGCCTACGAAGCTGGTGGTCCTGGGTTCGAATCCCGGTAAGTGCAAATATTTGTGTGATGAGCACGAATATTTGTTTCTGAGTCATGGATGTTTTCTATGTATATAAGTATTTATCTATCTATATAAGTATGTATATCGGCGCCTGGTACCCATAGTACAAGCTTTGCTTAGTTTGGGGCTAGGATGATCTATGTGACATTGTCCCAAGATATTATTATTACTAAAATGATACCATACACACATGGAGTCAGAAAGGCTCATGGATATGGCAATACTTATTTCATAGCCACAATTGAGTCTGTCTGCGAACATCGACCCGTGCCTCTGATAAGATCGTGGATGCGTCTCAGTATCAAGGGAGCCCTACCCTAACAATATCCTAAGAGAATTATAATATTTAACAGAATATCTTTGCTACATAGAACGTTTTTATAGTCACATATGCAACTATTATGGTCCCTCACAGTCAATAAAACGTTTCCACTTATACATAGTCGACGTAATATACGTATATGACATAAGTGACAAGTAAACAATAGTCAAGACTGCTAAGTCGACGAACATCGTTTTCGTGAATGGCGTTCAAATAAATAAAGGTTAAAAATGACTTAATCAATCGTTAAATCGGCTTCAACGTTGACAATCGATTCCGGACCATTTATGACGTCACATGTGGTCATGGAAGCCGATTTAACGATTGATTAAGTCATTTTTAACCTTTATTTATTTGAACGCCATTCACGAAAACGATGTTCGGCGACTTAGCCAGTAGAGCCTCTGATAATACATTCGTGGACAAATTTAGGAGACACAAAAAAGTTTAGTATTCCCTGTTCTAATTATCATACATACTGGCCACAAATATTATATAAATTGTCAAATTTCATTTGTTTTTTCCGTATTTACTGCTTATTTTGCGTTCTTTCATGCTACGAAAAGAAATTCTAACTTTAAATTTAAGTTTCAATTTAGGAGTTGTTTTAATTTACTACTGAGATTTTTCCTTGGCAGGAAAATTACTAGATCACTATGTCCAGACTTAGGGTTCTCTTGAATTATTTAAATTTAATAAAATTACTGAAAGTTAAATCTTCAAGACTGTTTATTGACAATGCCGAGCCAGGTAGATGGGCAGGTCTCCTTAAACACGGGGCTGGAGTGTGCCAAGTGTATATCCAAGAGTTCCGCGATGGGCAGCAACATTGCAGATAAATCTTTAATCACATTTATCATCTGAGTTCCGATATATTGCGGCTTGGTAGATAACACGTCCAGGGTTTTCATCCGAATCACGGAGTTCACTGTATTTCGCAGGTGGTACTGGAAATAAAAGTCAAAAAAGTCAAAATTCATTAAACTCTTCTAGCGTGTGAATTGAGTCTGCGCTCTATATTAGGTTAGGTGCTCTGCCAATAAACTACAAATGATAGACAGCGACCGACAATATTTACGTATTCCCGTGTTTACACCCTTATGGAGAAACAAGATGCCATCGATCGACTTTTTAATCGGGACTAGTCACTCCCTCTTGCCCACCACTGCAACTCCTTTAACCCAGGATCAACAGTGGCGCACAATGAAATGGCATCGACTGAACATCGACTTTGTTCCAGAAATATAACTGACTGATATAAAGACAAATATATTTTATTTCGCAAGTATGGGTCTATTACTTGGTACCTACTTCCAAGATCCGGGCTCATATTGAAAAATATTTCTTTACAGAACAATCACAAAACCACGTTTTGGCCCAAACAGGGATTTGAACCCAGGAACTCATTATCTGCGGTTGAACACTACACTACCACTAGGCCAACGAGGCCATTCTCGATCTATAATATGTATTTATTTAGAAATATATAAGTATGTTTATCAATTGTCTGTTTGCCTTAGTACAAGCTCTGCTTAGTTTGGGATGAGATGGAGCGTGTTAGTAGTCCTAAGGTATTTAATAATAATAATATCCTGGGACATTATTATTTAGGATCAGATGGCCGTGTGTGACCATCTGATCCTAACTCAAAAACTACATATACAAATTTTCTGTATTATAAATACATACTCATATTATTATACATAATTACACCCAGACTCAGAGGAAACAGACATGTTCATGCACACAATTAATATCAGTCCTGGGTGGGAAAGCCAAGTATCTACCAACCAGACCAACCAAACATTACCAAATATTATTATTAATCTTGTTATACCTGTATAAGTATTGCGACTCCCAGATGTACAGGCTTGATGTCCATATTCCTCAGTTTTCTTACAAGTCTTTGCGGTGTCATGTCGTCTAGGCTTCCCAGTTGGGCCAAAATTCTAGGTGCCTGAAATATCAAAACTCAATCAATAATATGCCAAGCGATATACAATACCGAGATAACGTACATTACTGCTTTTTTTATTATTGCTTTTGTAAGCAGACGAGCTAGCGGCCCACCTGATGGTAAGTGGTAACCGCTGCTCATGGACATTCGCAGTGCCAGGGGGCACAGCAAACCGCTGCCTACCGTGATATTAATACTCTTTTTAAACCTCGTTTTAAGAAGGACATGTCGTAGCGCTGGGGAAACACCGCAGCAGGTAACGTTGTGCCTATGGTTAGGACATGTGGTGCACCGTGGTTTAATTCTTTAAAATGTCCCGTGAATGGAGATAAAAACGTTTTATAATTCCCCTTCCCCTGGCACAGCGTTCATTCGCTCGAAGAGCAGCCCGACTGGGGAAGTATCTCCACTTTACAGAAGACATTCCTTAATAATAACCATTCAGACAATATGTAGTAAAATATAGCTAAAACTATAAATTACGATAATTAAACTTAAGCATAATCTCTTTGACAATAACTTAATATAAGCTAGCTAGATATCATAACTATTATAAAATAAGTTTTATAAATGTTTTCATACGATCCGTGTACCTAAGTATCTATGTAACTAGAAATAATTATGTATACTTAATTATATTACTACAAATATGTTCTGACTATTAATAACAAGCGCTTTTTTAAAGTCTGCGTGAATAAAAAACTTTTTATTTTATACTATAACATTAATAATTTTAATGTTGTGTTTCTGCGTGTGAGTAAGGTTGCTAGAGCTCATCGGAATGGGGGGAAGGGTCAGCAACCCTTGTTTGAACTTGTTGACTTTTAAAGGCCGGCAACGCACCCGCGACTCCTCTGGTGTTGCGAGTGTCCATGGGCGGCGGCGATCACTTACCATCAGGTGTCCCACTTGCTCGTTTGTCTCACTCGGATATTTAAAAAAGAAGGTACAGACGCCAGCACATCAAGCTACCCCAGTCTGGCAAATTACTCCAATTGAAAGTGAACATTATGCTTTTGTGATAAAGTTGAAAATCTATAAAAGAAATTTGACAGATTGGGGTAGCTGGATGTGCTGGCGTCATTTATTAGTTAGTGTGTGTAGTAAGTGCATTTATTCAAATAGATGATTCTAGTTGGAATCGATTATTAACAAATATAGACTACGGTTATTTTAGTAACTGTTTTAGTTAGGTACACCACTCTGAATTGTCTAAATGAAGAGAGTATTCAAATGTGGACAATGGAGATAGATTTTCCCGATAGTCTATTCGACAACGGATTAGTTCCGGGTATCGATAGCCGGGACTATATTCAGAGAGTAATAAATCTACTAAGACCAAAATAGCGATTGGAAGTTAGGAGGTGCATCTTTCAGAAATTCGTTGTGATAATGATGTTTTTTTTATAGACATTGTCCGCACTGGAAACCAAACCTGATGCGCTGGGAATTTACAAACATAGCAAGACCTTAAATAAAACACACCCACACTTAAACAAATATTTTTAGTTCTACAGTATTATTTATTACAGAGCAAAGTGTAAATCTAATCTCAAAAACACCGGCCAAGTGCGAGTCAGACTCGCGCACAAAGGGTTTTATCGATACAAACGAGCTAAAAATTCACGTTTGTTCTATGGGAGCCCCCTAAATTTTTTGTTTCATAGCATTTGTTGTTATAGAGGCAATAGAAATACATCATCTATGAAAATTTCAACTGTCTAACTGTCTCGGTTCATGAGATACAGCCTGGTGACAGTCGGACAGACAGACAGCGAAGTCTTAGTATTACTAAGACTACCCTATTAGGGTCCCGTTTTACCCTTTGGGTACGGAGCCCTAAAAATGGGAAATCATAAATTAAATCGTCTGGCAGGTCTAGAACCTTCGCTTCCCACCCAGGACAGATATTTGTGTGCAGGAACACATGTCTGTTTGTCCTGAGTCTGGGTGTAATTATCTATACAAATATGTATTTACAAAAGGAAAATAGTGTAGGTACGTAGTATATCAATTATTTGATTTCCATGGTACAAGCTCTGCTTGGTTTGGGATCAGATGGCCAAGTTTGAATGATGATTTTTTTTTATGCTGAATGGGTTTGCGCTTGACCACGATCTCACCTGATGGTAAGTGAAGATGTGGTCGAAGGTGGACCCATAAGATGCCTGTTCACTCTAGCCTTGAATAAACCCATGTTGTATGAGTCTGGAAACACGTCGTTCGTGAGGGTGTTCCACTGCTTAGCCGTGCGTATGATAAAGGAATGGGACGGCAGAATGGGATGTCAACAACAAAGCGGTGAAAACCCTGAAAGCCCGATGAAAAAAGGGGGAAGAAGGGATTAGTTCATGAAGGTCTTGAGCGCATTCTCCATGTTGTCCCAGGATACTAATATAATAATTTAAAAATATATTTATTTGTTACACAAATAGTTGGATACTACTTTTCCTGCCTGTGGTTGAATCCCTGAACAGGAAAAACCGAGGATAGGGACGAGGTGGGTCCTTAACGTCCACGTGTATTTCTTTCTATTCATGGATTTTTCTGAGAAACATACTTCCATTCCATTTCTAAGGAATTTATGTAAAGTATATACTAATTGTTAAAATATCAATACATAGGTATAATAAAATCGTAGGAAAGTCAAAACTGTACATTGATTTTTTTTTTTAAAGGTTATTGGGGCGTGATCGACATTCGATATCGAAGCCAAAAATATAGTTTTTAGAATTATTGTCTGTTTTTCTGTATGTATGTCCGGGTTAACTCAAAAAGTACGGCATGGATTTACTTCAAATTTTGCACGAATATTATTAAGAGGTCGGGTCAACATATAGGCTACATATTATCATATGCATATATATATTTTATGTTATTAGGTTATGTTATATTATGTAACTATACAATATTCTCCAATTTTAGTGCACCTACCATAATATTTCTGCATCACCCAAAGGTCGACTGGAAGAGAATGCCTTCGGCATTAAGTCCGCCTCTGTACAAACTTGTGCAAAAAGTAATAAATAAATAAATATCACGCTATCATCTACGGGGGAGGAGCTGTGATGATTTATAAAATTTAACGCGGGTAAAACCGCAGGGCACAGTTATTAGGAAATAACGTTGTCTTGGTGCTAATTTCGATCACGGCAGTCTCAACTACTGGTTAGTAATAGTTCAATAATAACTGAAATCGTTCTTACTAAAAAGACAGTGAACACATTTTCCCTTTTCTTATTTTACTTGCGAAGATATAATTTAGATAATTCCTTTCCAAAGATTTAAGATAATCTTATTAAGAACTTAGAAATGCCACAAGCAGGGGAAACAGTGTGGCCACGTTCTGGGCCACAGAAATTTAACGAGTTTGCCATATAAACGCTAAGAAGGAGAAGATTAAGAACTTGCAGCTATTTTTACTATACGCGTATGTAGATATTATACCATAAAGTAAATATTAGAGTTAACAAATCTTCCAACTCCAAAGGGAAAACGAAATTTGACACTACAGGAAATTAGACACTGCTGTTAATGTTATTCGTTTTGTCTGTGGATTTACTTCATCAATAACCAAACTTTGCTCAACAGACAGTTATAACTATAGTTTTGTCAGTATAGATAACTCAAATTAAGAAGTGGATTCAATAAGGGATATTTAATAATTTGATACTGTACACACTCACATATACATATATGACACCAACACTCACACAGACTTACGCAGACTATCTTCCAACACAGTTCATGATCCTCTGTTATCTTTACGTACACATATGTACAGACGCCAGCACATCCAGCTACCCCAATCTGTCAAATATCTTTTATAGATTTTCAACTTTATCACAACCGATTAAGGTTCCCTTTCAATCGGGAAATTTGACAGATTGGGGTAGTTTGATGTGCTGGCGTCTGTAAATTAAAATCTGTCTAAGATCTCGGTTTGTTTGTAGTCACAGCAAAGAACCACTGATTAACTCAAAACACAGGATCTCTCCTACTTTGGGATAATTGTCTATTTGGTATAATTTCCCTTGTTTTTATCTTATGTGTTATGATGAAAAAGTTAAAATACCCAACTTTATATTTTTTACTGTTAATTAAACTTTTTTTATATACTCAACGCCCGCACTAGGGAATCGAATCCCTGTGTCGCAAGTACCCCGCGTCACAGGGATTCGATTCCCTAGTGCGGGCGTTATATATACAAGCATATAATAGACGGTCACAAATTACATCCACACTCCGTACAACTATTTATTGGTCACACAAATAGTTGTACCGCCCAGGAATCGAACCCGAGACACGGAGTGGCGAGGCGACTGTCTTAGCCGCTGCGCCACCCGTACATTATCATTAAAGATAATGAGATAAATCCAATATTTTTTACAAATTACATCACTAACGTCTACCACTTCACAAATATACATACCCACGACCACTTCTTAGCACACCAACACACCAAACAAAATCAAAGCTTCTACACTCGCGAGCAACCAAATCGACTCAAGCCTTGTCGGCGCACACATACATTGATACAACTAAAATCATGAATGGAAATTATTAAAATGATATGTCATTCGAAAGCTTAAGATGTCAGCTTTAATTTGATATCATTATCATTGAAATCCATCCATCATTTTTGAAATAAATGATGTCTGAATGCAAGAGTAGGAAAAACGGGAATTTAGGAAAAAGGGTATGTGTCTCGTATTTGACAAATTAAACAAAAAAAATTAAAAATAAAATTATTTTATTTAAATCAGTATTTCGTATTGCCCCCTCTAGCCCTAATTACATCCCGCAGTCTGTTTTTCATGGACCTTATCAATTTTTTGACATTTTCTTGAGGAATGCCGTCCCACTCCTCTAATAATGCTGTCTTTAGCTCGTCTACGCTTGAAGGGACTGGATTTCTGGCCCGAACTCTTCTTTTAAGCTCGTCCCATAAGTGCTCGATGGGATTCATGTCAGGACTGAGCGCAGGCCAGTCCATCGTGCGTAATTCGACCTCTTGCAGAAACTGTCGAGTGACTCGTGCCGTGTGGCAGCGGGCATTGTCGTGCATTAACACGAAGTCTTCACCGACAAACCCTGCGTAGGGCACAACATGATCCAGTAGAATGTCGGTGATGTACCGATCAGCTGTTAGCCCGCCTCCTCGGCCGCCCCCAGGCACGAAAACAAGTTCGGTTTTTCCCTCTAAAGAGATACCAGCCCACATCATGCAGGAACCGCCGCCATATGCCACTGTTTCAGCGAAACAACATTGGGCAAATCGTTCTCCCGGACGCCTGTAGACTCGGCCTCTCCTGTCACAGCCATGCAGACACATTCTGCACTCATCAGTAAACAGGACCGATCGCCATTGCGCAACGCTCCAATTGAGATGCTCTCGAGCAAATTGAAGGCGCGCTTGTCGGTGGCCTGCAGTCAACTTAGGGCCCGTCGCAGGTCTTTTTGGCGTCAAGTTGGCTTCCTTCAAGCGTCTTCTCACTGTCCACTCGCTGACAGCCACTTGTCGTACACGTCTCAGTTCTTGCTGCACATCAACGCCCGTAAGGTGTCGATTGCGCAGCGAGGTTGAGACAATGAAGCGGTCGTCTCTCTCTGAAGTGCACCGGTGGCGGCTCGTTCTTGGTCTCCGATTGAAGGCACCAGTCTCTTGGAACCGTCTGTATACTCGGGATACAGAAGACTGGCTCAAGTGGAGCTGGGCAGCGATTGCTCGCTGACTTAACCCTTGTTGCAACAAGGCAACAACTTGAGCGGCTTCTTCTGGTGTGGTATCCATGGGTTAGCGAAAACAAGGAATGCAATTTACGGAGATGTGTACCGGTCAACCCGTAACAAGCAACTGATAAAATAAACCGGAAGTGGGGGGTTTTATAGCGGGAGCAGGTAGCGCAAGTCGTGGATTCCTAAAGAGGTAATTTACGCTGACGGCCAATTAAAATGTGTCAATAAATCAGCGCTTAGTTTTTTTTAAGGTATTGATGTTAATTGAAAGCCTAATTCTTCAGCTTTCGAATGACATATCACTTTTGTAATTACCATTTATCGTTTTAGGAAAATCAATGTATATGTGCGCCGTCTAGGCTTGAGTCGATTTGGTTGCTCGCGAGTGTAGTACAATCAAATTAATAAAAAACTACCTAGGTATGTACCATCTAACTACGAATAAATGCAATAATGAAATAACATCTTGGCTCCAGGCACTGACCTATGACGAAACTGAGAAGCTTTTACCAATCTGACATAAACTTTAATATAATAAAAAAAAACATTTATAAATACGGTTTACCTGGTATCGATGCGCAAAAACACCTCACACACACTCATACACACACATCCACACACATACTTTTGCTCAAACTTTTATTCTTGTTTTCTCATATTGTATACCGTTAATATGGTCAATACTCCAAGGGGTGGGGGACCTGGTGACCTGAAATACAGGCCTAGTTTGGGCATCAGTCTTCCACAATATTTTTGTTTAATGTTGTACAATTTTCAATGTCTGTAACCATAACACTGTGTAACATATTATAATATTGTGGAGAGAAATAAATAATATTGATTGATTGAAATCAATCAAAACGTACTGCATCCAAGCCATAGAAGCTAGTTACAAATATATCAGTGCAAAACTTATTAAGAATAGAACTTCAGTAGCAACAAAAGCAGTGTACTTATCGGGAAGGAGTGGGTTCCTATTCCCTGTGATCTGTAGCGACAGAGTTTAATTTCTCAACGTCAGTGTGTCGTGTCTAGATGAGATTAGGTACTACCGGAATAGAATCTTTGTACTCTAACATTTAATCTTTGGAACTGGGAAATATGAGGTGAGATCTGTTATTTATGACTTGTGTGTGGTCGTTATATGTCCTGCTCTCCAGTTTTGAGTGGTTACAAGAGAACTTGGAGTGTTTGTAAGCGCATAGTCTGAGAATTAATCACCATTGTTGACTGCTGTTTACAGAGCACACAAATAATTATACTGTGCGGGGATTAGATGCTATTGAACCCGAAACATAAAGGCGCCGAGGTGGTAGCGAAGCAACTACTTTAACCACTGCGTCATAGGTCGCTGTCTCGTTGGTTGGCGTGTTCAATTCCAGGTTGGGACAAAAGTGATTTTAGGATTGTTACGAACATTTTTAATTATTTAACTTTTTGATATTATTTATTTTTCACTTCTTTTTGTATATTAGTTAGGAAAAAGAAACAATAAATACAGTTGTCATTTGCACCATTCTGACAAGAACAAGCTTTTATTTTCCTTTGATTTTATTAATTCCTAGTCATATCCATGAGCTATCGTTCTTATTACTTTCACTGAAAATTGAAAAAGGTGCCATCACGGTGTATTAGCACCATCAGGCCATTGTGGTGTTGGCGCTGTGGCTAAGCATGATTTTATGTAACCGAATGTATAAAATTGTAGGTCTTATTATGGATACATTTTATATATATTTGACGACCCGGTTGGCGGGTTTGGTAGATACTAGCCTTAGGCGCAGCTCGTGGGTTTGATTCCCACCCAGGACACAACATGTCTACTTATTCTGAGTCTGGGTATAATATTCTATATAAGTATGTTTTTCAATAGAAAAGTAGTATATGTAGTATTTCCATTATAAGGTATGTATACCAGATAACGGAATTACTACATATACTGCTATATACTTACTATTTTTTTTTTTCATAAAAAATTTTTCATAATCTTTATTGCACTTTATTTTTACTTTTTTACTAACTAAATATTTTATAAGTCTCGTCTGTATATATTTTATATCTTTTATATATGTTATAAATGTACGCCCATATACACTAAGACCATAGCTGAATATCGAGTCTGCAAGAGAATAATAAACCATGGCCATTGTACGCTTGTTAATAACCGGATTAAGTTGGTAAAATTTACTCAGCACTGATCTTAGTCTATTGCACACTTCGTTTACATGTGGTTTGAGGTTGAAATTTCTACACAAACGGCCATCTGATCCTAAACTAAGCAGACCTTGTACTATACTAAGAACAAGCTCTGCTTAGTTTAGAATCAGATGGCCGTTTGTGAATAATGTCCCAGGCTATCATTATTATTACTTTTGAATATTTATTAAATCATAGTTTTTATTATTAACTATGATTTCATTTATTATTTTTAGCATTTTAAACATGCTATACTGAAAACAATTTTAAGACATCTTTAAAATGAATTCTATAAAATTTAAGTGCGGGTGGGAATCGAATCCACGACCACGGGTATCCGGCCTCATGTGCGTTAACCGCTCCGCCACCGCAGCGTGGTACTGACACTTCGAATTTATACAATACAATCGATATTTCTTAACGGATTTCTAGCATTATTATTATATGTAACTACCTACTTACAGTAAACATAATATCGTAAAGCCGAGCGCAGGCATGAAATACTTGATTGTCCGCCATCTTGTCATGCGTGTCGTGGGTCTCCACCGACATGTAGTGGCGATGCGCGCTGTCGATTCGATCTTCATCGGTAGTATTTCGAGGTAGATCCTGAATAGAATAGACAGAAGTCAGTTACCTTAAATTTATAATACAATGGCCAAGTACTAATCTGGCTCACTAACGAAGGGTTTCGTACCATGAAGAAATATTACGATTAAACAGTAACAGTCGTTATTCCTTTCAGTATTTTGTTTTTAACTATATTTTATTTGATGTTATAGCAGATATAGGAACATATACTGTACCTAAATCGCAACTGTCTACATATTCGTGCCGATGCAATTTGTAAGGAAAACAAAATAAATTATATAGTTTTAAATCAGACTGAAAGTAGAACATTCGAAAACAATATAAATGTGATATATATTTAGCCAGTATAAAAAAGCAACACGTATTATAGAACTACTTATCTACTATATATCTGCTATTCGTGTATATATCTAACTTAATAGTATCACCTACTATTAAGCAATCAAATGGAAACATGTTTTTAAGTAAATTAAAGAATATGTTACTCAATAATATTTATTATAATTTGGATGAGATTTTGGCAATGGTATGTTTACATAAGGCCTAGAGATAGATGTAATGGTATGTTTACTTACTTTAGCAATGTCTATGAGTTTCATAACCAGGGAAGAATATATCCTCCGACTGATGGCATCTGTTCGCCGCGATCTGTAGTTATCTACCTCTCTGTAATTTACAAAATATTTCATTACTCAAATTCTTTATTTGTTATATGTGGTCACAGTACAAGTGATATTGTATTTTGTAGATTCAGACATATTTAAGATCACTTAAAATGGTAGACAATTAGTTTTAACGGTTCCCTTAAAACTAATAGTACTTATACAATTAAAAAATAAAAGCATGTCTAAATTGGTATCTTATACAAGCAAGCAAGGATCTTAACAAACTATGCAAAGATTTATCACCTGACCCATTGATCACAAAAAGCAGTACGGCAAGGATTTTTTTTAACTTAAATCGTTTTTCTGTAATTTAGTATTTAAATTTTGTAATATTTTATTTATTTAGTTGTAATTCTTTAGTTATATATTGATTATCACCTAGGCACTGATATGTCTGTTGCAATTCGTGAAAACCTGTTATTGACTCACTGTTGCTTAGTTTATATTTAATTTTATGTTTAATAGCTGTTGGTTTACCTATCTAAGTAAATAAATAATTAAAATAAAATAAATATTAAGGCCTACATTTTAGATATTCATCTACAGTTTTTTTTTATTATTAATTAGTAAAAAAACAGAATAAAAAATCAACATATATCAAACATTTACGTAGCTGGATTCAAAACTTTCTCGCCTTCATCCATATATGCAACTATGGATGAGGTTATGAAGAAGATATATACTTCAATTTCCACAAAATAGTTGCTGAGACGTATCCAAGCTACCGATGCAAGTTGGTCAACATTTCAGCCAGTGAAAGTGCGATACAATCTCTCGTATAACTGCTGGCTATTCCGTATATTTATACATGGTCCATGGTATTGTAATGATATTACCTGCCCTCCTATAAAATAAAACCTCTTTTGAGAAGATGCAAACTCTGGACATTCTAGTAAAATAACTGGACACAGCTTTTAAAGTTAGAATAGAATTCGAATTAATAAAAAAAGTATAATTTTATGTTAAGTGATGTTTTTCAAAAGTTACCAAAATGAAGTGCTAAAGTATACATTGGAAAAACTAGTTTATTATTATTCAATAAAGTAAGTGATTGGTGTTTAATACGTGTGTTATCATTGTGAAGGTCTCTCCCTAGATCCCAGTTATAGAGTACCCTTGCTGCCGCGAGTCTTTACAGTATATTATTATTTATTGAATTAAAGGCCAACAAGGACCAATTATAAAAATACACTAATACAATACAATACTTAAAATAACATACAGAACATTTACCTACTTAGTCCATCGAGTCCAAAGCTAAGGTCTCTGCCAAAAAGCTTGGTATACTTAATAAGGTGAGACGGTACTTCACGAAGGAACAGCTTTTAAATCTATACAAAGCTCAAGTCCGACCCTGCATGGAGTACTGCTCTCATCTTTGGGACGGCTCCGCAAAGTATCAGCTAGACTCTTTGGACTCGACAAACAGACGTGCTCGCAGGATAATCGACGATAGAGACCTAACAAGTAAAAAGTTGCAAAACTTGGATCATCGGCGTCAGGTTGCAAGCTTATCGGTTTTCTACAGGCTGTTTCATGGAGAATGCGCTCAAGAGCTCCATGAACATATCCCTCTATCTCCCTTTTTTCATCGGACTACAAGGCGTCGGGAGGCTCTCCACCGCTATGTCGTTGACATCCCATTATGCCGTACGAAGCGTTTTGCTTCCTCTTTCATCATACGCACGGCTAAGCTGTGGAACAGCCTCCCAAACGACGTGTTTCTAGACTCACATAACATGGGTTTATTCAAGGTTAGAGTGAACAGGCATCTTATGGGTACGCGCGGTCCACCTTCGACCACATCTTCACTTACCATCAGGTGATATCGTGGTCAAGCGCAAACCCATTTTGCATAAAAAAAAACATTACAATACAACAAAACAATATTTCTACATTATCCCGTACATGTGGTATATGTACTGGCAGTCGAATCGCTGGGCGAAGGCGCTCAGGATACTGTTTGGGCTGACCCGCACCCTGCGCACCAGGGATGTGCACCGCTTGCACATTGTTTTATAAAAACAATCCACACGCGCTTCGGCGAACATCCCTGAAGCGCTGCAAAAGCGAGGCAGCCCCAACAACACCCTGAATGCATATATCTTATATATCTTTCCTCAGCCACGCCATTTCACGACTGCCTAGGAAAGTGATGTTCGCCCTATATCTGTCGCCTCCACAACACGATGCATGCCAATAGTTAAGTTGGATGCCTCACGGTTATCTAAATCCTTGACATACCAAAACCCTCGGCCTCCACATCTCAATGGAATGAATTATTTCATTCCAGAACATCTTAGTTGTATGCGATATGTATTCAGCAGACTACCGACCCTTCTATCTAGGAATTTGAGCTCGCTCTGTGTTGACCGTAGAATGCTAAATGAGTAACCAAAAATAGGCATAGTCCTATTGTTAAAGGCACGTTGCTACCAGATAACAGATTTTTAGAAATTTTTAAGTAGCCTAACAAAGCTGCAAGGGTCGCGGGAAGCCGCTTGATGCGGGCAACTCAAGACCTGATGAAGGTAATTCCAAAGTAATTGTAAATTTTAATCTTATAGTATAATTAATTTATGAATCATATCTTCTGAAAAGTGTGATTTCTCCTTGACTCACCGTAGCCTAGTTGGTAGTGCTCCTGCCTACGAAGCTGGTGGTCCTGGGTTCGAATCCCGGTAAGTGCAAATATTTGTGTGATGAGCACGAATATTTGTTTCTGAGTCATGGATGTTTTCTATGTATATAAGTATTTATCTATCTATATAAGTATGTATATCGTCGCCCGGTACCCATAGTACAAGCTTTGCTTAGTCTGGGGCTAGGATGATCTGTGTGATATGTGTGTGTAACTATCGTATACATGTCCAGTGAAGCAGTGTATGTTTGATAGGCGAACTGTATACGCGACTACATATGTGACTAAGAGCGTTCGTACGACTGCCTGTCACTGCAATATGGATAATAATTCTGACATTCAAATAGTGATACATATGATCATTAGCAGTTGCCGATAAAAGAGTCCGATGCCGATTAAAGGGTTATGATACAAAAAAACCGATAGCTTAAGTAGTAATATAATTGAAATTATACCTATGTACATGTTTATAATAGACGTGGAAGCTCACTATGGGCCTTATTAGAAGGCTCAAGGTCACCCAAAGAGCAATGGAGAGGGCTATGCTCGGAGTTTCCCTGCGGGATCGAATCAGAAATGTCGCAGCAGTGGACGTCTTTCGGCTGATATGATGATGATGATGATGACATGTTTATAACGCATAAAAATGCAGAATTGTTAGTAAACAAAAATAACTTTAAACATATTTTTAAATTCAATTTTTATTTATCTGATACTTACTTTATTTCACTACGAAAGATTCAACATTGAGTATGTAAAATGATGTATGTACTCGTATAAATTGAATATAAACTAAATCGCCGTTTGTTTTTGTAAGGCTCCTTAAAGTTGAACCTTAGTTGAGCTCTACATTTGAATTTAAAGAATACGATGAATTTCTGAGTGAAATACGTTTAGAAGTATGGCAGTTTATTTTTGATGAATTTACTTATCATAATAAAGTAATATAACGATATTTTCTATTTATTTTGCTCTCGCAGTATTTGTTTTTGTTAGGTAGGTAGAAAAGGTACACTTCGCGTAGAATTTGTTGAGTATCATGGGTATCTACACCCTTTAATTCCCTACACTACGAGTATTTATGTAATTATCACCTTGTATACCTGGAGTGTTTTCTGTAAAGTGGAGGTATCACACTAATATTATAAATGCGAAAGTTTGTGAGTGTGTATGTTGCTTAAACCTCCACATCTAAACGGCTGGATCGATTTTAATAAAATTTGGTATGGAGTTAGCTGACACCCTGGATTAATACATAGGCTGTAGTTTAGGTGAACGTGGGTAAAACCGCGGGGCACATTTAGTATGTTATAATCACAAAAGTACAATTTACGGCCTTATCATTTCCAGACAACCTAGGGTGCGTCCACATTGCGAGCCTAGCGCGCTTGCATAACGGGCGCGAAATATCGAACATATGAAACGCGTCTTTGAGTCCATAGTGCAGTGACTTAAGCGGAAGCCTAGCGTGACTGCCTAGCGTTGAAATGTGCCCGTCTTCGCGTTTATTATTTATCATCATCATCATCATATCAGTCGAAAGAGCTCCCCCAGAGATCTCCACAATTGCCAGTCTTGCGCTATCCGCATCCAGCGACCTCATAAGATTATCGGTCCATCTTGTAGGGGGCCTGCCCACGCTGCGTATTCCGGTTCGTGGTTGCCACTTGAGAACCTTTGTGCCCCAGCAGCCGTCGGCTCTACGTGCTATATGCTCCGCCCACTGCCACTTCAACTCGCCAATTCTTCGGGCTGTGTCGGTTACTTTGGTTCGCCCTTTTCATTATTATTTCATTTTATTTTAATTCATGTTATTATTATTATCCCCCCATTCTTTGGGGAGGCTCTTGTCCAGCCGTGGACGTACTTTGGCTCACACGATGATGATGATGATTATTATTGTATTCCTCAGCTGGGGAACTGAAGAATAATATCCAGGGAATAAATACCCTCTTAAAACATAGGATTAAAATGTTTAACGAACCGCTTAACAATGTACTTGATGATCAGTGATGTTGTATGGTTTAGGTGCACTTGATTTTCCGTCTTCAGGTCGAAAAGCACTTCCTCCTTGAAACTGGTATCTTGCAGAGCCTCCACTATCACTTCAGCTAACCGCTGGTTCTCTTTATCGTATTTCTGTGTAAATAAAAGATACATACATACATACATAGACTCACGCCTGTTTCCCAGAGGGGTAGGCAGAGACAACGGATTTCCATTTGTCACGATCTTTGCATACTTCTTTTGCCTCGATTACTGACATTATATTCTTCATACATGCTCGCCGGTTTAGGGTACTTCTGACCTGCCCTTTCTTGAGAACATCTCCAATTTGGTCAGAGAATGTTCGACGTGGTCTTCCCCTTCCGGTTGTCCCATTCACACAGGCCAGGTATACTTCTTTTGTCAATCTTCTTTCATTCATCCTTTCTAAATGGCCAAACCATCTCAGCATGCCTTTTTCAATCTTTGTGACTACATCCTCTTTCACACCACAACGCTCTCTTACATCAGTATTTCGAATTCTGTCTCTCAAAGTCACACCACACATACTTCTCAGAGCTCTCATTTCCACTGCATTTATTTTACTTTCATTCTTTTTCTGCCATACCCAACTTTCACTTCCATACATTAAAGTTGGCACTAACACTCCATCGTGCACGGCTAGTCGAGCCTTCTTTGATACTTGCCGGCTACTCATAAAGGCGTGTAGTGCCCCATTCACTCTATTCCCCGCATTTACTCTTCTAACAATATCTTTTTCATATTTCCCATCTCTCGTAAACAAAGTTCCCAAATATACAAACTCATTCACCTGTTCGACTTTCTCTCCTCCAATCACAATATCACACGTTGTCGTGTATTCATCCCTCTCAAATACCATAACTTTCGTCTTACCTACATTCATTTTCATCCCTTTCCTTTCCTTTCAAAAGCTTCATGCATATTTGTTACCATCACCTGCAACTCGTCCGCAGATGATGCAAGTAGAACTTGATCATCAGCGTACAGCAGACATTTGATGAGTAACTCATTCATCCTTACACCGCATTCACTTTCTTTCAAATCTTTTAAACAGCTATCCATGAATAGGTTAAACAACCACGGTGACGCTACACATCCCTGTCTAACACCCTTTTGGATGCTAAACCACTCGGTGTATGACCCGTTAATCCTCACGCAAGCTCTGGAATCCCTATAAAGAGATTTTAGTGCTTGAACAAGGTTGTCGTTCAACCCATACATGGACAGTACCGACCATAGTTCACTCCTCAACACTCTATCGTAGGCCTTTTCTAAGTCTACGAAGGCACAGTAAACCTTTTGGTTTTTGCCCAAAAACTTCTCTACTACGCTTCGCAGTCAAAAGACCTGATCCGTGCATCCCATTCCTTTCCGAAAACCTGCCTGTGCATCCCATATTTTCGCATCGGTTTCTTTCACAACTCTTTCAACCAATACTTTTGCATACAACTTACCAACGACGCTGAGTAGACTAATGCCCCTATAGTTTTTACAGTCTTGCCGTGAGCCTTTCCCTTTGTAAAGAGGTACGATGACAGCCTTGCACCAATCACTTGGCACTTGGCCGGTGGTATAGCATAAATTGAATAGGCTGCACAGCTGACTCGCTATGACGCCATGTCCAGCCTTCAGCATCTCGGAAGTTATCCTGTCATACCCTGGTGACTTACCTGATTTCATACCCTTAATAGCTTTCACAATCTCATCCATACCAATGTCATCTTTACATTTGTTCTTGTCTATACTTAGTGAACTACGTTCACTCTCTGTTACACCTCTTTCATACAAACTTTCAAAATACTCCTTCCAACGTTTTAACACGCATTCTTCCCCTTTCACTATATTTCCATCTTGGTCTCGTATGGATTTCAGTTCTGAGGTTTGAGTTATGCCTCTTACTGATCTAACGGATTTCCAGAAAAACTTAATGTTCGTCTGAAAATCCTTAGACAACCTTCTATCAAAATTATCCTTTTGTTCATTTTTCTTTTCATTCACCACATCCTTTACAATTCCTTTCATTTTCCTATAATCATTCCAGGCCCTTTCTATATCCTCATTCGTCGCCTTATGCATTCGTTCGTTTGCTCTGGTGGCTAGCCAGTCTAACCACGCTTTCTTCTTTTCACATACACCTTTTTGTACACTTTTATCCCACCAAATATTCTTCATCTTTCTTCCTCTTCGTCTCTTTATTACACCACATACTTCACCAGCTACACTCACCACACCTTCTTTGACTACCTTCCATAGCTCTTCTACTTCTCTTATGTCTTCAGATCCCTCAAACTTCTCAACCAACTTACTTTTGTACTCATCTGCCACTTCTTCCTCTTGCAGTTCCTCTACTTTTATTCTCTCAAGTACACTTTTAGTCTCAGGGATTCGGTGGCGCCATCCTTTGAATAGACCACTTATTCGGCTCATTACCAGAAAGTGGTCTGTATGGATTGCGGTCCCACGATAGACTCTTGTGTCTAGAACATTCTTTCTCAGTCTTTCATCTACAATCACGAAGTCAATCATACTCTTTCTCACATTTTTCCTCTCTCGTGTAAACGTATGGATTCTTTTATGTTCAAACACACATAGTATTTGTATATATATAATTAATACACAGATCATCCTAGCCCCAAACTAAGCAAAGCTTGTACTATGGGTACCAGGCGACTATATACATAGTTATATAGATACATAAATACTTAAATACATAGAAAACATCCATGACTCAGAAAAAAATATTCGTGCTCATCACACAACTTACCGGGATTCGAACCCAGGACCACTAGCTTCGTAGGCAGGAGCACTACCAACTAGGCTACGGTGACCGTCAATTAATCATCATCAGCCTGTAATTTTCCACTGCTGGACATGGGTCTTCCCCAAATGTGCTATAACATTGCTATTTGGTGGGGGCTTAGTCACTGCGCTTGGCATGCGAGTTGGCGACCGCTGTTAGGTGGAAATTAGTACACAGATGGTGCTGCTGCCCGAATATCTGGTGTATCCCTCAGTCGCCTTTTACGACACTCACGGGATACTATGGTGATTATGATAGCTACGTATTAATTGGTGTTGTCCAGATTTTATGTTACGGTTCTTATACTTGTAAACATATGGAAGGATATTTGATTTAATAAAAAAAATTATAACATATTGATAGAATATTGGTAACTTTTTAAAATAATAATGCTCCTGGTTAAAATAATAATACTCCTGCTACGGCGGCCATGATCAACTAAAGCTAGCCTACAACCCAGGTTCTAATATTGTGCACAAACGCTTCTGCACTCCCTAAAGTTACACTCATCATTTCAGTCCCATCGGCTTGTATAACTAAGTAATTTTAAGGCATATTGCCAATCATTTTACTCGAGTGCTCTCCCTGCTTATACCTGCCGAGCTGCCAATGTCCTGCGAGTTCAGTATAATAATATCTTCAGGATGCTGTTGAAACTTCCTTGAGACTGCAGTGCATCAAGTATGTTTGCGGAGGCTTCCATGCCGTCATGAGAAAAAAAGTTGCCTCTCTTTTTGTACGGGTCATGGATAGCAGCAATGGCATCCTGACGATGATAGCATCGCGTCAAGATTGTCCTATCCAAACCAAATGAATGCAAATAGTAACTGGGCAGCAGCACTAGTGTTTTGTTGTTCAGCTTAAAGGTACTATTGGGCTGAATAGCTGAACATTACTGTTGTTGTCTTATTTATTATTTGACATATGACCTGCCATTCCCTAATTAATTTTAATGTTAGATTTTAATTTTATAATTGTTTTTTTTTTAAGTAAAAGATTATTTGTTTTAATTAGAATTAGAATTTTGATTCAAAATTCTTTATTTAGTATTATAATAAACCTAATACAGGAGGTAACACGGGAGTTTGCATGCATGTATCTACATTATATGCTTAAAAGTACGGTGTATCCACTAAATTTGCATGGACCATGTTATTTTAGGCTATTTTTAGCATATTATCCGTACCCTCTGAACTAGTTAAGACTGTGACTCAGAAGGTAACTGTTCATTCGTGCTAATAATATCCTAAATTACAAGTATGTGCAGGTGGTTGTTAGGCATATTACAATACCAGAATAAAACATTGATACTAACATAGGATAAGACTTTTATAACAAACACTTTATGGAGTAATCCGAAATAAAGTTATTATTATTATTATAACAAGACCGGGGAGAGATCAAGCGCATGATAGACTGCTTTTCATACTCTCCGAAGCACGTGCGCCTAACACGTCCAACTACCAGAAACAACTGTGTGTTTTGTCTCAATAACAGTTTTAGACTCATCCCGTAATTTAAGCCTAGAAACTCATTAACTGCGGTTTAAAACGCCGTTTCTAGGCAAAATACATTAAAATATTTATTCAAATTGTATTTAATTTCTATAAACGTTTAGTTTTTAATCATAATAGATCAAATTATACCGAGCTAATATCAAAAAGAAGTTTACCGGCACAGAAAATTAAATTTTCGTTCTAAAACGTTTTCAGCTGCTTTTATAAACGTGGGGAAATTGAAATGGAATTAACAAATGAACGCTAGTTTTATTAGCGTTCTCAGTTGCGCTGCAGTGCATATGCACTTATTAATTTAATTCTACATACACACAATCCTTTGTTCTTACAGTTCTTTTAACAAAGGAAGTCTCAGTATTTCCAGTAATTTATTTATACAATTTCACAATAGGAACTACATATTATATACTAAACATGTTATCAACATGTACGAAATAGCAGGAAAAATAAAAAAAATAACACTTCTATCTTTTGTTCTTTTTTTAACTAGCAACACAGTCTGTGTGCATCCGTTATCAGAACATGTGCATTGTTGCCAAATATCCTTTTCCGAACTGATTTGCAATGCAAATCTTGAAACTAAAATATTACGGTTATTAAGCCGCTGTTACACTTCCGCGGCGAGCACTTTTTAGTCGAGCAATTTTGGCCATTCGGAAACAAAAGAATTTATTTTCATTATAGCGAGCAAACAAAGGACTAGTGAAAAACATATCTTTAGTGAAAGATCGATCAGAAGCATTTTACCAATTACCGAGTTGAACCAATAAACATGAAAATTACTATTTCGCACCTATAACCAGAGAAAATATGTGGCAGTGACTGATGATCAGTGAATGAATATCACCACCCCATTTCATTTCGTGGGGGGCGTAGATATCATCCCCGAGGCCAGAGATTGGGCAGCAATGTCTCAGAATAAGGGCCAAAAATCGAGCAGCAACGTCTCCCTGTGAGCTATGACCACCATACTGCGGCCATTTTCCGTGCGTTGCAATTATAGCACATTACACCATTCTTGACGAAGGTTTTTGCGCAGCAGTGGATTTCATTTGGCTGACATGAATCAGTAAAATTACTATATCTTCAGTGTATATTTTTGTTATATTTAGTAAAGTCAGTCAACTGAAAAAGAAGCTGAACTCCTATAGCAGCTTATTTTCAATATAACAGTGTATATTTTTAAGTACGAACGGTTTTAATAAATTAATAATATACTTCACGTATTTTCTTACACCATACTGACTTTTGTACTTTGTGCCGTATGCTAATGTAAGCCATATCTGAGGCCAAGGTACTGGGCGGCTTGAACAACTTGGACATTAGTATGACCACTGCCCCTACGATAAGTAAGTAAACATATGTAAGATATTATAAGAATAATAACCTGTTCATCCTAGTTTGAACCACAATTGGAAGGACTTAGCCCTCGCAACACAGGGAATCCTAGTGCGATAACTAGACCACGCTTAATTACGTACGAGTATGTATCGATATTTAATCTATATCTATACATATAATAAAATTGTAGGAAAGTCAAAACTGTACATTGAATATTTTTTAAAAAGGATACTTGGGGCGTGATCTACAATTGATATCGAAGCCAAAAATACATTTTTTTGAATTTTTGTCTGTGCGTCTGTTTGTCCGGGCTAAACTCAAAAAGTACTGCATGGATTTACTTCAAATTTTACATAAATATTACTAAGAGGTCGGGTCAACATATAAGCTACATATTATCACGCTATCACTTACGGGGGAGCTGTGATAATTTATAAAGTTTAACGCGGGTAAAACCGCGGGGCACAGCTAGTTATTATATTAAAATTGGTTTAGTCGGTATTGCGTATTATCGGGGGTAGTATCAGAACTTATAATGCGATTTCCCTACTTGTTCTTTTTTAATTCACAGTTTATTAGGGTTACGATTTATGTTCACTTTCTGAGGGGACGAACGTGTAAACGGGCTTTAAGTACACACATCAACAAAGTCTAGGGATACGTTATTTTGAAATCAAACATGGCTTTATTGTTTAAAACCTATTTAGTTTCCTTAAAAAGTTTATTTACAGATTTAAACCTTGTCTATTCTATATTCAAAATTTAAAAATTAAAATGAGAAACAAATGAAAACACGCAAAGCACAGCGCAATCTTGAGTTGTATCTAATTTCAAGAAGTTGCATTAAAATTTTTTTTGCGTGTTAATTGAAGAAAACCTGATAAATTGTTTTATTTTCTTTTCTCAATTGGTTGTGTAAGCTTTTTAGCGTCATGCCACGCCATCATTTGAGTCGAGATGAAATGTTACGGGCAGTTGGCATGTTACAAAACGGTGCTATTCAACGCGTCGTTGCTGAGTCTCTGGGCACAAGCCAAAATGTGGTATCCAGGCTGTGGTCACGTTATCGCGCTACTGGAGATGTGGCAGAACGGCACACAGGTAGATATCGTGTTACCACTCAGAGACAGGATCGATTTCTCCAAATGACCGCCAGAAGACTACCCAATATCACAGCGATGCAACTAGTGCAAAGGCTCCAGGAGGGTCAGCAGCTGCTGGTGAGCGACCAAACCGTGCGAAGGAGGCTGCATGAAGTTGGTCTTCATGCTCGCAGACCGCTACGAGTCCCAGCGCTGCGACGTGGCAATCGCGGTAGGCGACTTTTATGGGCTCAAGAACATTTGACATGGAGTGATCAACAATGGTCATTGGTGCTGTTCACTGATGAGTCCCGCTATGGATTTCATCCAGATTCGAGACGAACACGCGTTTGGAGAACTCCAGGCAGGGTCAGCCGTCTCCGACATCCACAGGAGGTCCACTCTTACCAAGGCGGGACAATTATGGTGTGGGCAGGAATACGAATCGGCGGACGAACCCAACTCATTTGGATTCAGGGCAGCATGACTGCCCATAGATACCGTGAGGAGGTAGTAGAACGTGTCATTGTCCCGCTCAGGGCCCTAACGGGGCAAGAATTTCAGCTCATGCATGACAATGCACCTTCCCATACAGCGCGGCTGGTGAGGGCCGCCCTTCGAGAACACGATGTTCAGGTATTAGATTGGCCTCCACAGTCGCCAGACTTAAACCCAATTGAACACGCCTGGGACATGTTACAGCGAAGAGCATTGAGGGATTTTCCGCCCAACTTGACAACAGAAGAACAACTTTTCGAACATTTAAAAAGAACTTGGGACTGCATACCCCAGCAAGACATTGACACCTTAATTTTAAGTATGGAAAATCGTTGCCGCTGTGTGATTAATGTTAGAGGAGGAAATACCGATTACTGATTATCAGATTTGGTAAGATTTTTATTCATTTAATTCGATTGAATAATTTTATAAGAATAAAATGTTTTTGTTCACTCAGTAATTTTCTATGGCTTAATTAATTTAAGACTTTTATTAATTAGAAAAACAAAATCGCATCGTGTTGTTAATGTTTAAATATCGGCCATGAAATTATCTTTAATTCTTCCATTTACAGTCATAACAAAATGTTTATAGTTTTCTAGATAATCAATGAAATGTTCAATATCCCTAGATTGTGTTGATGTGTGTACGTACCTCTGCGCCGTCAGGATCTATCTCCGAACGGTCGGCCACTGCGAGTGCAAAGACTAGTAAACACACCAACATAGCCGTTTATTCACTTCACTGCAATGCTTATTTTCATTTTTAGTTTAAAGAGAATATCTCTACAACGTATTTTTATATTCGCTCGAAAGTGGTTTTAGAGCGGTCACGTTTATGCATTCGAAACAGCGAATGCTTGGTAAATGTTTGTCGTAAATGGAATTGATAACAAAATTTAATGCGTTGTTTGGTCAAGTGGTTTGTGATCGTGGGTTCTCACTCGTGCTCCGGACGGAGACACGGAACAAATGATCGTGCACATTACAAAAAGATTTGTGTGATGAGCACGATAATTTGCTCCATGTCTGGGTCTAGTAATAATTTATCTATAAAACGTATGTATTTAGAAATATATAAGTAAGTTTATCAGCTTTCTGGTTGTCAAAGTAAAGACTCTGACTAGTTTGGGATTAGATGGCAGTGTTATTTGGCCAAAGATATTTATTATATTTAATGTTTTCTATATAGTATGAATTCAAAAAGACACTAGAACAACATGCCATAGCTGCCTATTATTAACGATAAATAAAAAAAAAATAGTATATGAAAAGTGATACAGAATTCTTTATGTTTTTTGAACGATAACGTTCGCTTTAGGGTATTAATCCCTGTGTCGCGGGGTACTCTACAAACATATAATTAACTTACCCAAAGTACAGCCAAAGTTAGCACAACTACTTACGGGACACACAAATAGTTGTTCTGTGCGGGAATCTAACCCAGAACACGAAGAAAGGCGACAGTATTAACCAGTGTGCCGCACGTGCAATCTTTGTAGCAAATTGTACCACAAATTGGGAAAGTATCTTCTCTATTACGTAAACCTACTACATCGCAAAACTTAAGAATAACATTTTTTGAGTTATAAATTTCTATATTTTTTTTTGGAGAGCAGTCCTCAAGAGAATCGTCCTTCTCAAAGTTTCTGCTGTATGAATGAACAAAGTTCGGAATTTTTTCGCGATACCGCTTTAATATTTCAACTTTATAGCACTTTTGAAATATTCTAGTGAATGGTTCTGCCTGTTTTTATGTATTGGATCCTAGTTTTAATATTTAATTTTGGTAATAAGAACGTGATTTCGTTTTTTGTTTTTATATGGGGATTTCTTTTATACATAATAGGGCCGCGAGAAACAATAATTGTGTGGAAAGAACAAAAAATGGCTTTTGAAATACAACACTAAACTGAGGATTAATAGGTAGATATTTTGATGAATAATAGGTATGAATCTTTGTTAATTTTGAAGGTATACCTATATACCCTGTACATACTATGGCAACCAGACAACTGATAAACATACTTATATATTCATAAATACATATATATTATTGATGAATTACACCCAGACACAGAACAAATAATAATTTTTTTCCTGGGTGAGAAATTTGAACCCACGACCTCTGGTTTAGCAGTCAGAGTCACTAACCACAGGACCAACGGGCGAGTTAAAAATATAAATACACGAATTCTCATTCAATTTATGAATATTTTTTTTACAAATACAAACATTTATTGCGATCATGAGTGATACATAGGTGTTACAGAATGTAGTGGTACATACATGATACCCTGTTAGGGCGCAGCAATACAATTTTAATATAAAATGACTTACAAACTATTTAATTAATCTTAGGTTATATATTTATTTATATATATTATTATATTTATATATACCTTTATTATTATGTTATCATTATATTTATACTATTTACTTTACATATTATAGTTTAATAATTTTTTTATATTGCACACTGTCTTACTGTTTAGTTCTGTCCTCGAAAAACTCTTTTATACTGTAATAACATTTTGGGGTTAAGTATTTTTTTAATTTAAACTTGAATATATTGAAGCTGGGTGTATATTTTAGTTGTTGTGGTATTTTGTTATATATATTAATGCACATTACATAGGGCCCAGAATGAAATATAGATAGCTTTGATGTCGGTAGAGCTAATGATTTTTTTTATTTACTACTAATTTCTTCTATAATGGCACAGTAAGGGTTGAAAGCTACCGTCACCATTGAAACTTTGGAAAATTGTGCTTTTTGCAGTCACGATGTTTTATAAGACCATATTTTATATCCATTCCCTATAGACTATGTGTATGGAATTCTGTCAATTTTAGAGTAAAGAAAAATGACAAAATAAGTATGCATGGTCTGTGTGATTAGTACAACCGGAAGGAGAAGACCTCTTCCAACATTCTCTGACCAAATCGGAGACGTTCTCACGAAAGGCCAGGGGCTCTACCGGCTAAGTCGCTGAACATCGATTTCTTAAATGGCGTTCAAATAAATAAAGGTTAAAAATGACTTTATCAGTCGTTAAATCGGCTTCCATGAGCACATGTGACGTTATAAATGGTCCGGAATCGATTGTCCACGTCGAAGCCGATTTAACGATTGATGAAGTCATTTTTAACCATTATTTATTTGAACGCCATTTAAGAAATCGATGATCGGCGACTTAACCGGTAGAGCCCCAGGTCGGAAGTACCCTAAACAAGCGAGCATGTATGAATAATACAATGACAGTAAACGAGGCAAAAGCGGTGTGCAAGAATCATGAAAAATGGAAATCCGTTGTCTCTCTCTGCCCGTTTGGGAAACAGGCGTGTAACTATGTTTAAGTGTAATTTTAGAGTTAAGCACACAATATTTTCAATAAATAAATACTATAATATTTATAATGTTTAGAAAACTACCCGTATGATGGTTTAACAGGGATATAAACCTATATAGAGAAGAAGGGATATATGGAGTAGAAATAGTTGTTTCAAGTTATTGTATCATCATTTAAATGAACTGATGCATATTATATGGGGAGCCAAATAAATTTCATATTTGAGTCAATTGCATAATAACTGAACAGACGCCAGCACATCCAACTACCCCTATCTGTCATATATATTTTATAGATTTTCAACTTTATCACATAAGCATGAGGTTCATTTTCCATTGGGCAAATTAGACAGATTGGGGTAGCTTGAGGTGCTGGCATCTGTCGTCACAGAAACGTAAATTCGTAAGGTAGATTCATAATCTCCCTTATAAATTCCTTTGTATAACATCATACTTCCTTTGTGTGACGTAAAATTTTTATGCAATTGACTCATTTAGCAATCTAGTTTTCTTTAACAGCTTCATGTTTTGGGCGCTTCTTAAGTTCCTCCACTATACCTTAAATACATTTATTTATTTATTTATAAACTTTAGTACAGTGAGAATGTACATAGGCGGACTTAATGCCAAAGGCATTTTCGACCAGTCAACCTTAGGGTAGTGCAGAGAGATCGTGGCAGGTGCATTTGGGTTATATAAAATGTATTTTTACTTATTATTCGTATAATTAAACTTAATAATTACGAACACTATACATAATATATATAATAGATACTATACAATAATAAATATAATTATTGACGAGACATTTCCGTGTGTAGTTTCTTAGTAATATACTCACGAACTTTTTTTTTAAATGCGAAGCGAGTCTCAGCCAAATAAACATTATTTATTTGGAAAGGCTAAGGCAAAATTTCCGGCGAAATTTAAATACTTTAACGGTCAAACATCTATGGACTGACCGCGTGCCTAGGTGCTTTACGTTGCCAATCACTTACGGCCCGGAGGGAGCAACTGGATATTAGCGCTTACTTACTTACTCATCGTATGAGCAGTGGTTACCCTGGTGTCAGAGTTGTTCAAGCCGCCCAGTAGGCCTCTGACATGGCCTAACGACTGTTGCCTAATAGCTACAACCGGGACCGACAGCTTAACGTGCCCTCCGAAACACGGAGACGCTCAGGAATTAAACCACTTTGGCGCTCATCCATCTATGGCCTGATCTCACTTATGGACCGGTCAGAACATCTGGCTATGAGCGCCTCGATATAAGCGCTACAAGGTCTAAAAAGGTGCGAGAGGAAAGGTGTCTCTAAGGATTATATACTGGCACCCCTATGTGATATTGGGGCTATGGGTGTCTTTAGTTGGGTCTTGAGAGACAGAAAAAACGGCTCCTGTGCGGTTTGTAGCATGTTGTGGTCACATCATCATCATATCAGCTGAAAAACTGGCTCGTTGGTCTAGCGGTAGCGTGTTCACCCGCAAAGAACGAGGTCCTGGGTTTAAATCCCGGGTCGGGCCAAAAAGTGATTTTGGGACTTTTCTCTAAAAAGAAAAATTTCTCAGCATCAGCCCGAAGTCTGAGAGTTGGCGGTATTATACCCCCGTGCCTCGGAGAGCACGTAAAGCCGTCGGTCCTGGTCCTGACCTCTTTCCGGTCGTGTCGCCTAGGCGTCCCATCGGATCATGAGAGTGATGGAATAGAAAGTGCTCCTGTGTTTGCGCACACACTTGAGCACTATAATATGTCCCGCGCAGATGGCTAATCTCTGGTGAGACTAGCCGCCGTGGCCGAAATTCGGCTAGGAGGACATTATTATTATTATCAGCTGAAAGACGCCAATTGCTGGTCACATGCTGTGGTTAAATCTACAGGTTCAGAGGGAACAATTTGATTCCCTTTGCGAGGTGCAGCATTACACAGGAAGGGCACCGAGATCTTCTAAAGAAGGAGGCCACGTGGAGTTTCAGTCAGTTAGAGTCCGACATATCTCGGGGTTTTACAACGGGTACCAAGAATCAGTAAAAAAAAACTTGTGTGTACTTATGTACACGCGTTAGAAGTAATACTTCTTAATATAGGTACAACTTGAACATAGTTATCAATTTTCATACCACCTAGAACTAACGTCATGCTGTTATTTTTACGATGCGCGCACGATGCGCGCGCATTGGAAAAAATTCACTCTCATACATTTTCATACCACCTAGAACTAACTTCATGCTGTTATTTTTACGATGCGCGCGCGCATCGTTAAAATTCACTCTCATACCACCTAGAACTAACTTCATGCTGTTAAATTTTTTGGGGTCGGTGTGCGCGCGCATCGGTAAAATTCACTCTCATCATTTTTCTCCATCGCGCCAAAAGAAGTATAACTTCAAAAAAATGACATTACTAAAGCGCGTGTGAATCCGCGGAGCACAGCTAGTTATTATATAAAGCAAAGGCCATAAAAACTTTGCATGATAAATATTTTGAGCCCCGTGAATCATTGCATGACAGTTTCCACTGTTCGGTTCCGTAACTCAATTTCCACGCGGTCGGATACGTAACTGTATTAAAAACAATAAAACATACGCCCATAGTTTGACACGACAAAAGAACGACGACAACGCTACGACAATACGCAGGAAAATCAAAATGGTGTCGAATTTCCATAAATCCGCGTATGTAGTGTATTGTAAAATGCTATAAATCCGTTTTACGTTCGGTGGAAAAGCTTTTGTCCCAATACTATTGGGACTAGTAAAACTGCGATCTTGTTTCGCCTAGTTCTCACAAGAAAAAAACTATTGGAGTCTTTGACCTATGGAATGTTACCTAGTCTCTTTTCTTCTGACGTTTAAGAGCTAGGCAAAAATATAATAACGTCCTTCTGGTCTAATTCGCGGCCAATCTTAACGGAGACTAGCCAACTGTGCGGGACATATTATATAAAGAAAGAAATACTTTTACTCATAATAGCTGTGTACCATAGTTTTACCCGCGTAAAAATTATAAATTATGGCCTATGTGTTAAATCAGGGTGTCAGCTCCATACCAAATTTTATTAAAATTGCGCCAGCCGTTTAGACGTGAAGAAATAACATATATACACACTCACACACTCACACAGTCACAAACTTTCACCTATATAATATTAGTATGATATACAACAACAACGGAGTTTCTTTGTGGCTTTCTTCTCCGGGTCGCCCACCTAGGTAGCTAGAGAAAGCCGCAGGCTAGCTAGGGTAGGATCCTCAGCGGCGAGGATCGCGTTGCCCCCTTAACACGTGATCGGTAATCCCGTGCAAGTGATCTGACCCCCATTTTGAATTCCATCTTTTTAATTCAGCTCTCAGGTATTAGTCGCTTAAATTAAGCTACTGGTTGAGAACCTTTTGCGCTAGCCAGCTGCTCGTTGTTTTCAATTCTTTAATTTGATATACTATTGCTAAATGTAACAATAATAATAGCTTAGTAACTTGCTATTTATTATTTATTAAGGTAATTAAAAATATATGTGACGAAAGAGAGCGCACGGACAGTTAATTTAAAAAATTGTTGCCTTAATTACTGTTTTTAAACTGTGTTTACAAAAACACAGTGACATACATTGTGAGCTTGACAAGTACAATTGTATGTAAATACCCAAGTGATGAATAAATTTCATTATTTCATTAACAATAAAAAATTCAAAAACAAAACATTTTGCTGTGTACCATAAAGGGGTGCAAACGTCTACATTAGCGCGAGTATTCTAGTTGGTCCCAGTGATTGACGTCATACATATAAATTCTGTATAGGTATTACAAAACTTAAAATGAAATTACATATACTTCAAAACATTATAAAGACAAAGCAAGCTATAATAATATGAACAACAATACTTAGATTAAATAATCCTAAGTGGACAGTTAACGTACAATAACGTAGAACATGGGTGAATTTATCAGAGAAATAGAAATATTAATAAGAAAAGAAAATTAAGAGTACAGACGCCCCACATCCAGCTACACCAATCTGTCAAATTTCTTTTATAGACTTTCAACTTTATCACATAAGCATAAGGTTCACTTTCAATCGGGGAAAGTTGACAGATTGGGGCAGCTTGATGTGCTGGTGTCTGTTCATATTGAAAACAAAAATGACATGTAAAAATAAAAAGTAATTCGCAAATGAAATTACTGACATTAGCAAGCCATCACGCTTATATTATTTTCTCTTTGGCCAGGTGCATCGATACATAAGCACCAACCACTAACACTAAACATAGTTTGTTACATACTCTTTGGTTAACTTTGCGGAGCAGGGCGTCAGTATGCGCGGTGGGATGTTTAATTCTTTTTTTTTTTAATAACTTTAACTTTATTTATTTCACTTAAAAATAGAGTACAATGGTGGTCTTAGTATAAGGTTAGTCACATCTATTTTACTGATGAACAGCATGCGAAATGTTTGATTGTTATATGTCAAATTTTACACAAATAATATAATTAATTAAATAATTCGCCGATGGAATAGAATGATTTTTCCAGGAGCCACAGTCTGAGATGGTTTTTGAACTTTGCCAATGAAAGATCTCTAATATTTTGCGGCAAAGCATTAAATACTTTCACACACATAGCATAGGAACTTTTTTGAAATAGTGTTGTATTAGGCTTACAATTTATGACAAGTCTATCACCATGTCTTGTGTTGCGAGGAAAAACATCTTTAGCTCTAGTAAATAACTGTGGCTGCGTTTTCACAAATACACCAATTTCAAAAATGTACAAACATACTAGAGTCATTATTTTGAGTCTTTTGAACAACGGTTTACATGAGACATACGGAGGAGTACCTGTAATTGCTCTAACGCATTTTTTTTGCAATAGAAATGCTCTGGTTATGTCTGTTGAGTTGCCCC
Source organism: Pseudoips prasinana (assembly GCA_951640165.1). Classification (NCBI taxonomy): domain Eukaryota; kingdom Metazoa; phylum Arthropoda; class Insecta; order Lepidoptera; family Nolidae; genus Pseudoips; species Pseudoips prasinana. The sequence continues at coordinate 39,405,618 of OX621236.1, read as the reverse complement.
ATAGTAAAATACCATACCTCAAGATAGAACCAACATGCCCGTGATATGCCATTAACACCGTTTGTAATGAGGCAGTTTTTCGAAGTCTTGACAAAACGTATACAAACCTATTGATTCTATTGCATATTTGATCAATGTGCAATTTCCAGTCACAAAAACGATCAACTGTTATATCTAAAAACTTCACACTCTCTACTTCGTTAACTTTATGATCATTGTATTTTATATTTAGTAAATTTGATTTTCTTCTTTTGCTCAAAAATTGAATAAAATGGAATATCTAGGGACTATGTCACACAGATCATCCTAGCCCCAAACTAAGCAAAGCTTGTACTATGGGTACCAGGCGACGATATACATACTTATATACATAGATAAATACTTATATACTAGGTGGCGCAAAAGTACTGGCACTAAAGAAAATACTTTTTTTTTTTTTATATGACATTTTCTGTCATTCTGTTGTTGAAAATTGTGTAGTGAACAAATGTAAAATACACTGAAAATAAACATGGACCGTTTTACTCCCCAAGAACGTGGAATAATTGTGTCAATGTTCTTACGGAATAATTCATCAGTGATAAGAACACAACGTGAATTTCGTCGACGATTTCCCCACCGTCCGGCACCGATTGGTCGCACAATTCGACGCTTTGCCACACGCCTTGAAGCAACTGGCTCAACATTGGATAGACCTAAGTCTGGGAGACCAAGAACAGGCCGTTCAGCTGAAAATATCGATGCTGTGCGCGAAGATGTGGAAGAGTGTCCAGAAACATCAACGAGGCGACGTGCCACGCAATTGGGCATTTCCAGACGGACCCTGCAGCGTATTTTGGTGAAAGACTTAAAGATGTTCCCGTATAAAACTCAAATGACTCATCAGCTGCTGCCTGCTGACCACCGAGCTCGTCTAGATTACTGCCAGCGCGTCATAAACCTCAACCTTGAAGAGGATGATTTTCCTTCAAAATTGGTTATGAGTGACGAAGCGCATTTCCATCTCTCAGGGCATGTCAATAAGCAGAATACTCGGTTCTGGGGCACTGATAATCCGCGCATTATTCAAGAAACACCTCTACACCCACTAAAAGTTACTGTATGGTGTGGCATCTGTGTTGACAGAGTGATCGGACCCTATTTTTTCGAAGACGCTGGAGGCAATGCGATTACTGTCACTGGAGAACGCTACAGAACCATGTTACGTGAGTTTTTGATACCCAGTTTGGACGAATTGGGGCTGGAGCACATCTGGTTTCAACAAGACGGCGCTACGGCACACACAGCGCGCGACACTATGGACTTAGTGAGGGACGCTTTTCCAGGCCGAGTTATCTCTCGTTTTGGCGATTTGCCTTGGCCTGCAAGATCACCCGATCTGACCAGTCCAGACTTCTTTCTTTGGGGTTTTTTGAAATCTCGGGTGTATGTGAACAAGCCACAGACTCTCGCAGCTCTAAAAGAAAACATTCGTCAAGAAATAACGAACATATCGCAGGAAGTGTTACGGCAAGTTATGCAAAATGTCATAAATAGGGCTCAAATGTGTATCAACTCTGGAGGTCACCATTTAAAAGACATCATCTTTAAATCCTAATGGTACGAAATTTAATGGCACAAATATACATTTAAAAAAATCTAAATCTAGTTTTCTAATTTAGAAAAAATGTTATAGCTGAACCAAATAGGGTCTTTACTTTTGCGCCACCCGTTACTTACATAGAAAACATCCATGACTCAGAAACAAATATTCGTGCTCATCACACAAATATTTGCACTTACCGGGATTCGAACCCAGGACCACCAGCTTCGTAGGCAGGAGCACTACCAACTAGGCCATTAATCGCCCATTCTAAGAATATTTAGTAAATAATAGTAGAATAGGAATATATTATAAATTGGATTAGTTATGGATTCTTCGTTACTTATTAGGAACACAATAAAGTGACAGCATGTTAATTTTACACATCTATCGTTAGCTATGTTAAAAGCCATGGACAACTAGAATAACCTTTTTTACTATTACTTACTGAATACTTTACACTTAGAGTAGGTAAGTGAATACGAATGGTCACACGAGACTGGTTTTTAAACTACTGGTATTCTAAAATGGATGAACGGCCATAAAGATTGATCCGGTCCATTCGCAATAGTAGTCGATGTAAAAAATAGGCAATATTCCAGCGGCAGAGACGTAAATTGTCAGCTTACAGCCACATCCACAAATACTCCATAAAAATAAAAGGGCAGATTTTTACAAAAAAAAGACGTATTCAAGTATTAGTAGCAAACCACCCTGGCTTGTTATGGCTAGATATCTTTTTAGGGTTCCGTACCCAAAGGGTAAAACGGGACTATTACTAAGACTGCACTGCCTGTCTGTCCGTCTGTCACAAGGCTGTATCTCATGAACCGTGATAGTTAGACAGTAGAAATTTTCACAGATGATGTATTTCTGTTGCCGCTATAACAACAAATGTAAAACTACCACTATAAAAATAAAATAAAATAAATATTCAAGGTTCCGTTATTCGATTTTACCGATGAATTATTTTCCTTGCGTCTTTCGTGTTAATTAATCAAGCAACGAATATTGTGGCTTAATTACAATAGTTAGACATACAACCTTATATATTTCATGTGAGTAATGAGAGTACTAAAATAACATGTAGTAAATTCTATTATGTGTATGTATAATTATTTTATGTATCATCCATAACCTGGCAGCGCACGCCACAATAATGAGTTTTACAGACAAACTTTTGATATCTTGGCTCATATTATTGTAATTTTCGTAGGGCTGTCTATTTCTTTTGTAACAAAATACAGACCATTTGCTTGCTAATAATTTTAAAATCCGTTTAGTTGTTTTGTGTTTATCCATTATAAACAAATAAACAAGCAAAAAAATAATCCTTTCTTTTAGTAATATTACTTCAAATAGATACTGAAATACCCACTCTTCATACCATGGGCACAGAATAGACCATGAGATACATGTACCTACGGTGCACCACCAGTGGGTTAGAGACATCACAGCTTGAACAGCTTGATTTATTTTTTAAATAAGACTTTCAAATTCAATTTTATACAATCTTTAAAGAGGCCACGTTACCATTCAATTTTGGCATGTGTATACTATTCTTATGACTTCAGGATAATATTGAGTAAAACGCAACTAATAAACTAGCATATCTAATTTTATCAAACGCCTTATTTCCATCTTTTTTATCGTATGGGCAGTGGCTTCTCTGGTGTCAGAGTTGTTCAAGCCACCCAATAGGCCTGTAACAAGTTTAACGACAACAACTTAGACTGATAACTTTATGTGTCCTCCAAAAAACAAGTTCTTTTTGAAGTTATACTTCTTTTGGCGCGATAGAGAAAAATGATGAGAGTGAATTTTTACGATTGGCGCGCACACCGACACCAAAAAATTTAACAGCATGAAGTTAGTTCTAGGTGGTATGAGAGTGAATTTTTACGATGCGCGTGCACACCGACACCAAAAAATTTAACAGCATGAAGTTAGTTCTAGGTGGTATGAGAGTGAATTTTTACGATGCGCGTGCACACCGACACGAAAAAATTTAACAGCATGAAGTTAGTTCTAGGTGGTATGAGAGTGAATTTTTACGATGCGTGCGCATCGTAAAAATAACAGCATGACGTTAGTTCTAGGTGGTATGAAAATTGATAACTATGTTCAAGTTGTATATTAAGAAGTATAACTTCTAATACGTGTACATAAGTACACACAAGTTTTTTTAATTTTTATTACCTAATATATTTTCCTCAATTTATGCAATCGCTTACATAATAACAATATCGGAACTCGTGATCGCAAAGTAATTATATCAACCTGCTTATATTGAATAATGTGCTATGTTGCTGACGGCAAAGAATCACCACCCTATCACATCCCCTGGGGGGCGTAGAAGTGATCCCCAGGGAATTTCTACTAGAGAACGAGCAGCCGTGGCGATTATGGCATATCCTTCCAAATTATACCCAACTCCATTGTGAAAAACTTTTGGGGAGGCCTTTGTCCAGCGGTGGACATTATTCTGCTGATATGATGAGATCGAACAAACATGGCCCTTTATTTTTGATGCAGACCCTTAACAAAAAGATAAGTTACAAACATCAAACACTCCACTACAAAAAACACATTCTGTCACATTCACGGCAGCTCGTAAAAAGGGGAGATAAAATTTAACGTTCCATATAACACGTAGCCTAGACAAAACTTTAATAATAATATAGATGTTCGCGATAACTGAAAATGTGAAATTTCGACGTTTTCCTGTAAATTTTATCCGTCGTACGAATCGCTCGGGAATGCCGTTTCGTTCAATTTCCGCGGCAGTTTTCCGCGCGGTATTCATTCGGGCATAGTGGGCGACATAGCGTGTGTGGACTAAAAGATCTATATCAATTAATATCGTTCATTTAATGGAAACTAATAATATGAAGTTCTTATATAAAATGAGTGTGAGTTTGATAGGACTTTGTTACATTATTCATAACTTTTTGTAGCTAAAGCAATGAATTTGAAAATGGTATCGCAAGATTTCCACTTCAATGTATATGCATATATGACGCCTTCTGATCCAAAGGTTGCGGGTTCGATCCTCCTACACGATAAATATTTGTGTTTTTGAACATGTCTATTTATCGTGGTTTGGGTGTTTTTCTATGTATTGTATGTAACTATTTACTTAAAAATTAAGTAAGTATTTCTCTCCGTTGAAAAAAAATAAAAAAGGTTTTTATTCACGTAGACTTTAAAAAAGCGCTTGTAAATAGACAGAACATGTTCGTAGTAATATATAATTAATTTGTAATTATTTCTAGGTACATATAGATATTTAGGTACACGGATTGTAGGGAATAATTTACAATAAGATTTATTTTATAATAGTAACGATATTTAGCTAACTTAAATTAAGTTATTGTCAAGGATCATTAGTAGGTTTAAATATCTAAATTTTAGCTATATTTTTACTACATATTGTCTGAATTGTTGTTTAGTAACCATAGTACAGACGACATCACATCAAACTACCCCAATCTGTCAAATTTCCCCAATTGAAAGTGAACTTTTTAATTTTATGACTAAGTTTTCTATAAAAGAAATTTGACAGATTGGTATCAAATGGCATTGTGTTAGTTGTCGCAAGATATATTAATTTAATTATCTCGTTATCCAAACTTTACGTCAATTGATTTCTTCTTCTTCTCACTACCATTTATTTGTTTTTAATACTGACTGTGAGTGATGAATGTCCTATAAACGCTGTGTTAACATTTTAAAACCAATACATTACTCCGGTTTATAGGGAATAAAATAAAACGGTACTTTATAGGATAAGCGTAAATCAGAAACCCTATACCGGTTTGATAGACATTACAATGTTCTTTTCTATCGTATGGCCATTGGTTGCCATGTCTTGGCTTAAAGGGTAACAACAACCGGAATCGACCGCTAAATATGCCCTCCGGAGCACGGTGATGCGCAGATATTAATCGTCTTAACGGTCATCCATCTGTGGACTGACCGCGTGTCTAGATGCTGTATTTAACCATTCGCTCACAAACCGGTGGTGAGCGCCATTATTAACATTTAATTTTAATGGTTCCTTTAATTTAATATGTATCGTTTTCGGTAATTCACTCAACACTCAAACTCAAATCTAAGAGAGCCGTTTAGGAGGTACGATAGCACAGACAAATAGACACAATGAGACTCCAATTTTAAAAGAGCTCTGTTTGTATGATGGGGATCCTTATATATATATATATAACGCTTTTAGTTTGTGTGAGTTTCTTATTTTTATAATACATACATACATAGACTCACGCCGTTTTCCCAGAGGAGTAGGCAGAGACAACGGATCTCTATTTGTCACGATCTTTGAATACCCCTTTTGCCTCCATTACTGTAATTTTTATTATAATGTACCTCTAGTCATAAGTACCAATTTAATTTAATATAGTATTGAAATCGAGCTTCAGTTCAACTTGAGGGGCTCTGGTACACCTCCAATTATTTTTAAAGACATTGTTCACTGTACAGCCATAAATCCCTGTATTGCGGGGAATTTTACGAACATGGCAAGCACGGAGACCAAGTGTCAAGCAAATCGATGAATGAGTCACTAAAATAGATTATCCTGCACGAGAATCGAAATAACATAACGAGGGCGCCAAGGTAGTACTGAGGAGTAAGCACTAAGCCACACATGCCTTCTTATTAAAAAGCACATTACCCGTGTAAACCACCTTTTTAGGGTTCCGTAGCCAAATGGCAAAAAACGGAACCCTTATAGATTCGTCATGTCTGTCTGTCTGTCTATCAGTCCGTATGGTAGGTTAAAAATAGAAAAAGAACAATAATTTTGGGGGTCCCCATACATAGAACTGAAACTCATAATTTTTGTTTTCATCCTACACATGCTTGTGGGGTATCTATGGATAGGTCTTCAACAATTATATTAAGGTTTATAATATCATTTTTTTCTAAACTGAATAGTTTCCCCGAGAGATACTTTCAAAGTGGTAAAAAGACTGTCCCCCCCCCCCCCCTGTAACTTTTAAGAGAATGATAAAACTAAAAAAAATATATGTATATCATATATTTTTTTTAGTAAACAAACTAACAACGGAAATTGGTTTAAACGAGATCTTATCTAGCAAGCTGCTACGGAACCCTTCATGGGCGAGTCCGACTCGCACTTGGCCGGTTTTTTTATAAGGCAGGGGGAATGCCTCAACATGCCACCCGAAAAAAGTGTCTACGGGTCGGACTCGCACCGACTAAACCTACTACTAACTACCTGCCGTGGACTTCTCTTGGCGTCTAATGGGGGGAGCCCCGGGAACGCGGGTATGCTGCTCCGGTACCTCTTCGGGACGTGTAAACCACCTACATTTTATTTATTTTTTTAAAGACAATGCCCGCACTAGGTAAACTCATCCGTGTGTCGCGGGGTACTTTACAAACATATATTAGACGGACACAAATTACATCCAGACTCTGAACAACCATTTATGGGTCTCACAAATAGTTGCCCGATGCGGGACTCGAACCCGCGACACGAAGCGGCGAGGCGACCGTCTTAGCCGCTGTGCCACACGTGCAGTCATCAATTCTTATAAGTTCGCTGCTCTCTACACACTAAGCGACATCCCTTACCATTGATATTTGTCGATCAAAATGCACCCTCGTATTGCATCGGGTTGCGTCAGACGAAGGTATTGCACTAACAATTATTTAAAAAAGCAATCGATGTTTTATAACCTTCGATACGATACTGGAACGATGCTTTACGGTACTATTCAACGTGAGTATGAATAATATAAAATTAACACTTCGTCGTCATGTTACTGTTTTTCTCAATCAATTAAGAGACAGAATGGACCTAATTTTGTAGTTTCCTTTCTAGTTACCTATCTCAAAAATGGGAAATGATAAACTTAATCGTCCTATCCTACCATCAATCCGGGGCAGGAGCTCTGCGTTAAGCTACGAAAGACACATACTAGCGCATAAAATTAGAGGATGCCCTTCCTAACACTTGACTGCACGTGCGCAGCGGCTAAGACAGTCCCTAGCTGTTTCGTGTCGCGGGTTCGAATCCCGCGCCGGACGACTATTTGTGTGACCCACAAATAGTTGTTCTGAGTCTGGATATAATTTGGGTCCGTCAGTCATATGTTTGTAAAGTACCCCGCGACACAGGGATTAGACTCACAAGTGCAGGCGTTGTCTTTTTTTAAAAAAACTAAAAAAACAGATGTCGGAGGATTAGCATGATATATAACTATGGTTTGCATTGCGAATAATGGTATAAAATTAGATAAAGTAATCGTACATCATTAACTCAAAATGAGTTATCTTCCGGCAAAACTTCGTCTGAGTAGGACTTGTGTGAAAGGGTATCAATGCTATACGCCAAATAATTAATTAGTGATTTTAAAACTAACACGAGTATCACCGTGTATCAAAATAACCACACATATATTACTGTATAATAATATACTATATGTCTGCCAGTTTTTAAGTCATATACTTACACAATGTAACACAGAAATTGTATGCTCTTCTTCTAAAGATGTTTACCTAGCGTGTGTCAAATGAGAAATAGAATTCAACAAGCGCACCGTGAGGTCACTTATTAGTGTTGTTATTTTCCGAATACAAACACATGAATGTGTTTTATATAATAACATAACCATGTCAAATCTCACGGTACTAGTGAGTAAACAGTAAACGGTTTTACGTCGCGGAACGAGTCGGCCGCAATAAACGACAGCGCATTTAAGTCGGGAAATAGAATGTGTGGGGGAATGTGTAAAATGACCGGCGTCCCTACAGGCCGTAAAGTTATAGACGAAGGAGCCAATATAGAGGAAGCAGGTTGTACTGTTGACTGGTAGTTTCGCAAAATAACGTTTAGTACTGTCGTGTGTGCAATTGACATTTAAATTAAAGTTAGAGGAATTACAGAATAATAGACTGTAGCATAAGCTGATGAAAGTACTCTGAGCAATTTTAGAAAAACAAAAATTATCTTGACCAACACAAATAAAGATTAAGAGAGGTAGGTCACGGCGTTCATTCGCTCTAAGAGCATTCCGACTGGGCATTGCTTGCGTGTGAATAAGATCGTCAGAGCTCATCGGATGGGGAAAAGGTTAAAAGCACATAATGACTTTTTAAAGGTCGGCAACGCATTTGCGACTCCTCTGGTGTTACAAGTGCCCATGGCTGGCGGTGATCACTTACCATCAGGTGGCTCACTAACTCATTTTGTCTCCCACTAATATAAAAATACAAAACAAAAGAAATAAAAAATATACACACAACAATAATATACAATATATAATAATGTCTGATCGATCGAATTTCGGCCACAGGCCAGACTTAATGGGACGTAAACCCGTACATGGTTACCAGGACATAAGAACAATTACATATTATTATGATCCAGTATAGGTGACCAATATTGGTGATTAATACTCAATCCATAATTATTGTCATACCAGATATATCCCCATGCGGGTTTCTTTTTAATATCAATTATGATAAAAATGGTCCTTGGCAGAACAACTAAGTCTACACAAATATTGATGAATTTCGTTTTTAGACTTACTGCAACTATTATTAAATATTTTGAAAACTAGTAAATATTTTCTGTTTTGTCTGCTGTGTGGTGACGGCGACAAATATCAGAATCAGAATATCATCACCCCATCTCATCCCGTGGGGGGCGTAGAAGTCGACCCGAGGGAATATCTACCTGAGGAAGGGCAGCAGCTTCCTTCTGATTACTATGACTATCTTACTGCGATCGCCAACCCGCCTGCCAAGCGTGGCGATTATGGCATATCCCCTCAAGACGATTCTTGAGGGAGGCTTGTCCAGCAGTGGACTTATTTAGCTGTAATGATGATGATGAAATATTTTTTAGTTTCATAGCATTATTCACAATGCAAAGTGTAAACCCAATGTCAAAAATTGGAAATCATAAATTAAATCTTCCGGCGGGTCTCTAACAAGCACGTTTACACATTACGGAGTAGGTACACTGCGTTAAGCGACGAACGAAACACACTGGATGATCAAATTTGGGATTCCATGTTGCTAGAAAACAAAGTCGAAGCATATTAGTAACAACTACATCCTCCAGAAGGGTGTTAGCTAGGGAAAACACCAAAACTTATCTTTTTTAACTTTACTAAACTCCGGCAACAGCCCACGGGTGACTACGAACTCTAAATAAATAAAATAAATAAAAAAGGTTTTTATTCACGTAGACTTTAAAAAAGCGCTTGTAAATAGTCAGAACATGTTTGTAGTATTATAGTTGTATACATTATTATTTCTAGTAACATAGATATTTAGGTACACATTGTATTGATTGTATTAAAACATTTATAATATTTATTTTATAACAGCAATGATATTTAGCTAGCTCGTATCAAGTTATTGTCAAGAGATTATGTTTAAGTTTAATTATGTAGTTTAAGTCTAATATTTTTAATACATATTGTCACACACACTCTCTGATTGTTTGCTGCTCTTTATTGTCTGCGCTAAAAAGATGGATGCCACATTGACATGGTAATCAGAACACGCATTAAATAATAACTGACTGACGCGATGGCAGGCTGGAGTTATGTTGCAAATGATTTATATTTTGCCAATTTGGACCGTGCATCGTTGGTATATGATGACAACTAGTACGTAGCCATTGTTATAACAATATGTAGCGCTAAAGGTGACGAGAATAGAAACGTAAAGTTACTTTTAATAAGTGAACATTTTTATGTATTTTTGATCTTACTACGAGTCTAATCACCACAAAGAGTATGATCAAAAATTGTGCCCCAGAATGTAATAGACAAAATCTATGTTATTGGAACGAAGTTCCTTATCGCTCGTTGCGAAAGGGGGCTAGGCAGAAAAAATTAAGACGAAAAGTTGTAACAACACTTTTCCTTTATTTTTCTTTATTACTAAAATTGAGCCTACTGATTAAGTTTATATTACATTCTATTTGTTAATAATAAAAAATATATTATTATAACTTAAAAAAATAGTTTATTACAATTTCAATAATTAATCGAAAGAACCTTCCTTCCATCCGGGTATCCTTGGCCACCTCAAGTTATTAAATACTAGACATCTTCTAGAATGTACAGACGCCAGCACATCTAGCTACCCCAATCTGTCAAATTTCTTTTATAGATTTTCAACTTTATCACAAAAGCATAACGTTCACTTTCAATTGGCGAAATTTGACAGATTGGGGTAGCTTGATGTGCTGGCGTGTGTACATAAAAAGTTGCATATTACTAAGCAGTTGTAGAAAAAAGATATGAATGTATCAAAAAGATGATTTCGATTACTACGACTAAGGTAATGTTTTGTATATTGCATTAATTATTAAGGTTTAAGGTATATTGATAAGTATTTAAGTTAAAAATACAATGATGCAATATTTTTAGATACCTAAAAATATCTATTGTTCCCAAGAATAGTTTTTTTTATTTAAATAATAATCCTAACTAATATTATAAATGCGAAAGTTACTCTGTCTGTCTGTCTGTCTGTTACTCTTTCACGCCAAAACTACTGAACGGATTTGAATGAAATTTAGTATACAGATGGTCTAGACCCTGAGAAAGAACATAGGCTAATTTTTATAGTTAGGATAACACATAGGCCATATTTTATAAAGTTTAACGCGGGTAAAACCGCGGGGCACAGCTAGTATAATATAATGGCAGAAAATGCCTAGGGCATTAAGTACGCCTTTGTACAATTTTATGTGCATAAAATGATAAATAAATAATAATATCCTGCGATATTATTTACACACGGCCATCTGATCCCAAACTAAGCAGAGCTTGTACTATGGGAACCAGATAACTGATATACTACATATACTACTTTTCTTTTGTAAATACATACTTATATAGATAATTACACCCAGACTCAGAACAAACAGACATGTTCATGCACACAAATATCTGTCCTAGGTGGGAATCGAACCCACGACTTCCGGCGTGAAAAGCAATTCATTGTTATACTTTTATTGTTCTACACTTTGGTATTGGGCCATCTCTATTATTCATGAATGCAATTTTGTATAATTCCATATTTATGGCAAGGCTCCATTATGGCGTAACAATTAAAACCGTTTTTGTGTTTGCATTGTACTCAGTGATGTATCAAGTTAATATGGGCCCTGTTAGTGAATAGTATGGACCCCCCAACTTAGCTCCTAAAACCGTGTTACAGACGAGTAATGTTGGCCAGCTCATCTATGTGTCATGGGGATCGAGGAATAAATTGCTGAAGGAAGTTGCTGAATACCTATTTCCATAGATTTAAATGGAGTTCCAAATTAAACTATTGCTATCTTGTTTCCTAAGATTTTTTTACGTGAAAGGACAACGTATGGGTAAAAACTTTAATACTTCGTTTATCTTAATTTTAAAGATTTTACTGTAGTTCCAATTAGTTATAAGTAGAGCTATGTAGTAAGTATTTTTAGGGTTCCGTAGCCAAAAGGTAAAAAACGGAACCCTTATAGATTCGTCATGTCTGTCTGTTTGTCCGTCCGTATGTCACAGCCACTTTTTTCCGGAACTGTAATAGCTGTACTATTGAGACTTGGTACGTAGATGTATTCTGTGAACCGCATTAAGATTTTCACACAAAAATAGAAATAATTTTGAAATAATTTTGAATGAGTTTCAGTTCTATGTTTTTTTTATTTTTTACCCATCCATTGGGGTATCTATAGATAGGTTTCAAAAATGATATGGAGGTTTCTAATATATTTTTTTTCTAAACCGAATGGTTTGCGCGATAGATACTTCCAAAGTGGTAAAATGAGCCCCCCCCCCCCCCTGTAACTTCTAAAATAAGAGAATGATAAAACTAAAAAAAATATATGATGTACATGACCATGCAAACTAACAACGAAAATTGGTTTGAACGAGATCTAGTTAGTCGTTTTTTTTTAATACGTCATAAATCGTAAACCGCAATTTACACAATGAATTGAAATACTTGCTGTTACGGAGCACTTCATGGGCGAGTCCGACTCGCACTTGGCCGGTTGTTTATAATGAATGATCCTTTCCATGTACTTAGAACTCCATTAAAAAAATTGGGATGAATTGCATCGAACCATTTTACTATACAATAGAGCTGTCTATTTTGTCTAACCATAGAGTACGATATTGATAGCATCGATTTTATTTGTTTCTTAGTTATCAATAGTTATTTTTTCTTGACTAGGCAGTAGGCACACTTCTAATACTGTTGAAGAAAGACGATAATGGAAGACGTTAAGATTGAGCGAATATCTTAAATAACAGAAAATTAAACTACTTAATAGAAACAGTCTTAGTCTATTTCTGGAAATAACACGTTATTGAGCCGAAACCTAGTATAAATAAATAAATAAAATTCATTTATTAACAAACTTTTTATACACAACTTCCTATGAATTCCCTGACTTCTGAGGTAGGTAAGAACCTGTATTACAGAAATCAGTGCCCTCTCCCAGTTGAATATGTTGTCGACTTTAATTTAATTTTTACAACAACCCTATGTAACAAATGTTATAAGGGACCTTGGGGCAGCGCAGGACCGGTTATTGTGGAGATCCATGGGGGAGGCTTTTGTCCAGCAGTGGACGCCTTTCGGCTGATATGATGATGATAAGGGACCTGAAAGTATTTCCCATCGACTAAAAAAGGTTTAGTAAAATCTGTTGACAAAACACTGATAAATCTACTACTCCATACGGACTGCGCGTGTGGGCACTTCGGGGCCCAGATTCGATTCCCGATAACTAAGTATTTGTGTAACCCATAACTAGTTGTGTCGAGTCTGGGTGTACTGTGTTTGTCAATTATATGTTTGTTGCGACACAGAGACTTACGTTGCGGGCGTTGTACGCAGTCGATTTCATAACTTCGTTCTTTTAAAGTTGGTTAGTACTTGATTTAATATAAGCTACCTTAAAATTTATAGGCTTGTTTAATTTAATAGCTCGTCTCGTTCTACCCGAACTGGAAGGTACTCTCGACTTAATTTAAACTTAAAAATGACTCTGTTATGTTATTTATGCAACATCGCGTTTCGAAGAGAAAAAAACCTTGTCAAAGGCTTGTTTATGGTGAAAATATTATGAGGGTAATAAAACTAGTCGCCCCAGATTTTTAAAACCCCTTAGAAGAGTGAAGTGTCACGGTTTTAAGGGTTCCTTAACCAAAGTTGAAAACGGGATCCTACAATTAAGCCATCGCTGACTGTCTGTTCGTTTGTCTGTCACCATGCTGTATCTCATGAACCGTGATAGTTAGACCGTTGAAATTCTCACAGTTGATGTATTTCAAAAACAGAATAAAATAATATTTAACCGTCCAGTTATGTACTTATATACAATTTACATAAATTTTATATAAGTACGTAACTTTGAATATTTGACTGTACACTACAACTATCGCCTTTTCTGTAAATTTGTTGTTTTATATATAAGTAAAGTTTGAATATACATAGTTATATTCTAAATACGAATTATACTATACTATAAAAAATAATATACTATACATACAAAATATTATGCATCTATTCAATTGAGGAGTTTTAAAAGCAGTTTAAGGAAAAAAAAGTCAAATTATGAAGATAATTTAAAGCGATCAAAAGCGTTCTGTGTTCTGTATCTGGTAGTTTGGCAGATTATGCCAAAATAATCCTCACGAAGTAACAAAATAAGTCTAGTTTATTTACTGACCATGCCATATGGGAAACAATAAATGACACAAACCCTTTTAATCTGATAGCTAGTCATAATTTACTAATAGGTTCTAAGCCATCACTGGTATATATCCCCGTGATTTATTGAGTCAGATAAAAAAATATACAATTTTAATTGACAGTAGTCCATTATTACAGTCTGGCAATCCTCCAAATTCATCTACTGTTCATTTCAGCATTGCGATTATTTTAATATTATATGTTTTGAGGTAAGAATATATTTGGTTGTGAGAAATACTGGGGATATTGGATGAGTGTCGCAAGAAAGTACAATTTTTAGGTCATTTTAAACTTATAAAAGATGTTATCATGTACAGTGTATAGGCGCATGCGACAGGTCGTCTTTGTAATTTTTAATACCTATGTTTAGAGTAGACCAAGACAATATCTTTATCAAAAACATTCACGATTTTACTATAATTAAATAACATGTCATAAAATAAATAAATTAAAATAAATAAAAAAGGTTTTTATTCACGTAGACTTTAAAAAAGCGCTTGTAAATAGTCAGAACAGGTTTGTAGTAATACAGTTATTATTTCTAGTTACTTATTACAGATATTTAGGTACACGGAATGTTAAAACATATATACAATTATTTTATAATGGTCGTGATATTTAGCTAGCTTGTATTAAGTTATTGTCAAGGAGATTATGTTTAGGTTTAATTATTGAAATTTCTATTTTACAACATATTGTCTGAATGGTTCTGTCTATATTAAGGTATGAATTCAGTATTATTATTATAACGGACCTTGTGTTTAAAACGACGGTCGCGCTTTAATGCTACCACCGGATCCAATGCGCCCCAACTGAGAAGATCCAGCGAAACAAACTCAGCAGGTTCATCTACTACCGGTTTCAACACGGCCAGGTTGTGACGGTCCGTACATAATCGTGTCTATACTTGCTTGTGCTCATAATTGGATATGTAGTCTGGAGAGGACTGCATATACCCATAAGATGCCTGTTCACTGAAACCTTGAATAAGCCCATGTCTAGCACACGTGGTCCGAGAGAGAATTCCATAGCCAGGCTGTACGAATGAGATACGAGGAAGTCCAACAAAAGAGATTATTAATCTATATATATCTTATAGTTATAAGTTATGGTAAGTGGCATGTAACTCATTGCTGACAAATTGATCATACTATAATAATCATCACGTCTCATCAGCCCCGAATTGCGACAGTTGGAGAGGGCATTTCAGCGATATGAAATGTACGAAATGCACCTTATGGACCATATTTAGATAATGGGCATACGATAGCCTGGTACGACAGCGACTGGTAGATATTGCCCATAATGGAGGCAGCTGCATGTAGCTATTTTTTTCTCGTGGGGTTGCTAAATTATTTGAAATACTACCATAAGTTTAATCAGAAAACGAACTTCCTTTACTTTTAATGTGCTCCAGTGGATAATACTGTTTCTTTTTGGGTACAGTGGTAGGTGGTGCAAAGATGGCGCGAGCGCAGACGTGTCGCTAGCTGACCGCACGCCCCGATGGGCAAGACGTCTGGAGGCCGTGATACAGGAGTGCGCGCGCACAGGATCGCTAGCAGAAGGTACATGTTTGAACATCTTTTTCCTTACTTATTTTTCAAAAGAGCTCATCCACACTAGTTAAATATGCTTCTGTAATATGGTGATATTATAAGTATAGTAATAGAAGTATACCTGGCCTGCGTGAATGGTACAACCGGAAGGGGAAGACCTCGTAGAACACTCTCTGATCAAATCGGAGACGTACTTAAGAAAGGTCAGGTCAGAAGTACCCTAAACCGGCGAGCATGTATGAAGAATATAATGTCAGTAAACGAAGCGACAGAGGTGTGTAATGATCGTGACAAATGGAAGTCCGTTGTCTCTGCCTACCCCTCTGGGAGACAGGCGTGAGTCTATGTATGTATGTTTGTAATATGGTGATAATGGATGTTTAGTTGTTTAGACTCAAAGCAACAAAACATGGACTACACAAACATGTGGGCACCGAAGTAGTACCGACGCAGAAAGAATAACAGGACTACCCCATTACATCCTTTGGGTATTGTAAAAGGGGACTAAGGGTTACACCAGGTAATCGGGCAGAAACGCCACCTATGTGCTACCATCTAACTGGGGTTAAGCCTGGGGCCTTTTGCTCAGGCCTATGTCGAGCAGTAGACGCTATCAGACTGATGATGACGAAGTTGAAGGGAGGCGACTAAATTAAACACTTCACCAAACATGCAATCAAAACAAAATATTGCAGGTCTTATGTAGACAAAATAAGAACTATGATTAATCAGAATAAAGATTATCTCACACATCCACGCTAACAAGAAGAAGAAAAAACCGGCCAAGTGCTCGGACTCGCGCACGAAGGGTTCCGTACGAAACCGTCGTGCGCGTCGTCCGACTCGCACTTGACCGGTTTTTTCTTCCATTATCTATAAAAACGGGAAAAAATCACGTTTGGTGTATGGGAGCCCCCTTAAATATTTATTTTATTTAGTTTTTTGTTAAATATATATTTTATTTTGTGTTGTTATAGCGGCAACAGAAATACATAATCTGTAAATATTTCAGCTGTATAACTATCACTGGTCATGACATACAACCTGGTGACAGACGGGCAGACAGACAGCAAAGTCTTAGTAATAGGGTCTTGTTTTACCCTTTGGGTACGGAACCCTTAAAAAGAGACTTGTTATCCGACCGAAAGACCGAATTGGCTCCATCTCGGCATTTGCTAGAATATTTTAATGTTGCCTGATACGCCCCCACTAGGGGGACAGCCCCATTAGTATCCTAAAACCATTATTTTACTCTACACATAGGGTTTCAAGTGACCGTTAACTAACCCATAAGCTGCAGGTATACAGAGTTTGGCAATAAGCGTTATTTTTACTTCTCTTGTACAAAATATGTAATCAAATCGTCAGAAAACTAGTAATAAACTTCCCCAAAAACAAAGTCAGTTACGGTTCCAACCTTACTCATTAATTTTTGGAACTTTGAAGGAAATCAAACCTCTTTTAAAGTACAAAATCGGCTAAGAAACATGCCCTCTTGATGAAAAGAAATTGCCATAGCTTATGATACGTATATGCACTAATAGTATTATCTACCTGTGGTATGCTGCTCCGGTGTCTGTGCTGGGAGAACTCTCGTTTGCCATCCCAGCACATAATAACACTCCTACACTGTATGTCCTGTAAAGTTCGTTAGTATCAGTTGAGATCGGTAGCTGAAATTTGATCAGGACACTATCATTATAAAGGCGGAAGTACTTCCTCAGTAAAGTCACGTATAGAAAAGCAGCAAAATACACCTGAGTTAGTAACCCTTAAGTAGCCCGGTTATATCTGTTTTTATACAAAATACTAAAATGAATAATAACATAAAAATTTGTCTAATGATAATAGAAAAAATACTCAGATTGTACAGATTGATTAATTCAATTCAATATTAGTTTAATATACACAAACAAGTCTTTCATGTAAATAAATAGAGCAAGACAAATGAAACATAAACATCATTGGGCAACAAAATTCGTACGTATAAAAATATAGAAGCAATAATAGAACCGATCCCACTGACAATATATAAAAATAAACAGCATATCCATTAACAATGAAAAGTGTATCACAGAGTTCGACCGAATTTTAAATAAACAAGTGATTCACACTATCGCACAGTCAGACAAAAGATCTCTAAACAACAGCAACAGTTGTTCAGTCATCAATCGGGTATTGTTGACTCGTGAGTAACTTTTGACAAGGTCACCACCTGTATTTATTTGACAAACACCTTTAAATACAACAATACTTAGCAAAACCATAAGTGATTTTGCTAAAACTGTTTATTAATCTCCAAACAATTATCGTTCTCCTTTGATGGAACTTCAATGGATGCTTTTAGTAAAGAAAACAGAAAGGGTACCGCAGGGCACTTTACTCGGTCTGATGATATTATTGTATATATTTATTGATGTTATATATGTTTAAAATAAATATATAACATCAATAAATTATACGTTAATTATATGAAAACGATACACTACAATTTATTTAGTTAACCACTAGATGTAAAATGGGATTAAAAGACACTTTATAGTACATTTATCACGTATATTTAGGTAATTTGGAAAGCTTCCAGACTTTTCATAAATATCGTCGAATGAATGGTTCTTTCATAATTAGATATAAATAAGTGTATAAGATTATGAACTTAAATTTTATAGGGCTTCCTATTCTCGGGATGACATAAAAGATTTTATGATACTTAATAAAATTTTGATATACAAAATCGGTTATGATGAAAACGTACTGTGCGGTATATTTTGCTAGATAACCTTTTAATTTCTAATGTTGATATCCGTTTTAACATTTGTTCTGGATCTCGGATCTGTTGGTTTATTGCAATAATAAATGTCAATCATTCTCTCCATAGAGTTTTTTCAGAGTATGATGGTTATTTATAGATATCAAAAGCTGTGGACACAAGAGTTTTAAACAAAGCGAAGAAATTAATACATTATTGAGTATAGTTATTATTATGGCCTCTTTATCTCCTCAATATTCCAATTATTAACAATTCATAATCGTTGTATTTCTTGACCAGTTTCAAGAGTTAATTAATTTTAATAAATTCATCTCATTATTGTCATTCTGTCATTTTTATTAATATTGTATAGAACCTTTGATATTTTAAGAAAGGTAAATCATTATCCTATTTACGCATAAATCGTCCGCCATTTTCTAAACACATCTCAAATTTTTTTAAATGATCAAATAAAATGAACAATCAATATAATAAGATCACCACATTGTACCTTGCATATGTAATATACCAACTATGATAATGATGTTTACTGCATAATTTAATCCTTTCCTTAAGTAATGAATCAAAAGCAGATGTTGATGGAGCTGCCGCGATTTTGTAGGGGGTCTGCCATATTGTCCGACGCGGACGTCTCTGCTAACGCCGTGTTTACGTCAACCCCAACACCATTATTAGAACTTTGGCTGGCAGGTAGGACCTTCCGATCTTGGAGCCGTGAATGCGGCGGCGCCCACTCAAAAATATTACTCAGGAGTGGCATACCCCGCATAGCTTAGAATAAATCTTGCTGGCCGCCAGTGAAGCGTATGGGGTGTGGTTCGTAAATTAAATTAAACAAAACCACTACTCTCACCACTTACAAATTTATTAAAAAAAGTTAAATGGTCATGGGTATAAAGCTCGTCAATTAATTATGCCCTATGGCGGTAGGCGCGCTAAGTATTCTCCTGGCTTCTAAGATGACGGCGATCACGCGGAGTTCCAGGAGGTTGCGTGCGCAGACCGGAGAATTACCCACTGGGATTAGGCTGGTATGATGTGGAAGTGCGAATCTGCAGACCGTTTACATTGTTATGTAATTTTATTATATTGTGTAGTCAGTGTGTAATAATTATTATATAAACTTTCGTGCTTTGTAGATTGAAAACGTTAAACTTCCTTTCCACTGTTCATCATCCTTAGTGGATGCCTACTATGCCAATATGTAAGGCATCAATCAAAACATAAAGTTTATAGCACCATTGGTTTAGACTTAGCTAATGAATCAGTCTTATAATTATTTATGTTATTCTACTCTATGCCACATAGCTCGTAGAACCGACTACCGTTAGGGCAGTAAGATTCCATCTCTCTTTTTATTCTATTTCAGAATACAACACATGGGGCTTAAAATGAAGCTTATAAATTCAATAATATTATTCAATAAATTTTTAACATTCCAATTGATTAATTTTATAATTCAGTACTTAGCTTTATGTTAGCAATGTAATAATGTATTTTTATGTCATTTATACCTCCTAGTAACTGTAATCCTAAGGTTGACGACTATAATAACTATATTCTCAAGTGACGATCGCAAACCGAAAGACGTATGGGCAGAATCCTTACAAGATGGACTGATGATCTTGTGAAGGTCGCTGAAAGTCACTAGATGCAGGGCTACTAGAAATGGTAGAGATCTTTAGGGAGACCTTTGTCCTGAGGTGGACCTTTTTAGTAGACATGATGATAATGATAATGATGATGATAATGACTGTACTGAGATTCTACATTAATAAACGAAAACCCATAAAGTTGACATTTAAAATTAGGGATTCCCTCACCTATAAATTATACCTCATAAATTTGAATTCCGTAAGCAAATGATATTGTCTCTACGACCTTGAAGCCCTTCCAAAAAGAAAAGATTACCTAATAATGTCAATCTTTAGTTTGTATCATTCATTTGTGTTTCGTTGTTTTGAACTAACCTTTATGTTAGATAGATGTGTGTAATCTGTGAAATTCTGAGTAAAAATCGTGATCCAGATTGAGAAAGACTTAGTTTCTAACGATTGTTAAATCGAAGTGATCCATTGTGAAGTGCAGTTTTGTTCACATTTAAATTGTTTAATAATTAGAAAAGTGTAATTAATTTTAGCAAAGTTTCTGGTAAGACAGTTTTAAATCTGAAGTGTTTTAATACCGTTCTATTTAACTACAACTCAGCTGTGCGATTGAAATGAATTGAATGTTGCACCGATAATTTCTATAAAAAAATAGATGTAGATAAAAATACAAGTTTTAAATAAATAACAACTGCATTTTAAAGCCCTCATCTAACGAAGTTAACGACCTGCCTGTTGGTCTAGAGGTCAGTGACCCTGACTGCTGAGGCAGAGTTCGGGGATTTGATCCCCACCCAGGAGAAATCTTTGTGGATGTAATTTATCTATAATATATAAGTATTTATAAATATATAAGTATGTATATCAGTTCTCTGGTTGCCATAGTATGGGGTCAGCCTAGTTTGGGATCAGATTACAGTGACAGTTGTCCCAAAATATTTATATATTTATTATTTATTAATCAACCTGCAATAAAGCAAACCCTAGTTAGCTCTACCACAGAGGATTCTTTCATGTTCTATATAATATTTTTTTATTGACACATATCTTTGCTATGTCAGTGTTGACTTTGAAAGTGTCTTAATTACATCGGTAACACGGACAGTATTCGTACTGCAATATTATCACACTATTCATCCATAAGTTGCGTTGACTGCACATTCATAATCATTATTGGACATTTAAGATACCATTGTCAAAAAAAAATAATCATATATTTAATAACAGTTTTATTAGCTTCTTGCGTATGTAACTGAACTTTAAATCTAATTTTAACCTCTTTCAAAACGTCGAAATAATTCAAAATCGTTGTGGCAGCAAGTGTTTAAAGATAAATAAAATAATAGCTATACATATAAAAAGCTAGTTTTTATAGAATATCGAATAAAAAAAATTGAGGAGAAAATAAAATATTTTATTGTAAAGGAAGCGTGGTGTTATTTTTAAGATATTATTTAAATGATACAGATGATAATCATATATGTCAATAAAAGAGTCATAACTATTGACACGACACCATTTATTAAATGCACCCCAAAGAACCTCGCTTAACTTCTAAACGGATTAGTTACTCTTTATAAAGTTTAAGTTACTGATAAACATAATTATGTACATATATATTTCAAATAAAAAACCTTAGTAAAATCCGGTCCTCCGTTTTTAATAGATTGATTTCGACAATAACAACATAAATGACCGTTACAAACTTTAACTTCCAACACGTGACATTTTAATTAGACATGAGACAATTGCAGATATGCAAGCATTTCTCAAACATCCGGGACATATTACACATCGCCATCTAACCTAAACTAAGCAAAGCTTAGTTAGGATTCTAAACATCGGATACAAGAAGTATTTGATAAGACATTCACAATTTGAAAACCAGAGGCAATTAATATCTGCTGTTAAGGCAATAAATGAATGCTAAAGTATATAAATAAATTATCTATTTATCTTAACCAGCGAATAACATCTTTAGCCAACAAGTCCTTAGTTTCACCGACGCATCTAATAGAGAAGAAAGAAGAATATTTTTTTGTAATCATCAAAACAACAAGACATGTTCAAGAGAGAAATATTTGTTTTGTGCGACGTTGGAATTGGCCTTGTGATTTCCGGCCCTGAGTGAATAAAAGGACCACCCTGTACCATCCCGTGGGTGTCTTAAGCTACTAAGGGATACACCAGGTAGTCAGGCAGCAGCGCCACCTGTGTATTAGCTACCACCTAAATGCGGTCACCAACTCGAATGCCAAGCTACAGCTTACAAAACCTTTGGGGTAGGCGTACGTCCTGCAGTTGACGATGTCAGGCTGATGATGTGTGATGTGTGAGGATGGAATCCGCAACCTTTGTATCAGAAGGAAGTGAAGTAATTCATTTTATGAGGCTATAGCCTCTTTACATCATTCAGTCTCCCGCTGTGCTCTGGAGGGAAGTGGAACTATTCATTTTCTAACTCCTCCTTTTTTTTCTTTCTGATTAAATTCGTTGCGGGATCCAAGACAGTTAAAGCGATTCCCCGGGACATGCCTGAGCTTCACCGCTCAGTGTCATTTCATTGTGTGCCACTGTTGATCCTGGCTTACAGGAGTTGCAGTGGTGGGTAAGAGGGAGGGACTAGTCACGATAAAAAAAAAGTGAAGTAATGCCTACGAGCTGTAGGTATTACTTCAATATTATTTTTCACTCTTTTCTCTCTTAACTTACAAGACTAGATTATTTATATTTACTATTTCTTTCGTAAGTTGC
This sequence comes from Pseudoips prasinana, assembly GCA_951640165.1. Taxonomy (NCBI): domain Eukaryota; kingdom Metazoa; phylum Arthropoda; class Insecta; order Lepidoptera; family Nolidae; genus Pseudoips; species Pseudoips prasinana. The sequence goes on along the minus strand of OX621236.1, from coordinate 39,382,581 downwards.
TACACCCTTATCACTCATTTAATTATTCTTCTTGCTGATCTTGTCCATCCTAAGGTTGTCCGAAAGAGATCGCAGTTAGCGATAAGACCGCCCATTGTACTATATTTAATACAACTGTATATTTTATATGTAAATCTTTGTGCACAATAAATAACATTTGTATTGTATTGAGGCAGCAATCGAGTCTCGGCGGTCGTATTAATAGGAGCATTTAAACCGATAGAGTTCTTTTTTAATCTTTAAACATTAGGAAGAGATTTATAGGTTTTTATAGATTACTGGTGGATAAAAACTGTCGACGTGGCATATGCGGTCACAAGTTAGCGCAGTGCCAACGTTGCTAAACGCTGATAGAGATTAAGCGAATTGCGGCAAAGGCAGTTCTAGTTCTTAGCTCTGTAACTTCACGGATAATTAATGTTATCCTGGTTGAACTTGCGCTGTGGCGGCTATGTTAATTTATGCTTTTGTTTGCTTCATATGGGCAGTGGTTACCCTAGTGTCAGAGGTGTACCCTAGTGACTACAACCGATACCGACCGCTTAGCGTACCCTCCGAAGCACGAAGACGCTCAGAAATTAAACCACTTTAGCCGTCACCCATCTATGGACTGACCGCGAGCCTAGTTACTTAACCTTGCTGGGATCAGATGGCAATGTGTTTAATGTCCCAAGAAACTAATTTATTTTTAAAATGTAGGTATCCAACAAAATTGCCATGAGTAACGGAAAATCACAGCTGGATACAGCTGTATAAAGAAAAGGCCTCCCCAAAAGATTTCCACGACGGGCTTGTGTCCAAAATTTGGAGAGATTAGCCATAATCTGCACGTTTTAGTATGATAGTCATTGTACAGACGCCAGCACATCTAGCTACCCCATTCTGTCAAATTTCCCCAATTGAAAGTGAACCTTATGCTATTGTGATATAGTTGAAAATCTATAAAAGGCAGATGACAGATTGGGGTATCTAGATGTTCTGGCCTCTGTTCATAGAGAGACGTTATTGCCCATTCTCTGGGAGAATTCCCTCGGTTCCACGCCCCCACGGGATGGAATGAGGTAGTGATATTCTTATTGTAATCTACTCAGCAAACGGATATCATTAGTACGTAACCTTTATATGGCATTTTAGGGTTGTTCGCTTCCCCGTCCCGTTCATAGTCAGGTCATCATCAGTTTAATAATAATAATATCCTGGGACATTATTTACACACGGCCATCTGATTCCAAACTAAGTGACTAACTGAGCTTGTATTATGGAAACCAGATAACTGATATACTACATATACTACTTTTCTTTTGTAAATACATACTTATATAGATAATTACACCCAGACTTAGGACAAACAGACATGTTCATGCACACAAATAATTGTCCTGGGTGGGAATCGAACCCAAGACCTGCGGCGTGGGAAGCAAGAATTTACTAACCACGCCAACAGGCCCGTCAAAGTTTCTCCGTCCATTCGTCCACATTAAGAGACAAACCTATTACACCCTCTCTTATTAGGATCAACGTGTGATTGATGACTGCACGTGTGGCGCAGCGGTTAAGAAAGTCACCTCGCCACTTCTTATCCCGGTTCGCCATTCGATTCCCGCACAGAACAACTATTTGTGTGACACATAAGTAGTCTTTATGCCTGGGTGTCCGTACTTTATTTCCGTCAAATCCGTGTTTGTAAATTATCATCAAGGGATTCATTAATTAGTGCGGTCGTTGTCTTTTCTCAGAAACTATATATACTTAGTGACCATTTGCAACTTTTAATGTAGTTTTGGTTATATTTTGACAGGGACTCGTGTGTTTCCTGGGGTAGAAGAGGGCGCTGCACGAGCGCACGCGCAAGCGGCGTGCCCGCGGGCGCGGCCGGGGGCGCGGGCGCGTGGCGGCGGCGCGAGCGCGCCCCGCAGCCCCGCAGGCCCATGGAGATCCTCACCAGCATCTATGCGCTGCTTTCTGGCGGGGTACGTACACGGATCACTATTCATATTTATAATAATATAAATAATCTGACTAGGACTTACTATGAAGACTTAGCGTGGGCAGACCCCCGCTGCAAAATGGACCGATGATCTTGTGAGAATTGCTGGAAGCCGTTGGATGTGGTTAGAGCAAGACCGGCAATTGTGGAGATCTTTGGGGAAGGCCTACGTCCAGCTGATGATGATGCTATAATGATGAAATATTTTTATTTATTATATTTAAAATAAGTAGCCATCGCCTCCCTAATCATTTTACTGAATACATACTGTACATTTTCTTTGGCTTAGTTAGTTAGTTAGTTGGGCGATTAGTTTCGATTACTTAGATATACGAAACGTAACTATTATCGCTATGACAGAAAGAGAGCAAGAAAATGTAGGCGCTTACCTCTATTTCTCTTACCCCTACAGTAATATAAGGAACCTACAACCTACAACGCTTGTCAAGTCAAGCGTACGTAAACAAATTTTACTTCAATAACTGAGACATTTGCATAGTTTCCGGTATCTATTTAAATTTTGACTTCGTTCTCGATTTCTATTTAAAACATGTAGTTATCTAGTTTCCATAGTAGTATAAGCTCTGCTAGATATTGATTTTTGGGAATTTAAATCACCGGGAAATTACCCAGGTTAATTCTGTCATATACCCATAGACTAACGAAGTAGTCCGGTTGTATTGCTGATTAATAATAATAATAATAGAACTCGTAGGTATTACTGTGGCTTTTGGTTACCTACCATCAGCTACAATCTCTAAAAGACAATCGTGCTATAATGGCTTCCTAATTTAATAACCAGTTCAATATTGAGCTCTATTAACATAAAGTAAGGTTCAATTCTAAGGTGAAAAATTAAGGATCCTGATGCATTTTGCAAAGTGGAATTTAAAGGGGCTTTCGAAGCCAATTGTGATCTTGTATTCTGTTTGAAGCTATCCAAACTCAATCTTTGTCATGAAGCTCCTAACTGTACATATGTGTGGGCTTTGATTCCTAATTCAGGAGATGCAGATGGTATGGATTACTTTCGAGTTACATACATGTTTATAGGTTTTATTTTTAATTTAACTAAATCTACCAAGCCAGCGTCATGTAATTATATTACTAGTGATATTTAATTTTTCACATAATTTTACTACCCAAAGAAGACCAGGGGCTCTACCGGCTAAGTCGCCGAACATCGATTTCTTAAATGGCGTTCAAATAAATAAAGGTTAAAAATGACTTAATCAATCGTTAAATCGGCTTCCATGGACATGTGACGTCATAAATGGTCCGGAATCGATTGTCAACGTTGAAGCCGATTTAACGATTGATTAAGTCATTTTTAACCTTTATTTATTTGAACGCCATTTAAGAAATCGATGTTCGGACACTTAGCCGGTAGAGCTCTTGAACCTAAACTCAAGCCCGGGCTCGACTTAAGGTTAAAATGTAGGTTAAAGGATATTTTGTCTTCGATATTTGCTTTTGCACACATTTTGAGCTATTGGTTAGATTTTAGTTAAAATGTTTCTTTTTATAAAAAATGTGAGCTTGACAAGTACAAATCTATGTATGTATACCTATAAGCAAGTGCAGAATAAATTTCATTGTTTCATTATTGTTAAATATTTCTAATGTGGGCCAAATTATTGTTGATGTATGTTTAGAAACTATTTTTTTTGTTCTAATTCTGATTCATTTTATATAAACATTCTGATTTTATATAAACATAAGAACGCCCGAAGCTTATTATTTTTAATGATGTTTAATAAAAATGCATATTTAATATATAAAAAAATTGCCGGTGTGATACGGATATTCCTTGAATCATAACGGGCTTTCTTGGGTTACTAGATTCCTATGATGGCACAATTTCATACTACAAAAATTAATATTGTTAAAAATTTGTTTATTATGAAAATGTTAATAAACGGTTTATATATTTAAACCAGATGTTTACCTTACCTCCGTTATTTATTTCATTTGCACCGATTTAACAGTAAGTATGCCTTATGGCACCTAAATATTATAACGAAGAAATTAGTGAATTCAATGTAATTTTCCTACTCTACAGAATTTAATTATACTTTAGTATTGAATCGTAATCCACGTTATCCCCGCATAATTTTGTATTCATTTTCACTCGGTATTAAAGCCAATTGTGTATCTGTAAATTTTCACTTGCTATTAAAGCCGAGAGAAAATGAATACAAAATTATGCAAGAATAACGTGGGTTACCATTCAATAATAGATAACAATCAAAATTCAAATTCAAAATATTCATTTGCCGAAATGTGGTCAAAAATACAGGTCTTAGAGTAAACATTTGAAGTCTCATATTACGAGCCATTTTACATATTGGCATACAAATGATAGCCAACTATGGGTACGTACACTTAAGATACTAGGACTTACATCGTAATTACTTTTTATATGTCAAATAGTCTTGTACCGAAAAAAAAAATTTTTTTTTTTTTTTTTTTTTTTTTTTTCAAAACTTTATGCACAAATTTGCACAGAGGTGGACTTAATGCCGTAGGCATTTTCTTCCAGTCGACCTTGAGGAGGTGCAGATTTCTGTCAACCATGAACGTAGCTGGGTTCTATTTTTTTTTAAGACACTGCTCGCACTAGAGAATTTAATCCCTGTGTCGCGGGGTCCTTTACAAACATATAATAGACGGACACAAATTACATCCAGACTCAGAACAACTATTTATGGGTTACACAAATAGTTGTCCGGCGCGAGGCTTGATCCCGCGACACAAAGCGGCGAGGCGACTGTCTTAGCCGCTACGCCGCTCGTGCAGTCAAATTGATTGAATGTTGATTGGTAAATCTCTAATTCCTTGAGGCAAGTGGTTATTTATCCGTAATGATATTGCGTAGCTGTTACGACTACATTAATCTATATATAACTATGTAATAACTATACTAAATACTTCAAAATAGGAATTTAAGCACACTCGTACATAAGATAGAGAAAACTGTTCCAATCTTCATTCTTCCAAGTTCAGAAACGACAACGACAAACTTCATAAGTAGGTACATTCCAATAGTTTAACGTCGTTAGGAGTTTGTATTTGAGTTCAGGCAAACTGCCCATGCAATTTAAATAAATGTGAAAACAATTCTCTGTTTTTATGCAGCTTAAAATACTTCTATAGATTTGGAGTATACCTAGATATTCTATTAGTCGAAGAAAATACTTAACTTTTAAGTGCCGCTATAAAAGATTTACAGCCATAAAGTGTACGTATGCAATGCAAATCAGCAAAACACATAAATAAAGTTTTCAACCTAAAATCCTTATTAGAATTCAAAGAAATTTATACAGCACGAAGAGGCACTCCAATTTAGTACGATTTTAACAGTGAATATTTAAACACCTTGCGCTTAAGTTTTGCGCTGGCGTTCTAAACAGTATATCTATGCTAATAAGTGTTATTTTCCTTACACAGCAAGGGGTGAACCCGAAGATTGATTCTGTAGCATTCCGACTGCACTGCGGTGCAACTACGGCGGCGTTACTGGCAGCTAGCGCAGCCTTAACAACGCGCCACCTGGTGGGGAATCCTATAGACTGTATACATACAAGGTGAGAACAAACATTTTGTTGTTTAGCTAGCTCGTAGACTACGCAGTTCACCCCTTAAAGCATAGATGGCGTTGAATGAAACATTAGAATACAAAATAAAACTAGGTAAATTACCAAGATATTTTCTGTCCTCATATTCATCAGCATTGCTCTTTAAAATTTATTTTAAAGTATTTATGATTGGGTTAAAATTGTATCATGAGCTCACAGGCTCGTATTTTGTGCCAATTCCTTTATTTTCGGATAATAGGTTAATTTGCCCATAAATTAAAATAAATCAAGGATGATTATAATATTTTGTCACTTGTTACCCAGATTCAAGTAAATATATACCATGACTATGAAAACTAAATTGGCATACTTTTAGAAAGATATTATATGTAGCTATGTAGCTACCTCTAAATTACACTCAGTAAATATAAATAATTATCTTGGGACAACTAATACACTGCCATCTGACCCCATACTAGACAGAGCCTTTACCATGGAAAACAGACAACTGATAAACATACTGATATATTTCTAAATACATACATACATTATTATCTATACATATTACATATATAGGTAATATAGGTAATAAAATCGTAGGAAAGTCAAAACTGTACATTGAATATTTTTTCAAAAGGATACTTGGGGCGTGATCTACAATAGATATCGAAGCCGAAAATATAGTTTTTAGAATTTTTGTCTGTTTGTCTGTATGTATGTCCGGGCTAAACTCAAAAAGTACTGGATGGATTTACTTCAATCTATATATATAATAAAATCGTAGGAAAGTCAAAACTGTACATTGAATATATTTTCAAAAGGATACTTGGGGCGTGATCTATGAGTACAATAGATATCGAAGCCGAAAATATGGTTTTTAGAATTTTTGTCTGTGTGTCTGTTTGTCTGTAATGTATGTCCGGGCTAAAATCAAAAAGTACTGGATGGATTTACTTCAAATTTTGCATGAATATTACTAAGAGATCGGGTCAACATATAGGCTACATATTATCACGCTATCAACTACGGGGGAGGAGCTGTGATAATGTATAAATTTTAACGTAGGTAAAACCGCGGGGCACAGCTAGTTATCGATAAATTACACCCAGACACAGAAAAAATACCTAATCGTGCTCAACACACAAAGATTAATCCTGGGTGGGAAAGGTACCCATGATCTCTGGCTTAGTTGTCAGGTACACTTACTACTGGACTGACAGGCCAGTCAAAATAAACGTTAGACCTACCATATGGTAAGCGTAGCCAATAACGCTTGCAACATACATGCTACCACGCACACGTTGCCGACCGTTCGAGGGTAAGGGGCATCTGGAGAGCTTCGGCAATCTCTTTTACCTACCTTTTCACGTGGCCAAGTAATTAACATAATATTACCTGTAGTGTACACTGTAAGGAAGGTATTCCTCCAATCACATCAGGTATAGAGAAATATAGAAAAGAAGAATTTTATAGTTAAGTTTAAAGTCCCAAAATCAAATGTGATTTTGGGACATTTCTATAAAATTTGCGCCACCCGGGATTTGAATCCAGGACCACGTTCTCTGCGGGTGAACACGCTCGACCAACGAGGCAGTGATTGTACATACACAGTTAATAGCTTTATTTATTAAAAATAAGACAACACCCGCACTAGAGAAATGTATCCCTGTGTTGCGGGGTAATTTACAAAGATAATTGACGGACACAAAGTACAGACACCAGCACATCAAGCTACTCCAATCTGTCAAATTTACCCAATTAAAAGTTAACCTTATGCTTATGTAATAAAGTCGAAAATCTATAAAAGAAATTTGACAGATTGCGGTAGTTGGACGTGCTGGCGTCTGTACATCCAGATTCAGGACAACTATTAATGGGTCACACAAAAAGTTGTCCTATGCAGGAATCGAACCAGGAACACGAAGTGGCCACACGTGCAGTAGTTAATAATAATAATAATAACAGTTAAAAGGTGACATAATATTTATAATAATGTTTGACTCATTATTATTTATGATAACAATAAAGCTATTAGCCGAAAATAAAGGAATTGGCACAGAAAATGAACTAATGAGTTCCTCATAAACAATACAAGCGCTAGTTTATAGGAGATTGATTAAAAATATATAGAACTAGCTACCCGCTGAGCTTCGCACGGGTAGATAAATTGATATATAGGTTCATACTTTACAAGCTGTACATGACTAGTTAAGCGCGTTAAACCTTTTAAATTATAGCCTTTGTGTAATTCGGGTGTAGGTATCCAAAGAGTACTATAGAATACTGGGTGTTTCACACTAATATTATAAAGGCGAAAGTTTGTGAGTGTGTATGTTTGTTACTTCTTCACGTCGAAACGGCTGGAGCGGTTTTAATAAAATTTGGTATGGGTTTGGTAGCTGTTATTTATAAAGTTAAATGCGGGGGAAACCGCGGGGCACAGCTAGTAAGGTATATTACTACAAAGTTTCATAAAAATCTGTTTCGTAGTTTTTACATGAAAGAGTAACACACATCTTTAGAACATATCACAACCTTACGCATTTATAATATAAGTTAAATTTTGAAGAATATCTTTCGACTTTATCCGTGTTTTAATTGACTAATTTGAACAAAACACTCTTATTCTGATTTTACTACAATAATTAGATGTTTCATCGCATATAATCATTTCAGTCGGTCATATTCATGAAGATCCAAGTTGTCAAAATAGCGATCAGTCAAAATTGCAAATTTTTATCTATATATATAAAAACCGGCCAAGTGCGAGTCGGACTCGCCCATGAAGGGTTCCGCAGCAGCAAGTATTTCAGTTGATTAAATGAAAGGTAAATTGCGGTTTACAATTTAGGACGCATAAAAAATAACTACTTACTAGATTTCGTTCAAACCAATTTTCGTTGTTAGTTTACATGGTAATGTACATCATATATTTTTTTAGTTTTATCATTCTCTTATTTTAGAAGTTACAGAGGGGGGGGGGGGGGCACTAATTTTTCCACTTTGGAAGTGTCTCTCGCGCAAACTATACAGTTTAGAAAAAAATGATTTTAGGAACCTCGATATCATTTTTGAAGACCTATCCATAGATACCCGAAATGTATGGGTACGATGAAAATGTATGGAGAACCCCCAAAATTATTATTATTTTTCTATTTTTGTCTAAAAATCTTAATGCCGTTCACAGAATACATCTACTTACCAAGTTTCAACAGTACAGCTCTTATAGTTTAGGAAAAAAATGGCTGTGACATACGGACGGACAGACAGACAGACAGACAGACATGACGAATCTATAAGGGTTCCGTTCTGTGCCATTTGGCTACGGAACCCTAAAAATCAATGCCACTTTTCGTTGTAAAGTTATAATTCAACAACGCCTTTACCGATTTGGCTAATTTTGGTCTTGAATTATTCGTGGAAGTCCAGGGAAGGTTTGTACGTAGAGAAAATTAAAAAAAAGTCTTGGAAAAGTGTAAATGCGTCTTTTAGCTATTTAAAATATTTTTTTGTTTGAATAAATGAACTTAATAATTTTTTTTTTTATTATTATGCCTTATATGTAGCGAATCACGTAGTAAAATAGCTATATTGGCCGCTAGTAGTGTATAAACCAGCTGTTGGTCGTGTCTTCTTCACCAACAATGCACCCAAATTATTTCATAATATAATAGTACTTTTTTGCAAAAATATAGGCATCAAAATATTCGATCAACTGCGATATTTAACTTCTGTTTAGAAATTTGGCTGTTCGTGATTAGTAAATTATTTGACTTTGTTCACTCGCGATCTCAAATCGCGATTGGATCATTCGCAATTTTGATCGATCGCGATTTTTCCGTAGCTTGACCGATTATAATAATAAATTATTATAATATCCTGGGGAATATAAACAGCCCACGTTACTCGCTAATGGTGTAGTTTTCTATAGATAAAAGTAGGTATTATACATAGGTACCTACCAGTTAAGTCGTTTTGGAGTTTATCCATTACAAACAAACAAAACAAGACGTGATAACATTAGTTGGAATGGACTTAACAATTAACATAACAAAACAGTAATTCTATCACTTTGGTGCTCACCCATATATGGACTGACCGCGAGCCTTGTTGCTTAAACTCGCCGATCATGCATGCATTTTGCCAGTATTTTACATTTGATATCTGTCATTAATATTAAGCTTTAATATGAAGCACCGCGTAGTGCTATAGGTAGAGCTGCCGCCAGCACATCCAGGTACCACAATCTGTCAAATTTCTTTTATAGATTTTCAACTTTATCATAAAAGTATACGGTTCACTTTTAATTGGGGAAATTTGACAGATTGGGGTAGCTTTATGCGCTAGCGTCTGTACTATGGCGGTTTTAAACGTCATTGCTAATGATAGAACCACTACAATTTAAATGATTCCAATTATTATCTTTTGTATCGTTATTATCCTGACGGTCACCGTAGCCTAGTTGGTAGTGCTCCTGCCTACGAAGCTGGTGGTCCTGGGTTCGAATCCCGGTAAGTGCAAATATTTGTGTGTTGAGCACGAATATTTGTTTCTGAGTCATGGATGTTTTCTATGTATTTAATTATTTATCTATCTATATAAGTATGTATATCGTCGCCTGGTACTCATAGTACAAGCTTTGCTTAGTTTGGGGCTAGGATGATCATGTCATTGTCCCCAGATATTATTATTATTATCCTAAATTTTAATTTCATGCGTGCTTTGAACTAACAAGCCCACTAGGCGTGTTCATAACAATCTAGTATTCCTAGAAGAGTTGTTTCTAATGAGCGCTACACTACAACTGAATAATTTCCGGTTGCATTTAGGCCGAACACTTTAACTTAAAAATATGTTGGAATCATTCCGCGGGCTAGAATTGAGTCCTTATACCTTATAGTTTCACGAGGCGATTATTATATCCTCCTAATATGATAAATACGAAAGTTTGTGAGGGTAGATGGACGAATGTTTGTTCTCTTTCACGCAAAAACTACGAAAAGCATTTGTTGAAATTTATAAGGTGCAACCACAGGGCACAGCTAGTAATATAAATGCGAAAGTTTGTGAGGGTGGATGGATGAATGTTTGTTACTTTCACGCAAAAACTACTGAACGAATTTTGATGAAACTTTATAGTAAAATAGCTTGTACATCCGAATAACACATATACTATAAATTATAAGGTTTAACCGCGGAGCACTGTCACAGCTAGTATTATAAAGGCGCAAGTTTGTGAGGATAGATGTATGGATGTTTATTTCTCTTTCACGCGAAAACTACCCAACGGATTTTATAGTAATATAGCTTAAACCTACATCTGAATAACACATAAGCTATAATTTATAAAGTTTAACGCGGGTGAAACCGCGGGGCACAGCTAGTTACTTATTTGACTGGCCTGTTGGTCTAGTGTCTATTGACTCTGACTGCTAAATCAGGGGTCTTGGGTTCAATCTCCACCCAGCACAAATTCTTATGTGATGAGTATGATTACTTGTCTTCTCTTTTTTCTTATTGGTTTTGATTTATCGGAAATTACAAAAAAAAACTTGAGAGGTTTCAAAGGACACCCGGATAGAACGAAGTTATTTCTTATTATTTATTATGTACAAAAAACCTGTATACACTCAACAAAAATAATCGTCGCGACACCACACTGTTCAATGCGAAATAGAAATGAAAATATCTGGCTTGCTTTCTATAAGAGAGAGAGAGAGAGAGAGAGAGAGACAGAGAAACATGCGCACGCCGCACAGCTGCAAAAAGTGTCGTGACAACTTTTCGTAAGAATTTTTATCCGTCTAGCCCCCTTTCACAACGCGCAATAAGGAACTTCGTTCCAATATTATATTGCATTCAATCAATCTTCTTTACTGTATCCCAGGGACATTCCCGAAGACGTGCTGAACACCTACTGCTGGATCCACTCGACGTTCACAGTGGCTGGTGAGGCGGGCGCGTACCCTGGAGTCAGAGGAGCGGGGCAGTCGCCCCGGCGGTACGGGAAGTACTACCAGTGGGTAGCCTTCACGCTGTTCTTTCAGGTCAGTGGTATTTTGTATCTTCAGACCATAGGAACCAAGTTACCAACCGATTAAGTACTAGCATTCAATCGTCAAAGTATTACCGACTGGATTTTCTATATATTGCCCTTGAAATGAGATATAAAATAATAAATAAATAATTTTGCTAACTTATTAAATATATTGTATTTGTCGCAATGATCAGTAGTACGGAATGGTCATTAGTACGGAATGGTCATTAGTATTACTCACCTATGTCATGGTCCAGACGCCAGCACATCATACTACCCCCAATCTGTCAAATTTCCCCAATTGAAAGTGAACCTTATGCTTTTGTGACAAAGTTGAAAATCTATAAATGAAATTTGACAGATCGGGGTAGCTGGATGTGCCGGCGTCTGCACATGCTGGGGTATCTTAAGAAGCTGTATACTTCTGTCCCTGGTATATACTCCTTTTATATATATACTATGTAAATATATAAGAATTAATAAAATAAAACTGTAAATGTCTATCTAAGTACCTACATTTATGAATTTTATTTACTTATTTATGTAGGTGTTTGATAAATATGTGTGTCTATTTTGTTTGTTGTTGATTTGACGTCGGTCTACTCATCTACTTAAACTCAAAATATTACTTGGCCATTTATTACCGATTAATATTTTCCTTCGTTTGTTGGCTATCATAACTTGACATGGGCGAAATTGTGGTGGTGAACCCACAAGTGCCACAAATAAGAGTTGAAGTTGAAGTTCTTTCCTGTATATTTAGATTGTATTAATTTAGTATTAAAAAAAAAAGATTCAATAACATGTAACAGCTATTGGATGTCTTTTAAAAAATAAAAAGTGCTGAACGTAAACTATCTGCCAGAGCTCTCACCTTGAATCCTAGGAAACTGGTGTATTTGTGTTTATTACAAAAAAGCCGCCAAGAACTGCACTAAATAATGGTAGGCGTGATACGTCACAGCACTAACCTGGAAGAACACGGTGAAAGCCATCCACTGGAAGTATTTTCGGTACTGCTACTTACTGGACCGAGACTTACTGGACTGACACTTACTAGTACTGCTATTTACTGGGGCAAGTAGTAGTGCACCAGTGGAGCAGTGGCTAAGACAGTCGCCTCGCCGCTTCGTATCGCGGGTTCGAATCCCACGCCGGACAATTATTTGTGTGACCCATAAATAGTTGTTCTGAGTCTGGATGTAACTTGCGTCCGTCTATTGGATGTTTGTGAAGTACCCCGCGACACAGGGATTAGATTCCTAAGCGCGGGCGTTGTCTTTAAAAAAAACTAAACAATAACCAGTAACAATATTTCCAGTATAGACATTTAGTTTTTTTTAACGTGACATTGTATAATACAATTTGACATTGACTGTAATTCTATATCTTATCTGACTTTGTAATATTTATCGAACTAATTCATTATATTGTGATCTAATTTTATATCTAACTTGAGTTTAATAATTGCACTTATCGAAATCAATCTAACTAATTCTATTTTAATAAATTAATGCAATATTTTACGAAATAATACTGTAAATAAATAAATAAAAAAGGTTTTTATTCACGTAGACTTTAAAAAAGCGCTTGTAAATAGTCAGAATATGTTGGTAGGAATATATAATTATTTCTAGGGACATATAGATATTTAGGTACACGAATTGTATGAAAATTGTACAATAAGATTTATTTTATAATAGTAATGATATTTAGCTAGCTTATATTAAGTTATTGTCAAGGATCATGTGTAGGTTTAATTATCGAAATTTTAGCTATATTTTTACTGTCACTCAATGGAGTTTATGCAACTTGTATATGAAACAATTTGCATGCCTTAGTTCTGAGGTGGAATACAGCGTACAAATAAGTTTAATCTGTACCATCCTCCATTGAGCAAATAAAAAATTGAATTGAAGTATAAGTACCAGTGGACAATACTTTCAGTGGCTTCCACTGTGATCTTCCAGGTTAGTGGTATATCTACATGCCTACAACTATTTAGTGCGTTCCTATCAGTAACGTCAAAACGAAGCAGAAATCCTCCTGCCCTTTATTACATGAATGATTGCCATCGTAGTGAAAGGATTTGCCAGTCAGGATAGGATTTTACTGACTGCCCAGGGTGCGCCCGACGTACGTAATTACACAGGTGCCCTTTATTTGCTACCTGGCATACCTTAGGAACTTTGAAGTCGCTAGGCTTATTTAAGAAATAAAACGGTCGGGCATGGTCGTGTCATATTACCTTATTCCGAAAAATAAGGATTTTAGTCTGAAAAAAAAAATATAGCCAGATGCTCTCACCGGTCCGTAAGTGATTGGCGAAGTTAAGCAACCATCGCGGTCAGTCCATAGATGGGTTACCGTCAAAGTGTTTTAATATATACGGAGGGCACGGTAATCTTGGTCTCGGCTATAGCCATTAGGCGACAGTCTTTAAGCCATGTCAGAGGCCTAATGCGTCATGAAGAACACAGATACTAGGATAACTAATTCCCTTATGATAAGTAAGTAAGTCTCAAAATTGGTAGTCCATTGCTAGCTACCAATTTTGAGACTAAAACCCGTATTTACCAACCTAATTTAAATCGTGAGTTAACAAGCTCATGTGACAGAGTGAACAATATTTTTCATAGTAAAATAGTGATAGCAAAATTCATATTTTCAGAAGCACTTTTAAAAACAGGATAACATTTTGCATACTGGCCGTTATTCTGCCCTCGCTTCATTTACTACTTTTTAATGTACCCGCATATTTGAACATAAATAAAGAAATATTTTATCCAGTGTTGCCACTTGGGTTAATATTTAGGTGCATTACATACAATGAAATAAATATGCAAAGGAATAATACACAGACCGCACTCTATGCAAATTAGATGAGGATCTGAATTTTTGGCTTTTGTTTATCTTTTGCAGGAAATGCACTCTTTGGTATATAAATGCGTAATTATTTGACCAGCCTGTTTGTTTAATGGTTGGTTATTGATCCTGACTGCTAAACCAGAGGTCGTGGGTTCGATTCCCAGCCGGGACAATTTTTTTTGTGATTAGCACGCTTATTTGTTCTGTGTTATAAGTTAGTTTAGTTAGGTATAATTTATCTATAATATGTATAATATGTACGTATTTAGAAATATATAAATATGTTAATAAATTGTCTGGTCCAAAGCACAGGCTTTGCCGAGTTTGGGATCTCATGGCAGTGTGAACCAAGATACTTATTTATTAAAACAACACCAAATAATGCAATAATAAATTACTCTCTAAAATAGATTAGAAATGATTTCCCCTCTTTGAATGGCGTATAATAATGGTGACAAAGTTTTTAAGTTTAAGACTCATAGAATATTTAGAACCATTTCGAAAAACAAGGCTCTATTTACTATATGAATTAATAACTCCGTTATTTTGACATAGTACACATTAGTGAGTCATTAGTTCATAATTTTAAAGAAATAGTTTGGATCTCAAGTGTATTTTGTTCCTAAAATGACGTCTGATGGAAATGAGAGTATTCTGATGTTTTCATATTATCCGTTTCATTCACCTAATACAACGTAGTAAACAAGTATAACTTATATATTTACAATATATTTATATTTTTCTAGATTATCTCGAGGCACTTTTTTTTAACCTTAATTTATTTGTTAATTTGAGTAGTTAAAACTATGAATTATTGTAGAATACTAATGTAAATCTTTGATCAATAAATTATTATCATTATATATTTTGATTTGTATTCTTTTAAAAAGACGATATAATAAATTTTGTTCTTTAATCTAGACGGCACGGTAAAAATAGATCTCTACTCGCTTCTCTCTTTGCCCTCGAATCGAATACAGCTTCAATAAATATAAATAAATAATAAATAAATAAAAAAGGTTTATATTCACGTAGACTTTAAAAAAGCGCTTGTAAATAGTCAGAACATGTTTGTAGTAATATAGTTGTATACATCATTATTTCTAGTAACACAGATATTTAGGTACATATTGTATGAAAACATTTATAAAATTTATTTTAATAGCAATGATATTTAGCTAGCTTGTATCAAGTTATTAATAAAATAAATAATAAAATAAAAAAGGGTTTTATTCACGTAGACTTTAAAAAAGCGCTTGTAAATAGTCAGAACATGTTTGTAGTATTATAGTTGTATACATTATTATTTCTAGTAACATAGATATTTAGGTACACATTGTATTGATTGTATTAAAACATTTATAAAATTTATTTTATAACAGCAATGATATTTATTTATCTAGCTCGTATCAAGTTATTGTCAAGAGATCGCCTGGTACCCATAGTACAAGCTTTGCTTAGTTTGGGGCTAGGATGATCTGTGTGACATTGTCCCTAGATATTGTCCCCCCCCCCCTAGATTATGTTTAAGTTTAATTATCTAGTTTAAGTCTAATATTTTTAATACATATTGTCAATGGTTCTGTCTATATTAAGGTGTTATTATTATGACGGACCTTGTGTTAATAACGACGGTCGCGCTTTAATGCTACCACCGGATCCAATGCGCCCCAACTGAGAAGACCCAGCGAAACAAACTCAGCGGGTGTCTCTACTACCGGTTTCAACACGGCCCAGTTGAGACGCTCCGGCGAAACATACTCAATGGGGCATATACACGAGATTTGGTCCACTTACTGTAATTGTTTAGCAGGCAAACACAACATATGCTCGATCGGTTGTCTGATTAATTATTTATTTTAGATTTAATATATTAGAAAGAGGATAAAAACGTCATAATAAAAGTAACATTAATCATTTTGAGACACAACCAACAGTTCTGAAATTCGTAGAATATTTAAATAATAGATAGTTTTATTACAGATAGTTCATGTAACATAAAAGATTACTCATGTCTATATGGCTATAAGATCTCCAGCGGACTATGTGCAGGTAGATGCCGACCGCCAAATGTCTTTATCGTCAATGTAATCCTTAGTAGTGTAGTAACCCTTAGCCATAAGTTCACGTTTAATGTGTGACTTAAACTTTTTATCAGGTAGTTTAGTTATATGAATAAAGAGCTTGTTATAAAACCTAATACAATTTCCCATGAATGACTTATTAGTTTTGCTAACTCTAAACGCTGGTATAGCTAGTTTGTCCTTATTTCTAGTATTGACATTGTGCAAGTCACTCCGTTTTTTATATTTATCTAAATTTTTGCGCACAAACATTATATTCTGATATATGTATTCAGATGGAACAGTAAGTATATTTACCTCTTTAAAAACTGCCTAGATTATAAATAGTAAATAATAATATTTTTTGTAATACGAAAATAGCACTTATGTCAGCTGCTGAGCCCCACAGCAGTATACCATAGGACATAATGCTATGGAAATAAGCAAAATATACTAGTCTAGCAGTTGGTTCGTCTGACAATTGTCTGATTTTCCAAACTGCATATGAAGCTGAACTTAATTTGGTTGTATGTAATGTGTTTTGAAAATATCGATGGTATTTTCAAAACACATTTTTTTTACATCGTGGGTCATTATTCACACACGGCCATCTGATCTCAAACTAAGCAGAGCTTGTACTATGGTAACCAGATAACTGATATACTACATATACTACTTTTCTTTTGTAAATACATACTTATATAGATAATTACACCCAGACTCAGGACAAACAGTTATGTTCATGCACACAAATATCTGTCCTGGGTGGGAATCGAACCCACGACCTCCGCGGTGAAAAGCAAGCATTTGCCAACCATGCCAACAGTAACACCATCTACTTCTGGATTCTAAACCTAGTGGGTTAGAGTTCAAAATTTGTCAAATTAAAAAAAACAATGTTATTTCTTGTCTCGAACATTGAATCGAACTTTGAACTGAACCTGGACTATTTGCGTTGAACATGCATTCTCAAAACAACAAGGAGGTCGGTAAGCTAATATTATATAGTAGTAATAATGACCAACAAAATGAAAAATAATATTGATATACGAGCAATAAAGGTAAGTGCTTTATCTCTTTAGTTTATGGTATAAACGATTGTAGTGTGGTCATCGTGAATTGGCTACTTAGCGGGCCTCTGGATTAAATGGCACGCTATAGTATAGTCGGTAAATCACAACGTGGCGACTGGTAAATGTTTTTGGATAAAATTAAATTTAGCAGTAAAACGATTTTCAAAGTAACTATCCTTAGAAATCTATATTTCTAAATAGGTTTTGTTATCTTTGTAAAGGTCAAACCTTCAATTTTTGGTAAACAACTCTTATTTCTCATGATTAAATATCACAATTATATTACTAGCTATGCCCCGCGGTTTTACCCGCGTTAAACTTTATAAATTAGCCTATGTGTTAATCTAGGGTGTCAGCTAACTCCATACCAAATTTTATTGAAATCGCTTCAGCCGTTTAGACGCGAAGAAGTAACAAACATACACACTCACAAACTTTCGGCTTTATAATATTAGTGTGATTCATATACATATGTGTATATCTGGAAACAAAAACTATATAAAATCGTCATTAAGAGGTATCGCTTCGCGTTGCTACGGCGTAGCAGTGCATTTCGTAGCGCGTAGTACATACTACGGCAAATAAAAATTAATAATTCACTTTTAATAAACTATATTTTGTTTTTAAGATAGTTCCCTATCATGAATTTTAATATGTAATAGAAATAGCAATCTGCTATATATCATTCTTTAAGTATTCTTAATAGTACAATAATTACATATAAATTACATTATCGTCATCATTATAATTAGATACATCTACATATAAATACATTACATTATTTAAATTTAAATTTCAATACATAATATTAAAAACTTCAACTAAACATAATCTCCTTGACAATAACTTAATACAAGCTAGCTAAATGTAACTAACACTACCATTATAAAATAAATTGTATAAATGTTTTAACATTCCGTGTACTTAAATATCTGTAATAAGTAACTAGAAATAATAACTGTATTACTAGAAACATGTTCTGACTATTTACAAGCGCTTTTTTAAAGTCTACGTGACTAAAAACCTTTATTTTTTTTTTACCAACTGCTCCGTATGGCCGAACACTGTATCCTAAGATACAGGACTACCTACTAGATTTTTGTGGATTTTCAATATGCCAAGTTAAAATGTCATACCCTACTACTATGTACTAATAACTTTACAAAAACAAAATTACTATCATGATTGTTAATTTTGGTTGCGGGTCATAGTATAATAATAATAATATCTAGGGACAATGTCACACATATCATTCTAGCCCCAAACTAAGCAAAGCTTGTACTATGGGTATCAGGCGACGATATACATACTTATGTAGACAGATAAATACTTAAATACATAGAAAACATCCATGACTCAGAAACAAATATTCGTGCTCTTTACACTTACCGGGATTCGAACCCAGGACCACCAGCTTCGTAGGCAGAAGCACTACCAACTAGGCTACGGTGACCGTCAAAGTATCACTTAAAAGTGTTTTTTATTTGTCATTATGTGTTAGTTTTCACTGTTCCACCGGTCAATAGCCAATAAGACTACAAACTAACACCCTTATTTAAAAAAGAAGTCTAAAGTTAAACTGCAGTTGAACTATGGATCAAGCAATCTCATTGGATGATTTTCGACTAAACCGAGGATCAACTGCGCGCAGTTGATCCTCAGTTCCGCAGTTGATCCGCAGTTGATACTGTGGAATATTTCGGTGCGTTTCGGATCAAAAATCTGTATTTCCGTCAATTTGAAAGATTGGGCTATGAAATTTTGCACACTATAAAGTAGAAAAGCACATAATAAGGATTCATATAAGTAGTATTTGATGTATTAAAGTTACGCATATATTTTTTTATATGACAAAGAAAAGTGACAATGTTTAAAATGGTACATATTTATTAAAATATCATATTTTTGACAGTAATATCGTATGTGTATTTCATAATCCTTATTACGCATTTATGCTAACTAACATTTAGTGATAAAATAAAATTAAAAATGGTACAATATCTATAACATTAGTCTAAAACATAGGAAACATCTAAATTATCGCAATATCTATTTAAATTTTGATCAAGAAGATTCACATTTAGACCTGGTGAGTTTCAGGATCTGAAATAAGTTCATTGACCTTGAGAAGGTGTAAAGTATCCTCATCTAGCTCCTTCACATTTTTAGCGTATGGTTTTCGTAAGCTCGTTATATATGGATCTGATGTATAAAGTAGTGTATGGAACACATCTTCGTTGGTAGATGTTCGTGAACATTTTCGAGAATGGTGTAGCCGAAATTTTTTATAATCCTTATTGCGCGATTCTTGCGCATCTTCGGAAAGTTGTCCAATGGGTAAAACTGAGAAATGATTTATAATACTTTCTCCATGGATTAAAATTTTGTGCACAGATGATGGCATGTAATACCAACTATATTTACTGACATATATCCTTGCAGTCTCCAGAGCATAATTCCCAAATTTCTTACTATCTACCACTATACCAGATGACAAAGCTTGCAAAACTATGTATAACCGTTTAATTAAATCAATGTCCACCCCTGTGATATCGGCAGAACAGGAAGCATTGTAAAAAAATCTTCTAGCAGTATTACCATCGTTACTATTTCCCGTTACCTGTCGTGGTTTATCTATATGTAGACCTAACTCTTCACGAAAACGCTTCTGTACTTCAGTCTTCTTTTCTTGCTTGAGTCTTTTTTTTTCTTCGCTTGTCGCAGACCACGTTTGGAAAGATAAATTATATGATATGTGCAAGATCATTTCCATGCACCGAATTCAGGCATGTAATGTGGACAATCCGTATTGATAAGCATTTTCATTTGCAGGCCTGGCTGTTACTTTGGTTAAATCATTCATTTGCCTGGGAGTTGCTCCGCATATTGTACAGGTAGAACTAGAAGCCGTGTCTGTCAAAACTTGTGCCACTTTTCCGTCTATCATCGTCAGAAAAAGTTCATGTTTGACTTGAACTCCTACGCCTTCTTTGTTGATTATGGATGGAAGCAAAGTTTGTATCTGGTTTTTTATTTCATCTACAACAGA
The DNA here is from genome assembly GCA_951640165.1 of Pseudoips prasinana. NCBI lineage: Eukaryota > Metazoa > Arthropoda > Insecta > Lepidoptera > Nolidae > Pseudoips > Pseudoips prasinana. The sequence goes on along the minus strand of OX621236.1, from coordinate 39,361,926 downwards.
TTTCGTCTTTTCCGGTGTTTCTTTGCAAAATTCGATAGATATAGGCCGACAGAAACGAACAGATGAAGGCACTGGATTTTGCCATACGATAGAGCCTGATTCCTCGTCAATTAATCTGATGGGCACAAAAGAAGTAATAAATAAATTTGCATCGGAAATAAGTTCAGACTCCTCTGGAAGAGGCTTTGTCCAAATGACCCATCACAACCCCATTTGCTATATAATAGTAAATGTTTTTGTCCATTCTTGTAAACTGTATCTATAGATCAAATTCTAGCTGCAGTGTGATCTAATAGATCTTGAATTTTCAATATTTTTGCATACGTATTTGTGATTTCGATTGTTGGCGATGGTGGATAGCACCTCTGTTTCATTTCTTGCATTTTGTAGTAAGGTGGAAATATTGAACAGTTTCTTTCATCTGTAACGTTCCGGAGATACAGATACTGAGCTTTTGTTAGTTCCAAGTCGATGAACACACTTAAAGCTTCTTCATCGGTAAGCCCTTTGATTATTTTTGCATTATCTAACTGATTCATAACAAAAACCTTTTTTTCGGCATCAGCCAATCTTAAATTTTCAACTAGTTTTGCTTCAGTTCCTTCTCCTATAGATCGCAATCCTTGTAGATATGCGCTTGTAATGTGCTCCAAACCATATTCATTTAACAAAATAGTGTTTTTTCTTTTTTTGCTCGATTCTGAAGAGTCTCCATATGACACACACGGTCTTCCTCGTTTACCAGAAGAAGTAGATGGTACAGAGTCGGCTGATACGTTTTCTGATGTCGGTATAGTCAAAGAATATTCAGAATCCAACCAACTAGCGTTCTTTCTTAAAAAGTTTTCCTTGTTGCGCCCTGCTTCACTCCAGCGTTTATTAAACGAAGGGATGATACTTCTTTGAATATTGCCAATAATAAAACATATATTGTCTTCCGAAACTTGTTTTTCCTCCAAATATGTTGAAAGTGCCGCAGTCGTTCTTCCGCCTTCTATATAAGACACTATTAACTCACGTTTAATACAGTTAAAAGTAGACATTTTGAAGAATAAAATAGCCGTACTCTAGTTAAAGACCACTGAAACTGTAATGGAGACATATTTTTACAGCCCTTTTTATATTGTTTCAGAATGTGGGAATTATTTCAGATATCTATTTTCTCACGGAAATTGATAAAAACTTAACAAAATAAAACAATTAATTGATAAAACATACCACAAACTATTGATAAAAGTCAACTACGAAACCGCAATTGATAGCAATTTCCGTTCCCAAACTAATATTCCATTTTTTGACATATCTTCGTAACGCGCAAAAATGCGCAGCTAATTTTTTGATATGTTTTTGATGAGCAACTAAACTATGAATTAACACTAATTTCAAAGCATCGGTAAACGTCGGTAAGTGTTAAAAGCTTGGACGAAGTTGAGGAAAACTTTTTTTTATTCATTTTTTCTTTAAATTATTTTCTATTTCTATAGTCGTATTTTAAACAATCAATTCTATATACTCTAAACTTACGATAGATGAGCTTTTCAAAAACATATAATACCTTGTACCTTTTCCTTTGAAGTTTTAAAACTATTTCACTTTGAAAATCGTAAATGAACAATTTAATATTTACCGATTGCAAAAACGTTTAACTTGACGACATGAAAAAAAATAGTTTCAATATGTACAACGTGATTTATGTTATAGAATATTGAACTTCGACTTTCGAACTGTTAAATTACATTCATAAAGTACCCTATTTCAATCAGTTGTAAAAATCAATTTTGATATGCGTTTGTTCTACCATATTCCATAGTGCTGCGGTTTAACTTTAGACTTCGTTTTTAAATAAGGGTGTAAGAAACTAACGCCAAATGGCATCCTATTTGGTGTTCGAACTTCAACTTAGGTGAGAGGGTCGGTTTTTAGGGACGTTTTTTGCAAGTGTCGCTTTACAATTATCTGCGAAGGTGCGGATTACACATCCGCTTGTCTATCGTAGAGTATTTCAACGTTATGGATGCATACTATAAGTCATGGAGAGTTCTTAGGCTTTCGGCTGGTGATCTTATGTGACTTATCGGATAGTGTACAGTGTCACGAGAGTTTCTTTTGAGGACACTGGGGAAATAGCGAGGCAACTACCTTAACTACAGTCCCACACATGCAGCCAATTATGGAAAGATTGAACAAGGTTATCAAACACTTTCTTAGTTTTTAACCTATTTGTCATGTTCCACTATTGCATTGGTTGTATAACTGTATTTATCAATGTAATTTGAAAATAAATAAATAAAAATATAATAAAATATTTTTATAAATGGTTTCATACCATCTGTGTACTAGAAATAATTATGTATACTTAATTATATTACTACAAACATGTTCTGAATATTTACAAGCGCTTTATTAAACTCGACGCGAATAAAAACCTTTTTTATTTTTTATTTATTTAATTATGTTTTGTCTTGATTTCTCTTGAAAGCGTTTTATATGCATTATACCACCATATAAAGTTATTGATTCCATACGTGATCCTCGTTAATTCCAGTAGTAAGATATTCTCTATAAACCTTAACAGATAGTTAAATGAAACTGACAATAACATTTTATACACTTTAATCTTTCAAACGCAACGCAGTGCTAGTGCATTGAATGTTAATCAAACAGTTAAATTAAGTTCCACTATAACTTTCTATTTGTATCATTTAGAAGGATTTGTAAATATTTTACTGCATATTTAAGTCTTATCATTAGCCTAGAGATATGAGAAGACCTTTAAATGGATAGATTAAATATAACTATTATTATAATTCCCTCAAATTGTCTTCAGAGCAAGACGTCTAAGTTTTTCTCGAACGTGCAAATCTGTAGACTAAGTAAACTGCGTCAGTGGGGTTCGATACTCGAGTCAAGGCTATTATTGATGGGTAGTTTTACTTCAATGACAAGTGAGTTAGCTACTATTTTTAATTGAGTACTATTATATTTCAAATTGAATACAGAAGGCTCTTAACCAGTAATTTAACTAAGGCGCCAAATACCTGAGGGCATCCTTATGGGGTTCGGGCCCAGGTCCGTAACGTAGTAGCGAGAGTCATATGTTCGATGAACCGAAAGGCGAATGAACGAGTGTTCGAAGGGAATTTATTGCGAAACAACCTTTTCTCGCCAAAAGCTGCTTCGACTGAACGATTCTTCGAAAATTTATTAATCGGTGGATTGCTCTTTCGTATGTTAAATTGAGAATATACAAATTGTGTTATAGAGATAGAGAAACTTTCCACCAATCTTCACCAGGGTATCTAACGCTCGGCGGCCACATTTATAGGTTAGCACTATGGTCATCTAGGGTCACAGTTCTAACCTAACCTAACCCAAATCTCAATTTAACATTCGAAAGAACAGTCCATCGACTAATAAATGTTCGATGAATCGTTCAGTCGAAGCAGCGTTTGGCGAGAAAATGTTGTTTCGCAATACATTCCATTCGTTCATTGAAAATATTATTATGACTGTCGAAATGACGTTATGGACCCTTCGGGCCCAGAGGGCCTCTGAAGTAAAAAAACTGTATTCTAAAATAGGATCTGATGACTGGCACGGACTACAGGATCACTTAAGCGGTTAAGGGTCCCACGCGAGCCTCTCCGGTGAGCACCCTACAAGTAGTATCCATTGTGTAGTATCGGCACTATATGCGTGTGAATTAAATGTCGATAAGTAAAGGATTGGTGCCGTGACGCGGCTTCCGGACGATGAAACGTCATTCATTGTGTCTGATAGCTAATATGTATGATTGCTCCGTATATTCCTTCCCTTTACTTTATTAATAGTTGGTAGATGATACAAGAATAACATCCATTTAGGTTAAACAATTAAACTATAAATTTCAATAATTAAAGCATAATCTTCTTGACAATAACTTAATACAAGCTAGCTAAACATCACTAATATTATAAAATAAATTGTATAAATATTTTAACATTCCGTGTACCTAAATATCTGTAATAAGTAACTAGGAATTATAACTGTATTACTACAAACATGTTCTGACTATTTACAAGCGCTTTTTTAAAGTCTACGGGAATAAAATCCTTTTTTATTTATGTATTATTTGAAACATCTATAGATACGTTGCAGATACTGAGAACCTTTATTTTCTTTTAATTTTTCGTATTTCCCGAAGCAACTTTCAGAAATGTAATTTTTTTTACCAAACTAACTACTCAATAATCACCCATCACAAGCCTACCCGCTCGTTAATTCACTTAAATTCGCGCATCTCATTCGGATCAGTGAGAGTGTGCCTTAGAGGCAAGGACTCTCAATGATCCGACAATCCGCGATCCAACAGAGGATTAGTAAATATAAGTAGTAGTTGGTAAAATATAGGAATTGCTGTTGTATGACACTGATATGCGGATAGATCTGCCCTATAACATTTTTCTGTACCTATTTTGTACGGGATCCTAAACTGGACACTACAAAAAATATTATAAAAGTTTTTATTTAAAAAACTTTTCAGTATGTCAAAATAGACCCATCATTTTGAATAGCTGAACTCTAAATAGATTCTGTTTTGTATGAGAGATATATTTGCCAATCCAATATGAAATCATTTTTGGATGCTGTTGCATTTGCATAATGGATAACAGTGAGGCTGTTTCGCCACAAATTACGATTTGGAACTGATAGTTAGTATCAAAATAAAGCTTAGTAGTAAGAACTTACTACTAAGTTTAATTTTGGTATGTAGAACACAAATCAAATACCATACCAGCATGTAGAAATTGAGTTGTCAAACTATCACACATAGTGCGAGAAAACCAGTGCCAATATTAAATAAGTAACGTCGATGCAGTTTGGCTTGATAAGCCTTATATATATATAAGTTATGTTATGCGTTGCGCTGTGACGCGCCGAACGACAACGTGAATTGGACACATTGTATGACAGGTGGTGACCATCAAACTGCGATCGCCAATCTGTCTGCCGAGGGTGGTGATTATGGCATATCCCTCCATTCTTTGGAGAGGCTAATGTCCAGCAGTGGACGTACTTTGGCTGACATGATGATGATAAAGTTGGCAGACGTTTATTGTTGATATTTTATCCATCGCAGCTGGTGACACTACAGTAAATATTTAAATTAATATTTTACTGCTGCATTGCCGCCATCTGGACGACATTTACATAATTCTTATATACGATTCTTCCTCACTAAACCTTATAAACAACTGTGTAGTGATTGAGTATTTTGACATTTATAATGTTATGTACAAGGTGTCCAGAAAGAGTATCGGGTATTTGTATGTTCAATAAAAAAAAAACTACTAGCGATGAAGTATTTTTTTATTGTTCATTATTAGAATACAAAATGGAAAATTATTTGGAAAAGATAATGTTATCCAAATGGTGACCGTTACGCTGCTGGCACTCTTCTAATCTGGAACGAAAATTGGTGATAACCCGCTGACACATAGCTCTCGATAGTGCTGCCATCTGATGCTTTGTTTCAAATGCGCTAGGTTCGTCGGATTATTCTCATAGACCTTACTTTTAAGGTATCCCCATAGGAAATAGTCAAGTCGGCTTAAATCGGGACTTCTGGGAGGCCAGTTGATGTTACCTCTCCGTGAAATGACTTTATTAGGGAATAATTCATAAACAGCTTCAATTGATTGATTTGATGTATGAGAAGTGGCTCCGTCTTATTGGGACCACGTTCTTGAATTCAAACCTTGTAACTCCTGCAACTCTGGGCTCTAAAAGTTTCGCAGCATATCGCAATAACGCTCACTATTCACATTGAGCGCTCGGCCTCGTCGATCTTCATGAAAATTAGCAGTCTGCTAAAGGCATAATTGGTCTGGACACAATGACTTTTGGGCTGTGCAGAGGTCGCTCATGTTTTCGCCTCGGATTCTCCACTGCCCAGTATCGACAATTCTGCTTATTAACATGACCATTCTGGTGAAAGTTGGCTTCGCCATTGAACAACGTTGAGCAGTCACTATTGAATCACCGTTACGATAATAAGCTCGTACGCAAAATTCGCGATGCGTCCACGCGTACTGTTCCATTGCAACTAAAATTGCACAAAATGGCAGACTTAACAATCCCCTCCCCGCCGCTTCTAGTCAACTTCAGCGCCGAAACAAATACCCGATACTCTTTTTGGACACCATGTACAATGAAGATTGACACTACGTTCAAACTACGAATATATGGTGACTGCTACTTTTATTTTAAGGTGGATACATGTAGTCATTACTTAACCGGATTTCATGTTTTAGTCAACAACATTCGCTCTTTATTTATAGCGGATCCAGTGTTTACTCAATATCGATAATAGAACACATGGTACAATTCAGAATACCATTTACTCTCAATTTAAGTACAAGACTAAGGAACACGCTGTAAAATATATCCTGGACATATGGTTAGTCTTTGTCGCAATCTGCTTCCGTGGCTTGGAAACTGTCGGCTTGGAAGACATTATTGTACAAAATGAACTAGCTCTGCCAGTGATTGGCCGTCCCGAATAAGACTGGCACATATAAAACAGTACAAGTATGTTAACGTTGTACCGTGTCGAGTGTCGTGGCAGTTTGCGCGTTTACTGTCGCGCCACGTGCCTGTTACCGATATGGGGCGCAAGTTACAAGAAAAACGCGGAATACTTTTTTACATCATCATTACAGCTGATAAAAAACTGCTGGACAAGCCTCTCCTAAGAGTGATCTTGGGGGGAAATTCCATAATCGCCACGCTTGGCAGACGGGTTGGCGATCACAGTAAGGTACTCATAGTACTCAGAAGGTAGCTGCTGCACGTCCCTGGGAGATATTCCCTCGAGTCGAATTCTAAGCCCCCCTACGGGATGAATTGAGGTGGTGATATTCTTTGCCGTCATCCACACAGCAAATGGAAATCATTTCAATGTAATAGCTTTATAATTAAATATATTGAAAAAAAAATTAAATTGACGGTCACCGTAGCCTAGTTGGTAGTGCTCCTGCCTACGAAGCTGGTAAGTGAAAATATTTGTGTGATGAGCACGAATATTTGTTTCTGAATCATGGATGTTTCCTATGTATTTAAGTATTTCTCTATCTATATAAGTATGTGTATCGTCGCCTGGTACCCATAGTACAAGCTTTGCTTAGTTAGCTGTTAGGATGATCTGTGAGACATTGTCCCTAGAAAAAAAATCTCCTTTTTGTTAATTAGATTTTATAAGTAAGTAACTTATTTTTTACTTTTTTGGTTAACTGTATTTATGTACTATTTCGTACACAGCCTTCACCACACAACTTTTTTACATGTTACTATTATTTAAAAGGTGAATTCATGCAGTACTTACCGGTACGTAAATGATCGGCGAGGTTAAGCACCTAGGCACGCGGTCAGTTCATAGTGTGACCATTAAAGGGGCTTGATTCTGAGCGTTACCGTGCTTCGGAGGGCACGTCAAGCTCTCGATCCCGGTTGTAACCATTAGGCAGCAGTCGTTAAGCCTTTTCAGAGGCCTAATGGGCGGCTTGAATAACTCTGACATTAGGCAACCAATGCCCATACGATAAGTCAATAATAAATGTGTGTGGCTGATGGCTAAGAATATCGCCACCCCATCTCATCCCTTGGGAATGTATACTCGAGGGCGAGCAGCAGCGTCTGTATACTATGCCTATCATACTGCGATGGCCAACTCAACTCAAACAACGATAATATATAAGCGTCGCAAGTGGCAAACAATAAAAAGAACAAAATAGCCTAAGTACCGATACTTAATATTTATGAATATGGACAAACTTATCTTTTACAAAGTAATTAACTGCGATATGTAAATAAGGGTTTCGATCATAATAAAATATCAAAATTGTTATCATCAACATCGTCATCATATTAGACGAAAAACTTCCACTGCTGTACAAATTGTTATTATACAAAAATGAATTTTCTAATCTATATACTAGAAAAAAAGAAAAAAGAGAATCATGTTGTGTTGCAATGTTTCTCTGTATCGTCCTCGCTCGCAGCTCATAACTTGTACTACGTTACAATTTAACAACGCGCTGGTCCATCTTTACAGCACACCTGCACAAATGGGTCGCCACAGTGCCTCGGTGGAAATGTTGTGATGTAACAAACAGATTTACATATTCAAATACTGGCCCATTCTTATGATTATGGCAAGAAATTGGGCCGCCGAGGACGGAGAGGAAAACATAAAAACTATGATTAAAACTGAAGGACTTGTGGTTTTCGTTGAATGTTACATTGGAGACGTACTAATAGCAGTGTTTTTGTAAAGCCTGATTTACACTTTGCTAAGTTGCAAGTGTATCGGTGGAAGCATCAAACAAAACACGACGACAAGTAATTATAGAAAGAAGGTCCTCTTTTCTCAATACATTAAAAAGGTTTGCTATTATAAAAAATATTAAAATTACCGTTTCATACTATACAACCGATCAACTTTTCTATTTATTATTAAATTTGGAATGTAAATTTATATGAGACCATCTAGGAATAATTTCCTATAAATAAAAGAATAACCAATAAATCCACCTTTTTTAAAATTGCCAATGAACTTTTGCCATCTTTATGTACAACTAGCCATGCCCCGCGGTTTACTCGCGTTATCTCCTATATAAAAATAAGTCGGGTTTTCCTTCTAATAAATAAATAAAATAAACTAAACCAAATAAAAAAAAGTTTTTATTCACGTCGACTTTAAATAAGTGCTTGTAAATAGACAGAACATGTTTGTGGTAATATAATTAAGTATACGTAATTATTTCTAGTTACATAGATATTTAGGTACACGGATGGTATGAAAACATTTATAAAATTTATTTTGAAGAAATGATATTTAGCTAGTTTTATAATATTAGTGTGACAATGTACAGAGGCGGACTTAATGCCAAAGGCAATCTCTACCATTTAACCTTGGGAAGATGCAGAGAAAACATGGCAAAATAATATGTTAGTTTGCTAGCTTAATAGAAACAATAAGTATTTATAACACTACAAACAGGTTATGATTTTTTACGAGCACTTTTAAAAGTCAATATAAAATCGAAATTTTTATTATTAACAGCTTTTTATCTTTAACAAAGTATGTTAGGTACGTTGAGAGATAAAAAATATCTTCTAGGTTCATGCCGTTAACATATAAAGACTGAGCTTCTCCTTATATCAGTGCTAATCAAGTCACACATACACAATACATCAATCAATACACAATTTACATTTATACAACATGTAACGTAATTAACGCACACCCTCAAACACCCCAATTAGAATATTATGTTGTAATCATAATACATACACTGATTTTTTTATTTAACATGTATTATATGCATTGTTATTTACTAAATTAGTTTCTTGAAATAAAGTATATTTTTCTTTATTTTGGATTGAATTATGGAATTTGTATGAATACAAATAAAACTGCGATTTTTAAAAGCCTTATTACTTTGACTTACGGTCCATTTCAATTTGTTTTGACCGTACAGGGTTAACATGACAATAATTTCCGTAGTTTTTATTATTTTCGAAATAAAAAATTACTAATAGTAAAAATGATATAAATCGATTTAGTAAACGATTTTGAACAAACAATTTTCAGGATGTGCGTTAATTAAGTTACATGTTGTATATTTATGTAATATCATAGTAGTAGAATACCGCAATATTTCTTATTGATTATATAGCAATATAGTCCTATACTGCAATATTTCTTATTAATTAAATAGAAATATTGTAGTATTCGATTTACTGGTTAAGTTTTTATTGCGTCAATTTTAAAGTTTTGCAACACGCTTCTATAAATCAAATATTTCCTACAAGACACGCTTGCGTGCAAAATTCACTCCTGAAAGTAGTCACTTATTTAATATTACTTTGAAATCAATATATAATTTGGAATTTGGAATATCTAAACTTTTACACCAAAGACCATACGGTCTTTGGTGTAAAAGTTTTATCATTTTGGTTAAATAATAAGTGTAAATTTACACTTATTATTTAACCAAAATGATGAAAGCTTCTTGTTGGTTTTCAGAGCTTTGTCTTTGGGGACTGCCAAAAGAATTTAAAACTATATTTTACAGTTCAAATCCATATAAGCTACAATATAATAGTTAAACATATCGCTCATGAGAAGCGTGACATGACTATGACACAAATTTCATGTTTTTTGTTCACCCAAAAAGTATACATATATACACAATATACATATAGCTCATGGCAAGCGTGACATGAATATGATACAAATTTCATGTTTTTGTTCACCCAAAAAGTATACGTATATACACAATACACATATAGCTCATGGGAAGCGCGACATGACTATAACACAAATTTCATGTTTTTTGTTCACCCAAAAAGTATACGTATATACACAATATACATATAGCTCATGGGAAGCGTGACATGACTATGACACAAATTTCATGTTTTTTATTCACCCAAAAAGTATACGTATATACACAATATACATATGTATAGCTCATGGGAAGCGTGACATGACTATGACACAAATTTCATGTTTTTTGTTCACCCAAAAAGAATACGTATATACACAATATACATATGTATAGCTCATGGGAAGCGTGACATGACTATGACACATATTTTTTGTTCACCCAAAAAGAATACGTATATACACAATATACATATAGCTCATGGGAAGCTTGACATGACTATGACACAAATTTCATGTTTTTTGTTCACCCAAAAAGTATACGTATATACACAATATACATATTTATAGCTCATGGGAAGCATGACATGACTATGACACATATTACATGTTTTTTGTTCACTCAAAAAGTATACGTATATTCACAATATACATATAGCTCATGGGAAGCGTGACATGACTATGACACAAATTTCATGTCTTTTGTTCACCCAAAAAGTATACGTATATAGACAATATACATATAGCTCATGGGAAGCGTGACATGACTATGACACAAATTTCATGTTTTTTGTTCACCCAAAAAGTATACGTATATTCACAATATACATATAGCTCATGGGAAGCGTGACTTGACTATGACACAAATTTCATGTTTTTTGTTCACCCAAAAAGTATACGTATAAAAACAATATACGTATAGCTCATGGGAAGCGTGACATGACTATGACACATATTACATGTTTTTTGTTCACTCAAAAAGTATACGTATATTCACAATATACATATAGCTCATGGGAAGCGTGACATGACTATGACACAAATTTCATGTTTTTTGTTCACACAAAAAGTATACGTATGTACACAATATACATAGTATAGCTCATTGGAAGCGTGACATGACTATGACACAAATTTCACGTTTTTTGTTCACCCAAAAAGAATACGTATATACACAATATACATATAGCTCATGGGAAGCGTGACATGACTATGACACAAATTTCATGTTTTTTGTTCACCCAGAAAGTATGCGTATTTACACAATATACATATAGCTCATGGGAAGCGTGACATGACTGTGACACAAATTTCATGTGTTTTGTTCACCCAAAAAGTATACGTATTTACACAATATACATATAGCTCATGGGAAGCGTGACATGACTGTGACACAAATTTCATGTGTTTTGTTCACCCAAAAAGTATACGTATTTACACAATATACATATAGCTCATGGGAAGCGTGACATGACTGTGACACAAATTTCATGTGTTTTGTTCACCCAAAAAGTATACGTATTTACACAATATACATATAGCTCATGGGAAGCGTGACATGACTGTGACACAAATTTCATGTGTTTTGTTCACCCAAAAAGTATACGTATTTACACAATATACATATAGCTCATGGGAAGCGTGACATGACTGTGACACAAATTTCATGTGTTTTGTTCACCCAAAAAGTATACGTATTTACACAATATACATATAGCTCATGGGAAGCGTGACATGACTGTGACACAAATTTCATGTGTTTTGTTCACCCAAAAAGTATACGTATTTACACAATATACATATAGCTCATGGGAAGCGTGACATGACTGTGACACAAATTTCATGTGTTTTGTTCACCCAAAAAGTATACGTATTTACACAATATACATATAGCTCATGGGAAGCGTGACATGACTGTGACACAAATTTCATGTGTTTTGTTCACCCAAAAAGTATACGTATTTACACAATATACATATAGCTCGCCAGCAAACTTACCTCTTTGCCGAATGACTAAATTATACAACGAATGCAGTGACAGGGTTGATATCCACCACGTTTCATTAGGATTATTTCGGAAAATTATCAATAGTTGTTAAGGTTTTAGTTACACATAAAAACAAAATTGTATAATATAATATGTTTGTAAAAGTAGCTCATTAAATTTTGAATGTAGTGTTTACCTATAAGTAACTAGACATTTAGATCTTAAATATTGTGTTATTTTTAAAGATTAATGTTAATTTTTAAGTTGTTGGTGAACCAAATAAATAAATATACCTCATGGGAAGCGTGACGTGACGATGGCGCGAGTTCCATGCCAACCAAATATTATGGATAAAGTACACCCAACATAGAACAAATAATCGTACTCATCACACAAAGACTTGTCCTGGGTGGGGATCGAACGCACGATAACTGGCTTAGCAGTCAAGTTCACTAACCGCTAAGCCAACTGGCCAGTCTTTAACGTATGCGTGTATATTACAAAATTTATAGTAAATTTGATTAATCAACTTTTGTTTGACAGTGTTTTGTTTACAGACTTTTTATAGCATTCTTTTCAACCTTATACATATACAACATGTAACATAATTAACGCATACCCTCAGACACCCCAATTAGAATATTATGTTGCAATCATAATACATACACTGAATTTTTAATTTTACATGTATATGCATTGTTATTTACTAAATTAGTTTCTTGGAATAAAGGCTATTTTTCTTTAGTTTTTATTGAATGATGGAATTTGTATGAATACAAATGAAACTGCAATTTTAAAAGTCTTATTATTTGACTTACGGTCCATTTCAATTTATTTTGACTGTATAGGGTTAATATGACAATTATTTCCGTAGTTTTAATTATGTTGGAAAAAAAATTATACCTATATTATAAATAGCTGTGCCCCGCGGTTTTACCCGCGTTAAACTTTATAAATTATCACAGCTCCTCCCCCGTAGATGATATTGTGATAATATGTAGCCTATATGTTGACCCGACTTCTAAGTAATATTCATGCAAAATTTGAAGTAAATCTATGCAGTACTTTTTGAGTTTAGCCCGGACATACATACAGACAAACAGACACACAGACAAAAATTCTACAAACTTAATTTTTGGCTTCGATGTCGACTTTAGATCACGCACCAAGTATCCTTTTAAAAAAATATTCAATTTACGGTTTTGACTTTCCTACGATTTTATTATATGTATAGATGATATAAATCGATTCAGTAAACGATTCTGAACAAACTATTTTCAGGATGTGCGTTAATTAAGTTACATGTTGTATATATAGAGTTTCAATATCTATCTACCTATCTAAACATATACTTGATGTTGTTGATATTTAGATAGGTAGATAGAAAGTTAAACTCTATATTGTATGTCAAAAAGGAATAACAAATTAATGGACTTAAAACGTTAAAGTATACAGAGAAAATATCCCGCGTATTAGTATATAGTGCATATGTTCAGTTATTTGAGTTATCTCTAGTTTCAAATGCTAAATACCTCTCATGAAAATAGGAAATATGGTAATTGGGAACACCCATTATCCCCCGATTAGCACTTATGAAAACAGGGTTATTAGCAATTAGCAATCAACGGCAAAATCTGGGGTTTCACATTAATCCTATAACATAGTACGTATGCTAATTGTAACATTTACTACGATTTATATATCTATCTAATTGGTATATTCCTGGAACGCAACACGTTATCGAGTTACTACAAAAACTAATAAGTATACTACGGATCTATGAATGTTTAAAACATAGGCCAGCCAGTGACCACAACACAACATGTTCATTTACAACACGGACTTATGTGTATACACAACACGAGCGTAGTTATATACTTATGTCCACAACATGAGCTTACTTCTGTTTTTAGCATGAGCCTATGTGTGTACAACATGTGACTTCATCACGAGCCTACATGTGTTCACAACTCGGGTATTCGTGTCTTCAAATCACGAGCTTACGCGCTTCTACAACACGGGCTTGAGTGTGTCACGGCATGAGCCCACGTGTACAACAACATAAGTCTATGTATTTCCACAACACCATGCTAAGTATGCTCACAACACAAACTTAAGTGTGTCAACTCGGTCCTACGTGAGTATATAACTGGGGCACATGTGTCTCCACATGACAAGCCAAGGTGTGTCTATAACACGGTTCTACGTGTGTCACGACGTGACCCTACATATGTCCACAGCACCAGGCTACGTATACTCACAACACAAACTTAAATGTGTCACCTCAGTCCTAAGTGAGTCTACAACTTAGGGCATACTTGTCTTCACATAACGAGCCTACATGTGTCTACATCATGGTCCTGCGTGTGTCAAGACGCGAGCTCACGTGTTTCAACAACATATGCCTACGTGTGTCCACAGCAACAAGCTACGTATGCTCACAACACAAACTTAAGTGTGTCACCTCAGTCCTAAGTGAGTCTCCAACTTAGGGCATACTTGTCTTCACATAACGAGCCTACATGTGTCTACATCATGGTCCTACGTGTGTCAAGACGCGAGCTCACGTGTTTCAACAACATAAGCTACGTATGCTCACAACACAAACTTGCGCGTGTCAATACGGTTCTATGTGAGTCTACAACTCGGGCATACGCGTTTCCTCATGATGGACTAACGTGTGTCAACAACACGGTCCTACGTGTGTCACGACAAGAGCCCACGTGTCACAACAACATAAGCTAACATGTGTCCACAATGTGCACGTGTGTCAATACGGTCCTACGTGAGTCTACAACTCCAGCATACGTGTCTCCACATGTCCTTCCTATTGTAACACTTTTTTTTATATAATACATTTTGTTTACCTTTGAAATGCCGGTTAACCAATTTCCTTGTATTTCCGTATGATATTGGTGACGAACACTATAAACCAACCTCTTATCATTACGTTATACATATTCACATTCAACTGGCACTTGTTTTTGTATTACTTATTTAGATATCATTAAATTCATTCACTTTGTTATGGTAAACATTGCTATGAAAACATCCATGATGACAGATCGTATCAGCGACATCTAGTGTTGTTCATTCCATACTTAATCGATTTCTTATTTCACATTCTTATTCAAAATTATTAATTACTAACTTCTATTTCATTTCAATTCCTTCCATCTGCAATTTTTTTAGACTAGCTAGGTTGCATTTTTAAATAAGAATCTCAAAATATTAAATTTAGTAAGTTTTTGTATGTTTAGTATGTTTTTATCGTGTGAACGGAGGCGGAAGAGCTGTCTAGAATGATGTGGCCATTTTGACGTTTTTTTTTTCTCTGAGCGGTGTCTGGACGAAGTCGTGTCTTTTATTTTGCGGTAAAAAGTGGTTGTGGCTGTGGTGAGGTGTTTTCCGTTGTCGTTACGAGGTGTGCCTAGTTCCTCGTGGAACGTGGCGTTTATTAGAAAACGCCTCCAGGTGGATGGACACACGAGGAGCACCGGACACACACACAACAAACACCAGAGCGCCACGTTCCACAAGGAACTAGGCACACCTCATAACGACAACGGAAAACACCTCACCACAGCCACAACCACTTTTTACCGCAAAATAAAAGACACGACTTCGTCCAAACACCGCTCAGAGAAAAAAAAACGTCAAAATGGCGTTTTTTTTTTCTCTGAGCGGAAGGCGTTTTCTAATAAGTGTTTGTGAGCTGTGTGTGCTGTGCTTTTGAGCTGTGTGTGCTGTGCTTGGGTCTGGCTATCGATCGGACAGGATCGAAGCTAGCTGTCGCCTCCGACCAGGAGGTGTACAGTACGGGTGTACTATAAGGGTGAACAGCCCTGGCTGTCACTGGCCCTGGTGTTCTGCGGGGTGACCTGATACGGCCGGCTGGGCAGTGGTCGTCACCTAACCTAAGTTTTTTTTCTTCTCTAACTTTGTTTTATAAAACCCTTAAACCAGCCGAGCGGATCAACAAACCTCCCACTATTGTTTTTTGGTTCTTAATAAGTATAAATTAAGAGTTATTTTGCTTCTATAACTTTAATTTCTAAAAATAAATTAATGTGTACCATATGGTGGTTTTTTATTATTTAAAACTAAAACTAGTTACACTATAACATGGTAATACGTGTGTCACAAGCCCATGTGTACCAACAACATAAGTCTACGTGTTCACGAGCCCATGTGTAACGACATAAGTCTACGTGTTCACGAAACCGGGCTACTTATGTATGCTCACAATACAAATTCAAGTGTGTCAACATGGTCCTACGAATGACAACACGGTCCTACGTATGTCCGTAGCATGCATTTACTTATGCTCTTAGGAGAATAGTGTCCATATTTGACAGTTCAAAAATCCCTTTACTTTCGTTAGATATACGACTATTCCTGTAACGGAATGTAAAACTATTCCTATCAAGTATAATAATTTCAATACCCAATATATTAACTGAAAGTATTTAAGCACAATGGATTAACGATTTCTTTTTTGTTGTGTTTATTGTAGTCCTCGAAAAGTGTTTAGCACGAACAAAATTTAACTACTAAAGTCGATTTCGGAATAACATCAGGAGTCCTAATTTTTGCAGTATGTTCAAATCAAACGAATAAGAGGATATAAAAATACTACCTCTACTCTTTTTTACACCTGATTTTCCTCAGAGTGACATCCTCTCTACATTTTTGTTTGCAATTCTATATAATAGAACTGTAATAACAAAGAGTTCAAATTACCGGTTCATATCTTGTAGACGATCTGCAATTACAATTCCGAACCCGTGATGACGCTTCATCTGCACTTAACTGCCATAATTCAAGATTTGGACATTAGCCGCTTTGAACGTGGTTATTCGACATCCTAATAATTCTCGTGAAATTTCAACATATTACTATAGGTAGTAGTCACTTCCGAATCGGGTTTGGGTTCTCAACTTTCTCACCAGAAACTCTTGAAGGCGTATGAATGAATGAACTCTTTATTTGCGAGAATACAGGTTACATTTATGGTATTACATTTTCGTTTCACTATATTCGACAGAATACGTCGTGCAAATATTTAAAGTAATACATTAAATTTTTTTGACTTACATTGAAATTGTTAGTAATTATTTAATTTGTTATTAGTAGTTAATACATGATTGAATCCAAACAATAAGTAAAAATAAGATTTAAAAACAGTGTTAATTATTAGAGATTAGAAAATGCCAAATAAAATTTCAATGTCAAAATATTTAGGCTAATTACATATTTATTTGAATTTATATTTAATGTATATATGTATAATGTCGGTTAACATTAGAAAATTTTCTCATCAGAATGACATTTAAGCCACACTAATTGTAAAAACTCCTTCTTCTCGAGTGGGCTATGTTAGAGTCATCCAGTAGGCATTTAATATTAATTTATTTATTTTTACTACAATTATTAAAATTTCAAGTCAGATCATATTGTAATTATATAGGATACATTTATAAACAATGTTAATTTGATGTAATACTATGGACTTTTAAGTCTGAAATAAAGATTATTATTATTATTAATAAGGCTTGACGAGTCTACTATTAACTAGGGCCAGACCGACAGCTTAACAAAGAGACGTTTAGAAAATATGTATGTCACTTAGGCGGCCACCCATCTTCAAATAATAAATAAAATAAAAAATAAATAAATGGTTTGGCCATTTAGAGAGGATGAATGAAAGAAGATTGACAAAAGAAGTATACCTGGCCTGTGTGAATGGTACAACCGGAAGGGAAAGACCTCGTAGAACATTATCTGATCAAATCGGAGACGTACTTAAGAAAGGTCAGGCCAGAAGTACCCTAAACCGGCGAGCATGTATAAAGAATATAATGTCAGTAAACGAAGCGAAAGAGATATGCAAGGATCTTGACAAATGGAAGTCCGTTTTCTCTGCCTACCCATTTGGGAAACAGGCATGAGTCTATGTATGTATGTATGTAAAAAATAAATAAATACCTTCTGGAGAAATACCTTCCTAAAAGATTTCCACAATGGGGTTGTGTCTATCATCTGGAGGGGGCCTTTTCGCATCGCCTTATTGGCGAACGCAATACGATGGTCATAGTTGACAGGAAGACATTGTCACCATCCTGTGGGATATATTTGATGAGATAGGGTAGTGAATATTCTTTGCCGTCAACTTGTTAACAATTACTAGCCAAATTTGGCTAGTCCTAAGTGCGCTACTACATTAGACTACGTTGATAACTTTCTCAAGCAATTCATTTCAGTTTTATAATATGTTCCAACATATAAAAGAAAATGAGTGATTATGATTTTAAAATTTTCAACTGATTTACGCTATTCATTGTAGGAAATTCTAATTTAATTTAGCATGAGACCTAGTTCGTTTCTGGGCAAAATGCCCGCAGGCGACGCTTGCGATTTTTATTACTTATTTTTAACAATGTAAATATATCCTAATTTCAGTATACGCCGCATTGGAAATTAGTCACTGATCACTAATATGCGCTTGCCAAGTGTAGGTAATGTTGTTGGTATTTCCTCTTGTACCGCGTCCGGTTAATACAAGTCTTTGATGAGTTTGATGATTGACGACACGTAAATATTGAGAAAATTCTTAGAATAAGAATACCTATCTTAAAATATTTTTTATGTTTTAAATGAGTTACTATGGATTGTACACTTTTTTTATGATTCTAAGCCAAGAAATTTGTCAATGTTTTGAGGGTGACTTTAAAAACATGGAATTCACGGACACAAAGTATACTCAGACTCGGGACAATTAGACATGGGTCATACAATTAGTTGTTATGTGCGGAAACTAACTCGAAACACCAGGCTGCTGAGGTGACCACCTCCAACACAACACCATAAGTTCAGTCTAAACTCTCCAAATCATTTTTTTTATCAATCGTTATACAAAAAATATATGGATCTTAAACTAGGCGTAACATAAACTCATTAGAATTTTATCTGTACACCAAGTCGTCGACATTGGCTTACATCTAAATCTATTACTAATATTACAAGTTTATTGTACAAACAATATAATAAATCGGTGGCTTGTTAATTTGTGCCGTGCAGCCACAGAACAAAAGAGCTGAAAATAAAAAAACTGAAATATGAATAATAACAATTAAATGTAATGGTTTTTTTCGATCCCTGGGAATTGGAACACACCCCGATGGTTGAAAGCCACCACATAAGTAGGTTTTATCTTTGAAACCCCTACTACTGGGTTGAGTTAAATGGTAGTAACATTGGAGTGAATTGAGCGAATAAAAGCAGTGTGCCCTGCATACCGTTATTTTTCACTCTACGAGCAGCTAGAGCAAGGAAGTGCATACTTTCACCGTACATGCTGCAGACTTCTGCCGAAAGACATCCACTGTTGGACAAAGGCCCCCCATAAGATTTCCACAATAGAGTTATGTCCATCATTTGAATGGATATTACATAATTTCCACGCTTGGCAGGCGGTTTGGGGATCACAGTGTGATGGTCATATAATAGTACACAGAGAGACGTTGCTACTCGTTCTTTGTGAGATGTTCCCTCGGGACGATTTCTATGAGATTATGATTTCGGGATGAGATAGAGTGGCGATATTCTATGCCTCAGTCACACAGCAACTTAGCAGTTTAGGGGCTCATTAATCGCCCAATATATATATATTGGGCGATTAATGAGCCCCTCAATGAAAACAGTCACTTTCCAATTTTTATTGGTATGACTTTAACCACTATAGGATAACAATATACTTATTAATTATTGACAATATTTCAGACTAAAATAAAACAGTCAAATAGAATATTGATTTAGATTATAAAATAAAGTAAAAAAGGAGTTCATTCACGTAGACTTTCAAAAAGCGCTTGTAAATAGAACATGTTTGTAGTAATATAGTTGTATACATTATTATTTCTAGTAACATAGATATTTAGGTACACGGATTGCATTTGTAAAATTTATAAAATTTATTTTATTATAGCAATTATATTTAGCTTGTATTAAAAGACTACACATATAGAGGTAAAATGAAAACATCTGGGGGACAATGTCACACAGGTCATCCTAGTCCCAAACTAAGCAAAGCTTGTACTATGGGTACCAGGCGACGATATACGTACTTATATAGATAGATAAATACTTATATACATAGAAAACATCCATGACTCAGAAACAAATATTCGTGCTCATCACACAAATATTTGCATTTACCGGGATTCGAACCCAGGACCACCAGCTTCGTAGGCAGGATCACTACCAACTAGGCTACGGTGACCGTCAAAAAAATCACATCAGAAACATCGTGAGTGCTTCTAACAAGTTATAATTGATATTTATTTTATTTGCAACTAAACAGAATTTTCAGTGCTTTTATGTTTTACAAAACTAGAATTGTGAATAGCAAACGTTCAAGCTAGTTGGAGCCTCTCATTTGGGTCACATTGGATTCGGTAGTAGACTTTAAGCGCGACAGTCGTTATACAAACAATATTTGCTCTAATAATAACTTCCACCAAAATTTAAATAAATCTAAATGTGTATATAATGTATTAATAACAGCTGGCGATGTCCACTGCTGGACAAAAGACTCCCCCACGAATCATCTTTGGGGGATATGCCATAATTATGGTCATAGTACTCAGAAGGAAGCTGCTGCCCGTCCTCTGGTAGACATTCCCTCGGGTCGACTTCTACTCCCCCCACGGGATGAGATGTGGTGATGATATTCTGATATTTATCGCCGTCAACACAGCATATAGATATATAATATTTAGCTGTGCCCCGCGATTCCACCCGCGTTAATTTTTTAAAATTATCACAGTCCCTCCCCCATAGGTGATAGCGTGATAATATATAGCCTATATGGTGACCCGACCTCTTAGTAATATTCATGTAAAGTTTGAAATAAATCCATGCTGTACTTTATGAGTTTAGCCCGGACATACATACAGACAAACAGACACACAGACAAAAATTCTAAAAACTATATTTTTTGGCTTCGATATCGATTGTAGATCACGCTACAAGTATCTTTTTTTATTAAATATTCTATGTACAGTTTTGACGTTCCTACGATTTTATTATATGTATAGATTAATATAGAATAATTAATTATTAATAACGCCCCCTTCACTCGAGACACTATGACGGGTGGTCAGTATATAAATGGTTCACGGGATCTCACTTCTTCTATATTTTTTGTAATTTTTCTATGTATAGTTGAAAATAACACGCCATAAAATTAAACTAAAATCTGATTTGATAATCGCTTAATAGCCCATTCAAATTATAATTGTATTTCATCTGATATTGCTTGAAATTCCATTTGGCGCTTTCAAAAATATTTTAAAAATTTATAAGAATGCAAATTACCAACTTAATGTAAAGTTTCAAGTTACAAACATAAGTTAGTTATGAGGCTGTGACAGTCCGACAGAGTGACTGATTCACACCATAACCTTTTTACCATTTCTTTTTAAATTAAGACTATGATATAAACAGTATCATAATAGACATGTAATTATGTCCCTGCATTAAAAAAATGCAGAATATATATTTTAGGTGTAAAGAAGAAATGGCGAGCAAAATGAGTGCATACTTACTGATAAACTGCCTTCATTGAACAGTGAACTAGGAAGCTATCGTCGAGAGATTTCAGTGCTAAAACGAGCTAACATTTTCATTCTTTGAGAAAAAGTCAACTCGTTAAAGAGATGTGAAGTTCGATAGTAGATCATTAGCCTCTATATTTCTTGAGTGAAGCAAAAAGTTATGTAGAGATTCAAAAGTAGAAAAGTCTTTTTAAAAACTTCCTACTTACTTACTTCGTACTTTTATATGCGAAAATATTAATAATAAATAACTTGGGATAACTCAAAATACAAAAATTATTTATTTCTCTTCACATACAGTGATAATTCCATGCAGTTACATAATAAACATGTGGATACATTTTGTTTGCGAGAGACTGGTGTCTGAACTAGGCAAGCCTGTACTACAGGTCACCAGGATCTCCCCTGACGGCGTTGACACATATATGTATAAAATTAATTTAGCTAAATGTTTTGAAAAGAATGGTCAAATTAGTAAAGTTGTATTGTCTGGAAAGAGTTGTGTTGTGTTGTGTTTGGGTGTGTTGTGAGTGTGTGTGTTGTGTGTATTTGCGTATGGGTTTGTGAGTGAGAATGATCAGGCATGTAAGAACGGAATAGCCCATAGTATACGATTTATACTTAGTCTAAACTGGATGAGTTAGGAGTGTTTCCGTGGAATGATAGTTTAGGCTTAGTAGCCATTTTTTTAATATGAGGGTGCAGGTTTTTTTTTTTACTGCACTACACTGCTATCTGATCCCAAACTAAGCAGAACCTGTACTAAGCAACCAGACAACTGATATATATTTATATATTTCTATTAATATAGTATACTTATATATATTTCTAAATACATACTTATTACGTAACAGCGAAAGTTGACAGCAGATAATATGGTCTTGAACTCAAACCCGAGTTAGGCAACATTCTCAGGACCAGCCCGGAGTCAGGTAGTAGGCATTAACACATCCCTGTGTCTCGAAGCACATAATAACTATGGCACTAAACCTAGACCGGGTGAAGTGCTCATCTATCTTGTCAGCTAGTAAGGGAATAGACAGTGTAAGCGTATGGTGTTCCATGTCCATGGAGATTAGGCAGATGAAATTAGATTACAGAAGGTCATTATTATAAAACAAATAGTTAAATATATTGTTTACTAGCTGTGCCCCGCGGTTTCACCCGCATTAATTTTTATAAATTATAGCCATAATATATATGTGTTATTCGGATATATAAGCTATAATACCACATAGTTTCATCTAAATCGGTTTAGTAGTTTTTGCGTGAAAGAGTGACAAACATCCATCCATACTCACATACTCACAAACTTTTGCATTTATAATATTAGTAGGATGAATGAGTCATAGAGAGTACAGACTAGTTTAGTCCCAGAGAATCGTTCCTTTAGTGTTAATGTGTTATAGATTGCATGAAAGAAATCGTAGCTTGTTTTTTTGAGATAGTAGTGCTATTTATTAAAGACTTGACGCCGTCTTATTGTTGAGTTAGCTTTGAATTACAGAACATACGGATGGATGGACACACCAAATTAAAGACTAAACTGACTAGACTGACCTGACCTGATCTGTTGGTCTAGTTATTAGTGATCATGACTGCTAAGTCAGAGTTCGATCGAGAACGATATTTGTTCTGGATCTGTGTATAGGCTCTGCCTAGTATAGTATCACATAACAGTGTGTTAATATAATGAAATATAGTAACGGGTGACTCACGTTATTAATTTTATGTCGCATTCGGCAAACCGTTTCAACTTCTTCTGGAAGTCTTCTTCAGGGCGAATGCGACCCGCACGACGTTGCGCGCTCGGCTCGTTGCGACAGGGCGGGTGGGTGCGTTCGGGTGGGAATTCCTATGTGTATCTGCGAATCATCGTTGTCAGCGTCTAGTTGGGGAACACACAGAGCTGTGTGGTATGAGCTGATGATCTCGGTGTTTAGGGTGAGACTGTCATCAACGTATTGGTACTAACACATAACTTTGTGTTAGTACCAATTTCCACGTAGCAGGAATGGGCCAGCCGCTATCATGGTTGCAGTTTGGACGTCTGCTTATTTCTATGGCCCACGTACCTTAGCGGAAGTGCGGACACTATTGACATCATAGAAGACCAGGTATACCTACTGAGTACATGAACATCGCCAGTTTTTGTCTTAAAAGTGGCTTTTGCACCTGGCAAGGTGGTGTTAGCTATCCCAAGATAAATAAAAGCATTGAAATGACTTGTTTTGTAATAATTAATTAAATATTACAAAACTATAATAAATAATATAAATACTAGGAATAAAAACAAACTTGCCATGCCAGGCTTTAGAGTAAGCAAAACTAATAAATCATTTTTAGGAAATTGTATTAGGTTTTATAACAAGCTTCCTACTCAAATTACTGATCTGCCTGACACACGTTTTAAAACACATATTAAACGTATACTTATGGCTAGGGGTTATTACACCACTAAAGAGTACATCGGTGACAAAGACGTTTGGCTCTCACTTTCTACCTGCACATTGCTCGCTGGAGATCTTGTAGCCATATAGACATGACCGATCTGCTGTGTTACGTGAACTATCTGTAAATTATTGCTATCATATACTTAATTTAAAATTATTGACTCTGTCACAAAATGAATAATGTTATTGTTTCGAAGTTTTTCTTTTGTAAACCTAAATATAATCTAAAATAATAAGCATTCAGACAACCGATCGAGCATATATTGTGTTTGCTTACTAAATAATTACTCTAATTGGACCAAATCCCGTGTTCATGCCCGCTTGAGTATGTTTCGCCGGACCGTCTCAACTGGGTCGTGTTGAAACCGGTAGTAGATGAACCCACTGAGTTTGTTTCGCTGGGTCTTCTCAGTTGGGGCGCATTGGATCCGGTGGTAGCATTAAAGCGCGACCGTCGTTATTAACACAAGGTCCGTCATAATAATAATACCTTTAATATAGACAGAACCATTGACAATATGTAGTAAAAATATTAGACTTATACTAGATTATTAAACATAATTTCTTGACAATAACTTGATACGAGCTAGCTAAATATCATTGCTATAATAAAATAAATTTTATAAATGTTTTCATACAATATGTACCTAAATATCTATGTTACTAGAAATAATAATGTATACAACTATATTACTACAAACATGTTCTGACTATTTACAAGCGCTTTTTTAAAGTCTACGTGAATAAAAACCTTTTTTATTTTATTTAATAAATACTAAATAAAAGTGGCTTTTTCACCTGGCATGGTGGTTGACTCTCATGACATTTAACTCTTTGACATATTACTTTTTTTTTAACCATAATTATGACATTAAACTTGGTGCCACTAAATATGATATTTTAATATATTGAATGATAGATAGATTTGATAATAATGTAATTCCAGAGTACAAAATTATGTAATATAAAATAGTAAACAGTAGTAAACAGTAAATTATTGTTTAGATTATATAATATCAAAGCAAACGTGTACGCCTTTTTGGCAGATTTTTGAGGAACTATGTTTAGTTTAAGACCCTGTATTACCAAAAATCACACGAATAAATGAGTTTGAGTTTGAGTTATTTTTTGTTAGTTATCCCAAGATAAATAAAATCATTGTAATGACTTGTTTTGTAATAATTAATTAAATCAATACTAAATCAAAGGCAATGTTCTTTTTCGTCATTATTTCCGATACTAATTAAGTTCGCAAATAGGATGTTTGTATGGACCCCGCAATACACGGATTTACGTGTGTTTGAAATCGACCTCGATTATCTGTTTAAAAATGTGACAACAATTATTTGTCAAATTTTTAAACAGATAATCGTGTGTTTGTGTAACATAGAACAGTGTTTTTCATAATCACAATCACAATTTAAGATGCATATGGGACTATACAGAAAACATTTCCCATTAATAAAAAAACAATAATCAAATCAAAATGGGTTCACAAACAACGGAGAAATCGCGTAACATACATACATAAGAACAAGCAATTAATATGACAACCTCTTCTTTTCAAGTTGGTTAAAAAATAAAGTAAAACGTGTAATAGAATTTGAGGCTGCATTTCATACTTGACTTAAAACGACTTTTAGCGTACCAAAACTTAAAGTTAACGTTTAAATATAATACTTTTACAAAAAGTTCAGTGATCCTATTCTCTTATCAAATTATGCTACAAACACATCATTGAGATTTGATTTGTAAATCATATATGACACATTTATGCGAAGTCTACATTAACTGGCCATTTATTAAATCTGTAATACACGGTGTTTCACAAATTATAAAGTAATTTATAAAACTGACACACTCATAGCCTAAGCTCACGATAAAAACGTTATTTTATTATAAATTACTTTTCATAATTTATTATTTTTATAAAAATAATATTTGATGATAGGTGTAGTGATAGTGTAGCAGATATATATTATTTTAGATCACAGCAATAATGTATCACTTTATCGTGGGATTTTTCCACAATTTGAGTAATCTTAAATTTTTTTTTAAGTCGTTTATTCATATTTTTATGACCATTACAATTTTTCTGTTTAATTTGGCCATCATAACGTTGAAATTAAAGCAGGAATATATAGCTCTACAACCCCATTCGTAACCTTTGGGCAATCAAAGCGCACCTTGCCTAGTTATCGAACATTATGACTATAACATATCGCCACGTTCTAGCATAAAAAACAACAAACGACACTTTCCTGCTAACAAGATAAACTTTTCAACCTATTCACAGACCAATAAAGATAATAAATTATGAGATTAAACTCGTATTTTTTATATAAAAAGAAATATTGCTACACGTCTAATTAACTTGTTATATGTGCTGAGATGTTTGTGATATACTTCAAAGTTACGCGTCAACGCACGTGTGTTTGATTTCAGACCGGCTTATTTTTCTTTTAAAATTAGCGTTACCGTTCTCCGTGGTGTCTTTTCTCGTCAGTAACACAGTGTAACAAAACGCTTGTCAGTTCCGACAGTTCCGACAATTTTCATAATCATATTCCTGAACGTGACGTTGCGGCGTCCGTCACTTGTCCGTCGACAGACAACGCACTGACAAGTTACGACACTCATTGACTTTGACGCAGATAAAAAGCCTAAGAAAACCCCTCAACAAAAATTATGAACCCATTTTCTTTTACGATAATAAATATTCAAATGTCGAACTCAATATTTATTGCCGTTTTTATAGTTTGTACTGTAACTAAAGATGTTATTTTAGTAAATAAATTTAAAACGCATCGAGAGCGCGTCGAGAGCGCGTCAAAACCGTTCTCACGATCATCATAAAACGTAACATATCTCTATTATTCTTGGAGCCCTTCCAATGTGTAACTATTATACGTACTTACAAGTCGATTTGTTTAATATCGGCTGCATCAAATCATTGCTTTCGATGCATCATCAGTAGTAATCTAAGTACTACCTAAAGGGTGATGAGGTGATGTTAATGAAGGTGATGGTGTGAGCGAGCGCGGCCGGTGCCGCAAGACGTTTCATCAGCTGACCTAATAACTTCAAATATTATGATGTTAATGTAGGCAGTGGCGGGCGCGTTGCACGCGCGTGCCGCACGCCCAACTTAAGTTTATAAATAGAATGCACATCGCCCTGTATGTATTTAACGTAAGGAGCTTTTTCAGCGAGGCGGGCCAGTCGCCGCGAACGTTGGAGCGCGCCGCCCGCGCCAGCCCGCCGCCCGTAGCGGCGAACGCAACTTTTGGACACGGACGCGAACTTTTTTGTATCGAATTTTGAAAGTTTTTCGATATAGTAAGTGGGTGCGGCGGTGCAGTGCGGGCCCCCGAGCGGCCGAGTGCGTGCGCGAGCGCGGTGACCGCTGTCGCCGATCGCCTCGCGCGTAACCGTGTTTCAAAAATAAAACGTTGCCGATTCGAAACCGGAGCACCCCGAAGGTTAATGACAAAATAAAAAGCATGCATTAAAATTGTGTGTCAGAAAACTCTGGGCGTCCGACAACCTGGATCCGTTGGCCGACCGACACGTGAGTCGCGATACATTTCGCTATGACGATATATTGACGTTTCTCTTGTTAGAGATTGTTTTATTAAACTTTATTCGAGCCGACCGATGTATTTACATAGCGATAAATCATTCCCATGGCTCGGCCACGGTTTGTGCAAGGTATTTGTACAAGTGAACTGAAATTAGAGTAGTCGTTCTAATGAACTCTCGCTGTGCTTTCACCGGCGGGAGTTTTGCAACTAATCAAGGTGTTCGTTAGTATTTGTTTACAATACACTCGTTTTGCAATACACAACACATGCTTATAAATTAATAAGATGTACAATGCCTTCTCTTACAATTTAATTGCTCTAATTAACTCTACGTGGAGTATCAATGTTTATGAATGCACGCAACTCTACATAATTATTTTCAGTACTTTAAACTTACCTTTAGGAAAAGAAGATATATTGAAAACAGGAATTACTTATTTTCTTCACTGTACAAAAGTATGGACATCACATATAAACGTATGAAAATTTAATATACCTACTGCCTACTTTTATTTGACTTATATATTCCTATCTTTTCCATTCTCAGGTAGAAAATATTTGACGATTAAAAATTAATTTGGACAGATTTTCTATTTTAATCTGTAAGGTTTGAATTTTTTTATTTTAAATAGGTTTAGGGTTTGAACTCTGTAGACATTTGTTGAATTGGAAGTTAGAAATTTACAAAAATGTGAATATTAAGACGTTTTCTGACGGATGTAATTAGAATGATGGGAACCGACATTAGAAATTCAGAATTATTACGGTAAACGTAAAAAAAAAGAAATACTTTCTTTCAGTTCGTAAAATTGTCAGTCAAAACTTTGCTGACGCGAACAAACATATCATTCTTATTTCAACGTTTTTTTTATTCATATTTATCTTCATACAACACCGATTACCAATAGAAGACGTGGATGGATTGTTAGAAAAAGAAAAACGAAGCTCGCACTAGCATGAAATTATTGAAATAATGAAATCTATTAAACACGTGGGTGTTTAAATACATTTGTACCTGTCAAGCTCACAATGTAGTACATAAACATAGACAAATACAATATTAAAGTAACGAGAAACAGAAATTATGAACAAATCCGTCCATGCGGTCTGTTTTATCACATCAAATTATGAGAAATCTTTAAATAAATAACAAACAACAAGTTACTTAACTACTATTTTCAAATTAAAATTATGTAGTATACATTAAAAAAGTAAGACACCGAGCAGTTGGCGAACGCAGAAGGAGGAAGGAGAACCAGTTGCTTAACATAAGGGACAAATACCTGAGGGCACTCTTATGGGGTTCGGGCTCAGGATGCCACTATATATAAAACCGGCCAAGTGCGAGTCGGACTCGCGCACGAAGGGTTCCGTAAAATTATGTATAAACACGAGCCAAACATTTACGTTTGTTGTATGGGAGCCCCCTTAAATATTTGATTTTTAGTATTTGTTGTTATAGCGGCAACAGAAATACACCATCTGTGAAAATTTCAACTGTCTAATTACTACGGTTCATGAGATACAACCTAGTGACTGACGGACAGACAAACAGCGAAATCTTAGTAATAGGGTCTCGTTTCACCCTTTGTGTACGGAATTCTAAAAAAGGGTCAACACAAAACACACCTAGTGTCAGAAAAATAACTTATGGGTCACATCTCTGGTCTAGTCTGGTGTCATGTGGGGATCGAACTTGAAACCACGAGAGCGCTGTCATAGTAGAGGAACCTTATCCACAGCGCCAGAAGTACACGCAAAGAAACGAAGGTTGAACATGAATAAAAATTTTCAGATATATTTTTTTAATGATTTTTATATTAAATATAAATTTAAGTGCGAATTGAACCCACGAATCACCGGGTATTCTCTCCATGTGCGTGCGTGGTGTTTAGACTGGTCTTTATAAAATCCATTCTACATTATCTATTTATTATTTCGGTATTTCCGATCCGGTATGCCATGGTAACCTTCAAGAAGCGAGCCTATTCTTTTCTTAAAGGCCGGCAACGCACTTGCGGCTCCTATGGTGCTGCGAGTGTCCATGGGCGGTGGTGATCACTAACCATCAGGTGACCCACTTGCTCGTTTGCCATCCTATTTTTAAAAAGAAAAAACTAAACGCAATTAAAACGATTTTAACGCCATCTCTTACCAAAACCAACACGGCCAACACGGCTGGAATGCCAACATTCAGATTAGAAACATTACCAATTTAATGCTAATTGCCCAATCCAACAACAAAAACTGAAATCAATTCCACGTTCTTCTTAACATCGGCCTTTAATAAAACCTTCAGGTGATTTACCAAGACAAGTTGCGAAAGCATATCTCTGTGCTCGTAGTTCATCGCACCAGGCATTTGGACAATGTTGACCCAATATCGGCCAGATTCGGCCAACAATGTACAGACGCCAGCACATCAACCTACCCCAATCTGTCGAATTTCCCCAATTGAAAGTGAACCTTATGCTTATGTGATAAAGTTGAAAATCTATAAAAGAAATTTGACAGATTGGAGTAGCTTGATGTGCTGGCGTCTGTACCTATATGTAATCGGCTCATGGCTTTTTATATTAACTAATTTTATAATGAACGCGTGCTACAACGATTTATATTAGAGGTGTTGTGGGAGATTATTATTTTAGTGATATACCGTTGTTTATATGAATTGATGATAAAACTGTTTGTTTTAAGAAAAGTATGACTCATTTGAGTTGTATTTTGTTGGGAACTCTTTGCAGACACAATAAAATGTTCTGTAGAAGTTATTAGTGAGTTTTGTACTGAAGATATAATGAAACTAGCCGTGTCCCGCGGTTTGTCCCGCGTTTAACTGTATAAAGTATATCCTATGTATTATTCGGATATATAAGCTATATTGCTATAAAGTTTCGTCGGAAATAATTTCGTCGTTTTTGAGTTGAAAGAGTAACAAACAACATAAATCCATACTCACAAACACTCGCATTTATAATATCACTAGCTGTACCCCGCGGGTTCACCCACGTTAAATTTTATAAATTATAGTCTATGTGTAAGTAAGTTTTATTATATTATTATTAAATCTGACGTTTGACGTTGACGTTCGGCCTGAAGATGGTCTTTTGAACACACTGAAACGATGGCTCAGTCAAACATAAAATTAATTGCGTACAAATATCTAAAAATTAACTACTTTTTAATACAGAACTCCTTTTTGGATATAATTTAAGTATTTGTTTTATACTTACACGGTTTAAAAATAAATAAATGGCACTAATAAACCAGCAAGTAATCGCCTATAAATCCAACTGTATTCATGCAGATGAAGTTATAGCATTCTCCCTGCAAATGGTCTCCTGAAGAAACTAAAACAATCCCAGTCAAACATAAAATAAATTGCGTAACACATATACAAAAATTACCTACTCCCGAACTCTGAACCCCTTATTGGATATAATTAAACCATTTTTATACTTACACGGTTTAAAAATAAATGAATGGCACTTAAAAACCGGCAAGTATTGTCCTATAAATCCAACTGTATTCATGCAGATGAAGCTTTAGCATTCTCCCTGAAGATGGTCTCCTGAAAACGCTGAAACGATGGCCGAGTTAAACATAGAATTAATTGCGTGAGTTTACCGTCATGTTTTTATTATTTCACAGCAGCGCAGAGACTCGTTAATCTCACATTTTGAATAAAAGAATACCGCATTTAAAAAACAAATAGATTTTAAAATTTTCTTTAAACTTTATGCATTTGCTCATTCTACGAGTATAAGATAGTCTTTGAAAAACAGTTTTACAATAGGTAGTAAAACGTTGCGTACATTCTGATGAAATCTATTTGAGATAATCTTGTTAAAAGCTTTTCAGCAAACTGTTTTTTAACTTAAAATTTCATGTACATAATTTCATTTTCAATTTTACAATTTCATTCTTCAGTGCATACGGAAAATATTTATGTAATATATTTGATCTAAATCCGTTATGCAGATACCTTTGTCAGAGTAAAAATAGTACAAGGGGGGTGCGAATAAAGTGAAACAATTATACATAAATAAATATCTTGTTACAACTAAGATACTGCCATCTGATCCCAAACAAGGCTAACCCTGTACTATGGCAATCCGACCACTGATAGACATAGTTATACATTTTAGAGATAAATAACAGCCAGACGCAGACCAAATAATCAGGCTCACCTACCAAAGATTTGCCCTGGACGGGGATCAAACCCACGACTTCTGGCTTAGTCAGGATCACTAAGCACTAGACTAACAGGCCAGTCTAATAGATACCTACATAATAAATATACAGGTAGATATACCTCTATTTGATTGCCACAATATTAAAACTGTTTACAAAAAACTTAATATCAAAAATAATTTCTAACCTAAATAATATACAACTTAGATCATATAGATAACATAGATACTTGCATATATTTATAGCAAGAATATGTCTGTTTTTTATTTATTTATTTTCTAATGGTGACAAATTAAACAATGTGCTGCTCTGTGAAACCAAGATTTATTTTTCTATAGAACAGATACACTAATCAATCAATATTTTGCTGTGTGAAGTTTGGTACAAAGAACAACATTTAATGTTTATTTGTGTTATTTGCCGACTCAAAATGACAGCCATTAAATCAAAAATCATAAAGCTGTTTTTTTCTTGTATAGCTGGCCAAGTCAACTCACCATAAAGGAATACAATACAATGTTGTAGGTATTTCTTTACTTATTTATATCATTTTAATGTTATTAGGCAGATTTTGCATATCAATACAAATATTATATCAAATTTGTATTTGTTTTACGCACCAATTCAGTAGATACCACACGTATCTACTACACTATATCTATGTCAGCACCCTAAATAATCACAATAATCAATCTGAATATTTCGCATAATATCGTTGCTGAAATCAAATTATTCATCATAAAATCATCGTACCATAGATAACGAGTCCAAATGATCATTCAGTGGCAGTAGTTACTTTGGCGGAATGAACGTTATCTTTGCTTCCACTTTCCCGCGGTTTTCGCTGTCACTCGTTAATGGCAGATGGCTAATGTTTGAAGCCATCTATTGACTGGCAAAAACATTGGATAAAATAAAATATAAAGGTTTTTATTCACGTAGACTTTAAAAAAGCGCTTTTAAAAAGTCAGAACATGTTTGTAGTAATACAGTTAAGTATACATAATATTTCTAATTACATATTATAGATATTAAGGTACCTACACAGATTGTTAAAACATTTATAAAATTTATTTTATAATAGTAATTATATTTAGCTGGCTTGTATTAAGATATTTATTTTATACAGTTTACATTCATATAGACTCACGCCTGTTTCCCAGAGGGGTAGGCAGAGACAACGGATTTCCATTTGTCACGATCTTTGCACACCTCTTTTGCCTCGTTTACTGCCATTATATTCTTCATACATGCTCCCCGGTTTAGGGTACTTCTGACCTGGCCCTTCTTAAGAACGTCTCCGATATGATAAGAAAATGTTCTACGAGGAATACAGTTGACATGACTGCGGTAAATCATTTAATTTAATAAATAAAATCAAATAAATAAAAAAGGTTTTATTCACGTAGACTTTAAAAAAGCGCCAGTAAATAGTCAGAACATATTTGTAGTAATATAATTAATTATACATACTTATTTCTAGTTACATAATTATTTAGGTACACGGATTGTATGAAAACATTTGTAAAATTTATTTTGTAATAGCAATGATATTTAGCTAGCTTGTATTAAGTTATTGTCGAAGAGAACAAAATTTATAGTTTTAGCTATATTGTTACTACATAGTGTCCGATTTATTAATTAATTGAACAGTAATTTGCTGTGATGATATAAATTGATTGTACGTGTGGCGCAGCTGCTAAGACAGTCGCCTCGCCTCTTCGTGTCGCGGATTCGAGTCCCTATACTATTTGTGTAACCCATAAATAGTTGTTCCGAGTCTGGATCGAGTCTATTATATGTTTGTAAAGTACCCCGCGATGTAGGGATTAGATTCATTAGTTGTAATAGTTGCCTTAAAAAAACTGTCTGTACAAAATTACAAACAGAATCTTTCAAGCTACAAGCAAGTCGCTTGAAAGTTACTAGAACGATTTAAACAAATGTGGCACCATAATATGATGCGTCCTGTTATTTGAATATGCAATACGTTACCATCAATTTATTGGCGTATTCTAAAAAGATATAGACAACCGATCTTTTATTTTAAGATTTATGTATCTATCATGTTCAGTGTTACTTATGAAACGATATATTTTATTTTTTTATAGTAACTAAAACCCAATGAGTAAGTAGGTACAGACGCCAGCACATCAAGCTACCTCAATCTGTCAACTTTCCCTATTTCAAGATTAGCCTATAATTCACACATATCTTTTGACATCAACCAAAATTTTATTTTCACTTAACAAATATTTGCAATATATCCTAAGAAAAGAAAAATAAGGATTTTTTTTTTTAATTTACTTATTTTTCTTAATTAATTAAAGTCGTCCTCCGAATACAAACATCTACAACTAGTACCTACTACGTATTGTAGTATCAAATAATTTATATCATTTCTCATCCTATTTCAGCTTGTTTAGTTTGAAATTTCTTTTCTATCATTATCTGAATGTAAATTTCATAAGTTATCTAGTGAGCCAACTTTGATTACTATCAAAGTTGGCTCACGATCACTGCAGACTTATAATTGCTTACACACAAAAAAATCGGAACCCCTGACTACGGCTGGTGCAATCCATGCCGAAAAGTCGGTAATTATTTGCCTTAAAATACGAGTATTACCGCGAACGAGACCCGTGTCCACAAAGTCAAAAACATTAACGGAACTGTTTTCAAAATGTTCCTTATTTTAAATTTCTATTATTCATAAAATAATTCAATTTAATTCAGTTACAAACTTACAAAGATAACATAGAATGCACATTTTAAAATTAAAATTAACACATCAAAATGACTTATAAAACATAATTTTATCTGATTTAATATTTTAACCTGAAACCATACGCTATCACATTAATATGCTTAAAACATTCCGACGCAATTAATTTAATGTATATTTTTATATGATGTGAACCGTAAACCATTACCGGAAATTATTTCCCGTAGTTTTCCAGTAATACAACCAGCCATGTCATATCAGGATAATTACGGTTAAAGTTAATATTACTCGCAGATTTATAATACAGGATATTATAAATCAGCTAGTATTTTAATTGACAGACAAGGGTGAGGTGATTCATTTTATAGGGTGGGAATGGTATCCTACTAATATTATAAATGCGAAAGTTTGTGAGTAAATAATATAAATAAATAAAAAATAATAAAAAAGGTTTTTATTCACGTAGACTTTAAAAAAGTGCTTGTAAATAGTCAGAACATGTTTGTAGTAATATAGTTGTATACATTATTATTTCTAGTAACATAGATATTTAGGTACACATTGTATGAAAACATTTATAAAATTTATTTTATTATAGCAATGATATTTAGCTAGCTCGTATCAAGTTATTGTCATGAGATTAAGTTTAATTATCTAGTTTAAGTCTAATATTTTTACTACATATTGTCAATGGTTCTGTCTATATTAAGGTATTATTATTATGACGGTCCTTGTGTTAATAACTATGGTCGCGCTTTAATGCTATGCGCCCCAACTGAGAATATATTGAGTGTGTATGTTTGTTACTTCACGTCTAAAATGCTGGAGCGATATTAATAAAAGTTGGCATGGAGTTAACTGACAACCTGGATTAACACATAGGCTATAATTTGTAAAGTTTAACGGGGGTAAAACCGCGGGGCACAGCTAGTAAATAATGTTGTCTAATCTAATCGTACGGTGGGAAAGAGCACGTGTTCAAAAAGCCAACAAGATGTTGACAAAATTAAAATGAAAATGACGAACTGTACCACTTAGCCTGTTCGACGCTAAGTGCTACAGTTCGCCCAAAACTCCCTCTTTTTATTTTCGCAAAACGTTAAATGTCCGGAAATTTATGTTTAAATCAAATTTCGTTAAGTAATAATCACAGAGATTGATTGATGTAGACAAGCCAGCACGATTAGATAAAATGACAATTCACTGAAATTTGACTTCTACTTGTCGTCTGAGAAACCAGGGTGTGTCTAATCAAACACAGTTTTCAATAACAAATCGTAGAGACCATAGAGACCGCAGTGGCAAATATTTGGTCTATGGTACAAACTAGGAATTCGTGACTTTCGTGACGTGTCAAACCAAATGAATATGTTTTGTATGTATGCATGGTTTAAATAGCTGCTTTATTGATCGAAATAATATATAACATATTATACAATAAAAATTTAAATTTCGATAAAATTAAATATTATATATATACATTGTATAATCTGCCAAGTATTTCTTCGGTACGTTATAATTAAGGGTGCAAATTATATGCATATATTATTATAATTATACTCTGTTGGTCAAAGTTAAAGAAACAATTTTAATTTGCATTCAATGATATGCGAGATCCTAATTGGTAATAAAAGTTTAAATACTTTAGCCTTTTCCAGGGCTGCAATTTTAAAAAAAATCTTGTATAGAAGTAGTTGGGTTTTGTATTTTTTTTCTCTTTAAACGTACATAAATCAGTGATACGTTATACTATAACTATAAAAATAAGGTAGAATATATTAATTAAACGTATAACTCACACTAATTTCAGCGGAATAATATTATATTTAAAATTAAAACTAATTTTTGCGCACTTTGTTGCAGGATAGGTAATATTTAGTAAAATTTTTATGATTATTTTACATTTGATATTTATTTATTTTGGTCAAAAAACTAAGTGAAATGTCTAATGAATTTGACAAAATGTATTGACGACATATTATACTACGAGTTAAAAGTTCAGGATAACTAAAAATTATGATGATGAATCATAGCCTATGACACTCCACAATAACGTAGCTTTCTATTGGTGAAATAATTTTGAAAATCGGTTAGGTAGATCCAGAGATCTATCGGTTCGGTAGACAACGTCACAAACTTACAAACTTAACCTCTTTATAATATTAGTATAAATAACAATTTATTACCTGCAGTGTATTTTATAAAGTGGAGATATTTCCCCTGCTGTAATTCTTTTAATAAATGTCAATAGTTCTTACTTCCTCGTTGTAATGAAAAGCATATTATTTATTTAGGAGCATTTTTTACGACTGTTACAACCCTTCCTAAATATAAACTGTAACGTTTAATAAAAAATATTAAAAGGGTACTTACGTGTACGTCTGTATTCGCAGGAACTTTATTATACTCATCGTAATGCTCCTTTACATGGGTAATATCATTGCATGAAATGGAACAGTTATCCAACAGGAGTGTCGTATTACTGCATAATAATAACCATGAAAATTTACTAAAATTTAGACCGCATTCGGGACAAAATAAAACTCTACCATTTATCACTACAAATTGGAGATTTATACATAAGTTTGATGCCAATGTCTGTGTTTGATGCCGTTGTGACTCCTACATCCATATCGTGATGATTAAAAAACATACTACAAATTAAATATCACACTAATATTATAAAGGCGAAAGTATGTGTGTGTGTGTGTGTGTATGTTTGTTACTCTTTCACGCAAAACTACCCGACGGATTTTGATGAAACTTTATAGTACGTAATATAGCTTATATATCCGAATAATATATAGTCTATAATTTACCAAGTCTGACGCTGGTAAAACCGCAGGGAACAACTAGTACAGTATAAATATCTTGGTCAATTAACATACTGCCATCAGTCCCCAACCTAGGTAGAGCCTGTACTATGGCAACCAGACAACTGATAATTATACTTATATACTTATAAATACATGCATATCTTCTATATATATAAAAATCAATGCCACTTTTCGTTGTAATGTTATAACTCAACAACGACTTTAGATACCGATTTGGCTAATTTTGGTCTTGAATTATTCGTGGAAGTCCAGGGAAGGTTTGTAGGTAGAGAAAATTTAAAAAAAGTATTGAAAAAGTGTAAAATCAACATCTTTTAGCACTACCAACTAGGCTACGGTGACGGTCACCGTAGCCTAGTTGGTAGTGCTCCTGCCTACGAAGCTGGTGGTCCTGGGTTCGAATCCCGGTAAGTGCAAATATTTGTGTGATGAGCACGAATATTTGTTTCCGAGTCATGGATGTATGCATATCGTCGCCTGGTACCCATAGTACAAGCTTTGCTTAGTTAGGGGCTAGGATGATATGTGTGACATAGTCCCCAGATATTATTATTATTATTATATAAAATATTTTTTTGTTTGAATAAATTAACTTAATAATATTTTTTTATTACTATGCCTTATACGTAGCGAAGCACGTACCGGGCCGCTGGTTATACATAAATTATACCTAGACACAGCCCAAATAATCGTGATCATCACACAAAGATTTTTCCTGGATGGGGACCCACTACGTCTACCTAAGCAGTCAGGGTTACAAAACACTAGTCCACCGGCCCACTTTTACAGTCCAAAGATGTCCACTACTGAACAAAGACCTCCTTCAACAACCTACACAGTTCCTAGTCTTGTCCTGTTCACATCTAGCGGGTTCCAGCGACCCTCACAAGATCATCAGTCTATATAAAATAAATCAGTCTATGTTGCAGGGCCTGCCCATGCTGCATCTTCCGGTTCGTGGTCGCCACTCAAGCACCTTTTTGAACCCGAAGGATCACCACAATAGAATTGCGTCCATCATTTGGGGGATTTGCCATAATCGTCACGCTTACGAGACGGATAATGAAATGAAATAATGAAATTTATTCAGCACTTGGGTATTTACAAACACTTGTACTTGTCAAGCTCACAATGCAATACATAAATACAGTTTAAAACAGTAATTAAAGCAACAAAATATTTTAAATTAGTCCGTCGGTGCGGTCTGTTTCGTCACATATATTTTTATTAAATATTTAAGTAAAAAAAAAACTTGTGTGTACTTATGTACACGCGTTAGAAGTTATACTTCTTAATATACAACTTGAACATAGTTATCAATTTTCATACCACCTAGAACTAACTTCATGCTGTTAAATTTTTTAGTGTCGGTGTGCGCGCGCATCGTAAAAATTCACTCTCATCATTTTTCTCCATCGCGCCAAAAGAAGTATAACTTCAATAATAAATAGCAAGTTACTAAGCTATTATTGTGGCATTTAGCAATAGTATATTGAAATTAAAGAATTGAAAACAACGAGCAGTTGGCTAGCGCAGAAGGCTCTCAACCAGTAGCGTAATTTAAGCGACTAATACCTGAAGCCACCCTTATGGAGTTCGGGCCACAGCTCAAGCGGCCGCTGAAGCGAAGTGCGATAAGCGATCGCACTATGCTGTCCATATTATACAGAGAGACGCTGCTCTTCTCTGTTACGCATAATCAGTCACCGTAGCCAAGTTGGTAGTGCTCCTGCCTACGAAGCAGGT
Organism: Pseudoips prasinana; assembly: GCA_951640165.1. Classification (NCBI taxonomy): domain Eukaryota; kingdom Metazoa; phylum Arthropoda; class Insecta; order Lepidoptera; family Nolidae; genus Pseudoips; species Pseudoips prasinana. The sequence continues at coordinate 39,322,573 of OX621236.1, read as the reverse complement.
GGTCCTGGGTTCGAATCCCGGTAAGTGCAAATATTTGTGTGATGAGCACGAATATTAAATTTGTTTCTGAGTCATGGATGTTTTCTATGTATATAAGTATTTATCTATCATTATAAGTATGTATATCGTCACCTGGTACCCATAGTACAAGCTTTGCTTAGTTTGGGGCTAGGATGATCTGTGCGACACTGTCCCTAGATATTATATTATATTTTATATTATTCCCTCGGGACAACTTCTACACCCAACTATACAAAATTAGATTTTCTAACTCGTTATACTACTATCGCAGCTAACTAGGATATTATTCATTGTAGAATAGTTCACAAAATAATGGATCAATAGTTAAATAAAATACTGCATTCAATAGTTAAGATCTTTATGATTCATCCGTCCCGGTCTATGGTCACGTAGAATGAAAAATTGGGAGTGACTGATTCCCGTGGGGCGAGACGCGTGACGGCGGGCGTCGCACGTAAATCATTGCAACTGCAGTCCGACTTGAGATCATCAATCATGATGCAACGGCCTTAGGCACTTTATACACTAAGCCACGTTATAAGAATAAGACTTCGGAAAGTCGCGAATTCTTATATATATACTACTAAATAGGCATACAAACTTCCGGACTAGCAAAACTCTCTATTCTACGTCCACTGGTCCTGGGTTACAGTTTAGTTTTTGAAATGAAATTTATTCAGCACTTGGGTATTAACATACACTTGTACTTGTCAAGGTCACAATGCAGTACATAAACATATTGGACATTATAAAAGTTACAAAAAAAAAATTAGTCCGTCCGTGCGGTTTGTTTTATAGCATATATTTTCTGAAATCCTTAAATTAATAACAAGTTACTTATCTATTATTTTGAAATTTAGTTCTACTATATTAAAATTAAAGAATGGAAGACTACAGCAAAAAGACGAAATTCTAAATGAGGTGTGATCACATGCACGTGATCACCGATCACGTATTAATGGGTCAAAGCGATCCTCGCCGCTGAGGAACCTACCCTAGCTAGCCTGCGGCTTTCTCTAGCCACCTTTGTTTTCTGTAACTAGCAAAATACCCAGTAGTTACCTGCAGTTATTCGGTTGGAGATAGTCGGTGATGCCATTCCATCAAATTGTGAGAGTACACCGCGTTTACCCACACATTGCGTTAATATATTGTGTCTTATGTATTAAGCTTGCCTCTGTTGAGTTTGGCCACTATTTGCCCAGAAACACAATTTTGTTGTAGCCTATGACGCTTACACACTCACTCACCGATGGTCACAGACGACTTCACGTACGCCCACAACTACGACATTAACATTATAACTCTATCAATTAGAATATATTTTCTATGGCAGTTCCTTAGCCGAGCTACTCATTGGGCAATGCCATATACAAGAGTGTATGCCATATTTAGGCACGATTACAGATAACCGTTTATATGTTGGAATAAATGAGAAAGTAGTATTTTTTATTTTATTTAATTATTGCTCTTACCGTTTTTCGCTGGATGCGGATAGCGCAAGACCGGCAATTGTGGAGATCTTTGGGGGAGGCCTTTGTCCAGCAGTGGACATCTTTCGGCTGATATGATGATGATGATATGATGACTGTTTTTCTCGGACCCCCCAATTCGTTGTCCGTGTAGCGAAGTGGTTAAGGTCGCCTATTCCATACGGAACAAAAATATATGTGTACCCATAAATTATTGTTCTGAGTCTCCGATAGTTACAGGTTTACAAAATCCCCCGCGATACAGGGATTTAAATTCCCTAGCCCCTACTAGGGAATTAGGGATATATATTTAAAAAAACTATATAATAAGTATATAACGAGAATAATTCTTTTTTTGTTTTTTTTTAAATAATAATAATATTTAGGGACAATGTCACACACATCATCCTAGCCCCAAACTAAGGAAAGTTGTACTATGGGTACCAGGCGACGATATACATAGGTATATAGATAGATATATTTATATATATATAGATTATATATATAGACTTAGTGATAATGCACCCAATTCTACGTTATACCAACTAAACAAATTTTGAATATCATTGCATTTTTTTCTAACATAGGACAGGACGTCTTTCGGTGTGTCAAATTCGTTTTACCGCAAAATAATGAGGAAAAATAAGTGACAAGTTTGAACCTGTCGACCAGTTATCCGCGTATTATAATATTAGCAGTAGTTTGACAGTTCTATGTATTCTCTGTTCTTTTCATACGTGCTGTATGAGAGGGAGATGTAATACCATTTAAATTTCTTTTACCTACTTATGTCTAAGACAGAATCGTTAGCAATGTTCATATTATACCTGACCTATTTCTATGGCCTCGCCTAACGAAGTGACAATAATCTTTTGCAACTGGAGTCTGGCAGAAAAACGTATCTAGAGTTCATCCAGCCATAATGAATCATGGTGATCAGTTCGGCTTGAAATGCAACATTTCCGCTATTTAATCTACCTCTTTTTATAATAAACATACTTCCAGTACTGTCAGATATTTTTAAAGAAAAAACTTTTTAGGCGCGTTGAGCACTTTTAAGGCGAACAAATGGCGTGAAAGTCTCGTCATTGTCACTGCACACTTCCCATGAGCTATATTAACATATACTGCGTATATATGTACAGACGCCAGCACATCATATAGATTTTCAACGTTATCACAAAAGTATAAGGTTCACTTTCAATTGGAGAAATTTGACAGATTGGGGTAGCTTGATGTGCTGGCGTCTGTACATAGATACACCTCCGTGCGTTATTATACATTATACATATATAAAGTGTATGTATCAGTGTTAACTTATTATATTATAGATTATTTAGATTAGAATTATAAAAAATAGTTAATACAGTTTTCACTTCTATAGCCAGTCCCCAGAAGCTGCCACGAAAGATTACATAACACAGAAATAACAGGGGCATCCCATAACATCGCATGGGTCTCGTAAAGGTGACTAAGCCATACAACAGGTAGTCGGGCAACAGCACCTCCTGTGTACTAGCTACCACCTAACTGCGGTCGCCAACTCGCTTGCCAAGCGCGGTGACTACGGCAAACCCCTCCAAATGGTAACTTTGTAGAAACCTTTGGGGGAGACCTACATATGAACAGGAATGGATGATATGAGGCCGATGATGTGATGGTCACCGTAGCCTAGTTGGTGGTCTGGTGGTCCTGGGTTCGAATCCCGGTAAGTTCAAATATTTGTGTGATGAGCACGAATATTTGTTTCTGAGGCATGGATGTTTTTTATGTATATAAGTATTTATCTATCTATATAAGTATGCATATCGTCGCCTGGTACCCATAGTACAAGCTTTGCTTAGTTTGGGGCTAGGATGATCTGTGTGATATTGTCCCCAGATATTATTAGATATTATTATTACTAAGACTTCGCTGTCTGTCTGTCCGTCTGGCACCAGGCTGTATCTCATGAACCGTGATAGTTAGACAGTTGAAATTTTCACAGATGTATTTCTGTTGCCACAATAACAAAAAATACTAAAAAATTAAATAAATATTTAAGGGGGCTCCCATATGACAAACGTGAATTTTTTATCGTTTTTATAGATAAGGGTACGGAACAATTCGTTGAGTCCGACTCGCACTTGGCCGGTTTTGTTTGACCCTACCAAGCCACCAATCTACCTAAGCTCACTTGATGGTAAGCCTTTACCGTATCCAAAGACAATCCTCGTAACAAACATGGTATCGTTCACAGTTGCCGACCCTTCCCCTCTCGAATGAGCTCTACTTACACCCAGGACCGTAAAATTTACATAATAATACAAATGCTAAACCTACAAGTTAATGGAGAATACTGGTGTCTCGCGTGTGCGATGCACCTAAATTAGTTGATTTTATGTTCACACGTATGTTGCTGCCCACATCAATTCGAAAATTAGCGTTTCTGTGAATTATATTTGTGGTTCCACACGAGTCATCTTTGAGTTCAGTATTTGTGAAATATCCTTCTTATTATCCATAATTTTATTTGAGTTATATTCGAATTATTGTTCATGTTATTACTTTTCTCTTTTTTTTTAATTAATTCGTTAACAAAATACATTGTGTCCGAAATAAAATTCACTTATAACTATCAATTTTCAAATACAATTAACAATTACATAAACAGTCAATAATATTGAATAATAAAATAACATTAAATAAAATAAAACTCACTAATATACACCACACAGAACTTTTGCAATAAAATTAACCAAGTATGTTAACTTTCACCCTATAAATTATTGGTGAATAATGATGGAACTATATAAACAAAGTTGGGCCTAGCACCTTTAATACAAGTTATCTCCGAATAACTTAGCTAAGGTGCTAGCCAGCACAAAGATTGCTAAATATATTGTAACAAACAAACAATTTTATTATGTAAAAATGTATTGCATTTAACTGAACGCACCTATTATTGTTATAGTTTTATGTTATGTGGTGAAATAAACAATTATCTTATCTTATTGCTTTGTGGCTTACGGCATAGAATTTCACCCACCCCATTTCGTAGAAATTGTCCCGAAGGAATACCCAGCAGAGAACGGATAGCAACTACTAGTTGGTTAAACTTAAAATCATAATCACTGATTTACTTTTGTATGTAATACATACATACTAGTATGTAGTTTATGTAATGATATTATAAACCTACGCAAATGCCTATTGTACTTTAATATATTTAATAATAAGCCACTATTTGTACCTCCAAGACTTTGTAAAAATTACACTCGTAACTCATTCTTATGCCGTTCCACTAACAATTATAACAGAGACTTCACAGACATAGATCTTTTCGATAATTCGCTCAATAGTCTTACATTAGAATTAAAACGTAGATTTAATATTTCTTTTCTTATTCTTTATTGCACACAGAAAATAAATACATAAGTTAGAAGTAACAAAAGAAAAGGCATGTACATAGGCGAGCTTAATTCATTATTGAATTTTCTTCCAGCAAACCATCAGGAAAGAGAGATTTTCAAAATTATGGGTATAGGCAGTGTACAACAAACTATTATAATAAAGTACCTTGTCGGGTAAATATATTGATAAAATACACACTAATAATTACATACTATACCTTATAAAAATATATATCTATTTAATAAACTACATAAACCTACATACCTTATATATACGTAAGTTATAGAGATAAGAAGTGATTCTTAGTTCTGCTCTTAAAAATACTCAATGACGAGCTATTACGTATGGAATGTGGTAAGGAATTCCAAAGGCGTACTGCGCGTACAGTAAATGAACCATTATAGCGGCTGGAAGTATGGGAAGGAGTCCTAAGAAGAAGAGATGTAGCTGTGCGACAAGGTTTGCCACTGGGCACCAAATACTCAAAGCGTTCACGGAGATAGATGGGAGCAACAGGGTTATCATCATATCAGCCGAAAGACGTCCACTGCTGGACAAAGGCCTCCCTCAAAGATCTCCACAATTGCCGGTCTTGCGCTATCCGCATCCAGCGTTTTCCCGCGACCCGCACAAGATCATCGGTCCATCTTGTAGGGGGCCTGCCCACGCTGCGTCTTCCGGTTATGAAGGATGGAAAAAAGTAGATTAAGAATATGACAGTCCCGACGCTGCCGAATAGGCAGCCACTTCAATTGCAACCGGAACTCCGACACGTGGTCGTACTTCCGTAGGCCGAAAATGAAGCGGATGCATAGGTTCTGCAGGCGTTCGAGCTTATCTAGAAGTTCTTCTGTTGCATCAAGGAAACAGACATCAGCATAGTCGAGAAGAGGGAGTAAAAGCGATTGAGCGAGAGTGACTTTAGTCTGAAACGGTAAGAATTTTGGAGACGTTTGATGGATTGAAACGAACAGTATACTCTCCTGCTTACTTCTGCAACGTGATTGTTCCACGAAAGGTTACAATTGATTAAAACACCTAAATTTTTGGCAAATTTTGTATAAGGTATCGGCACATTATCGAAAAGAACAGGAGGAATGGCTTTTTGACATCTTATAGGTATATAATTTATGTATCCTTTCTTTTTATCATTTATTTTTATTTTGTTAAACTAATCTTGTCATACGCGTCCTTCCAAATTAAGAGTTAAAATTTGTATCATTACTGAAATTTTTGTTCGGCACTGTAGGTTTATTGTAAAAAGCTATATATTTATAAGTGTTGTAAATGTATATAACTGTTTGCTGCCAAAATAAAAGAAAAAAAAATCTCTCGCGGGTCTGCTGGAAGAAATTTCTTTTGAAATAAGTAGCACCCATGTACTACCTGTCTCTTCTTCATTTAATTTACTTTTGTTATTTCTGTGTGCACAAAATCTATTAAATAATTAAAAATAAATAAATACTATAAAACTAAAACTAATTGCTTGCGAAAGTTAGCAATATGGTCGTTTGGGATAGAGTACAGTGCACCTAGGCCTAGCCAAGTTCGGCCAATAATTGTTAATGAGCTGACGGCAAATAATATCACCAACCTATGGGACATACAAGTCATCCTGAGGATATATCTTCCACAGGATGGGCAGCAGTGTTTCTCCGTGTACTTTGACCATCATACTGCGATCGCCAACCCGTCTGCCAAGCGTGGCGATTATAGCATATCCCTCCAAATGATGGAAACGACTCTACTGTAGAAATTGTTGGGGAGGCCTATGTCCAGCTGTGGACGTCATCCGGCTGGCATGATGGTGATGTTATATTTCAATTAGTCTATTATAATTGAATAATCTGGGTACGTAGGATTTTAAGTCCAATAAAATCGATAACGATTGATTTTCTAGACGATCAACAGTCGATCGATATGTGACTGAGCGATGATTGTGTATTTTTAAATGATTTTCTCGATTCTGCAGATTTTTTTTCAGATTCGATTCACATAAGAGATTTTTAGTTTTAGGTGTAGGTGTAATTTAGCCTTGGTGGTCGGTCTCAACGGAAAGTAATCATCTACACGATTTAAATTATTATGATACGTGTTCTCTATTCTTTCTCTCTTAATCTAATGTCACAGCCTATTCAACACGCCCAGAGGAAGAACAAGTTCATGCACTTGAGTGACGGTGTTATTTTCCTTCATAAACACAGAGTTATAATACCTCCAACTGTCTCACTCCACGCTGTAACTATTTTTCCAGCAAAGTGCCACTATACTTTTGATACGGTGATGTCAACATATTATGCGTGGTTAACAAATTATAGCAGCAATTTTACATAGCCCACGAGTAAAAAAATATTTCTTAAAAGATTATGTCTTCTCCCAAAATGGTTGAGCTAATAATGGCCTCCTCAAAAGATCTCCACAAAATCCGCATCCAGCGGCTTCCAGCAACCCTCACATGATCATCGATCCCTCTTGCAGTGGGCCTGCCCACAATATAACTTTTCTCCACCAGCGGCCGTTGGTTCTACTGTGTCCAAATACAATATCAATGTCAAAACAATGTCTAGAAATTTCTATTGTTTTCTTATTTTTTCTCTTGATCCATATTATCTGTTTCTATTCACACCCGGGTCTTTTTAGAAAATTCCAGGGGCGATAAGATCGCTCATTGTTCATAATTGTTAGCTATGGAGTACTTACTATAATCTTTATTACTATCTAGTCTGATCACTATCTCAATACTTATAAAATAAAAGCGTCGGAAAGTAAAAGAGAACACAGAATCATATCCACAGTAGGTCAGTGGCATTCGGAGAGAAATTTCAAAAGTCCACATTGCACAAAAGTAGACACGTCCAACAATGCAATAAGTATGTTAAAGTTTGTTTCGTTAGTCATATACTATGCAAATCACATCTCAACAAAGCTTAGCCTTTTAAACAAAATTCCAAATGACAGCAAACTATGTCTCTTAAGTTTTTAAATTTCTAAACAATGCAAAGTAACTGACCTGATGGTGTATTTGTTAGTGACCTTGTCTGCTTGTCTTTGTGTGAACACGATATTTGATCTGTGACTGGTTGTAATTTATCTATTATATGTATGTATTAAGGAATATAAGTGTGTGTATCAGTTGAATATTAATACTGTATCTGAAAAAGTAAGAAATGAGAAAAGGAGTTTAATTTCATTAAGTATTAAGTTTTAAAATTGATAAATGCAAAATATTTGCAGACTATTTGGTTTGAGTGCATATGAAACTGTGTGTGAGTGTGTGTAAGTCAGCTGTCAAAACACTCGGTACATGCCTTGTGTGTTGGTTCTATTGCCGTGTTACCATTTGATTAGTGATATCTCTTTTATTTTTAGTTAAATCTATATATATCAAAATCAAAGCCACTTTTCGTTGTAATGTTATAACTCAACAACGCCTTTACCGATTTGGCTAATTTTGGTCTTGAATTATTCGTGGAAGTCCAGGAAAGGTTTGTAGGTACGTAGAGAAAATTAAAAAAAAAGTCTTGTTAAAGTGAAAAACAACATCTTTTAGCAATTTAAAATATATTTTTGTGTGATTAAATGAACTTAATAATTACTATGCCTTATACGTAGCGAAGCACGTACCGGGCCGCTAGTATTTTATAGATTAAATAATACCGGGCATTATAATATCCCTTGGTTTAGTATCTAGTAATTTAAAAATACCTACCACGTACTTGAATACCTTGTGTAAATGTACGTATATTTTCATTCGTCTATCAATAAACTTGTAACTCTGCTCGTGCACAGACTATAAACATTGTTTTATTGCTAAACGTTTACTAAATACACAAACTTGTGTAAAGAAAGCAAACTAGTTTTTTTATGGAAACTATAATACCTTCGACCCTAGTCTTGCTGGGACCAACCGCGGGAACGCGATTCTATTCGAACCGCTATCGATATCTTCCCGCCTTAAAAAAACTGATTTCTGCTAACTAGAAGACTATATGAGTACAAAAAATAAAATGCATTGCGGAGTTTTTGTAATATTATATATGTACAGACGCCAGTACATCAAGCTGCCCCAATCTGTCAAATGGTCACCTGATGGTAAGTGATCACCGCCGCCCATGGACACTCGAACACCAGAGGAGGCGCGGGTGCGTTGCCGGCCTTTAAGAGTCAGCAAACGAGTGTTGCTGACCCTTCCACCGCCCCGATGAACTCTGGTGACCTTACTCACGCAGAAACAGAACATTAAATTTATTAATGTTATTATTAAAGAATTTCTTCCGTAAGGTAATACTTACCCAGTCGGGCTGCTCTTCGAGCAAATGAAAATTTAATAAAAAAAGTCGGTGCTTACTAATATAGATTTATTAAAATAGTAAAGAATATTCGTGATTAAATAATGTGGTCTTAGCGCCCACCAGTATAGGTTTATTAAAATAACTAGCTGTGCCCCGCGATTTTACCCGCGTTAAATTTTATAAATTATCATAGCTCCTCCCCCGCAGGTGATAGCGTGATAATATGTATCCTATATGTTGACCCGACCTCTTAGTAATATTCATGCATAAATTGAAGTAAATCCATGCAGTACTTTTTGAGTTTAGCTCGGACATACATACAGACAAACAGACACACAGACAAAAATTCTAAACGCTATAGTTTTGGTTTCGATATCGATTGTAGATCACGTCCAAGTAAACTTTAAAAAAAATGTTCAATGTACAGTTTTGACTTTCCTACGATTTCATTATATGTATAGATTATCGCTGACAATTTGCTTTAATCCAAATCCAAAATGAAATGACAGCATGAATGACATAAACATGCTTGTACTGTCAACACTGAAAAAAGGTTCAATTTGAAAATGATCCGCCATTTATTGAATTCCTTTGTTACAAAAATGTGATAAATGAATAACCGCTCGACCGATTTTGTGCAAACTTCACATAAACCATCTACTAAATAGTCCAAATAAAGCCTAAACATTTGGTTTGGATAGGTGAGCCCGTTCTTGAGTTATAAAATTACAACGAAAAGTGGCTATATATTGATGAAATTAATTGTAAATCTCAAATCATTTTTATAATTTAACTATATACCTACTACTGTGTGGTGACGGCGACAAATATCAGAATCAGAATATCATCACCTCATCTCATCCCATGGGGGGCGTAGAAGTCGACCCGAGGGAATATCCAGAGAACGGGCAGCAGCTTCCTTCTGATTACTATGACCATCTTACTGCGATCGCCAACCCGCCTGCCAAGCGTGGCGATTATGGCATATCCCCCCAAGATGATTCTTGAGGGAGGCTTGTCCAGGAGTGGACTTATTTAGCTGTGATTATGATGATGATGATGACCTACTACTTTGTGTCTTGTTTAAACTGTTAACTTACAATCTCATCATCAGCTTGATATCATGCATGGCCTCCTCCTAAGATTTTTTTTAACGTTGCCATTTGGAGGGGTTTGCCGTAGACACCGCGATTGGCATGCTAGTTGGCGACAATGTTACCGCAGTTAGGCGGTGGCTAGTACACAATAGGTACTGCTGCCCGAATACCTGGTGTATTCTCCGTGCCTCGGAGAGCACGTAAAGCCGTCGGTCCTGTGCCTGACCTCTTTCCGGTCGTGTCGCTAGGCGTCCGATCGGATCATGAGAGTGATGGAACAGAAAGTGCTCCTGTGTTTGCGCACACACTTGAGCACTATAATATGTCCCGCGCAGATGGTTAATCTCTGTTGAGACTGGCCGCCGTGGCCGAAATTCGGCTAGGAGGACATTATTATTATTATTTCTTGGCCGGAAACCACACGGCTAGCTAACAATCTAAACATATAAATTTAAAATACAATTTTGTCTGGATTACAACACACTTATTTGTTTTGTCTATTCACAAACTCTTCCTTTCAAGTTTACGTAGTGGTATTAAATATTTCTATTTAATTATTTATTTTAATCGCAATTTCGTCGGCAAGTAAATCACTCTAATCTTCACGCAACATTCACCTAGAATGTGCTAACAGATTTCAAGAATGATAAATTTAAGATTAAACACTTCATGATGGAATTCCAATGAATCGTATAGCCGCGAAGATATTCAGTGATATAACCATAACCCATAACTTATAAGCTCCAGACTAAATAACTTCTTGTTTCCTGTAACAAGCAATTATCAATATTTTACACACGTTTGGAAAGAAAAATTGTTTTGTAAATTAACAAAATGGGTTTGTTGCGCGTATATGTTTACTTAATGGGATGTATGTCGGATGAATGAATGAGTAAAAAATATTCAGGTATGTTTCGTGCGTCAAACTCAGGAATCTACTGTGCATTTTCTTTTTTGATGTAGTCACTAAACATTCGGAGGAAATGGTTATGGAGGGAAATTTAGGAAAATAAAGAAGAAAGGACAATTTGTCTATTTCTTTTGTATTGTTTATTTTGTGTTTTCTGTATCTACTAGCTTTTTATGAGGGAACTACATTTTATTTCGCAAGCGAACCAAAGTAACCGACATAGCCGCAAGAATTGCCAAGCTGAAGTAGAGCCGACGGCCGCTGGGGTAGAAAGGTTCTCGAGTGGCGATCACGAACCGGAAGACGCAGCGTGGGCAGGCCCCCAACAAGATGGACCGATGATATTGTGAGGTTTGCTGGAAATCGCTGGATGCGGATAGCGCAAGACCGGCAATTGTGGAGATCTTTGGGGGAGTCCTTTGTCCAGCAGTGGACGTCTTACGGCTGATTACATTTTATTTCGCGTAAAAATATCTGTGCCCAACAGTGAAACAAACAAGCGTACTAGTCCACAGGTTTCAATAATATTATAATCAATCGAAGTCATTTTAAAATTATTTTTCATGAACTTTAGGATTCCTCCAAAACTATTAAAACGCGCATCAGTATTTAGTCGACGACAATCAAATATAAAACTGAGAAGAAAACTTATAAAAGATGAGTAATGAGACAGAACGGTCCATTAGGAACGTCCCCCAATATTATGGGCAGTTTTATTGACCTCTGGCTGATAGAACTGTTAATGTTTCAGCTTCGTAAGTATATTAGTTCTGAGGGCGCGTGTTTTTGTAATCACTTTCATCTTCGTAAACATACTGACATGGTTTTAGTGTGAATCGTATGGTGACCGTTACCATACGACTTGAATGACGAAACGGAAACTGATTTCCGAACCAATTATGCTACAAATTCTTTCAGATTTTCGTTCAAATTACCAAAAATGTCGGGCTTATACGAGTTGAACGAAAGAGATGATGATGCTATGATGATAATTATCATGCTCACAATTTACTTTTATATACTTTTGATTTGATTTGATAAGATAAAGGCAGACGTTAACTTATTCTCTACTAAAGATTTATTTTATTTTTTATTTTACCCTAGCACAATATTGAAAGATTTACTATGTTATTTTACTACCATAGACTTCTCTCTGTTATCAAATATACTGTGCTTTTTCCAAAACTACTTCAATATTCACAAACTTTAATGCCTTACCTACTAGCTCAGAAAGTAAACATGAAAAGCGTTAACTACCAATGAAACTTGGAAATTAAAGAAAATCTGTTTGTGAAATTCGAAAAATATATTTTTGACTTCCCATACAATGTGCATCAGCTGATATTTACTATCTATGAGAAATAAAGAAAGAAAGAAAGAAAGAAATTTTTAATATCACAATAGATTACTGACCAAGGATATGAGTGCAAAACAAAACACGAGCGAGTACACAGGTGGCAAAACCACCGTCGAAAAATGCTGGCTACTCTGCAGACGAAGAATATTTTATAGTATTGTCGTACTCCAGAAAGGCCACAACAGCACTCAAAAAATTAGGAATCTATGTAATGATCATCATCATCATCATATCAGCCGAAAGACGTCCACTGCTGGACAAAGGCCTCCCCCAAAGATCTCCACAATAGCCGGTCTTGTGCTATTCGCATCCAGCATTTTCCAGCGACCCGCACAAGATCATCGGTCCATCTTGTAGAGGGCCTGCCCACGCTGCGTCTTCCGGTTCGTGGTCGCCACTCGAGAACCTTTCTGCCCCAACGGCCGTCGGCTCTACGAGCTATGTGCCCTGCCCACTGCCACTTCAACTTGGCAATTCTTCGGGCTATGTCGGTGACTTTGGTTCGCCTGCGGATTTCGACATTTCTGATGCGATCCCGATATTTCCTAATCTATGTAATATGAGTAATATAATTACACAATATTGTAATGTCTACTGTAATAGGTTTAGCAAGCCATGCAGAAACAGATCATACGACCAATGCTTTAAGTACTATTATAGCACTAGCTCAGGGTGGCGCTTACAGCCAGTTCCAAACACCAGGCTATAACTGAACGGCCACGTAGACGCACAGTCAGTCTACAGATGACCGCCGAAATAATTTCCGTACCGAGCTCCATTCTTAATCTGGTTAACCCAAATCCTTGAGGAGTCACCGTAGCCTAGTTGGTAGTGCCCCTGCCTACAAAGTTCGTATCCCGGTAACTGCAAATATTTGTGTGATGAGCACGAATATTTGTTTCTGTGTCATGGATGTTTTCTATGTATTTAAGTATTTATCTATCTATATAAGTATGTACATCGTCGCCTGGTACCCATAGTACAAGCTTTGCTTAGTTTGGGGCTAGAATGATCTGTGTGACATTGTCCCTAGATATTATTATTATTAGTTTAAGCCATGTGGAAAACATACAGGGCGGCTTAAAAGATACCAGGGTAAACACTGCCCATGAAGATGAAAGGAGACTATTTTTTAATTCATTTCTTTTACTCTACAACAGGTCATAGAAGCACAGAATCTTAATTGATCGATGTATCTGAAAATACTCGTGTAGCTACTGCTCACGACAGACGCTTCTATTGTCGGTGCAGGTATTTATAGTACTTGCTTTACTTCTAAATCTGTACTGGGCTATGCAGTGTCGATGGCTTAAAGGTTAGCGGTCTTGTTTTACTAAATACTGACAGTAATGTCCTAGTGGAAAACATATGATATCACAACCAATCTTAATGGAAACCAGACATCTGCAAGGGACGTATTGTAGTGCACAAGTGTGTGCACTGTCAAAGCCCAAGAAGGGAGATCAGGGGTATGATCAGTGGTTTTACGAGGTTCATTGGCATACAAAATTGCTAACACCCGCCTACGCCTAAAGACACTAACCACTAGGGAAATAAATCTCTGTATAGGGAGGCACTTTACAAACATGCATTTCGGGGGAAAGCACTGAAGCTAAGTTTGGACGTGCGGCATGGCGGGTCAATTTGTTAAAATTGTCTTTTGCGGGAATCGGAACTGAAAAACGAGGTAGCCAAGGTAGGATAGAGAATTACCTTAAACAGACGTGCAGTCAGAATTCAGGATATCCGTCTAGGTCCTGGAGGCGAAATAATCAGATACTAGGTGTTAGTATATTAATATTCTGCCTCCAAGAAAATAATTTAAAAGTAATTCGAAAACTTTAGAAATTTCCTGGAAGCCACTGGATGCGATAGCACAAGACGGGTAATTGTGGAGATTTCTGGGGAGGCCTGTGTCCAGCAGTCTTTTACTGATATGATGATGATAATATTAAATTCAGGTGCTGTAGTAATAAAAGGGCAAGTAATAAGAGATGCAAAACCATTATCATAATGTCCACTACTGGGCAAAAGCCTCCCCCTAGGTTTCTCTCATTTGGTGGGATATGCTATAACCGCTATGCTTGGTAGACGGGTTGGTGATCGCAGTATGGTGCTCATAGTCCTCGGAGATACGCGCTGCCCGTTCTCTGGGAGATATTGCCTATAATATTATCCTCATGGGTGTTGGTAATCGTCGCTGTCATCCACAAATCTAAGACATTATTTCCTAGTAACTGTTTAAAAAGAATACTTCCAATTTCAATTTTTTTATAACAATAAAACCAAACGTATTTTGATAATTATACATGGCAACATCTTTAAGCATTCGCTAACGAATTATAAAAAAGAAACGATTATCATAGTCAGTTTACGAACAATGGTGAAATTGCGACAAACACATAAGTATCAGGCGTTACTTTGCGTAAATTCATGGCAAACGAACAAAAATTGTATGTATAATATTATATGCTCGCATTTGAACACTCGATGAGTTGGCATTCCCAAAGAATGGTCCGTGGAGGACTGAAAGATGTTTTTGGTGTAGCCATAGTCTACACCGGCCTAATGTAGGTAGACATTTTGAATAACTCTATAACTCTCAGGCATGCAGGTTTCCTCACGATGTTTTACTTCAGCGTTTTAAATACGTGATATTGAATAATTCGAGACCACTTGTTTCAATTACCTATTAGGAGATTTACTACATATACAGAGGCGCTCAAGCCAGGCTTTCGTGGTCTCCTGGAGTTCTGGATGGAACTAAATTAAATCGCCCAACTAACTAACACTACATATTAATTTAGTATTTTGACATAAATAGTCGAATCCATAACCTCCCTTTTAATTAAGTTAAAAAGTACATATGAATGCATCCTTCCCAATGTTAAAGGACCAGTTAATATTATTATATAATCTTAAGTCACGCGGAAAGCCTCAACGTATTCGACAAAATTGACATTTTCAGTTATTTAAAGAAAAAGTAGGTATTAAACAGATCAGTCGTCGGACTTAGAGGACCACTCATCTTTTATCTCTGAAGGACATCGGCGAAGGTCGGCGCTTTGTCCTAAATTACGTGAGTTTGATCGCGGTGTACACTTATATAGATATTATCCTTCGATACTGTACACTTTGATTAGGTCTTAATATATAATATCTTGGTATAGAAGGTCTTAAGCATAATATAGTAAGACAAAATCTAATTGCGGTGAAATTATGTAAGGTGCTGTGTGGCTGTTTCATCCCGTGGGGGGCGTAGAAATCGACCCAAGGGAAAATATCTCCTAGAAAATGGGCAGCAGCGTCTCTGTGTGTACTACTCGTATGACCATCATACTGTAATCACCAATCCGAATGCCATGCGCGCAATTATGGCATATCCCTCCAAATGATGGACACAATTTGGGAATTGTGGGAATTGTGGCCATTGTGGGAATCTTTGCGAGAGGTCTTTGTCCAGCAGTGGACGTCATTCGGCTGACATGATGATAATGATGAAATCAAAGGTTTCTTTTTAGAAATTAACTGCTACTACCTCCGTGTATTTTTTTGCATTTGCATTTTTTACGCAGGAATGCTGCTCCTACGTAGTGAGGGACACATTCTCTGAGTGGAAAATTGCTTTTCCTCAAGGATTACTGGCTCCTGCAAACCGAAACAGTGACAGCGCCACAAATAGATCACTGTCCTTCTGGAGCTGTCTGTACTTGGCAGCAGTAGAGGACACTTCGCTTACTGATACCGCAATGCTGCCACCGCCGCCTCGACGCATCCGTCGTCCGCGAGAAGGATCGGCTCCCTCCCGGCAGTATCCTTCTGGATCATGACTGTGGGTGTGTGAGGTAACATGAAATGTTTCAACTGCTACTGTCCACTAAGTAGCTGGATAACAGAAGCTTCAACTTATGGCGTTTACTCATTTATAGCAACTTGACCTGGGGAAGAGAAAACACATTATAGGGTTAATTACAATTAAATATTTATTTTCAGATGTTAGTTACAAAAAATCTTAACGTAATTTTAGTCGTATCGTCCAGCATCGGACTATCCCATTTATCACATAATGCATTCAAGATGCTGTGTGAGCCACCACGTATCCTATGTAGGAGGGATGCATACCGTTTGCGGATGATGGCGTGGAAACCATCAACCCTCGCTTCCACAAACATCCCCGATGCACTACAAAAACGTGACAGCCCAATCAACATCCTGAACGCATTATTATAATGCCCTCTGCGTATATCTGATCCGCAGACTGCACGTGTAAAATATCTGGCAATAGGCTCTGTAATGGTTAATGTCGTGGTCATGGTTCTTAATAAAGTCGCCAGAGCCAATCGCGTAAAGCGTGCCCAATACGTGAGTGATGCCATGTGTGTTGTAAGTAACATTCGACACCTCATACGACCGTTAGTATAAAGACACATTATAATATAAAGCAATCGATTTGGCTCGCTGTGCTTTATATACACACATCTATTCCTGAAAGCTCAAGTATTTTCGTTCTGCCAAGTATTTCCGGCACGGAAAGAACGAGTTTAAAGGTTGAATGAACTAATAAATGAAATAATGATAACGACAAGATTGTACACATTCAAAACGAGCGTGAAGTATGTTTGAAAACGGAACAGTGTATCATTCATATTATTATCATTCTCCAAAACATTCATTCCCACGTTCGTTCAAAATTCAAAATTGATGTATTTAAAAGCTGAATAAACACGGTCATAAAGTTTGGAATAAAAATAAATGTTTAAGTATTAATTAATAAAATTCAAACAGATCCTACGCAATGACGCACACGTCGACAATATCCACCAACACTAACCTATTAGCTACTGGGAAACCACTAAAACATCGATCGAAATTTCTTTAGCACCCCATTGGTGTATTTGTTCAAGAGCATCACACCAAGGTCGCTTAAAAACCGTAATATACGTAATACATTTAGAAATCATCGCGTGCGTTTACAGTCAATGTTTGCACTACATCTATAGCGGTTGTCAATTCTTATCGTCTTAGTACAAAATAAATGAATAAAGGTATGATCTGCGTGCACGTTTAAGCGTCCGTAGTAGCGGGGCGAGGAGCGTTTGGTTAGTACAGATTATTTACTTGCTCAATTGAGCAAGTAAATAATGTTTCTTATGTTACCTAATTGTAGAGTAATATTTGGGTTCAGGTGTTATACAATAAGGTCCGTAATATAATAGCTACGCGGACTTTTCTTATCTGAATAATTACAAAGGAATAGCGACTATTTGTTATTGATTTGTTCATTAATATGTGAGATCTTTCCTTATGTTTAATATAAAAATGCAAATTTACACACCAATATTAAAAGTAGAATATGAGATATGAATATAGGACTTTCATTCACTTAGACTTTAAATAAGCGCTTGTTAATTGTCAGAACAATTTGTAGTAATATAGTTAGATATAAGTAATTATTTCCAGGTACATATACATATTTAGGTACACGGTTAGTTTGAAAAAAATTAGAAATTAAATTTATTTTATAATAGTGACGATATTAGTGTTAAAGAAATTAAGTGAGATATCCTTCTCATATAAATACTGTAATAATAGGGGTTTCTTATTAATAACACCTTCTATATTAAATAGTGAGATATTAAATGATTTTTATTTTTATAATGTCGGCTAGCCCGTCCCATTGGATCGTGAAAGTAACGTCAAAGATAGTGCATCTATTGGTGCACTATAATATGCACCGAGTAAATGGATTGATGTCACGGAGTCTGGTTGGTTTGGCCAAAATTGTTCCAACAACAATTGCCAACAATTTTGTGGGGTAAAAATTATTTTATCGTCGATGTAGCGTTTAGGTATTTTACCCGCTCGCTAGACGCCCCGCTAAACGCCTTGCACTGAGACCGAACTCCAAGAAAAAGCATACCAGATACTGAACCTTGAATTAAGTTTAGTATCATAATTATTTACGTTCGTAAATTGTAACATCGAGGAATTTAGTTTATTTTTTTTTAGTCAATGATAGAGTTGTGCTGGATTGATGCACGTACTGCCTTGAGATGGGAGTGTTTGTATGTATGTATGGTCAGTCTACTTTAGCTGGTAGGAAGTTTATTAGGTATTTATAAACGCAGTTACGGAGCGATTCTTTGAGATTATTGATTTGAGGGATGGACTATATATAAATATTTCACGGGCTGGTTGACGTGGTTGGCAGACGCTTACCCTTCACGCCAGAGGTCGTGGGTTTGATTCTCACCCAGGACAATTTTGTCCTGAGTGTGAGTGTAATTATCTATATAAGTATATATTTAGAAAAGAAAAGTATGTAGTTTATGAGTTATCTGGTTTCCATAGCTCTTATCTATCTTCCATAGCTTATATAGTTTGGGATCAGATGACGTCTGTGAATAAGGCCCCAGGATATTATTATAATTTTTTACTTTTCTTTATTTTCTCGAAATATATTTTTCGGTTAGTAATGATGCCTAGGGCTTACGCCAAGTCAGCATCATATTCATGCAGGGATCGCAATTTATTGTGTAGGAACATGTATGTAATTAAAAACAATACAACAAAAAAATAAAATTTATAAATGTTTTCATACACAGTGTACCTAAATATCTATGTTATACAAACATGTTCTGACTATTTACAAGCGCTTTTTTAAAGTCTACGTGAATGGTTTTTGTTTTCTTTTTTTTTACAAATATAGTATTATATGCTTTTTTTATCCATCACCTTTACCTATATGTCAATAGCATAGGTGACATTGACTGCTTTAGTTGAGAATACATTGTCTGCACGTGTGGCGCAGTGGTAGATGCCTCTCACCTACCTACTACTTCGGCACCCCGAGATTCTGGTTCATTCAGACTCAGATTAGCTCTTTATGGGCTACTCAAATAGTTAGCCTGCGCGGGAATCGAAGCGGTGAGGCGACTGTCTTAACAGTTGCACCACATTTTCAGCGATAAAGCCGCCAATTGTACTATTGCCATTTTGATGTAATTTTCTACTCTAACTCCTTCTTTATCTATCTTACCGTAACATTCTGCATATAATTAACTAGTCATATTAGTTAGCTATGTACGTACAAAGATTAAAAAAAAAATTTTTTTTTGTTATTTATTACATATTCATATTTTAAAGTGACGTCAACTGTGCACGTTTAAATGAAATATTTAAGTAATTTTTAGATATAACCAGTTTGATTTATGCATGCTTAATATGTCATAAATATGTATCTCATTCAAGCGAGCTGTAAAGTTCTTATGAGAAATAAAGTTCTTTAAACGTATGTTAATCCTCTGTTAGCAACTAATAGGCTTTAAAATTGAATAGTAAAGAAAACTTTTAAACTATCACTTCGCACCATCAACAAAGTAATACGTTGAGTATTACTTACTCATATCATAAATCATTTCCCCGTCAAAAACTAAAATATATCCTGCGAATACTCAAAAGTTAGACAATATTATAATAGTAAGGGCGGGGGTTGTGTCTGTCATAATATTTGAGTGGGGGTTCAGCAAACTTCATAAGGTGAGCCGCAAGTTGATATCGTAAGTCTGGCCCGACGCGACGTTAAATATATGGCTTTACACAGGTATCATGTATGTATGAGTACTTGAAGTAAAAATAATCTCGCTTCAAATGTGTTTGCTTTAGTTCCCTCCTATTTCACCAGGAGTTGTATAACATTGGTGAAACGTGGCAGGTATAGTAAGTACAGTTACTAACCGTGGTCTTCTTTAAAAAAAAAAACAAAACAGGACTAGTCCTTCCCTCTTACTACGTAACTAGGTAAGCCAGGATCAACAGTGACACACAATTAAATCCGTTGAGGCTCAGGCATGTCCCGGGGAATCGCTTTAACTGTCTTGGATCCCGCAACGAATTTAATCAGTAAGAAAAAAAGAGGAGTTGGAAAATGAATAGTTCCATTTCCCTCCAGAGCAAAGCAGGAGACAGAATGATGTAAAGAGGCTATAGCCTCCTAAAACGAGAGAATTGCAACTAGAGAAGCCAGCTGCAAAAGCACCGAGGATTAATTTAAGGGTCCTAAGTGAGCTGTTATATTTGATCCCAATAGTAGGTATGGCAAAAGCCCTTAAAAGCACGAAAGTAGTTCCTCCTTGCTACAAGATCCGTATAATAAACTACTCAAGTTGCAAGCTGTTTAACATAATATCACGCTGATTTTGCCAGAGATCACACTCCCAAAGTATGTAGTGAGCGGTTTGTCCATTTTCGTTACAGGAAGTTGAGCACAGACAGATTGTGCAGATACCAATTTGAAACGAAACAATTTACTTTTAAAATTATCGTGTCCGGTAAGAAATTGTGCAACACAATGGACTATGATTAGCCAAGTTTTAATTAACCATGCCGTGGTCTTCTCCTGGCGTCTATGGGCTTGCCACCATAGGCGCCAGGAGAAGACCACGGCATGGTTAATTAAAACTTCACGTCTTTAAAAAGTCCACGGCAGGCTAAGTTTAGTCATTGTGAGTCCAACCGACATACCTACCCACAGACCTTTGCCAAAACAAAAGAAAAAGTATAGCACGTATAAATCCACCTTATTCTACTACTTCGTTGGTTTCCTTGAGGAATCCTGGGTTGGACCGAAAAGTGATATTGTGATAATAATAAAAAACTTGAGAGGTGTCAAGGGACACCCGGATGGAACGAAGTTATTTCTTATTATTTATTATGTACAAAAAAACCTGTATACATACAACAAAAATAATCGTCGCGACACCACACTTGCTTGCTTTCTATAAGAGAGCGAGAGAGAGAGAGAGAGAGAGAGAGAGACAGACAGAGAAACATGCGCACGCCGCACAGCTGCAAAAAGTGTCGTGACAACTTTTCGTAAGAATTTTTTCCGTCTAGCCCCCTTTAACAACGCGCGATAAGGAACTTCGTTCCAATAATAGCTTTATTTTCTTCTCTGACACAGAAAATTGGAAACCTGTATGACTGATGACCAGTGATTATTTTGTAAACAAAAATTCTTAGTACACTCGGTAGCCCGGTGGCCCGACGCACGGGGATTTGACGCTGCCACTCCCCAGTGACAGCTTTAAGTCCCCGTGCCACGGGATCACGTAAAGCCGTCGATCTTGAATCGGACCATTTGCGCCTGGCCCGCCCAAGTTACTCGCTGATAATGTAGCACTCTAAAGCTGTAAGTATATACAAAATAAGGTTAAAAGTTTTTGAGTAAATCTATTTCAAAGAAAAATTAAACATACCAAAAATCTAATCTTTTCTCTTTGTTATAATATTAGCTTACATTTAGATTAGGAAAAGAAGCCGGATACCAATATTTGAAAGTACGGTTATGAGTTGAAATAACACATTTTACAAAAGACGCCGAAGTAGGACACCAACCTTTAGATGAACGGGTCTGACTTCAAACGACACATTTTGTAAAAAAAGTTAAGGGAGTCCAAGGAACCAAGGAAGACCAAGTAAGTAAGGGAAACCAAGATTATATATTATATTATTGAAAGTAGGTACCTACGGATATGAGTTCACATTTTGATTATTTTTGTACACACACCAGTACATCCAGCTACCCCAATCTGTCAAATTTCTTTTATAGATTTTCAACTTTATCACATAAGCATAAGGTTCAATTTCAGTTTGGGAAATTTGACAGATTGGGGTAACGTGATGTGCTGGCATCTGTACATGTGTGTCAAAGTACCATTGATTTCTTAGGCTGATTTCAGAGTGACTCGCGCGGCACACGCCGGAGCGAGGTCTCAACAGCGGCGCGTGCGAGACGCGTCACTCTGAAACGCTAGCTGCCAGTAGAGGAGCTCTGGCAGCGGTCGAGACGGCGCGCGTGTCACCGGTGGCGCGTTTGAACTGCGTGACTATGAAACGCAACTTCTATCTAGTGTAATTGTAAGCGCGCGCGTTTGGACGGCGCCGCTCGCCGGCGCGACTCCGAAATCAGCCTTAGTTCCCAACAGAATAAAAATCTATTTTAAACCTCATTAAAAATCTGTCACTTTTTCTAGTCTGGGATTTCAATTGAGTTTCATTTTATTATATCAGGCTTAAGTTTCTTAGGGCAGGCGTTAAATTACTTTTTAATTACTTTATTTCGTTTAAACAACAATTGTTCATTGCCAATTACATCCAATTGGTCCAATTACAGCGTGGGCAGGCCACCTATGAGATCTACCGACAGTCTTGTGTGGTCGCTGGAAGACGTCTTCAATAATTCCAGAAGAATTGCATTTGCTGAGATGGTTTGGCCATTTAGAAAGGATGAATGAAAGAAGATTGACAAAAGAAGTATACCTGGCCTGTGTGAATGGTACAACCGGAAGGGGAAGACCTTATAGAACATTCTCTGATCAAATCGGAGACGTACTTAAGAAAGGTCAGGTCAAAAGTACCCTAAACCGGCGAGCATGTATGAAGAATATTATGTCAGTAAACGAAGCGAAAGTGGTATACAAGGATCGTGACAAATGGAAGTCTGTTGTCTCTGCCTATCCCTCTGGGAAACAGGCGTGAGTCTATGTATGTATGTATGTAATTGCATTTGGTAAATTTACTAATTTCATCATATGGTTAAATTTATATAGTGGCATGTGTCCAGATTTTAGATTTAGATCTTATAAACACTACTTTTATCTACTGTATTCCATTAGAATTAGACTTCTTTAATACAAAACAAACTAAATAACTTAATGGTCTTAGTACAGACGCCAGCACATCAAGCTACCCCAATCTGTCAAATTTCCCCAATTGAAAATGAACCTTACGCTTATGTAATAAAATAGAAAATCAATAAAAGAGATTTGGCAGATTGGGGTAGCTGGATGTGCTGGCGTCTGTACATTAAACTGGGTGCCTGAGTTTAGGCTACAGGTTTGCCTATTGATACCGCTAAGTATTAAAATAATGCGTTACATTCAAGCATATAATAATAAAATATAAGAATATTAAATTAGGGTTAGGGGTTACAATATAAATATTACAGTACATATTAAGGAGATATGCATTTTTACGGCTTAGTTATGAAATTAAAGTGTATTTTATTCCTATTAAAATGACACAAAGCTCACACAGATTGAGATTCACACGGCTAAGAGTCACACAAATAGTTGTCCTGTGCGGGAGTCGACGTCGAAACACGCCGGTACCGACTACATAGTACGTAGTAGTGAGACGCCCACCTCTAGGCGGTTAGAGCCCACGCTCACCCCTACTGTCCGGTGAAGCAGTAAAAGCCGATAGGCTAAATGCACGCGTAAAGATAAAAAAACAAAAGACGCCCACCTTTACCACTGCTCCACAATAACTATCCAATGCCCCGACTCCAACTACTAAAAATGCTGTAATTTTTGAATGTCTAAACAGAATCTCATGACACGTATTTAAAATTTCTTGAATTGGTTAATTCTCAATTTGTGTATCATTTCATAGTTTTCACCTAATTGTATTTGTAACACCCCACCACATTTGTAGAGATCATTGACTTCTCCCTCTATTTCTTTCTTTGAATACTCAATTTATATAAAAAATAGACGTTTCTTAGTGCTAGTAGTTTTTTTTCTATTCAGTATTTATCTCATTCATACTTAAAAATTGGAACACTGCCCGCTAGGCGACAATAACCTCGCTAAATCTGCACATTTGTTGTCAAATAACGATTTCACAACATCGATTTACTTTTAGAGTTTATTCTGCATTGATTGTTAACATTCTAAACAATCTTGTCCTTACAATCCCTTTATATTTCACACAAAATACAAGGAATTCTATCGCCATTCAAAAGATACTATGTCATTCACACGGTCCCTCATTCGCTCAAAATGACACCTTTTGTTGCTACAAACATGTCATATGTCTCCCCACTGGCCATCAATATGTTTTCCTTCCATTTTTGAAATAGCCGTAGAATGTTGCCCATTAAAAAATATAATCCTTTAAGAGAAGTCGGAGTATTTATATAAACATGTTGGCCGAATGATAACGGATTTAGTATTAGTCACACAAAACATTAAGTTTTATTAATCTTGTCACTCGAGTTTGACATTTGTTTTTTTTAAATGACTGCCATTAGTTAAGTGTTTAGTATGAGTTTTTTATTAGATTTTATGGCAGCCATTTATCAATCAATTTAGAGTTGTTCGAGGAAAATATTATTCTAGCTGTCAGCTTAAAGTTAAAACATGAGTAGGTAATCTATATTTGAACTCAATCAGGGGATAAACGCGAGTACAAAGCGCTTGTTATCTATAAGTTAAGAAGGTAATTTAGTATGAATAGTGTGTATTATGGAGTATTACATATTGCTGCTATTTTGGAACAAGCTGTTGTTAGTTGTTTTAAGATAGCTACCAAACTTGAGCGATTGGAAGAGTCTGTAGCGCTTAGCAAATATATTCAAATTTCGTTCGTGTAACATTCACCGGATCCTACTGAATGAATGGTAAAATTTCTCAAGTCATCCATACCGAAGCCTTCTTAATAAATTCATGTTAATTATCAATATAACTAATTAGCCGATCGCGTAAATGTATATCGCGCGAAACTCATAAAGCTGCATCTGGTTTTCTAAAGTGAAAGCTTCTTTAGGGGCGTTGGGTATTTTTCGAGATGAGGAAAAACAATTGAACTAGCGGCACTGTTACTGTTACCGACACCTTTGTGTGTACTTATGTACATATCGTGTGTATGTATGTACATAAAACAACATGCACGACGGCCTGTTTTGAGATGGAAAATTACCATTTAACTCGGGATACTTTTACCGTTACCGACACCGCGTGCCACTGTTTTTTTGTTATATATTAACATGTAATGTATTGAACAAGATGTGTATGTGTGAGCGCTAATAAACAGTAATTTTCTTATATCATAAAGAAAACAGTTTACCATTAAATAATAATACGGGTTTAGTCTGGGGAGCTTTTCGGAACGCAGTTCTTAAATGAATACCTTGTATAATTCCAATAACAAGACAAAAGCTATTAACAAATAAGTTTTAACGAAATTTCAGTATATAAGCAATACAACCGGTCGCGCACAGTACTCGTCTGTTGGAATCTTGATGCTTGCACGGACACAGGCACTAGCATTTGCATAAGTGAAAATAACACTTTACGGTCAGTAGACAACCTCGTTAAGACTTTGTTACTCAATATTTCTAATATACAACCTTCGCAGAGCAGGTATGTACACACGGCTACATATCAAGCTATACATTTCCAATATAAGCTGACCTGTCATTGTATGGTAATCTATACATATAATAAAATCGTAGGAAAGTCAAAACTGTACAGTCAGCACCAAAAGTCGATGAACAGAATGTATATTTAACAGTACAGTTACGGCGTCAAATCAGGGTATTCTAATGATATATTTAAAGGATGTGCTGGCGTCTGTACAGACTTTTTATCCATTAAATATTATCATTAGATTACCCTGATTTGACGCCGTAACTGTACTGTTAAATATACATTCTGTTCATCGACTTTTGGTGCTGACTGTACATTGAATATTTTTTTAAAGGATACTTGGGGCATGAACTACAATATATATAAAATACAATAAACATAAAAAAAAATATTCAATGTACAGTCAGCACCAAAACGAAGCCATAAATATAGTTTTTAGAATTTTTGTCTGTTTATCTGTTTGTCTGTATGTATGTCCGGGTTAAACTCAAAAAGTACTGCATGGATTTACTTCAAATTTTGCATGACGCGGTCGGGTCAACATATAGGCTACATATTATCACGCCTTCACCTACGGGGGAGGAGCTGTCATAATTTATAAAGTTTAACGCGGGTAAAACCGCGGAGTACAGCTAGTCCTATACTACACGAGATCAGCTTATACTGGATATGTATAGCTTGATGTGTAGCCGTGTGTACAAAGCGGTAATCCTAATAAAATCTGTTTCATAAATTTCACATTCTTATTGTCTATTTAGTTAATTCCAAGTTGAAATATGTAGGTAGTTGTTTTAATCATAAACCTTGAGTTTGTGACCTTCTAGTCTTAAAATAAACCGTAAATCTAATCTACCGATAAACGAAAGATACAGTTTGAACCTAATTATTATAATAACGTATAACTGTCGATAATTTTATAAATATTTTAAATTAAACTTTTAAATTTCTGGTGCATATACGTACCAAACATATTAATTTCTCGTCCAAAAATTATTCGTATATTTAAGAAATGGAATCAGGCATTACTTTAGCGAAATCCATAATAAACAAAATACAAAATCAATATAATAATAATAATATCTAGGGACAGTGTCACACAGATCTTCCTAGCCCCAAACTAAGCAAAGCTTATACTTTGGGTACCAGGCGACGATATACATACTTATATAGATAGATAAATACTTAAATACATAGAAAACATCCATGACTCAGAAACAAATATTCGTGCTCATCACACAAATATTTGCACTTACCGGGATTCGAACCCAGGACCACCAGCTTAGTAGGCAGGAGCACTACCAACTAGGCTACGGTGACCGTCGATTTTGTAGTGTTAATTCCGCTAATTGTCAGTTTAATCATGCCGAGATGCAAATTGCATCGCCCTGCCACCCGCTCAAATATGCACATGCAAGAAGGACAATATAAAAAGCCAATTACATGCGCCAGTACGTTACCCTAAACGTTTTTAAGTCCTGCACGGACCATTCTCAATACGGTATTGCTGGCGCATATAATCTGCTTTTTATATCTACCAAGTGCCTTCTGGCATGTGCATATTTTAGCGGGCGGGAAGACAGTGAAAATTGCATCCCGGCGCGGCATGACTAAACTGACAATTAGCGGAATTAACACTATATATTGATTTTGTACCTTGATCCGCAAACATAATCTACCAATAAACAAAGGGTACATTTTACATCTAATTAGTATATAAACTGTTGATAAATAATCAGTATAAAAATATCAAATTATTGGTGTACCTACTATACATTTATTTCGACCGCTTCCTCATCGATAACTTTATCCATCACTAAATTTACTATTTTTAACACTGGCAACACCTATTTTTTACGCGCCAAAGTTTGGAGCAGAGAATAGACCGGAATAAATAAATGTAAATATAGGTAGACTCGTTGGCTAGCGTAATTATGTGTAAGGTTAACGAATAGTAGCGTCTTTATTTAACCGAAACATTATTTTTGTATTACAAAACTGGCATTGGGAACTTCTTCTTTGCCTACTGATAAAAAATGAACAAAATGTTTTAGCCTAGAACGTGGCCACACCGATTGCCCTGATTGTTTCATTCTTAAGATCCTGCCATTACAATGTGTCAGGGCCGGCTGGGCAGGACTTAAAGGTGGGCCATGGGTTAGGCCGATTCTCTATAAATACAGTCCCCAAGTAGACAAGTTTTCTTTGCTTAGCTGCTTTGACAAGTGGGTACTTCAGAGTAAATACCTAGAGAATAACAATTTAGTTTTTATTTATTAATTTTTTGTTTGAAGTTCTAATGTTATTCAAGCTACCCTATGGCTTTTGACACGGATTAACGACTTTTGCATATAGATTATAGCCTCAACCGACCGCGCAAGTCAAGTTTATCAGTCACATTCAAATTCAATTGCAATTCTTCACATTAATTTTGCGCGAAACTTATAGAGCGGTATATATAACTGAACGTAATGCACAAAACCAGTATTAAAAATACAAAAAAAAATTTGCTCCATACAAAGTGCATCAGCTAATCGTCATTCTTTATTTGTGTGTTTTGTATGTTGATGTGTGACATTGTTCAGTTTCATGGGCAAATTAAGCTACTTAATATATATGTATAGAGGACGTAACTTAAGTAACATAATTTGCCTATGAATCTGAACGACATAATTTTACACATTCAACTAAAATGATGTTAACTTCAGAAACTGGATTTCCTTAATTTGTTAGTTTTATTGTTACATCGCGGTTCTTAAATTTTCTCCACTATGCTCAAATGTTCCGTTTCGTTTCGTTCGGAAATTTTAACTGACAGATTCAGTTGAGAGAGACTTGAGTGTTCTGCTACGTACACCTCGTACTTTATATTATGAACCATATTTTATTATTATTATTACTTCGTGTACATTACTTATGTATTTGTAAGTACCACACAG
Source organism: Pseudoips prasinana (assembly GCA_951640165.1). NCBI lineage: Eukaryota > Metazoa > Arthropoda > Insecta > Lepidoptera > Nolidae > Pseudoips > Pseudoips prasinana. The sequence continues at coordinate 39,293,884 of OX621236.1, read as the reverse complement.
TAAGTACTATGCTACACAGAGATTTATTAATCTGTTGCCTATTATTTTTTTAAGATAACGTCCGCTGCGTTGTCTTCAGAAATCTTTAATAATTACTATATGTTAAATGATCCACGTAAGTTAAATTATAGTTAATTAATTATACTGAGAGATCCAGGAAGTGGCGGGTACAGAAAGCTATCAAATACTAGTTTTTTTGAGATGCGCGATACTCACCTTGAGTTCTTACGTTATATGTGAGCCCTCTACACATATAGCGTAAGAACTATTGAGGCCACCCCTAAAGCAAAGGGACAAATTTCAATTTAGAGCACGTGATTCTCGCACAGACTACATATACTCGTAGAAAGCAAGTAAACGGATGAGGACCCTATCCTAGTTTACCATTTTTTTTCTACTACTACTACTAGATACCTTATTCTATGACGTGGGACGAAAAACCAGAAAGAAACATAGGTTTTGGTTTAAACTTCCTTTGATTTACAACCTAACTTTAGAATATACCTACACCTAAATGATTTTGTGAAAATAACACTTAGGCCCTCTCTTTTGCGCGACCTTCTTCTGATCTTCAATCTTAATTATCGTAACTTTTTTTAATTGGATAAGAAATACATAAGGTTCATTAACTCTAAAGTAAGTTAGTAACGTTCGGTTTTAACGTTTTAATTCTCGTCCCATATTATTCGTCGTCCTTTCTGCTGTAAATATTCCGCTTAGTCCCGAGGAGCCATGCCTTATCTGGAAGTCACGGGCCGAATACCTCCAAAGTATAAATAGTCTAGCCAACTGCTACACAGCAAAAACACTAGATATTCGTCTTGGGTGATGTAATGATCTGTGTGACATTGTCCCAAGATATATTATTATTATTATTATATTTTGTACACGCAAAAAACATACTTGATACAACACAACGAAAACGAAGAGTACATAGGATCTGCTATATTATAACTGTGTACATTCCGTAAGAGTTACCCGGAGCCTATATTAAATAAGAAAACGTTTTACCTTCGCAAATGACTTCATAAACTCAACTATTTTCTTTTCGACACTTTTCCGAGTTAGCTCATAAGCTTACGAAGTTTCCTAACGTGGAGGCATGATCGGTACATTATTCAAATTTGTCCATTGTTGGCTCTTGGCTCATTGTCGCAATATGCTAGAAGTTGTTTATTTTGCATGCACCTGCTAGGCCGGAGTGGAATCGATAATGGCGTGGCCTATAAATATAATTTTGAAGTTGAATGTACTCGTGAGGCATAAGACTATTTATATGACCTCGCCCATCCAAAATAAATAGGTTAAGTGCATGTTGAATCACGCTCTGTGTAGAGTTCTCAGTTAATAACAAAATTAATTAGTCTCGACTAATAATCTATATACATATAATACAATCGTAGGAAAGTCTAAACTATACATTGAATATCTTTTATGGAAAAACAAGGATACTTGGGGCGTGATCTGCAATCGATATCGAAGCCAAAAATATAGCTTTTACAATTTTTGTCTGTTTGTATGTCCGGGCTAATCTCAAAATGTACAGCATTTTTTCAAATTTTGCATAAATATTACTAAGAACGGTCGGGAACATATAGGCTATATTATCACGCTATCACCTACGTGAGAGAAACTGTGATAATTTATAAAATTTAACGTGGGGCACAGCTAGCAATAATAATGCATCTATTGTAAATTCAGGTCCATAGTCATTTGTTAGTAGTGGCTTAAAACTATGTTAGTACTACCCCGCATCTTACTCATAAATCTACGTTACATTAAAAAGTGGAGTCCTGGAACCCATGTCAACACTGTTCCAGTGGCTTACTATGGGACAACCAGTTTGGAGCAATATGGTATTTAGGAGGCTCCCGGTACTGTCTTGTACACAACGCACAATACTTTTCCTTAATATAGCTTTGAAGCAATCAGTTCTTGCTTCTGCAATTAATACATACGGCTAAGAGAATAGAATAGAAAACTATATTGTACACGATAAAAATACATATTGTGACATATTGTTAGTTATCATTATAAGTTCATTAACTCAAAGAGCAGCCCGACTGGGGAAGTATCTCCACCTTACAGACGACATTCCTTAATAATAACATTATTAACTTGAATGTTGTGTTTCTGCGTGTGAGTAAGGTCGCCAGAACTCATCGGGGTGGGGGTAAGGGTCAACTACACTAGTTTGCTGACTCTTTTAAAGGCCGGGAACGCACCCGCGACTCCTCTGGTGTTGCGAGTGTCCATGGGCGGCGGTGATCACTTACCATCAGATGACCCACTTGCTCGTTTGTCGCCCTCTGACATAAAAAAATATATATAACATAGACAAATTGATGAAAAAGCGGTCTTATCGCATAAAGTGATCTCTTCCAGACAACCTTAGGATTGTCTAAACATTAATAATAGCTGTAGGTGTGCAACAAGAGATACACCAAGTTGTGGTATACCTAACATAAATTATTTACTTACTACAAATGATTTAAATTCTTCAATATTTCTTATGTCCTGACTATATACAGTCATAGTCATATATAAATATTTAACTAACTTCCTTGTATTGTGCCTGACCTCGGAAAGAGGTCCGTTTGTGTTGCTAGTCATTCCATTGGATCATGAGTATGATGGAAAAGAAAGTGCCCCTATATGTTTGCATACATAATTGTGCACTATAATATGTCCCGAGGAGATGACTAGTCTTCACTAAAACTGCCCGTACATAACTGTAGCTCTACATTAATACGTAAAGACGTGAGCTTCACGTCCGATTGATGGTCAGAAAGCAATATATACATATGTCAAAAACAATCCACCACAAATACCTGTAACCCTCAGGTGGCAACTTGAAGATTAAACATGAAATAGATATCACTTTATTCTCTTATTCATGTTTTTACTGTTAAATTTTTTACCATAAAAAGTGAAAACCAATAACCGAGAAATACCACAAAGTACCATGTAGATCAAATTAAAGCAAAGCTTAAATACATACATAAAATACACAGAAAGCACCCAGTCATAGTGGTCGCCAAATTCAACAGAATTTTTTGGTTGACTAAAGAAATTGCTATTTTTGCTTCTCTTATGGTATAAACAAAACACCCCACAATATAATTCAAAGCTTTTAGTTGCGAATTAAATATAATCACAAATAGTTATATTCACATCAACTATATAGGCTCAAAAGGAAAAATTAGACAAGTTTTAAAATCTAAAAAGAAAAAGGAGACACACATTTGTATAGCAAAATGATGCTGCTACCTACTCGTTCCTATAAATGAGAGCTATCCTAAATATAAAATTCATAGAAAATATTCTTCACTGTTTAGTCTTTTGTATATCTATCATAACAGAACATTTATTTATTTGAACGCCAAAGAAAAAATACACAATGTCTTTATTTCAGCAACACGAACATTATTCTAAATCGATTCTGATATAAATATAATGACGATACATTATTTACTCTATTTGTTTCTAGCACAAGATCCAGAATCGTTTAGAGTTGGTGTCGGTGTCTATTTTTTCTCCCACGAAACGTCTAGCGTAGAATTTTCTGGGAAATGGTGTTTTAATTTTTTTACTGGTTTTCTTTTTCAGACAATTGATGCAAATAGATTTTATGTAACAAAAAAAGAATATATTGTTTGTACCTATTGTCATAAGCAATCCCTCAAGCATAGTTCTAGAGTGGTGACTACGAACTGAAAGTCGCAGTCCTCCTAGCGATTTCAGGCCCCCTACAAGATGGACTAATGATCTTGTGAGGGTTGCTCGAAGCCGCTGGTTGCCGGTAGCGTAAGACCATAACTGTGGAGGTCTACAGGGCAGCTGGCTAATACCTAAATCAACCTCGTATTAACCTTGTCATACAACATAATAATGTTACCAGTTATCTGGGCACTTTGACCGCAGGCGCGGATTTTAACTGCGTTTTTTATTTATACATACATAGACTCACGCCTGTTTCCCAGAGGGGTAGGCAGAGACAACGGACTTCCATTTGTCACGATCCTTGCATACCTCTTTCGCTTCGTTTACTGACATTATATTCCTCATACATGCTCGCCGGTTTAGGGTACTTCTGACCTGACCTTTCTTAAGTACATCTCCGATTTGATCAGAGAATGTTCTACGAGGTCTTCCCCTTCCGGTTGTACCATTCACACATGCCATTCACCATTTTTATTTATATATATATAGGTAATTTTATTAAATTGTAATACATAGTAGGTTTTTAATATTCAATTAAAAGAAATACACATTCTAATAGGTTCCAGTTAAGAACTACAATACCACAGACAGATATACAAGGTAACACAAACGTCGGGGCCCCAAAAGGAAATTACAGTCCCGCAAACTTTTCTGACCCGGTGGCAGCGTCGCTGTTATCGCATTTAGTGTTGCTAGTAAATATTTTTTGCAATAAAGTGGGTAAAAATAATATGCACATTGTAACGTAAATGTTACTTCACTAAAAAGCAAACAAATACTGTCATTACTAATCTTTATAACATCTTTATATTTTTATACAATAATTATGATAATTTACATAAAATGTATGCTATGTGTTCTCTAACCATCTCCGTCTCCAGATATTATTATGTGACCGGAATGGTTTAATTCAGAAGTCATTTCATCATCATCATTATCGCAATCACTGCTTTCACTTTCACTATCACTACCATGAATGATGAAAGGCTCGTCTAAGTATCCATCCCTTTTTCGATACACATTTTCAATATTTTTGTACATTATTGCAATGCTTTTGCCATTCATTGACTATTATTTTATCAAAAGCTTCTGCAATGAATGATAGGATTTCAGAATTCTATCTACCATGCTCTTTTTCTTTCACAAGTTTTCTTACACACCACTCCCAGACACCTACAAAGGAAACAGCAAAAATTAAATAAATAATGAATATTTTAAAATATGTATTTTAATTTAAAGAGCGAGGGGGAATTTCGTATTTTTTCAGAAGCTGACAACACTAACCTGTAGCAGCAGCTACGCATTCATACAACTTATTGAAGGGTATAATTTGTGCCTGAAGGTGTTATTCTTCCTTCATATAATTCAATACTTGTAATATAACGTTCCCCGCGTCAATTTTTAAAGCTTTCGGCATTTTTCACAATTAAAAACCACAAAGAGAAAAATAAATACGCGCAACAAACAATCAATGGCAGGAATGTCATGGATTGACATTTCAAACTGGCGTCATTAGTTCTACTTTTGGCCACCGGGCCAGATAAGTTTGTAGCACAGTACTCTTAATTTGTTCAACTCTGTGGATAAAGAAACCTTATTAAGCATGAGCATTGAGGAACACTTTTGAATTTTGACAGATTCCATTGGCAATTATTTTCTTTTTTTAAATAGACTATTTGCTTTTAAGATATAATATATATTATGTAGTAAAATATAAATTTCAATAATTAAACCTAAACATAATCTCTTTGACAATAACTTAATAAAAGCTTGCTAAATATCACTACTATTATTGTTATAAATGTTCTAGCAATCCGTTTACCTTAATATCTATAATAAGTAACTAGAAATAATAATTATATCACTACAAACATGTTCTGACTATATACAAACGCTTTTTAAAGTCTACGTGAATAAAAACCTTTTTTTATCCAAAGGTAAACGGCAAAAATGTATGAGACTTTTGTACCGCTAGTAAAATTTCGTGTTACGGGATATTTTATGTTTTAATTGGTGGTTAATGTGATAGAAAAGGCATTTTTAATTTCTTAGATTTTTAGAACTTGGGATGTAAAAGTTATAGCCAGTTTTATTTTAAGGTTACGTTTGGTAATCTGTGGGTCAACCCCATGACCGTGGAAACATTGCATTTCGAAAATCACTCTTACTGCCTAAGTAATAAAGATATTGTAAATATCAAAGTCTGTCTACTGATGTGGCAATGAAATAGTGTACCAATGAAGATTGTTACATATTATATTTACACCGTAGCCTAGTTGGTAGTGTTCCTGCCTACGAAGCTGGTGGTCCTGGGATCGAATCCCGGTAAGTGCAAATATTTGTGTGATGAGCACGAATATTTGTTTCTGAGTCATGGATGTTTTCTATGTATTTAAGTATGTATCTATCTATATAAGTATGTATATCGTCGCCTGGTACCCATCGTACAAGCTTTGCTTAGTTTGGGGCTAGGATGATCTGTGTGACATTGTCCCTGGATATTATTATTACATAAACATTGTTATGTTGATAAAGTAAGGGTTTTAGCTCTTTTTATAGTTTTTTACATGGATTTATTCCGAACCTGTCCCGAAAACCCTAAACGGGTCGCGAGTTAGGTTAGGAAGATGCAAAAAGCTATTATTTGTTGAAATAATGAAAAGGTCTTTATTTCCATTCATTACATAGTTCATAACTCAGTGTACATTTGTGTGAGGTTGCGAGGGGTTATATATGAGGTTTTTAGTGGAGGTAAATAAAATAATAGATTCTTTGTTTTTTGTAACTACATTAATTTGATTGATATTATTATTGATTTATCCTTAGTATTACTTCATCTAAGAATATCTTCTTATAAGTACCAAACAATAATTATCACATAGCACAAAGCAACGTTGGGTTTATTGAGAACTTCACTCTCTTCGGATAATGCTTGTCTTCTTAGTCGGGGCAAACGAATGTTGCAATTAACACATTGCAAACTCGTCATTTTAATTAAATGATAAAGCGTCTTTTCGTGAATCCACTGTCAACAGATATATAATATAGCACGGAGGAACTGATGCTGAACTCACGTAATATCTGCAAGATTATTTGCTAAATTGATGACATGTATTAAAACAACAGCAATAAATACTTGACAGATTGTCTTTGCCTGTCAATGAATAATTGCCATGAACAAAAAAAATATTGACGACGAAAATCGTTCCTATTCTAAATCATTAATTATTTCGATTTAATGCAACTACTGTGCTTTCTTAGGTATAATAAATAAGTCTTTAATTATATGATTTATATGTAATGTTGTTCCCATTTATAAATAACTAATTATAATTTCGACATTTATATTATTTTACTCATGGCAATTTCTGTAAACGTAACTGCGTTTAGTTTACGATTTTATAACGTTTATTTATTGAAAATAATTGAAATATTCTTTTTGATTTTATTAATTAATCCCAAGTTCTAAAAATATTATACTTACATTAAAATCAATACCTTAGTTGTCTTAATAAGTGGTACAAATTATATAGCTCAACAACAACCGAAGTATGCGATACTAATTCTGCCGTTCTCTTTTCAAGTGCAGACACCAGCACATCAAGCTATCCCAATCTGTCAATTTTCCCCAAATATAAGTGAACCTTATGCTTTGTGTAAAGTTGGAATCAATAAAAGAAATTTGACAGATTGGGGTAGCTGGATATGCTGGCGTCTGTACATAGACTCAGTTGTTTGTGGATCGATTTTGATCATTCTTTCGGATTGGTCAAATATAAATAAATGAATATCTTGGGACTACTAACATATTGCCACCTGATCCCAAACTATGCAAAGCCTGTGATATGGTAACCAGACAACAGACTGATAAACATACTTATTTATTTCTAAATACATATACATACTATAGAAAAATTACACCCAGACACGGAACAAATAATGGTGCCCATCACACATAGATTTGTCCTAGGTGGTGATCGAACCTACGACCTCTAGCTTAGCAGTCAGACCAACACCCCAGTCCAAATGATAAAAATTGTTCAATTTTATTATCTAAAATAAAAGAAAATTCATCTATTGAAGATTAATATACCTATAAGGTTAAATACAATGTTGAAAACCTTTCGAAATAATTCCTCACACTGAATATTAATAAGACCATCATTATTACACCTTTTACTCAGAATAATATTTTAATTCCACAGACAAGTGCATCTGTCAGGTATTCTTTTTTAATTTTAAAGTGTTAATACAGCTTGACATTACATCTAAGCGCTGAGTGAGACTTCTGTGCGACACACGTCAGACATTTAATATTTAAGATTCTATATTTTTAGAGTTTCGTACAAAAATGAATCAAAACAGTTTATTATTTATAAATATGTTTACTATTTCTAATATGTATCTTTTGTGTTAGGTAAATTAGAAAAACAAAAATTACATAATCTTATGAAAATTGCTTATTTATACATACATGTATAAATCACACAATCCTTTTTTTTAAGGAATTTACAATTCTACTTCGTTTTTTTATATTCCAAATTCAGATTCAAAGAGCTGAATTCAAATGCAATTAAGTTAGTTATCCGATTTCAATAACTGGAATTTCAAATTCTACTCTCGTTTTTTTTTTATTTACGTAGGTCAAATTCAAAAACCGAATTCAAATACAAGGAAGCTAGTTAACCGATTTCGGAAAAAGAACTTTCAATTATGCGCTAGTTTTTAGGGTTTTTATTATGTAACGATATTTTTACTCCGTTTGTGAACGGATTTTTCTAATTCCTATTCACTTCGATAAGAAATGCTTTTGTAACAGTTTAGTAACTTTAAAAATGTTGATTTCGTTTGTACATATTTTCAAAACAATAATTATAATTTAGTACAATAAACATATACATATATGCCTATTACGCAATGTTTGTTGTAATACATTTTGATATGAAATGTTTAAAGGCAAACGACAAGAATGTATGAGGCTTTTGTACCGCTAGTAAAATTTCGTGTTACGGGATATTTTATGTTTTAATTGGTGGTTAATGTGATAGAAAAGGCATTTTTAATTTCTTAGATTTTTAGAACTTGGGATATAAAAGTTATAGCCAGTTTCATTTTAAGGTTACGTTTGGTAATCTGTGGGTCAACCCTATGACCGTGGAAACATTGCAGTTCGAAAATCACTCTTACTGCCTAAGTAATAAATATACTGTAAATATCAAAGTGTGTCTACTGATGTGGCAATGAAATGCTAGTGTTAACTAATGTACCAATGAAGATTGTTACATATTATATTTAGTTGGTAGTGCTCCTGCCTACGAAGCTGGTGGTCCTGGGTTTGAATCCCGGTAAGTGCAAATATTTGTGTGATATGCACGAATATTTGTTTCTGAGTCATGGATGTTTTCTATGTATTTAAGTATTTATCTATCTATATAAGTATGCATATCGTCGCCTGGTACCCATAGTACAAGCTTTGCTTATTTTGGGGCTAGGATGATCTGTGTGACATTGTCCCTAGATATTATTATTATTACATTTATTACATAAACCAATGTTTATGTAATAAATGTAATAATGGTGATAAAGTTAATGTTGTAGCTCTTTTTATAGTTTTTTACATGGATTTATTCCGAACCTGCCCCGAAAACCCTAAACGGGTCGCGAGTTAGGTTAGGAAGATTCAAACAGCTATTATTTGTTGAAATAATGAAAAGGTCTTTATTTCCATTAATTACATAGTTTATAACCCAGTGTACGTTTGTGTGAGGTTGTGAGGGGTTATATATGAGGTTTCGAGTGGAGGTAAATAAAACAATAGATTATTTGTTTTTTGTAACTACATTAATTTTATTGATATTATTATTAATTTATCCTTAGTATTACTTCATCTAAGAATATCTTCATATAAGTACCAAACAATAATAATTATCACATAGCACAAAGCAACATTGGGTTTATTGAGAACTTCACTCATTCGGATAATGCTTGTCTTCTTAGTCGGGGCAAACGAATATTGCAAATAACACATTGCAAACTCGTCATTTTAATTAAATGATAAAGCGTCTTTTCGTGAATCCACTGTCTACAGACATATATTATAGCACGGAGGAACTGATGCTGAACTCACGTAATATCTGCAAGATTATTTGCTAAATTGATGACATGTATCAGAACAACAGCAATAAATACCTGACAGATTGTCTTTGCCTGTCAATAAATAATTGCCATGAACAAAAAAATATTGACGACGAAAATCGTTCCTATTCTAAATCATTAATTATTACGATTTAATGCAAGTACTGTGCTTTCTTATGTATAATAAATAAGTCTATAATTATATGATTTATATGTAATGTTGTTCCCATTTATAAATAATTACTTAATTATAATTTCGACATTTATATTATTTTACACATGGCAATTTCTGTAAACGTAACTGCGTTTAGTTTACGATTTTAATACGTTTATTTATTGAAAATAATTGAAATATTCTTTTTGATTTTATTAATTAATCCCAAGTTCTAAAAATATTAGACTTACATTAAAATCAATACCTTAGTTGTCTTAACAAGTGGTACAAATTATATAGCTGAACAACAACGGAAGTATGCGATACGAATTCTGCCATTCTCTTTTAATATTAAATTAAATTTCACTACTATAAAATTTTAGATTACCCATCATAATTTTTATAGTATAATCGCAGTAAAATGTGTTTTATAAACCTAAACCAACACCTAGTTATTTTAATAACATAATATAGAGTAAAGCAGTTTAAAGATTTTTCCATGTTATTAAAGATTTTTTTATTTTAATTGGTACATTTAATTACCGAATACGTTTGCGTTTAATATTTTGTAAGTAATAATATCTATGTAATCGCAGCGTTTCCTAAATTTGTGAGTCTGTGGTAATCAGCCGTTAGGGTTGCCAAATATCAAAATAATTGTGGAGTAACTCTTCAGGTTTATATAATTTCGTAAAAAAATAACAATAGCAATCACTTAATAACATGATTGGAAGTCATCGAGCACAAAAAATACACATTCTGTGTAAATTTCTACTCTCCACCTATACGACTCCCGAGATACAGCCCACTGACAGATAGAGAGACGGAAGGATAGACAGACGGACATCGGAGGCTTAACAATGGGATTTCATTAGAACCTTCTGGGTACGGGGCCCTTAAAATTCATTCAAACATTACACACGATATAATAAAATACATCTGATACTTTAAATATCAATCATTAAAACTATTTAAAACTTCATATCTAATATGATTTTGACAGCAAGTTAAATAACCTATCTTAACTTAATCATTAAATGATCGCCGATTTAAATGTTTACATGTACCCAGAAATATTTATATATGCTAACTATATTACTACAACCTTGTTCTGACTATTTACAAGCGCTTGTTGAAAGTCTACGTGAATAAAAACCTTTTTTTTATTTTTGTCTTTAATAACTAAAATGTATAAAATTATACTAGCTGTACCCCACGGCTTTATCCGCGTTAAACTGTATAAATTATAGCCTATGTGTTATCTGGATATATAAGCTATATCACTACAAAGTTCCATCAAAATCCGTTCGGTAGTTTTTGCGTGAATGAGTAGCAAACATCCATAATCATAAACTTTCGCATTTATAATATTAGTACGATAATATTTTAAAGAAACACGTCAACTGCCAACCCTACGAGTTTTGTAAACACACATAATATGGGTCAGTTTACATCTTATGATGTATTTTTTTTTAATAGTTCGTTCTTTACGAGTTACTATAATTTATTTAAGTTTAAACATTATACCTACCTACCTGCAAGATCATTCTATTAGTTTAAAAATTTATTATTCCATATTTTATACGATTTGCCATGTTTTTAGGTTAGTCATAATTCTGTATGTTTGTATATTTTAGGTGTATATTCGAATAATTCTGGTGGAACGACTGGTCATTGGTCGAGTGAAATGATGCTATTAGTGAGTGAATAAATATAATAAATGTTTGGATATTGCAGATGCGGTGTTTGTTGAACTGTAATATGTTTGTTAATAGCGAAGAAAGTCATGTGGGCGGCTACTCTTAGAATATTGAGAGTTCCTGAGCTATTGCACAAGATCTGACTGAGACTGAGTCAAGACTGAGATTGTAATTGAGAACTGTTATTGGAATCTTTCTGCCAAAAAATCTGTGGTTGTCACCTAGAGTCCACAGGAGAGTGGTGTTGGATCACCGTCCTGCGCCTGATTTCTCTTGGATAGTGTCAGCTACCCCGTCCAAGAAACGTTATAAAGTAGTATTAGAAAGTAGCCAATTTTGTGAATATTCCATGAGCAAATAGCTAGAGTCCATTGAGTCTAGCTACCATGTCTAAAATTACTTGGTACTATATCACTACAACTGTGTTTGAAAAATTTAATCGGAAAGAAACAAGGAGGAGTCACATAAAAATAGCTCCACTACCTTACAGAGTAAAGTATCATGAATGACAGCTGGATAACGCCCACTGCTGGACAAAGGCCTCCCCAATACATGTCCACTATGGATCTGTGTCCATCATTTGGAGGCATATGCCATAATCAGCGTGCTAAGGAGACAAGTTGACGATCGCATTATGACGGTCGTAGTACACAGAGACGTTGCTGCCCATTCTGTGGTAACTTTTTTGTATTTTGTTCATATTATTACTTTTTCTCGTTTTATGTTAACTTTCACCCTATACATTTTTGATGAATAATGATGGAACTATATAAACAAAATTGGGCCTATCACCTTTAATACAAGTTATCTCCGAATAACTTAGCTAAGGTGCTAGCTACCGCAAAGATTGCTAAATATATTGTAACAAACAAACAATTTTACTATGGAAAAATGTATTGTATTTAACTGTACGCACCCATTATTGTTATTGTTTTATGTTATGTGGTGAAATAAACAATTATCATATCTTATCTTAACTAAATGTTCCCTCGGGACGTCTTCTACGCCCCCTATGAGATAAGAGGGGGTGGTGACATTCATTGCCGTCAGTCGGACAGCCTAAAAAGCGAAATATTCAAGTAGAAAGACAGCTGCAAAAGCACAGAGGGTATATTTTAAGGATCCTAAGTGAGCTGTTATCGTTATGTAAGCCAAACGTACGTCCGTTGCTGGACAAAAGCCTCCCCAAAGAATGGCATATCCCCTATGCCATAATCACCACGCTTGGCAGACGGTACGGACTGGTAAGTGTTCCCTCGGACGATTTCTACACCCCCGACCGGATGAGATGGGGTGATGATATTCTATGCCGTCACCACACAGCTGTTATAGTGACTGCTTAATGTAGTTGGTGCGACAAACGAACAGGATAAAAGTTTTTCTATTATGAGCTTGGCCACTTGGCTGCGGCACAAATAAATTAAAATTTCCATGTTGAGAGGGACTGTCTCGTTTGCCAATAATGAATTTGTGCAGGTACACCATGTAGCGTTATATGTTTTAGTGAAATAGGTTTTAAGTTCTCAATTCTACAGGCATTGACAATATATGAAGTTGAAATAATTGATTTGTTCCAACATACCAACATCCAACTTAAAAAGATTTGTATATAAGACATATTACATATTACTCAATAAATTATTATATGAATGACGAAAATGTAAAAAATATTTTTTAATAATGAGTAATATTGTGATAATTATGACTTTTTGGTGATATATTTCTTCCGTTCTTTGAGTCGCTTACTGGCGATGTGCCTCCTGTTTAGTGAAATAATGAAAATTACTGAGTACTTGCGTGTTGAAATTATTGAGTACAAGTGTATGTTCAAATCAAATCTAATTTATTTGTATAAATCAGGTTACAATAGGTGATGTAATAATACGTGGAGTCCGCTGCATTATAACCCCGTCGGGGTGTGCACATGTTGCTTACAGATTAAATAGTAGTAGTAGATTAAGTAGAAGTAAATTTTTGCAAGATGCTATTTATAATCCATTATATAAAAATGAAATATGCTATTAATAATTTTAATGTTAGATACGCTTGTTCTTGATATGCAACAGTAAAGTCTAATCCTACTAATGTTATAAACTTTGTGAGTATGGATATATGGATGTTTGTTACTCTTTTACGCAAAAACTACCAAACGGATTTTGATGAAACTTTGTAGTAATATAGTTTATATAAATTATAGCCTATTTGTTATAGGCTATAATATATAAACTTTAAGGCGAGTGAAACCAGGTCACACCTAGTACAATATTTAATAAGATTTAAAGCCTAGTCTGTCGAACTCATGATTCGATAGGACGAGCTAGTTGACAGGACCGGAGAAAGGTCAGGCAGAACGAACGGTTTTATGCACTGTATGACGCATCCCAAACCAGGATTTGAACACAGGACCACATTATCTGCGGTTAAACACACTTCACCTACACCAATGACGCAATAAAAAAGATCTTTATTAGTATATAATATCTAAAATTGATTTGGCCTGACAACGTTTATAACAACAAAGCGGTTTACAATCTACATTCCCAAACCTCACTGCAGATGCTCCAATAATAAAAAAATATGCTGTAAAACATTGTAGAACCGGTCCGAAGCAGACTATACCGGTTGTCGGTTCAGCGGAGATGATAGGATTATATTATTCAGCGGGTTGCCAACTACCCGCTATGGCGGTTCCGAAATGGAAGGTTAAAATGTTATAAGCTCTACGTCTTATACCGTCAAGATTTTGTGTACTGCATTGTTTTGCGCGACTGTACGGAAAAGGGATGTTCATTCCATTCATTTGCAGGTTCATGTTTGTTTTTAAACGTATATATTGGAGTTGTTTACTGCTTCTATCGATAACGTGTTAATGAGGGCCAAGGGTTGATTTCTGGACGACACAAAAAAAGGATATTTAGGAAATGAGTAAGTTGGAATATAATTGTCTGGATCCTCTAGGATGTGCCTGAGACGATGGTACTTTTGTCTGACATGACTATCAAGACGACTAGGAAATACTTCTTCAACTGCAATATGTACCGTTTCGGTTGAAGAAGCGTCAGTCAGTCAGGCAAAGAAAGAACAAAAGACAGCAGGACTAAAGCCTTCCCACAACTGCCGGTTTTGTGCTGCCCCCATCCAACGGCATTCTGCGACCGTTGTGAACAACCAAAAAGAAGCGTTTAGAAGCTTTAATTATCCAATGCTTTATGGTAGGTAAATTTCAATCGGTGTGAAAGGTTTTATTGCAAATATACCACTAGGCGCCCATGGCACTATAAATGAACTGAGTTTAAAGGTTTTAATATCAAATTCCGGGTTGGGTCAAGAACAATTCTTCGTAGCAAACTGGTATCAGAAAGAAGGTGGTGTACACGTCTGTGCCTACGACATCACGCCAAGCGATCTATTCTTTCCTGACTTCTCTTTGTTCTAGACAATCCTATCGAATCGTGGTATTGGGGGATATAGTTAGTGTATTTGTGCTCCCACTGTTGCACTTTACCATGTCCATGTAATGTGCGCTGAGAGCTTGTCTCCGTCGAGATTAGCCGCCATAGCCAACATTCAACCCGGACATCGCTATAATTATAGAGGAGCTAAGAGCAAAATTTCTTTGAAATACGTTTAAAATGTAAAGCGTACGTTTAATTACTGAGAGTTGAGTGTATGAGAGTGTAAGGCTGTTATCTTGACCTCGATATGGAGAGGGTTCATGAGGCATCCGAATCATTTCTGTATTTTAAACTGAAACTAACGTAAGGCGCTGTGCAAGCACAATATTTTCTCATTAAACCAAGGTTGAATATTTAGTAACAGGTTTGGAAATGTTCATTTTGTATTTTCAAATATTACAAAGTTAAATAATATATTATTATAATATAATATCCTGGGACATTATTCACACACAGCCATCTGAACTCAAACCTGATATATTACATTCAACACAAATATCTGTCCTAAGTGGGAATCGAACCCACGACCTCCGGCGTGAAAAGCAAGCATTTATCAACCACAATAACTAGCCCATCATATTGTTTCAGTATCGATTATTAAGATCATCAGAGCATATTAATATTAATAGGAAACAAAATAAAGGCTTCTTTCTTCTAAGTCAGAACGCACGTTCATCCTAAATAGGGTAATACTATACAAGGGCTAGGGTAAGAAGGGCTACCTTACACTGACAGGGATCTATATTCTGGAACTATGTCTATTTGTTAAAAATAATATGCAATATTTTACTTTTAAATCAGACTCAAAGAGGAACACTCGTAGGCAATATAAATATGACATAGATTTACCCAGTATTAAAAACATGATTTATTATAAAAGTACTTACCTATATATCTGCTATTCGTGTATATAACCACTTACCACCTGACATAAAGCAATCAAATGGAAAATTGTTTAAAACGAAATTAAAGAATATGTTAATAGAGAATGTTTAGGTACTATAGTTAGCATGAGTTTTTGCCAAAAAATTATGTGTTATTATTACTAAGAATAAATTAAATAGTCTTGTTTGTATTGCATATCCGATATGGGTAGACTGTTGATCCTAAAAACTGTTACTTTATGATAAGACCTCATTGTACACAGTTACGCAATAAATAATTCTTTATCTTTATCTAACAAATAGTTACTGAAAAACAAAACCTGCTTCTAAGTAGTCCCGTTATTTCCTATACTAAAGGATTTCAATAACTTCATACTTATAAAGACAAAGAAGATACATACTTTGCTTATCCTTTAACAAAACATTTAGTTCAGAGAACTGTACTTGCCTGGTAATTTGCATCACAAGTCAGTACCGTCTAATGTTTAACCTTCCTTTACCATTGGACCATTGTAACCATTATTACGTGAGTAAGGGACAGCTTAACGCTGGACAGCGTTAGTTTTGGCGTAATAAGTCCAGCAGTAACGTATTCAGCTAATGAGGTCATGGGTTTAAATCCCATATCTAGCCAAAAAGTGATCTTAGTATTTTTCCGTGAAGATAAGTTGTCTGAAGAAGTCTGAGACTTGGAGGTATTACACCCCCATGCATCGGAGAGCACGTAAAGCTGTCGGTCCTGTATCTGACTTCTTCCCGGTCGTGTGGATAGTCTTCCGATCGGATCATGAAAGTGATGGAATAGAAAGTTTTGTACAGTGTAAATTTTTCCCATGTTCGGGGTTATATAATTTGTCCAATAATACGAGGAAATCCAGAAAATACGAGGTCTGTGCAAATTCTCACCTAACTCTCAATTCTTGTATCATAACCAATGTGGAGTAAAATGGATACACACCATAATTCCGCATTTATAAATTAGTAATTGATACATAAAATTGGTAATGATATTATACTTTGTTGTGTTTCATAAATAAATAATAAACAAGTACAAATTCATTTTTTCTGTAACTTCATAAAGATTTATACTATAGTCAAAATCCCGTTGGTCGCTCTTTAGTCAATTTTTTTTCTTTTTGATGTTTATTAATTGTAATCTATTAGTTTTATATTAGCTTTAAAGTTTTCGTTTTTATAAATAATCTGGATAATTTAATGTGAACAAATAATGTAGGTTTACAAAATAACAGAATAGAGTCTGTGTGCCATCGCAATCGATTTAAATTCTGAATTTTGCACCTTAATACAAAATTAATAGAGATAATCTTTAGTAATTGAAAAAATAGTTTTATTTCTTGTTCGAGTTGGGGATTTTCACAGTTTGTCTATTGTGTTGGCATTTAAAAAAAAACTGTTTTTTTAAATGCCAACACAACTAGTTTTAGTTTTTTTTCTTTTTAAAAAGAAAACGGCCGCACCAGGGAATCTAATCCCTGTGTCACGGGGTACTTTACAAACATATAATAGACGGACACAAATTACATCCAGACTCAGAACAATTATTTATGGGTCATACAAATAGTTGTCCGGCGCGGGATTAGAACACGCGACACGAAGCGACGAGGCGACTGTCTTAGCCGCTGCACCACACGTGCAGTCATAATAATTAAAATGCCAGTCATCAGTTGTGGTTAGGTTGTCCCTGACTCTGTCAACGTGGGCAGATGAAAAGATGCCTAATTGTGAGAACAACGTAACAAAACATACAAACAGCTAAACGAGTAGACATTCATGTATCCGGTGGTTAGGAAGGGTCTGATTTATGCATGTTTTGAGTTATTTTGGGCTTTTGAAGATTATCGTCCTATGGGAATTTCAATCTGAGCTCTTTATGATGAAGTTTATCTTAAAAACAGAAGACCTTAAAGAAGACATTCTTTAATAATAGCTAAAAAAAAGGATATTTAGGGATTGAGTAGGTTGGGATATAGTTGTCCGGATCGTCTAGAATGTTCCTGAGACGATGGTACTTTTGACTGACATGACTACCAAGACGGCTGGGAAATACTTCATCAACTGAAATATGTGCTGTTTCAGTTGAAAAAGTGTTTAGTCACTCAGTCAGTCATAACAGCCGAAATACGTTCACTGCAGGACTAAAGCCACCTCACAACTGCCGGTTTTGCGCTGCCCCCATCCAAGAGCAATATTCATACATTAATAACTTAATATTGTGTTTCTGCGTGTGAGTAATGTCACCAGAGCTCGTCGGCGTGGTGGGAAGGGTCAGCTACACTTGCTCATTCTCAAAGGCCGGCAACGCACCCGCGACTCCTCTGGTGTTGCGAGTGCCCATGGGCGGCGGTGATCACTTACCATCAGGTGGCCTAATTGCTCGTTTGTCGCCCTCTGATATAAAAAAAACAATGCTATTAATAAATACACTGCCGACAACAACCTAGACTTTTGGAACGAAGTTCCTTATCGCGCGTTGTGAAAGGGGGCTAGACGGAAAACATTCTTACGAAAAGTTGTCACGACACTTTTTGCAGCTGTGTGGCGTGCGCATATTTCTCTGTCTCTCTCTCTCTCTCTCTTATACAAAGCAAGCCAGATATTTTCATTTCTATTTCGCATTGAACAGTGTGGTGTCGCGACGATTATTTTTGTTGAGTGTATACAGGTTTATTGTACATAATAAATAATAAGAAATAACTTCGTTTCTTCCGGGTGTCCCTTGACACCTCTCAAGTTATTTCTTATTCGATGGTTTTCTACGACCGAGATACAGCAAGTATATTGACAGAATTGAACTGGTTATTTCTATCCAGTATCTAGTGTCCATAATATAAGTCAGGTAGCGTTGTTGTCTGATTACCTGGTGTATCCTTTAGTCACCTTTTACGACACCCACGGGATGGTACGGAATGCCCACCCCGTAGGTGTCATATTATCTGTTATTCTTGCTTGGCCGGAACCCTCAAGTCTCAACTTATAGCGCATCGGTAGCACTCATATATCTTAGTAAAATATCTATCTATCTAATCTACTATATAAAAATAAGTCGGGTTTTCCTTCCTGACGCTATAACTCCAGAACGCACGAACCGATTTCCACGGTTTTGCATTCGTTGGAAAGGTCTCGGGCTCCGTGAGGTTTATAGTAAAGAAAATTTATAAAATTTTACGCGGGTAACACCGCGGGGCACAGCTAGTTCTGTATAATATTCCTGCAAATTGACTTACGTAATGGGCTCAACAGTCTATAATAACCTACCAGACAATGTTGTCAGGAGCTCTAATATGGATTGTTTTAAGGATACCTTGAAAAAATGGCTTATCGAACAGTCGTTCTATTCCTTCGATGAATTTTTAAAACATAAAAAGGCTAAAATAAATTCTTGATACTTACTTACTTGATAATACTGTAATATCTACTGATTTTAATATTTTTCTTATTTCTTTTACAATTGACATTAGACGAAAACATGCATTTCTTATTTATTGTAATACTGACATTCTAATCCACATGTTTTATTTCACTTATTAGTGACTAGCTGTGCCCCGCGGTTTTACCCGCGTTAAATTTTACAAATTACACAATTCGTCCCCCGTAGGTGATAGCGTGATAATATGTAGCCTATATGTTGACCCGAGCTCTTAGTAATATTCATGCAAAATTTTAAGTAAATCCATGCAGAACTTTTTGAGTTTAGCCCGGACATACATACAGACAAACAGACAAAAATTCTAAAAACTATAATTCTTGCTTCGATATCGATTGCAGATCACGCCCCAAGTATCCTTAAAAAAAATATTCTATGTACAGTTTTTACTTTCCTACGATTTTATTATATGTATAGATGTGATAAATTATTAATGTATTTATGTGTTGTGTTATATTATATGAATTTGTTAATAATATTATGACATGTAAACCTGTTTACGAATAAATAAACTACAAACTATTACTTATTTTATTTTCTTACAAAATGTTGTCTTTTATTGTATTTGGCATTTGCTATCATTGGATGTTTGTTTTGTATAATAATCACATCACAGTAAGTTATGGTTGTTTGAAGGTAATTTTGTACAATATTATAACTTTGATATGATCAATAATTCTATTACGTATATAATACACAACCGTTGGGCCGATGTTTGTAAGGAGCTGTTTTCGTTGTAATGTCAAAGGTGTTCCACTGTAGCTTTTAGTGGCTAAACCAGGGATAATCAATTAGTTTCATTAAACTCGACATATATATATATATATATGTCGAGTTTAATTATATTTTGATTGACCATTTATCTTTAAACACGATTCAACTACTTTGGCTTGATAGAAAATAATCGCGAACACAAAAATGGTTAAAACATAAGGCTCTAGAAATGTTTATAATGTTAAGTAGACATTTTATCTTATTTTTGGACTTGTAAAAAAAATATTTTCATGCAATTAATTTAATATTATTTTATAATTTATTTATAATTAATATAAATTATAGGACTTCTGCATTGAAATTCAGCCTTCTGTTCAAGCGTTACGATGAAATTCCCTATCAGAGTCATTCGAGCGTTAATAAAACTTATAATACTAGTAAATACAAAAAAAATATCAAAAATTTACTGAATCTGCACCAAATACCAGGTATCTACTTTCATAGATAAACACATTCTAGTCCACAGCACAATCAGCTGGTAGCATACAATGTATGTACCTAAACGTCTGGAGTACGGAACAAAAATGGCGGGTATTAACCCAGATATGCGCTAAATCGGGTGCAGCGTACGCGCAGGCGGCTAACGATTGATGATATTTGACAATCACTAACGTTTATTGGAAATATTTTGTTAGATGTATTATCTTGTTCTTGTCTGGGTTTATACTTTCGTTACTTTTCTAATAACACGAAAACAGTATATTAGAAGTTTCTACCCAGACTAATAGGTACGGTTACGTTTAACATTGGAATTTGTGAAAATTGGTAATATTATGTCCAATGTTTTGATTTGAATTTCAAACCTCTCAATTGGGTAGTACATGTAGACGAGAGTGGAATGTCAAATTTTAAATATGGAATTTGTGAATCGGAAAATCTGCGTCCGATGCTTACAATTGAATTCAAATTTTAGGATTTGGTGGAAATTGATGTAAAACATAATGTTTAGTGCTTCCAATTGAATTCGAAACTTGTGAATTGGGTAGTTCGTGTAAGCGAGAGTACAATGTTTGTGTGTAATGAGGAATTTGAAATGTGGTGACGGCATAGAATATCATCACCCCATCTCATTGAGGGGCATAGAAATCTTCCGAGGGTATACCTAGCAGAGTACGGGTAGCAGCGTTTTTCTGTGAACTATGACCATCAAACTGAGATCGCCAGCCCATCTGCCTAGCGTGGCGATTATGGCATATCCCCTTCTCTGGGAAGGCTTTTGTCCAGCAGTGGACGTACTTTGGCTGACATTATGATAATGAACTATTTAAATAGGATATTTCCTAGTCTTACTTTAAATATAAAGATTTATGAAAACTGTCCCAACTTAACTCTTTATTTAGTATATAAATCATCTTATAGTTTATTATTCAAACTCACGTTAGGAGCTACCAACTGAAAACTGTGCCGGATAATTCACGTAATTAATTTTATGTTAGACTCGGCCAACCGTTTCAATCTCTTCAGGAGATCATCTTCAGGTGGAATGCGACCCGCACGACGTCACGCACTACGCGAGAGCGCGTGCTGCTGAACGCGAGAAGTAGTAAAGTAATAGTAGAAGTAATAACGTGGGTTACCCGGTTTTTATTCAGCACTTGGGTATTAACATACACTTATACATGGCAAGTTGAAAATAGGCAATTTAATAATTAATTGGCTATAACTTTACATAGACTGGAAAATTATTATGCTGTGTATTTTTCAAGTAGAATACACTGAGTATACGTTTTTTCTTTATAACTTCGTTTCTCTCTGTAGACCACCATACTAGTGTCGTCTTTCCGTTCGCCTACAATTCTGGGGAGCTTCCGCCTACACGATGACCGACGAATTAGTCGGTAGCCCCCCTGGAGCTCAACACTGGGGCCCCTGACGTCACATGTGGTCATGGAAGCCGATTTAACGATTGATTAAGTCATTTTTAACCTTTATTTATTTGAACGCCATTCACGAAAACGATGTTCGGCGACTTAGCCGGTAGAGCCCCTGGTCCATTGATCGATCGCCTGGAAAAGGTCGCTTTTTGTGATAAGGTCATCATTTGTACTATTTTATTTTCTTCACCATAAACATGCTTTTGGTGCACAGCAAAGAGTTATCTAATAATATATGTATATTATATACTTAGAGCGTGTGCATACATCTGTAACTAAACAAATGTAGGTGCCGTAATACGTTCAGTCTGTGTTTGCGAATATTGTACTACTTCAATAATATTGCCCATAAAATCAGTTCCCCATATCTAAACTTTAAACAAGCAAATCTCCAAATCACTCAGCCGTGTATCTGTCGTTATGACGTCATACCAAAACGCTATATTTTCGCCTCACTTATCATAAAGCTGTGACGTATGAGTTCAAAATTCACAATTCTCTTCAATTCTATTGAGCGTAGAATAGCAATTGTATAACAAAACTACTTGAGAGTTTGAAGCTATAGATAATTGGTACTAGTCCTCCCTCTTACCCACCACTGCAACTCCTGTAAGCCAGGATCAACATTGGCACACAATGAAATGAAACTGAGCGGTGAGGCTCATGCATGTCCCGGGGAATCGCTTCAACTGTCTTGGATCATTTAATCAGAAAGAAAAAAAGGAGGATTTAGAAAATGAATAGTTCCACTTCCCTCCAGAGCAAAGCGGGAGACAGAATAGTGTAAAGAGGCTATAGCCTCATAAAACGAGAGAATTGCAACTAGAGAAGCCAACTGTAGCTTTAGATAATTGGTAGTTAAATTTAGGATTTAATGGTCTGTCTGTACACAAATGTAAGGCAGGTGTTTTACTGTTTCGTCGTATGTTTTTGCAAACCAGCCCATGGAAGATACACCGAATTGACGTGATTCATCAATCTCTCGGCGTTTTAAAGTCAAGCTTTAGGTTCACTCAAACTAACGGCTGTGTGGTGACGGCAACATATATCAGAATCAGAATATCATCACCCCATCTCATCCCGTGGGGGGCGTAGAAGTCGACCCGAGGGAATATCTACCAGAGGATGGGCAGCAGCTTCCTTCTGATTACTATTACCATCTTACTGCGATCGCCAACCCGCTTGCCAAGCGTGGCGATTATTTCATATCCCCCCAAGACGATTCTTGAGGGAGGCTTGTCCAGCAGTGGACTTATTTAGCTGTAATCATGATGATGAACGGTTAATATTAACAGGCGAGCGAGTACAACTTGGCATTTATAAGGTTTATGAATTTGAATTTGAAATAGGAGGATGATATCATTATAGAACTGATCCACATTTATTCACTAAGATTGTTTGGTGCGGCAGTAAAAACTGCCTTTTATCAAGCTCAATGGCCGCCGAAGTCTCCTCATAGGTAAAATAGGTATAAACGTTAAACACTTTCAACTTTCGCGTATCATAATGATATATAAACATTGTATTAACGCGACCAACCTTAATTGTTATTTTCCCGATGTTTCGACCAAGTTGCATTGATCGTGGTCACGGGTCGGAAAAATAACATTAATAATATCTAGGGACAATGTCACACATATCATCCTAGCCCCGAACTAAGCAAAGCTTGTACTATGGGTACCAGGCGACGATATACATACTTATATAGATATATAAATACTTAACTACATAGAAAACATCCATGACTCAGAAACAAATATTCGTGCTCATCACACAAATATTTGCACTTACCAGGATTCGAACCAGGACCACCAGCTTCGTAGGCAGGAGCACTACCAACTAGGCTACGGTGACAATAAATGTTAGTCGCGTTAATGCCTGTTAACAATTTTTATATATAGCCTAAACAGTATTAATACGCACGTCCATCTCAAAATAGTATCCAGCAGTTTTGTTAGCCATTGTATATCGAGATATTACCAATATGAGAGTGATGTGGGCCCGGCTGGCATGCGATCATACGCTTATCCATGCCAGCGGCTGGATATCAACGGATTCTGACAGATATGTTCGATTTGTTGCTCTATGGCTAGGCCAATGAACTTTATGCAGTACTCCAGTTATTGGAAATGATTTGTTTAATCTAAGCAGATTTGCTACTATTAGCAAATTTTAAACGTAACAAGTCTGAAATTGTTGCTTTACGTAAGGTCCACGAAGTGATCATTGGCCGCACATTCCGATACTATAAAGTAATCACACTAATATTATAAAGGCGAAAGTGTGTGAGTGTGTATGTTTGTTACTTTTTCACGTGTAAACGGCGGAGGCGATTTTGTAAAATTTGATATGGAGTTAGCTGACACCCTGGATTTACACATAGGCTATAAATAAATAAAATAAAAAAGGTTTTTATTCACGTAGACTTTAAAAAAGCGCTTGTAAATAGTCAGAACATGTTCGCAGTAATATATAAATATTTCTTAATTTATAATTATTTCTAGGTACATATAGATATTTAGGTACACGGATTGTAGGAAATAATTTACAATAAGATTTATTTTATAACAGTAACGATATTTAGCTAACTAAAATTAAGTTATTGTCAAGCTAATTTATAAGGTATAACGCGGGTAACACCGCGGGGCACAGCTAGTCTGATTATATTAGAATCGACCGCCGCTGGGACAGAAAGGATCTCGAGTGGCGACTACAAACTGAAAGACCCAGCCTAGACAGGCCCCATACAAGGTGGACTAACAATCTTGCAAGGGTCGTGGGCAGCCGCTGGATGGCAGGCAGCGCAAGAACAGCCATTGTGGAGATCCTGTGGAGGTCTTCATCCAGCAGTGAACGTCTTTAGTGGACGGCTGATATGATAACAATTGTTTATTTTGTTGTTTGTATATCCTTAACAAAAACAAACAACAAAATAAATAAACCCACAACATATATAATTTCTCCTCTCACAGGCCTGTTAGCAGTGATTTCATTAGAAATAACCAATGCTTTTGTGTACTACTCTTTAACTTTGTGTTATTTTCCTACTTTTATTTCTTCTGAGTGCACCTAAAATAATTTAAAAAAATATATATAGTCTATTATTCTTATATAAAATAAATTTATACGATTTTGTTTGTAGGTTCCACATTCATTATCTATTGACTATGCGAAGAGGTTATATGGGTGATAGATCTTAGATAGATAGATACGGTAAAAGAGGAACGATTACTACTTCTTATTTGCGGGTCGACGGCTAACAAAATAAATTTTCGTGGTCCAGAACGTGGCCACACTGATTAACCTGCTTGTGGCATTCTCAAGATCCTGCCATGAACATGTGGCTAAGCAGGCTAGGCACGATGTTAAGTGGGCCATGCATTGGACCGATGCTCCACAAATACAGTCCATTTTGGGGTTGCTTGCGGCCCACCTTAGTCCGAGGTAAGTATATTTAGGGACAAAACTACTGGAATTATAACATGTCTATTTACATCGTAAGTATGAATCTAAACAAACAAACGGTTAAAATTAAAGAAACTAACCATACCCAACTATAAATAAAATTAAATAGTGGTGCCCTTCGCCGTTGAACCCAGTTGCCGACATTCTCCAGGACTCCATTACGTCAGTCATCGGGCCGCTAATAAACACGTTAAAAATTCCACAAATACTATACAACGTTTAACATAAATAGTGTTAGACACTAAAGAAAAATTACTTTGATTTCTTGAAACAAAAGAATTATCAGAACTTTATTATGATATAGATATAATAATAATAAATACGTTTATTTTCCTTTCACAAATTGGAACTTAGATTAGGCTAGATTATAATTATACTTAGATACTATTTCACATTTGTGATGGACTGGTGCCTGAAATAGGTTGCGAAAACCTGTGCCACAGGTCACCAGATATGCACAATTACTGTTTTAAAATAGAACGGTTTTCAACTTTAGTTGATGACATCAGATGGGAACATAATTTATAGGGAAATATTTCGAAAGGAATATTCACATTCTATAGAAATAAAAATATTATAATCACACCAATATTATAAAGGCGAAAGTTTGTGAGTGTGTATGTTTGTTACTTCTTCACGTCTGACGGCTGGAGCGATTGTAATAAAATTAGGTATGGAGTTAGACTGACACCCTAGATTAACAAAATAAATTGATTTGATTTGAACACAAAGGCTATAATTTATAAAGTTTAACGCGGGTAAAACCCCGGGGCTCCTCAGTAATAAAATATAACGTAATAATATATTATCTTTGGACGACTAACACACTGCCATTTGATCCCAAACTAGCCAAATCCTGTACTATAGTACCCAGACAACTGATAAACATACTTATATTTTCCTAAATACATACATATTATAGATAAATTATATCCAGACACAGTTCATTACACAAAGAATCGTTCCAGTTAGGAATTCAACCCAAGACCTGCAGCAGTCAGGTTCACTAACCATTAAACCAACATGCAATAACATTGAAGACATTTTAATACATATATTTGACGGTCACCGTAGCCTAGTTGGTAGTGCTCCTGCCTACGAAGCTGGTGGTCCTGGGTTCGAATCCCGGTAAGTGCAAATATTTGTGTGATGAGCACGAATATTTGTTTCTGAATCATGGATGTTTCCTATGAATATAAGTATTTATCTATCTATATGAGTATGTATATCGTCGCCTGGTACCCATAGTACAAGCTTTGCTTAGTTTAGGGCTAGGATGATTGTGTGACATTGTCCCTAGATATTATTATTATTATAAAAAAGTCGGTTAACAAATAGAGGTGATGTTTCAAACAAAATCTGCCAGCTGATTGGCGTGTAAGTAAAGATTTTTTTTAATTACTGCAAAGTCGGAAAGCTTACGGCCCACCGACACACATACATTGCTGATCCTTCCCCCTCGCTGATGGCCTCTGGCGACTTACTCGCACAATATTAACTTAATAAGGCAATTACCTGAACTGCATTCTGTAATGTACTTTGTCACAAAACAGCTCATAGGGCTCTAGATAGATAGATAGATAGATAGATCTTTACTGTACAGACTCAAATGGAAAGAAAATACTTTGGATATAAAGAACATAAAGTACAACGAGCGGTCCCTCTTCCAGGCTCTACGTCATTACTAAAAACTTTTTGGTCGTATAGGTTGTTTAAACTGCTGTAAAATTAAGAGGAGCAGTCATGCCATCCTACTAATATTATAAACGCGAAAGTTTATGAGTATGAATGTGTGGATGCTTGTTACTCTTTCACGCAAAAACTACAGAACAGATTTTTATGAAACTTTGTAGTAATACAACACATATAAATGGCGGCTATAAATTATAAAGTTTAACGCGGGAAAACCGCAGGGCACAGCAGTACTTCATACACATTTTATATTTTAGTATTAGAAAATTACCAGTAAGAATAAAAGTTTTGTAAAAATAATTACTACTGAATTTTTGATACGGTTGAGATTGCCGCTATATTTCCGAGACATTTTGTTTAATTTTGATTAATATTTATAAGTTTAATCACGTTACTGACTGCACATAGTATATTTGCCCATCGACAGACAGTTGAGAATACTAAATACAACGTCTCCAAATGCAGCTATTTCAATCCAATAAAACATTTCCAAACGCGGCGCGTCTCGTTCCTACTATTTTCCTTTCATCGAGCCAAGATTGGTACTATAGTCCTGCCAACCCATTTTAAGTTTCAGAGATTGTATTTAGCACAGAACCGGAAAACAAACAAAACAATTGCTTATAGATACGTGCAAATTCTACTTTAGAAAGTCATACGTAGTTTTAAAGTAGGTAGCTTGTGTTATAGGAGTTTATTTCTTTAGTGCGAACGTCTTTTAAAGACATCATTAAATCACACCTTAAACAATTTTAGCTACTATTATTTCATGTAACATTTGATGTTGATAACTTCCATTTTGCATCATCATCATCATAACAGCTGTAAAAAGTCCACTGCTGGATAAAAGCCTCCCCCAAGAACCATCTTGGGGGGATATGCCATAATTGCCACCGGTTATATTACTCAGACAGACACTGCTGCCCGTCCTATGGCAGACACTCCCTCAGGTTGACTTCAACCCCCCCCACAAGATGAGATAGGGTGATGATATTCTATCTGATATTCGCGCGCCGGCAGCAACAGCAAGCATTTTGCATATCATTGATAAAATATATTCTTTACCACCTGCGACTACCACCATGAGAATTTCGAAAAAACAACAAATGCGATCTCTATTTATATTAAACTCATGGTGATCTCGCTGATTTCAACTGCTTCATACAGTTTTCATGTTTCTAATCACTTCAATGTTTGCTCAATTGTTCCGTGTCTGTTCTTGAAGGGCTTTAGCTTGTTTGGTTGCGCGGTACATAATCGAACGGAAATTTGTATGTTTATATATTGACTTTATAAAAGAAGATCAATGAGATTATTGGTTTTCTTATGTTCATCTGTTTCTTGTAATGTTACTGTTTTGGCGTATAGGATTGATTAGCTATCGATCTTTACAGCCTATTAAAAGAGCTGAGTTACACGCTATCCCTAAGTCACATGATTATTATGTAAAATTGGACCATATTACCACAGCCTAAGATAGAAAATTGTTTAAATAATATAATAATAATAATAATATATGGGACAATGTCACACAGATCATCCTAGCCCCAAACTAAGCAAAGCTTGTACTATGGGTACCAGGCGACTATATACATACTTATATAGATAGATAAATACTTAAATACACAGAAAACATCCATGACTCAGAAACAAATATTCGTGCTCATCACACAAATATTTGGACTTACCGGGATTCGAACCCAGGATCACCAGCTTCGTAGGCAGGAGCACTACCAACTAGGCTACGGTGACCGTCAAATATAAATAAATAAATATCTTGGGACAACTAACACACTGCCATCTTTTCCGAAAGTAGGACATCTGATAAATACACTTATATATGTATTTCTAAACTGAACAAATAATCGTGCTCATCATACAAAGATTTATCCTGGGTGGAGATCGAACTCATGACCTTTGGCTAAGCAATCAGGTTCACTAATTACTAAGCTATCAGTCAATCAATATAAGGCATCAATTTACTGCGAATTTCATTTATTTCCAATTCCAAAATCTTCAATTGTATGACATGGCAACCTTCAAGAAGCGAGCATTTTCCCACCACTAGTGGTTAGTGACCCTAATAGGGAAATTTTAATAATTGCTAACTGGGTATAAATTTCTGGCCTGTTGTTCTAGAACAACAGGCCAGAAATTATCGTAATCAGGTAATTTATCGTCCCAGTTGCCTAGTCTCCGTTCAGATTGGTCACCGTAGCTGAAATTGGCCAGGCGCTCAATTGGTTTCGTGTACAGTCAACGGCAAAAGTAGATGATCAGAATCAGACATGCAATACATCACTACTTAAATTACGTCTAAATAGTGTGGCGCTGAAGTGTATCCAAAGTACGTGGTTGGTAAGTTTACCCAATTTTAGCTAATGATACAACCGGCCAATATATATGCCCATTTTGATCATCTACTTTTGTCGTTCACTGTACCACTTCAACATACAAAATACACAACAAAAGATTAACCTCCCAAAAAAGAGGAACGCCAAAAAAAATTCGTATTTCATTAACAGTTTTCCTTTAATTTCTTCCTCATTTAATTTCCTTCACTATTATTGTTACACGTTGTATACGATCTAAGCTTCAGTATCAACGGTGTGTGTGTTTGTCAACAATGCATTACGGACAACTTATTTGTGTAATTCTTCCGGCGTGTAATTCCGGGAGCCCGTATGACTGCTCGGAGTCTTAGCAGACATCTTATCGATTGCCCACTCACTGTCAATGCTCATATTAAGTCCTTTACTATAGCGTGTTTACATACATATGAAAAGCCTTAGCCCATGTGTCGTTCAAATATTATTCTCACTGAATTAGACATACCAACAGGATTTACAGATCTACAGACGGGCCTGTTAGCGTGGTTGGCAAATGCTTGCCTTTCACGCCGGCGGTCGTGGATTCGATTCCCACCCAGGACAGATATTTATGTGCATGAACATGTCTGTTTGTCCTGACTCTGGGTGTAATTATAAATAAGTATGTATTTACAAAAGAAAAGTAGTATATGTATAATATCAGTTATCTGGTTTCCATACTACAAGCTCTGCTTAGTTTGGGATCAGATGGCGGTGTTAATAGTGTCCCAGAATATTATTATTATATTATTTGGACCTGCATTCTGGGTTGTAATTCTACGGTAAATCTTGTTATGAAAAATTTATGATTAATTTTCTAACTCTTTATAGGGGCAATACTAGTGCCATCTATCGATGTCGTTTTGCAATTACGAAAATATGTATTTTAAATTTTAATGTAATGGTAGGTCATGTGGCCAGTAGCTCTGAGTGCTAATCCAGAGGTCGTAGGTTCGATCCCCAACCAGGAGATCTTGGCGCGATGAGCACAATTATAAGTTCTGTGCCTGGATGCTATTTATCCATATAGTGATTTATTTTGATATAAAATAGGATGGCAAACGAGCAAGTGGGTCATCTGGGGATCTACCGGCTAAGTCGCCGAACATTGATTTCTTAAACGGCGTTCAAATAAATAAAGGTTAAAAATGACTGAATCGATGGTTAACGTTGAAGCCGATTTAACGATTGATTCAGTCATTTTTAACCTTTATTTATTTGAACGCCATTTAAGAAATCGATGTTCGGCGAGTTAGCCGGTAGGGCCCCTGGTGGTAAGTGATCACCGCCGCCAATGGACACTCGCAACACCAGAGGAGCCGCAAGTGCGTTACCGGCCTTTAAGAAAAGAATAGTCTCGCTTCTAAGAAGGTTGCCATGTCATGTTAATTGAGTCCACGCGCGGTAGTACGAATGTATTTAAAAATGTATAAGTACGTTTATCAGTTGGCTCGTCACAGAAAGGTTTGTCCTGGGTGGAAATCTAACTCTTTTTTTATTTATTTTTTTTATTTATTATGGTTCACAAATCGGACAATACAATATAAAAATCAAAAGAATCTTACATCATATAATATTATACAATTTGTATGCCCTAAAGTAGTGAACACAGCATGCAATTTTATGTTAAAACTAGGTAAATACACTTAACATTACTTTAAAATATAAAATAATTTATGATATAAATTGTTTGACTTAAACTACTATACTGTACTATACTGTATAACTTAAACAAGACATTAAAAATTTACAAAAACTACCAAAAGCAGCAAAAATACATTTTATTCAAGAGCCCTGCGGACTCTTATTTAAGCGGATGAAAGAGTGCCGTGATATATATCAAAGTTATTTCGTATGTTGTTGTAACTTGAAAGCATACGATATAGGGGAGAGTGTTGTCCCATGTTAGTTTTGCAGCATGGTACAGCGAATGCATTGCTTTTATGAGGTAATGCATAAGATTCTATAACAAACTTCCCAGTGATCAGAGAAATATCTACGAATAAGTTTTAAAGAACTATGAAAACCAAATTATATAGCAGGGGTTACTAAAAACTTCTAATTTTTAGGTGCCTAAAGGGCTTGGTATTGGTTTGCTCTAAATGAACTAGACTCTAAATTAAAAAGGATTCCTACTGAATTTTCTGGCAGTATTTTTTAGTAGCTGCCACGTCAGGCACTGCACGGCAGGTTAAAAAATGACTATTTTACACAAATGTAACATTTTAACGGAATGCATTGATTTTGAATTTTTTGGGATGCACATTACTGATATACCAGATATACTACTTTTCTTTTGTAATTACATACTTATATAGATAATTGCACCTAGACTCAGAAAAAACAGACATGTTCATGCACACAATATATCTGTCCTAGGTGGTAATCGAACTCACGACCTGCGGAGTGAAAAGCAAGTATTCAACAACCACGCTAACGTATTGCAACCAAATAACTGATAAATATACTTTCTTTCTTATTTCTTAATACATACATGTCATAGAGTTGTGGCAGATGAACAACCCAAAAAGTCTGTGTACCTATTATGCTCTTGCCCAATGTTTGCTTTCTTACTGTATTACCTCTTGGGGTGGTGGTTATTATTTTATCATATTGCATAATGTATTATTATATTCTGTTAATATGGACATTACTCCAAGGGGTGGGGAATCGGGGGAATCTGGTGAACTGAAATACAGGCCTAGAGCCTAGTTTGGGCATCAGTCTTCCACTATATTTTGTTAGGAGTTCTAAAATCTTTAATGTCTGTAACCATAAAACTATGTACCATTTTATAATATTGTAGAGAGAAATAAATAATATTGATTGATTGATAGATAAATTACACTCAGACTCAGAACAAATAATCGTGCAATCACCCATGATTTGTCCTGGATGAGTAGTATTGAACCCGAGACCTCTGCTTTAGCGCTTAGGGTCACTAACAGGCCAGTATATCCGTTGTGATTGCCCACCATAGCCAATATTTAGGCAGGAGAACTATTAATAAAGCATGCAGCATTGAGTGCCTCTTCTTTTTCTATATTCGTACTTGGCTGCAGGGAGGATAGATCGATTCTTGGTAAATCTATCTTCTGCAACATGATTAATCGATCACCAGCAATGAATCATCACCTCCATCGCATTTAGGACTGTTTATTAACTAAGTACTTCCGAGATTTGTCTTACTAATACCTATCATATGCTCTTGAAAACGATCATATTTGTATTTTCAATTTGTGTACGCATTGCAGTGATTTATAGGTATACAATCTTATGTTTACGGATTAGAGGTATTTGCTCTATAGTAATAATAAATTTCTTGGGTCAACTAATACACAATTAATAAATTCAAATCTAACATTTAATATAAGATTCTGCCTTAAATTGTCCATACTTTAAATTCAAATCCAACTAACTAAATGTTTACAACGAACAACAAGAGATGGAGCCACACAAATTGTTACAAAATATAACCTACAAATTGTGGTTATTTACACTCGGCCGCACATAAATATTTGTCACCTTGTCAAATAAATTTTACCAATATTGTCACACAGTTGAGGTAATTATTTTGTGCTACCCGCAATTCTAGTAAATTTAGTTTAGGTATATCAGCATATATAAATAGTGCATGGTAAATTGTATGCAAGCGAAGTGATACAATTGGTGGCCCGTGTCACAAATCTGTTTAAACCTTGTTACCTTTTGTTTACAACTAAGCTTTTGTTTTGGTTTGATTTTTAAATTATGCTTCTATGTAAGGAATTGTATTGTAAAATTCATACACAATGAAAATTGTTACTGAATAAATAAATAAATTTTATAGCTAGATACTCTCACCGGTCCGTAGGTGACCGGTGAGGTTAAGCAACTAGGCTCGCGGTCAGTCCATAGATAGGTTACCCAAAGGTGAAAACAGTATTCTACGTGATTCCAGAATTCTGTTTCATAATCTCCCAAAATATTTTTTTTATTATTGTTCAGATAATATTACGAGCCTTATAATTTAAAGAAAGCACCCACATGTTATTGCGTTGTTGTTGTTCGTTAAAAGACCTAGTAAGATATTTTTAGACCTAGAATGTGAAGTGATCAGCTTCTTTCGAAAAACCATCCGTATTTTTGTTACTTTATAATAAAATGTAACTTTTAAATAAAATGTAAATAAAATGTAACTTTTCCAATAAAATTGGTTAACAGCCAGACCGTGTCTACAACTACTGTCGATGAAACTTACATAAAGACTGCGAAATATTTGACAGTGGTGAATTATTTGACAGCGTCGATATTCAAAGGTAAAAAAAGATTTTGCAGCACATGCTTCCTGCTCGCTGATTAATAAGTCCAGAAATACGTATAAGTCCGGGATGGGAAGCCTTACTCACTTCAGAAGTATTGGGACGAAATAAAACTGTGATTCAGAACACGTTTGAGCTAACCAGATATTGAGTTGTGGATGATATTCATCGCAGTTTAAAGGGTGTTTGGGTGTCCTATTTAAATGATTAATTATTCATAAAACATGCACTAGTTTTATTTTTGTTTTGATCGGTATGTTTCTAACAAATAAAATCGGATTATTAAATGCGGTATTTGATCGGCTTTCAGTTAATACGAGAGATCTACTAAATTTGTATGTTTGGAGTTTATTGCAGCATCTACTTACCTAAGTTTTAATTTCGCACAAGTACCTATTCTTAATTTCTGACTATTCCGATGATCGATTCCCATACATGCCATTAATTCCTTTGGATACACATATAAAAATAAATATAAATGTCTAGGCACAACTAACATACTGCCATTATATTATGTTCCACCATATCAGCATATTTCTCTTTACAAGTAGCAAAAATAGTCAACCAAATTTTAGGAGCGCAATATATCCATTTTAAATAAATAAATAAAAAAGGTTCTTATTCACGTAGACTTTAAAAAAGTGCTTGTAAATAGTCAGAACATGTTTGTAGTAATATAGTTGTATACATTAGATATTATTTCTAGTAACATAGATATTTAGGTACATCTTGTATGAAAACATTTATAAAATTTATTTTATTACAGAAATGATATTTAGCTAGCTCGTATCAAGTTATTGTCAAGAATCAAGTTATTGTCAAGAACTCAGAAGAGTCATTAAACAATTTATAAAGAAGACCAGTTTTCTGACATGTACAGGCGCCAGCACATCAAGGTACCCCAATCTGTCAAATTTCCCCAATTGAAAGTGAATCTTATGCTTATATAAATAATACTGAATTTATACCTTAATATAGACAGAACCATTCAGACAATATGTAGTAAAATATAAATTTCAATACATAATATTTGTTGACGCCGTTAGGTTTACTTTGTATTGCAGATACTTTAGGGATATTTTATAAATAAAATTACGCGACTGTTTGCTAGCTCTGTATTGAGGCAACTGAGATGACAAAACGGTCGGACATACCGCCCGCCAAAAGGACCCTGCGTCCTTTTACAAATCCTATCACTACTGTTACATCTGTTTACAATACAAGGGACTTATTAACTCATTGCTTAATACATCTTAAAACTGATCAAATAATATAGCAATCTTATTAGTGGACTGTATGTAACTTAATATATGTACATGCAATAGTAAACAAGTACAGCAACAGACTAAACAGGTAAGTTAACAAACTTAGTTTTAATTTTTGATTAAACATCTTTGTGTAGGAAAATTAACTTAGATAAATGTCTTTTTAATTCACCTTGTCCTTTACACTGCACTGTAACCACTCTAACTAAATTGTCTTTTCCAGGATGCAGCGTTTTTGTAAACGACCTCCTACTCTCAGCAGATTGTTTTTATCTAAAAATGGTGTCAAGCCAATTAGTGAACTTGATTTTCTTACGTTGCCATTTTTCTTAATGTTATCTATTTCTCTCTCATATACTGTCTGCTGGTAGTATTTTATGCCATTTTGCAAATAGAATTAATTTCAGCAGTAGTCAAATACTTCTCTTTGTTTTTATTGCTTAGTAATCTACGGCAATAAGCAAGAACCCTTTTCATTCTGGTCAGGTTAGAAAATCTTTCCCAAATTGGTTTTGCTTCAGTTTTAGTTATAAAAGTACATATTCCTTTTAACTCCAAATCTGTCTCTGTATTTTCTGATCTTCTCAAATGAACCTTCCTTTTTGATAGCCATTCTGGCCCCTTCCACCACATCTTCTCTTTCTTCAGATCTTTTAGGAACATTCCTCTGGGTGCTATGTCAGTGGGATTTTGTTGTGATGCAACATGGTACCATTGGGTGTAGTTTGTATTTACTTCTCCAAATAGAATCCAGCCTAGGGTTGTTTTCTGTGCACATGGAGACCCTGGTGGACCCTTGATTATATCTTGGTCGACTATTCGTGCATACTCCTTGACACCAAGCAGCAGATCTATCGGGCCTGGGTTATTGTACTCTGGATCTGCAAGATCGAGACCCGCTAGGTGCTGCCAGTTGTGAACAGTCATTGTGTGATGTGGGATTCTCGTGGTCAGTTGCTTGGACATGACGTAAGCTTCGACGCGCATGTTGAATTCTGATTTCCTTCTTGACAATATGTTTAGCTGAACCACGTGTTTAATTGGTGTTTGCATAGAACCCACACCTGTTACAGTGCCATCAATTGATTTTCTGTGTAGCTTCAATAATTGAGTTGCCTTTTCACTTATGAAGCTCGCTTGTGAGCCTGGATCTACAAGAACTCTTAACAGTGTCGCTTGTCCATCTTTTCCCTTTGCTTTGACTAGTGCAGTTGCTAATAATGCTTTTCCAGAAGCTCTGGTACCAACATGAAGAGATGATATAGCCTTCTTGTTGGCTTCTGGTTGAGATGTCGATGGTTGTATTGGTTCTGTCTCTGCGTTTATGTCCTTCGACTTCTCTGATTTGTGAAGCAAGGAATGGTGACGTCTTCTACACACCCGACAAGTGCCTGGTACTTTGCATTTGTAAACTGAATGACCCGGAAGCAGACAATTGAAACAAAGTTGGTTTTCTTTCACATAATTGTAACGTTGTGTAAGGTCCATTTTAATAAATTCTTTGCAATGACATAGGGTATGCTTTTCACTACAAAGCGCACAGGTTTTATCTCTGACAACATTTATGGCATGGTAAGATCGCTCTTTGACTGTACGATCTTTACTTGTTACGGGCTGTACCATTTCGAGTGTTCTAAATTTTGATTCCAAAAATCTTTTCATCTCTGCCCAAGATGGGATTTCTTCAGAGTTTTCCTTATAAGCAAAAGCTTCCCACTCCTTATGTGACTCCTGGTCCAACTTCTGAATCACCAGATGTATAATTACAGGATCCCAGGAATCGGTGTTAATTTTCAAGTTGTTTAGGTTATTTATGCACTCTGTTGTAGTATCCAATAAAGATTTTACACTGTTAGCCGTTTGTGTTGTGATTTTCTTTTGATTAAAAAGTCTTTTCAAAACTGAGAACACAATAACACGTTTGTTGCCGTATCTGCCTTTTAATAATTGCCATGCTTGATCGTAATTGCTGTTCGTAACTTGAATGGGCCGTAATATAATTTCTGCTTCGCCAATAACGCTAGACTTCAGGTAATGTAGTTTTTGAACGTCACTGATTGAGGAATTATTGTGCACAAGTGATGTAAACATGTCTTGGTATGTGGGCCACTCCTCGTATTGTCCCGAAAAGGTTGGTAATTGAATCCGAGGTAGTTTTACGGCCGAACATTGGTTTTGGCCACTCAATACTGAAGAGTTTGCAGTTTCCATAGCTGTATGTTGTTGTTTGCTCAACATGTCTGTCAAGTCTGCTTGTAGACAGAGGTACAGGTCTTCAACGACAAAGTAGTCCTCATTGAGAAAGTAAGGAATTTCTCCACGCTTCTCTCTCGGAATATACTGTGTTAACATCTCATGAGCTTGTTTAAAAGAACTCCAATACTCTTCCAGGCACTTCAATCTAGCCCTTATGTAACCGTCTGTAAGTCTCACTTTAGGGCATTTCTTTAAGTTAGTTTGTGTTTTTTGTATTAAGTTTGCAACGTCTTCTAACGTATTCAAACACTTTTTTTGTTCCGAACTTAATGTAGCCATTGTAATTGTCTATTTTTGTTGTAAAAATCACTTGTGTTATGATTTGTCAACCACACTAATCACTTTGTTTTTAAAATATCTATTATAACTTAAACTTCCAAGAATCTGCACAGTATTCGAGTAAACAAGTCTTCTTATCTAAGGAATGCAGCTGTCTTTTGTTCTCAGCTCGCTCGGACTCCGATTCACTAATGACCCACAGGTGTGCTAGTAGGTACGAACGATGCGGCTCGATTTGCGACCATATGTTGACGCCGTTAGGTTTACTTTGTATTGCAGATACTTTAGGGATATTTTATAAATAAAATTACGCGACTGTTTGCTAGCTCTGTATTGAGGCAACTGAGATGACAAAACGGTCGGACAATATTATAAACTTTAACTAAACATAATCTCCTTGACAATAACTTAATACAAGCTAGCTAAATGTCGCTACCATTATAAAATAAATTGTATAAATGTTTTAACATTCCGTGTACCTAAATATCTGTAATATGTAACTAGAAATAATAACTGTATTACTACAAACATGTTCTGACTATTTACAAGCGCTTTTTTAAAGTCTACGTGAATTAAATCCTTTTTGAAGTTATACTTCTTTTGGCGCGATGGAAAAAAATGATGAGAGTGAATTTTTACGATGCGCGCGCACACCGACACCAAAAAATTTAACAGCATGAAGTTAGTTCTAGGTGGTATGAAAATGTATGGGAGTGAATTTTTACGATGCGCGCGCATCTTAAAAATAACAGCATGACGTTAGTTCTAGGTGGTATGAAAATTGATAACTATGTTCAAGTTGTATATTAAGAAGTATAACTTCTAACGCGTGTACATAAGTACACACAAGTTTTGTTTATTTTATTTTATGTGATAAAGTTGAAAATGTATAAAAGAAATTTGACAGATTGGGGTAGCTGGATGTGCCGGCGTCAGTACAACAGATTTTTTGGGGCAGGGGGCGGGAGGAGTTATGTTATTTTCCCCAGACATAGAAGATATCTACAATATGTATAGCACCAAGCACTTTTTAATAAATTATCGAAGCAACGTCAATCAGGAATAAAAAGGATAACAAGTCAACATTAAATCTAGGTCTTTAATGACGTTCTAGACTAGTTTGTTTATGATAGATATTTATATTCTCTTTGATTTTTAATTTGGTGTTTCTGTATGTAAATATTTAAACAAATGCAGACACATCACATGTCTAGGTATCTATTATTTATAAAAACAAAATTCAAAGACAATGTGAAAATAACCGGATGTGAGATCTACGTAACTTCCGAAGTATGAGCTGTTTTCATCACTTCTTATTGTTCTGTATTCATTGCCGAGTGGGCAGTTGTTGATCTAGCTCGGTAGACCTGTGCCATGGCTTAACTATGTTTTGACGGTCACCGCTCCTGCCTACGAAGCTGGTGGTCCTGAGTTCGAATCCCGGTAAGTGCAAATATTTGTGTGATGAGCACGAATATTTGTTTCTGAGTCATGGATGTTTTCTATGTATTTAAGTATTTATCTATCTATATAAGTTTGTATATCGTCGCCTGGTACCCATAGTACAAGCTTTGCTTAGTTTGGGGCTAGGATGATCTGTGCGACATTGTCCCTAGATATTATTATTATTGTTGTTGGCTAATGTTTCACTCTATCTGAATAAGTACGTTAAATTTTTTATTTTAGCTAAGTTATAATGTCTGCCAAAGTACGTCCACTGCTAGACAAAAGCCTCCCCAAAGAATGGGGGGATATGCCATAATCGCCACGCTTGGCAGACGGGTTGGCGATAGCAGTTTGATGGTCATTCATTCATTTGTTCACAGAAAAACGCTGGCGCCCGTTCTCTGGTAGGTATTCCCTCGGTCGATTTCTACGTTCCCCACAGGATGAGAAGAGGGTGATGATATTCTATGCCATAACCACACAGCAGCCTAGCTAAGTTAAGGTTACTAATACAAAGAATAATAGCATTCTTTTCAACGTAAATTTTACTTTAAATAATGTATCATACACAAACTCCGCCAGGCAATCCTCTCAAGACCGTTGCATAAGTCATGAAGAAATATTAGCTACTAATAACACCCCACTGTTTTGACAAGTGTAAAACCGAAACCAAATACCCACATCATTTACATCAACACAGTTAGTGACATGCCGCCATTTTGTTTATCTAATTAATGTAACATCTAATCATGTATATTGCTGCCGACTCGTAAAAGCTATGACTCTATAAATAACACATTAATATGGGGAAAGAAGTTTATTAATTTGTAAAGGATAGTGGTTGTATGGAAATATTTATACCCCGCGTAAGGACGACACAAGTATTGAATACTTCCTCATTACAAACTCAGTAAATAATAGTTTTTTCATCACCTCATCTCATAAACAGCATTTTTACTCTTCGATATCTGAGTCAAAAAGTCGTTTTTATCCTCTAGAGGTTAAAGTAAATTTGAATTTAGAACATAGTGTGCATCAAGTTTGTGAATGCAAAATATCAGTAAACCTATTTACTTCTACCTCTATGGTGCCGAATTTATCATACAACTTTTTTTAATTTATTAAAAGCTAAGACTCGGAACCTTCTTGGTGTAGGTACTTTTTTAATTTTTTTGCGCAATATTACCTGTTCTCGAAGATGAAAGATATATAAATGGAGCTTCCAGTCATCCTAAAAATGTTTACATTATTTTGAGGAATAAGCCATTTGAATTTGAATGCCTACTTCTATGCGTGTAAGCAGTTTAGTAGAGGTTTCCTCTCGGGAGGACGTGGGTTTTATATTGTTTGTTTTGCATTTTGACACACAAATAAACTGAGAAGAGATGACAAAATGAGTGTTGATTGATAATAGAACCTTAAAAGTCGAATTTCCTACAAGTCCGATCTCTAGTTATAATTAATATCATCATCATCATCATATCAGCCGAAAGACGTCCACTGCTTGCTGCTGACGACACACACAAAGGTTTCTCCCAAAGATCTCCACAATTGCCGGTCTTGCGCTATTCGCATCCAGCAGTTTCCAGTGACCCGCACAAGATCATTGATCCACCTTGAAGGGGGGCTGCCGACGCTTGGATTTGTTATAATAAATATGCTTCATAATAATTATAATGCATAAAAACCATCAAACAAGACTAGAGTCAAGTGAATTCAACTCCTCGGCGAACTGAAATAAAGGTCGGCAAAAGTAAACAAACGAAATCCTCTCAGTTAAATTTTAATGTAAAAATGTACATATGAGTTAGGTACTGAATAGTGGTTATGTTCGCTAATCCCTCAAATCCGGTAAATTCTTCCGGATCCCACGGAGCCCCTCGGGCATGAAATGAACTTATTTTATATAGTAGTGGACTATAATAAACATAGTGATGTCAATTCTGTTTTTGACGCGTTAAATGTAATGTCTCCCGGCTTCAGTAGTACATGTGTCACTCTGCTATATTTGTCTACTGTAAAACAATGTCTTGACATAAATGATGTCAGGTCACCGACTTTGTTCTTTTTTTTTTAATACAGTTTTACGGCTCTGGCTTCTTCGGCCTTATGAGCCTTCTGTAAAATGTATTATTATTTCATTTATTTTCGTCATGTCAAGTAAAGTCCGTCACAGTCAAGTCATACATAGTCCTTGTACAACCCCAGTAAAGCAGTGGAGACTTTACTAGAGGCTTATATGTAGTTTTAGATTCAACACAGAAAATCGCAATTCACGGCATTTTGACACTTTCCTCCACTTGTGTACATTGTCCATGATGTTATGTCTAAAAATCCACTATATTTACAAATAAAAACTTGAATTTACACCAGTTTTTGAAAATAAAACATAGCCTCGATGCGTCTTTTTCCGCGTTGGCGCCGAAACTCCCGACTTTGTTCTGTGATCTGAGTGTTGCACTCATTTTTACTGACGCCGTCGTTTTTACTAAAGGCTGTAGATGTCTTCCCAATTCCCTGACCAATTGAAATCCCGAATATGAATTTTGATAAATTAAATGGAAAAAATATATAGTATATGTATACTACCTAGTAGTAGACATAAGTCCCATGTCCTTTTGTGTGTGTGTGTGTGTGTTTTAAAAATTATGTATAATTATTAAAATTTAAATTAATATAATAATTAAGTAGCAGTCCGCAATATGTATGTAGGTTTAATTAATTTTTTGTTGTTAACATAATAGTTTTAATATTGAATAATTTATTTATATCTTGATTGATATGTACATATAATGAGTCAAATAATCTTTTTTGGCATGGGTCATATCATCATTTTAATTGGGAGTTAAAACGCCTATAATATAAATTATTATTATTCTGTTCAAATATCGTTTAAACGTCTGTGTGAACGTAGGCCAACAGCCGGAATTAACTAGACCTAGTACATACTACCAATTTCTGAACTCTGAACATACAACAACTAAGGATTTTATGTACGAAAATATTGACAAAACAAGTCATTCATAAATTGGTACATTCATTGACCGTCTCATTTCAGAATTGCAGTTTGTTTAACGACCGTGTATACTATTATAGATTTGTTTATATTTGGATGGTCTAACGACACTTCCGTTGGTGGTAATATTGAATTCGTACCTTAATATAGACAGAACCATTAAGACAATAAGTAGTAAAATATAAATAAAACTATACATTTCGATAATTAAACGTAGGTAAATACGATCTCTTTAACCATAACTTAATATAAGCTAGCTAAATATCATTACTATTTTAAAGTAAATTTTATTCCTAATTTTATTATACAATCTCTGTACCCAAATATCTATATATAGCTTGACATAATTATGTATATTACTACTAACAGTCATGTTCTGATTATTTACAAGCGCTTTTTTAAAGTCTACGTGAATAAAAATCTTTTTTATTTTATTATCATATGGTCACTGCAGGCCGCTTATTTATGGATTGGGTAGTTGACACCAACAATACCTATAGTTTTTATGTGCTGTCAAATATTGACAAAAGAAGTCATTCATAAAATGGCACATTCATGCTTTAACGACCGTGTGTATTACGAATATAAATGTGCAGTGTCGTTAGACCATCCAA
This sequence comes from Pseudoips prasinana, assembly GCA_951640165.1. Taxonomy (NCBI): domain Eukaryota; kingdom Metazoa; phylum Arthropoda; class Insecta; order Lepidoptera; family Nolidae; genus Pseudoips; species Pseudoips prasinana. The sequence goes on along the minus strand of OX621236.1, from coordinate 39,251,037 downwards.
ATAGAATGAAAGGCTTTGTCCTATATTTTGATTTTAAACATGACGTTTGCATCGGAAAATAGAGATGAGCTGGGATTTCAGCGCAATTAAGAATAAGAAAAAGTGCGCCTGTGAGCATCCACTTTGGGGTTCAGCTTCGGCTCGGGGCGTTCACTGACATGGCAATGCATGGGAGGGTCGCATTTTAGGGACGGTTCTTACTGCTGTCTCTCCAGGTTAGAAAGCGAAGATGTGAGTCCGTCATCAGGTTGAAGGAGGCATTTCATCGATACTAATGCAAACTAAGGTACAAAGAGGGCGATGGTAGTCTAAGGATGAACTATATTGATATTCTATGTATATTTCATTTATGAACTACGACCAGATGTGTTTTTGGCGCCAACGCGAAAAAAGGCAAATCGCGGCATTGTTTCATTTTCTAAAATTAGTATAAATTCGTGATTTTTTTTGTTTTTCTTTTTAGATTTTTAAACATACCGTCTTCGAGAACCTACACAAGTGTAGGAAAGTAGATTTTCCGAGTTGGGACCAAAATTCCATAGAAACCTGTAGTAAAGTCTTCACTACTCTACTCGGGTAGGACCTAGACTTGACTATCACGGACTTTATTTGACTTTTCACTTAATAACGAAAACGCTGCATAATTTGAAATTCTGTGAATGGCATGGAAAACACTCGTAGCGAGTGAGGCCATTAATAAAAATTTTAAAACACTATGACCAGATACATAAAAGTTCCTCCTAGAACGATTTAATGAAAATATGCTTTTGGTCTAATTATCTATACACTATACGTACTTACAATCAGAATGTAATTGTCTATGGCAAGAAAAATTAGGTAGTTTCTGGTTAGGGAAATTAGTCCTGCAAAAAGTCACTCTTTCAGTACATTTCACACACTTATTGAAAATAAAGCTATTTTTGATGAAAAAAATCATTATAATTATTGTCCATATTGAAAGTCACGCGAAACAGCGCTCGGGAACACATTAATTCTGTTATTCCCTGAATGCTCTTAAATATTGATAAAAAGTTGGTACAAAATAATGCCATTCATTAATGTATTGTAATTAATTGATATAAGCTTTTAATATTATTCTGTTTGTTAAGGTCAAAATGTACACAGGGCGGACAATGGCGTTACAACAATAAATAACTTGATATTGGATTTTTTTTTTTTGTATATGTTTTGGTCAACAATAAATGTATTTATTTCTTTCTTCTTTTTACTTATTCGTATCGCGCAGCTTTGCAGTTTCCATAATTAGAATGCATCTAGAACAGTTATACATATATGTATGTTTTAAAGTAAGCAATAGGGACACCTGATTCTCTTGTTAGTGGTCATCGTAGCCGTTAAAACTTGCGATAGAGATGGCGCCACTTACGCAATGCCAACTCTACCCCCTTCACTAAAATCTTAGGTCGATACTTTTCGAGCGAAAGAACGCTATCATAAGTGTTACTTCTATTTAGCGCTACCAGGGCTCGTATGTAGGCTTAGACCTTAAAAACATGGATTCGGTAGCGTTCACAATTTACTAGTAAGTACATTAATTTAATTTAGTTTGTCTTTTGATGTACAGACGCCACCACATCCAGCTACCTCAATCTGTCAAATTTCTTTTATAGATTTTCAACTTTATCACAAATGCATAAGGTTCACTTTCAAATGGGGAAATTTGACAGATTGGGGTAGCTGGATGTGCTGGCATCTGTACTTTTGAATAATTCAATGAAATACAAAATACATGTAACCGTTTCTCCATTTCCATCCAAATACCTACTATACTACGATCCTAAATGAGAATTTTGTGATACGAAATATAACTACTAAAAAAGTAAATAAGTATATCTATTATATGCAAAGATAAATAATATCTAGTGTGTCAAAGTATTACCCCGAATCAAGACCCCGGGGAAGCGTGAGCAAAAGGCTGGCAACGTCGTAATTGCATATACGTCAGTTACTTTAACTGAAAGTCATGAGTCCATGGTCACGAATTGTATAAAAAGAAAGTAAGAAAAGCATTGCGTATACATTCGGATTTATCATCTACTTCAATTAAACATCAACACATTTCTAACAAACCAATGCTTTTATAACACTTACGGAATTGAGATAATAAAAAAAACATAATTACCTACTAGAAGGAAGTTGTAACGCATTAAAATACTTATGTGCAGACCTGAATTCTAATGAGTCTTACTAACATTTCCGGATGCCATATCAAATAAAAAATGTTTTATTGAGCATTATGGCGCCAAAGAAATGAGCAATACAGTCTATGGTTATAACTTTTTAAATTTAGAAAAGAGTTTGCTCGGATTCAAATTAATTACGATTAAAATATACATCCGTTGCACATAAATGCAGTCAGGAACAGTAGGATGCCTTGATGATACTCCTTATTAACCTAATTAATTGACGGACTTATCTTGCGGAACTCCAAGTTGAGCAAGACAAAGAATTTAAAAGACGAGCCGAATAATGTTCTTCACACTAATATTATAAAGGCGAAAGTTTGTGAGTGTGTATGTTTGTTACTTCTTCACGGCTAAACGGCTGGAGCGATTTTCATAAAATTTGGTGTAAAAAGTTTAAATTCGTAATACCTAGTATAATTTGTCTCTTTTAAAACTATCTTCTTAGTTTCACATGTCACAGAACAATTTCGCATGTCACTCAAATTGTCAGTCTCGTTTCAAAGAGCCAAGAAGTGACAATTATTCAGTAAGACATAGTGATTTACTTAAAAGTATTTAGCCAAATACACAAAATTAGGTTCCGTATTATCTAAAATTCGATTATTTGTTTTATAAAGAAGTCATTATTTTTTATTAAACAAATAATCTAATTTTTGCATACATTGTTTAGGTAGCCGTATCGCTATTACCACGGTATGTGTTTCGGGTTAAAACCCAAGTATTTATTCTTACGATACCGTTATTTATTGATCTACTGCAAGGGTTTTAATTAGGAGGAGATTAGGGGTATAATTAGGCATATTAAAAAGTAATAACTGGTTCTACAATTTGGCTCCCCATGTAAAATGGAAACGCTGTTTGGGAAATTCTTATTTTTTTTGCATATTTTCCATTTGCACGTTCCATTAACCAATAATAATCTCTATGTTCAGACGCCAGCACATCAAGCTACCCCAATCTGTCAAACTTCCCTAATTAAAAGTGAACCCTATGCTTATGTGACAAACTTAAAAATCTATAAAATAAATTTGACAGATTGGGGTAGCTGGCTGTGCTGGCGTCTGTAATTTCATTATAATAAAAAAATAAACAAGCGAGCTTTACAGTATGATGTGTATGAACATTATGTTGGCCAACAGTACGTAATGATACCAAACGCCAAATAGGTTGGCACATATCTACCGCGCGCTCATTGGTCAAATCAAATAGCGCACGCTTGCGCGCTTTTCCGTCGATTTTACAATCACTCCCACAAAAAATATCCAGTAACTAAGAAGAAAGATGTGGCACATCAAAAACAAGTAATAATAATAATAATTTTTTTATTCAAGAAATAATGTGTACAAAATTATATCTATTTACTTTAAAAATAATTAATACTAAGCTATAGACAATTTGTGCCTGTACTAGGTTAAACACACAGGACACAAAACAGAAAATTTCATTTATTGATACTATTTCCGATACATGTTTATTGATTCGTTAATTATTACACAAAACAAATAAACATCATTTCGAATGTTAAAAATAACAAATTATCATTCTGTGCTGCAGTTCGCGTATTGTTTATGGTAAATTATACTACAAACAAAACGAGATCACCATAAAGCATCAAAACAATCGTATAAAACCTTTTTATTTGGCGATCATGCACACATAAATAACTGCAGTACGAAGATTGAAAATGAATCGAAATTTAAATTCAAAAGGTATTCGTGTTCGAAAGTCGTTGACACCGGACGTAAGGAAGATTTTATTGAGATACAAAATGTTATTTCGTAAGTCATTGTACTTTTCGATGGTTAAAACGATGGCTATTCTTAGTAAGTTGCAGACGTCGAGTATGTTTAAATAATATATATGAGCCCAAGTTCTTTTTTATCTTGTAAGTTTTACATCAGAGGTGAATATGGAATTACTTAGAGACAATATAAAGTATAATTTACCAGTTTAAAATAACTATATTTAGGACGTAAAATAAACAAAAACTTGAGAGGTGTCAAGGGACACCCGGGTGGAACGAAGTTATTTCTTATTATTTATTATGTACAAAAAACCTGTATACACTCAACAAAAATAATCGTCGCGACACCACACTGTTCAATGCGAAATAGAAATGAAAATATCTGGCTTGCTTTCTATAAGAGAGAGAGAGTGAGAGAGAGAGAGAGACGGACAGAGAAACATGCGCACGCCGCACAGCTGCAAAAGGTGTCGTGATAACTTTTCGTAAGAATTTTTTCCGTCTAGCCCCCTTTCACAACGCGCGATAAGGAACTTCGTTCCAAAATACCTGAAATATAACTATTTGCGTTCACTAGATAGCAAGCCCGTCAAGATGATGGGGAGATCTTTTGGGGAAGCCTTTGTTCAGCAGTGGACTTTTAGCTGATATGATGATGATGATGATAATAATATATGTATAACAATATTTTTTGTCTCAATCATGAAGAGGTGCGGTGTCAAATTTTACTCCACTTTTATTGATTTCAATAATTGTTAACTCTAATATTGTTCAGTATATTACATTATTCGATTTCAAATATATTAAGTAGACAATGACCTTACATTTTAAGCCGACTTCAACTGAAAGAGGTTGTCAATTTGTCTGTATGTTTGGTTTTATTCGATAGCGATTACAAAGGTACCGGCACTTTATTGAAATCGATGGTCATACAGACAATTAACAGTCATGGTTATATTAATAACTAGCTGTGCCCCGCGGTTTTAACCCGAGTTAATTTTTTTTTATTGTAGCCTTTGTGTTATTCGGATATACAACATGTAACGTAATTAACGCACACCCTCAAACACCCCAATTAGAATATTATGTTACAATCATAATACATACACTGAATTTTTAATTTAACATGTATATGCATTGTTATTTACTAAATTAGTTTCTTGGAATAAAGTTTCATCATCATCATCATCATATCAGCCGAAAGACGTATAAAGTTTATTTTTCTTTATTTTGTATTGAATGATAGAATTTGTATGAATACAAATAAAACTGCAATTTGAAAAGTCTTATTACTTTGACTTACGGTCCATTTCAATTTGTTTTGACTGTACAGGGTTAATATGACAGTAACTTCCGTAGTTTTCATTATATTGATATTAAAAATTACCTAAATTAAAAATGATATAAATCGATTCAGTAAACGGTTCTGAACAAACTATTTTCAGGATGTGCGTTAATTAAGTTATATTTTGTATAAGCTCTATTACTACATAATTTTATCGAAATCTGTTGGGTAGTTTTAGCGTGAAAGAGTAACAAACATACACACTCACAAACTTTCGCCTTTATAATATTAGTGATATAAAATATTGGCTACCGATAGCACTGGAAAGAAAATTCTAAATGAAGCAACTACTTTTCATAACTGTATTAAAGTTTAATATTTATATGCACTTTGGAACTTGCGCATTGCGTGACGAACAAGCATTTATTCTTATCGACATGATTCATGGACTCTTTAGTCAAATATAACAACCATTAATTTGCTGATCTTTAAAGATTTGTTTTTAAAAGTTATAGATCATAACTGTTATTTTTATGAATAAGCCCACTGCGAAACGATCTCCATCATATTATATCTATAATATCTAGGGACAATGTCACACAGATCATCCTAGCCCCAAACTAAGCAAAGCTTGTACTATGGGTACCAGGCGACGATATACATACTTATATAGATAGATAAATAATTACGTACATAGAAAACATCCATGACTCAGAAACAAATATTCGTGCTCATTACACAAATATTTGCAATTACCGGGATTCGAACCCAGGACCACCAGCTTCGTAGGCACTACCAACTAGGCTACGGTGTATACAAATATTATGTTTATTTTTAGGCAATGTTGTAAATACAGTTCCTAAAACAGAGATATACGTATTATTCTCATAATAGGCAGGGGCAAAACGAGGTGAAAGATGTTAGGTGTAAGAGCAACGATTTTCTTCTTTGAAGCACGATGGTTTGACAGCGCTATCTTCCTTGCTTAGGCTTATCTTACCGAAAACTTTTATTTTCGCTGTTTGCCCCAACCAGGGCATCTGCATCAAACCATGGCCCCGTAATTATGCAACCCGATCGTTATAATGAAATAATGAAATTTATTCAGCACTTGGGTGTTAACATACACTTGTACTTGTCAAGTTCACAATGCTTAACTATACATAAACATAGTCGAATACAATATTAAAGTAACAAAAGTATTTCAATTAGGCCGTCTGTTAGGTCTGTTTTGTTGCATATATTTTTTAAATCATTAATTAAAAATCAAGTTACTAAGCTATTATTTTTAAATCCAGTACTATATTATATGAAAATTTAATACAACGAGCAGTTGGCTAGTATAGAAGGCTCTCAACCAGTAGCTTAATTTAAGCGACTAATACCTGAGGGCACCCTTATAGGGTTCGGGCGACAGCTCAGGGTATCAGTGAAGTAAAAGGACAGTATTCTAATTGAGGGTATGATCACTTGCACGGGATCACCGATGACATGTTAAGGGGCCAACGCGATCCTCGCCTTTGAGGAACCTACCCTAGCTAACCTGCGGCTTTCTCTAGCTACCTAGATTGACGACCCGGGGGAGAAAGCCGCAAAGAAACTCCGGGCTTGATGTGTTTATATCTAGCGGGGCCCCCTTAGCTAGAGCGATGAAAGTGATGAGAGCGGTTAGCTTGTTCAATGTACTTACCAAATATAATGAAATGGTCCAATTTATCGCCGTTGTATCCACAGAAATGACCTTTGAAGTCGTTTTCCATCCAGCGGGGCCCTCCGTCGTTATCAGGCCGATGGCAGGTACATTGAACAAGCTAACCGCTGTCATCACATTCATCGCTCTAGCTATGGGGGCCCGCTGGATATAAACACATCCGGTCTTGCTTTTTTCGTCTTCTTTTGCTTTTGTATATCTTGTATATAAAGCCAAGGATACACTAGGGGGCAAATGGAGCAACATGTTGCGGAACATGTTGCTCAGCAACTACGTAGAACATGCCGAAGTGAATGTCGCGGAACATTGTGTTGACCACACTAGTAAGTGTTTATAGAAATGTCGCCCGAGGAGGTTGTGGCTATTAGTGCTGCGTACATAGTAATTATATCTAGTGTGTTGAAACGTAGAAGAAAGAGAAGGTGGTCGATGCGGAATTTCTTACTACATCGAGAAAGAAGGGTTCTAAGTGATCTCCGAATGTCTGACGGATTGTTTGTAAATTTTACTCGAATGTCATCATCTGATTTTGAAGCTTTATTGCAAATGATCGGACTTTCCATAGCCAAACAGTATGTATACAATACTACGAAACGCTATAAGTCCTCATATCAGACTTGCTATTACATTGAGGTACTTGTCGACTGGAGATTCTTATGTTTCCTTGTCTTACACTTTTCGAGTGTCAATACAACTGATATGTAAAATGGTATCAGAAATTTGTAAAGAACTGATAAATAATTTAAGATATAAGTTAAATACAATGCATAACTACTTTATTAAATTGTATTTTTATTTTCAGTAAAATAAATTTTAATCTATAACTCGACAGAGTATAAGATAGATACAGCGACCAACGTAAATTAATTTGTACTAGTGTCATTAAGTCTATTAGTGCTCGAGAAATCCATAGTTGCTAGTATATTTTGTATAATATGCTCTTCAGAAGGCTCCGGGATGATATCACTGGATGTAGTGCTATAGCCCTGTTGCACAATTGTCTGGCTTTGATTATTATAACTTGTACGGTATATTCCTAATAAAAGTTCAAAAAAAATTGCATCGTATGCAAACCATGCACTGGACTTCACGTCACCACTTCCGCTGCCAGTAGTTGTTGAAGATTTCACTTTCTTCCTTTCTTGGAAAAATTGCGAACGCAGGGTATGAACTTTGGTTTCTATATCTTTTCTAGACAATTTAAGCTCTTTGGCAATAGCCTCCCATGAGTCAATTTTCTTTATTTTATTTCTATAATCACTGTGAGACGTATCCCTCAACAATTAACGACTTTCGTAAAGCTCCAGAAATTAAAGCACGGTATCATTTCCCCACACTAAAGCCATGTTAAGAGGCACGTTGCGTACGCGACTACACTTGGTGACAAATAGCGCGACACTGACGCGGGACACGTGCGCTCGCTCTCGAGGCGGGAGCAAGCAACATGCCCCGCATCACGTACAATGTTCCGGGACATGTTGCGGCACACTATGCAACGTTTCAGCGTCACGTATATTGAGTGTTGCGCGTCGTGTTTCGGGACAAAATGTTCCCTAGTGTATCCCAGGCTTAACATTGTGATTATTGTGATTGTGACCTGCTGAGTTTGTTTCGCTGGGTCTTCTCAGTTGGGGCGCATTGGATCCGGTGGTAGCATGAAAGCGCGACCGTCGTTTTAAACACAAGGTCCGTTATAATAATAATACTGAATTCATAACTTAATATAGACAGAACCATTCAGACAATATGTAGTAAAATATAAATTTCAATACATAATATTAAAAACTTCAACTAAACATAATCTCATTGACAATAACTTAATACAAGCAAGCTAAATATCACTACCATTATAAAATAAATTGTATAAATGTTTTAACATTCCGTGTACCTAAATATCTGTAATAAGTAACTAGAAATTATAACTGTATTACTACAAACATGTTCTGACTATTTACAAGCGCTTTTTTAAAGTCTACGTGAATAAAAACCCTTTTTATTTATTATTTTATTTATTTTTATTAGCTGGTATTTGGGCTAATGCACAAACGTTGGCATCTAGTTCATCGAAATAATTCTGAGGTAATAAACAACAACATTCAATTTCACTCAAGCAATTAGAATAACCTCTTGCAAGACGAACAAACGGTGGGTGTTTCCGCGCGCATTTACATTATTGCATTTCAAACAAAACTCATTTTTGACGCGTTGTTTTTTTCAACAGTCATTGATAAAATTAAGAAAATATGTTTACTTCCTTTATTCAACACTAGCAGTGCTCGCGGACTATAAAATATTTTTGACCCTGCCCGTTTGTCCCGCGTAATACTTCGGGTTAAAAGTTCGGGATAAACAAAAATTATGATGATGAATCATAGTCTATGACACTACAATAACGTAGCTTTCTATCGATGAAATAATTTTGAAAATCGGTTCAGTAGATCCAGAGATTACCTTATAACGTCACAAACTCATAAACTCACAACATACTCGTATTCAACATTTGAAATTAGAATTTATTTCGAAGATTTGTTTTTTCAAAGAGCAGAAGCAAAAGCTGTACCTATAGCAGTCCTGTTGAACAGCTTTTGGAAAACACGCTAGGCAGCGGCTTGCTGTGCCCCCTGGCACTGCGAATGTCCATGAGCAGCGGTTACCACTTACCATCAGGTGGGCCTCTAGCTCGTCTGCCTACAAAAGCAATAATAAAAATTGAACAAACGCAAAAGTTTGTACATTTATAATCATTATCTGTGGTGTAAGAAAGTACCGCAAAACTAGCAGTTAAAAACTAGAATCTATAATTTCAAGCTAAATTCACCGCAACCCAAAATTAAATCAAAAGCGAATTACGAGTAACATCAAAATATCTACATGCATAATTATATATAGCTATGTAAAGTTTCTTGTGAATGAATAATACGAATATAAATATGCGCATACGCTTGCCAACGATGACACGCGCTTAACTGATACGTTTATTATTGTCGCCGTAGTAGCACGGCAGTTCTCTTACAAAATTAGATTTGCGACAGTGAGTGTGAGTAAAAAGTTATTACCCCATTTATCAAGAGTTCTTGTAAAACGTAGTTTGTAAAACTGGCGAAATGACAAATTAGCGAATATATTTTTTCAATGAAGACATTCATGTTTTTGAACCAAGTCGTCTAATAGCGAGATTAGATAATATCATATTCATGAAGAGGAAATGCCCATTGGATTTGCCCATGGGATTAAGATTGCTTGGCACCAGGTCTTGATGGGAGGATGGTCTCTTGCTCCAAACGGAACGTAACGTTTTTCTTGCTCATTTCATTAAAATGTCGATTAGTTATTTTTAATTAAATCATTCGTTAAACATGCCATCTGATTCTAATCTACTCCTGACTGATCGTAGCCGGACAACTGGACAACTGATAAACATATACAGACATAGACACAGAACAAATATTCGTATTCGTCATACAAAGATTTGTCCAGGGTGGTGATCTAACCTACGACTTCTGACTTAACAGTCAAAGTCACTAACCTCTAGACCATCAGGCTGGTATGTAAAATGATAACATTAGGTTGTGTGTGTCATATTAACTATAACAATCATTACATTTGTAGAAGTTTTACCATATCACCTGGATGAAAGGCCGCATACAACCACTATGGATCAATAAGCTGCGTATTTCCGATTTTGTATGAGACGACAACCTTCAATAAGCGAGCCTATTCTTTTTTTAAAGTCCTGCAACTAACTGGAGATGCGAGTGTGGATTCTATAAAAAAACTTGAGAGGTGTCAAGGGACACTCGGATGGAACGAAGTTATTTCTTATTATTTATTATGTACAAGAAACCTGTATACACTCAACAAAAATAATCGTCGCGACACCACACTGTTCAATGAGAAATAGAAATGAAAATATCCGGCTTGCTTTCTATAAGAGAGAGAGAGAGACAGACAGAGAAACATGCGCACGCCGCACAGCTGCAAAAAGTTTCGTGACAACTTTTCGTAAGATTTTTTTCCGTCTAGCCCCCTTTCACAACGCGCGATTAAGAACTTCGTTCCAAAAATATATTATATTAAATCGACTTACTGTATCATTATAACTTTCTTCACCAAACTTAGTATACAAAAGACGGAACACAAACAGATAGTAGTTAAATTTAATTAGTAAAAACAGAATTACACAAATAACAAACAAATAACAATATGTAAGGAATTCTGCATTGTAGGAATTGTGAGACAAAATATGTGCGGTTAAATCCTCACTAATTAGCTGTTTTCGCTGCTGTTCTGCTGGATCTACTTCCTGTTACAGGAACCTTTAAGGCTTTTAATGAAAGCACAACCGTTGTGTTGTCTTCCCTTTCTAGTTCTTATTTGTAAATAAGTCAAAAACATTTTTTGGCCATTATTTATTATCATCAGTTTAAATATACAGGGAACCACTTGTACAGGGAATGTTGAATACATCAGGCGGCTTTTTATTCTTGTTGCTGTTCTCCGTAATCGGCAAGGCATTCCGCTACTTGCAAATATTAAGCTGAGTGTATACTTTTACTCTCTCCGTCTCGTGGTTTATAAAGTACCCCGCGATAAGTGATTCATTTCCCTAGGACAGGAGCTGTCTTTTTAAAAGAAATTGTAATTAAGTAATAGACATCATCATCATCATCATATCAGCCGAAAGACGTCCACTGCTGGAGAAAGACCTCCCCCAAGGATCTCCACAATAGCCGGCCCTGCGCTGCCCGCATCCAGCGGCTTCCCGCGACCCGCACAATATCGTCGGTCCACCGTGTAGGAGGCCTGTCCGTCAGTTTTACGAGCTATGTGCCCTGCCCACTGCCACTTCAGTGTGGCAATTCTTTGGGCTATGTCGGCTACTTTGTTTCGCCTGCGGATCTCAGCATTTCTGATTCGATCTCGCAGGGAAACTCCAAGCATAGCCCTTTCCATTGCTCTTTGGGTGACCTTGAGCCGCCTGATAAGGCCCATAGTGAGCGACCACGTCTCTGTTCCGTAAGTCATCACTGGCAACACACACTGGTCGAAGACTTTCGACTTGAGACACTGCGGTATTTGGGACGAGAAGATATTACGTAGCTCATACTCATGAACACAAATATTTGTCATGTGCGAAGATCGAAACGGTAACTTTTAGATAAATCTACCTTCGTAGGTAGTAAATCTGCCTTCTGATCTACGTCACGTAATTAATTGGATTTAATGTTTGGTAACGACATAAAATATCATCACCCCATATCATCCTGTGCGGGGCGTAGAAATCACCGAGGGAATACCTACCAAAAAGCGTTTTTCTGTGAACTATGACCATCAAACTGCGGTCGCCAACCCGTATGCCAAGCGTGGCGATTATGGCATATCCCCCATTCTTTGGGGAGGCTTTTGTCCAGCAGTGGACGTACTTTGGCTGACATGATGATGACACTTAATATCATTGTATTTCTTTGTAATATAGTTTTTATAAAAACAGTATGGCATCTTTGGCTGGTTCATTTTAGTAAAAATACGCGCTAAGAACATTTGTTCATAAAATACTGCAGTTTCTGTTCGAGTAAAATAGATCGCGGGTAACACCGCGGGCCACAACTAGGACAGTCATAAAATCATTGAATTAATAAAAATAAATATAAACTTCAAAAGCCCGTATTACACATTTCACTAAAATTAAAACATAGTAAATGGAAAGAGTGGGTAGATGAAAGTTATGACTCACGATAATATTAATTAAGAAATGATTCCCCACATGAATTCGGCCGTTATTCAGCGGATACTGTAAAAAAAAAAAATAGCATAATATTTTTACATATCAAAGGAAATTATGTAAAAGTTCGCTGTAAAAATCATGTACTAGTCATCAACATATAATAATTCTACGAAATAAATATCCCACGTCCGACACTGCATCCGACATACAAAACGTCGTATCTGTAAGCTGTCATTATGACATATCACACGAAAAATTACGAAAGTTCCCGAACTGTTCCGAGTACAATATTAATAGCCGCCGGATTTGTTTCCTGTAGTATTAATTATGTTTGTTTTATCTGGCAACCTTGACCAAATAGAATCTAATTAAATCAGATTAGGGCTTGATTACATTGAGAATTAGTAGTCGTTCAAAGAGATTGGCTGTAGTCAAAATAAAGGCGATATCTGTAAACAATGTGCCATGATTGGCAAGTTCCGGCAATACAAACGCATAGGAATAATTTTGTTTTAATTGTATTATTTATTCCTAGTAGTTCTATTGTTTATATTCTGTGCTGTTGTCCTATACTGGTTATCGTAGCCTATTACGCCAGCGCCTACATATTCCCTTCTTTACCTGGAGTCACTTGCGGTAGTCTTCTGAAAGTAACCCAGTGTAAATGATTATACTTAACTAAACATAAATAGTCCTAAGTACATATAGATGTTTAGATCTTCGAATGGCATTAATTTATAATTAATATTTAATTTATAATCTATATTATTTAGTTAACTAGCTTGCACAGGGGCAACATACTCGTACTAGCGTTCCCGGGGCTTCCCCCTACCATGCGACAAGAATCCACGGCGGAATGGGTTTAGTCGGTGCAAGTCCGACATACCCAGCCGTAGTCACTCTTTACGGGTAGCATGCATAGACATTCCCCCTGCCTTAACAGAAAAAAAAGCGGCCAAGTGCGAGTCAGACTCGCCGTAACGTATTATAAAAAAACTACTTACTAGATCTCGTTGGGGGGACACTCATTTTACCACTTTGGAAGTGTCTCTCGCGTAATCTATTCAGTTTAGAAAAGAATAATATTAGAAATCTCAATATCATTTTGGATGACTTATTATAGATAGCCCACATGTACGGTACGGTGTGGGTACGGTAAAAAAAATTGAGTTTCAGTTCTATGTATGGAGAACCCCCAAAAATTATTGGTTTTTTCTATTTTTATGTAAAAATTTTAATGTGGTTCACAGAATACATCTACTTACCAAGTTTCAACAGTACCTACAGCTCTTATAGTTTCGGAAAAAAGTAGCTGTGACATACGGACGGATAGACAGACAGACATGACAAATCAATAAGGGTTCCGTTTTTTGCCATTTGGCTACGGAACCCTAAAAATATGTTCGTTAGATTAAAAAAAAAAAAGAAAAAGCTCAGTTAGTGTTGAGCCTTACACAAAAATGCATTACATCGTACAAAATGGCAGAGGACAATTAAAAAAATATACAACACTAGTGAACGGAAGCCCTTTGAACATCGCTGTAAATTAAGGAGATCGTTAACGGCTAGGGTTGCCCACTTTAAATATATGTGTTTCACTTTTATTACGAACATATTAATTTCAAATTTAGAACACATGAAATAAATTGATGAGGAGGTAAATGTTTTGTGGTTTCGCCGTGTCTGGTGTAAGTATATTTTTGTATGTTGTACTCGTAAGTGATTTATAATACGCACTTTTTTATAGAATGACCATGACCTTCAAAGAAGTAGGTAGGAATTTACTTAATGTAACACTGACAGACGAAGCTCCGCCTTAACATTCCGTGTACCTACCTAAATATCTGTAATATGCAACTAGAAATAATAACTGTATTACTACAAACATGTTCTGACTATTTACAAGCGCTTTTTTAAAGTCTACGTGAATAAAAACCTTTTTTATTTTATTTATTTATTTACTTAAGTGGTGATAGCTAGTCCAGCCTAATATTTTGGAGGAGTTCCCTGAGATGTTTTGTCAACGAATGGTTAAATTAGTCCGTTAATTGGACGGCGCCATTCAGTGTATCACCTGGTCCAATCAAAAGTACCTACATACAGATGTGCCACAAATAGTAGACCGTAAACAAAACATCGTTGTACCTAATAATGAGGCAATTACTTTAACCACTACAGAATGGACAGAACTTCCAAATCCACATGATGATAACTTTCTTCATAATTGTCATCCAACTAAAGAACACTAACTTCGGATTGACAAAATCTATACATATAATAAAATCGTAAGAAAGTCAAAGTGTACATTGAATATTTTTTAAAGGATACTTGAGGCGTGATCTACAATCGATAGCGAAACCAAAAATATAGTTTTTAGAATTTTTGTCTGTTTGTCTGTATGTATTTCCGGGCTAAACTCAAAAAGTACTGCATGGATTTACTTCAAATTTTGCATGGATATTACTAAGAGGTCGGGTCAACATATAGGCTGCATATTATCACGCTATCACCTACGGGGAAGGAGCTATGATAATTTATAAAATTTAACGCGAGTAAAACCGCGGGGCACAGCTAGTAACGAATACATATAATAATATAATAATGGCTAGAAGCATTGTTTTTGCATGTTTTCGCTCTAGTGTTAATGAAAATGAGCCATATATTTTCACCATACTAGCAGTCACGAACTTAGGCCACTTTACCCTCACGGCCTCTTCATCTAGCTGGGCACGCCTGCTTCTAGTAGTCACTTGACGGAAACTCTTGTTTTATTAATATTTATGAACAAACAATAGCTAAAACTTTAAATTATAATGTCCCTTATTTAAACTAGCTGTGCCCCGTGGTTTTACCCACGTTAAATTTTATAAATTATCACAGCTCCCGTAGGTGATAGCGTGATAATATGTAGCCTATATGTTGACCCGACCTCTTAGTAATACATACATAGACTCACGCCTGTTTCCCAGAGGGGTAGGCAAAGACAAAGGACTTCCATTTGTCACGATCCTTGCATACCTCTTTCGCTTCGTTTACTGACATTATATTCTTCATACATGTATAGATGAAGCTGTAATAATAATTAATTTTACAAAAAACATAAAACCAACGTCCCAATGCATCATTAGAGGTATGGAATAGAAAGTACCCCTGTGTTTGCGTACACACTTGTGCACTATAATATGAACCGCGCAGATGGCTAATCTCCGTTAAGACTGGCTGTTCTTTATTATATCCGAATAACACATCCTACTATCCTACTAATACCTATAACAAAAAACGAATGTTTGTGAGTATGGATGTACCTATAGATGTATTGATGTATGTGTATCCGTTATATCACACAAAGATCTGTTCTGGATGAGGATCGGACCATGGTTAGGGCATCAGGGTCACTAATCACTGGTCCAATAGACCAGTCCGTATAATGACATATGCCGATATAATTGTGCTAAATATTTCTAATTCTAATTCATTTATTTTGTGAACAGGTTGATACATAGCATCCGTCCCATCGGATCATAAGAGTGATGGAATAGAAAGTGCTCCTAAGTTTGCACACCCACACTTATGCACTATAACATGTCTCGCGCAGATGGCTAATCTCTATTAAGACTGGCTGCCGTAGCCGAAATTCGTTTAGGAGAACATTATTATTAATAATTCATTCCTTGTTCCACAGTAGGCATAAAAAATCTTTCAAATATTAGTTAGAATTGTTAAATAAGACTAAGACTTAAGACACATTGGAAATACTTATCCCGCGTCCTTAGCACTTGGCACCCGATTCTCTTTGCCAACCTGCTACTAGTACCACCAAGAATTTCAAAATATACGGGACATTCCGTTTTTATAAGAGAAAATATGTACCTATTACCTATCTTCTTCCATTGTATATTGACATTGATTATCAGTTCAGTTATCAGGATTCCATAGTAGAAGATCTGCTTAGTTAGGGGTCAGATGGCCGTGTGTAAATAATACCCCAGGATATTATTATTATTATTAATAACACTGTATACATAAATACCCCTACTCCAAATTCCTTACAATATGGTCGAACTGAAGGTCGTCTGGAAGACCGTCAATTGTACCTTTTTTAATATAATTAACTTTATCATACATTGGGTTCTGTAAATGGTGTACAATAAAGTGTATTTATCTTATCTTATCTTATAATATCCTAACACACTAACACCACTGTAGGTATGTAGGTACTATATTAGTAATACGTGGAAACATCGTGGATTGTATAATTAACTCTTATCACATTTTAGCTGTAAGATATATTGTACAATTGTTTGTTTCCCAAAGAAAATAAAATAAAATAACATTTCTGTCCGTAATTTTATCCTAGTGAACATGGCAACACTAGCTGCTACTGATAGCGTGAGATACATAATTTACGACTCTTCCACAAAAAGTCTGGCAACCATCCCCTAGGTCTACATGGTGCAAGAGTAAATTGACTAAATGCAGTTCATTCTAGCCCGGGTTCAAATTTCTTTAAGTTCAATTTTCTTACTTTTGTACTTAAAGGGATTTACAGAGTTGAAATTCGTTTATAAATACTGCTCTAAATTATGTGAATTATTGTGATTTTGTGAAACAAAGTGTAAAATAATAACTTAAGGAGCGCCCTTAAATTACGTCCACTATATTTTTATACCTTGAAAACGCTAACCGCGTTACGAAAAATGTGATCGGGCGATGAATATGTCTGTTTGTCAGGACAAACCTGAGTCTGGGTGTAATTATCTATATAAGTATGTGTTTAAATAAGAAAAGTCTATCTCTATCTAAAAGTGTATATATAGAAAGTTATCTGGTTTCCAAAGTACAAGTTCTGCTTAGTTTGGGATCAGTTGACCGTTTGTGAATAATGTCCTAAGATATTATTATTATTGTCTTTTCCATTTTTAATTCGTTGTCTTTTCGGTTAATAGTGATACTCACGGGCTTACGCCAAGTCAGTTTCAAGTTCCATTTCGGGTTCATAATACGGTATGGCGTTCTGCAAAAATGTTCTTATTATTATTTCTACCTGACAACCCTAACAATTGAATAAAACGTTTTGGGAATGCCCAAAACGTTTTATTCAATTCCACCACTTAATTTTCGCAGTGTCCCATCTCTGTCCGCAATTATTTATTATGGCAATATTATTTAACGTTCATCAGATTAGCAAACAATAAATCATTATAATTATTTCCATCTGAAAGCCGTTAAATTATTTTCAATGCTGTAATTATGATGATCATTAATCAGTTCAAGTTTTGTGACCATCTGCCACCAGCCTATACGTGCGTATTATACAGGGTGGCCGAGTAGTTGACATTCAAACGCATACGATGAGGAGTATCCGAATCACTCCCATGTATGTCCTACGACTTTGCGTTTTTTTGAGACTTTGACAATGTATGAGTCCTGAGTTCAAACCCAAATTTTGAACTTTCCAATAAATTCTAAGTCAGATCTGCAATGATTAGATAAAACATACTTTTTAGGGTGTTAAAAGGGCGGGTGGGAATCGAACCCACGACCACGGGGTATCCGGCCCCATGTGCGTGGTTAACGCACATTTCCGCTCCGCCACTGATATACTACATATACTACTTTTCTTTTGTAAATACATACTTATATAGATAATTAAGCTTATTATATTTTAAGCCATTAATCTACTGGTTGAGGAGATTTGTCCTAAGTGGGTATCGACTTCACGACCTCTGCTTTGCAATTAGGGTCACTAACCACTAGACCAATAAATCAGCCTTCCGTTAATTGAGTATTAAATATAAGAAATACCGTTTTAACTTTATCTTTTGGTCTGTAAAAGACTTGTTCTTATTATTTTAGAATTATAATAACAGAAAATAACCGATGCACATTCTTTGAAAGTACTGAAAATATTTTAATGTCATATAAAACATGTTAATGCGCAAGCGAGATAGCTGTGTGCAGTCTGGGCCTAAAATACTGTAAAATGTGAGTCATTCATTAAACGTACAAGTTTTCTCATACGTAATCGTATGTCACCGTCATAGCTCAGCTGAATTTAGTAGGCAATCTGTCAACTGCTCATTACAGAACAACGAAAGACGTGAAAATCTAAGCTTTTCTAATCTTGTTTTACAAATAAATTTATCTTACTACGTGCTATTTGAATTCAGTGCTACAATGATACCACATCAGTGGTTCCACTGGAACTACTAAAACCGAACTTACTTCGTACAAAATAAAGACGCTTTTTTAAAGTAAATTGAGGCAACATGTCAAGAGACAACAAGACGTTATAGTGTGACAAGGATCTTTATGAACGTGGCTGACATTTGTGGGAGGACGACACTATGACGGCAAGGGTTGCTTTTAAGAAAATTTCCCTAATATTATGGGAAAATTTAAACATGGCAACATACTGTATCCATTGTACTTTGTATCAATTGTATACATTTGAAGGGCCAGTTGGCGTAGTTGGTTTTATTTTATTCCCACCCAGGACAGATATTTGTGTGCAGGAACATGTCTGTTTGACCTGCGTCTGGGTGTTTATCTATACACGTATGTATTTGTAAAAGTAGTATATACAGTATCAGCTATCTGATTTCCATAGTACAGAAGCCAGCACATCAAGCTAGCACAAACGAAGAAAATAGTCATTTATGTCAGTATAAATAAATTTATTTCTAAATTAATATTTCATTCACATTACTTAATACTACATTAATGTAAAAAAATAAAACGAAAAATAAATACACGGGTGCGACTTAAATCAAGCATGGTAACATTAATATATCGAGGCGGCAACTCGCTCGTTACTTTTTCAAATGGAATTATCGGGGCTACACTATGTTTTTCTTTTATGAAAATCTCCTTCACCTTAAAGACTATTTCCCTGACACCACTTTTGGCATATTGTTAGTGTTTTAAACCAGATAATACATTAATAAACGTAAAAACAACAGTCCGCAAAGCAAGCTGTGGCAGAACTGTCAAAGAGACACTTTGCAAGATGGCGGCGTTAGTTCCACTTTCAGCCACGTTCATAAATATCCTTGTCGCACTATACAATAGACAAGCGGTCTAACTTTTTTATTTCTTAATAGTAAGACTGGCCATAAATAGATACATTAGCAAAAATATACCTAAGTAATAATTGAATTAATTATGTCTAACTAATGCCCTCTTCCTCTCTTCTACATTTGCTGTGCCCGACAGGGTCCATAATGATGCCATATATAATTATAACACCTTATCAACATTGTGGAATGCAAATAAAACATTGAGTATTGAGTAAATAAAGACTATCAGAAAAATCTAAATCGGAATTGCGTTGAAACTAACGTATTATTAGCATTTAAATACACATTGCACGTGTGGCGCGGCGGCTAATTTAGTCGCCTCGCCGCTTCATGCCCGGGTTCGTTTCCCGTGCCGGACAACTATTGGTGTGACCCATAAATAGTTGTTCTGAGTCTGGACGTAATTTGGGTCCGTCTGTTGTATGTTGATAAGTACCCCGCGACACATTATTATTATTAGTGCGGGCGTTGTGTTCAAAAAACAACATTAAATAAAAAAAATGCGATTACTAACATAAGACGTCACGTAGAGCCGTAGAAACTACATACTAACAGTAATTTACAAGAATGAGACTTTAACCCTACCAAAAATTTAAAACGCTCACATCTAAAAAGTTTACTGTGTGGTGACGGCGGCGAATATCAGAATATTATCACCCCATCTCATCCCGTGGGGGCGTAGAAATCGACCCGAGGGAATATCTATCAGAGCAGCAGGGCAGCAGCTTCTTTCTGAGTACTACGACCATCATACTGCGATCGCCTACCCGTCTGGCAAGCGTGGCGATTATGGCATATCCCGCCAAGTTTACTCTTGGGGGGCGGGGTGGGGAGGTGGCTTTTGTCCAACAGTGGACTTCTTCCGACTGTTATAATGATGACAAAAGTTTACCAGCCGATTTTGCCTTCTGAATAGCTGAATAAATTTAATTACATATACAAAAAAAAACTAAGAAAACGAACCAAAATTTTTAAATGAGCATTTAAAATACAGATCTTCCATAAACTTTAGTTTAAAAAGTGGCGGACATATTAATATATTTCCAAAGAGCGAAACGCAGAGATACTTGAAACATTAATTTGGAGACCATTCATGCGGCAAAGCGGCGTGCTAGTTTAAAATACAAGAATACTTCCATACAATTTTTGCATGAGAAATGCAAAAATTGTATGGAAGTATTATATATTAAACTCTATCCCATTCAAAGGTTTTAACACGACTTATGAAACATGATGTTCCTACACTAGAATTAATTTAATAATGTATTTTAAAAGTGCAACAAATTAAAAACGGTCGCCAAGAAAGCCGCAAAAGATACCAGAGCTTCACAAAATAAAATAACAGTACAGACGCCAGCACATCAAGCTACCCTAATCTGCCAAATATCCCCAATTGAAAGTGAACTTTACGCTTTTGTGATAAAGTTGAAAATCTTTAAATGAAATTTGACAGATTGGGGTAGCTGGATGTGCTGGCGTCTGTGCGTTCGTCGATATTGTATATTCAATGTACAGTTTTGATTTTCCTACGATTTTATTATAATAAATATATATAGATATGTATGTAACCAATAGCGGCAACATATAACATACAAATGATTATTCTTTTGTCGGTTATTCAAATGCCATGTAAACGGAACCCTAACAGAACGACAGACGCATCGCACTTGGGGTTTTTTTTTAATTTTAATAGCTTTAACCTCCCACATTATGCCTCTTTATAATCTTTTACTTCTCCAATACATTACAATATCCATCGCACAGTTGCAGAGAATAGATTTCGTTGAAAGAACAAAGCATATGCTTGAATTGCTCAATAAGCTTAAAAGCTTTACAAGAGCACATCAAAGGATTAAACTCTGCGGTAGTAAGTGTAATTTATTGAATTCTTGGAAACAACTCAATAATAGTTTGTCTATGATCAGTATCAATGATATTTGTTCAATAAACAGTGACGATATGTTAGTATTTTAATAAAATTTATAATTGTGAGTGTATTTAATATCGCCAAGAAGTTTATGATTTATTTCAATTGCATAAAATAAAGATGATTCCTAAGATATAATTGGATTTGATTTAAACAAAATCGAATATGTCCGCGCTTGCGTACTGAGCAGGTTGCCATGATAAATTTATAAACGTGTTGTGAGATGGCTATACAGCTCCGCAAATACACTAAATCTTCATTCAATTTTTTATAAAATGAAACTGGCAAACGCAACGTTGGCAATTAAAATAGTGCATCATAAAATGCACTGCATTATAAGAGGTCGGGTCAACATATTATCACGCTATCACCTACGGGGGAGATGTAATAATTTATAAAATTTAAGCCGGGTAAAACCACGGGGCACAGCTAGTATGTAACAAAAACTGTCTAAATACTGAAAACTTTGACGTCTCCCTATTTATTCATTTTTTTTACAGATAGTTACTCTTTTGAATATTAGAAACTAGAGTCTAGAATCATACTATATTCCACACAGAGCAAGAGATTTTTATACCAGGTTGGTTTATTAAATATCCCATTGAAAACTCCCAACGAACTTTTAACTAAACCCATTAGAACCTGTTTTAAGAAAACTTTTAGTGTTATCTAGGCTAACTTGATTAGTAAGTGGAACTTTGCAGGAATTTGATATAAGATCTCAAGAAACACAAATCAAATTAACGAATTATAAATATTTATAAAAATTCTGCGAGAATTAATCAAAAATGTTGAAATCCACAGACGAGCCAAAGTAACCGACAAAGCCCGTAGAATTGCCAAGCTGAAGTGCAGTGGGCAGGGTATTTAACTCGTAAAACCAACAGCCGCTGCGGCAGAAAGGTTCTTTAGTGGGGACCACGTCCCGGAAGACGCAACGTGGGCAAACCCCCTACATGATGGGCCGATGATCTTGTGAGCGGTAATTGTGGAGATCTTTGGGGGTGGCCTTTGTCCAGTAGTTGATGTCTTTTGGCTGGTATAATGACGAAGATGATTTTATTTTTTTATTTATAAACGATAAACCATCGACATTACACAATGTAACTTAACAATTTATTCATCTTTAAGTTCTAGTTCGGTGTGAATGTGCCTTTACAGGTGCTTACAACACTTACAATATTCTTAAAAAAAAAACTTATTAACACTATTTTACCTAAAATTTTATCTTGTATTTAATATATAAACCACTAGCAGTGATCGCGGACTTCGTTCCGCGTTATAAATATTTTTGTCCCTGCCCGTTAGTCCCGCGTAATACTATATATAAACTTCGGGTTAAAAGTACGGGATAAACAAAAATTATGATGATGAATCATAGCCTATGACACTCCACAATAACGTAGCTTTCTATTGGTGAAATAATTTTGAAAATCGGTTCAGTAGATCCAGAGATTACCCCTTACAACGTCACAAACTTACAACCTCACAAACGTTACCTTTTTATAATATTAGTATAGACTAATGCAACACTAAGTAACACTAAGGTTAACACTAAGTACAACAAATATACATATAGTTGTTAAAACTAAAGAAGTGTGATCAATGATACTATATACATAAGAATCGTTAAATTAAACTAAAGATTCAGAAACAACCTTAATTATTCTAAGTCTGACATAAAATATCCAATATTAACATCGTTTTTGTGATTTGTCGTATAAACACCTGTCACGGAAGGCTGAAGAGTTAACTAAAAAGTGTTGCAATCAATAACGTGATACAAGGCTTTTGTTTAATTCACCCCATAAGGAGGTAAAAGTTTATATTATTCGTCACTTCCGATGTGAATTTTCATTTGGCACAAGGCTAATGTTGAGATTATCTATATAAATACATATGTATTTACAAAAGAATAGTACTATATGTAGTATATCAGTTATCTGGTTTGTATGTCCCAGGTTATTATTATTAAATTTGAATTGATATCACAATTTTTTGCAATATTTAGCCACCAAAAATTTGTATACTATATCCGTAAATGAGTCAGTTTGTTTGTGACTTCTTCGCGCCTAAAATATAAAACCGATAGGCCTAAAATTTGGAAGGAGGGTGAAGATGA
Organism: Pseudoips prasinana; assembly: GCA_951640165.1. NCBI lineage: Eukaryota > Metazoa > Arthropoda > Insecta > Lepidoptera > Nolidae > Pseudoips > Pseudoips prasinana. Next base: position 39,227,237 of record OX621236.1, on the reverse strand, counting down.
AATTTTGGATCAAAGCTCAGCATAGGATATCATATAGGATAGCAATCATACGGGAAAATTGCTCACAGATTTGCCAATTGAAATTCCACGCAGGTGAAACTGCAGACAGGATCTAGGGTTGAATTTTTGTCATTCTTCTTACCCAGTCACCCATAAGCCGAAGCCATGAAACAAGAGTTGTGAATCATCTTAAAACAATGGCTACTAAATATAATATTTCAAAGGAACTCTTAAAAGTAAAGTGTAAATATTATCATTTAACACAAACAAGCCTGGCTGGCACACTTTGTGACAAACTGGGCCTTGAAGTGGGATTACCCGTAAATCGTACGAGGCTGGGAAATAGATTACTGAGAAATGTCTTAACTCTCTTAAATATATTCATTGTTACTTTAAATACTTTGCTGTGTAACCTAACCGTCCCTAATCAACGAATCCAACTTCAAATTGCCTTGTGAAAAAACTTGTTTCACACTAACCACAAATAAAATACAAATAGAGCAAACTTGAGCCATATTTGGATAATGCTTTGGGAATACCACCGATCTAAATCCGTGATTTTGACCGAATCTAGTGCATAAACTACCATTAGAAAACACGGCCTTAAGTAGTCGTAGAACTATTTCTACGACTACTTAAGGCCGTGTTTTCTAGCAGAAAATTATGTGGTGCTTCTGCGTAGCTTCTATGGCGTGGATGACTCATATTTATCTACAGCGTTCAACCAATGAAATCACAGTAATACATAGTCTATGACTGAGAGCATAGGAATTGGTCGAATGCTTTAGAGACATATAAAATTAGTCGCCATCGTAGCTATGGTAATGGTAGCCACGTGAGGTACACTATACACACAGCATAACTTACGCACGTATTGCTGACCCTTCACTGTCTCCATGAGTTCTAAGGCCACGCTGTGTAGCAATGGCGATCACGACCCCCAATATTGTTCAGATATGCCATAAGCACCACGCTATGGATTCCCAGCTCTCTGGTAGATATTCTCTCGGTGTGACTTCTTTACCGATGTCAGCCACCACACAGCAGCGTTCGGCCTTAGTCATAGCGAAATATAATTATACCGATACCTCATTTTCAGACACACAATTTAAATATTTTCATCAGCTTTCTTTGTTCGTTTATCTCGGGTGCTCGGAGCGGATCGCCGACGTGTGAACTCATAAATCCGTATTCTAGCGCTGACCTGTTAATCTCGTTTACGTTAATACCCGAAGATTAATTCGAACAGTATCGCAGCATCGCCGTCATCGTGCGCTCCGATGACTAAGAAGCGAGAGCTAGCGACCCCGCGACCGACCACTAAAAGAATATAAAATGAAACGGAAAAAACATGAGCCAAGCGTTGTCACTGCTAAAATTCATCAAAATACCAAAAAAGCTACACCAACGTGAAAGAACATTGGCGGCGTAATGCCCGGAACTTTAAAACTGCCAAACAAATTGTGCCTTATGTTATACTAGTGAATATTGGTGCTTCGAAAAAAATAAAATAATGTTAGTAGCCACCGAAACACGGACGATTAGCTCAAACGTTTAAAATGTTAGACGTTTTTCGTGGTTTGAAGAATCTGATTAAAGTGAACTATGTACACATCGATTCTCCGGTATTTAGATTGCATTATTCTATAACTGTCATCTTGCTGATCTCGTTCAGCTTGATTGTGACGACGAGGCAGTACGTGGGGAACCCCATAGACTGTATTCACACGAAAGACATTCCTGAGGATGTGTTAAACACTTATTGTTGGATTCATTCCACGTATACGCTGAAGAGTTTCTTTAACAAGAAGGTGGGGGAGGAAGTGCCGTATCCTGGTATCGGGAACAGCAGGGAGAAGGGGAAGGAAGATCCGAGTGACATGAAGATCTACAAGTACTACCAATGGGTGTGTTTTTGCCTATTTTTTCAGGTGAGTCGTAGTTTTAAATGTTTTTAGTATAGATATGTTCAATTTGTGTTTATAGATTTTAGACCAGAGACAAGATTACTTATTAGTCATTAATAAGCGCAATTAAAGAAGATATATCAAGACATTGAATAAGTCTATCGATAGCGCTTATTTGTATAATAATGGTTCATAATTTGTGTATTTCTGTATAGAATATTTAAGCAAATCCGAAAAAAACACCAAATCTAATTTATTGATTTCATAAGACATTATGTGGTACGTACAGGCGCCAGCACATCAAGCTACCCCAATCTGTCAAATTTCCCCAATCAAAAGTGAACCTTATGCTTTAGTGATAAAGTTGAAGATCTATAAAAGAAATTTGACAGATTAGAGTAACTGGATGTGCTGGCGTCTGTACCTTTGGGTCTACATCATTATTTCACGTTACTTGATGTCAACGTAGTCAGTGTCAGACAATATTTTTTACGGGATCTATCTCAAAAACTAACTTATGAATGAAATCATAGCTTGACCTATTTCATTAATTTTGTTTGTGTATATTTTGAGTCGGTAATATTCTTTTTGGGTCTATTTCGTTAACAGACAGACACCGAAGTCTTAGTAATAGGGCCCCTTTTTCCCTTTGGGTATGGAATCCCAAAAAGAGTTGGTAAATAGGCATAACTAATGTATACAACTATATTACTACAAACATGTTCTGACTATTTACAAGCGCTTTTTTAAAGTCTACGTGAATAAAAACCTTTTTTATTTTTTATTTATTTATTTTAACATAAATAATAATTGTAGTATTACAAATTAACTACATATTATTCTAGATACAATTAGATTATTAGATCTTAACTTATATTGGATCAAACGGAATTATAATTTATGATAGTCTTGATTTAGTTAAATGCCTAATTTCATGAATTTAGTGTCATAATGTTTACAAATAAATACGAATACCAAACATTAATTCAGTCCACTTATTTTGTAAAGTATGTGTATAACTAAAATCATTATTATTCTTTCACGATATTTTTTATCATAACTTTTGCAGTTCTAAGAGGCTTACACTACTTCGCCAGACAATTTTTTTAAGGTTAATAGAGTCGAATACGCGATACAAAGCGAATGTCAACTCACGCGTAGCATGTTTTTAAAAGCTGATATTATACGTAAGGACAGACGCCCACTTGGCAAGTTTTTAGGGTTCTGTACCCAAAGGGTCAAACGGAACCCTATTACTAAGACTTCGCTGTCTGTCTGTCTATCCGTATGTCACCAGCCTACATCTCATGAACCGTGATAGTTAGACGGTTGAAATTTTCACAGATGATGTATTTCTGTTGCCATAACAACAAATACGAAAAAACTAAATAAAATAATTATTTAATGGGGCTCCCATACAAAAACGTGAATATTTTGCTCGTTTTTTATAGATAACTAGCTGTGCCCCGCGGTTTTACCCGCGTTAAACTTTATAAAATATGGCCTATATGTTATCCTAACTATAAAAATCAGCCTATGTTCTTTATCAGGGTCTAGACCATCTGTATACCAAATTTCATTCAAATCCGTTCAGTAGTTTTGGCGTGAAAGAGTAACAGACAGACAGACAGACAGAGTTACTTTCGCATTTATAATATTAGTTAGGATTAGGATGGCACGTAACCCTACGTGCGCGAGTCCGACTCGCACTTGGCAAGTTTTTATTGTTAATAAGTCAACTTAATATGAACAGCCGCAAGCAGCGGTACCGCGAGCAACTTGTTAAATTTTAATGTGTAAAAGCTATCTGACGTGAGTAGCCCACGCCTTAGTGCTTGGCAGCGGAAGAGCGCGGGCAGATGAGCAGGCGGTAGTGTACATTGCGAAAATGTAGAAAGCAGAAGATAGCCGTTTGGCTATATATCCACTTGGTGCTAGGGTTTGACTTAGGAGTCTTTCGGTACGATGGGATTGGCATCATCATTACATTCACGAAAAACCTTTTTCAAGTGTATAGATATACTAACTATTGTATCACATTATATTTTGGCAAATATAATATATGTACGTCATAACTTGATCTATTTGAAAAAAGTGACGTAATACATACCATAACTTAAACACCATAAACTAACATAAGGTATGTTCACAATACCATCGTCTACATAAAGTATGATGATGATGATGTCTTCCAGGCCGAATTTCGGCCACGGAGGCCATTCTCAATGGAGATTAGCCAATTGCCCAGGACATATTATAGTGTGTGCGCAAATACAGGGGCACTTTCTATTCCATCACTCTCATGATCCGATGGGACGACTAACGACACGACTGGAAAGAGGTCAGGTACAGGAGCGACGGCTTTACGTGCTCTCCGAGGCACGGGGGTGTAATACCGCCAACTTCCAGACTTCGGGCTGATACTGAGAATTTTCTTCTTACGGAAAAATCCCAAAATCACTTTTTGGTCCGACCCGGAATTTGAACCCAGGACCTCATTTTCTGCGGTTGAACACGCTACCGCTAGTCCAATGAGGCAGTAAAGTACAGTATACAGGTCTTTTGTAGGGATAGGCTTTCAGTTTTATAATAAAATACCCACATTTGTCCAGAGTCATTTTACACAAATTAAAACCCGAAATAAAAAAAAAAGTAAGAAAAGCATATTAATAAGACCATGCGAGGGTAGATACCAAAACTCGAGCTTCACGGAGACGACGCTGCCGAGCCACACCAGTTGACCCGTGACCACGGCTGGTGCAATCCATGCCGAAACGTCGGGTAACCAAGGTAATGATTTACCTAAATCTTTATCGCGATGAGACCCATGTCCACAGTATATAAAAATGTGAACAAATCGCGAAAGTTTAAAAACATTAATCTTGACATTAGCCTAGTGGGTGGTCCTGGTTATAACCAATAGGCAAAAGTCGTTAAGCCATTTCAGAGGCATAATGGGCGACTTGAACAACTCAGATACTCTGATAACCCGTACCCATATCTAATAAAATAAATAACTGTGTTTTTATGGATTCTTGTTAATTTAGTGTTGTATTATATCAGGCAAAAACGGCTAAAGCGTTTTTGCATCATCTTCGTATTTTCTAAACAATAATACAATAAATAAAAACTACAATATGTTCTCTGTGAGCGAAATAATATACGAGTATACTTTGGACTGAATTCTAGATTATTTTGACAAGTGGGTGACAAGTAAATTTTTTCAAAACCACAATTCACGGAAGACAAGACGTATTTAAAAATAAAATGTATCTACTAATGTTGCTTTTCTTGAAAATCTATTGTTACTGGGTAAGCAGAAGAATGGCAAATTAGCCACTGTGAATTTATTTAAAATTTCCAACAATGCTGGCACAGAATTAACGCGACTATTTCGTAACTCGTTACATCTATTTCTGCTGTCATAAAGATGACGTAATATTAAAAAGCTGTGCTAATTAGAAACATCACCCGTTTAGGGTTCCATATCGAATATATAAAGAGGAAGTCTTTCCCGGCGTTCCAAAATAATTCAGCGTATATTGATGGTTTTTAATTTAGAACAGCTTTACATATTATTATCAAACATGTAAGTTAAGCAAAAATATTAAAAATAAAATTATAACGTGCTAGCGAGGAATGGAGTGCAGTATACTTAACATATACTGCTTCAGAAAATACAGCAATTACAGCATACCATGGCTATGTCGGATCGCTACTGCGGTTTGGTTTGATATTGTGGGGAAACTCTACCTTTCTGAAAACTTTTTCAGTAGTAAACTCTAAAACTGGACTTGACTCTCCTTGGTCTATTGGTTAGCAGGGTTACTAACTAGACTGTTAAGTCAGAGACGTGACGTCTTCTGTTTCTTAGCAAGTGTCTGATGCTTTTGTGCCCGGATCCAATCCCAACAACAAACAACACCAGACTACTTTCCATGGCTAAGATAAGTTAAGCCATCAGTCCAAATATATGTAGACATATCTGGCAATCTTTTTATTAGTCGTTAGAAGTAAAAGTCTATTTGAATCAGACTACTGGTCTTACCATAGTAACTACTGCGTAACTCTGGTCACTGACTGCATTAGACTCACCTAATACGGCTAAATGCTAAATCTGGAAGACGGGCCCAATATTTATGAGAAAATGCGCAGAAGAAATTTTTATAACAGCTTAGTAATTTCAAATTCATGTACACAATGGCCTGACATACATTTTTGCACGTTCTATATAATGAAATGTATGAGAAATATAAATATTATTCATCTTTTCCTTAACAAAATAGATCTACTAAAAAAGAAGTAACGGTTTTAATGATTCCATAAACTGTGCGCCAGTGCACGGTGTCGCAACAAAAGGTGCGAGGCATAAACACGACCATGCTAAAACAAACAGACTATAATTAGGCGAACATGGACTAATGGCTGGTTTACAACACGCGAGTTGACGAGTGAGTTGGTAGGGCTAACTGCTGGACTATTTGTACTGAATAATATTAGATAGATAGATAGAGTACACTTTATTGTACCAAAAGAAACAATATATAACTTACAAATAAGCAAATACAGGTACAATCGTCGGTCTTATCGCTTTGTAGCAATCTCTTCCAGACAACCGTTGGGTGGACAAGGAAAAAGTAAGACAAAAAAGGCGAAAGTTGTAGTGTACAGTCAAATATTCAAAGTTATGTACTTATATACAATTTACATAAACATACTTATATTTTAAATACTAATAATACTATACTATAATAATATACTATACATACAAAATATTATACCTACATCTATTCAATTGAGGAGTTTTGCTTGTCAAATTATGATGTATCCGTACTACTTACGATAGGCTCAATGAGAGTAATAGACATTTTTCTTTTACTATCTACTTAGATTAGCATCATTAATTATAAATATAAACAAAAGTTACTAATAATACTATACTATAATAAATAATATACTATACACATAAAATATTATGCATCTATTCAATTAAGGAGAGTATATTACCTACAGTCTTAGCTCCGTGTTTATGTGATGACTGTCTCGGTGGTCGAGCTGTTTGCTCCTAGGCTCAAATACTTTTTCCACGGCTTGTGACAATAACAACATCTAATAGAAGCCTGAAGTCTGAAAGATGGTGGTATAATACTTTAGTAGAGATGTGTATAATTGAAGCTTTATTCCATGATGATGTGCATAAGTGTACAGAAAATAATTACTTACTTACAAAGATAAAAATGAGCGGCAGGATAAGTACCAAGTGACAATGTGAGGTTAACTCACATTGTCACTTGGTACTTGTCACTTTTATTAAGTAGGACCAAGGCATCAACTCGCCTCGTGCAAACCAGTCGTAAACTATTCCAGCTCCCGTTACACAATATAGAGTTACTATGGATTTATTTTTTTATTATTTTTGCTATTTAACGATCGGCGAAATGGGTCGTTAATCAGAAATCCGGAATTTGGGGTAATCAAAATATTTTGGAGCAAATGTAACGAGTGCATGTTGTGCATCGGGAATACATTTTTATTATGTTGGCAATGTCGAATTATAAAAAAAAAACGAAAAGACATACAACATATATTATACGTATGTATAGAGTGTAAAGTACAGTTTAACAAAAATAACTTAATCTCGAATTTCAGTTAAAGAATTCGAATGGTTCGATTCAAAGTATTGTATACATTTTGTATATGATTATGACTTGAACTTCAAGTTTGATAGATAAACGATACAGAGATGCAGAGATGTAGGTATTTATAAACATATTTTGAATGATGACGGCAAGGTAAGGTGAGGAGTTTCACATGTCATGATTTATTATCACAATAGATGGGCGTAGTTGCTCTTTGAGCCCATAGACAAGCATGCTAACGCAGCATCGCCCGCGTAGTTAATGTTAAGGAACCAAACAACCGTGGGTATGTCGGTTAATTGGTTAATAAGGGTAAGTAAGTCGGAAAATTGCCTGAGTGAACTAATAAAATATATAAATAAATTTAATATTTCAAACGAAGGTAACATTCCAAATTAACATAAAGAATATCAAAATTCAGATTAACTATTTATGGGTCACACAAATAGTTGTCCTGTTCCTCGAACCCAGAACACGAAGTGGCAAGGACTAGGCTGTCTCAACCGCTGCGCAATACGTACTGTTAAAGTTAGATAATATAATAAAATGTTTGGGAGTTAAGGTGTAAAATGGAAACATTTTGAGAATAACACTATTAGTAGGCATAGATTATTACCGTAGCTACACAAAGTGAACATATATAGTGAACTAGTAAAAGTTCAGTTCTATAGCTAGATAATGATTCATAAGTTTCCTCCACTACCTTTTTAATCTCTATTTCTTTAAAACATCAAGGATTAAGCCACATTCATTCGGCCATGGCGGAAAATCCGTTCTGGGCTAAAACGGACCACGACTATACACACGTGTCCGTATGTCTAAACGGCACCCGTATGTATAGTCTATTTCTACCAAATTTCAGCTTCACAACTCAAGTTGTCATTCACTTCAGTTGAATAGCATTGTAATATTAAATTGTGGCCCGTGGAAAGTTTGGCAACATGTGAGTAGTGTCGTATAATAATAATAATATCCTGGGACATTATTTACACACGGCCATCTGATCCCAAACTAAGCAGAGCTTGTACTATGGAAACCAGACAATTGATATACTACATGTATTACTATTATTTTGTAAATACATACTTATATAGATAATTACACCCAGACTCACGACAAACATCTTCATGCACACATATATCTGTCCTGGGTGGGAATCGAACCCACGACCCCCAGCGTGAAAAGCAAGCATTTGCCAACCACGCCAACAGGCCCGTCACTAGGGTAACTAAAGGTCAGAGAGGGTTTAAATATACTCATTTTGTTGACTTTTATTTTTAAGAAAGTCAAAGAGTGACTTTCTTAAAAATAAAAGTCAACAAAATGAGTAAGGAATATTAGGCGAGCGGGGGCTCAAATCGCAGAGCTGTGTTCAGTTACTTTTAGTTGTAAATCTATCTTCTATACATATAACAAAATCGTAGGAAAGTCAAAACTGAACAATGAATATTTTTTAAAAAAAGATACTCGGTGCGTGATCTACAATCGATATCGAAGCCAAAAATATAGTTTTTAGAATTTTTGTCCGGGCTAAACTCAAAAAGTACTGCATGGATTTACTTGAAATTTTGCATGAATGTTACTAAGAAGTCGGCTCAATACATAGGCTACATATTATCACGCTATCACCTACGGGGGAGGAGCTATGATAAATTATAAAATTTAACGCGGGTAAAACCGCGGGGCACAGCTAGTAAGAAATATTCTTTGATTTGTTTACAACTAAAAGTCACTCTCTTACTTATAATTTGTAAAACGGCTTGAGCTCTTCCTCTCTTACTCTCGAATTTCAGTTAAAGAATTCGAATGGTTTAAAGTATTGTACACATCTTGTATTTGATTATGACTTGAACTTCAAGTTTGATAGATAAACGATACAGAGATGCAGAGATGTAGGTATTTATAAACATATTTTGAATGATGACGGCAAGGTAAGGTGAGGAGTTTCACATGTCATCATTTATTATCACAATAGATGGGCGTAGTTGCTCTTTGAGCCCAAAGACAAGCATGCTAACGCAGCATCGCCCGCCTAGTTAATGTTAAGGAACCAAACAACCGTGGGTATGTCGGTTAATTGGTTAATAAGGGTAAGTCAGTCGGAAAATTGCCTGAGTGAACTAATAAAATATATAAATAAATTTAATATTTCATACGAAGGTAACATTCCAAATTAACATAAAGAATATCAAAATTGATATTAACTATTTATGGGTACCACAATTAGTTGTTCTGCTCCTCTAAGAACACGAAGTGGCAAGGCTACTAGGCTGTCTCAGCCGCTGCGCAATACGTACTGTTAAAGTTAGATAATAATATAATAAAATATTTGGGAGTTAAGGTGAGAAGAGGGACACAATTTGAGAATAATACTATTAGTAGGCATAGATTATTACCGTAGCTACTCAAAGTGAACATATATAGTGAACTAGTAAAAATTCAGTGCTATAGCTAGATAATGATTCATAAGTTTCCTCCACTGCCTTTTTATCTCTATTTCTTTAAAACTCTTATACAAACGTACGCGGCAGCCATTAGGCTATATTAATTCGGCCATGGCGGAAAATCCGCTCTGGGCTAAAACGGACCACGACTATACATACGTATCCGTATGTCTAAACGGCACCCGTATGTATAGTCCTACTTACGTAGAAAATTTAAGCTTCACAACTCAATGTTTCATGCACATCAGTTGAATAGCGAGGTTGGCAACATTTGAGTAGTCGCATGCATGTAGCAATAATAATAATATCCTGGGACATTCTTTACACACGGCCATCTGATGAACAGATATAGCCATGCACACAAATAGCTTACCTGTGTGGGAATCGAACCCAAGACCTCCGGCGTGAAAAGCAAGCATTTGCCAACCACGCCAACAGGCCCGTCACTACGGTAACTAAAGGTCAGAGAGCGTTTGAATACTCTTTGACTTTCTTACAAATAAAAGTGAACGAGATGAGCAAGGAATATTAGGCGAGCGATGGCTCAAATCGCAGAGACTAACATTTAGTTGTAAATCTATCTTCTATACATATAATAAAATCGTAAGGAAAGTCAAATCTGTACATTGAATATTTTTTTAAATGGATACTTGGGGCGTGATCTAAAATCGATATCGAAGCCAAAAATATAGTTTTTAGAATTTTTGTCCGGGCTAAACTCAAAAAGTACTGCATGAATTTACTTGAAATTTTGCATGAATGTTACTAAGACGTCGGGTCAACATATAGGCTACATATTATCACGCTATCGCCTACGGGGGAGGAGCTATGATAATTTATAAAATTTAACGCGGGTAAAACCGCGGGGCACAGCTAGTAAGAAATATTCTTTGATTTGTTTACAACTAAAAGTCACTCTCTAACTTATAATTTGTAAAGCGGCTTGAGCTCTTCCTCTCTTATTTCTCAGTTAGCTCATAGACGCTCTCTTCTACTGTCCGGTGGAGCAGTAGAAAGCTCCTAGTATAGCTCAAAACGTGATGTCATTTGACTGCATGTGTGGTGCAGCGGCTAAGACAGTCGCCTCGCCGCTTCGTGTCGCGGGTTTGAGTCCCGCGCCGGACCACTATTTGTGTGACCCATAAATAGTTGTTCTGAGTCCGGTTGTAATTTGTGTCCGTCTATTATATGTTTGTAAAGTACGCGACACAGGGATTAGATTCCCTAATGCGGGCGTTATCTTTTTAAGAAAAAAAAATTTTTTCGCTTTATAAACTAAAATTTGTATGGATGTTTACATAACCAACGAAACCTCACCCGATATTATAAGCAGATACATTAAATAGATTAACTTGGCGTTAAAGTATTATTCAGCGATAAACCAAATGAGCTCTAAACAGAAATGGGATCCTTTAAAAATAATGCAAATAGTGTTTATATAATCTACAGAACTTACGCAATTAATAATAATAATATCCCAAAATAAGGAGAGCTTGTACTATAGAAGCCAGATAACTGATATACTAAATATACTACTTTTCTTTTGTAAATAGATAATTACACCCAGACCTAGGACAAACAGACATATTGTTCATGCACACAAATATTTATCCTGGGTAGGAATCGAACCCACGACGGGATTATAAGGCAGGTACAAGATCTGAATAAATATTATTTATTTTAAAAAACCTATATATAATAGTTTAACAATGTTGCCTGCCACGTTAGAACGATCGCAGTTGAAGGGTAATTTAGCTTAAACGCCATCAATATTGTAAATAATTTCTGTGTTAATTAATTCTGAATTTCTTCCTCAATTTCCGTACTTTATTTGTACTTAGTTAAGTTCTTGCTTATTGGAATCTAAATCAAATATTAAGAAGCAATACCGCCAAAATGCACTACAGCCTCCTCAATAAATTAATTCGCATCTACGTACCAAAATCCAATTATTTAGGTACATTATAACGCGACGGGGGCCAAACCCGCATTGGCAACAATACCCTCCATATTTTACTGGCATCACTGCCCAATATCAGCGGCCGCAGTGCCCGCGGGACCATCTCCTAATCCTGCTAGTGCTCATGCATTATGCTCACTATTGCGTGAGCGAGGTACATCCAATAATTACGTGAGCATATCCATATGTAACTGTATAAATAAATAAAATAAATTTAATCTATTAGTTTAATATAGGTTTCATGTTGTTTGTTTCCTTAGTCTGGTGGAATGTATTGATTCAACAATTAGTTTAATTATTTAAAGCAGGGAGCTACATCTGCCAACAAACTGTTATACAGTTTGGCAGTAGTATTATTTTTATAACATACTTATAATGCAGAAAAAACGCTTTTCATTTCATTTTCATACAAAATGTAACTAGAAATAATTATGTATACTTAACTATATTACTACAAACATGTTCTGGCTATTTACGAGCGATTTTTTAAAGTCTACGTGAATAAAAACCTTATTTTTTTATTAGCATAGATGTCAAGATTATAAGCAAAAATATATTATGTGTCTCATCAAGTTTTCAGTAACTTCTCTTTCTGTCTTACCTTGGAATTGACATAATATAAACTGTTTTATAATTACTGTAAACTTGTTCTAGGAGAAGATAACTCAATAGAAATTAGTAGTACGTAATAGATGTCACGGAGAAAAGGCTTAGCTTGGAGGAAAATAAGCACATAAAAAACAAGTGTGATTAAGACAATACGACTGTAGTAAAATTTCAAACGTAACTGGCTAAGGGGAGACAGAGCGAAAGAAAATGTATTCTTGTACCTATCTCTGTCTTGTCCCTACAGTAATATATGAAACGTATCTCTCTCTCTCTCTCACTTTCTATTAGATCGGGTGAGGTGGACGGAAGTTTTTCAACTTCCGTTTGCCTCGCGAAATCACACTTATTGTCACGCTCTCGTCACGTATACACCAGCTTACTCCTTAAGTCACGCATGTGTAAAGCAGTTTTAATTCAAAAATAGTTTATTTGATCACACTTGTTAAATTGTACAGAAGATTTGAAGATTTTAGTAATTCAATAAAGAAGGCCGGACGTGTAGGTACTTAAGTATATAAAATATATAAATAAAATTGGTTCATACCCACATTAGTTACACCGGTCACCGTAGCCTAGTTGGTAGTGTTCCTGCCTACGAAGCTGGTGGTCCTGGGTTCGAATCCCGGTAAGTGCAAATATTTGTGTGATGAGCACGAATATTTGTTTCTGAGTCATGGATGTTTTCTATGTATATAAGTATTTATCTATCTATATAAGTATGTATATCGTCGCCTGGTACCCATAGTACAAGCTTTGCTTAGTTTGGGGCTAGGATGATCTGTGTGGTATTGTTCCCAGATATTATTATTATTATTATAATTCGATGACTTTCCAGTGCACAGGCTTCCAAGTTTAGCCATAAGTATTACCTCTTACTGAAACATTCAATAACAATAAATGAACTAGCTGTGCCCCGCGGTTTTAGCCACATTAAACTTTATAAATTATAACCTATGTGTTAATCCAGGGTACTAGCTAACTCCATACCAAATTTTATCAAAATTGCTCCAACCGTTTAGACGCGAAGAAGTAACAAACATACACACTCACAAACTTTCGCCTTTATAATATTAGTAGGATAAAACTCATTGCTATATAATCTATTAAAGTATAATTTAAAGATCCCGATGCACCTCCCTAAACATAATCATATCATTTGCAACATTGCTCCTATATTTAACCTACAATATTATTGGAAACACAACCCATGGGACCATATTCTCATCATGGTAGTGCTCATTTATTATGGCCACGATTACTTCGATCCGGAAGCTGTGCACTAAATATATTATCATTACTTTTTACTTATCGTATTACGTGTTACCTTAGTGACGTGTTGTTGAAAGACACCCAGTTGGTCTTTGAATTAACGACTGTAGCCTAATGACTAAGACCGGGACAGCTAATACTGACACTTTGGCGCTTACCGAACTAGGACTTACCACGGGCCTAATTCCTTAACCACGCCTCTCACTTCCGGACGTGAGGGCAACCAATGTCTATGGGTGCTGTAATGAGTAGTATACAGACAAATACTATCAATTTCGCAATGGATTTTCTCTTATCAATCGAAATATGGTTTTAGTCAATTATGTGATAACTTTGATTGATTGATTGTGGGTCTTATTATAAGAATATATAGGACAATAGTCGTATAAAAATATTTGGAAATTCAAATCTCATAAATTTTTCATTAATTAAGACAACGCCCGTACTAGGGAATCTAATCGCTGTGTCGCAGGGTACTTTGCAAACATATAATGGACGGACATAAATGACATCCAGACTCAGAACAACTATTCATGTCTCACAAATAGTTATCCGGCGCGGGAATCGGACCCGGGACACGAAGTGGCGAGGCGACTGTCTTAGTCACCACACGTGCAGTCAATTGATTAATTGAATTTTCATGGTTGACAAACATAGCCCGGCCTTACCGTAAAGCAGAAGGTCGTAGAGGTAAGGGGAAGAGCTATGCTCTCTCTTCCTCCTTTATAGAGCCTCGTTGTCACAAAAAAGGAATTTAGTAGGAGTCACCAATTTAGTGAGACTAATAAATTAGTAGAAGGAGTAGAAAATCAGAAGCGAGTTAACATGTAAAATTATTTTATTTCTTGACTTAATATTGAAGTTAATATCTTTTTTTAAACGTCACTCACTATCATAGAGAATTTGTATAAAGTAGGTTTTATACTGTAGTTGTTGCCACTACAGGAATTTTATATATTAGTCTCTTTAAGCGTACAGGTCTAAAATCTTAGACGTTATCCATGGATGATCCCTTATAAACTCTAGTGCTGTATTAAAAGGTGTTATCAGTTATAATAAACAGACGATTCGATTAGCGGCCTTCGAATCGAGAGTGGTTAGAGTGTGTTTACTGCTCAAGAGTCCGAATCTAGAATTTATCTTATAGGTTAGGATGGATCTAGATAAGAGAATCGTACTGGAAGATTTTAGGTTACGTGGTTGTCACGTAATAATTAAATAAAATAAAAATTAAATAAAAAGGTTTTTATTCACGTAGACTTTAAAAAAACGCTTGTAAATAGTCAGAACATGTTGTAGTAATATAGTTGTATTCATTATTATTTCTAGTAACATAGATATTTAGGTACACATTGTATGAAAACATTTATAAAATTTATTTTATAATAGCAATGATATTTAGCTAGCTCGTATCAAGTTATTGTCAAAAGATTATGTTTAATTATCTAGTTTAAGTCTAATATTTTTTCTACATATTGTCAATGGTTCTGTCTATATTAAGGTATTATTATTATGACGGACCTTGTGTTAATAACGACGGTCGCGCTTTAATGCTACCACCAATCCAATGCGCCCCAACTGAGATTGTGTGAATATGACTTCGAGATGATGCTGTCCGTTCTCTAATAGGTATGCCCTCGGGATGACTTCTACGGTCCCCAAGGGATGAGATGGGGTGGAGATATTCTATCTCGTCAGCCACACAGGAAGTATTAAGTTTCAAGGAGGTTACCCTTGAAACTTAATTCTTATGCTGGGACATTATTCACACACGGCCATCTGATCCCAAACTAAGCGGAGCTTGTACTATGGAAACCGGATAACTGATATATTACATATACTACTTTTGTTTTGTAAATACATACTTATATATATATAATTACACCCATACTCAGGACAAACAGACGTGTTCATGCACACAAATATCTGTCCTGGGTGTGAACGACCTGCGGCCTGAAACGCAAGCAGTTTTTAAATAAATAAATAAAAATAAAAAAGGTTTTTATTCACGTAGACTTAAAAAAAGCGCTTGTAAATAGTCAGAATATGTTTGTAATTACATAATATTTTATAATATAATATTTACCAACCACGTCAATAGGATTATTAGACAAGGATCATCATCATCATCATCATATCTGCCGAAAGACGTCCACTGCTGGACAAAGGCCTCCCCCAAAGATCTCTACAATTGCCGGTCTTGCACTATTCGCATCCAGCAGTTTCCAGCGCCCCGCACAAGATCATCGGTCCATCTTGTAGGGGGCCTGCCCACGCTGCGTCTTCCGGTTCGTGGTCGCCACTCAAGAACGTTTCTGCCCCAACGGCCATCGGACAAGGATATACGCTTTAAAATTATAACACCCATACTTTTCAACCATGGCGCTCTAGCTGCTGCACGTGAGTTTAGTCTCGAATGAGAAGATGTAATTCAGATAACGCTTGTACTAGGCCTCATAATCCTATTAACCGTAACGGTGTACCCCATACATGAGTAACAGCCTCTCCTCCCACAAAACCAAGTAAAAACCGTAGTGATACACGAATTTTAATTAAAATTACGAGCGCGGTTGAGACGTGCCCTCACATAATATGACCCAGCTTGATAAGCTTAAGAGGCACTCACCGTTAGGGGTCCATCAAAGTAGCCGCATCGACTTATCTTGAATTATGATGGCTAAGTAGTAATACTTATTTTTGACTTAAATACCCTTTCATCTAGCAAAGACTAATCTAATTTTGACATTTACTTATATTAAACAAATTAGTGATGTCACCTATCATTGACACCTGACTATAATAGACTACCCAAATGAAATAACTGGTATGTAAAGCATACTACTGAAGTAAAACTTAGATATATGTACGAAACGGAACTGGCTATGAGAGAAATCTATACATATAATAAAATCTTAGGAAAGTCGAAACTGTACATTGAATATTTTTTAAAAAGGATACTTGGGCCGTGCTGTTTAATCGATATCGAAGCCAAAAATATAGTATTTAGATTTTTTGTCTGTTTGTCTGTATGTCCGGGCTAAACTCAAAAAGTACTGCATGGATTTACTTCAAACGGGTCGGGTCAACATATAGGCTACATATTATCACGCTACAAGCGTGATAATATGTAGCCTATATGTATGTAGTATAATCATGCAAAATTTGAAGTAAATCCATTCAGTACTTTTTGAGTTTCACAGTTCCTCCCCCTAGGTGATCCTAGGGGGAGGAACTGTGATAATTTATAGAATTTAACGCGGGTAAAACCGCAGGGCACAGCTAGTAAAGAAATAAAATGAATATGTGCTCGCACCTCTCTCTGTTGCCCCTACAGTAATATACGAAACGTATCACTCTCTATCTTCACTAACTTATATCTCTCAACTACCGTTCGCCACTTTTGTCACACTTCTCGTAACGCTCTCGTCTAACCATAAACCAAACCATTTTTCTATTTGAATATAAAACCATATTGATCATGAATTTACTTAAAGTAAAAATACTCCTTAACAGTGTAAAGTCTCAACTCAATTCCATTCGGATAAACACGCCATTATTTAGCTTAATAAAGTGAAAGGTCGATGTAGGGGAGTGGGGGGTAATGTCTCTAGGGGAGGGGATGATAATCAGCCGATATTAACGGCTACCAGAGATACTCGCATTTTTATTCTGATGATCTGTTTAAGGGTTGGTTTTCGTAGCGCGACATATCGTTGCGTCGCTTGGAATTTTATTTAGTACTTGGCGTGTTCTTAATAAATCTATTTATGTTCAGTAAAAGGATAAGAAGAAAAGACTTTTATTTAGCAAACGATTAAGATATTTATAAGACATGAGAAAGTATATTGGACTTATAGGATAGACAATAACAATAGGTTTTCATAATATCCGGCTGATTTTCTCATTTGCCACCATCTGAAATATAGCTGGGTTTGCACCGCTATCCTTACGTTGGCAACCTTGTTAAGGAGTAAAAGTAAATACTTAAAGTAAAAGTAAGTACTTATCTATAAAATAATTTGAAGATATGTGTAACGAATTTGTACAGACGTCAGCACATGCAGCATTTCTTTTAAAGATTATCAACTTTATCACATAAGCATAAGATTCAATTTCAATTGGGGAAATTTGACAGATTGGGGCAGCTTGATCGGCACATCAAGCGTCTGTACCAAGACTTGAACAATAAAGCTCCGATATTATCTTAGTACTCGATTAATGGTAAATATTTCTGGCTTATCTATAGCATCTACTCAAGAAAAAAGTAAAATAAATAAAAAAAAGTTTGATTTACATAATTTAATGCGCTTTACTTACATCCTTTGTATATTAATAATTCTAGGTGCTAATCGATATGATTTATACGGAGTCATTTGGTTTGAACACTTAGTTTTATTGAGTTAGAGAGAGATATAATTATATTTTACCAGATAAAATTCATCAATGTGAGTGACAATTATTAGAATACTAGCCGCGCCAGTCAGTGTTACCCGCGACTTAGATATTTATTATGATATATGTGTTAATTTGGATGCAGGCAGCGGCTATTGTGGAGATCTTAGGGAGAGGCCTTTGTCCTGCAGTGGACGTCTTTTGGCTGATATGATGATGTGTTAATTTAGGAGTAGTATGTACCAAGAGTAATAATAAAAATAATGGCCTACTAGCCGAATTTCGGTCACGGCGGCCAGTCTCAACAGAGATTAGCCATCTGCGCAGGACATATTATAGTGCTCAAGAGTGTGCGCAAACACAGGAGCACTTTCTATTCCATGACTCCCATGATCCGATGGACGCCTAGCGACACGACCGGAAAGAAGTCAGGCAGAGGACCGACGGCTTTACGTGCTCTCCGAGGCACGGGGGTATAATACCACCAACTCCCAGACTTCGGGTTGATGCTGAGATTTTACAAAAAAATCCCGATATCACTTTTGGCCCGACCCGGGATTTGAACCCAGGACCTCGTTATCTGCGGGTGAACACGCTACCGCTAGACCAACGAGGCAGTTAAAGTACAAGAGTATATTTTTTATTAAAATTTAATATAAAATGGGGATACATTATTGCCTATATCCATTTCAAATTGTATCCCAATCCGATTAGCCGCTTTTTGCGTGATTGACTATCAAATTTCTAAAGATCTAAACATACAAACTTTCATATTTATAATGTAAGTAGAGTAGTCGAATTATAAATGGCCGTGTTAAAACCAGCCCTTATTTCAAACAGTCGTGATTACCATGTTGTGAATATTTGCATTTATTAGCGACCATCTCTGCTAATAAAAACATTGTATTTGGCAACATTATGGCAGGAGTGACCTCTGTCGCAGTTTCTTATTATTTTATGGTGAAACACTTGATAGTTTGTGTAACAAATTGGGAAAAAGCTATTTTCGGTATCGAGGGTGGAATTGTCAATTCTTAGGGTTGTTTTATTAGTTTTAGTACCATTATTTTATCAGGTATTTAGATATAGATTTAATGTAGAGCAATATTGTAACACTAAACACCAATTTTTTTTTTTATTATTATTTCACATTATTACATATTTCATAAACATTTTGTCTATTTTATTTCTGGTTATTTTATAATAATTTTTTTTCCACTGGAACTTGTGTGTATTTGAACATTTTTTATTCTCGTTTTCCAGTATAAAATCAAGGTTAAAAACTATATCACTTTTTAGTAGAGGTAGGGCACAGTGTTCATTCGCTCGAAGAGCAGCCCGACTGGGGAAGTACCTCCACCTTACAGAAGACATTCCTTAATAATAACATTAATAATTTAATGTTGTGTTTCTGAGTGTGAGTAAGGTCGCCAGAGCTCATCGGGGTGGGGGGAAGGGTCAGCAACACTTGATTGCTGACTCTTAAAGGCCGGCAACGTACCCGCGACTCCTCTGGTATTTCGAGTGTCCATGGGCGGCGGTGATCACTTACCTTCAGGTGACCCACGTGCTCGTCTGTCGACTTCTGAAATAAAAAAAAAATAATAATCAAGATCAAGAAAATATTGTTTTATAGTGCGCCCGAATGTATACAATGCTGGTTATTCTGTCTCTTACTCCGATAGACTAATATAAACGTCATTGCATCTTTCTCTAATATAGCTCCTATTTAAAGAACATGTATAGAATAGGGCATGTATAGAACTGTCAAATTTAATTTGACACATAGTGATGAAAACCTGGCATAAACTTGTGTAACAGAACTCCTTATAAATTAAGAGATTATGTCGCGCATGCTCTAGGTAATTACAATCATCTTAGTAATCATATCATATATAGTCTATCTACACTTAGCAAATAATCTTTTTCTATATTATTATATATCTGGATATAAAAAGCGTTATTTATAGACATAGGTATATTTAAAAGCACATGTGATGATGATGGGTCAAGCACTTGGGTGTTAACATACACTTGTAGGTACTTGTCAAACTCATAATGCAGTACATAAATACAGTGAAATAACATAATCACAGTAACATAAAATTTTGAATTGGTCCGTCCGTGCAGTCTGTAGTATCACATATTTCTGTTTCAAATCCTTCTTTTGCAACATCTACATGTTTTCATTCATACTCAGCTAGTAATAAACTTGCCTTCTGATCGATAGGTTGCGGGTTGGATTCTTGAACAACACGAATATTTGTGTCCACGAACATCTAGACATGTTCGTGGACACATTATCTTGGTAATAAGCGTTTCTATCCTTAGTCCAGGGTATACTTAATACAAGCTTTTCTTATTTTGAGCTAGACGGCTTATGATGGCTAGAGATTACTGACCTCTTTCCGGATGTGTCGCAAGTTGTCCTATCGGACCATAAATGATGGAATAGAAAGTGCCCTTATGTTTGCGCACACACTTGTGCACTATAATATTTCGCGTGCAGATGGCTAATCTCCATTGAGTAGGCCGCCGTGGCCAATATTCGGCTAGATAAACATTATTACTTGTATTCAGTTGCAATATCAAATGCCCGTAAGATTTCGTTCACTATTTACTACATCACAAATAGACGTAATGCCATAAATACAGTCTTCGTATTTTTACGTTTGAATAGAAATTTATCATGTAACACATTCTATCGGAGAAATATAAACATCAGATAGGTAAGTAAGAATAAGAAAAAGAAGCCTCGTGTATGCGGTCACATCAGCCGGCGTCCGGGGCAGTTTCCGGCTGTGCGACATTAAAAACCCTTCAGGAATTCCTCCCCAACGTACGTATCATTCTGCGTGTATCTGTATTTCGCAGTAAAACTATTTTCTTACATAATGTACGCAATAGTTACAATATGTACCTAACCAACAACATCTTAAGTTGCGGTATTACGCTTAGGTATTTCGAAAATATATTAAATGATTTTCTTAAATGCACATATATGCACTTATCGCCCATCAATTAAATAAAATATATTTTATACATGAAAATATATATTATTTACTATATATTATACTAATATTATAAAGAGGTAACGTTTATGAGTTTGTGAGGGGTAATCTCTGGATCTACGGAACCGATTCTCAAAATTATTTCACCAATAGAATGCTATGTTATTGTGGAGTGTCATAGGCTATGATTAATCATCATAATTTTTATTTATCCTGAACTTTTAACCCGAAGTATTACGCGGGACAAACGGGCAGGGACAAAAATATTTATAACGTGGAACGAAGCCCGCGGGCACTACTAGTATGAAATATACTGATTGCACATCAAATTTACGATGGCGTACCTGAAAATGTATTTTGTTAACAGAAAAGTAGGTTAGGTTAAATTAGGACCACGAGCCAAGCGAGCAAAGCTTAGGTAGCAGCCGCCAAGTGCCAGAAACAAAATTATCAACGCAAAATATTCACCTACCAATAAATAGCGGCTACATTATTGCATAAGGTTACGAACCCGATTGATAATTCATAATATTTTGGTTTAGGATCGGATTTTTGTTATAGAAAAAGAAAATATTTTGATTTGCTGTTTACCATTTTAAAAGTCGAGTGTGAATTAATGGAAATTAAAAATGAGATAAAAATAAACTGCGTATTGTAATATTAACGAAATTAAACTGTAACGACATGTCTTAAGATTCTTAAAATAGGTTAAACTTACTAGAGCATATAATTTTTGCTGCTCAAAGAGCAGCTGGACTAGGGATGTAGGTACTCACACATTGCAAAATACTGTAGTCAAATACCTTTATGTTGCGTTCCTATGTGTGAGTAAGGTCGCCGACAGAAAGAGAGAGAACTGGCAATGTATACATTATGCGCCAATTGTTGCAAGTTTGGACGAGATGATAGAAAATTATATTTCTATACTTATATATATATTATATAACTATACTTCTACGTCTGTGTGGGTGACGGCAAAGAATATCGGCACCCTGTTTCATCCCGTGGGGGGTGGGGGGGGGGGGGGTCCACGGGATGAAACAGGGTGCCGATATTCTTTGCCGTCACCCACACAGACGTAGAAGTCGACCCGAGGGAATATCTCCCATAGAACGGGCAGCAGCGTCTTTCTGTGAACTCTGCGTACTCTGACCATCATATTGCAATCGCCAACATGTCCCTCCAAGTGTACAAACGCCAAACAAAAGCGTTGGGTGGCGTTGGGACAACATACTTATATATTTCCAAAGAGGCATAGAACAAATTTGAGATTGAACCCACGACCTTTGTCTTAGCAGTTACATTCACTGTCCACTGAACAACACAACAGTCAAGTTTAAAAAAGTTTAAGTCGGTTAAAATATATATCGCTCAACCTGCTGCAACATCGCATGGTTGACCAACCCAAACATACTAAGGTACATACAGAATTTTATATATTACGCAGCCCATTTCTTCATGGTCGGCGCAGTCGTTCCAGTGTTTACACTAACCGTCAAATTTATTGTTTTTGATTATATTATTGTCAGTCTGTTTGCAATTACGATAAAAAATTTACGTACATCTGTTTGGTTGAGTTTTCAAACATTGACGATCAAAATCCAGTGGAAGTTATTTAGAAAGCTTGTTATTTATTTTTCAGTTATTTTTGTTTGATAATAACAGACTCGTCAGATTGGCAGTTTAGATATAGGACCTCCATTGTTGGACCTCTATACTTCTGCGATTTAATAGGCCAAACGAACGCCAATGAAGCAGTGTTAAGTATACACTGCCATACTAAGTTGCCACTTGATGTTGTTATATTATTTGTACGATGACTTGTATTAGTTTAAAACACAAGGTCCGTTATAATAATAATACTGAATTCATACCTTTATATAAAAATAACCATTCAGACAATATGTAGTAAAATATAAATTTCAATAATTAAACCTAAACATAATCTCCTTGCCAATAACTTAATAAAAGCTAGCTATTATAAAATAAATTGTATAAATGTTTTAACATTCCCTGTACCTAAATATCTATAATAAGTAACTAGAAATAATAACTGTATTACTAGAAACATGTTCTGACTAATATACAAGCGGTTTTTTCAAGTCTACGTGAATAAAAACCTTTTTTATTTTATTTATTTATTTTTAAAGTTAAAATTCTAATAAGTTTATGTTACTTCTAGCTTAAAAACCACTTGTGTTTTCTAAAACTGTTGAAAAATAAAAAATAACATGCGGGGCAGTCTTTGGGGACTGCCGCTAAAAGTTAAAACTTGTTGCGATAACTTACCATTAGGTAACCCACTTGCTCCAATGCTCCATGGAAAGAACCTTATAGACGTTCAAGTAAAAAAATATATTTAAGCTTTAAGACCCTGACGTGACCTTCTTAAAACCCTACTCTCAATTCCCATCCTCCAATGACTTCGGACCTTAACGTGACCTTCTTAAAACCCTACTCTCAATTTCCATCCTCCAATGACTTCGTCTCCGAGTTTCCGTTGTACCTAGGTACGAAGAGCGTGGCTAAGACACGGGTAGGTGTGTCGGGACTATTTCATTACGGTCAGTGTCATGTCTGAGTGTGGCATATGTGGCACACTTGAAAACCCCGTCATGGACACTGACCTCACTACTCCACTTCCGCAGATATCCTCAGGGGCTCTACCAGCTAAGTCACAGAACATCTATTTCTTAAATGACGTTCAACTAAACAAAGGTTCAAAATTACTTAATCAATCGTTAAATCGGCTTCCATGAGCACATGTGACGTCATAAATGGTCCGGAATGGATTGTCAACGTTGAAGCCGATTTAACAATTGATTAAGTCATTTTTAACCTTTATTTATTTGAAAGCCATTTAAGAAATAGATGTTCTGTGACTTAGCTGGTAGAGCCCCTGAGGATATCTGCGGAAGTGGAGTAGTGAGGTCAGTGTCCATGACGGGGTTTTCAAGTGTGTCTTTTATGTGAGTCGCTTCTTCAGTCACGTCTCTGGAAGGAGGAGAGAAGCAGACCGCTACGGCCAGCTCCACCAGAATGTTCTTTGTAGCGTGCGTATAGGTTCTCCGCTCCCCCTGAGTGGACTGGACTCTCATGCGATTCACAACTTCACGCGAGAAAAATGTAAGAAGGTTTATTTTCTTCAACAATCTTATTCACTGTTCACTGCAGTACTCTCTTCTATATTTCTATAACCCAAGTCTTTAGTTCAAACCGACTATCTTTTAACGTCTGAATGAACTCAAATTCACATCTATTACGTTTGCGTATTGTTGACTGATAAATGTATAAGTCAGATATTGTTACAGACCTCTCTGTATACTGCAAGTGATTTACAGTCAGACTGTTATAGCTAAAGCGACGAAATAAAAATATTGCGATTATTACCAGCCGATTATTTTTTATCAACACCATAATATCATTTTGCACTGCTCCTGGCTGAATATTGGCTCAGGTACATGCAATGGCACATGCAAAGGACACTAGCGAGCTGAATAGAAGTGTGGCAAAATGTTTAACAATGACGCGTCACCACTTCGTTTCCCAAGTTTTGATACCCGCACCGGACAAGAAAGAAGGTAAAAAAGAGAAAACTATTAATTACGATCCACGATCAAATTATCTGCTCTTGAATAATCTTTATTCCTGTCTATGCCTTGGTTGTCTGGAAAAGATCATGTTAGTGATAAGACCGCCAACTGTTCACTTTGTGATTATATGTTCCTGTATGTGATGTTATATCACTTCCTACTAATATTATAAACGCGAAAGTTTTGAAGTATGGACTATTGTTACTCTTTCACGTAAAAACTACTGAATAGATTTTAATGATACTTTACAGTAATATAGATTGTACATCAGAATAACACATAGGCTACAATTTATAAAGATACTAGCTGTGCCCCGCGGTGTTTTCGGGTGGGGGGAAGGGTCAGCAATACTGATTTGTTGACTCGTATAAAGGCCGGCAACGCACCCGCGACTCCTCCGGTGTTGCGAGTGTCCATGGGCGGCGGTGAGCACTTACCATCAGGTGACCCATTTGCTCTTTTGTCGCCCATTTATATAAAAAGCAAACTAAAAAAAAATTGCTGTTGGTCTAGTGGTGACCCTAACTACTAAGCCAGAGGTCGTGGGTTCGATCCCTACGCAGGAAAAATCTTTGTGTGATGAGCTCGGTTATTTGTTGGAATGTTTGTGTTTGTATTTAGAAATATATATGTATGTTTATCAGTTTTCGGGTTATCTTAGTATAGGCTCTGACTAGTTTGGGATCAGATGGCGGTGTGTTAGTTTTTCTAAGATATTTTTTTATCTACTAAAATAATTGCTACGCGCTTCAGTTCAAGACTAACATGTCGGTCTTGTACCAGTCTGGTACTTTTTAATTTTTTTGCGCCGGTTTGGATAGTCCTGCATGGATGTCCTCCACCTAGGAGGTGGAGGACATCCATGCCCCGGTGTTCCATCTCACACCTGCGCCGGGGCACGCGGGAACGTTCGATACTTCCGCACCCACCGGTTGGACCAGTCTGGTACTAACCTAACATGAAATAAAATGCCGAGATAGTTTAAATCTACGGTATTCTAAACCGTTCAAGCGCCGCTTGCATAAGTTCGTATTCAATTTGCGTATTTACATCATACACTTCATAGTAATTACACAATTTGGTAGAACTGCAACAGCACAACCACAGTAAAAATATGGACAGTACGGAAACCAAGCCTAGTTCATGAAATAATTACCTACGCTCTATTGTAACACTAAATATATGTATATACATAAGTCTGGTCAAAAATATACACAACACAAACACATACACTAACTTACTTTTACTACAGCTTAATCGAGAAGTACAAAATTGAAATCTACCCATCCAGATTGGGGAGAGACTGGCGATTTGTCACACAGGTCTCCTAGTACAGACACCAGTCGCTCACATAGATTAATCCTAACTACACCTAGTAAAGTACACCTAAATTAAGTAATGTATAAAATTCTGTGTGAGAGAAAAAATAAAGTTCTAAAGTTTTTGTAGCAATAAAGTTTTTACTTTTGATGACATTGTGTTTCTTTTATTAAGCATTTTCAGCAGGAAGTTACTAATACGATAGCTCCCGTTTTGATGAAGCCGAGTTCGATCAGCCGTATACTATACGCTCGTGGCATTTTAAAAAGATTGCGAAGATACACTTAAACATGACCACTTGTCTTGACGCGGCACTAACTAC
Source organism: Pseudoips prasinana (assembly GCA_951640165.1). Taxonomy (NCBI): domain Eukaryota; kingdom Metazoa; phylum Arthropoda; class Insecta; order Lepidoptera; family Nolidae; genus Pseudoips; species Pseudoips prasinana. The sequence goes on along the minus strand of OX621236.1, from coordinate 39,200,771 downwards.
TGAGAGCACCGCGACAGCCACTTAGAGGTGTTGTCGATGTGCATGTTTGTGTGAGTGCGCCGTTTAGAGCGTTTGTAGGTAGTTTCCGTACTGTCTATTTTATAGTACTGGGGCACAACACTATAACATGAAACATTGGAGCCAAATTCTAATGAAGCGATAATGAGTGTGTAATGTGAACGTGCTCGTGAGAACTACTACTATATACTAGTACTACTAACAGTTATTCCTGTTCATGGCTTAAAACGCTCATAGCCAGATGCTCTCATAGGTCCGTCGGTAATTGGTGAGGTTAAGCAACCATGCTCGCGGTCAATGCATAGATGGGTGACCGCCAAACTGGCTTAAGTTGTGAACGTACCGTGATTCGGAGGGCACGTTAAGCTGTCGGTCGCTGTTGTAGCCATTAGGCAGTCGTTAAGCCATGTCAGACGCCTACTCGGCGGCTTGAATGACTCTGACGCTAGGGTAACCACTGCCCATACGATAAGTAAATAAGTACTTTCTAAAATTCGACATAAATGTAAATTATGCCATCCTTGTCGAATTTCATAGAGATTAGCCATTGTCGCGGAAGATACTATTAATTGCACGAATGTGGTGCAAACACAACTAGTTTTTATCTCTTAATTAATGCCAGCGATTCTGTCCTTAACGACGTAAAACTAATTTAAATGGCATCTCTCTCTAAAATGTGATCATCATCATCATCATCATCATGCTATTAAAATATATTCCACTGCTGGACAAAGTCCTCCCAAAAAATCTTCACAGTGGAGTTGTGTCCATCATTTGGAAGGATATGTCATAATCGCCACGCTTGGCAGACGAGTTGGCGATCGCAGTTTCATGGTCACATGGTACACAGAGAGTCGCTGCTGCCCGTTCTCTGGATGAACATTATCCACGGGACCACTTCTACTCCCAGCGGATGAAATATTCTTAGCCGACAACCACACAGGTAACAATACGCGTACCAAATACGCACACTGGGTACATTATTAGTCGTCAGGTTAACTCTTCGTACCCTTCGTTTTTCGCAAATAACAGAGCCACCTCATCAGTATCATCCCGTGTGTGTCGTAAAAGGCGGGATACACCACGTATTCGGGCAGCAGCGTCACCAACTTGCAGCCAAACCCCTCCAAATGGCAACATTATAGAAACCTGCATATGGAATTATATAAAATTAGATTAGTGCATAAAACGTGGGGATTGAGATTTAATGTTCCTTGGAACTGGCTAGATGATATTGCTTGAGAGAATAGGTGCAGGTTCGCCGCTTCTTTCGTCACTTTCATTTACTTTAACCTGCTACTATAACTTAACTTAATAGGAAAGTACGATCCGGAAAAAAAAGTACAGATTTTAAAACCCAGCTATCTTGATCGCGCGTTTAAGTAATATTTTTTAGAATATTAATTCTGACGGACTGGGTGTGGCGTAGCGGTTAAGACAGTCCGGTAATTACATGTTTGTAAAGTGCCCAGGAATTTCCATAATGCGGACAATAATGTGATCGGTTCCCGGTTGCCTTAATAATATAAAATAAAGTTTAGTTAAATGTTGAATTTCAATTCAGTCACTTATACAAGCATTTCACAATATCATGAAAAAAACAATCACGCATTATCAATCAAACTCGCCCCATTTCAGTTCAGTATTTTTTCCCGCGCTGTCAATGCGGAAGGCAAAGACAACTGGACATACAGCCAGAGCATAAATCACGCGTGTCGCCCGCGATAACTGCAGCGCGTAACGGAACGATGATCGATGCATCCGATATATATTTAGACTTTTGCGATGTTCGTGTATAAATTAAACAAAACCTATTATGTACTATAGACACAGATGATAGCTTTGAGGAACTTTATGGTCTAACTTAGATATGTGCGTTGACGAATATTTTTGGAAGAATAAATCAATAAATCTGAAATTTCAATAAAGTTACTGCGAACCTTGAGAAAGGTTAGAGGTTAAATATGTATGGTAATGGTAATATAAGTATTACATTATTATTACATTACATTATATAAAAGTCGAGGAGAATGTTTACCCCCATTTTCTAGTAGGTAAGTATTGGTACGGGTTGGTAAATAATGTAATACCATGTAATCATTAGGTACATAATAACCATTCAAAAACCTAAAACTGAACTTAAAAACTATTTGTTTCATTCCTATTTTACTAATTTCTAGAAATGACACATCTTTCTTTTAAGACAACACCCGCAGTAGGGAATCTAATCCCTGTGTCGCGGTGTACTTTACAAACATATAATAGACGGACAAAAATTACATCCAGACCCAGAACAAGTATTTATTGGTCACACGGAGCGGCGAGATGACTGTCTTAGCCGCTACGCCACACGTGCAGTCTAATGTCTCCGTAATTGTCTAAAGGAGACCTTTAGACAATTACTTTGTTTCCGTCGAATATCTACTATCATTGCTTCATAATAATTTTAATTCTACAAACCCTACGTCATCGCGGAATCGGTTTGGCTATAAACTAGGGTTTACCGTCAAACAATAACACGCAATTTACAACCTATTAGAGAAAATTTATCGACCAAACGAATAGCCAAATGTGTTGGTGACAAATCAGACGTGTATAAATGAATTGTACAACAAAATACAAGACCCATGAAATTTAAATACATGTTTTCATTAGTCCCAAATGAAATATAAACACAGAAACGCCATTATATACAAAGATGACAAAATAAAACTTGTTGTTTTGTACCTACTTAGTTTCTGGTTCCAAATTCAAGGGCAACAATTAACAAATTACTTACCTACCCCATTTCCGCACTAATTTATTATGCTAAATTTTGGTGTTTCGTTTAAAAATAACATGTTTAACAACTTCTTCAGCGAAACTATAGTGTTGTAGGCATTAATGGGTGGCAATAATTCATAGTTGGGTGACGGCCCTGAAATAGTCACGGAAGGTGTGTACGTGAGGCATGAGCTTAAGCGGTATGAAAATAATGTCGGTACAAGTTCTTTGGGTAAAAAAAAGATTTTTCTTCATTAATTCCTGCGTAGAGAGTAAGATGAACAAAACCGTCCCTTTAAATAACTGATTATCTTATGCATCCCCACGTTAGTAACCGCCCAGAGTCGAGATTCGAACCCCAAAGAGGACGCCCATTTGCGCAGTTACTTAGTTTATACTTTTATTTGCTAGACGGGTTGGACCCACGCTCGTCTTTATTGTCCGGTGCAGCAGTAAAAGCTTCCTAAGCCAACTGTACACGTCAAGTAAAAAAATAAAGGTGTCAGCAAGGGAATCCTATATGTGATCTGCCAGTGTGTAGCTTTCGTAGCTTAACGGCAGAGCGCCTGCCCCGGATTGGTAGAAAGGGCTGGTTAGAAAACCGCATAACGTTAAAATTATGATTTTCCATGTTTGGGACTAAATTTTGGCTTTGCATTCGCATCCTACTTTCCTAACAGCATAAATGCGAAAATTTTTGTAGATATCCATCCCAACTTTTGTGACTCTTTCATGCAAAAAACTACGAAACGGATTTTGATCAAACTTATAGTAGGTAATATAGTATATGTAGCAGTATAACACATAGGCTATAATTTATAAAGATTAACGTGAGTGAAATCGAGGGACGCAGCTAGTAATAAAATTAAAATTTAATCATTCCAATTAGCTTCTCAGTCGCGCAGAGTCGCGCTTCGCTCATGACTTAGGCAGAGCGCTATTGATGGGCATCCCGTGCCAAATGGTTCATGCTCTGATCTTGGACTTATCTTCCAACGTTCTTTCATTTGTATAACACTGACTAATTATGATCTGTTTTACACATTCTTTTACCATGGTCACTAATGAAAGAAAACACTTTTAATTTATTAGGTATTTGTTATTCTATAAATTGTTAAGTAGTAATAGGAAATGTCACTCTTGACTTCTGGTTTTAAATATCTCTCATTTGCTGATACCACAAATTCTTCCCACGACTTCGTCTGCATTGAGTATAGAATAAGATAAAGGATTATTGTATTTTGTAATAATGATCCATACGAATCATGTATGTTATTTAATCAATAACTATGTGTTTAATTGAGTAACAAACATCCAAACACAAAGACTGCCATATTTGTAATATTACATATAAAGTACTATTAAGCCAAAAATACCTACCTATATTACACACAGTGAATAATAACAATAATTATAGGTAAATTCGGTTTTTTACATCAGTAGGATTTGAAAATATATTTGCGCCTTTGGTTGATGTTAACCAATTTCAGTCTCTTCAGTTGACAAATAGAAATATATGGACTTATATATAAATATAACAAATTGGTACACAAACAACGGAAAAAACATGAAACATACATTAAACTGCACTGTCAAAATAAAATAATCTCCTTCTTTCTGGATTCGGTAATTGTTAAGAGATCTAAGTACACATTTTTTTTAATAATGAACGATAATATATAATGAAGGATAGGGATTTATTATTTGGTCTTATTCTTATATGTATAATACTCAATATTCTAAGATTTATCATAAGGTAAAATAATCTGTCTTAGGTAAACTAAAGCTTTTTATAACCTTCTTAATACATCTCTTAAGTTGATAATCCACATTATGTGGTAAAAAGTACCACCAACGACTCATATAAAGCATTTTTCATGTTATGTGTAACCTTTTGACCCCACTATACTCGTTAACCTTTGAAATATGAAACTATAATGAGTAAGTAACTTATATTTTCATAACGCTAACTTCTCACGTCACATTACTTAAACAAATCTCATTAAATTATATATATTAGTTACTGCACGTCGCAAAATGATCCCCGATCTATTTGTAATAAAGCCTGTGTATTAAATTAGGTTTTGACCTTGTTTCAATCCTGAAGCATCTCAATACCGTCACCGAAGCCTAGTTGGTAGTGCTCCTGCCTACGAAGCTGGTGGTCCTGGTTCGAATCCCGGTAAGTGCAAATATTTGTGTGATGAGCACGAATATTTGTTTCTGAGTCATGGATGTTTTCTATGTATATAAGTATTTATCTATCTATATAAGTATGTATATCGTCGCCTGGTACCCATAGTACAAGCTTTGCTTAGTTTGGGGCTAGGATGATCTGTGTGACATTGTTCCTAGATATGCTGTGTGGTGACGGCGGCTAATATCAGAATATCATCACCCTATCTCATCCGGGAAGGGAATACCTACCAGAGGACGGGCAGCATCTTCCTTCTGTGTACTATGACCATCTTACTGCGATCGCCAACCCGTCTGCCAAGCGTGGCGATTATGGCATATCTCCCCATGATTCTTGGCGGAGGCTTTTGTCCAGCAGTCGACTTTTTACAGCTGTTATGATGAAGCATCCAAATCGTGTAAAAATGCAATTATTTACAAAGACATAATTTCATATTTATGATAGTACTAGCTGTGCCCCGCGGTTTTACCCGCGTTGAACTTTATAAATTATCACAGTTCCTCCCCCGTAGGTGATAGCGTGATAATATGTAGTCTATATGTTGACCCGACCTCTTAGTAATGTTCATGCAAAATTTGAAGTAAATCCATGCAGTACTTTTTGAGTTTAGCCCGGACATACATACAGACAAACAGACGAAAATTTTAAAAACTATATTTTTGGTTTCGATATTCATTGAAGATCACGCCCCAGGTATCCTTTTTAAAAAATATTCAATGTACTGTTTAGACTTTCCTACAATTTTATTATATTATATGACCTACTGACCGACTAAAGTATATACTACCTATTATATCTTTGTGAATATCGAATTCGAATGTTGAATCACTTTTCTAATTTAAAGTTGAACTCATTTTGAAGACAGCACATTCTCACAAATCTAGATAAAGACCGTCTCAACGGTGTGACAGCCAATTAATGTAACGACCGCAAAGTGTTACATATGAGCCGCCGTGAGTTCGTCACTTGCGGCAAATCACAACTGACCGAGAGCAAATGGCGCGAGTGCCAACTGTCAAATGATTCACACCTGTGATCTGGCTGATCTTCGACATGTCTCTTAATAGATTTATGTTAACTAGAGGTACTAAGGTATGTTTTGTTATTGTTCAAAGTGACTGCTCGATGTGTTTTGGATCCTACACAGGAGAGAAACACTTTTGTGGCAGCCGTTATCGTTTCTCGGCGTATTGAAATCGGGTTATATTTATTTTCTCAAAAGAAACAATTTCACTTAGATGAGAAACAATGTGTTAATATAAGGTAGATTTTTAAGTATCCATATGATTCTTTTACTATCATTTGTTACACTTTTATACTATTTTTTTTTTAATTTCTTATCAGTTTGGTCCATCTTAAGGTTCTCTGGAGAAAATTGCAGTTAGCGATAAAAGCGCGCTTTGCACATAATGTATAATAATAATAATATCTGGGGACAATGTCACACAGATCATCCTAGTCCCAAACTAAGCAAAGCTTGTACTATGGGTACCAGGCGACGATATACGTACTTATATAGATAGATAAATACTTATATACATAGAAAACATCCATGACTCAGAAACAAATATTCGTGCTCATCACACAAATATTTGCACTTACCGGGAATCGAACCCAGGACCACCAGCTTCGTAGGCAGGATCACTACCAACTAGGCTACGGTGACCGTCGAATAATAATTGTTAAGTAATGAATGTGTTAGTTATGGTGTACAAGAAAGAGTTTTGTATTGTATTGTATGTTCGTCAAGTCTCGCACGAGAGGTATTTATTTCCATAATGTATCTGATGTTAATTTTATTAACTACTAATACCACTTCAATATTCTGAGTTTATATATATTCGAAGTTAATATTTTATTTGAAAGTCGCTGGATGCGGATTGCGCAAGGCCGGCAATTGTGGAGATCTTTGGGGAGGCCTTTGTCCAGCGGTGGGCGTCTTTCAGCTGATGTGATGATGATGATATATATTCTTCTATAACATTAACTTACTTTTCAACCACCGAGGGTGACGGATTCATGTCAGAAAAAAATAATGTTTTCTCATTGGTCACCCACCGCTTTTATTCTCCTTCGATATATTTTAGTCATTTAATAGAATCAAATATCTTCTATCAAAATTATTATAACACATTGTAATGACCTACAAACTAAGTCTTGGACGTTTTACGAAATAACAGAAATCTCTTGAACTTTTCTCTTATTTTAACAAAACGCACATGTTTTAATTCCTAAGCTATCTCCGAACTCTAAATCATGCCCCACCTCTCTCCCCCCAAGCCGCTCGCCTTTATCTTCATTTTACGACTGGAGCTAGTCGTAACATACTTTTTCAGTTTTATTATTTGATAAGGCCGGACATTTTTATACGCCGGACAACCCGCACGGACCGGCAGGGCTGCCGATTCCGCCAGTTTTTCGCCAAATGTAGCAACTTCTTGTTTGACTCGCTTATTGTTTTCAATGTTATTCATTTTACGAGTTTTATGTGGCGAAGTAGGTTCCACGACAGTGTCCTAAGAAGATTGGCTATGGCAGCCATCTTCGGACGCACCAACGCCTTACCGACTAGCAGAACCGACCTACCGACTTGCAGAAAGCAATTGGTTGGACCAACGACCCAACACAAATGATTTTTAAACCCAAAAATTAAGTTAAATATCGTTACTGGTATTTGGACAAAATAATAAAAAATATCATTAGTACACTATATGACTATATGTATGTGTGGTAAGGGTTTAAATTAATTAAAAATGTGAAAAATAGAATTGTAATTGTATGCTAAGAAAACGGGCAGTTGGCGTGGTTGGTAGATAATTTATTAGTACCTAATAATAATAATATGGGACAATGTTACACAGATCATCCTAGCCCCAAACTAAGCAAAGCTTGTACTATGGGTACCAGGCGACGACGTACATACTTATATAGATAGATAAATACTTACATACATAGAAAACATCCATGACTCAGATACAAATATTCGTGCTCATCACACAAATATTTGCACTTACCGGGATTCGAACCCAGGACCACCAGCTTCGTAGGCAGGAGCACTACCAACTAGGCTACGGTGACCGTCACCTATATAAATAAGATAATTACACCCCAGGCGCAGAACGGATAGACATATTCATGAACACAAGTATCGAACCGACGACCTGCGGCATGAAAGACAAGCATTTAACAACTACCCCAAATGGAAATTGTAGCCTTTAGATTTTTAAAATGCAAACTTATCTAAAGTCGTTCAAATCTATTAGTCAACTTTTCTATTCTTAAACAAAAGAAAAAACTTGAGAGGTGTCAAGGGACACCCGGATGGAACGAAGTTATTTCTTATTATGTACAAAAAACCTGTATACACCACACTGTTCAATGCGAAATAGAAATGAAAATATCTGGCTTGCTTTCTATAAGAGAGAGAGAGAGAGAGAGACAGACAGAGAAACATGCGCACGCCGCACAGCTGCAAAAAGTGTCGTGACAACTTTTCGTAAGAATTTTTTCCGTCTAGCCCCCTTTCACAACGCGCGATAAGGAACTTCGGTCCAAAAATAAGAATATGTTCCGCCCAGGCTTCATCGCAACTCAACATTATATTCCCTGTCCCTGCACGACATGTTTTGAATGCTCAACATTTGGCCAATTTAGAACATGGTAATAAATCAAAATTTTGAGTTGGAAGCACTTGACTGACCTTCGGACCGGATGGAGGGTTTAATTCGGAGCAACGTAATTTTTAATGGCGTTGCAGTTTTAATTATATCCTTGCACTCTTTCGTACATCGTTAAAAATATCTCGCAAAAATAACGGGATGCTGTGCTTCTTCCGGTGAATCTTTACAGTGGAGGACGCGTTCGGAGAAGTGATAAAAAGTGAAAAGAGTAAAAATCAGGAGTATAATAAAGATATATTACTTTACTGAAATGAAATGAAATAATGAAATTTATTCAGCACTTGCGTATTAATATACACTTGTATTTGTCAAGTTCACAATGCAGTACATAAACATAGTCGAATACAGTATAAAAATTACAAAAAATTAATTAGTCCATCCGTGCGGTCTGTTTTATTAGATATATTTTCTTAAATCCTAAAATAAATAACAAGTTACTAATCCATTATTTTGAGATTTAGTTGTACAATATTAAAATTAAAGAATTGAAGGCAATGAGCATTTGGCTAGCGCTAATACCCACCCTTTTGGGGTTCGGGCCACAGCTCTGGCAAAAGGCAGCTGAAGCAAAAGGACAGAATTCTAAGAGAGGGTGTGATCACTTGCACGAGATCACCGATGTCGCATTAAGGGGCCAAAGCGATCCTCGCCGCTGAGGAGCCTACCCTAGCTAACCTGCGGCTTTCTCTATCTACCTACTACTTTATGTATCATCAATAAATCTAATTATATATTTTTTTAATCATGACTTTTGTAAGTAAATTGGCATGGTTTAGTTAGTTATGTTAGCGCTCCTTATGTTAGGTCCTCTATTTACATCTAATATCCTGGGACAGTAAAGACTGACACACGCCCATCTGATCTCAAACTAAGCAGAGCTTGTACCAGGAAACCAGATAACTGATGTACTTACATAATATACTACTTGTCTTTTGTAAATACATATTTACTAAGATAACGCCACCCCGACTCAGGACAGACAGACATGTTCATGCTCACAACCCACGACCTAAATTATTATGTTAAGAAATAAACATTTTAAAAAAGGAGGGATCCTTTCGATCCTCGAGTAACACTGCCAGAAAACTCAGTAGGAATACTGAGTTTTCTGGCAGTGTTCAGTAGCTCCCACGTCATGCACGATAGTGTAAATAAAATCGACGATTCCACACAAATTTAATATTTTTATGGAATCAATGAATTTTGAATTATATATGTAAGTATGTATTTAAAAAGAAAAATTAGTGTATGTAATATATCAGTTATCTGGTTTCCATAGCACAACCATTGCTTAGTTTGAGATCAGATGGCCGTAGGCCGCGTGTGAATAATGTCCCAGGATATTATTATCTACCAACAACAATACAATAGACAATATATATATATATATATATATTCAATATATATATTCAATAGACAATATATCTATTGAGAGCAGTATACAGTAACTTCTTATTACGATTTTCTTTTTCTAATATTAGGTAGTATATACATAATAGATATTAGAAAACTTTTTTTTTAACATGGTTAATAAATTAGCTAAGTATAGTATAGTACCTATAGATTATGAATATAAATTATTATGATTGTATCACTTATTGTGCTTGGAATTATCTGTTAGCAATAAGATATCGGTAATAAATAAATAAAAGATAATAAAAAAAATATATATATAGTAAAATTAATATTTATGTAACGCCTTGTATAATCATGTCAGCAGATTATCTTATGACCTATGTCGGCCTGAAAGCCTTTTAAGCTTTCGTTAACCTTTTATCTGTGAACAAAGTGTAGCTACGTGTTAGCAACAAGTAGCGATCAGTTCACAGCCGCTGCGCGCTCGCTCGCGCGGCGAGATAACGCGTCTTATGTCCTAAATGTGAGCTCAAGCACTACCTTTTGAGTACAGATCTAGACTGGGTATATACATTTTGTACGTTGTCTGGTCTGAAAATAGCTACGTTGTTTAGGAGTGACTAGAGTAGCTAGTGACTTTTCACATGACTGAATCACAGCCGTCCCAGGAACGAAGTTTTTGTCATCATCATCATCACCCGAGCCTAGCTTAGGCACCAGTCTCCTGCAATATATGTATATTTTTATACTGAAATATGTATACCTGTTAAATGTAATAATTATGTAAAAATTGTATATATTGTGGTGAGATATGTACAGTGGTACTACTGATAATAACGTGGAGGGATGATCACAACCTTGAAATTAATTATAAAAAAAACCAAAATAATGACTTTCTACCCCCAGCAAAAATGCCCTTTACCAATCAATTTCACAACAAACGGCATACAATTTGAAGTAGTTAACGAATTTACTTTACTAGGACTTTCAATAGACTCACACATTTCTTGGAAACCCCATTTAAAAAGAGTACGAGCTAAGCTTTCTAAATTTACTTACGCACTACGAGAGGTAAAAAAAACTACCGATTTACAAACTGCTCTAAACACCTACTACGCTCATTCATAATAATAATAATATCATATCTTGGGACAATGTCACACAGATCATCCTGGCCCCAAACTAAGCAAAGCTTGTACTATGGGTACCAGGCGACGATATACATACTTATATAGATAGATAAATACTTATATACATAGAAAACATCCATGACTCAGAAGCAAATATTCGTGCTCATCACAGAAATATTTGCTCTTACCGGGATTCTAACCCAGGACATAAGACATTACACCCATTTTATTCATGGCTCAGCTATGGCATTATATTGTGGGGAAATAGCACAGACTCACAAACGCTTCTCATTCTGCAAAAGAAACTTATCCGTATCATCGTTAACATTGACCAAACCGATAGTTGTAAACCCTTTTTTATAAAGCACAAAATACTCACCTTACCATCCATCTATATACTGGAAATATGTAAATTTGTTAGAAAATATAACAACTTATTTATTACTCGCGGTGAAAAACATAACAACCGATCTATTAGATTTAAAGTTATGATAATGTTACCGTCATCGCGCATGAAATTGCACTCAAATAGTCCCTACGTAATGTCTAAAAATATTTAACAAACTACCAGACGTGAAGTTCCAGAGTGAAACTTGCAACAAAAAATTTACAAATAAACTTAAGGATATACTAATTAAAAAAGCATACTACACCATAAACGAATACATAGATGACAAAAATATTATTGAACTCAGACCGACACCACACCTACCTTTAAAGTTGGTTAAGTTGACACAAGAAAGAAAATTAATTATTACTAAGTATTTTAAGATTATTACGATTTTAATATGATTGTTATGTGTTATTAAAATACTAGCTACGCCCGCGACTTCGTTCGCGTGGATGTCGGAACTTAACAATGTATTTTTTAGTGTAAAGCGCTGTGGGAGGATACCGATACAATTTATTTTTTATTTAATTTAGTACTTCTTTATTTTACCCGTGGTACCATCTGGAGCGTACACAAAAACGTTATTGGGGTTGTTTACGCGTGAAAGAACTACGTATAGTTGACCATGGGAAAAGTATCCAATAAAAAAAACTTAGGTCCACCCCCACAACGGATAATGTCTGGCCCTGAGCTTTATTAATCGTCATGGCATAACAGAGACTGACTGGGAATTGCACTGGTTTGAAAGAGAAAGGAAAGTTTTTAGGAATTATAGGTATCCTTGGAATAAAAACAATATAACCGGCGCCGGAACCTGTTAATATTTCAGCTTTGATAACGTTTTGCTGCAGATTATTCGTACACCGATGTTTAAAACTATGTTGTGGGCTGGAAGTCCGGGTGTGCTGAGGGAATCCAAAAATTCTACCGGGTAGTGCGTGGCGTCATCTTCTTCCATAACTGTATTTATTGAGCTATATTTTTTACTATTCCCGGACGTATGAGTCAATATTTTGAAATTAATTGCCGCAGCTTGGTCATTGCGGGGAGTCAAAATAGCTCGCTGACATAGCCAAGAACCAGCTTGATTTCCCATGTTTGTGGTATCTCCGTACACAGAAGAAATTAGCTCCTGCTGTGATGTAACGTAAGAACAGAGATTACCAATCAAAATAACTTTTTCATCTTCTTGTACAGGGTATGTGCCATCGCCTATTTTTTTTTATATATTGGCAAACTCCTGTGCATTTTCGCAGCCTCTGACTGATCGGGTTCCTTCCTATACTTATAACTATCTCATGAATAGCCAATAAGGACCTGTTGTGACAAATTTCACGTACCCTGTCAGGAATTTCTCCATCAGTATTTAGTTGTACATGTCTCATAAAATATTCAGCAAACTTGTCATGGTACTTTTGCCATAACTGGTTAGCACCCGATAACGCACAAAAGGTCAATAAGATGGCAAACAAATGTCGCAAGCGATGTGGACTATCGCTCACGCATGCTTCCGCTAGAGCGTCATCCCAATGCTGAACTCCATCTAATAAATGGCGTGCTAAGCAAGCGGCCTGGTATGTGGGATGTTCAATATCATCCACTTTACGGAGCTCAGCAAAAGACGTAGGTCCTCGCACTACATGGACCAGACTGTGAGATGAACTCACACGTGAGCACGCCACGTGAACCTGCCCGACTTCCTTAAGTCAATTCCAGCTAACAGCTTCCAGGTATTTCCAAAAACCCTTCCTTAGTGAATGCATACGTCATAAAAAGTACCTACCTACCGGCAAAATTTTAAAGTCTCTAACCCCAGCCGTTCAGGCTGTGCGTTGATATGTCAGTCAGTCAGTTTCCTCTTTTACATAGGTAGGTATATAGATTTGTGCTGAGAAAATTATGAGAGACAGGGTTAATTTACTACATTCAAATACATTCAATCGGCTCAATAAAATTCGAATCGTCTGTACATTCGCGTTACAAACGAATCGACAGCACAAACTTTCGATCGACTGACATTATAATTTAAAATTAAATTATAACAAATCCGACCTTGTACATAATTCAATTTGCCCAAAGAAAATAGATTTTTTTAATAACCAATTTTGGACAACGACATACTTCTAGGCAACCAAGACCTTATTTCGAAACAATTCAGAACATTCTAACCCTACGTAACTCATGCAATCAGCAAACTTGGGAAAATCTTAACACAGCGAGTCAAAAGAAATGCACAACGACATCTATCGAAATAAAAATCAACTATCAACCTAGTTCATTCAGAAAAGAGATGTCATAATTAAATAAGCACAATGACATCTATCGGACTCAACTATAAACATTAGTTCATCTTGAGTTGAGATCTTGAGAGTTACGAAAAGTGTGTTATTTTTCTTCATTATTACTTTAATATCTAATATCTTTTGATATAGTGAACCGATTGCAATAAAACAAAAACTAAATGTTAGCTCAAGTAACGCTCAATCGTTGTGTATAAAAGTTATCTACATTGCTTTTGTATATTTTACGTGATACCCGAACATATAAACAGACAAACAGACACACAGACAAACAGACAAAAATTCTAAAAATGCTGGAAATGGGTTCTATTGGTTGTTCTTTAATACCCTGGCAATTTTTTTTGGATTTTCTTTTGATGTACAAAAATTTATTTTCTACAGATTTATTATATGTATAGATAGATTATGAATGTTCTAAGCAATTTTAACTAGATTTTTTTTTATTAATTATGTAATTGTATTTTTAGTTTTGACAAGATGGACCGATGATCTTGTGCGGGTCGCTGGAAACTGCTGGATGCGAATAGCGCAAGACCAGCAATTGTGGAGATCTTTGGGGGAGGCCTTTGTCCAGCAGTGGACGTCTTTCGGCTGATATGATGATGATGATGTTTAGTTTTAAGTTATCATTTTTCCTGTGCCCTACTGTGGTCCATAATTGTACCTAGCTATAAGCATTATTATTATAAGACCTGTAATATTGACATTATGGAATGCAAATAAAGATATGAATATGAAATATTATTATTATATTAGTATAATCATTACAGCTGAAATAAGTCCACTGCTGGACAAGCCTCCATCAAAAATAATCTTGGGGATATGCCATAATCGCCACGCTTGGCAGGTGGGTTGGCGATTGCACTAAGATGGTCATGTACTCAGAAGGATGCTGTTGCGTCCTCTGGTAGATATACCCTCGGGTCGACTTCTACGCGCCCACAGGAGGAGATGGGGTGATGATATTCTGATTCTGATATTCGTTGCCGTCACCACACAGCAAATGTATTTATACCCTAAGCTATAAGGGTGGCCCACCACAATATTTTTTTATTAAGCTATTGCATAGCTTCTATCGCGGGCCTTGAGCGTGGGGACCGAATCCAGAATTTCCGTAACGAAAAAAACCTAACACCCCCCACTCCGACCGCCATCTATCGATAAATACCAGAACTTTTAATGACTTTTTTAAATATCACGCTTGTCTCTTTAGTTCAGCAACCCGCCTTTAGGTGGCATTGGTTGTATTGGAAAACTACCGTAATCAGCTGTTTGTGAGAAAGTATATAGGTGTATAGGTATTTATCATCTACGTACAACAGTGAATATCTGTACTCGTATAATTTGTGTACAAAGTGTTTTAAATATGAATAAACAAAGTGCATTTATTAATGAAGAAAGTCACGAAAAAATAGTGAAAGAAAATGAGTTAGTACTCTATATACATTCATTTTATTATTATTATCACAAATGCAGTATTATAAAATAAATAAATAATTATAATTGCATAAGTTGATAAAAAATGCTATGCAATAGCTTTACCGCGGCAGTCTCCGAGTGCCACACGTCTTTTTTTAATTTTATTATAAGTAATTTGGCATTGAAAAATACATACAACCCTAAATGTAGAGCAAAATATGTCTTCAAAAGATACAAAACTTACCCACCATAAATAGCTAAACAATTTCTAAAATAATGATTATAAATTATCTACCTACAGAGGGCGGTCTTATCACTAACTGCAATTTCTAGCAATATCCAGGCAACCTTGGGATAGACAAATGTAGTAAGAAATGAAAAATAAGTAGAATAAAGGTGTAACAAATGATAGTAAAAAATTATAAGGATGGAATCAATTTTAAATCACTAATTTAGTGAAGATTGAAGAGAGGAAACATCTACAATATGTAGGTACAGATACAAATACCTGATCCAAACAAAAATAATTTGTCCTGGGTATGGATAGAACACACGACCGCTGGTTTAGCAGTCAGGGTCACTTACCACTAAATCAACCGGCCAGTCAAAATAGAATTCAGTATCATTTTTGTGAAAAACGTTGAACATATACTTACTTATCGTATGGGCAGTGGTTACCCTAGTGTCAGAGTGGTTCAAGCCGCCCAGTAGGCCTCCGACATGACTGAACGACTGTTATCTAAAGGCTACAACCAAGATCGACAGACTACCGAAAACTCCAAAGCACAGAGACGTTCATAAACTAAACTACTTTGGTGGTCACCCATCTATGGACTGACCGCAAGCCTAGTTGCTTAACCGCGCCGATCAGTTACTGACTGGTGAGAGCATCTGTCTATGAACTGGTACATAGGAAGTTACGTTCGTACGTACTTTTTTTATTATAAAAGACAACGCCCGCACTAGGGAATCTAATCCCTGTGTATTTACAAACATATAATAGAAGGACACAATTTACATCCAGACTCAGGACAACTATTTATGGGTGTTCACGTAAATAACGTTAATTTTGTATTAGTTCTCAAACTTGTTAATAGATGGCGTTGTTAGTTGAGCGCCGTTTTTATGAATCTCGCTATAGAGATTCTCCGGCGTTTAACTAGGTCAAAAATGTAATTTTTGCTATATATGAGCAGCAAGCAAGCATTGTGATTCATATATTATACGCGCTTAATATAAAGTCCAGTGATTCAATTAATTATCCTCTCTAAGTTGACCTTCGTTCAATGGGTCACACAAACAGTTGTCCGCCGTGGGACTCGAACCCGCGACACGAAGCGGGTGGCGACTGTTTTAGCCGCTGTGCCACAGGCGCATTTTGGTATGTACGGAAACTTTTCGTTGGTGATCATTTACCACCGAAGAGTTTTACGTTCAAACCAAAGTTTTAGACGAATTCCAATTACTTAAACTTCGTATTAAGTAGTTATGCAGAGGTAGTTAATGCATTATACTTGTAAAGGTTTAGTTGAAGCTCTTCTTAAACTTTAAGACGCATATATTGGCAGAACTTATACCTATCAAAATGCAACGAACGTGGCATTTATTTGTATTCAACCCCTGAAAATGAGGACCTCATTATCAGCGGGTTTTAGTTTTACATAATATCATCATCATATCAGCCAAAAGACATCCACTGATGGACAAAGGTCTCCCCCTCTGGTCTCCATAGTTAAATTGTGTTAAAGGAATATGCCATAATAGCCACGCTTCGCAGACGGATTGGCGATCGCAGTATGTTGCCTGATTGGTCCTCCTCCTCCTCCTTGTACGTCTCCCAAGGGGTGAGATGGGTTGATGATATTCCTTGTAGGAGGCTACACAGATTTTATTTTTTACCAACAGATTATTCTTTTGGTAAAAAAAATTCGCCAAGTTAAAAAATTAACTTACTACTCTCTAAAAAAAAGCGTACTATTCTCTAAAAAAAGTATTTGACCGTTAAACTCGATATTTAGGCGAATACTTCGTACGTCCGAATTGTGATAGAATTCGTTTTAATTAATTTATGTGTTATTTTTAAGTTTGAATTTGTAATTTACATGAAATTAATATTATTATATTTTTAATTTAATTTTTGTGAATCTACCATGAACCTTACCTACATTTTTCTGATATCTTGAAAGTATTATATATTGCTGAACATAGGTTCAGCAATAAATGATTGATTGATTGAATTTCTTTTGAGATTTATTTTATTTATAACTTTTGTCCCAATACGATAACAACAAATAAAATGTAAACTTGGTAGTACGTTTTTTATAACAGTAGTTTATGAACTGTTCAAACAAATACCTACATGCATCGAACAATAGGATCCAAACGTTGTATAAAAAGTTTAAAATATTTTATATTTCCGGTCTACCATAAAAACCTTTTATAATAGTTTAGTCTATACGAGAAGCAATTTTTGTCACTGACTGTACCAAATATTTTACGTAGTTACCACACTCGCGCCAGTTTCAGGAATTCACATGCAGTAGTGAAACTATAAATCTAGCAGTAAAAGACAACTGCTGCGGTCAGCCACTATTCACTACATAGGTCCCAGGATCCGCAAAAACTGTTGGCAGTTTTACAAAAATAGTGGTACATTTAATTTGAGCTCATACAGTTTTAAAGCGTCGCATTAATGACATTGCTGGTTTCGATTCTGCATTTCACATTATAATAATAATAAATAAAAATTATTTATTTTTCTCATCACTAAGTTAAAACATTATACTAAACATTTAGATACGAATACATAATACATAAGGTATTTATTAGGCTAACTTTGTGAGAGACTGGTGCCTGATTTAGGTTTTGAAAAAACCTGTATTACCGGTCACCAGGACCCTCCCGCCATTATATCTACTAATTAAGAAACAAACCTTTCTATTCAACATATATACTAAAATTATATGAGACCAAAGCTTACATAACTTACTTATCGTATGGGCAATGGTTACCCTATAAAATGATACGACCTCTCGCATCTCCCCGCCAGTAACCGCCCAAAGTAAATATAAAAATAAATAAATAAAAAAGGTTCTTATTCACGTAGACTTTAAAAAAGCGCTTGTAAATAGTCAGAACATGTTTGTAGTAATATAGCTGTATACATTATTATTTCTAGTAACATAGATATTTAGGTATTTAGGTAAAAAGGGGGTGCCGACCGGCGCGGGTATTTAGTTTGTAGTTTTGTATTTGCTAGACGGTTCCCACGCTCACCTCTATAGTTCAGTGAAGCAGTGAAAGCCTCATAGGCTAACTGCATACGCTATGTTAAAAAAATGGTTACCCTAGTGTCAGAGTTGTTCAAGTTTCCCAGTAGGGCACTGACATGGCTTAACGGCTGTTGTCTAATGACTACAACCGGGACCGACAGCTTAACGTGCGTCCGAATCTCTCTCTAATATAGGTTTTATGAATTCTATGTCTGCCCTGTTCAAAAGAACAGGGCAGACATAGAACTGTCAAACAACTAAAACTGCGAACACGCGCACGCGCATTATTCGTCTACAGGTTTTAGCATGTAGCTTATTTTCCTTCACTAAATATCCCATGACCTTTTCATAAACCATATGAGAATACAATGATATTAAAATAATGTGTAGGTATTTGGTAAGTATTTCATTGTTTCCCAGCAATTATAAAATATTTGTAGCTGATATTTTGGCTTGACGGCGTCCAATACACCCACTCAATCTCATTCCGTTGAGAGGTAGAAGTTGTCCCGAGAGAAGAGGCCGTAATGAGGATGAGTCGTTGCTCATCATAGACACTAGTGTTGACCTGCTTGCAGCTACTGCACGCTTTAAAGGAAAGAGAGTTGTCTAAAAGCTATATATAAGATACTTCGAGCGGTATTAACTTTTTGTCTATAAATAGGTATGTAAATATTTTTGTTTCGGTCTGGATATTTTCAAGTATTTCCTTCCGTTGTCTAGTATCCGTAGTAAATACAAGTTATGCTTAATTTGTACTAGAGGGCGCTGTGTGATATGGCACGGATATTTATTTATGAATATTAATCCTAGATGAAGATAAGCGAAGCACATTATTTAAAATCATTACTATTATAATTCTATATGATCAAAATAAGTTACAATCTAATAATTCATTTGTACCTAAAATTAAATATTTATAGTTACGTTATAATACTCCAATATTATTCATATTCTATTTACAAGCGCTGTTTAAAGTGTAGATATGTGAATAAAACGGATTTTTAATTTAATTTTACTTTAACGTATAAACCATCGAAATGAATTAGCAAGAGAGCTGCGCGATTTATTCAGGATTTCAAGTGTTTTAATTTTTGATCACATCTGATTTACTGCCAATCGACATATTGTGCCGCCACCTTTAGAGCTGCAAGCATAATGCAGTTCCCTGCAATTCGGCAACACGTAGAACATAAATTGAACATGCTCGATAGCGTCGCGCCATTATCTATTCACGGTGTAGTCGGAAATAACGTGTTTGAGTGCTTTTGCTTAGCGTGGCCACCTATTGTTGCTTCTAAATTATGTATAACATACTTTGGTACTTTTGAAGAATATTCATTTATACACAAAAATAATGGTACATTTAATTTGAGTACTAATTTGATACAGTTATAAAGCATTAATGACATTGCTGGTTTTGATTCTCCCTTTTACATTACTTACTTATTGTATGGGCAATGGTTACCCTATAAAATGATACGACCTCTCGCATCTTACCTCTCGGTTACCGCCCAGGGTCGAGGTTCGAACCGCAAAGGGGGTGCCCTCCGGCGCGGGTACTTAGACTGTAGTTTTGTACTTGCTAGATGGTTCAACCCCACGCTCACCTCAACAGGCCAGTGAAGCATTGAAAGCCTCATAGGCTAACTGCAGACGTCATGTTAAAAAACCTGGTTACCCTAGAGTGTCAGAGTTGTTCAAGTTTCCCAGTATATATACATTTAAATTAAATTTTATCATATAGAATTATAATTTATAGTAATGGTTTAGTTATATAGCTAATTTCTTGAAGTTATTGTCAAAACGGTTAGAGTTAAATTATTTAGACATTATATCAACCGAATCACGTCATACTGGACTAAGGCCTCCCCTAAAGATATCCACAATGCAGTCGTGTCCATTATTTGGTAGGATATACCATAATCGCCATGCTTCAACAAACGGGTTGGCGATAGCAATATTTATTTATTTATTTGTAACCAACCTTACATCTACCATTACAGGATAAATCCCAATGCAGTAGCGAAGACCCCAACTTGTCTACTTCCTATAACATATTACTAAAATAATAAAAAAAATAAAAAATGTGAGCCGTCACGGGACGCCTGGCAGATGTGAAACATCGACATTATTTGGTAAAAGTAATATGCAGAAGTCGAAGTCTAATTCGAAGTTTCAGTCGCAGTCGAAGTCGAAGTCGAAGTATAAGTCGCAGTCGAAGTCAAAGTCGAAGTCCAAGTAGAAGTCGAAGTCGAAAAGAAACTAAAAAAAACTTGTGTGTACTTATGTACACGCGTTAGAAGTTATACTTCTTAATATACAACTTGAACATAGTTATCAATTTTTATACCACCTAGAACTAACTTCATGCTGTTATTTTTACGATGCCCGCGCAGATGCGCGCGCATCGTAAAAATTCACTGTCATACCACCTAGAACTAACTTCATGCTGTTAAATTTTTTGGTGTCGGTGTGCGCGCGCATCGTAAAAATTCACTGTCATCATTTTTCTCCATCGCGCCAAAAGAAGTATAACTTCAAAAAAAAAACTACGGCATGCGTCGCCACGCCAGAAATCTGTTTTACGTGCGGCTATAGATGTTTCACATCAAAATATAAATAATTTATAATATGATGTAAAAAGTACACAAACATACGCTGCTGCCAGTTCTCTGGGAGATATTCCTCTGGATCGACTTCTACGCCCCCACGGGATGAGATAATAGTGATATTCTCTGCCATCAGTCACACAATTTATTTAGTAGGTGAACATAATATCTGCTCGATCGATTGTTGGTGTTTTTTTTTTGCGATCTCATACTAAGGGTGTTGCTGGCACTCACCAGTCCGTAAGTGATCGGCGATGTTAAGCAACTAGCCTCGCGGTCAGTCCATATATGGGTGACCGCCAAAATGGTTTAATTTCTGAGCGTCTCAGTGCTTCGGAGGGCACGTTAAGCTATCGGTCCCGGTTGTAGTCATTCGACAACAGTCGTTAAGCCATGTCAGAGGCCTACTGAGAAGCTTGAGCAACTCTGACACTAGGGTAACCACTGCCCATACGATAAGTAAGTAAGTATTTAATAACTTCGGAGGGCCCTTTAAGCTGTCGGTCCCGGTTGTAACCATTAGGCAACAGTCGTTCAGCCATGTCAGAGGTCACTGTCCGTACGATAAGTAATTAAGTAAGTTTCCTTTCTGTATGAGTATAGTTGTTCTTTGGTTGTATGGACCATAAAGCTCCGATCTGTTTATTGCACGGCTACCGGTGCCAACTAACTGTCCCCGAGATCCGAATCAGTGGCACAGAACGTATTGCCCTGACCCTGCGGCGTGTCTCATGCTTTATCATTGTTGTCATACGACTGTTTGTTTTAATAATTTCATATTTATTGAAATTATCTATTAATAGCTGTGCCCCGCGCTTTTACCCTCGCTAATCTTTATTAATCATAGCCTATGTGTTATTCGGATATATAAGGTATATTACTACAAATTTTCATCGAAATTCGTTTGGTATTTTTTGCTTGAAAGAGTCACTAACATCCATCCATCCATCCATACTAACAAACTTTCGTATTTGTAATATTATTAGGATATAATCTGTTTGCCATAGTAAAAGCTCTGCCTATTTTGGGATCTGATTAAAAAAATATTGGTTACAACAAGATTTTTTTTTAAAGACAACGCCCTCTTTATGGAAATTAATCCCTGTGTTCGCGGGGTACTTTACAAACATATAATAGACGGACACAAATTGCAACCAGACTCAGAACAACTATTTATGGGTCACACAAATAGTTGTCTGGCGCGGGACTCGAACCCGCGACACGAAGCGGCGAAGCGACTGTCTTAGCCGCTGCGCCACACGTGCAGTCGTTGATTTATTATTAAAATGACATGGCAACTTTTAAGAAGAGAGCCAATTTCTATGCTGTAAATGCACTTTCCGCCTCCCTGTTATGAGTGTGACCTTACCTTACTTACCATCAAGTGGCCCCCTTGTAAGATTGCATTGCATCACTGTAATAAAAAAAAATTAAACATTATATAAATAAATATCGCGGGACAACTAACACGCTGTCATTTAATGCCAAACTAGGCAGAACGTATATTTATATATTTCTAAACACATACATGTTATAGTTAATTACACCCAGGCAGAGTAAATAATTGTGCTCTTCACACAAAGATTTGTCCTGAGTGGGGACCGAACCCACAAGCTCCAGCTTGGCAGTGTCACCAAGCACTAAGCCAACAGGCAAGTCAAATTATACAGTATGGCTAAAGATAACCGCTGCCGCAGCAGGAACTATTATGCTAGCATAGGCCAGGGTAACAAGCGTGTCGTCCGTCGCCCACTACACATCTGGACCCGAGGCGGCGGCGCGACGTGTTCCACGCGCGCCCCTCTTAGACGTTGCGGGGGGAGTTTAACACCTCACTCCCCCCGCTAATGCGAGGAGGCCCGCAGGTCCCATACCTGCGGGCCTCCTCGCATTAGCGGGGGGAGTGAGGTGCTAGTTGCTTAGCACCAGCTAGGGGTTGCGGAAGTATCGTTTGTTCCCGCGACCCCCGGCGCAGGTGTGAGATGGAACACCGGGGTGGTTTTTAGTCAGTAGGAGTCTGACAGACCCCTCCATCCATGCAGGATTTACCACCCCGCAAAATAAAAAAAAAAAAAAAAAAAAAAAAAAAAAAAGGGTAACACGCGTGTAAGTGATACCTAAGTGTCATAGTATAAAGTAGGTATTCCCTTACCAACTGGCGGGCTACCACTTTATGCCCTGGCCCAGGTTGTGATACCAGGACCTCATTACCTGTGGTTAATCACGCTGCCACTAGAACAACGAAGCAAGTATTAGGGTAAAACGGGACCCTATTACTAAAACTTTGCCATCTGTCTGTCCGTCTGTCACGAGGCTGTATCTCATGAACCGTGATAGTTAGATAGTTGAAATTTACACAGATGATGTATTTATGTTGCTGCTATAACAACAAATACTAAAAAACAAAATAAAATAATTATTTCCCATACAACAAACGTCAATTTTTTGCTCATTTTATATATAACTAGCTGTGCCCCGCGGTTATACCCGCGTTAACCTTTATACAGTATAGCCTATATGTTAATCCAGGTTGTCAGCTAACTCCATACCAAATTTTATTAAAATCACTCCAACCGTTTAGACGAGAAGAAGTAAGAAACATACACGCTCACACAATCACAAACTTTCGTCTTTATAATATTAGTAGGAAGTAGGATGGTACGCCTTCGTGCGCGAGTCCGACTCGCACTTGGCCGGTTTGATCATCTGCTTTAACATATTGTATCGTGCTGGCATCTATCGTACTGCAGTATACGAAGTTTTTTTCGATCTACAACGATGTCTGCAATAGAGTCGTAACACGGAGTGTAACGCTGTTGACAAATGACATTGTAGCGCTATACTTATAATACATAGGGACAATGTCACACAGATCATCCTAGCCCCAAACTAAGCAAAGCTTGTACTATGGGTACCAGGCGTCGATATACATACTTATATAGAAATACTTAAATACATAGAAAACATCCATGACTCAGAAACAAATATTCGTGCTCATCACACAAATATTTGCACTTACCGGGATTCGAACCCAGAACCACCAGCTTCGTAGGCAGGAGCACTACCAACTAGGCTACGGTGACCGTCTCATATAAATCATACCCAAAACAGACAAGCCCAAAAATTGTACATCATTTATTAATGATCCGTTTAACTAGCAAGTTCGAGAACCGCTGGACTGGTGTAGCCTGCATTGGCAGAGGGTGCTCCCTCTACCAATCCAGTGTAGGCGCTCTACGCTACGCTACGAACGATACACACTGGCAGATCAGGATGTAGGTGCTACCCATCGGCTTTGTTTTCTAGAAACTTGCCCGACTAATATGTTCGCAGGCGCATGTGAATGATGATTTCCCATTTTTGAGACTAGATTTAACTTAAGCTTAACATTGCAAGAGACTTTTAATTTTTTTGGTTATTTTTTAAAGACAACGCCCGTATGTAATATAATCCCTGTGTCTCGGGGTACTTAAAACATATATGTAATTGGCGAACACAAATTACATCCAGACTCAGAACAACTATTTACGGGTCACAAAAACAGTTTTCCTGCGTGGAAATCGAACCCGGGACACGAATTAGCGAGGCAACGGTCTTAACGATACGCCACACGTGAAGTTTTCTTGTTACCATAAACACTGCTGATTTAAAACTAGTCGGAGCAGGCTCCGACTAGTTTTTAATAGTTCCTAGATATTGATTTATTTATTTATTTTTATGTGTACCATACAAATTATAATGTCTATAGAGAAGCATAAATTGAAAATACTTTTACCCAACTGCGGCTTAAGGCTATAAAAGTATGTTTGACACAGCACAGGAGACACGAACGCATTGCATTAGTAATAAGAAGGTGTATTGAAGCAGGATGAACGTACTTGCGCAGTATAAAAATAGACAGTTCGGAATCTACCTAAAAACGGCCGAAACTGCACACTCACACAAACATAGGCATCGACAAGACCCCTAAGCGGTTATCTCGGTGCTGTCTGTACTGAGTGCCGCGTCGAAACGACTGGTCGCGTACAAGTTTACCTCCGCAATCTTTTTAGAAATCCACGTGCGTATTCCGTAGTAGACGGCTGTTTGAACTCGGCTTCATCAAAACGGGAGCTTTCGTATTGCTGATTTATAAAACAAATATGTTTTAATCCTGCTAATACTATTCACGCGAATGTTTGTAAGTATGGATGGATGGATGGATGTTTGTTACTCTTTCACGTAAAAACTACTGAATGGATTTTAATGAAACTTTACAATAAAATAGCTTATACATACATCAGAATAACACATAGGCTACAATTTAAAGATATTGTGTGAATTGTCTAAAATATGACGATAAGTGTCCAGTAAGTAGGAAAAAATCTATTTGCAAGCTATTCCGGCGTGCACTGCCAAAACCGCTAGAGGTGCACATCCTTCTAATATTATAAATACGTAACTTGTGAGTGTTGTGAGTATAGAAGTATGTTTGTTACTCTTTTACACTAAAACTACTTTAACGCGGGTGAAACCGCGAGGCATAGCTAGTAAATAATAATAATAGGTATCTAAAACATGAAAAGTTACAAACCTACAGCTTCAATAGAGCGTAGGTAATTATTTCATCAACTAGGCTTAATAACATTACTGTCCATATTTATACTGTGGTACTGAGTACGTGGCATTTTTTTTTTTTTTTTTTTTTTTTAACATGACGCTACAGTTAGCCTAGGAGTCTTTCACTGCTTCACCGGACTATAGAGGCGAGCAGAGGGCTCGAGCCGTCTAGAAATTAAGTAACCCGCGCCGGAGGGCACCCCCTGTGGGGTTCGAACCTCGACTCTGGGCGATTACTGGCGGGGAGAGGGCAGAGATCATCATTTTAGGGAGTTTTGTGCAACTTTCGCTCTACGTTAATGACATGACGCGGCCCCCCGTCCGCGTTGAGGGGGGCTTTTTATCGGTACGATATAGTACGTGGCACCGGGAATGCATTCCGAACGGCAATACGGTTAATGTTTGAATTCACGGCTTAATCTTACTGGTTTTATTCATGGGTTTACTTGAAAATATAGGTACCGGCTATATTCGGAGTATATAATAGTGCCTAGTTTAGTCTAGCGGTATTGAACACCTCAGTTATTAAGATCCTGGGTTCAAATCACGGGTCTAGCAAGGAACTGTTATTAAATACTTAGTAACTTATCGTATGGGCAGTGGTTATCCTAGTGTCAGAGTTGTTCAAGCGTCCCAGTAGGCCTCCGACATTGCTTAACGACTGTTGCTACAATATAATAATGGCTACAACCGGAACCGACAGCTTAACGTGCCCTCCGAAGCACGGAGACGCTTAGAAATTAAACCACTTTGGCGGTCACCCATCTATGGACTGACCGCGAGCCTCGTTGCTTAACCTCTCCGATCGCTTAGGGACTGGTGAGAGCATCTAGCTATATAAATATGATATAAATAATATCCTTGGACATTATTGTGCGATAGAAATCAGGTAACGGATATATATTTATCTATCTATATATCGTCGCCTGGTACCCATAGTACAAGCTTTGCTTAGTTTGGGGCTAGGTTGATCTGTGTGATATTGTCCCTATATATATTATATATGTATTATTATTATACTACTTTTCTTTTGTAAATACATACTTATATGAGTAATTAAACAAATACATGTTCTCTCTTTATCCAATTGGACGACAAGCGGCAATCCTTCACGGCTGAAAAGATCAGATATTCGGGATCAATGACATCCTCCTAAAAACGACCAACTTGCTGAAGCCAGAAGCTCAGAAACATTTTTTCCAACATAAAAACTTGAATAAATCTTTCTCCTTCGATCCAGTAATCGAACCTGATGAGTTGAATGCGTTACGACCAACAGCGCAGCTAAACCTATTAGTGAACACAAATAAAGTCATCAATGGATCCAATGATATCCGTCAGGCACGCATCCACACGCTCCGGGCCGCGATGAAAACCATAATAACTGATGGCCGTAAACTATTTACGATATGTCTAGCCAGATGGATTTATTGACGCATGGACAGGGCTGATGGAACTTATTGATTTGGGGCGTCATGTTACGATTGCAATTCCTGTAACCATCATTTAGGAATATTTTTGTAATGTTCCAAATTTCAAGAGGAATCAAGAATCTCATCGAACAGGTCTTCAGAACATACGTTATATCAGAGGGTGACAAATGAGCAAGTGGTAAGTGATCACCGCCTATGTAGCCCATCAGAGGTGTCGCGGGTGCAGTGCCGGCCATTAAGAGTCAGCAAACAAGTATTGCTGACCCTTCCCCCCACCCTGAAACACAACATTAAAATTATTAATGTTATTATTAAGGAATGTCATCTGTAAGGTCGGGCTGCTCTTTGAACGAATGAACGCTGTGCCCTACCTATCTTAAAACCAGTGTTGTTATGGATATCCATATCCGTAACCGTAACTATCGGATATCCGAAATAAAAAAATATCCGTAACCGTAACCGAATCCGAAATAAAAGTTTTGGATAGTTTCGGATAGGGCGGAGTCTAACTAAATAAATACTACACTCGTACGAATCAACTCTGCACTCTGCTGGAATGCGGCACCTCTCCCGCTACCTAATAACGTCACAGCGCGAGGTGCACTGCTAATTCGTACGGGTTATACTTTTAATAAAGATGTTAATTCATATAATATAACAAATTACGAACGTTATATTTGATTTTGCATTTAATTAGTTACATATATAGCACTTCAAAACGAGTAGCTGTAAGACAGAATTACTTGTATGACAGATTGCAAAACCTACAAGGTACAATTAAAGTCGAATATAATCTTATTTGTATTTCATTTTACAGTTCTTTAAACATTTAATATCCGTAACCGAAACTATCGGATAATCCGAAATAATTTAATAACCGTAACCGAAACCGAAACCGATATTATATTTTACCAATATCCATATCCGGATCCGAAATTATATATCCATAACATCCCTGCTTAAAACTGCCACGTTGGTTCACCCACAGAGAACATGGTCCTGGGTACAAATTTCGGGTCGGGTCAAAAGTGATTTTGAGACTTTTCTGTTAAAAGAAAAATACCTCAGTATCAGCCCGAAGTCTGGGAGTTTGCGATACTTCACCCCCCTGCCTCGGAAAGCACGTAAAGCCATCTGTCTGTACTTAGGCATCCCATCGGATCATGAGAGAGATGGAATAGAAAGTGCTCCTGTGTTTGCACATACACTTATGCAATATAATATGTCCCGCGCAGGTGGCTTATCTTCATTGAGACTGGCCACCGTGTCCTATATTCAGCTAGAAGGACATTATTCTTATTATTCATCTTAAGCTAATCTTTTGAACTATGGACCATTGTCCATAATTCAAAGTCAAAGTCATAAATTATTTATTCCGTAAAGATTTTACATTTATGTGGAATCGTCATTTTTTTACCCTATCGTGCAGTGCATGACGTGGCAGCTACTAAGAAACACTACCAGAAAACTCAGTAGGAATTCTTTTTTAAAATAAAATATACTTAAGATCAATTATGTGTGTTGACTCAGAACAACTCAATCCCAAGCACTTTTGTCACTTAAATAATCAGAAATTTTGTAATATGCCCTGCTACACAATGGCTTTAATAATTCTTTTAAACTTAAAAGGAATAAATAAACTCTCATAAGATCACTACTCTGTCCGCCTGCCTATCTTTCTGTCAAACAGCTCTTCAAAACACACTACTTAGTCCCTACAAACCCTACTTTGTGTTTTATAACTTATGAAGGTTCATAAATTACGAGTTGAAACGGAAAAAGGAAAAGGAGGCAGTGTTCGACAGCCCTAACTTATAGCCCTCGCTTCCGATATCTATTTCTATTGCAATTGCATTTATATCTAGAAATAGCACTAAAATATTGCTACACAATATTACAAGTTGCAATCCGTCTGTTAGTTTAACATCGATAACATTTCAAATTTTATTACCCCGATTTAAAGTGAGCAGCTCAGTGTGACTCATGTCTTATTTGATAGAACTTTTGACTATCTCAATGGCTCAGCGGTAGCATATTACATGTACCTACCGGGTCGTGGATTTATATCCCAAAACGTGCTTAAAGTGTTACCGGGGTTTTTTAACCGACTCCCAAACGACGGATATTTTAAACTCGATTGTATGTTATTACTAGCTGTGCCCCGCGGTATCGCCCGCTTTCAACTTCATAATTTTTACCGTATGTGTTATTCCGATATATAACCTATATTACTTATTATTTAGTGTCATCAAAATCAGTTCCGTAGTTTTTGCGTGGAACAAACATCCATACCTACGTACGTCCATTCTCACAAACTTTCGTTTTTATAATATTGGTATGATTTTGAAACTAATTTTGTAAAAAGAATATTTGTTTTATTGTATGTTTGCATATATTTATAATGGATGACCCCAAAAATAAAATGAGTCAAACAGACTTTTATATTCTTACATCTATAGAAAGCTACATTATCGACAGTAACATGGGTTGTTAAAAAAATAAAAATAACGTGTATCTAAAGCAGACTCGTTATTTTCTTAATATTATTTCAGACCATTTCAGTCCATAAGATGCTAGTTACAAAACATCTTAACCTAATGTTAGTATTTTACAATACGATACAGCAGCAAAAGTAACTGATCTAAATCGGACGAGAGAGATCGTAGTGACCAAATGAGGCACGCCGGTCATCAGATATGTCCCGCGGAAATGGCTAGTTTCCGCTCTGGTATGGTAACAACAGCCAAAATTCAACGATATTATTATTATATTATAATAGACAGAACCATTGACAATATGTAGTAAAAATATTAGACTTAAACTAGATAATTAAACATAATCTCTTGACAATAACTTGATACGAGCTAGCCAAATATCATTGATATAATAAAATACATTTTATAAATGTGTTCAAACAATGTGTACCTAAATATCTATGTTACTAGAAATAATAATGTATACAACTATATTACTACAAAAAACATGTTCTGACTATTTACAAGCGCTTTTTTAAAGTCTACGTGAAATAAAACCTTTTTTATTTTATTTATTTTAATGACCTGATAATAATAATTACCAAACTATGCAGAGCTTGTACTATGAAAGCCAGATAATAGAAATAGTACATAAACTACTTTTCTTTTGTAAATACATACTTATATAGATAATTACACCCAGACTCAGGACAAACAGACATGTTCATGCATACAAATATCTATCCTGGGTGAATCGAACCCACAACTTCAACGAAAGCAATTACCTACCTACAAAAAACAATCGTGTCCTACAACTTCCAAATGAAAGACAATTTTTTAGCTAGAACTAGTTAATCATAAAGAACTTTCACAAATACTAAGAAAGGTATATGACTTTTATAAATTAATGTTTCTTATCGGATTCGACAAAAAGATTTTAGTGGTCGTAAAAGTTTAAGATTTTTGTAACTAAATGTAATTTTCTAGATAGTTTGTACAAGAGATTAGGATTTATGGGTTCTCCAAGCATTTGCGAAAACAACTTGAGATATATTAAAAGTGACGAAGTGGTATGTAAAAATGTTAAAAACAATGTAAATTTTAACAATAGATGCAGATAAAAGACGTGCCAACTTAATGATAACAACAAATCATAACGGTATGCTGCGGACAAGAAGGCTTTAATTGCTTCACTAGACTTTAGCAAATTAAAACTACAAACTAAAGCCCGTTCGAAGGTTCTCAGTGCCTCTAGCACGAGTTCCTGCAGTTTACTTACTCGATCACACGTACAGTTTCTGCCATACATTGAGCACCAGCGCCTCTCGCGGAAACTATTAAGAACTAAAACTCTGGTACTCAATGTATGGGACGAAACTGTACGTGTGATCGAGTAAGTAAACTGCAGGAACTCGTGCTAGAGGCACAGACCTTGACTCAGGACAGTTCTTGACTAACGGATAGAATCGCGAGAGAGTCGTGAAAAACGTGTCACCGTCTAAGTTAGTAGTGCAGAATTGTTACTTTCCTACCATATTTCAATAAGTGTATAAATGTTCATCTCAAACCCCAAATGATACCTGCTTGCGTATGTCACTCATCAATCACTGAGATACATCAAAAGTCATTATAGAAGGGTTCGTGGGCGATATTGCATCAATTCAAGCACTTGATCCTTTTGACTAAACTATTCTAAAACTGTGTGGTGGTGGCATAGAATATCATCATCCCATCTCATCCCTTGGGGGGCGTAGATATCGTCCGAGGGAATACCTACCAGAGAACGGCAGGAGCGTTTCTCTGTGAACTATGACCATCAAACTGCGATCGCCAACCCGTCTGCAAAGCGTGGTGATTATGACTTGTCCCACCATTCTAAGGGGAGGCTTTCGTCCAGCAGTGAACGTACTTTGGCTGATATAATGATGATTCTAAAACTCAAATGTCGTTCCTTTGTTCCAGGCAATGCTGTTTTACGCCCCCCGCTGGCTATGGAAGTCATGGGAAGGTGGCAAAATCCGGGCTCTGATGATGGATCTGGATGTAGGGGTGTGCACCGAGATCGAAAAGAAAACGAAGAAGAAGCTCATCCTGGACTACCTCTGGGAGAACCTGAGGTACCACAACTGGTGGGCCTACCGGTACTACCTGTGCGAGGGGCTTGCTCTTGTGAATGTTATAGGTGAGTTGCTTAATGTGTCTTGTTATGGTGCCCCCCACCAAATTTCTTGCTTTATGACTTTTCAGTTTGTTCTCCTCGTGGGCTTCTTATTTCACATTTTGACTGCCCAGTTGCTCTACACGTATTCAAACGCTGACAATGAGTTTCTTGGTTCACATAGGACCATAAACTGTTTTTGCGATTTCCTGGCACGAAAACAGTCTGCGGGTTACTTCTGGGAGCCCAGAGGCTGTAAGTTGGTCGGTCCAACGCCTGATTTGTCCCGATTGCATCGTATAACCATTGTGATTCTGGGAGTCTCGAGGGGGAGGATATAGAGTGTGTTTGTTTAGTCTCTATTACAATTGACTGCCGTAGCCGAAACTCGCCCGGGGCTCTAGTAGATCTCAATTTCACGCCAGAAAGGATTAATAGATCTTAACAAGCCCAGGCAGTACAAGGATTATCATCGTCGTCATCATATCACCCGAAAGATATCCACTGCTGGACAAAGGCCTCCTCCAAAGACCACCACAATTACCGTTCTTGCTCTATCCACATCCAGCGGGTTTTTAACACAGTTTGAAAAGGTACTTCTGGCAAAAGGAGTTGTGCAAACTACGGCCTGTGATGGACAAAAGTATAATTCTATTTAAGAAATAATTTATAATATTTAAAATTTAGCCATGCCTTTTATCTCCTTGCATAGCATGGGAATTTTTTTTTTTTTAAAGTAATTAATTGTATTCAAGCATTCGTGTTTCTTTATTAAACTGTCTTTAAGGACCTGGCTGTTTCTACGCCGTTGGGGAAATATTTATTATACATTCGAGAATTAATTATCACATAGTCATTGAAGAGTATTTACGATTTCACTGTTTTAAAATCTGTCGTTTTTGCGTACATAGTATAATTCGCAATAGTCATAATATAAAAGAATAATATGCATAGATTTGATTTATAAATCAATAAAGGAATCAATTCTTCATAGTAATGGTAACACTTTTTTATCCGTCATATTGAACTGATTGACAAATTGTCTATTTACATTATGATTTACATTCGTGTTTGGCTTGCTTGACTCGTATCGTGAATGTTTTCTTGTGACTTTAGATAGGTATGAACTTACTGCGGTTGTCATAAGCATCTCTATTAAACTGTTTATTCATTTAAATCTAGAAAGTAGTTTAATTATCACAAAGTAATTCAAAATTTATTCAATTTCAATATACCTTCATTGTAAAAAGGAGAAGGAAACTTCTGGGCCCAGCAGTTAACTAGTTGAAATGTAGATTAAAAAAAACGTTATATTTTTCTAAAGGAAATCACAAAATTTCGTATCATGTTTATATCTAGGAAGCGAGAAAACTTAAATTAAGATATGAAACGAAATAATCGATTAAATAATGACGAATTGCTCGCAATCGATTAAGAATAAATCGGTAAAATCTCAGAATATGTTTGAAAATCAAGTGACAAGTGTTTTTTGTGGAATCGATTCATAGCGGATCGTATTCTATTAATTTTTCTTCGGGCAACACTTCTCTGTCTGACAGCCTTTATATGTTCTTTGACTGTCACTCGTTCGTTGTCTTTCGTTTTAAGTGCGCACGTATTTTCAATGTTTTATTTGTGGTGTTCTTCGACTGTAGTGACTGCCCGCGGCGCGGGGGATACAAAAGTGCCAGATCTTCGACATACTACACTCTCCATGCATAAAACGCATATGCATAACGCAACCGAAGCCATTCAACAATATTTTGTAAAAAACTACAATTTTATAATTTAACCTCACTTTTACTATACTTCATATAACTTGATTCCTGGATAGCCAAATTTCACCAAAATATCAGTGAGGTCTTGTTATTATATCCTCTCACAAATAAGGCTAGTTTGATTCAGTTAACACCTGGGCCCAGGAATGTATGGAGTCATTACCTTCTCCTTTGTTGGGTTATGAATAAATGATTATTATTATAGTATTATTATAAGGGAATTGTGTTCATCATGTCAGCGAAATTACGCCCACTGCTGGACAAAAGCCACCCCAAAGAAGGGAGGTATATTTTTTTTTATTTTTATTTTTATTTATTCTTGGAAGACCAACAGCTATACAATGGTAGATAACAATACAATAAGCGACAAGAAGCCAATAACAGGTCTTCGCTAATAGGCAATATTTTAAGTTAGTTATGAACTAGTGTGAACATGCTTGCAAGAAAAGAAAAAAAAACACAATAACAAAACAAATGAATACTTAATAACAACAAATATGGGCCCTAATTAATTCAAATATTTTGATAAAATAGCTTGACTAAGTAACCGTCGTACTGCCTCTGGTCTAGCATTAAATATGTCAAACTTATGCTCTTTGTAATACTTATTAAGGCTACTGCTCGCTCGCCACAAATATGCATTCTGTCTGTAATTTGTTGGTACTAAAGGAAGATGTATAGGATTTGTTTGTCTTGTTGCTGCTCTTGGTACATTTAATGGGATTTTCGAAAGAAGTTCAGGACAATCAATGGATCCTCTTAACAACGATTAGTGACCAACGGTAGAATTGGAAATTCAGCACAGAGCTTATGATATTCTTCATGCGTATACCTACGATTAAGTCGATAACACATATATTTGATGAACTTCCGTTGGACATTTTCAATTCGCGAAATATATGTGTCGTAGCGGGGGTTCCAAACTTGGCAAGAGTATATGCTATACTTGCCACGCTTGGTAGACGGATTCGAGATCACAGTTTGATGGTCATAGTTTGCAGAAAAACGCTGCTGCCCGTTCTCTGTTCATCTTATTATATTACATAACTGCCAACTTCGACATACAAAATAAATATACAGGGCGATAGAATAATAGTATCTCTCCGAAATATTTAACGTTTTATTTATGTCCATTCCAAGCCATGTAAGGACCGGTTGCACATCTCCTTTCAGCCAACGCAACCAATTTTAGCAAGAATGGGACATATCATATCCTCTCACTCTTAATGGCTGGTGGGTGGGGCAGGGCACCAACGATTTACCTGCTAGGCACATAGATAGAACACCACCATTATTACGCCCTGGGTTGCTGCTGTAATCTTTGTTATTTCATAATTCATATCATTTATTTGCAGTAAAGTTGGTACATTTAATTGGTCTTATAACTAATTACAGGTCCTTACAACTTCAGCCAATTTATTGACATGCAAATATTAACATTATTATAAATATATTGTTATTAAATTATCATTATTACATTGTTATTATTACATTATCATTATTATACCATTATTATTACAATTGCATTAATTAAATAAGTTATGCCATAAATTCACTTACGGAGTAATATGCTTTTTCTGTTAACCACGATTTTAAATTATTTTTAAAGGCATTTAATGGCATTTCTTTTATTACCTCTGGAATTTTATTATAGATCTTGCCACACATCGCGTAACTATTTTTGAGATACAGTGTGGTTCTGGGAATTTTTGGCAAAACTATTCTTTCTGGATTTCTTTTGTTCCTGGGGTATTTATCTTTAGCATTAACAAATAGAGTTTTATGCTCTTTTACAAATTTTGCAGCCTCGTATATGTACATGCACGGCAACGTCAATAACTTTAAATCATAAAAAACAGGCTTACATGATTCCCATGGAGGAATGCCTACTATAGCACGAACACATTTTTTTGTGCCACAAAATCTCTATTTACCTCGGTTGAGTTACCCCAAAGAACCAACCCATATCTTAGCACCGAGCCTACGTACCCATGATAAGCTGTCAAGACAGTGTCTATGTTTGCTGTTTTACGCAGTCTGTACAAAACAAATACAAATTTATTTATTTGACTGCACACTTTCTCAATATGAGCTTTCCAATTACAATATTGGTCTATTAACAAACCTAAAAATTTTGTTTCATTAATTTCTGAAATGTGATGTTCATTATGATTAATATTAATTGGGTTACACCTTTTTCCATATGTTTTAAATTGTATTAAATTAGTTTTAGTCAAATTAACATGCAGGTTATTGTCATTAAGCCATAAAATAATAGATTGAATTGTATTAGTGATGTCAAGAATATGATTATTAATGTCATAGTAGAAATTATTATCGATATGTCATCAGCATATAAAGTACATGGGTATTATGTAATTTCAGGGAGATCATTAATATAGAGCAGGAATAATAATGGCCCTAGGACACTTCCCTGTGGAACACCGCATGATACCTGTCTATAATTTGAAAGATATGTCTTTAGCTCTTTATTTTTACTTATATTTGTTATTTCAACTCTTGGAAGATATCACACAATTTCATACATAAGACCATTCTGAAGCTTATAAACAGAAGGATAAGATCATATAAAATTCACATTCAAGGGTATTGAAGCTCCATCATTGTCAGGCTCTTTCTATAGATAAAAAGGTAGATAAGTTCTTTATCCGTAGGACGAACCCTTTTATGCCATTGTTTATTATTAATGTATTAGCGGATAATGGGTCTGAGGAAACCGAACGAAACGTAAAGTAGTTATATTTATATTCAAACTA
Organism: Pseudoips prasinana; assembly: GCA_951640165.1. Taxonomy (NCBI): domain Eukaryota; kingdom Metazoa; phylum Arthropoda; class Insecta; order Lepidoptera; family Nolidae; genus Pseudoips; species Pseudoips prasinana. The sequence goes on along the minus strand of OX621236.1, from coordinate 39,164,414 downwards.
TGTAGGTACGAGCGTGGCTAAACAATTATTGTAGCATTTAAGTAAATTTAGAGTCAAAACTATAGCAAAAAAAAATGTTATCCCGTTAGCCGTTTATGTACGAAGGTGTAACAAATTATTTGCCGCATTCTCTTCATTCTGCATCGTACGAGCCGAGACTACGACAATGAATGTGCCCCCACTACCATCGCCTTCTCGGTCGGGTCCTCAATCAGACGAGCGACCTGCGTCTTCACGTATTTACATAAGACGACAATTCTGCCGTACAATCACTAGATTTCCGTAACAGAACAATGAGATGTCACTTTAATACGGTCTCATAGGGTAGCATTTACCATGACAAATTTTCTTTTATAACGGCTCTTTAGCGTCTAAAAATCGACTCTCTGAATCTTGATTCTGAGTCCTGAGCCCTCTGGTGTGCGATACTTACCTGATCTTATTTTAAAAAGGCTTAATCTCCCATTCATTTACATTAAAATAATATATGGTTACTCTAGAGTAATCATATATTCTTTTAGTGTTACTCTGACAGTGTCAGAGTGGTTCAGCGTTTTCTGGCAGTGTTTCTCAGTAGATGCCATGTCATGCACTGCATGGAGGGGTTAGAAGATTGACTATTCGACATAAATAATACTTTGATCTTATGTATGTTAACCTAAGTAATGAAACTATATGATAAAAATTATAAATTTTAATATAGGTACTACCAACCAACTTGGGTTGCTTTTGTTATTTTAGAATTGGTCTCCACGAGACAGGCTCGACCTAGTGTGGAGGTCATAAGTTAATGAAAGATATTTCCTTTTTGTTACAAAATTATAATTTCACTGATATATGTAAAATAGTTAAGGAATATGTAAATAATTTTGGTAAATAAATCTTTATCTTATCTTATCAAATATATTTATTTACGGAATAAAAAATTTTAAAAACTAATTTTATTTTACAACCGGTACACACAGCCTAACGTGCTCTCCGAAGCGTCACTAATCAACCCTCAGAAATGAAAACACTTTGATGGTCACCAGGATGGTAAGCTGGCCCGTGCCTAGGAGCCTTAACTCTTCGGTCACTTGCACCTATGAGCCTCAAGCCAGGAAATGATAATACTAAAAATGCCTGGAATGTACTCTCTAACATGCAGATCCTTCCCTCGGTTAGCGAAAAAGCTCTATGTTCTTACCTCACTTAAATATTAGCGCTCTCTTGGGTCACAATAACTGAATCCTACGGTAGCGAAATAACACTTTCTAAGTTGCATACAAAGTGTTCCCTGACGGCTGTTTCACATCAAAACATAAACACGTAACGATCAGTCAAAAACTATGCCATGATGCACGTGATGACAAATGAATGGTTTGAATGCTCCAACCGCATCCAACACTAATGCATAGGTTATTTTAGCCGTTTGATGTGCGTCCTATATATTACTTTCTATCAATATTCCAGCTGTTAGTTAGTTAGTTGGGTGATTGGTTTCCGCCTCCTGATTGGGCCCTTGTACGTGAACTTATTTGGCTACTCGCACCATTGCAGTTCCATCCAGAAGTCTAAGAGGCCTCGAAAGCTTGGCTTGAGTGCTTCCTGCAGTGTCTTCGGATCGTTTAGGAACTTTGCCCGTTGGCTGGCAACGCTATTGCAGTGTAGCAATACATGTGCCGGTGTTTCTTCAGATTCAATGCATCCTCTGCACCAGGGGCTGTCTATGACGCCATTCTTGAAGAGGTGTTTTTGAAAAGGAGGAGTAATTCCCGCTGTTTAAATAGTGAAAGTTTGGATTCAATTGTTGGCTGCGTATTTTAGTTGCAGGGTCTAGTTGGTTGAGGTACAATCTTTCATTTTTAGAGGGCTGAGTTAAATAAATGTATGGGTACGGGGGACCTTCATATTCAGACTCAGAAAACCACAAACTTGTCAGTTTTCTAATTCTTCTAGTCCTATTAAATGTTTAAATTTATTGGATGTAATATGCCCAAATCAAAGTCTGAACAATCATCATCGTTATATCAGCCGAATGATCTCCACATTTGCCGGTTTTGCGCTACGTAGCGGCTATCTAGCGGCTTCCTGCGACCCACACAAAATATCTCCACAATTGCCGGTTTTGCGCTACGTAGCGGCTATCTAGCGGCTTCCTGCGACCCACACAAAATATCTTTACAATTGCCGGTCTTGCGCTACGTAGCGGCTATCTAGCGGTTTCCTGCGACCCACACAAAATATCTCCACAATTGCCGGTCTTGCGCTACGTAGCGGCTATCTAGCGGCTTCCTGCGACCCACACAAAATCATCGGTCCATCTTATAAGGGGGCTTACTGTTTGTGGTCGCCACACGACAACCTTTCTGCCTAAGTCTGAACAATATTACTACCTAATCACAGACTTAGAACACAAAGTACTACTACTAGTTATAGTTATTTTATTGTAACACTTATCAGCGACTCAATTAGCACAGATAAGCTCTTGCAGTTTTCTTGCTTAGCATTATGAAAATAATGTAAAATACTTCAGTAAAAAGAAATATCTCTTCATCAAGAAAGTTGGTTTTCTTTCCTCTTTAAATGTATGTTACGTGATACCTCTGTTGTATGTGAAGCGATTATGATAATTATTAACTGTATCGATAGGGATTGATCTTATCGGCTGTAACAACAAGTTGTGATAAACATTAATTAATCGCTAGATAATTAGTCAAAAAAAACCAAAGAATAACTTTAGTGAGTAACTAAAAAAAAAAAAAAAAAAAAAAAAAAAAAACTATATACAACCACAAACAACAATATTGAGCACGCAATGGAAGCTCTTTCAGCTCAAAATGATGAGCTAAAGAAGAAGATTGAGTATCTAGAAACCCGAGCAAGGAGCGACAAAGATTATATCATAATCCTGGAGGACAAAATTGAGGACTTGCAACGAGGAACCCGAAAATCCAATTTCGAAATTAAGAACGTCCCTAAAGTCTCGCAAGAGTCTAAAGAAGACTTAGTAAAAATGGTTCTATCTTTATCCCAATCAGTAGAAAGTCCTATGGATAAAAAAGATATTACAGATATATACAGAGTGCAAAATAAGCGAAGTAATACCAAGAATAGCACAGTGGTAGTTGAACTGGGCTCAACATTACTTAAAACTGACTTTATCAAGAAGATCAAAGATTTTAAAAGAACAAACAAAGAAAAAATCTGTGCAAAACACCTTGGTTTCAAGACAGGTGAATATACTCCAATTTTTGTTTCGGAACAATTAACTTCAAAAGGAGCCCGGCTCTTTTTTCTGGCTCGCGATTTGGCGAAGTCACGTGATTACAAGTTCTGTTGGACCTCCTTCGGAAAGGTCCTTGTAAAGAAAGACGAAAATGCGTCTACAATAACCATAAACAATGAAGCGCAAGTAAATTTCCTAATGCAGCAAAAATGACTAGTCATTTTAAACTTTCCGATATGGTTATACATTATTGTTTTGATGTACTTTAACTTTACTTTAACTTTATCTAACCTTAAGTATTATTTTAATGTCAACACTTTAATTTCTAAGTCTAATTATGTATGCATCGCGCGCTTACTCACTAATGGGACACATACACATTCTATTACACTTTTATATAAATTCGTGATTACTCAAACAACATACTCCACCAAATACACATACACACTGTTCGTACACAATTATCTACCTACGTACACTAACAAAACCAATATTACCACCATCGCTAAGCACTATAGTCCATCCAAATCAACTAAAAATGTATAACACACTACAAACTTTAAACAATATCGACAATACAGAAACTGCAAAAACATTTAGTTGTTCTTCAGAAGAACTAAATAGCTTAATACAAGTGAGTACTATGGATATCACCGTCGTGTCACAAAACATACGTAGTATTTACTCCAACCATAATGACCTGCTACTAAATTTATTGAATTTAAAAACTGACATAGACCTAATATTACTAAGTGAATGCAGACTCGACCCCTCCAAACGCATACCCCAAATAAACAATTACCTGTCTTACCAAACCACTAACCATGTTAACAGGGCCGACGGAGTTGTGGCCTATATTAAAAGTACACACAAAACCAAAGTAAAAGAAGTAAACCTATCACATGCATCCTGCCTTCAAATTAATCTTGCTTCAGGATTAATCGTTTTGGCTATTTACCGGACCCCCTCAATCCCAAAGGCAGACGATTTTATAAACTCACTTAATGATCACCTTACAACTATTGCCTCGAGTAAAAACATAATAGTCACCGGTGACATAAACATTAATCTAATTTATAGTGAAACTGAACACTCTTACGATCGATCAAATAGGCTGAGCTACTTAAATATGTTGGTAATGCACGGGCTAGTCCCGGGGCATTCGCTACCTACTAGAGGCAAAAACTGCTTAGATCACTTCATCATAAAACTTGACCCGTTACATACTACAGCGACCATAGCTATAATAGACACTACCATAACAGATCACTTCATGATTTTCTTAAAAATATCGAATAAAAAATATAAACATAAACTCGCTAAAACAAAAATTACAACTGATTTTATAAAAGCACTAGAAAGCCTAAGTAATTCTGAATTATGTAACCTAATAAATGTAACTAATCCAAACATAGTTTGTGACGAACTAATACGTATAATACAAAACTGTCTCATAAATAATACCTTTATAAAAACAATCTCACATAAATATAGACTAATAAAACCTTGGATGACCATCGGATTACTTCGGTGTATCCAAAATCGAAATGATATGCAGCGTAGATTAAAGATGGAACCCTTTAACGAAATATTAACGATTACTTACAAAAGATACCGCAACTACTGCAACTGTATAATTAAAAAAGTAAAACGGAAATACGATCGTGATCAGCTAACTAAAGTTCGCAATAACCCAAAAAAACTATGGGAAACTATTAATACTATCACTCAAAGGAAACCTAAAAAAACCCCCACTACAGAACTACTAGAACTTAAGACTACCCCGCAGGAGTCCGCCTGTACAGTAAACAAATATTTCTCTAATATAGGTAATATTCTTGCAAATGAAATTATAGCTAACCCCACCAATTGGAGCAAAAATAGTCATGACACACTTAAAGATCCTCCTCTCTCGTCTTTTGTACTTTTAAATACTAACCATTGCGAGGTCCATCGCGCTTTAATGTCCCTGAAAACCGATAGTGCCCCGGGCTGGGATGGCATAACTGTCAGCTTTCTAAAGTCAGCTCAGGCTCTTGTTGTCCCTATTATAACCCACTTGACAAACCTATGCTTCGAGTCCGCTACCTACCCAAATGCCTTAAAACTATCCTTGATAACACCTGTTCACAAGAGTGGGGACAAAACTGATCCGTCGAATTACAGGCCTATTTCCGTGCTACCGTCAATATCTAAAATACTTGAAAGATTAATTAATTCACGTCTATTGTCTTATCTTAATAAAAACAACCTACTCTCGTCATCGCAGTTTGGTTTCAGACAAAACAAGTCTACAGAAGATGCAGTCCTGGCACTTGCCTCCACTGTTACCAGTCAAGTGGACAGTGGAGGCAAATGTCTGGCTGTCTTCTTAGACCTAAAAAAGGCCTTCGATACGGTATCTGTGCCCACTCTGCTTGACAAATTAGAATCAAATGGCATAAGAGGCATTCCACTTGCCCTGTTCAGAGACTATTTAAGTGAACGGAAACAGAAAACTAAGATCGGCAGTGTCGTTAGCTCTGAAGAGACCGTTAATTACGGAGTCGGTCAAGGCAGTGTCCTTGGACCGACACTTTTTCTTGTCTATATTAATAGTCTATGTAACATGCAGATAGAAGAAGGTAACGTTTTTTCCTACGCGGATGACACCGCTATAGTATTCAGTGGCAAAACCTGGAATGATGTCCAGGCAAGTGCCGAACGCGGTCTGATAAGAATAGCAGCGTGGCTGGAACATAACCTTCTAACCTTAAACACCTCCAAAACCAACTTTATCTGTTTCTCAAAATATAATATAACTCAACCCTCTTCCGATTTCAAAATTAAAATCCACAAATGCCAATACTCACCTAACCTAAATTGCTCTTGCACGGAAATAACCAGAATTGAATCAATCAAATATCTAGGCATTATGATTGATAAACGGCTGTCTTGGCACACGCACACAGAACTAATTATGAAACGAGTGCGTAAACTAATCTGGACTTTTAAAACACTTCGTCACGTGACCTCTAAAAACCTTTTGCTACAGTTATACATCTCACTAGCTCAATCAGTATTGGCATATTGCCTTCCAGTTTGGGGAGGCGCAACAAAATTAAAATTTCTAGACCTTGAAAGAGCACAGAGATCATTACTGAAAGTCATGCTTTTTAAACCCTTCCGATTCTCAACAGAGAGCCTATATCAGGAATCTGATCTCCTTACCGTTAGAAAGCTTTACGTTCTTAATATCGTCCTATCTAAACATAAATCCCTACCTTATAAGCCCCTACAGATACGAGGTAGACGAAAGAACGTGGTTGCTCCCACTGTCCCAACAAGGTCGGCATTTGCAAGAATACAATACTCTAGCCAATCATCTTATTTGTACAATACTATAAACAATGAACTGGACATCTATCCACTAACCTTCCGCGAATGTAAAAACACTTTGACTAAATGGCTTAAGTTAAAGACTTATGACGAAGTAGAAAATCTAATAAAATCGATGAGAAAGTAATTATAACTTAATATATGGGTAAGGGGTGTTACGCGGTAAATGGAAAATGATGTCCTACATCATTTTCCGATCCCAAGAGCAGTCGTAGGGTTAACTCGCAACACCGAACCACGAGACTTTTCCTCTTAATACCATAACACTTAATCCGTGTACTTCTCCAAAACATGCACTTTGTTTGACATATACGCACAGATTCATATATACATACACAAACCCATACACGCACTCACACACGCACACACACTCGCACACACACACTCACACATTTCAGGCCCGACTCATCCCCAAAAACTTGCGCGCTTAATATGTTAATCTTTTACATACTACATATTTTACTTTGTTACTAAGATCATTGTAAGAATACCCTACTTGTCAAATTTCTTAAAAACTAAACACCACAATTTAATGTAACTTGGGAAGAGCGGAGCATCCTGACACAAGCAAATTAATTGCTTAATTGGAGGCTCCTCATTGTAACTAGCATAAGGTATTTAAGCTGATAATAAACATTTTTGAATTTTGAATTTGAATTTTAGATATTAATAAATAAAAAAAAATAAATTAAAAATTAAAACTAAGTTGATTTTATTTATTCATGAACTATCTTTATCATAGAAACAAGCTCTTAATCTGACTTTAAAAACGAAGTTAGTCTTATTTGGTTTCATATTAATGATCCTTGCAAAGTTGTTTGACATTCAAACGGGCGCGCGGAAAGGTTGAAGTGGTTGGTTGATACTTGTCGTTCAGGCTGGAGGTTCGATTCCCACCCATGACAGATATTTGTGTGCATGAACATATCTTTTTGTCCTGAGTATGGGTGTAATTATCTATATAAGTATTGTAAAAAGGGATCCCCTGAGATGCATCAATGCTCACCTTCTCTGTCTCTCAGTGTTCATAATCATAATCATTTATTTTGGTAAAGTTATTTTACATGTCAAATATTAAATTTAAAAAAGATATTGGTAATACATTATAAAACAAAAAAATGATATGTCAACTTACAAATATTTTCTTTAACATGTCATTCGCAATCCTTTGTAGGAAGTCAGAAGTCATATTTGTAGACAGTCAGTAATTTTTATTTATTGGTCGTCAAAAATTCGTCATAGTCCCCTCTCTTCTTCGCCTTTGGTATAATATGATCATAATAATGCTGCTTTCTCTCCAATACTCTTCCCAATGGAGAACATACGGAAGTGTTTGATAATCCTAATATTTTAATAGATTGTAGATTAATCTTAATAACTAACTTTATACAACTTACAGTAAGTAGGTATTAATAAAGGAAAGTCTATCAGTTATCGGGTTTCCATAGTACAAGCTTAGCTTAGATTAGGATCTATTGGCCGTGTAATAAATAAAATAAAAAAGGTTTTAATTCACGTAGACTTTTAAAAAGCGCTTGTAAATAGTCAGAACATGTTTGTAGTAATATAGTTGTATAAATTATTAGCTGTGCCCGCGATTTTACCCGCGTAAAATTTTATAAATCAATTTTTTTTTATTTATTTATTTATGCAAAATTTGACGTAAATCCATGCAGTACTTTTTGAGTTTAGCCCGGACATACAGACAGACAAACAGACATACAGACAAAAATTCTAAAAACTATATTTTTGGCTTCGATATGGATTGTAGATAACGCCCCAAGTATCCTTTTAAAAAAATATTCAATGTACTATGTAATGTTTTGACTTTCCTACGATTTTATTATATGTATAGATTATTTCTAGTAACATAGATATTTAGGTACAGATACAAGATACAATTTCGTGTGTTAACAATGTCCCAAGATATTATTATCTTCTATTATTTAGAGGGATTACTCAGTTATTTATTATGGAATGAAATGTCCTAAAATTCGTGTCTCAGTTATCTCGCACAACAATGGGAAACTTTAACGCGTATTTATTTTCTACTCGCGTCGCGTTTTCAATAACAACAAAAAACTATGCGGACGCCAAAATTATGGGGCGTTCGCGGTCTTAGCTCTTGGAGCCATACGAACAGCGGAAAAGCTATTCTCAAGTAAACAATTTCAGGGTATTCATCGAATGAACTCAGTACGGCATTAGCTAAACAGTTTAAACGCCAAATTTAAAAATAATAGATTACTTTTAATTTGGCGTTTAAACCACAGATAACCACAGATAATTGCACAATTCCGAAAGCGTTCCTTATCGATTCGGGACCAAGAAAACGGAGAAATTGCGTAACACAATGCTGCATATACTATGTATATAATAATAATAAAAATAAGTTTCATCTTCTTCATTATACAGGCTTTTTGACAGTCCCAGTTTATCTCCCGGTAGTAGAGACACCCGCTGTATTTTTTTTTATGACAGAGGTCGACAAACGAGCAAGTGGGTCACCTGATGGTAAGTGATCACCGCCGCCCATGGACACTCGCAACACCAGAGGAGTCGCGGGTGCTTAGCCGGCCTTTAAGAGTCAGCAAACAAGTGTTGCTGACCCTTCCCCCCACCCCGGTGAGCTCTGGCGACCTTACTCACACTCAGAAACACAAAATTAAATTATTAATGTTATTATTAAGGAATGTCTTCTGTAAGGTGGAGGTACTTCCCCAGTCGGGCTGCTTTTCGATCGAATGAATGCTGTGCCCTACCTCTCTTCTGTTTCGCTAGGTCTTTTCAGTTGGGGCGTATTGGTTCCGGTGGTAGCATTAAAGCGTGCCATCGTTATAAACACAAGATCCGCCATAATAATAATATTGAATTCATACCTTTATATAGACAGAACCGTTCAGACAACATGTAGTAATATATAGCTAAAACTATAAAGTTCGATAATTATACCTATACATGATCTCTTTGAAAATAAATTTAATATAAGCTAGCTAAATATCGTAACTATTACAAAAATTGCCGTGTTCCTAACTATCTATGTGTACTTAGAAATAATTATATATTACTACAATGTTCAGACTATTTACAAGCGCTTTTTTAAGACTACGTGAAAAAGAAAATTTTTATTTTATGTATTTACTATTGTGCCCCGCGGTTTTACCCGCGTTAAACTTTATAAATTATCACAGCTCCTCCCCCATAGGTGACAGTGTGATAATGTGTACCCTATATGTTGACCCGACCTCTTTCTAATATTCATGCAAAATTTCAAGTAAATCCATGCAGTACTTTTTGAGTTTAGCCCGGACATACTTACAGACAAACAGACAAAAATTCTAAAAACGATATTTTAGGCTTCGATATCGACTGTAGATCACGTCCTTTTTAAAAAATATTCAATGTACAGTTTTGACTTTCCTACGATTTTATTATATGTAAAGATTTTATGTAGGTGATAGTTGGTGCCGTAGATATATGGGTCTTATAAATAATTGTCTTGTGCGGGGAACAAACTGTGGTGCTTACCTTATAATACCTACATACATTAATTTGTGTCACACGTGATATGTTACATCTTCCTGTATTATTGTCAACTATTGTATACCAAAATGTGACAACTAGAATTTCAATGATACATAATTGAAATGGAAATATGACATACAATCCGTAGTTTCAGATTACAGGACAGAACATTCGTTACTCAGGTTAGTCTAGCGGTAACGTGTTCGAGATACTGGGTCCTGGGTTCAAATCCTGGGTCTGACCAAAACGTGGTTATCAGATTTTTATGTTAAGAGATCTCTTATTACATCCCCCTGCCTTGCCCTCAAGCTCCCATTCATACACAATGTAAATAATGCGAGACATTTAACTTCATTAATTAAATTTTTGTGTATAATTATAATAAATTAAATAATTAAATTGGAAGGTGCTGGTGCTTATAGCTCAGGTTTTCCTTTTTAAGCATCAACCGCACTAATTATAGTAATTACCATACCAAATAATGTATAAATAAAATAAATAAAAATTGTAGATCACGTAAATCCGCTGGTACCGTATCTGACCTCTTTCCGGTCGTGTTGCTAAGCGTCCCATCGCATCATGAGAATGACGGAATAGAAATGCGTGTCACCCATTGGCTAGAATAATTAATATTTATAAATAATTTGGTTTGTACCAATGATGATTTAGTAGTGAGTTAAGTAGTAAAAGACACGGAAACTGTTGTTCAATATTATTTTTTTTTTTTATTCAGAGAACAATTTTACAATCGTATTTGAATATTAACGAAACTTACATATTAGACACAAAAAATAAAAAAAAGGAAATTATATAATACCAATAAAAAATACAATAATGAATAAAGTTACGACGAAACATAATTAATAAAGTCACCTTAAAATTTAAATTCGTCTACTGAGTAAAAGCACCCTTCATTGGTTCAAAACTTCTGCGTTTATTTAGCTAGGTATGCAGAATTTCCAGGAAAGTATGTAGTATGTATGTAGTAAGTGTTCTTTAACCTTACACGTATTTTTAAGTTAGTTTAAAATATCGAAATTCAATATTAATGAACTAATTGATACTAAAATAACAAACATGTTTTTAATAGAAGTTTTGCAGCATTTTCCGCAATGCAAATGGTTGGTAAATATTAAACTTATAACTAAAACAACGTATAACATATTAGAAGTAGCCAAATTTGTTAAAAGTAACATAATCCTATTTCCAGCGTTAAATGAAACGCGAAAACGAACCGTACCTCTAATATCTCAATATAAAAATATGTTAAGTATCGGAAACCATAGAACTGCCCTCTTAAAAAGAGTGCATTTGGTATTGCACCTTTAATTTACAACAAAATTCCTTCAATTATCAAAGAGCAACCATATAACACATTTAAGAATAGACTGATTACTCCATTATTAGAAAGGTACTACTATTCAGTTACGGATTATTTAAATGATTCATTCGAATTATAGTTTTGTAATTTAATTAAATAGAAATTTAATTTAGTAATTTATTTGATTCCCTATTTAGTTTTATTTAAGTTTTAAGTCATTGCAATTTCTAACATCACATATTGTAATCACCTAGATTCTATGCAAATAAAGAATTATTATTATTATAACGTAAGCCACCGGTTTAGCGGAAACTCCAGTGCAACATCCATACACGAGTATGTAGCACCCATCTTAGCGTGGTGAATGATCGTTGGTTGGCTCATTGCGTTTGGATTTGTTTATGTATAAATCCGAATTCTTTTCCTCAAATATTAGGTACAATATTTACCTTTAAAAAGTTACAAAAATGTATCAGGCTAACAAAAGGCATCTAATTTTATGGCCTCGGTAGCTGAAGTGAACATGTCGTAACTGATATATCAGATCACATCTGTCGCGGGCACGATCACAATCAGAACTAAGGCTCGTATTTATAAACGCGTCCCGCAATCGCAGTTTACTTCTTCAGTGTTCCTCCTCTCTCGGGTTCTGGTCCAATTTTTTCTGGACTTTCGAAAATGACGGTGTTACACCTTCTTTCCTTAGAGAGTGGCTCTTTATTGTTTAAAGAGTGTCAATCTCTTAATATTGTTGCAGGGTGTCACTTGATTTCATCATATCATTTGAATGTAATAAAATCTTTAGAGAACAGATAATTAAAGCAAAAGATTATGGGGTAAAGGTGTGTTAATATTACTAAGTCGACAAAATGTTTATGACGTCGGTCATAAACATGTTGTCGACTTAGTAGTATTTATTAACTATTATTTTTTTATGAGATTTTAAAGGTGTCATTTAATAAACTCAATGGGGATGTCCAATTGTTGATTGGAATATGCCACAGAAGTCAGCCGTCGCAATCAAAAAGTTATGTCTGAAAAATTTCCACGAAAATTCAAAATGTCACAACTTGATTTTGTACAATTTTTGGCGCTTTAATGACACTCTGGATGAAACGCGAGGAAGGAATTGTACCGAAAAACTAAGAGATAAACCATGTCTTGGAAACGACCACCCCATTGGTCCTTCAGTTTAGTTTTTTAAGCCAATACACGCAATATAAATTAATTAACAATATTAATCCCTGAAATGCGTAGGTTTTTACAAACATGAAATTCACGGATTTTCTACAATGGATCACACAAATACTAATGTGTCCTGTCCTCGTCCATCCATGGAATATCTATCATCGGCTAGTTGGCAAAAAAGACCGACCATTACTGGACTAAACGATTTAAATCTGTTAAAACCATATAATGTATTATCAGCTTAGATATAGTGCGTCGAATCTTACTTACCTAATAAAATAAATAAAAAAAAGGTTTTTATTTACGTAGACTTTAAAAAAACGCTTGTAAAGAGTCAGAACATGTTTGTAGTAATTGTACACATTATTATTTCTAGTAACATAGATATTAGGTCTTTACCTATGAAATTGCCGTTCTGCAGTACTGGCCATTTCAAATCAAAATAATTTTTGTTTGGCTAAGAATTCTAATTTCAAATTAATTTTATTTAAAAAACATGGATTCTTTTTTCCAAAAGTAGTCATTTCTTTATTGATTAGTGTTACATTTTCATCGCATTTCAATCTTTTTCGTCATCATGGATACGTTAAAAATTCGAGTAATTATGGAATATGAGTACCGTCGTGGCAGCAACGCGGCACAAGCGGCACGCAACATCAACGACGTTTACGGAGCTAACACTACAAACCAACGCACCACCTGTTATTGGTTTGCTCGCTTCCGTTCTGGAAATTTCGACCTGAAAAATGAACCTCGCGGTCGTCCGAAGACTTTGGTCGACAATGACGAATTAAAGGCGGTTGTGGAAGCTGATGATACACAATCTACGGCTGAATTAGCAGCAGCTTTCGACGTTAGCGTCAAAACAATATTGGTCCATTTGCGTCAAATTGGCAAGGTAAAAAAGCTTGACAAATGGGTGCCCCACGAACTCAATGATCGCCAGCGCGAAGTACGCGTCGAGACGTGCCTTGCACTGCTCAACAGACACACAAATGAAGGAATTTTGAACCGCATTGTTACCTGCGATGAAAAATGGATTCTGTTTGATAACCGCAAGCGCTCAGCAAGTTGGTTGGATCCTGGTTCAGCACCTAAACAATGCCCTAAACGAAAACTTACCCCTAGAAAAGTGATGGTCACTGTTTGGTGGTCTAGCGCCGGTGTGATTCATCACAGCTTCTTACCAAACGGGGTGAGCATTACTGCAGATGTGTACTGTGAAGAACTGAGCACAATGATGGAGAAGCTGGCGCATCTCCAACCAGCATTGGTCAATCGCTCGTCTCCGCTGCTCCTGCACGACAACGCGCGACCTCATACTGCACAGCAGACGGTCTCCAAGTTGCAAGAACTGGGGTTGGAAGCTCTCCGTCATCCGCCCTACTCACCAGACCTTGCGCCTACAGACTACTACTTTTTCCAGAATTTGGATAACTTCTTGGCGGGAAAAAAATTCAATACCCGAGAGGCAGTACAAAATGCCTTTGAAGAATTTGTTGCCTCCCGTCCAGCTGATTTCTTTAAGAAGGGCATCAATAAACTGCCACTGCGATGGCAAAGATGCATTGATTGCATGGGTGATTACTTCGATTAATACAAATAAAAAAATTCATGAAAAAAATTCGTTTAAATTTTTTCATACAAAACGGCAATTTCATAGGTAAAGACCTATTATTTAGGTACACATTGTATTGATTGTATGAAAACATTTATAAAATATATTTTATAATAGCAATGATATTTAGCTAATAAACCTACCCATTGCAATTTAATTTCAAACAACAATCAAAGTAATTACAATTTTAGTCACAAAGGTCTTGGAAGTCTAAGATGTTTGACTGCACCGATCACCATTATCGTGATTTTCTGCAAAATAGATTAGAATAATCAATCAAGCCACAGATTAACTTGAACCATTTAATGGCTAAGGTCTTATAAGTCTAGGAGGTTTGACTGCATCGATCACCATTATCATGATTTTATGCAAAATAGTTAAGAATTATTAATCAAGACACAGATTTACTTGAACCATGTTTTACTGATCTTATAACAGTAGACTGACATTATTTTTACTGTGAATGTAATCAGTGTCTCAAGATTCTTTATAAGTAAGAAGTATTTCCAGCAAACATACTTATTCAAAGCACATAACGAAAGTGAATTCAGAGTCTAACTTCGAAATGGCGGAGGGCCCCACCCGCGTCGATTGTAAATCATAACATATTGAATTAAAACGAACATAAACCAAGTTTTACAGCACGACTGTTTAGGTTTTATATCGGCTGATGGTAACTCGAGGAAAATCTCTTAAGTGACCGACAACCTATATTGATATATAGCTCAGATATTATGAACAGCATGGGGTCAGATATGACTGGTTAGTTCCCCCTTAAAAGTTATTCAAATAAGCAGATTACTAAGAGGTAGAGACCACATTCGCTCCGGGCCTCCAACGTAATACCGTGTAAAATTGATTTAACAGTAGTGTGGACAATAGCACCTTATTAGGTAATAGGTTCAAACCCCGGGTCTGCAAAATAAATGTACTTTATACCTAGTAGCAGCTTGGAGCGTGGAATTTGTCAGTGGTATAGCTTCGTGCCCCGGAAGACACATAAACATCGGCCCTGCCCTTGATCTCCCAAAGGCCGTGTCAGATAACTATCCCGTCCGATTATAAGAGGGAGGGAATACACAAACACGTTTATCTGCGCACATGCTTACAAAAAAACAATCAAGGTAACAATTATACATTTTGTCTTAAATCTAAATACAAGATGAACAATATATTGTGGATTGTACATCCACCATTTACAATCCACTACATTTCCACTGTTTACGTAGGTTATTCGTCATATCGATTGATATAATATATTTTTAATATATATGGACAATGTCACACAGATCATCCTGGCCCTAAACTAAGCAAAGCTTGTACTATGGGTACCAGGCGACGATATTCATACTTATATAGATAGATAAATACTTAAATACATAGAAAGAAATACTGTCGAATATAACACCTAACGGACAATTTTAACGTATGTGTGTGTGTTTGTTTGCAAATTTGGTACAGAACTGACAGCTGAGCGTATTTTCTGAGGCACGGATATTGCGTCATTCTCGAAGGAGTGACCGCACCAAGCAATCTCTCCAGTAAAACGCAAGCTACTAGAGATATTATTTTTTTATTTATTTTTCAATTAAGCGTTGAACAACGTATCTTGCTAGCCGGTTATTTTTTTTTTTAAATAGCGGGCCTAGTCCCTCCCTCTTACCCACCACTGCAACTCCTGTAAGCCAGGATCAACAGTGGCACACAATGAAATGACACTGAGCGGTGAAGCTCAGGCATGTCCCGGGGAATCGCTTTAACTGTCTTGGATCCCGCAACGAATTTAATCAGAAACAGAAAAAAGCTAGCCGGTTAAGAGATTTTCCTCCAGTTACCTAAACCTAATATATTTTATGTCCCTTGTTGACCTGCACGAACTACACGATAAAAAAATGCGGCACCCGCACTTTTTCGGCCGAGTTTAGAATATAGATGCTGCGTCAGCGGCATGGCGGCCAGGTTGCGAAACACCGATATTGTTTTTGTATTGGATATTTTTAATAATATTTTTAGATGATATTGATATGGCTACGAGTATTTATGAGAGCTGCAAGTGCAGTAACCCTGTATTGCTCTATATTTTAAATCGACTGCAGCTTGAATGATATAAGTAAAATGAAAAATGAAACACGTTCTAATAATTAACTAGCTGCGCCCCTCGGTTTTACCCGCGTTAAACTTTATAAGCCTTTGTGTTATTTGGATATAATATAAGCTATAAGTATAACGACACAATTTCATCCATTCGGTTGCTTTTGATTAAAAGAGTAACAAATATCCATACATCTATAGACAAACTTTCGCTTTTATAATTTTAGTTGGAAGTAGGATTATTTACCTAAGTACCTATGTATAATAATATCCTATATCACATCCCGGTACATTACTAAACACACGGCCATCTGATCTCAAACTAAACAGAGTTTGTATGGACAGACGCCAGCACATCCAGCTACCCCAATCTGTCAAATTTCTTTTATCGATTTTCAACTTTATCACATAAGCATCAGGTTCACTTTCAATTGGAGAAATTTGACAGATTGGGGTAGCTTGATGTGCTGGCATCTGTACTATGGAAACTAGATAACTGATAAAGGTACTACATATACCTTTGTTTAATGCAGTTAAACAATTTACTACAGCCTATTTAGTAATGCAGAGTGTAAGGTATATACAATTCAAAACTAGTCATTCCTAATATTCTAAATCCGTCTAGCCGTTTTACTCTGAAGGAAACATACATACAAACTCACACACAAACTTTCCCATTTATTATAGTGTGATTCTTACCTGATTATTTCCTTTTCTAGGGCAAATGTTCCTGATGAACCGCTTCTTCGACGGCGAGTTCATGACCTTTGGCCTCGATGTCATCGCCTACATGGAGTCCGACCAGGAGGATCGAGTGGACCCCATGATTTACATATTTCCAAGGTAACTTTAGAAAATATCCTTATTTATAAATTAAAATTGTCTTCTGAAGTCGATGTATCGGAACCTTACTGGGATATCCATTCATCAGGTTTCATAATTTTTAGATTATGAGTTTGGATAACTAACTAAATTAATAGAACACAATATTGTACAATAGCATATTTTTAATCGGAAGATATAATCTTGTTTTAAAATCTCTTATTTGATTTGTATTGTTTAGAGTTTCATTAGAGAAATAATTGGTTAAGGATAGTTAATGATCATATCGAAATTTACCAAAATTTTTATGCGATACTAATAATAATTATTTTATTTTATTTTTATTAAAGATAAACATCTTTTACAAGAATAATTTAAAGTTATGTTATAAATGCGCATGCACAGTTTCTCAGATATGACCATTAATTAGGTAGGCCCTTAAGCGCGCTTGGGGTAGGTCCATCCATTCGGGAGCTACCGAGCCACAAAAAGATACTTACATAGTTAGACGTTACCTTCATCTTACTTCCTCCTTTATAGTCGGGAGATGGAAATATTACAGAACAACATTTTTTTTAACATCCTATTTGTGTTTTATTAATTGGAATAAAAATATATATAATTATCCTGACTTCCCAGGTCATGAAACGTGTGTGATGTAAATCTGATCAGAATATTAATATTGAAGAAAATTCACAATATTTTATTTATTATGGGGAAGCCTGGAAACTGATGTTACTTTCTGTCTCATATTCTTTAACCTTGAAATAATTAATAAATAATACAATTATCGACGACCGAACATACATATAATTGTTACACGTCTGTTCATTGAATTATATTTAAGTATTAATACTAAGTAATAGTACTTTTTACATACATACATACATACATAGACTCACGCCTGTTTCCCAGAGGGGTAGGCAGAGACAACGGATTTCCATTTGTCACGATCTTTGCATACTTCTTTTGCCTCGATTACTGACATTATATTCTTCATACATGCTCGCCGGTTTAGGGTACTTCTGACCTGCCCTTTCTTGAGAACATCTCCAATTTGGTCAGAGAATGTTCGACGTGGTCTTCCCCTTCCGGTTGTCCCATTCACACAGGCCAGGTATACTTCTTTTGTCAATCTTCTTTCATTCATCCTTTCTAAATGGCCAAACCATCTCAGCATGCCTTTTTCAATCTTTGTGACTACATCCTCTTTCACACCACAACGCTCTCTTACATCAGTATTTCGAATTCTGTCTCTCAAAGTCACACCACACATATCTTTGTGACTACATCCTCTTTCACACCACAACGCTCTCTTACATCAGTATTTCGAATTCTGTCTCTCAAAGTCACACCACTAGTACTTTTTAATATTTAAATAAATCATTTCTAAACTGTTTTCGGGGTAGAGCCTTACATCTCTTATCGCAACGAATACGATTGTTGCTTGATTGTAAGAATTTGAGATGTAAACGTACAAGAAAATTACACACTTACATAATACTTCTTTCATAGGCAAACTCAAAACATTAAAGACGAAACAAAACACAGACTTAGTCTGCAATAAATGTTTGTTGTGCATAAAAGCGTAAACAGGGCATAGCAACACATTCAGTCTTCATCATTTTGGTAAATAAGCAGTATGAAATGGGAATTCAATAAAATCTGGTTTGACAGAAAATATAAAATTTTAAATTTATAAGTTACAACAAAATATAATTTCTTTCACGTAAATCACAATATGTTCTTCCATAAATAATATTAATTTAGTCCAAAACTTTCTTGATTCGTTTAATTAATAGCGATACGTCGCAAAAGTGGTGCGCTGACGGTTCCAGTTCAAACAGCGTCTCCAAGATGGCCGTCCCGCTACCATCGATACGACGCGACGCTCCGCTAGAGTAACCCGTCTATGTCACTCTTAATGAAAAAGTTTATACGATGCGCCGACATGCATATATGTAGGTGTTACAGTTAATAATAACACTTTTTTTTACTTAGATGCGTTTTACAGGCATTGCAAGCACATTTTATTTACACAAATTAACGTCATAATAGTTTATACTATAAATGTAAAAAAGTTAATCTAAACAATGATCCAGTTTGGCATTATATTTTTTAATAGATTATTTTTAATCTACTATTTACTCAATAAATTAATAATCCTCCGGGTCTAGTAGTCTTTCATTCATCTCATTATCCAATGGGATGACCTAACAAGCACCACCGAGGAGGGGTTAGGTGCAGGACCGACGGCTTAACGTGCTCTCCAAGGCACGGGTCTATAACCTGCTTACTTACTCAAGGTTTCAACTGGGAGAGTTCTTGACAGAAAATTTCCAATTACAGTTTTTGGCGTCCCGGCATTTTTATCACGACCTGGGTTGAACATGCGAATGCTAAACTGACGAGAAGTTTCATTTTGTTTCCGTTTTCGTCATTTAAGGTTTAATTATGATAGAAAACTTTTCTAATATATTTATGTCCTTAGCATATATTAATTATAAAACTAGTCGGTACCTCGAAGTAAATAATAATTATTATGATATAATAAACAAGAACAATTTTGCATATTCCAGGATGGTGAAGTGCACTTTGTTCAACAAGTTCGGCTCTTCAGGCGAGGTGGAGCGGCACGACGCGTTGTGCATCCTTCCGCTCAACGTTGTCAACGAGAAGATCTACGTGTTCCTCTGGTTCTGGTTCGTCATTCTCGGCGTCCTCACCTTGATTACACTCATCTACCGCGTCGTCATAATCTTCTCCCCGCGTATGCGCGTCTATATGATGCGCATGCGGTTCCGCCTCGTACGACGCGACAACGTCGACACCATCGTACGGCGCAGCAAGATGGGCGATTGGTATCTCCTGTACATCCTCGGAGAGAACCTGGATTCCGTCATATTCCGCGACATTATGCACGAGTTTGCAAACAAGCTGAATCACAACTACCAGCACCACATCCACGGTGTACCGGACGCGTGACCTCCGGTGCCCGGGTGGGTGTTCCACACGTGACTGACGTCTCTGCAGCGCAACATGGACCCACCCGCTTGAATGCCGCAGCGTTTTCATGCGTCCGCTGACCTCTAGGGTCGAAAGTGGACGCACGGGACTGGGACCTAGAATGTTGCCCTGCAGTACCCCTAGCATGTTATCGATACTGGACAATACTAACGAGTGTAAAGACTACTTTTATCGATACTTTTTAATCGAAATCGTAACAGTGCAATTCTAAACATGCAATAATAGTTTGTACTTAATCTTTAAGAACGTGATCTCAGGACGAATCCTATCGAAGGCCTTCTCGTAGTTAACATCGACGGCTACCCCGTTAGTACTAGTATACTTTTAGATCTATTTTTACTCATAGTTTCGGCACTCGTAGTAATCCGTTGATCGACGCTTTGTTTTTTTTATTTAGCTGTTGTAATATACTGATTGTAAGCACACGGTGAGCACACGATATACATAACATTTTATACACGTTTCACTCGCCAAGGATTTTACAGACCAAAAAAAAATAAAGCAATAATTAATAAAGCAATTTAAGTATTATAATAGAGTAGGTAGTTGTAATTGAGGATATTAACTAGTTGAACGAACAGTTCTTTAGATTTGAAGTTAATATTCAATACGAACTAGACAGTGACGTAGCTTTTGCGTGTCAAAAGACATATTATTGCAGACTAACAAACCAAATGTATACATAACTTATTAATAATTCCATAATATTTCCAGCATTAGATGCTGCTGGCGCCAAATTCGGTATGTGTAGTAAAAACTTTTCAACGTTGATTCCAAAGTGCATAAAGTCCTAATTTTTTCTACAAATTAATGTTAGCAAGTCAACCAGTTTATGTAAAATTGTTTGAGAATCAATTCACACTTAGTAATTAAAAGGCATCGATCGCTTTCGACGGAGAATCCACTAAATTTTACATCTGTCTGTAACGTGTAATGTTGTCAAGAAAAAGTTTCTATTACATACAGAAAAGAAAAATACTAATTATACCGCAAATTACCGTAATGCATGTCTATCTACGATCGAAGTAGCTTCGCCAATAATTCTCTCTTTCTCAAAGAGACAGATGATATAAATTAAAACTATGTGTTTTTCTTTGATTATAAAATCAAAATATATTCATTTTTCTAATAGAAGAGGTATTAAATAATTATGTATCGCTCAAACCAGTAAATGTTATGATAACGTACACTGCCAGAACCGACGGACAACATCCATCTAAACACACGTGAAATGTTTATTATAAAAATATTTGTTGTATTGATTCGAAATTGGAGCGACTGAATTTGTATAATTTTCTTTGAACATTACATTTGATTGATGAAACCTATTTATCTAAGAAAAAGCCGTTAGATTTCAAAATTATTTTTAATTTGATTAATGCTATGGCGGAGTTTTGTTAGATTTCTTCAAATAAAACGTTCACATACGTTTGCAGTAAGTTGAAGATGGTTTTATATTTCGGGATTATGATGATGACGATGTTTGATAACGAAATATTTAATCCATTGGTACGCGTAAGAGGAATGGGCTTGAAATCAAATTTTCTATTTAAGGTTGATAAATGTTATCAAAAATGCGATCTAAATTAAAAATCTGTTTGCCATAAGTTTACCTTACCGGAATCAGCAACAGATTAGTTAAATAGTCTTTCGGAGTTTAACTATATTCATAAGCTGGATTATGATGCAGCAACGCTGTAAACGTATGGAGCAATCTAGGAAATTGGCTAATCTTAGGCTAATAATATTATTGTTTCAAACAATAATCGTTGTGTTCGTAAGGATATTAGTAAATTATATCGGACGGTGATCTAACAAGTCTCTAAAAATGTACTTAGGTATGGCTTTTAACTTTTTAAGTAGACTATTTCTGTTTTTTAACCTTAATGATTATAGGATGAGTTTCATTTTACATTTTAGAATCCATTGAAAGATCGTTATACAGTTTGAGACAAATGCGTCAGATAGCAAAGTAAGGTTGCTGTTAAATCTACTATCATCTGGTAAAATTTCAAATGTTATTATAATGTCGTTTTTTAATAGTTTAATTTAATGGAGTTTAATGGTTCTAAAAGCTAAAGGTAATTACATATTTAATACATTTTTGGAGACAGCTTATTTAAGTTACGTAGACACCGTATTGTAATGTAAAGGTTGTCTGGTTGTAAAAATGTAAAGTGTAACTATTTATGTTTGCTGGTGCGTTTTTATAGAGCCCCCAGGGGCTGCATTTTCATCGTTATACGTTCCTAAGCCCGTGTTCGGTTAAATTTATAATAATAATTTTAGAACTAAATTTTAACTATAGTAAATTGATATTTCTCGTGGTTTTTCGTACACTTTAATTAAACTTG
Organism: Pseudoips prasinana; assembly: GCA_951640165.1. Classification (NCBI taxonomy): domain Eukaryota; kingdom Metazoa; phylum Arthropoda; class Insecta; order Lepidoptera; family Nolidae; genus Pseudoips; species Pseudoips prasinana. The sequence goes on along the minus strand of OX621236.1, from coordinate 39,141,882 downwards.
AATATAAACTAAGCTATTATGCAGCATGTTACGAAACGTTTACAGTTACATATTTTGACTTGATATTTTGTCTGCACGTGGGGCACAGCGGTTTAGACAGTCGCCTCGCCACTTCGAATCCCAGGTTCGAATCCCGCGCAGGACAGCTACTTGTAGCACCCATAAATAGTTGTTCTGAGTCTGGATGTACTTCATGTCCGTTTGTAAAGTACCGCGCGACACAGGGATTAATTTCTAAAGTGCGGGGGTTGTCTTAAAAAACAGTACAGATATATTGTAACATGCTGTAGCTTCCACCATCTTTACAAATGTTAACAATGTCAACGTAAAGCATGTTACTGGCACATATCCTGTAACACTTTGCTGTAACAATGTAACATGTTGCATAATGAAAACATAATCGTAATGTATATGTAATGGGCATTTTCCGAGCACGGGCATAATTAAAACGGGATTCTACAATACATAGCGAGTTATGCCAAATATTGTGCCAAAAATAATTATTTATAGCGAAGGTGTTACGACAGACGAAAGTTACCATGGGAGATATCGAATAAATAATTGAAAATCGATTTGTGGTATTTTTTTCTTTATTCCTATTAATGTAAGTAATCAATTTATCTTTTTTAATACAAATACCAGGCCTCCGTAACTTGGCACTTTTGGTCCAGCGCAGAATTCGAATAGGAGGACATTATTATTTATACGGTCACCGTAGCCTAGTTGGTAGTGCTCCTGCCTACGAAGCTGGTGGTCCTGGGTTCGAATCCCGGTAAGTGTAAATATTTGTGTGATGAGCACGACTATTTGTTTCTGAGTCATGGATGTTTCTATGTATATAAGTATGTATATCGTCGCCTAGTACCCATAGTACAAGCTTTGCTTAGTTTGGGGCTAGGATGATCTGTGTGACATTGTCCAAGGTATTATTATAAGAATATATACAGTTCTGTATAAAACAGTTCAGAAAAGTCTTGTAATTCCAAGCTTCTTATATAGGTACAGTCAACAGCAAAAGTAGATGATCAAAGTCGGATATTCAATACTAATTATCATAAATTGCGACAAAATAGTGTGGTGGTGAAGAGTATCTAGTTAAAGGTGTGCGTGAGTGTTAAGTGTAAAAAATATTAACTAGTGAAAACTGCCGCCCAATAGCATCATAAACTCAAAACTCAGGTCCGATTTTGATCATCTACTTATGCTGTTGACTGTACATAAGGATAGGAAGCTTGGAATTACAAGACTTTTCTGTACTGTTTTATACAGAACTGTTTATATTCTTATAATAAATAATGTCCTCCTAGCCGCATTCCGGCCACGGCGACCAGTCTTAATAGAGATTAGCCATCTGCGCGTGAAATATTATAGCGCACAAGTGTGTGCGTAAACAGGAGCACTAGCACTAGCCTAGCGACAAGACCAGAAAGAGGTCAGGTACAGGACCGACGGCTTTACTTGCTCTCCGAGGCACGGGGTATAATAACGCCAACTCCCAAACTTCGGGCTGACGCTGAGAAATATTTCTTTTTACAGAAAAGTTCCAAAATCACTTTTTGTACCGACCCGAGATTTGAACCCAGGATCTCGTTCTCTGCGGGTTAAATTGACGATGGGAAAGGTTTTGATTGTGATTGTGCCAATGTCTTGTGTTGTATATCTAACATATGCAACAAGTAATACTTCAAAAAACTAAATTAAAGAACGTAGAAATCAGCACACTGTCACATGTCCATAATGAAACCAAATATTTGTAGTAAGCTTAGATCATATCTATACATATAATAAAATCCTAGGAAAGTCAAAACTGTACATTGAATATTTTTTTAAAAGGATACTTGGGACGTGATCTACAATCGATATCGAAGCCAAAAATATAGTTTTTAGAATTTTTGTCTGTTTATCTGTTTGTCTGTATGTATGTCCGGGCTAAACTCAAAATTACTGCATGGAATTACTTCAAATTTTGCATGGATATTACTAAGAGGTCGGGTCAACATATAGGCTACATATTATCACGCTATCACCTACGTGGGAGGAGCTGTGATAATTTATAAAGTTTAACGCAGGTAAAACCGCGGGGCTCAGCTAGTCATACATAAAATTCAGTTTGGAAAGTGTGTTCAGCCTTCCAAACTATTAAATGTATATTTATAGCATTATACGCAATGCCAAGCGTAAATCTAATCACGAAAATGGATTATAAATTGAATAGTCTAGATCTTGAACCAGCATATCACACTAGGTACTTAATATTATAAAGTCGAGTTTTGCGAGTGTGTATGTTTGTTACTCTTTCACGCCAAAACTACCGGACGGATTTTGATGAAACTTTGCAGTAATATAGCTTATATATCCGAATAACACATAGGCTATAATTTATAAAGTTTAACGCCGGTAAATCCGGGGGGCACAGCTAGTAGCCCATAATTTTAGGGAGGTAGGATGGTTGTGCCACGAATAACAGGCGTTCTCATAGTAACCCAATAGGCGGGCCAAATACTCGATGTTGAGGGTATCAAATAATACAAGAAACGTAAAAGAATAATATTTGTATATTCATCTCAAATGAAACTGTAACTTACTTACAATTACTTTTCATTAGCTACACATTCACGGCAAGAAGCCCTCAAGGAAGCAAACATGATTGTGAATTTCCATTTTAATCTCTAAATCAACAAAAGTGAACAAAAATATAAGGCTAGGAACCCGATATATACCAAAAACGGTATACAATTACTAGATACTGAGGCGGTATTAACTGTAAAAGAAATAATATTAATAAATCTTTTGGTTTCCTGGGTGGGGGTCGAACCGACGACCTTTGGCTTAGCAGTCAGTGTCACTAACTATTAGACCTTCAGGCCAGTATCAGTATCTAATATAAAAGCATTAAATTACGTCGACACTATTTCAAAGTTTTTGCATTTTTTTGGGTAAACGAATTCTTACTAGATTTTAATATCATAGTGAAAACGAGCCCAATATTAATGCAAAATAAAACTTTTATTGGCCATGAATAACATCGGTCAAATAAAAATAAAATGTCATTATTATTGCACTGAAGAAAAATAATATGGGAACAAATTCATGCAGCCATATTTTAGTTTGCAACTCAGTATATACATATATTCTGTGATAAACGACATTATAACCTGAAGAATAAGACTTCTGACTTCTACTTCCGCGATTAATATTCTCAATATAATAAAAATATGCATTTTACATTAAAGATGGTAAGAGGTATCCCGAAGTCAATATGATTTTGATAGCCGCTTACTTATCCTCACTTTTGTTGATTTTACATATTGATACTTAAAACGAGGTCCAGCCATGATTTCTGCGAATGCAGATTGTATGTATATAAAAATAGCTGCGACATGCGACAACGTTCTAATCACGATTGTAAACGAAATGAGCATTTAGAGTAAGGGTATTCATGTTTCATAATTAGACTCTGATTTATCAAAAGTCAGATTTGACCCATCAAGAGATGATAGAAACCAAATCTAACTGTACAAAGAACAAGAGCCGAAAAAAGTTTACATAATAGTTACATAGCCTACTCAATCAATCAAATATAAAACAAAATAATATATACATATACCAGAACTAGCATTTATTTAAAAAAAATTAAATAACTGCTTCACTCAGTGAATGTCAACTTATATTTGTGAATTAGAATCCCTCACTACGCCAAGGATTCTAACTTGGAATCACTCGCGGCAGTTATCGTTTAATTATAGAATCCTTGGCTTGTTCAGGATTCATACACGGCATTTAATACCAAAAAGATTTGATGGTCATGTTTATATATTTTTAATGACTTTGTTCAGTGAATAGAGTTTTAAAAAGACCAATAGCAAAAAAGAGCATACAGATTAATGTCATGAACACGCTGACTTTGCAGATGGCACTATATATTTTTAATATTTAGTTATTTATGACACTTATACCATGAATAACCTTACTTTTACTATTTTTACTGGTATGAATATCATAACTCTCTCATAATTCATTTTATATTTCATAAATTCTTTCAATACATTACAAATAAAAAATAACCTGTCTAAAAAATACTTAAAAGTAAATTAAAAATACCGATATGATCATATGATACAGAGTATATAAATATTTAAACAAATTAAACTAAAGTAAATGCTTGATCACTATAATTAAAATATAACTAATATTCGACCAAATAATATTGTTTTATATATTAATTAATTTGTTGAATCTATTTAGTAAAATAAGTAGAATAAAGTTCTTGCGACACATAATAAATGTTGCCAATTTATATTGAAAATACCCAAGGTCTCTTAATAAGAGAACAACAAAAATATTGCCTTATTTTATGGCTAATTACTGCTCTCCATAGGTGATAACAGCGGTGGTACCCCAATACATAACGTACCCAACTGGTTAATATTATAATATTCAGCTGAATTGGGTAAAAGGTCGTTAAATTTCAAACTATTACCCAAGTAGCTCATACTTGGGTAAAAATTCGTCAAAAAATGGCGTGTCTTCTTGCGTAAACAATAACATTGGCAATGTAATTCCCGCGAGAACTATATATATCTGTAATTTAATTTAATAAGATTTAATATTGAACTAAAATTAGCGTCTGTTAGGAACATACGTATAATTATAAAATTCACTATTTACACTGTCTTTATTGCGTAGATATAATAATATATCGAGTTGAGCGACTTTTTATAACTGTCTAATTCATTTAATGGAAAGCTTAAACGCCAAACGGGTAAAATCTATACAGGGGTGATAGGGAACTCGTAAATTGATCTGCCAATGAGTCCGCAGATTTAAAGATAGCTAATCTACCTTGGATTGGCAGAAGCTGCGAGTTCTATTCCCACCGCATGATATAAATTACGTTTTCCCTGTTGGGGATTTAAATAAAATTGCTATAAATTTTAATTAGCTGAAGATTCTGAAGACATTGCATTGAGTTTTAAGTTATCTATTTGAAATAAACGCAACGTATAAAAAAAATAGTTCGTGTATATTTGTACGCTTAAACGCATAACTTCGACACATTATTACATAGCTTAATATAAAAAACATTAACTTAAAACTATAATAAAATCACTTAATGAATTCGAGAAATGCACGAACGCAAGAAAATATATTCTTGCGTAATCATTTTAAAATTATGTTTTTACAATATACTAAATATACAAATATTGACCGCAATTCTGCCTTTAACAGTACTCAAATAAATTTAAATGTCATTAAACCTTTCTTTCAATTAAAGTTTGTATGAAAAGGCCAAGGCATACCATAGTTCGGTATACTGGTTGCAGCCATCTCACTAGTACACTTAATGTTGTACATGGTGGTCTTTTTAAAAACGTACTTCTGTCGTTTTATATATGTCTAGTTAGTGTTATGTATGTGTAGCTTTTTATAAAATACATATATAAGAATTTAGTACATGTTATACATTTATTTATACTGTCTAAACAACAGCAACAAATCGGTTATCCCAATTTATGAGCTCAATAATAATATATAAAAAAAATAGAAAGTTCTTCGGACACATTGTCTGTCGGTCTCTTGTTATAAAATGCATACAACTATCATTCCTTGTGCGGGGTTCATGCCAAATTATGGGTGAAGCCATTGTTTTGCTATGTGTCTGGAATGTGTGCCGCTTGGCGTATTACATCTCATAAAACACGTTATGCAGGAGTGAGATAGTAGGACCCCGTATTAGGCCTACAAAAAGCATTGTCTTTTTCCATAAAGCTTTATCAGAACGAAATGTAATGACATTAAATTATTAGTTGATTTGAGTTGGTATAGGTCAGAATTGGAGCCATTACATAACATGTAAACACGTTTTGAGAGTTTATTTTATGGCAATTAGTTTTGAGCGCTATATTTTGATTTATACATATAGCTATGTTATTATATTGTTTGTCTCACCTATTGTGTCACAAATGCATATTCATAACCACTCTATTGGCCTCTGAAATGGCCTAACCCATTTACTGGTAGTAGCAATATAGTTGCCACTATATGTTGAACTCTAGTTTGTAATAAGAATCAAATATAAATACTAGCAGATAAAGGGTTAACTTCTGTCCTCTAATTGCTACAACCGGGAAAGATGGCATTTTCTGGCCTCCCAAACACAAAGATACTCAGAATTGAACTACTATTACGGTAAGCCATCTACAGACTTACTTCACGACTAGATAGTTGTGAACTTCGCTAATAATTTTCGGTACGATGAGGGAAAATGGGTGACGTTCTGTGGCACAATATGTGAGACAAACTGGAAAATTCGAATTTTATCGGAGATCTGTGAAGGATTTATAAAATACTTATACTTTAAGGAGTCAAAATATTTTAAAAGAAATTGTTTGCCTACACTCACTACACCTACATATCGTCTGACTGCAAAATGTTTGCTACGGAATTATAGTTCTAATGCAGATAATGGAGTAGAAAACGTTTTTAGTTACGCTTTATTGCAGTCTCACCGACGATACCTGTTTATTGCAAAATGTATATAATTGAAATACTTGTATATTTGAGACGAGTTCACATAATTCTTATATTTTATCATTTTATTTAAAGAAGAGGTTTTTATAATGAGAAACATGTTGTGGCGAAAAAATGCCGTCCAAGTGATATGGATAAAATTTCCACTTCTGACGAGAGGATTTCTAGCCGAAATTGGCGGTAGGTATAATTTCAATCAATTCCTTCGAACACTCCGTGATAAATTCGGAAAGGGACTCTTGCAGGGCAAGATAATCAAGCTAGGCAGTGGAACCCCTATCGCCAATGTCAATTCAAGCTACACGACGTTGAAGTCAAAAGGAAGAAGTTGAAGAACTTGTAACGCAAACGACATATTCTACAGTAATCGCTTACCATCAGGTGGGCTGTTCGCTTGTTTGCTGACGGTAGCGTTCAGTAAATCTCCCACACCATATACATTTCGCAATATTTTAGTATGCGTCTTATACCTACATATCAAAAAAATGCTACACACAACCTGTATAATAAAATAAATCTATTAAATCTTATACATAAAATCTCTGCTTTTTGATGACTGCGAAGAATATAATTAACACCGCTTGATAAGAAGGGGTAACAATATCTACCAGAGAATGGACAGCATACTGGGTTCTGGGATCAGCAGCGTGTCTGCCAAACTGATATTTTGGGAAGGCCAAGTCCAGCAATGGACATCATTCTACTGACAAGGGGAATCAATTTCGCCACAACATGTAGAGGAATGATACCACATCAAAACTTAACAAATCTACATACAACCGCGCAAAGAGCGAAATAACATACTCCAATATACGGAGTAATAATTTTATAGAAAAATGAACACCGAAAAGTTGGACGACTCGCTAAGTCACAACGCTAGTTGCAAGTTGACCGCCACCAGAGGGCGCAACCTTCGTTACAGTATTTAAGCTCACAATTCCCAAGGTCCGCAATTAAGCTAGAGACCATATATTATATACTATCATCAGTACTATCATAGACATATTAAATACCAAATTTTAAAGATATAATCTCACCTTGTTTAAGTAAAAAGCTGCTCAGTTTTAGTTTTAATTAAGAGTAATCCTAGTACTGAAAAGACGAATTAAGGTTTATACACTTGATATTCGAAAACCGTCCTTATTGCCTATGTGATAAAATCGTTACATTTCACTAGTGCGGACGTTGTTTTTTTTTTAAATATAGTTACAAACTAAGTTCGAACCTTCGGCTTAGAAAAGCATGATAGGGTCTGTTTTTAGTGACGTTTTGTGAAACTGTCACTTTACGTTAATTAATGAAGGCATTTGAGAGAGCATTTATCGAAACTAATGCAAACAAAGGGTCACGTCTCCTTGCGGACCATGGGAAGTCAGCTTAAAACTTAAAGGCAAAAATTACGAACCTTAATACTTACACAAACATCTAGACAAATCAATTATCACTGACTACCGTCAAATATACTGGAAATATCCATAAAAAGTCAGAAACCTACTATGTCTGCCAATATGTCAAAAAAATTACAATAATAATGTATAATTTAGCACATAATTACTACACCAAATACAACTACAAGATTGCTTATACACCGATCATACAACGTGTAACACGAATAGTATAAATAGTGGACATAACTTAAAGAGCGCTATCTACCCACGAAACTAAAACAAATTAAAAAAAACGTAACACGTTTTTTTTCATTCAAAATGGTCGTTCATACATCTGACGTTATTCGTAAAGAGAACTATTGTAATAGTAATATCCCGGGACATTATTCACACATAGCCCTCTGAGCCAAGCTAAGCAGAGCTTGTACTATGGAAACCAGATAACTGATATATTACATATACTACTTTTCTTTTGTAAATACATGCTTATATAGATAATGACGGGAATCGAACCCACGACTTGCGGCGTGAAAGGCAAGCATTGAACTGAAGATTTGTTTCGTGTATTTTATATATTAATGAGCTACACTTCGTTCAGTTTCTTAGGAAAATTAGGTTTCTTAAGTAATGTCTACTATTTATTGTACACGTTGTATATTCATATAACTAACACTATTTCCACATAACACTCTTTACAAACACGATTTAATGTCCAAATACATCATACAACTTCATTTATTCCCATACAACGATAAGGCCATACATTTCCAGTCCTTCTGTTCATTTCAGTGCTTGTCATTTAAATGTCAAAATAATAAACTGTCATATTCAAATAAGTTTGTGCTACAAAATCAAAATATAAAATAAGACAATTCATATTCGCCTATCTAATTTCAAAAATTGATATTGATAAGACTTAAATATACAAATCAGAGTATACAAGAACTTAGTTAAAATAACTAACTATTAGTAGATGATATGCATTAAAACTGTTTAATACAACATGTCTTTTTGCGCAGATTTTGACTTAAATAAAACTTTTGTGGGAACATACTTTCACAAGAAAAATTATCAGAGAATCTATATCAATACATTTCATCGAATAAGTCAGATCTCAAAGGAACACATAATAATAAATTTCACTAGCAATCCAAATATTGCTAGTACAATTAACTAATACTTTTAGATCTTCGAATGAAAAATATATATAACAAAAATCTCTATTAAATCAATTATCAGATCGTTAAATGTTATAGGTAATGTACGATCGTAAATAAAACAGGTATTTTCTTACAAAATACAATAGTTATAGACTAATATAGATTACCTAAAGTAAAGAAAAGTTTTTTTTTTATATAATTTTCTGCATTTGTTGATTTAAAATACTTTGGGATTAAATAAAACTATGGTGAAAACATATTTTTCCAAAAATATATCAGAATATCTTTATCAATACATTTCAACAAATACATCAGATCTCATGGTTATATTATAAACATTAATTAATAACACTAGCAACCCTAACAAACTTGTATGTTAGGGTTGCTAGTGTAATTAATTAATGTAATTCTAGTAAAATTAACAAATACTTTTAGACCTTCTAATGCAGAAAATATATATAAAAAAAATCTGTTAAATCATATATCAGATCGTAAAATGTTATTAGGTAATGTACAGACGCCAGCACATCCAGCTACCCCAATCTGTCAAATTTTCCTTTATATATTTTCAACTTCATCACAAAAGCATAAGGTTCACTTTCAATTAGGGAAATTTGACAGATTGGGGTAGCATGATGTGCTGGCGTCTGTACCTTCGTCTATTAAACAGGTATTTTCTACAAAATACAATAATTATTAAATTCATAAATGGCAGTGAATACTTGTGACTCATAAAAACAACTGTTTTATATTAATGAATAACGGAATTAGTACTGTGCATTCGTTGTTCGATAAAAAATATTCGTGTAAAAGAAGAAAAATAAATAAATATAATAATTCTAGATTTAAATATACAAGGTGTAACACAAGGCGCTATTTACTTATGAAACCGAACTACATATCATCATCATGATGTGAGCTGAATGATGTCCACTGATGGACAATAGCCTCCTCCAAGAATGGGGGGATACAAAACAAAATACATAACTTAATATTTTTTTACTCCTTATACAAAATGCATCAGCTGCTCGGTATTATTATATTAATTATAGAAATTAATTGTAGTTGAGTAATTTGATATTCTACAGGTTGTTCTATTTCACAAGCAAATTAAGTTCTTTACTTATGTTACATCCACAATTTAAGTTACACCTTGTATACAAATTCTTTAGATTTTCGAAATTAAAATACTGGAATCAATCAATTATCAATCAATCAATCAATCGATTGATTGATTGCTTTCATGATTGATTGATTGATACGAGTTAAAATCCTTCACTATAAAATAATAACTGCCAGCAGAAAATCTATAAAATATTAATTAATTATTATTATAAATGTATATGTTGTAAATTCATGTAATGGCAGATTATACAGCCTGTTTTTTTCATCAGGCTTTTTTTCATTACTTATAAATTAATTTGGAATCTCTATTTCGAGCTTTGAGAAGTGTATGCGATATTTTAACCTATAGCTGCTAAAACTGCTAAAGCTACCAAGACAGTTAAGAAATCTGTATAATTGCCTTTTATATAAAATTTCAGGCTAATGAGACGAATCACAATATATAAAACACATCAAATTTACAAGAAGCTTTAATTGTTTTTATAGGTGTTTTGCCTTTTCTTTGCAACGCTGTGTTACCCAATCATTATACTTATGCCAATAAAAAACTTGCCAGTAAAAAGACAATAGTTAAGAAAGGAGTAGGCTTGCTTCTGGTACACACGGTTACATATCAAGCTATACATTTCCAGTATAAGCTGATCCCGCGTTGTATAGCATTTCCATACAATGAGAGGTCAGCTTATATTGGAAATAGTTGGGCCCCGCCGTTTTACCCGTGTTATATTTTATAAATTATCACAGCTCCTCCTCCGTAGGTGATAGCGTGATAATATGTAGCCTATATTTTGACCCGACTTCTTAGCAATATTCATTTAAAATTTGAGGTAAATCCTATGCAGTACTTTTTGAGTTTAGCCCGGACATACATACAGACAAACGGACAAACAGACAAATTCTAAAACAATATTTTTGGCTTTGATATCGACAGCAGATCACGCCCTAAGTATCCTTTAAAAAAAATATTCAATGTACAGTTTTGACTTTCTTACGATTTTATTATATGTAGCCGTGTGTACTCATACCACGCCGTCCATATGCACAACGGCCGCAATAAAATATAATATGTGATGGGAAATGCTACTTTATATAATCGCAATAAAGATACATTTACCTTGATATTTATTTTTATGCTACGGCATTTTAGTAATTTTTTTGGTAATTTTTGCCACACTCTTAATTTTTGCAATCACACTAATATTATTCAATAGAGTATAGTTTACCTTGATATTTACTTTTCTGTTACGGCATTTTAGTAATTCTCTTTGTGATCTTTGCCACACTCTGTATTTTTTTAATCACATTAATATTAGAAAGGCAAAAGTTGTGAGTGTATGAGTGTGTGCGTTTGTTACTTCTTTACGTCTAAACGCCTAGAGCGATTTTAATAAAATTTGGTATGGAGTTAGCTGACATCCTGGATTAACATATAAGCTATAATTTATAAAGTTTAACGCGGATAAAACCGCGGGGCACAGCTAGTTAACAATAAATACTTCTTCTGCTTATCGTGTCGATGCTATTAGATTCCAAATTCCAAAAAATCTTCCCAAAATTGGGCAACGCTGACCCCTTTGGCTGAAGCGTCATACAAGTCCTGAAGGGAACAAGAGACTGGACAAGAGGGACAATCGGATAAATGTGCCATACTTTAGGGTGACACGCCGCACTGAAAAGTGTGTTTTTTAAATGTATCTTCGTCTCATTGGCCGCAAGAGAAAGCAAGTCTTGAAATAGAATGGTAGTTGTTAGTGGGTAGTCCACAAGTGGAGTAGCAGGCGTAGCTAGCGGGCGTGTCAGAGAGGCAGCACGGCGACGGAGGGCGGCGGTCACGCGCGCGCGCCCGCCTTCTCCCCGAGGCGTTTGGCCAGCTCACATATTAGTTCCCTGGAATATCATAAACATGCCACATTTAAGCATTTTATATATTAATGAACCATCGAAGAATCGGCACCTGAAACGGTGTACATGAAAGAGAAGTATGTGAAGTGGAACAAAATAGAGCCATCAGCCCCGATATCAACTCGCCAGTCGTAACTTAGTGACGGTTTTCATAATATCATTAATGTATTTTTTTTACAACGCCCGCACTAAGGAATTTAATCCCTGTGTCGCGGGGTACTTTACAAACATATAATAGACGGACACAAATTACATCCTGACTCAGAACAACTATTTATGGATCACACAAATAGTTGTCCGGCGCGGGACTCGAACCCGCGACAGGAAGAGGCGGGCGACTGTCTTAGCCGCTGCGCCACACGTGCGAATTTAAAAATATTATCTTTAGTACAAACGTGAAATTTTACATATCATATAGGTACGAAATCCTTAGCAATTGTAGGAATAATATGAATGAATATGAAAAAAAATATATAGATACGCTGATATACCTATATCATTATATCATCGTTGAGCGCGTTTTTGGACTACATGTTGATCAGTTGCATAGATAAATGAAGTTAATTAAGTGTCAATTCAAGTATTTATGGTACGCCTTGGATCAACATCATCATCTTGTCCCCACTAATATGCTAGTGGGTATGATTTCCGCGCTTACATATATATATTTTTTTTTTTTTTGGTAAGGCTGATAGGTTCTTATGCGTGCTATCCGCAAAAAGTGTCTGTAGGTGGGTATGTCGGACTCGCACCGACTAAACCTAACCAGCCGTGGACTTCATCTAGCTCCCCCCGTATTCTTAGCTTACATGTAAAGCAGGCACCAGTCACCGATATCAGCTCGCCGTAACTTAGTGACCACGGTCTCCATAAAATCATCGACCACGTGATGTGACCCTAGTACAAATATTAATTTTACATATATTATCCGTAGGTTTGTGTTTTTGTCATGTTGCTAACATGAGTAGCCACCAGTTACCGATATCAGCCGCCGTAACTTGGTGCCCACGTTTGCCAACCACGGTCTCCGTAATATCATCGATAATGTGATGTTGAACAGTTTCTCTAGTACAAATATTAATTTTATATAGGTATTACCCGTAGGTTTATTATTTGTTAAGGGTGTGTTGGGCGGGTCCATGTTAGTAGTTAGTAGCCACCAGTCACCGATACCAGCTCGCCGTAACTTAGTGACCACGGTCTCCATAAAATCATCGATAACATGATATCTCCCTAGTACAAATATTCCGTAGGTTTGTTTATTATCTGTATATAAGCGGGTCCATGTTCCTCGCTAACATGTAGAGCAGCCACCAATCACCGATACCAGGTCGCCGTAACTTAGTGACCACGGTCTCCATAAAATCATCGATAACATGATATCTCCCTAGTACAAATATTCCGTAGGTTTGTTTATTATCTGTATATAAGCGGGTCCATGTTCCTCGCTAACATGTAGAGCAGCCACCAATCACCGATATCAGCACGCCGTAACTTAGTGACCACGGTTACCATAAAATGTCTCCCTCGTACAAACATTAATCTATACAAATAAATAAAATTGGAGTGTCTGTTTGTAATATTGAAATAATATATAAATTTTTGTCTGTCTGTCTGTCTGTTTGTTCCGGCTAATCTCTGAAATGGCTGGACCGATTTTGACGGGACTTTTATTGCCAGGTAGCTGAATTAATAAGGAGTAACTTAGGCTACTTTTATTTTAGAAAAAGTCTTTTATTTTACAAAAAAAAAACGAAATAAAATAATTAACACGCGGACGAAGTCGCGTGCACAGCTAGTTTTTAATATTATGCGTAGGCTTGTGTGTTACCTGTATATAAGCGGGTCCATGTTTCTCGCTAACATGTAGAGCAGCCACCAGTCACCGATGTCGGTGCGGCGGGACACCAGCACCGCGGTCTCCATGGCTAACGTTCGCGAGCGAGCGTGCAGGAGGCGCGGCCGCACTGATGGCACGAAGATGATCACCAGTCTGGAACGAGGAGCAATATATATGTAATTATTAGATCGCGTTATATTCATCATCTATATCAGCTGAAAGACGTCCACAGCTGGACAAGGTCTCCCCCAAGGATCTCCACAATAGCCGGTCTTGCGCTGCCCGTATCCAGCGGCTTCCCGCGACCAGCACATCGTCGGTCCACCTTGTTGGGGGCCTGCCCACGCTGCGTCTTCCGGTTCGTGGTCGCCACTCGAGAACCTTTCTGCCCCATAGGCCGTCGGTTCTACGAGCTATGTGCCCGGCCCACTGCCACTTCAGTTTGGCAATTCTTTGGGCTGTCGGCTACTTTGGTTCGTTATATTATTTATTTATGAAGATGCTGTTTGGTTGTCGATATCCACACAGCAAACCACCACCCAATTTCATCACGTGAGTGCCGTAGTAACCGACCCGAGAGCGAATGTCTGTTTACTCTAACTATCATACTGCGATCGCCAACACGTCTATCTACTTCTACTACTTCACTTGACTAGCGAGGCGATTATGACATATCCCATAACATATCAAATAGAATCTTTTGGGGAGGCCTTTCCCTGACACGAGTGAATCACGCTAAGAAGTTCACTCGAGACTATCAGAGTAAGTGATCATACTTTGAGGTGGCTATTATTAAGTAAATTCACTGAAACAATTTATTATTAAATAAAGTGTATGAACAGTAGTTTTAATGTTTTTATTTTACGTTAAATAGTTAAGTTAACCTTTAAGAGTTTCAGAGTCAGGTGAGGCTTCATGGCGGCCACTTATACTACAAGGTGTCACCAAAAATTTATTTGACTCCACATGTGGCGCAGCGGCTAAGACAGTCGCCTCGCCGCTTCGTGTCCCGGGTTCGAATCCCGCGCAGGACAAATATTTTTGTGACCCATAAATAGTTGTTCTGAGTCTGGATGTAATTTATATCCGTCTATTATGTTTGCAAAGTACCCCGCGACACAGGGATTAGAATGCCTAGTGCGTGCGTTATCATTAAAAAAAAAGCGTCACGTGACACGAGTCAAACAGTCTCCATATGAAAATGGCAGCTAGTAATAGACCTTAAATTTGACTTCACTTGTATTAAATCTCGTTGCAATGTTGTGACAGTGCGTGCCTTATCTACCACTGTGTAAACACGGTATGTTATTGTCACGGTAAACACAGATTGTGTGTTAATTACCCGTATAATGTACACTGCTCACTTCACTTGACGATTAACTAACCTAGTTAAATAAGATACCGATAATGAAAGCCCAAAAATACTCATTTGTAATTTTTATGCGTTGGAAGAAACCTATAATAATAATATCCTGGGACATTATTTACACACGACCCAAACTAAGCAGAGCTTGTACTATGGAAACCAGATAACTGATATACTTCATATACTACTTTTCTTTTGTAAATACTTATATAGATAAATTACACGCATGCACACAAATATCTGTCCTGGGTAGGAATTGAACCCACGACCTCCGGCGTGAAAAGCAAGCGTTTGCCAACCACGCCAACAGTCAACTCTATCTCGGGGTTATATTTACCAAATCTAGATAAATATCTTGGGAAATCTTAAATATAAGTAGTATAAATATGTATAATAATGAAAGTAAAATAAATGCAGTGGAAATGAGAGCTCTGAGAAGTATGTGTGGTGTGACTTTGAGACAGAATTCGAAATACTGATGTAAGAGAGCGTTGTGGTGTGAAAGAGGATGTAGTCACAAAGATTGAAAAAGGCATGCTGAGATGGTTTGGCCATTTAGAAAGGATGAATGAAAGAAAATTGACAAAAGAAGTATACCTGGCCTGTGTGAATGGGACAACCGGAAGGGGAAGACCTCGTCGAACATTCTCTAACCAAATTGGAGATGTTCTCAAGAAAGGGCAGGTCAGAAGTACCCTAAACCGGCGAGTTGCATGTATGAAGAATACCAATCGGCTACCCGCATCGACTCTCACAAGATCATCGGTCCATTGACGGGGGCTTGTTTCTTCCGGTTCGTGGTCGCCACTCGAGAATCTTTCTGCTCCAGCGGCCGTCGTCACTACGGACGTTGTCCGCAGGCGATTCAAAGTAGCCGACTTTGGTTCGGCTGCGGACCTCAGCATTTCTCGCAGGGAAACTCCTTTGCTCTTTGGGCGATCTTGAGCCACCTGATGAAGCCCATAATGAGCGACCACGTCTCTGTTTCGTAAGTTATCACTGGCAACACACACTGATCGTAGACTTTCTACTTGAGACACTGCGGTGTTTGCGACGGGAAGATGTTACGTAGCTTCCCGAACGCTGCCCTTTTTTAAAGACTATGTTAATAAAATACTTTGATTTTTTTACTTTTTGGATATAGTTGCAAATCTATATTTTAGTCTGGCTGTCTGTAACAGCAGCTCACCTGTATATAACCAGCAGCGACAGCACGATGGCCAGGATGATGTACCAGAACCACAGGAATATGTACGTCTTCTCGTTAACGATGTTCAGCGGCAGGATACACAGGCTGTCGTGTGTCTGTATGCTGCCGGACGCACCGAACTTGTGGAAGGTGCACTTCGTCACGCGCGGGAAAACGTAGATCATTGGATCATATCTGTAAATTAAACATTATTATGATTAATGAAACTTACTCATAATACATAAAAGGGGGAGGTTGGCGTGGTTAGTAGATGGTTGCTTTTCACGCCGCAGGTCGTGGGTTCGATTCAAATCCAAGACAAATTTTTGTGTGCATTGACATGTCTGTTTGTCCTGAGTCTGGGTGTGATTATCCACATAAGTACGTATTTACAAAAGTTAAAATTATAAATTCATTTATTACGTTTTAATGTTACATTTGTTCGGAATGGTTAACTTTTTTTTACCCTACCGTGTAGGTACTGAATGACGTTCGTTCGTTCTAAAATTAGTTTCAAAGAACTTGCTCAGAACGGCAAGGCATTCCAGGGGCTCTACCGGCTAAGTCGTCGAACATCGATTTCTTCAATGGCGTTCAAATAAATAAAGGTTTAAAAATGACTTAATCAATCGTTAAATCGGCTTCAACGTTGACAATCGATTCCGGAACATTTATGACGACACATGTGCTCATGGAAGCCGATTTAACGATCGATTAAGTCATTTTTAACCTTTATTTATTTGAACGCCATTTAAGAAATCGATGTTCGGGGACTTAGCCGGTAGAGCCCCAGGTCATGGAACGAGATCTAACAGGCGCATGGTTCGAAGAAAGAGATGTCAATCTGAAGGGCAAGTATAGGGAACATCTTAGCATATTACAGACACAACTCCAAGCTCCTCTCTACATCTTATAAGTGAGCTTAAAGAAAATCCATTCCCAATCCTCTTGATAGTTCTTCACTAAGTTTACCTACACACTTTTAATACCAGTTTATTTATTTATATTTTCTCGTCACACAAAACTTTAGAATACAAAAACAACAAATAGAATTTAAAAAACTTAACTAAAGAAAGAAAGTACACAGTATCAGCTAATTTAAATCATGAATACTAGGCTAAGTAATTAACAATTTTCTAACTGCAGTATTCCTGTGGCGTAAAAAATAAAATTGTGCGTCTAAAAAGCGGACTGATTGCTCGTGGCCGCACGTTGTAAATCTAATCAATTTGCTGGTGACGTTTGTGAGTGTTTAGGGTTAGGCAGGGTTAGATACCAAACTTTTTGCCATCCACAATTTAACATTGTTACAACTTATTTAATTGAAATACTTAGTTATGTTTGTATGGGTAAGGCTTCTTATATTACCTTTCCTAATATAGATACAGTTGCCGCATTTTAACAACATTATTTTCCTTATTGTTGTCACTTACATTTTTAAAATGAAACCTCTTTGGACATGATAAAGGGAAGAACGTTAATAGTAGTAGTCTTGCTTTACCTGCCTATCTATTCTTTCCTATTCAACATTTTGTTCATGTCATTAACGTAGAGCGAAAGTTGCACAAAACTCCCTAAAATGATGATCTTGCCCTCTCTCCGCCAGTAATCGCCCAGAGTCGAGGTTCGAACCCCACAGGGGGTGCCCTCCGGCGCGGGTTACTTAATTTCTAGACGGCTCGAGCCCTCTGCTCGCCTCTATAGTCCGGTGAAGCAGGGAAAGCCTCCTAGGCTAACTGTAGCGTCAGGATAAAAAAAAAAAAAAAAAAATCAACATTTTGTTTAAATCGTATTAGGATCAGAAACAAAGACCATACCTGTCTTCCTGCGGCACTTCGCTGTACCCCAAGACTCTGGTGCCATAATTTAAGAATTCTCCGTTGAAGAAGCTGTCCATCATCCACAGCTGCAGCACGATGTTCACCAGGCATAGAAGCTCGCAGCCCCAGTACCGGAAAGCGTATAGTTTGTGCGTCTACAAATAAAGATAATTTCAAATAAATAATACATAAACATCTTGTGACACCTAACACACCACCACCTGATCCCAAACTAGGCGGAGTCTGTACTATAATAATATCCTGGGACATTATTTACACACGGCCATCTGATCCCAAACTAAGCAGAGCTTGTACTATGGAAACCAGATAACTGATATACTACATATACTATTTTATTTTGTAAATACATAATTATAAGAGATAATTACACCCAGAGTCAGGACAAACAGACATGTTCATGCACACAAATATCTGTCCTAGGTGGGAATCGTACCCACGACCTCCGGCGTGAAAAGCAAGCATTTGCCAACCACGCCAACAGGCCCGTCAACTATGGCAACGAGATAACTGATACTTATATATTTCTCAACACATTCATATTATAGATGAATTACAGACACCCTACACAGAACAAATAATCGTGTTCATCACACATACTTGTCCTGAATGGGAATCGAACCCATTACTGTTGACGTAGCAGTCAGAGTCACTAACCACTTGAGGAAAAGGCCAGTCAAATTAAGGTCAGATGCCACTTGTACTGTTGTCTTTGGTTGCTAAACAGGTCAGGTCAGGTGAACTTCGTAGTATGGCGGAGTACACGTGTGACTCATTATTGCATTATCATTTTATTTACTAGAATAAATCTAGATCATTCCACCAGTGCGAGCAATCTAAGAAGTCCCTTAAGAAGGTCGCACTTAACCCTTTAGAAGGCAGAAGGTTGGTTTATAATTTATTGATTTTGAACTTTAGGCTTGTAGTCAAGGGAGTTCAAAATATGGTGGCAAAATTATGTCCCCACGGGCCATGAAAGGGTACTGCTATCCATAAAATATTGATAAATTAGGTCCAGGCTTTTAAAAACAGACCTCCTGGAATAGGTTCCGTGTTCTTGGAAGTATAGTGAGCCCAAGTTATCTGTAGTTTTGCTGAAACTACAGATAACTTGGGAGTTAATGAGAAATGACAGCATTTCTTCTCACGACCGGTGATAAATCTACGGAGTTTAGAACAACCCTAGCAACGCATACTAAATCAATGACTTAGGGATAAAGCATATATGAATAATGTGACATTGATAAATATGGTAACCAACCGTAGCCGAACTCATTATGAATAAAAACTCCAATAATAAGCATATTTGATAATACAAAGAGAAAACTTTCATTCCTCAGATAATTGTAATGTTCAATATGCATCCGAGTTCTTATGGGAGGACATAATATCTACTCGTAATGTCCGTGAGCTCATATTAAAATTCCATCGGAGTGAACAACCGTTTAACGAACATGCCGCGTCAGTTACGCGCGGTGGAGTCATACTGTCTCCAGACATTATTGGCTAGGGTTACTCTCATAACATCGAAGTTCTGTAGAATATACAGAAAAATTCAACATAGAATATCTGCATATAATTTACATAAAATATCTAAAGGTATTAAACAGAATATCTAAGTACAGATATTAAACATAGAATCTCTACAGATGTGTAAAACATATCTACGGGTATTTAACATATAATATCTATAAATATAAAACTTGGTCTGCAGATATTCTGTGTTACATAGATATGTCAATTTTAGATGTGATCATGATAGAGAGAAGAAGCAAGTTAGATTGTCAAGTGCAGAAATTTAAGAGCCTTAAGGTGTCGAAGTATATAACTCCCGTCATCAAATGAGCTTTAATAAAGCTCCTTAAAAATATTTATTCAATTCTGCTTTATTTTGTAATAATATAATAGGCTCTGCCTAGTTTGGTATAGATGACAGTGTGTTAATTGTCACATTAAATATTTAATTAGTTATTATTTAATCATATCAATATGAGGAACACAATGTATTAGGGTAAAGCATTAATATCCCTTGATAATAAGAAGCGATTTTAACTCAAACGATTACTAATAATTAACTATAAGAAAAAAATATATATCAAATTAGTCCAAACCGTCTTAAACATTTTATGGATTTTACCATTAAGGGAAATATACCGTTCCGAATGAGTGTCACATAATCTCGTAAACCACTCAAGCGATCCGGATAAAACTCTCTAAATAGCTCGTAAAGGCTATAAGTACGTGATATTGTCATTATATATCTAATGGATATTAACACTGATGTGGGATTTGATACCGATATTGCATGAGGTTCAACCATAAAGATATCATATAAATCGAGTAATTATACATATTTTGGATCTTGTTGGTCTAGCCGTAGCGTGTTCAAACACAGATAATGAGGTCCTGGCTTCAAATCCCGGGCCGGGACAAAAAGTGATTTTGGAATTTTTCCGTAAAGAAAATTTCTCAGTATCAGCCCGATGTCCAGGAGGTATATATAAGGTATATATAATGCCTCCGTGCCAGAGCGTGTAAAGCCGTCGGTCCTGTACCTGACCTCTTTCCGGTCGTGTCGCTACTCGGGTTATGAGAATAATGAAATTGAAAGTGCCCCTGTGCCTGCGCACACAGTTGTGCACTATAATATATCCTGCGCAGTTGGCTAGACTCCATTGAAACTGGCTGCCGTGGCGTGAAATTCGGCCGGGAGGACATTAGATGACGTAGAATACGAGTACTGGCTTCTCTTCACTGGTAAGTGTGCAAGATTTATTTATTAGAATACCGTAATATTTACTTTTTAAACATATATTTTGTCAAATAATAATTAGTGAAACTAATTCGAAATTAAAAATACCGGCCAAGTGCGAGTCGGCCTCGCGCACGAAGGGTTCCGTACCATTATCTATAGAAACGGTCACCGTAGCCTAGTTGGTAGTGCTCCTGCTTACGAATCTGGTGGTCCTGGGTTCGAATCCCGGTAAGTTCAAATATTTGTGTGATGAGCACGAATATTTGTTTCTGGGTCATGGATGTTTTCTATTTAAGTATTTATCTATCTATATAAGTATGTAGGTATATCGTCGCCTGGTACCCATAGTACAAGCTTTGCTTAGTTTGGGGCTAGGATGATCTGTGTGAGAAAAAAAAAGAAATGAAGAGATACAGCCTGGTGACAGACAGACAGACAGCGAAGTCTTAGTAATAGGATACGTTTTACCCTTTGGGTACAGAACCCTAAAAAAGTCTCAATCTTTCATACTCTAAGACTCGCCGTGGCCGAAATTCGACAATCGTAACTAAAAAGAACCAGGCCGATTGAGCCATAATTACATAACAAAAATTACAAGAAATGTTACCCTGCCTAGTCGAATATATATTACCTACACATACATATAATAAAATCGTAGGAAAGTCAAAACTGTACATTGAATATTAAAAAAAGGATACTTGGGGCGTGATCTACGATCAATATCGAAGCCAAAACATAGTTTTTAGAATTTTTGTATGTTTGTCTGTATGTATGTCCGGGCTAAACTCAAAAAGTACTGCATGGATTTACTTCAAATTTTGCATGAATATTACTAAGAGGTCGGGTCAACATATAGGCTACATATTATCACGCTATCACATACCTACGGGGGAGGAGCTATGATAATTTATAAAGTTTAACGCGGGTAAAACCCCCGCGGTTTTGCCCGCACAGCTAGTATCTTATAATTGCTCAACTTGGCAACAGATCAATCCACTTATAACAGAACAAAAGCTCGATTATTAACACGATACCATACGAAACAGATTAAAGGCATATTGTATTCATATTGCAGTATGTTTAGGTTATCAAGAGCTTGTTTATTCTGTCATCAGACCCGCAGCGGACACTGCCCGTTATTAGAGATATCGCAAGATATGGGACTGTAAGTCTTTGTGAAGATGAAATATTGGTTTCATTGGTAAATGAGGAATGTGAAACATAAATATAACTATTAAGGTTACAATAATCTTATCTTAAAATGTAAGAAGGAAGAAAGACCTGTCTGTATATTCTTTAATGGCTAAATGGCCCTACCTGCTTATGTTCAGGGTTCTATAAGAACTGCATACGGTAAAGCCAATTGGGATATATGTAGGTACTAACTATCTCCACTCTTAAGATATAGTAATTTATTAAAAACTAAATTAAATAAACACTGGCAGATCATAAATTTATTTCCCATTTTTGAGACTAACGAACAAGTTTATGATCGTTAATTGATAAATTTTATCGTCCCGCGGTTATGGAACTATAGGGTACTACTAATTCGGGGTAGACGCTCTACGTTAAGCTACAAACAAAACACACTGCCATATCAATTAAAGATTCAGAATCGAACCCACGACCTCTGGCTTCGTAGTCAGGGTCACTAATTACTAGACCCACACCCAGTTTTGATACGCCAACGTAAGACGTCAAATTATTATTTATTGCTCGTTCCACATAATAAAAATTAAGACCAACCAAATTTACATTCCCGATAATAAATACAGATAAGCTCATATCGTCAGACAAAAGGTACACAAATCATCAATAGTTAAGAATACTGGGTATAGTAACCGTGTCAAGGAGATTATTACTATAAAACATTGAAAATACATCTCATTTATAACTATCTAATAGTCAAGTAGCAATAAACATTTTATAGTTTTAACGAGACACCTCTCCTCCAAACCTAATGCAGACAAATTGATAGAACAATTGACAATTATTTTTTTGTTGCATAAAGCGAATATACGCTATTTTCTACATCACTATAGCGTCATTCCGAATCGGAGGAGTTACGAAGCCTATATACTGGGAATCCTACACCCTTTTTGCCTTGATGTAATACTAGCCCCGCGGTTTTACTCGCGTTAAACTTTATAAATTATAGCCTATGTGTTGTTCGGATATATAATATGCTATATTGCACAAAGTTTCATCAAAATCCAACCCTTGCGTTAAAGAGTAACAAACATACACACTCACAAACTTTCGCCTTTATAATATTAGTGTGATTTGCTTGCTTTGAGATCTATAAAGTTACATCATGACATGTTTTAGTCCTATTATTAAACAATGGACAGAATTAGTTGAGGTGCGATAAATAAAAATAAGTGCTGGAAATTATAGATGAAAAGAGGTATATTCTAAACACCATTGAAAGTAGAAGGGAAGGCAGGTTGGGAGACTTGTTATACGACAACATATCATGGAAGGAAAAGTGGAGGGAAGGAGAAGTAGCGTCAAGAGAATAATATAATATCTAGGGACAATGTCACACATCCATGACTCAGAAACAAATATTCATGCTCATCACACAAATATTTGCACTTACCGGGATTCGAACCCAAGACCAACAGCTTCGTAGGCAGGAGCACTACCAACTAGGCTACGGTGACCTACGGTGAATAAGTTGCTAGAGTGGAATGGAAAATGCTCTATCGACAAAAGCATAGCTTTTCAAATGGAAAGAGTTAATAGCACTCTCACAACTAGGCATAGTTACATATTGTGTGGCAACACTCATCATCATCATCATTTCGGGCGTACGTCAAGTACGTTCACAGCTGGAAAAAAACCTCCCCAAATAATGGGGGGATATGCCATAATCGCCACGCTTGGCAGACGGGTTAGCCGTCGCAATTTGATAGTCATAGTTCACAGAAAAACGCTGCTGCCCGTTCTCTGGTAGGTATTCCTTCAGTCGATTTCTACCTCCCCCCCCCGCCCCGCGGGATGAGATGGGATGATGATATTCTATGACGTCACCACACAGCTGTTATAAACTAACGTGGCATCATTGTTGCATCATAAACAGTAATTTTATGGTTTCTGTCATCACGCCAATTGTGTACAACTGTGACTATTTTGGACTTGGTGATGCATGCGGCGGTTTTTATTTGAATACTCCATAATTTATTGAACTGTAGGGTAGTTAACTGTAAGGTACTTATTTCAATGTAGTTGGCATGGTTCTGGTTTGTAATCCACAACAAGAATCCGCCAAGACAATGCAAGATTTGCCTGACTGCTAAACCAGAGGTCGTAGGTTCGATCTCTATAATAATTATAAAAAATAATAATATCCTGGAACATTATTTACACACGGCCATCCGATCCCAAACTAATCAGAGCTTTTACTATGAAAACCAGATAACTGATATACTACTTTTCTTTTGTAAATACATATATATATACTTATATATATATATATATATATATATATATATATATATATATATATATATATATATATATATATATATATATATATAATTAACACCCAGAGTCAGGACAAACAGACATGTTCATGCACACAAATATCTGTCCTGGGTGGGAATAAAACTCACGACCTCCGGCGTGAAAAGCAAGCATCTGCCAACCAAGCCAACAGGCGCGTCAAGTCTAGTCTAGACATATATAAGTATGCTTATCAGTTTTCTAGTTGCCATAGTAGGTACTGCGTAGTTTGGGATCCGATGGCGGCGTCATAGTTGACCCAAGAAGATATTGAAGAATATCATTGGTCACGTCTAATTTGAACCTTCGCCCGAAACAAGCGTGAGTCTGTGTATGTATAATAAATATCCTGGGACATTATTCACACACGGCCATCTGATCCCGAACTAAACAGAGCTTGTACTATGGAAACCAGATAACTGATATGCTACTTTTATTTTTGTAAATACATACTTATATAGATAAAATCACCTAGAATATTCATGCACACAAATATCTGTCCTGGGTGGGAATCGAACCCATGACCTCCGGC
Organism: Pseudoips prasinana; assembly: GCA_951640165.1. NCBI lineage: Eukaryota > Metazoa > Arthropoda > Insecta > Lepidoptera > Nolidae > Pseudoips > Pseudoips prasinana. The sequence goes on along the minus strand of OX621236.1, from coordinate 39,116,749 downwards.
GTGAAAAGCAAGCATTTGCCAACCACGCCAACAGGCCCGTCTATAGGAACACAATGTTCTTTTAGAAACGCGGCATAGTTACGTATCGCATTGCATCATAAACAGTAGTTTTATGGTGTCTAGGCGGTCATCTGTCATCAAACCGATTATGTATAACTGTGACTATTTTAGACGTGGTGATGCGTGTCGCAGCGTTCTTTATTGGTGTTCATAGTTTGCGGCAACGGCTATCTTATAGCAAATCGTGTACTTTTCGGTCACGGCGGCCAGTATAAATGGAGACTAGCGGGACATATTATAGTGCACAAGTGTGCACTTTCTATCCATGACTCCCATGATCTGATGGTACGACTAGCGACGCGACCGGAAAGAAGTCAGGTAGAGGACTGACGGCTTTACGAGCTATAAATCGTGTAGTAAATCGTTTGTTAACCATCACGCAATCTAATTTTTAACTACATAATATGGTTATGGGTAGTCCTGTGTGTGATCTTCAGATCAATCGTTAGACTATGAGCAGGGGCTCTACCGGCTAAGTCGCCGAACATCGTTTTCGTGAATGGCGTTCAAATAAATTAAGGTTAAAAATTACTTAATCAATCGTTAACTCGGCTTCCATGAGCACATGTGACGTCATAAATGGTCCGGAATAGATTGTCAACGTTGAAGCCGATTTAACGATTGATTACAGTCGTTTTAAACCTTTATTAGACGGATTAAGATTATATTTTAATAGACGGTCACCATAGCCTAGTTGGTAGTGCTCCTGCCTCCGAAGCTGGTGGTCCTGGGTTCGAATCCCGGTAAGTGCAAATATTTGTGTGATGAGCACGAATATTTGTTTCTGAGTCATGGATGTTTTCTATGTATATAAGTATTTATCTATCTATATAATAATAATAATATATGTTTATTCACATCTCACAAGGAATTTACAAATAAAAATATCTATTTAACAATTTTCGTTGCTATCGGTCCTTGTGAGAGTCTGGAGTCTGAACTAGGTCGAGACCTGTACTACAGAACTCCAGGCTCTCTCCGGATAATCTAAAAAGTTTATTCTATGACGTAAAACTAATATAGGTTATTGTGTGAGTGTGTTTGTGCATGTTAATGTGAGTGTATGTATGTGTGTGTGTGTATGTGTGTGTGCGTGTGTGTGTGTGAGAGTAAGATCACGTAATTCTGTGTATTTAATTAGTTTTGGTACTAATTAATTTTTGAGTTTTATTTTATAACATTTATAAGGTTTTCCGTGTCATCATATGATAGTTTTAGAAGCCAGTTGATGACTTTTCTTCTGGCCTTTTCTTTTTTGTCCGGGTATATACAAAGTTGCTTATTGCTTTATTGTACAGAAATGGGCCTAGGAAACCATAAAATCTTTGAGCAAATGAGGTACGATACTGATGGCGTTGCTTACAAATATTGTAGGATTTTCGTTTATTCAAAACCTTATTGTCAAACGTTAGTTCATTATGCTGTCTCATAACAATGCTGAGGATGTATAATTGACGTATAGTTAAGACTTCGCAGTTATTATACAATAATTTTGTTGGGTATAAGAAGGGTTTGAATGTACACTTTCAGCAGTGCTCTTTGAGCTATTTCTATGGGTCTTAGTGTAGTTTTTGGGGATCCTCCCCAAACCAAAATACCATAAGATTTTTAATAGTTTTGGATCAAGAACATGTCGAAGTTTTTTGAAAATAACCAGTAGCTTACGGACTCGACCACTTAAAGATATTATATGTTTTTTAAAAGTTAGATTGCTGTCTATTTCGATGCCGAGGTATTTTAAAGTGGATGTTTGTTGTAATGCCGTGCATGTGCAAAGTCCATTATTTGAATCCGAGCACGAGTGCGCAATCAGTGAGAGGTCCTTTGGTGGGTCTAGATTTCGAATTGAGAAACACATAAATTTTGTTTTACTTATGTTCAAAGATAAGACGTTACTATGCAAAAGAGCTGTCACAGTGTTGAGACCATTTTGGGCAGCATCGAAGGTTTCACTCCAGGTATCTCCAGTGAAGATAATGGCAGTATCATCTGCATAAGAGACTAGTTGGCCCTGATTGAGTGATGTTAAACAGAGATCGTTTATGTATACGAGAAAAAGAGTAGGGCCTAAGATGCTTCCCTGGGGAACACCGTAAGATAAAGACATTTCGAAACTTTTGTATGGTCCAATAGCTACTATTTGAGATCGATTAGTCAAGTAACTTTTAAAAAGCTGGAGTTGAGTGCCTCTTATGCCAATTTCATGAAGTTTGTCTAATAAGATGGGAACAGAAACCGTATCGAAAGCTTTTGCAAGATCGAGGAAAATTGTCAGGCATTTTTTACCGCAGTCTATGCCTTGCAGTATTAAGTTGGTAAGGGTGTGTACTGCGTCAGTAGTTGATTTACCACGTCGAAATCCAAATTGATTTTCAGAGTAAATACATTTCCTTTCGAGGTATTTTACTAGCCGAATTTTTGACAGGGCTGGTAATAGAGATATAGGCCTGTAGTTTCCGATACGGTCTCTGTCTCCGCTCTTATAGATTGGAACCACAACAGATTTTTTAAACAGGAGGGAAAAATTCCTTTACTAAAACAACTATTGAATATGTAAGCAAGTGGTGGTGCAAGATAAGATTTCAGCTGTTTAATAATTTTGCTCGAGATTTTGTCCCATCCAACTATATAAGTATGTATATCGTCGCCTGGTACTATGGGTAGTACAAGCTTTGCTTAGTTTGGGGCTAGGATGATCTGTGTGACATTGTCCCCAGATATTATTATTATTATATTATTTATTTGAACGCCATTTAAGAAATCGATGTTCGGCGACTTAGCCGGTAGAGCCCCAGGTGTGCTTTGCTTGTTAAATATTTTATTTATTTCGCAATAAGTGCCATCCAATCACACCATTAGGCGCTCATAGCCAGATACTCTCACCAGTCTGTAAGTTATGGCGAGGTTAAGCAACTAGGCTCGCGGTCCGTGACCGGCAAAGTGGTTTAATTTCTGAGCTTCTCCGTGCTTCGGAGGGCACGTTAAGCTGTCGGTCCCGGTTGTTGCCATTAGTCAACAGTCGTTAAGCCATGTCTGAGGCATACTGGGCGGCTTGAATATCTCTCACACTAGGGTAATCTCTGCCCATACGATAAGGTATTTTGATAAGGAAGCATTAAGATATTTATATAATTCGCCCATTCGGAGAGTATTTCTATAAATAGTTTTACACACAAAGCAAACCAATGACTCGTCCATTCAACTCCATTGAACACCCCAAAGCCGCGCACATAAATTTAGATACAGGGTGTGAGAGTCATAGAATAAAACATCAAACTTAGAATCGTTCTGCAAATCACAAATCAAATAAATTTCAAAGTTCTATAAAGTTATGTAATAAAAAAATATTATTACCAAAGAAACATAAATAGTCAGATCAGGTACTTAAGTTAAAATTTGAGTATTTGTATGAGGTTACGTATGAGATGGTGTGATGATATTCTATGGTGTCGCCACAAAGCAATGTACAGACGCCAGCACATCAAGCTACCCCAATCTGTCCAACTTCCCCAATTGAAAGTGAACCTCATGCTTATGTGATAAAGTTGAAAATCTATTAAAGGAATTTGACAGATTGGGGCAGCTGGATGTGCTGACGTCTGTACATTAATGTAATATTTACAAAATCCTAAAGACATGCATGCCCATCAACTGACACCTTTTTATTTCTATTCGGATTTTTAATACGTAGTGTGCAAAAATGTTTTAATAATTTGCACTATTTTTGTTCAACCTTGTATAGGGTGGCGTTGCTACTACAATCAGGTATAAAGGGGATGCAGGGCTCGTCGGACAGATGCAAGGGAACAGCACCTGGCGCTTTTTGTGCTCGTATACAATACTAATAAATATAGCCATCAGTTTCTTACCGTATTTAAGGGTAGATTGCAATTTTTGTGTAAAAAGGTAATGTCTATTATTTTCGACATGTACAGAGATATCGATGCTAGGATGCATGATATCGATGCAACATTGATAATAGCAACAATGCTAGGATGATCTGTGTGACATTGTCCCTAGATATTATTATATTATTATTACAAAAAAAATATCAAAAGTTTATAAATAATCCTAAAGTTGACATTTACTCGTTTGTACAGACGCCAGCGCATCAAGCTACCCCAATCTGTCAAATTTCCCCAATTGAAAGTGAACCTTATGCTTATGTCATAAAGTAGAAAATCTCTAAAAGAAATTTGACAGATTGGGGTAGCTGGATGTGCTGGCGTCTGTACCTAATTGGTTCCGTAACCTTAATTTTCTTTAATTTGTTAAGTTTCGTGGGTAGTTGTGGTCTTAAGTTTATTATCGAGCTTTCATCGGCAATTTATTATATTATACCTAAGTTAAGTTGGTCAATTTGTTTTTGTTAATAAATCTGTTAGTATTTCAATATATTCTAGAGGCTAATAAGTAATTTTACATCCTAACCTAAACATTTACGTTGTCATAGATAATTATAAAAATTCCTTTTTTATAACCTGATGGTCAACTGTATCCGTTGTCTATGGACGTTTGCAAAACCTTAGGCATTAATCACGCGCTTGCCGACCTTTAGAAACGATGTAATTACTTTTTGGTGGGCTCTCTGTTGTGTATTCTGTGTCTTGGGAAAACCATGGCAGGGAGTTCATTGAACAGCCTCAGCTTACGTGGAAGGAAATTACGCTGAAACTGTACCATAGGTATGAAGGTTCCAGGATGAGAGTAAAATAGTTCATCGAGATGCCTTCGTCTTGTCTGGAAAGAGGAAGCCAGTTAGTCCGTGTGAGTATAGCGTCAGTGAAAATTCAATAATTATCTGGATGTTTAAGGTTTCAATGTAGGCTTTATAATTTTACATTTTCGTTCGTTAAAATTCACACGTAACTAACTTTACTTATTCTAACTTATTCTTATGTAATATATTGTATGTGATTAAGTATCTAACTAGTAATTTTTTCCTTTTTTATATTCTATACTAGCTGTGCCCGCGACTTCGTCCGCGTGTTAATTAGTTTATTTAGTTTTTTTTTGTTTTTTAGTAAAATAAAAGATTTTTTCTGAAATAAAAGTAGCCTAAGTTACACCTTATTACATCAGCTACCTGCCAATAAAAGTCCAGTCAAAATCAGTCCAGCCGTTTCAGAGATTAGCCGGAACAAACGGACAGACAGACAGACAAAAATTGTAAAAAATGATATTTTGGTATATGTACCGTATATACATTCATATTTATGTAGTAAAAACCGGTTATTTCAATATTACAAACAGACACTCGAATTTTATTTATTTGTATAGATTAGTATGTATTTACAAAAGAAAAGTAGTATATCAGTTATATGGTTTCCATAGTACAGGCTCTGCTAGTTTGGCATCAGATGGCCGTGTGTTAATAATATCACAGGATATTAATATTCTTTAACTAGATGTTTAAAAAGGAAGATCAGTAATTGGCTGTGTTGCTTGTACTTAGAAAGTATATTTTTGTTATAGTTGCTGTTGGTTTTCCAAGTATATAAATAAATTAAAATAAAAACATATGTAAACTTTTCATTTTAGTGGACTGATCACTTTTACATCGACATACACACCCGTCCGTTTTATTCTATCATCCGCTGTACGGAATCCTATTTTTTTTTTCACAAAAAGATGTTGTTCGCATTGTTTCGATGACGATCAAACAGCAGCGCCTACCTGTCAGCAGTACTATTGTTTTGCGTCGTTCTAGTGTACTAGCGACGACATTCTCAATTACATAATTACGTCTACGTGAATAAAAAAGGTTTTTATTCACGTAGACTTTAAAAAGACGGTCGCGCTTTTATGCTACCACCGGATCCAATGCGCCCCAACTGAGAAGACCCAGCGAAACAAACTCAGCGGGTGTCTCTACTACCGTGTTGAAACCGGTAGTAGAGACACCCGCTGAGTATAACATTTAATTCGTACCTTAATATAGACAGAACCATTCAGACAATATGTAGTAAAAAAATAGCTAAAATTTAAAATTTTGATAATTAAACCTACACATGAATAAAAATCGTTACTGTTATAAAATAAATCGTATTGTAAATTATTTCCTACAATCCGTGTACCTAAATATGTATATGTACCTATAAAATAATTATAAATTAATTATATATTACTACGAACATGTTCTGACTATTTACAAGCGCTTTTTTAAAGTCTACGTGAATAAAAACCTTTTTTTTTTTTTTTATTTTACACCCAGAATCTCAGACCACCCATTGAGCTCAAGATATCCGTTCACGTAATACAAACGAAGGTACATACTTATTGCTTACATTCAAACGGACGCAGGTCGAGTTACTAATTTGCCCCCATGGTCCTATGGCAGCCATTGTTGCATTGACACACATGAAACCGACAATCTTGGTGGATGAGCTCGGTTGCTAAACTGGTATTACATGCTACTTTCATTATACGTAGACTTCATATACAGACAGCACAAGTTTCAAGGTATCATGTACATTTTTAACTATCATAAAAAATCCATTAACTGTAAGAATTATTATTATTATAAACTTGTTAGATAGAACGTGTGCGGCCATTTCTCAAAGTTTTGTTTTCATTGTTTTGTTTTTAAAAAAGACAACGCCGGCACTAGGTATATTAATCCCTGTGTCGCGGGGTACTTTACAAACATATAATAGACGGACACAAATTACATCCAGACTCAGAACAACTATTTATGGGTCACATAGTGGGTCAAATAGTGGACCAGAGCGGGACTCGAACCCGCGTCACGAAGCGGCGAGGCGATTGTCTAAGCCGCTGCGCCACACGTGCAGTGTTTTGATGAACTAATTTTAACCATGCCAAATCACTGTGATTGTGTGAAATCCAAATGATGGGCACAACTCTATTGTGGAAATCTTTTTCAAGGCTTTTGTCCAGCAGTGGACATCATTCGGCTGACATGATGACCAGTTATTTAAGTGCAACTCAGCAAAATCCAATGCTTAGTTGTCAAAATCGAAAGATATATTGAGATCTAAGAGTTCCGAATTGGATTTTTTGAGAATCACTTGGACTTTCTACTGTTTATTTTATCACACTTCGATAGAGCTGTTAATATTAATGTAACATTTTTTTAAGAAGCTCATATAAGCAGAAAATAGTATGAAAAACTAAAAAATATAACTTATAAAATAGTAATCGTATGTTACTGTTCAAATAGTTACTAATCACTATTACCCGTCCTAACAAAATCAACTTAGGTGAATATTGATAAAAAACAACAAAACACTACTAACTACCAACACTATTCATTTTACAGTCGATAATAAGTAAGACTAATCTCATCAAACTAAATAATTGAATGCAATCACAGCTTAAAGTCCAAAGAAACAATACAATTGAAAGAGTATTTCACGCATTATACGCAACATTAGCAAAATACAATCTAACAGAAATCAACGATTTCTAATTCCAATCTCCATTGTAAAATCAAACAAAAAGTCATATAAGGATAATTCAAGTGTCCATAAAACGGTCAATGCACCATCATCTGTTCGATAGATCTGTTCAATGATCGAGCTATCGATCCAAGACAAAAAACTAAGCACAATAAGCAAGCAAAAACTTAGATAAAGGCGACAGAATGAATCTTATCACAAAGGTTCGGTGACCAAATTATTTATAAGTGATTTTTTTGATTACTAAAGAATTGCTTGCATAATGGTAAGCACAGACATGAGTCTCAACTAAGCACACTAAATCAAGATATAATAGTAAATAAAATAATTGTATTTGACTTTAATAGTGTACAACAGGATTGTTATTGTTTTTAATATATATGAGTTCTAACAATTGCATAGATCACCTTTGGGTGCAGGTGACGGAACTTAAACTGAATGGCAATGAGAGGGTAGCAGCCAGCAAGGAAGTCCATTAGATACTGTTTTAGATATAAATAGATAGAAAAACTATAAGTGCATGTCTATGAAGCATACAAATAAAGATTATACAAAAACGACGAAAAATATAGATACCACGAAACGAATTCAGGGTAGTTGGAAAAATAAAAAGAATTGGCCCAGACAACTACCCTGTAGAACTACGACAACCCTGCCAACTATACTTTCTTACTAATTCTTTATTACTAATTTAGTTCTGCTTATAACACTATAAAAATAATAACCTGTCATAAAATAAAGCAAAATTATCGTCCAATAACATTCTTTAATTCTTAAAACAAAACAAATCAAAATAACTATCTCAAAAGCTCGCGTAATAACCCATTATTTTCAGTAACACTATAATTTTGACCATAATTACGTATTTCTACTGAATTATTCCCACATTACGTTTGCTTGTTTATTTTCTCAACGGAACTCCAAACACTCAGATTACTTGCTGGCCAAACAGCACGCCTGCTCACCACATGTTATAGCCCCCAGCTAAGTTTTTGCGTGCTAATTGCCAAAACAACTTGCAATATTTAACTCTGATGCCTAAAAATAAGAACAAGTTTTATATAGTTGTTACGAGAGTGAAGAAAGCGTCCAAGTCGATGAACCCCTTTTATAAATCAAGGCAGGTAGTGGTGTTATGGCGGAGTAAACTGTCATTCATTTTGGACCCTATAGCGGTAGGATATGGTATCAAAAATTGTGACGTAGCGCCCACTTGCGAACTAAATTAGGATATGACATTGAAAAATAAACCTCATTCAGATGATATAAGGAAACAAATTGAATGTCCCAAATCTCCCTCGTTTAGAGTTATATGATATTATGAGACCGCGCTTTACATTTGATGTTCCTACACTGCATTGAGGGTCGCCCTGATTGCCGTTTACTTTTCCTTTGTTATTCCGGAAGTGCGGGCAGAGTCTAATTAGGGGTCTGAATAAACATACGACGTGTGCAAATACATAGGACGTATAAAAATTCCGGAACTGGCCAGTATCGTTTGCGTTAAAAATTAATTGCCAAATTTGAAAATGGAAGTCTTCGATTTTAACATGTAGTTTGATTCATATATTTGTCACTTGTTTTTCATTTTGGCGCCATTTTAAATATTGCGTGGCTACGTCACTTTAAACTAACTCCAGAAAATTTTCGTATCATAATTTAATACTAAGTAAAGTATGTAAGTTTGTTTAGTAAGGTGCATTATAATATGGCCCGAGCAGTAAGCTGGTCTCCTTGGAGACTGGCCGCCGGGGCTTAAATTCAATAAGGAGGACATTATTACTACCCAGTAATTGGGAAACACACATGGACCTACAATATGTACCGACGCCAGCAGCACATCCAGCTAACCCAATCTGTGATTTCTTTTATAGATTTTCAACTTTATCACAAAAGCATAAGGTTCACTTTCAATTGGGGAAATTTGACAGATTGGGGTAGCTTGATGTGCTGGCGTCTGTACCCACATGCACCATTGGCATCGCAATATTTATAAATAAATTAACAACTTATGGAGCTCATTGTTAAACCCAAGATGATTCATTCAACCATATAAAATCTATGTCCACAACGTAAGGTCCTTATAACGTTGTAAATTGTTTGTTTACAACCTTGCAGGACACCAAATCGAGCATGTGCTAATAGCAAGCAGCCTACCAGAAACTAATGTTGGGATGGAACAATATTTCATCCTACTAATATTATAAATGTGAAAGCTTGTGGGTACCAAACAGTTGATAAATACACTTATATATATTTATAAATAAATACATATTATCGATAAATTACACCCAGAAATAAAACAAAGAGACAAGTTCATGCACACAAATATCTGTCCTGGGTTCCCACCCATCGAACCGCAACTGGCTATGAGACCTCTCTCTCTCTCTTGATCCTACAGTAACATACGAAACGTAACTCTCTCTCTCTTTCCGTCTTCACTAACTTATTACTTACTCCCTTTCAACTTCCGTTCGGCTCGTCCGATCACACTTTTCGTAACGCTGTCGTCACGTGTGAAGTTTGTGTAAAGATGTACTTCAAAAGAAAAATGTGTTGTACACATTTAGGCAAAACAGCGTCCCTTTAGAACATGAGTTAACAGTTTTTACTGTTCCGAATTTATATGTCTCTCTCTCTCTCTTATAGGTCTCCATATATGTATTTATTTTTCTTAGGAAGACCAACAGCTTACAGGGACATTTTGGCCATTTATAGGTAATATTCTACTAAATATACTAGATTAGATAATATACAAGAATAGACTAGACCCTTTTTCTTGTTATCTAACCTAGAGGTTAGATAACAAGAAAAACGGTCTTTATTCATATAGCCTGTCAACATGCCATCTGGTAGAAGTGTCAAGGAGAATTTGTGTTGAAGAATGTTTATTACATCACAACATAATAGTGTACGCCCTTGCTTTTTCTTTTCTTTTTAATGACCTACCCACAAGTACTGGATTAATATTAGCTTCAAGTTATTTTCCTTATTAAGTAATCGACTTTAGTAAGTAGGTAAAGTCCTCCAGGCTGCAGCGGCCATGACAGCCATATCGAAACAGACTAACCGTCTGCGCAAGATATATTATTACTAGCTGTGCCCCGCGGTTTTACCCTCGTTCAACTGTATAAATTATAGCCTATGTGTTAATCCAGGGTGTTAGCCAACTCCATGCCAAATATAATTAAAATCGACAAATAACAAACATACACACTCACAAACTTTCGCCTCTATAATATTAGTGTGATAGTAGGCAATTGACAGGCCGGTTGGCTTGGTTGGTACATACTTGCTTTCAATACCGCTGGTCGTGGGTTCGATTCCCACCAAGTCCCCACCAGTCCCCCGCTGATCAATAATAATTATAGATTGTAGCACAATCACGCGCCGACGCCTTACCGCGCGTACTTGCGTGCCTGTCCCTCTCACTTACGAGTGAATTAATTTGAACAATAAGATCAAATAAAATAATACAATATTTGCATCTATTATTAGATCTATATACCTAGCTATCAATTTAATTTAACCTAGCAGGTTATTTTTTTCCTAAACGAAAGTCATACGGACAATTATTTCCCTGCCATTCGAAACCTTCCCAATTAGATATCCGCTTAAACGACTAAATAACTGCACACTTTAGTTGTTGAAGTCACAGAAATGCTACTTGTAACTACTCAAAAGGGCCACTTATGGGAACAAGTGACACGCGCATCCACTCCAGCGCATTATAAATTTTCTTCACGTGCGCACAGTAGCAGGACAACTTCAAGTGCCGTTAACACAAAAACAGACGCTTGCGACGGTTTAAAGAGAAAAGTGTCGGAATTTTTAAGGCTTTGAGGAGACCGCTGTAGATAAAGATATAATATGTTAAGAGGTTAACGGCACCCAATTTCATCGTATCACACTATTCTCGACCGTATTAACTACTCAGTACGGGTCAAAATTGACAAAACCAAAAACTATCCAAATACTTACAAAAGCAGTAAATCATAAAACAATAATTAATTGTGATTAAATATAATCTTTACACTAAATGTAATATATGATACTACAGTCTTTTCTTAATGGAGAGTGCACTAATGTATTATACGACTGCGCGTGTGCCGCAGCGGTTAAGGCAGTCGCTTCGCCACTTCGTGTCCGGGGTTCGATTCCCACACAGGACAAGTATTTGTGGGACCCATAAGTATTCGTTCTTAGTCTGAGCGTGCCAACAACTCCGTCCGCATATTTTGTAATGATTCTGTAAATGTTACATCAGAATACCTATCTATAATATTTGGTCTCTTGTCGTAAACTCATAAAACATTCACATACACACTTTCATCCTCTATTCTCTATTGTTATTTTGCACCCTTGATGGTAAAACTTTTACAAACTTTGAATATCATATTTATTGATATCGAATCAACGGACTAACAAAATAAGTTTCAAGCTTCTGGCTCTAAAAATGACGACACTTCCATACAACTTTTCATCCCCCTTTCAACCCCTTACATCCCTTTATTCGCATTTAACCAAAGCCTATGTCCTTTCTCGGGGTTTATAATCTGTGTACAAAATTTCATTAATATCGGTTCAGTAGTTTTGGCGTCAAAGCGCGACAGACAGACAGTCAGAGTTACTCTCGCCATTTATAATATTAGTAAGGATAGTAGCCCATTTCTTTAATTCCTTTAGAATTCAAACTTATCAAACGTCGCGACGTTGTTCACCTCTAGTGCACAATTTTGTATTGTAAATCAATCTTTTTTGTTTTGAATCACACTAGTATTATAAAGGTGAAAGTTTGTGAGTGTGTGACTGTGTGTATGTTTGTTACTTCTTCACGTCTAAACGGCTGGAGCGATTTTAATAAAAATAGGTATAGAGTTAGCTGACACTCTGGATTAACACATAGGCTATAATTTATAAACTTTGACGCGGGTAAAACCGCGGGGCACAGCTCAGCAGTGACACATAATTCCTGACAAAAAATTAATACCCATCAATATCTCCAAGGCGACGCCTTAAGTGGCACATATTACCGACACATTGAAAAACAATAGTCTGCCTTTCGTTGACATTGTAGCACAAGGGTCAATTTATTTAAACAGTCGGAGATTCATTTCAAACAGGCCACCAATTAAGAGGGCGGTAATTATTGAAACTTACGAGACTACATTTATTGCTGCCCACACACGTTTGTAGTCAATGCGTGTAGTCACCATTAAATGTAATCGAGAAATTATATATGTGAGCTGATGCGAGTCATGGGCGCCGCCATATTGGCCACCATATTGCGACATGCGATAAATGGGCCTAAAAATACAAAGATGGAAAGGAATTTATGACAACGAAAACTTGTAACGGGTAACTCACGTTATCTCCTAAAGAGGTTTAAACGTTGGCCGAATCCAACATAATAATTAATTACGTGATATAATTTTTCGTAACGTTAACTCCTCACGTCAGTTTCAATTATAATACGTTTACTTATAGCTTATGGACACTTGCAAAACCCACTTTAAATTACGTGTTTAATTCAGGTCATACTTTTGTCATTTCACCATAACCACCTTTCAAAGTTTGATTGAACTTGCAACATCATGGTGTTGTAAGACTTGTAAGATGCAATCTAAGTTTGAAAAATGCGTCAAGTGCGAGTCGGATGCTTATTTTTCAAGCTTCCTTACAACAAAGAAAAACACCGGGTCAATGATCAGAAAAAACAGAAGCCATCATGTTTTTAGTTCTATTATCAAACTGATATTATAAAGGGGAAAGTTTGTGAGTGTGTGACTGTGTGAGTGGGTATGTTTGTTACTTCTACACGTGTAAACGGCTAGAGCCATTTTATTAAAATTTGGAATGGAGTTTACTGACACCCTGGATTAACACATAGGCTATATTTTGTAAAGTTTAACGCGGGTAAAACCGCGGGGCACAGCTAGTAAATAATAAATGGCAGATTGGCGTTGTCAAAACCTAAAACATTCCAAATACTAGTACAGGCGTGCATAGCTAATTACTCCCACCGGTTCGTAAGTTGTGGTTTAATTTCTAATCTTCTCCGTGCTTCGAAGAGCACGTTAAGCTATCGGTCCCGGTTGTAGTCTTTAAGCCATGTCAAAGGCGGTTTCCTCAGATAAAAGGGTAACCACTACCCATATGATAACTAAGTTCAGTTTCTGAGAAAGACCCCTTAATATAAATGTTCTAGAACTGTAAACTTTCACAACCCTTAATTTATTACAAATATAATATAATACTACTAGGTACTACTACTAAACTAGCGTAGAAAAAAATTGCTCATGTAGTATATAATAGCAATTTTTTTACACACAATAGCATATAATATCTAATCGGTTCAGTAGATTTGCATCGAACTTTTCACCTTCTGAGAAATATTTAAAAAAATTGCATAAGTATATCCGTTGGTGTCTATCTTCATGGCAAATTACATCAAATTATAGAAAAATATTATTCACGGGAAAAACGTTGGGCATCATGTCAGCCAAATAACGTCTACTGCTGGACAAAAGCCTCTCCATAAGAGTCGACCATGGAAATGTGTCCATCTTTTAGATCCCTCCCATGCCGAAAGTATGGATAATTAAAATGCTCGAAATTAACTAATGTTATATGTAATCTTATATTCAGATTTAGGATTCCACAAGATATCGGAACTGTAATCTGACCTAGACGAACAGCGCAGCGCTGTAGCAACAATGGGGTTATGTTTTCCATTTGGATACGGAACGATAAAACTCGTTAAAACCGTAACGGCCTTTCCATACCGATCATGATTAGTATCGAGAGGTCACTTCCTTTTATGCTTTCCTACAGTTTCCTACAACGTTTACTTGCATAGTTACGTAACTCTTCTTAGTGTCTACACACTATGCCGAAGGTACGCGGCCGAAGTTCAGCCTGCAATGCTCTTTGAACTACTGACGTCACATTATGCCGAAATTATGTTGCATTACAACGTACAACCTAACTTCGGTCGGGCGTCAGTTCAGCGACAACTTATGCTGTAGAGCACACATACACTACCGAAGTTCAGTTCAATTGCCAACGCACATACGACGCTACGACAGCGCTCTTGAAGCGCAGGTCACACTGCCAGCGGGCTGGCGAGCGGGCTAGACGGGCGGGGGAAAAGAGAGAAGGAAACTATGTGGAATATTGGCGAGCTAAACTATTCATTCATACCGAAAACTACCTCTACAGCCCGGTTTCCACCGCGAGCCGAACGGACCCATTAATAATTCCGTTAAACTCGCAAACGCAAACTGCATACTTGTATTTCCACCAACAAATAGTCGGACGGAAAGAGCCGAGCGTGTAGAAAGAGTAGAATCAGCTCAGTCCACTCATTTCTCTATCTCTGTTTCATTTTGCAGTGGAAACCAAATGACCAACTCTTCGTTGGTGGAAACGCAAACCTATTTCATTAAAAAGGAGTCCGTTCCGCCTAACCATTTTCCGCACATTACCCTTTCGCAGTGGAAACCGGGCTTACAGACGGACGGGCGAGCGAGCGGGCAGAGCGGGCGACGCGGGCGAAGCGGACCGAGCGGCAACACTGCTATTCGAAAGACGAGCGACGAGCGACCGCTGACGGGCGCGGCGAGCCAAGCCAGCAAAGCGGGCGCGCCCAACGAAATGAAAGAGTAGCTTCGCTGGAATCGTTGGATATTACGTTAGATTCGCTCGCATCGCTGACGCAGGTTACTCGATAGCTCGCGGTGTGAACCTAAGTATGTAAAAGAGGCGAAATGATGTTCACCCGCCTAGCTCACTCACTCGCCTACACGCTTGACACGGAATACTACTAAGTTGCGCAACTGAATGTCTGCCCTAAGTTCGGCACTCATGGTGTGTCATATGAACCGAATATGTCGGAACGTAATATCAGCCGCGTAACTTCGGCAGCTTACATTCGGCATAGTGAGACACTTAAGAATGTTGGAATCTTACAAATACTTTATTTAACGACCCGCAATACACAACAATCTTATCTTAAATCAGCCATTCAACGTAATCCATTCATCCTAGTCTACGTAAACGGCTTATTAAGTGCTCATGAATGAGATCTCCACTCCACTGGCCACGCTTACCTACAATAGTTTACTATGCATAATGATTACTGCACGCAAATTGCAGACTACACCGCATTTATTTATAGATTCCTAGAGAATGGCATCATTCTTGAGATGTTGAGAAGTTATTAATTAAATACAAAGTCAGTGCAGAATCCGCATTATTTTGGATTTGACTGGCCAGTTGTTCGATCCCCACCTAGGACAAATCTATTAAGAGCACGATTAGACACGACTTGTTCTGTGCCTGGGTGTCACTTATTTATGATAAATAAATTATAATAAAATAAATTAAATGATAAATGGCGGTTAATACCAGATAAAGAATTGATGAGCAAACTGATATAGATGTGTCATTAAAATCCTACTTATACACAGGGATTAGATTCCCTAGTGCGGGAGTTGACAAAAAAAATGACATAAACTATATACAAAAAAGCAGCAAATGCTAACATTTTTATTTTTAAAATCCAAATCAGTTGTGGGTACTACATATTTACATAACATAACATTTTAGGAAATCAGGATTCATTTAACAAAAAATTTAACATTTTCATGTTATAATAGACTTTTAGATTCAACTTAACTATATCTTAACGACATATAAAAAAACCGTTAAGGAAATAATAAAATCTTTATCTATAGTAATTTTGTAGGTAGTAGTCATCGCATTACAAGAATTTGAATTATATAACATGAATGAATTTGCATAATCCTATTTGGTAGCTTTATTTGCTACGTGTCAGTATCAATATGTTAAACGTGTTTTCCTCTGAATCCTTCCGAAGCTTGGAGAAACCAGTGAGCCGTTTTTGCCATACTCATTTCTCAGAAATATAGTTGGGAGTACGTTTGTATATAAAATAATAGTTAAGTAGCTACCCATAAAAACTACAGTGTACTATTTTTATCTGGGATACTACTCGACGTTCTTTTTTTTCTAGTTTCTAGTTCTAGTTAACTATATTTCTGAGAATTGATTAAATAATTTAAATGTGTTATTTCGTCATATTCCCAGGAACATAAACGAGTTTTTTCTATGATCCTTCGAACTGGTGAACAAGAATATATATTCGAAATATTTATTAATAGAATCCACAAAGCTGTATCATATAATTTACAAAACAATTTTGAAATCAGCAAATCACACTAATATTATAAAGGCGAAAGTTTGTGAGTGTGTATGTTTGTTACTCCTTCACGTCTAAACGACTGGAACGAATTTAATAAAATTTGGTATAGAGTTAGCTGATACCCTGGATTAACACTTAACACAAGTTTAATGCGGTTAAAACCGCGGGGCATAGCTAGTTTAGTATATACATTATTTAATACCTTCTACTTTCTGTGGGCCCGTGCTACAACTACTTTGATCTGGGTGGGGACCCAGAACAAATGTGTGATGAACATTATTTGTTCTGTGTCTGGGTATTATCTATCCATAACTAGCTGTGCCCCGCGGTGTTACCCGCGTTAAATTTTATAAATTTTCTTTGCTATAAACCTCACGGAGCCCGAGACCTTTCCAACGAATGCAAAACCGTGGAAATCGGTTCGTGCGTTCTGGAGTTATAGCGTCAGGAAGGAAAACCAGACTTATTTTTATATAGTAGATATATTTAGAAATATATTACAATGTTTATCAGTTGTTTGGTTAGGACCAAACAGTACAGCCGCTGCATTTGTAATCAGATGGCAATGGGTTAGTTCCAGTAAAGGATATTACCAAAAAACAAACACTCCTAGTCTCGAAGGTGCCTTCAAGGTGGAGCTTATAAATATTTTACCACTACTTTACCACTTTCTGATTGTGATCTTCCCGGCCGAATTTCGGCCACGGCGGCGATTCTCAATGGAGATTAGCCAAGCAGGAAATATTACAGTGCACAAGTGTGTGCGCAAACACCCCCACTGTTTCACTTTCTACTCCATCACTCTTATGATCCGATGGGACGTCTAGCGATACGACCGGAAAGAGGTCAGGAAAAGGACCGACGGCTTTACGTGCTCTCCGAGGCACGGGGGTGTGATACCGCCAACTTCCAGACTTCGGGCTGACACTGAAATATTTCTTTTTACGAAAAATCCCAAAATCACTTTTTGGCCCGACGCGAGATTTGAACCCAGGACCTCATTTTCTACGATTGAACACGCTACCACTAGACCAACTAGACAGTTTAATACCACTTTAATAGTGACCTCGTTACATTCAAATCGTCTAACTTATAAGAATCCTAATAAAACATAATGAGTCATGGTTTGCGGAAATATTGCATCATAACACCAAGCCGTTTTAAATGTTAACATTACTATTGGTCAGGTACTTGGTTTTACCCAGGAAACTGTTTTTATAATAATGAATTGAGCAGACAGAACCTTCCCATGTTGGAACAATTAGCAGACTACTCTTTGGGGAGCTGTGAAGAACATCCGTAAACACCAAACGATGCGCATCAACAGTTATTTTTCTAAGGCCTTATATACTCGGAGTACTTGGCGGTTCACCCAGGTCCTGATTTACCCACAGGCTAATTAGGCTTAAGCTTAGGACGCAAGAACCATGCGAGGGCGCTGAAAATTAAAGTTGATATTATTTTTTTTTTAAATACTACTGTCCACTTTAAATATAAAAAGAACCTATTTTGTTAAAGTTGGGTTTAATATTTTATCTATAACCACAGGCAACCAAATTAACAAAAAAAAACAGTCCTTAAAAAGTATTAACTTTTTAAGGACTGTTTTTTTATGACTGTTATTTAATATATTATCAAAATGTAGTTAGTATATTAGTGGGCCGAGCAGGCACTAGCAGGATATGCCGGGGAGGCGCATTTTGATAATTAGCCTAGCATAACTAATGAATATTAATATAACTAAAACATTGCCATCTGATCCCAAACTGAGTAGAGCCTGTTGTACTTTGGCAACCAGACAACTGCTAAAAATACTTTATATTTCTAAATACATAAATTTTAGGGTCCGTGGCTTAGGCCCCCAGTGCTCGAGGCACCTGTGGCCTACGCCCCCGATCGGATTTATTTTATATCATTTTATTTTTGTGCTTTTTCACTTAGTACAGTAAATGAGAAAAGTGTTTCACTATAATAATATTATTCCTTGCCAAACAAAAGTTATCTATCAAATTGCACAGAAAATAGATCGCCACTTAACCTTATCCTTACACACCTTTTTCTACATTAAAAACATATTTATTATGTACAATCATCCAGAAATTAAAAAGACCTCATATAAAATGTTAGTGAATGTTATTAATATAAAATATATTAATATACATTTATAATAAATTACCATGTAGAAATATTATCTTTCAACTTGAACCAAATCGTTAGCTAACTGCGACAAACCAGTTATTGGCTACAATAAAAGTCCATCTTTTTGTCTACAAAATTTTAAACAATAAGAAGGTATGAATAGATTTTAAGTATATCTCTTTCACACCTGAGTCAAGTTATTGAATATTGCAATATGTAACCGATACGAAAGTCATCTCATAATGACAAGCGAAAATCCTTCGCAAGCGCTTGTGCGAAATATTTACAAAATAGTTAAATATAGACTTGTTGGAAAAACATTGTTGCACGCTGGATTTGCGTTGCGTTCTAGAAATAAGGAAAGAAGTCCATTCTTTATTAAAAATTGTATGAAACGAAAATTGGAAAATTACGAGTGAAAAGTACAGTGACAAAATTCCAATCTACAACAATATATAAAAAATAATTAAAAATAAATAAGACTTTCATTTTTCAAAACATACATCCAATATAAAAGCATTGCTATGATATATATATAATTATGATTTAATGTATTACCTATACATATACCACCATTAGACATTTATTATTTTTGTAAAATATTTTTGTGCCTGATAGTACATTTGATCAAAAATTGCTTTGAATTAAAATAATCGAATCGGGGGCGTCGGCCACAGGTGCCTCGACCACTGGGGGCCTAAGCCACGGACCCAAATTTTATAGAAACAACTGCACGTGTGGGGCAGCGGCTAAGATAGTCGCCTCGCCGCTTCGTGTCGCGGGTTCGAGTCCCGCGCTGTATAACTATACTAGACCCATAAATAGTTGTTCTGAGTATGGATGTAATTTGTGTCCTACTATTATATGTTTGTAAAGTACCCCGATACACAGGGATTAGATTCCCTAATGCTAAATGCTAAAATAATATAATGTTTTTAATATAGGCAACGACCGCCTATATAAAAAAAAATACACCCAGACACAGAACAAATAATCGTGTTCATCCCACAAAGATTTGCCACGGGTGGGAATCGAACCTACGACCTCTGGCTTAGCAGTTAAGAGTCACTAACCACTAGAAGAACACTATAAATGACATAAACTATATACAAAAAAGCAGCAAATGCTAACATTTTTATTTTTAAAATCCAAATCAGTTGTGGGTACTACATATTTACATAACATAACATTTTAGGAAATCAGGATTCATTTAACAAAAAATTTAACATTTTCATGTTATAATAGACTTTTAGATTCAACTTAACTATATCTTAACGACATATAAAAAAACCGTTAAGGAAATAATAAAATCTTTATCTATAGTAATTTTGTAGGTAGTAGTCATCGCATTACAAGAATTTGAATTATATAACATGAATGAATTTGCATAATCCTATTTGGTAGCTTTATTTGCTACGTGTCAGTATCAATATGTTAAACGTGTTTTCCTCTGAATCCTTCCGAAGCTTGGAGAAACCAGTGAGCCGTTTTTGCCATACTCATTTCTCAGAAATATAGTTGGGAGTACGTTTGTATATAAAATAATAGTTAAGTAGCTACCCATAAAAACTACAGTGTACTATTTTTATCTGGGATACTACTCGACGTTCTTTTTTTTCTAGTTTCTAGTTCTAGTTAACTATATTTCTGAGAATTGATTAAATAATTTAAATGTGTTATTTCGTCATATTCCCAGGAACATAAACGAGTTTTTTCTATGATCCTTCGAACTGGTGAACAAGAATATATATTCGAAATATTTATTAATAGAATCCACAAAGCTGTATCATATAATTTACAAAACAATTTTGAAATCAGCAAATCACACTAATATTATAAAGGCGAAAGTTTGTGAGTGTGTATGTTTGTTACTCCTTCACGTCTAAACGACTGGAACGAATTTAATAAAATTTGGTATAGAGTTAGCTGATACCCTGGATTAACACGTAACACAAGTTTAATGCGGTTAAAACCGCGGGGCATAGCTAGTTTAGTATATACATTATTTAATACCTTCTACTTTCTGTGGGCCCGTGCTACAACTACTTTGATCTGGGTGGGGACCCAGAACAAATGTGTGATGAACATTATTTGTTCTGTGTCTGGGTATTATCTATCCATAACAAGCTGTGCCCCGCGGTGTTACCCGCGTTAAATTTTATAAATTTTCTTTGCTATAAACCTCACGGAGCCCGAGACCTTCCCAACGAATGCATAACCGTGGAAATCGGTTCGTGCGTTCTGGAGTTATAGCGTCAGGAAGGAAAACCAGACTTATTTTTATATAGTAGATATATTTAGAAATATATTACAATGTTTATCAGTTGTTTGGTTAGGACCAAACAGTACAGCCGCTGCATTTGTAATCAGATGGCAATGGGTTAGTTCCAGTAAAGGATATTACCAAAAAACAAACACTCCTAGTCTCGAAGGTGCCTTCAACGTGGAACTTATAAATATTTTACCACTACTTTACCACTTTCTGATTGTGATCTTCCCGGCCGAATTTCAGCCACGGCGGCCTTTCTCAATGGAGATTAGCCAATTGCGCAGGACATATTATAGTGCACAAGTGTGTGCGCAAACACCCCCTGTGTTTCACTTCCTATTCCATCACTCTTATGATCCGATGGGACGACTAGCGACACGACCGGAAAGAGGTCAGGTACAGGACCGACGGCTGTACGTGCTCTCCGAGGCACGGGGGTGTGATACCGCCAACTCCAAGACTTCGGGCTGACACTGATATATTTTTTAATACGAAAAATCCCAAAATCACTTTTTGGCCCGAGGCGGGATTTGAACCCAGGACCTCATTTTCTACGGTTGAACACGCTACCACTAGACCAACGGGGCAGTTTAATACCACTTTAAATTACCACTTTAATAGTGACCTCGTTACATTCAAATCGTCTAACTTATAAGAATCCTAATAAAACATAATGAGTCATGGTTTGCGGAAATATTGCATCATAACACCAAGCCGTTTTAAATGTTAACATTACTATTGGTCAGGTACTTGGTTTTACCCAGGAAACGGTTTTTATAATAATGAATTGAGCAGACAGAACCTTCCCATGTTGGAACAATTAGCAGGCAACTCTTTGGGGAGCTGTGAAGAACATCCGTAAACATCAAACGATGCGCGACAGCAGTTTTTTTTTTTCTAAGGCCTTATATACTCGGAGTACTTGGCTGTTCACCCAGGTCCTGATTTACCCACAAGCTAATTAGGCTTGAGCTTAGGACGCAAGAACCATGCGAGGTACTTATTTAATATACTTATTTAATATTATTAATATTAAATAAGTATATTAAATAAGTATGAGTTATTATGTTTTAGATGCCATTATGTAATTTTAATGTTAAATTTAACGTAATTATAATAACTCTAAAACTTATGTTGCTGTGCCCTTACAGGGTCCATAACTGTACCTAGGCTGCAGTTAGACGACGCGAAAAAATTCTTGCGGCCGCCGCGCGGCGACCGCGCGGTGGCCGCGTACTAACTGTTCAGTTATAGCAAATTTATGTTTTATTAACTAGGACGTAAAGTTGAAATTATTTTTGAGTAACTAACTGCGCGGTGACCGCGCGGCATTCGCTCCTCGATCACACGGCGCGCGGCGGCCGCGCGGCCGTCTCGCTCGAATCACTCAAATGTTCTCGATGTACGCCCCGCGCCGGCGTCCCCGCATTCTCCTTTCATTGGTCCGTCAGTCACTTGCGCGAGACGTCGTGACGCGCGGACATCGTGATTTCGAAGATGGATGAACTGAGTATCAATCCTGAGACATTGATATCTTTAGTTAATCTGATAAATAATCTGTTATTAATATCTTTAGTTAAATAATCTGCGAATTCTTTTTCATCTTCTCGCAATTGGTTGTATAGCGTATGAAATTCACCAAACTCTTCTCGCCGTGCTAAAATAGGATGAATCCAAAATTTTCTACATTTCTTTTTTTCTTTATTTTTGCTTTGTCGGTACAAGTAATATGCAATCATACTTTTATTCTTCTTAGTCAAATAGCTCATAACGAACACGTGTGAATTTTAAGAAAGACCAATATCAACTGGAAATGGTTCGGGTTCGCAGTGGCGTGGCCACCAGGCCTGACCGCGCGGCCGCCGCGCGGTCACCGTACTTTCGCCGCGCGGCCGAGACGCTGTAACATTCCGTGTCATATAAACGCGCCCTTAGCCTATTGTTAACACCTTCACTCACATTATGGTATGCAAATAAATGAATATGAAATATGAGGTTGCTGATAATTAATGTTGATCTAAAATATTTTGTTTTAAATACTACTGGCCACTTTAAATATAAAAAGAACCTATTTTGTTAAAGTTGGGTTTAATATTTTATCTATGACTACAGACAACCAAATTAACAAAAAAAAACCAGTCCTTAAAAAGTTAATAATAGGTCTTTACCTATGAAATTGCCGTTTTGTATGAAAAAATTTAAACGAATTTTTTTCATGAATTTTTTTATTTGTATTAATCGAAGTAATCACCCATGCAATCAATGCATCTTTGCCATCGCAGTGGCAGTTTATTGATGCCCTTCTTAAAGAAATCAGCTGGACGGGAGGCAACAAATTCTTCAAAGGCATTTTGTACTGCCTCTCGGGTATTGAATTTTTTTCCCGCCAAGAAGTTATCCAAATTCTGGAAAAAGTAGTAGTCTGTAGGCGCAAGGTCTGGTGAGTAGGGCGGATGACGGAGAGCTTCCAACCCCAGTTCTTGCAACTTGGAGACCGTCTGCTGTGCAGTATGAGGTCGCGCGTTGTCGTGCAGGAGCAGCGGAGACGAGCGATTGACCAATGCTGGTTGGAGATGCGCCAGCTTCTCCATCATTGTGCTCAGTTCTTCACAGTACACATCTGCAGTAATGCTCACCCCGTTTGGTAAGAAGCTGTGATGAATCACACCGGCGCTAGACCACCAAACAGTGACCATCACTTTTCTAGGGGTAAGTTTTCGTTTAGGGCATTGTTTAGGTGCTGAACCAGGATCCAACCAACTTGCTGAGCGCTTGCGGTTATCAAACAGAATCCATTTTTCATCGCAGGTAACAATGCGGTTCAAAATTCCTTCATTTGTGTGTCTGTTGAGCAGTGCAAGGCACGTCTCGACGCGTACTTCGCGCTGGCGATCATTGAGTTCGTGGGGCACCCATTTGTCAAGCTTTTTTACCTTGCCAATTTGACGCAAATGGACCAATATTGTTTTGACGCTAACGTCGAAAGCTGCTGCTAATTCAGCCGTAGATTGTGTATCATCAGCTTCCACAACCGCCTTTAATTCGTCATTGTCGACCAAAGTCTTCGGACGACCGCGAGGTTCATTTTTCAGGTCGAAATTTCCAGAACGGAAGCGAGCAAACCAATAACAGGTGGTGCGTTGGTTTGTAGTGTTAGCTCCGTAAACGTCGTTGATGTTGCGTGCCGCTTGTGCCGCGTTGCTGCCACGACGGTACTCATATTCCATAATTACTCGAATTTTTAACGTATCCATGATGACGAAAAAGATTGAAATGCGATGAAAATGTAACACTAATCAATAAAGAAATGACTACTTTTGGAAAAAAGAATCCATGTTTTTAAAATAAAATTAATTTGAAATTAGAATTCTTAGCCAAACAAAAATTATTTTTATTTGAAATGGCCAGTACTGCAGAACGGCAATTTCATAGGTAATAGGCAACCTAATAATATATTATCAAAATGTAGTTAGTATATTAGTGGGCCGTGCAGGGACAAGCAGGACAGGCCGGGGGACGCATTTTGATAATTAGCCTAGCATAACCAATGAATATTAATACAACTAACACATTGCCATCTGATCTCAAACTGAGCAGATCCTGTTGTACTGTGGCAACGAGACAACTGATAAAAATACTTATAGGTATATTTGTAAAACATAAATTTTATAGATACGACTGCACGTGTGGGGCAGCGGCTAAGATAGTCGCCTCGCCGCTTCGTGTCGCGGGTTCGAGTCTCGCGCTTAACAACTATTTGTGTGACCCATAAATAGTTGTTCTGAGTCTGGATGTAATTTGTGTCCGTCTATTATATGTTTGTAAAGTACCCCGAGACAAAGGGATGAGATTCCCTAATGCTAAATGCTAATTATTTTTTTAATAGGCAACGCCCGCCTATATTAAAAAAATACACCCAGGCACAGGTGGGAATCGAACCTACGACCTCGGGCTTAGCAGTTATAGTCAGTAACCACTAGAAGAACACGCTAAATGAATTTCGAATTGCACTGTATAGTGGATCATTGGAGTGCAATGGTTTTTGCTCGCGAATAAACAAGTACACCTGTGAAGGACATCCGCCAGATGGCAGGAAGCGATCGCACTTGACACCAAATGGTAAAGGTTCGTGAATGAACGGAGAACATAACGATCTAAACTGGACGATAAAACAAGTTGTGGTTGTGGCAGATGGAAATCAGCCGGCAAACGATACAGAACCTAATTCATATCAAGTTAAGGACTAGAATTATGGGCGCAGCTACCGTGCTTTCACATAAAATAAGGCACGTAGACTTTAAAAAAGCGATTGTAAATAGTTTATACATAATTATTTCTACATGTAGATATTTAGACCTGCTGTTTGTGTTGAATCATTTAGAATTCGCATTAAATGTATGATAGTAATGATTATGTTTCTTATTTAAATCATTATCAAAATAGTTATAAGTTTAAATAATTATTATCGCGAATATTTATAGTTTTAGGTATATTTTACAATACCATGTCCGAAACAATTCAAAAGAATTATTATGGTGGACCTAGTTTGTATAACGACGGCCGCGCTTTTTGCTACCAATTTAGTAACATGAATCTCACATTTTTTTAAATATTTTGTAGCATCTAAATGCGCGAGCGAAATATCTGCGTCCTAAATGCTGGGCTAATGAAACCATAAATACGAAATTGACCTGAGTACGTTACAGTTCCGTACCTTCCTTTTTACTTACTTATCGCATTGGTAGTGGTTACCGTAGTGTCAGTTGTTCAAGCCGGCCAGTAGGACTCTGACATGGCTTAACGACTGTTGCCTAATGACTGCAGCCGGGAGCGCTTAACGTGCAAAATCACTTTGTGGCCCGACCCGGGATTTGACCTCACACAGGACCTCGTTCTCTGCGGCTTTATTACATTCAAATGACTGTAGAAATGTAACAAACGAATAACCTGCCAGCTTCTAAAAGTCAAAGCAATAAAATAAAAACAAGTCCAAGCATTGAATACGTCACAGACATTTTTTCTACCAACTTTCTCGAAACGGATTAAACAAAATCGATTAAAAACATCGGCGACACGATTCTATATAACCGTTACACGAACCTGCTAGGTATTTTATGTCAATTATTTCCACGAAAATGGCCTCGAAGCCTTCCAAGTGAAATGATTTCGTCGAAAATTTATTAGTCAGAACACCTGACATAATTAAACTATAGATATGAGGAAATATAATGCCTCTCTCTTTCAATTACAGGTAAGTGCGGTAACAATACCCATATTGTGTACCTACTGTATACAAATTAATTGGTAATTCTTGTTACATAATGGGTATACCTCGAAAATGTCCCTGGTTGCTATATAAGGATAGTATGGTTGCAACCAAAAACTAAGTATAACCGCGTTTTGATCCTTAAGTTTTAAACTAAAGTTATTCAACGAAGCTTTAAGAAAATGTACAGACGCCAGCACATCCAGCTACCCCAATATGTCAAATATCTTTTATAGATTTTCAACTTTATCACGTATACACATAAGGTTCACTTTCAATTGGGGAAAGGAGGAGAAAAGTGGTTTCAATTAATGGGTCTATAAATTATCAGCCAATCACAAAAATCCATCACCACCAAATCCATGGATTTATTCAATCTATGAGCAGAGTTGTAAAAGATTTAGTCTTAATAGAGAGGTTATGTACCAACCTATACTAAACAGCTGAGTTTTAAGGGCGATTGCTATTTAATAGTTATCCGTGTCCAGTATGTTAGCAAAAGTCGTACACGTTAAGCAATATCAGAAGTCCGTAGAGAGAATGCAGTTGTCGAGGGATATATAAACAAAACAATAAAAAATACTCAAATCACACACGCACTAAACGATACGAGAAAAGAGTGACCGATCATAGATTAGGATTCAAAATCAGTCACCAGTCACTGTCAGCATAAATTAAAAATATAGTTGCCAATAAATAATAAATCGATTGGAACGATAACCGATATTATGATTTCTATTTATTTTGTTGATATTTTATTTTTTACTGTTGAGATTATGTTAATGTATTTAATAATTATTATGATTAAATCGGTTACCTGGTGTCTGGTGCAAGAGGATTTATATTACATTGTTTGAACTCATTAACGTTAATCGATTATAGTAATCAACAACCAATTTAATTCGTGACTTAAACTTATTTTGAGATTTCTCGTTTTCCAGATTGTAAATTGGGTCAATTTTTCAGTTTGAAATAGAAAAATATAACGCTTTTTTTAAACCATATCTCAACTTATTACAGTCTGGCCCAGAAATCCCCGTCTCCTATGACTAATTGGGGTAGCTTGATGTGCTGGCGTCTGTACATATTCTATTCTATTCTAAAAAGTATAATTGACGGGCCGGTTGGCGTAGTTGGTAAATTCTCGCCATCCATGCCGCAGATCGTGGGTTCGATTCCCACCCAGGACAGATTTGTGTGTACGAACAATACGAATATGTATGGTTGTCCTGAGTCTGGGGGTAATTATCTATATAAATATGTATTTACAAAACACAAGTAGTATATGTATTATTTTCTCTGCTTAGTTTGGGATCCGATGGCTGTGTGTGAATTATTCCCAGGATATTATTATTATTAATTAGTTTATGAACGCGTCTTGTGACATGGCTTCACTGCGCCCTATGGAAGGACTTTTGATCACACTGTTGGGGATACAATTCGCGCTGTAAAAAGTAGCAGGAAGGAAGGGTGATTTTACCATTCATATCGCACAGCTGCACAATTTATATCCCGTAGATTCCATTCGTTCCATTGTCACTGCAGATTCTCAATCGTACGAGCAGCCCACTCTATTAACGTAGAGCGACAGTTGCCCAAAACGGCCCTAAAATCCGTCCCTCTCATGCATGTCCACGTCGAAACGTACGAAAGGTAATAAACGTAGAGAACTTTCTCTCTTTCTATCTTCACTAACTTATATCTCCCTCTCAACGTGCGTTCGCCTCGCCCGATCACACATTTTCGTAAAGCTCTCGTCACGCAACTTACACCTCAAACAAGCGTGCATAAAGACATTTTTACTTTAATAATATCGTGCCGATGGTCTATTGTATCATCGATAACCCTATACTATTGCAGCTAAAGTCAAAATGTATAACCACTAAGTACACAGACAGACGAAACCGGAAAAGTAACTTAAGAGAAGGTATCTGGCGCAAAAAATTATACGATCCATTGCTGTTTTACAGCCGATAACGAAACTGATAATATGTATTGTAACCTTAGTAACCGGCAATGGACAGATGAAGGTAGCTATTGCGTAACACGAGGCGAGCATTGAACGGTCAATGACCGCATTGAAAAAAATTGGTTGGTGTTTGTCGTTGGCAGTGGGCATGATCGACTGTCACGATCTGGAGTCACGTCATGGTCTATTGGAAGTGGAAAGCGACACGGACTGCACAGATAAATTGTTATGAGCGAAGAAATCTGATATTGGTCACGTGTCAAGAATTCTGAAGGGCTTCTTTAGAAAGGTATAATTTTTAAAATTATTCTGACAAGTGTTTGTAGAACTGTGTTTTTAAATGATGCATAGTATAATTATTACGAGAGCATTGTGGTGTAAAAGAGGAAGTAGTCCCAAACTCTGAAAAATGTATGGCACACCATCTTAAGCATTTAGAAAGGATGAATGAAAAAACATTGACAAAAGAAGTATATCTGGCCTGTGTGAATGGTACAACTTCTAGGGGAAGACAGAAGAGAAGTCCTCAAGAAAGGCCAGGTCAGATGTCCCCCAAACCGGCGACTATATAGGTATGAAGAATAACAGTGCACGAGGCAAAAGACGTGTCTAAAGATCGTGACAAATGGAAATACGATGTCTCTGCCTACCCAGCTGAGGAACAGACGTGAGTCTTATGTTTGTATAATTATGTAATAATATATGTATTCATTAGACTCAGAAGTAGACATTGGCGTCGAATGCTATCGCGTCTATAGGTTTCGGTTCTAGTGACTCTAGATGTGACCATGGGTAGCTACATAGCAGCAACATTTAATTACGAAAAGGTATAGACCATTCGCATTTACAAGCACCTCAACTGGGGAAGCACCTGCACCGTACAGAATACACTCTAGGTTATATGATGTCCACCCGACCGAATTTCGGCCACGGCGGCCAGTCTCAATGGAGACTAGCCAATTGCGCAGGACATATTATAGTGCACAAGTGTGTGCTCAAACAGCGACACGACCGGAAAGAGGTCAGGTACAGGACTGACGACTTTACGTGCTCTCCGAGGCACGGGGGTGTAATGCTGCCAACTCCCAGACTTCGGGCTAACACGGAGAATTTTTTTTACGGACAAATCCCAAAATCACTTTTTGGCCCGACCCGGGATTTGATGGGGTGATGAATTCTGATATTCGCCGTCACCACACAGCAAGTGCCACGCAGTTGTCGGGTCTCCATTGTACTGGCCGCCGTAGCCGAAACTCGACCTATAAATCAGCTGAGGACATTATTAACATAACTAATAAAACTTCCGTTAACCCAAAATGAGCTCATGATATCTGACGAAACACAAATATATATAAGGAAATACGTAAAACTGACCGCCGCTAAACAAGTCTGTAAACAGACATATCGATAAAATGACATGTTCCGAATGTCGATGATCTAGGTCAAGATCATTAGCGTGTCTGAACTGAGAATTGATCAATAATTTTTCGTATATTCGTATGTAGTGGATATACTCTAAAACTGCGTATCTTCTCAAAATTCTTCCTTTTCAACTGAATTGGAGATTCCTAAGCATATTACAATACCTAAAGTTACCCAAGGTATCTAAAATTTGCCTATATAAATCACTAGCTATGCCCCGCGGTTTTACCCGCGTTAAACTTTATAAATAGCCTATGTGTTAATCCAGGGTGTCAGCTAACTCCATACCAAATTTTACTGAAATCGCTCCAGGCGTTTAGACGTGAAGAAGTAACAAACATACACACTCAAAAACTTTCGCCTTTATAATATTAGTTTGATTAAGTGGAATTCGTAGTGAAAACTATTGATGATAAATAAAATAATGTACCTACTCCATGTTTATTGGAATCAGTATTAACCAATGCAAAATTTGTCCGGACTTTTTTATCCTATGGGCAGTGCTAGACCTTATGTCAGAGTTGTTCAAGCCGCTCAGTCTAATATCGACAACCGGGACCGACAACTTAACCTGGCTGCCTAAGCACCGAGATGCTCAGAAATTAAACTACTTTAACTGTACTCCATATATGCATTGACCACGTGCCTAGCTGCTTTCCATTAATGGGCTGTAACATCGTTTATATATACACATATATATCTTCGCTACGAAGACTTATATCGCTCTATAACGATCGACGAATCCCAACACTCGCAGCGTGACTCTTACGATCACTTGCGCAGTTAAGAGAAATTAGTCCTCGCCGCCATGCTAGCGAAGCTGATGTCCTGGAAAACTACAGCTTGTTGAATCTTTAGCGCAGCAGTAAGATAACTAGAGGTCAGCGGGAAGGGTTAGTAAAACGTGAGTGTCAAGTTTACAACCTAAAATAACCGCTTCCAACTCATGGCGCTCAAAGTACTCATCAGTTCATAAGTGATCGACGAGGAAAAGCACCTAGTCTATAGATGGGTGACCGCTAAATGGTTAAATTTCTGAGCGTCGCCGTGCTTCAGAATGCATTATGCAGTCGGTCCCGGTTGTTCGCGAAAAACAGCAGTCGTTAAAGCATGTCAGAAGCCTTCTGGGCAGCTTGAACAACTGACTCCAGGATTACCACTACCCATACGATTAATACTAATAAATAAATCAGTGTGGTGTATTTTGTTTGCTACCCTTTGTTCTTTTATATACAAAGCAGAAGAAAGGCAAAATCGACTCACGAGCACCGCTCACGGATCGAATACGAATTAGCTCTGAACGGGAATGCATTTCGTACGCAACGCACGAAGACCCATGGAACAGAGCTCCCAGAGGTGAACGCCATTGGTCGGCAAGTCGTGAATATAGATGAGTTGGAATTGCATCCTTTTGATCACGATGCAATAAATAAAAAATACCACATCCAACTTCTCATAACTCAGAATCGCTCACACATCTAGGTACAGTCAGCTGGAAAAGTAGATTTTCATAATCGGATATAGTTTTGAAAATGACTAAAGTAACTGAATTTGACTGACTGTCATTCACGGTCAAATTGGTCAAAAATGGTCATTAACTGTCAAAAATAGTCATTTTCCGTCATTTTGATTTAAGTAATATTTTAGTACCTTTTTAAGTTTTTGTGGTTGATAAAAGTCTATATTCTAAATTGAAACTATCTATACATATACAAAAATCTATACATATAATAAAATCGTAGGAAAGTCAAAACTGTACATTGAATATTTTTTGAAAAGGATACTTGGGGCGTGATCTACAATCGACATCTGACAGTCCGGGCGAATCTCAAAAAGTACTGCATGGATTTACTTCAAATTTTGCATGAATATTACTAAAAAGTCGGGTCAACATATAGGCTACATATTATCACGCTATCATCTACGGAGGAGGAGTTGAGATAATTTATAAAGTTTAACGCGGGTAAAACAGCGGGGCACAGCTAGTACAAAATAAAACGTTGCTCCATTTAAACTTGCATATCAATTTTGGTACATAAATAAATAAATAATTGCGTGGTAGTTGAGAATAGACAGTAATATTTGAGTCAAATTGACTGAATTTGACAGTAAATGACCGGTCATTTATGGTTTATGACAATTGTGAATAGTCAGATTCAGTCATTTTACATCTTTAGATGTGAGGTTTGGGTTTATGTGTAATCATGGATATTGGACGACAGTACCTGTAGTTAATATTTTCAAGCACTTTAGAACTATTCACCGCCACACTATTTATTGACACAATTATACTAAAAGTAATATTAAATATCCGTTATAAATCATCTACTTTTAACGTTGATTTTACCTATAACATAGAATATAAAATTCGAAAAATATGCTTCGGTCAGTTTGTAACATTAATATTCCAAAATATTCAGAATAAATTTACTCTTTAAGACAACAACAGTCTGCCATCTGATCCCAAACTAGGCAGAGTACAGACTCTGCCTAGTTCGAGAGTTTTGCAACCAGACAACTGATAAACGGACTTACATATTTCTATATACATACATATTATAGGTTAACTACACGTGGGATTCGCAACCACGACCTATAGCCTAGCAGTCAGGGTCGGCTCGGCTGTCAGTCTAACCTGACTATAAAGCTGCCTGTTAGGCTATTAACCTAATGCCTGCCGTTTAAACTAGAAACCCATAGAAAATCAGGTTACTACCTGTCTTAGATGTTCTCTTGACAACTGGGAGCGACGGCTTAACTTGTTTTCCTCAACCATCCAGCCCCAAAACACACGGTAGACGTCGTTCATTGCTACTGGTTCAGCCGGAGAGTTAACCAAATCATCATCATCTAATCAGCCGAAAGTCCACTGCTGGA
Source organism: Pseudoips prasinana (assembly GCA_951640165.1). Classification (NCBI taxonomy): domain Eukaryota; kingdom Metazoa; phylum Arthropoda; class Insecta; order Lepidoptera; family Nolidae; genus Pseudoips; species Pseudoips prasinana. The sequence goes on along the minus strand of OX621236.1, from coordinate 39,084,100 downwards.
CAAAGGCCTCCCCCAAAGGTCTCCACAATCGCCGGTCTTGCGCTATCCGCATCCAGCGATTTCCAGCGACCTCACAAGATCATCGGTTCATCTTGTAGGGGGCCTGCCCACGCTGCGTCTTCCGGCTCGTGGTCGCCACTCGAGAAGCTTTCTGCTCCAGCGGCCGTCGGCTCTACGAGCTATGTGCCCTGCCGCCTGCCACTTCAGCTTGGCAATTCTTACGGCTATGTCGATTACTTTGGTTCGCCTGCTGATCTCAGCATTTCTGATTCGATCCCACAGGGTAACTCCAAGCATAGCCCTTTCCATTGCTCTTTTGTGACCTTGAGCCGCCTGATGAGGCCCATAGTGAGCGACCACGTCTCTGTTCCGTAAATCATCACTGGCAAGTTAACCAAATAAAATAATCAAATCTAAGTCTCTGTACATTTTAAAGCTGTTTACTCTACAAATCACAACGTCAAACATAATGCTTACTCGTACGCTTGATAAAGTTGAGCTGACAAATCAGGTTCCACCTACATACGCACTTGTAAACCTTGAACTTCGTCCTATACGATCGGCATTACTACCAGTACGGTATTGTTAGCTTATGATTGCGTAATGCGCAATACACTTTACGCGTGTATAATGCGCAAATGAAGAGATCACGATTTTATTCAAAGCCAATGAACTGCAAGCGATAAACAATGAAACTAACGAAACGGAAAAGAATACTTGACAGGGCAAGTAATGGGCACTGCTGTAAATGATGTAACACGTAGGGCACATGCTGTCCTTGGTAAATATTTTCCAATGCAGATAATTAATTGACCATCATCATATCAGCCGAATGACGCCCACAGCTGGACAAAGGCCTCCCCAAGATTTCCACAGTGGATTTGTGTCCACCAGTTGGAGGGACATGCCATAATTTCCACGCTTGGCAGAAGGGTTGGCTATCGCAGTATGATGATCATACTAGACAAAGAGACGCTGCTCCCGATTCTCTGGTAGATATTCACTCGGGACAACTTCTACGCCATTGTTACTCTGATTGTGTTTTTTTAACTTTATTATGTGTGCCCAATAAATATTTTTTCTTTCTTTCTTTCCACGCCCTCCACGGGATAAGATGGGGTGGCGACATTCAGCGACACAGCAAATAATCAATAGGAACGTCTTAATGGTTGAAATATGTGTGGATTTTAATAAGTTAGGAAAATATATCAAAAAGTATTGCAAAAAACGCACATTGCATTCAAGTCTTTAAAAGTGAAGGTTAGCTAAGGGCAGGACAATGACCTCCAAAATAAACTCCTTCAGTGCAGCGCAACTCTTTGTGTTCTGTGGTGGCAATTAGTACTTCTAAAAAACGGCATTCCGTGGCGGTTTCATATGGCATCTATTAAATTACATGGATGCGAACTTTCGAATGAGAAGTCAATAAGAATATATGGAGACATAAACACAAGCGAAGTTATTTCTAAAGAGAATAAATATTCCCTGGAGTGTATTACCTAATAATGTAGGCCACATTTAGAACTTTGCCCATGTGACCCAACAGGGGCTAAGCAACAAATTTGTTCCCGTAATAGCGATTACAGTTAGAATACATGGCTTACCAACCACCAATATTCATAACTTTTACGCATATAACCATAATGGACTGAATCAGCACATCCCTCAAACAGAAGAAGTAGACTTAAGCAGGATACTTTATTATCCTTGTTCTTACCTTCTGTAAAAATTAACAAATCCAGAATAATATAGCACGGGGCATTATGCACGTGTGAGATTCTTGCTGGGAAGTCTATGACGATCCTGGGAACAGCATAGCCGAACTTAGATTTTCAACCTCTAATCATAAAATTCTGGCACGGGAAGTACAAAACATTCTTAGCAGTTGGGAGATCTTCAGTCTTGTGATGAGGAAGACAAGATAGAATAATCAAGTTATTATGGCTAATTATTAGTTTCATACATTTATGTAGAACAGACACTTACCCTTTCGTATCTCATGAGGTATTCAATGAGCGTATCCTTCTTCTTTTCCTTTTCTTCTGAAGAGCAGACGCCGATATTCAGCCCCATCACAATAGTGCGAAGTAGACCACCCTCGACCGCGTCCCATAGGAACTTGGGTGTGTAGCACATTATTGCCTGGAAACAAAACAGAAGTTTAGATTGTATTTAGACTAAAGCGGATGAAATACTTATTGATTCTGATTTTGGACACAAATCAGTTGTCACAACCAGTTCCTCTCAGCTGGCTTTAGATTCCCACAGCTTAGCATCTACACGAACTCGTACATAAGCATGGTATTAGAAGAATTTTGTTCACATACACTGGTCTATGGAGCTCCCCTCTGTGCAGAGGGTGCATTGAAAATGAAGAAACACCAGCACACGTACTGCTACACTGCAAGAGTGTTTCTTACCAACGGGCAACGTTCCTGAATGATCCGAAGACACTACAGGAGGCCCTCAAGCCAGGCTTTCTTGGTCTCCTGGACTTCTGGATGGAACTAAAATGGTTCGAGTAGCCAAACAAGTATCACGCACAATGGCCCAATTGGGAGGCTAAGTGCGGAAACCTATCGCCCACTTAACTAACTAACTATGGAGCTCCCGAGGTACTTTAGTCCACTCTCTCTCTCTCTCTCTGTCTCATATCTTTGGGTAAACACCGGGTTAATTTGAATAAAAAACCTTCAAAACAGAAAGATGTGTTTTAAAAATACGATGAGTGGTGGAAGACCTCAATTCAAACTTTATAGTTTCAAGACAAAAACTAAAACCTAACGTAACCGTCCAAAATCGACTCCAAGTAAAAAAGCAGATAAATATTTAGAATGGCAGACGGGAAGAGCCAAGGTAATGATTTACCTAAATCTTTATCGCGATGAGACCCGTGTCCACAGTACATCATACATTTTTTTTAGTTTTATCATAGTCTTATTTTAGAAGTTAGAGGGGGTGGGGACCACTCATTTTACCACTTTGGAAGTGTCTGTCGCGCAAACTATTCAGTTTAGAAAAAAAACATATTAGGAACCTCAATATCATTTTTGAAGACCTATCCATAGACACCCCACATGTATGGGTACGATGAAAAATTTTTTTTTTAGGTACAATTCTATGTATGGCGACCCCCCAAAATAATTGTTCTTTATCTATTTTTGTGTAAAAATCTTAATGCGGGTCACAGAATATATCTACTTACCAAGTTTCAGTAGTACAGCTCTTATAGTTTCGGAAAAAAGTGGCTGTGACATACGGACGGACAGACAGACATGACGAATCTATAAGGGTTCCGTTTTTTTCCATTTGGCTACGGAACCCTAAAAAGAGCCATATAGTTCAATCAAGCTTACAAGATTAAGGAACTTAAAAAATACTACGCTCGCAGTAGGGCACTTAATCCCTATGCCCCGGGACATACAAACATATAATTCACGGACACAAAGAACATCCAGACTCATAACAGCTATTTATGTGTCACACAAATACTTGTCCTGTGCGGGTATCGTACCCGGGACACGAAGTGCCTAGGCGTCTGTCTCAACCGCGCCGCACGTGCAATCAACTAGACAGATCGATTGCTTAAGATGGAGTAAACAAATAAATGAATGTTACCAAAAGACTCAAAGACTCAAAATCTTAATTTGCTTAAAGTCTTGGCGGGGTCGACATTGGGGGTAAGTCCAAAATATTTGCGTAAACTGTACATATCTTTAATTAGAAGCAGATTACATTATTGTTCATTCTTGTTTGATAATAGTTGCAAAATCAATACTTATAAGCTGGACAAAGTTCAGAACCAAGCATTACGGATTATAGGTGGTTTTATAAGAAGCACACCCATACATGTAATGGAGTCGGAGCTTTGCGTTCCTCCTCTGCATTTACGTAGAACATATTTAGCATGCAAATTTTGTTTGAAAGCTTTCTCTCAGTCGGACAATGTTACTATCAATTTCCTATCCGAACTAAGTTTCCTTTGTAAAATAGCTATTGGATCAGGAAAAGAACACCTCAACTTGTAGCCATTTATAATTTGATGAAAGACGAGATTATATCTTCGTCATCACCGCTAAGAATGTTTACTCTTAAAACATGGGTTACGAACATCAATGTTAATAATGTCAATGTGTTAGTAATGACGGTCACCGTAGCCTAGTTGGTAGTGCTCCTGCCTACGAAGCTGGTGGTCCTGGGTTCGAATCCCGGTAATTGCAAATATTTGTGTGATGAGCACGAATATTTGTTTGTCATGGATGTTTTCTATGTATTTAAGTATTTATCTATCTATATAAGTATGTATATCGTCGCCTGGTACCCATAGTACAAGCTTTGCTTAGTTTGGGGCTAGGATGATCTGTGTCATCCTAGCCCCAAACTAAGCAAATTGTCCCTAGATATTATTATTATTATGATAATGTAATAAAATTTCACTTAGACAGTATAGTTCACGCAAAAAAGTGCCACGATTACAATATTTTCAAATACATAATGTTATATCTGAGTTGAGAGAAAAATATGACGGTTGGTATGTTATATTTACCGATGGCTCAAAAAGCGCTAGTGCTCGCGGTGCTGCTCTTTATGATCCTCATGTAGCAAATCATTCTTCTTATAATAATTGTTTTAAATCAACCTACGAACTTTCAGTCATGTCGATGGAACTCATCAGTCAACGATTATCTTAAGAATGCATAAAGCTGTGCCACCTCATGATCCCAAAAAACGTAGTAAGCAGTCTGTCTTCTCAAGTGCTCGTTGCAGAACCGCCTTTGCCAGACGGCAATATAGGAGTGTCTCATGTAAACTATACAACATGGTTAACAGAAATCACAACATTAGAGGCCTCAACATCCATGAAGTTAAGTCGATCACAACCAGTTGGCTACTCGAGCTAGATTATAATAACACTGAAGCGCTGCTAAAGTACATTGAGTAAAACCTACCAGATAGAGACACACACTAACACACACACACATACACACACACATACACACACGCATACACACATTCTTATATAGTACAAATATATGCCGCTTACCTAGAATAAATTTTCTTTAAAACTTACACATGTAAATTGCCAATAATACCACGTCCACCACTGTTTTATTGTATAAACCTATTAGAATGAGCACTGTTTCCCGAAATACAGGCATTAGCCTAGTTTGGGAGACAGTACTAGTACTTTTTGTAAAGTTGTGCATTCACTATGGTGTAATCATTAGTTGGTAACTATTATTCTGTTCAAATAAACATTTTTACTTTACTTTTTTACTTTTACTCATAGCAATCTTAGAAGCACTTTTGTATTCTCGAACAATGGAACAGAATAAAGTTCTAATTTGTTCCGACAGTAGAAGAGCTTTATATCATATAGCTCGATGCGCCTCTGGTGGCAGAGGTACATCGATAGCTTATGACATCCTCTCTGAAATTTATGAAAACAACTTAAAGGATATTCAGTTGAGATTGCAATGGATTCCATCACATATTGGCATCAGAGGTAACGAGGAGGCTGACATGTTGGCGAGAAAAGCAGCAATAGATGGAAAAGAGGGTCTAAGTTTGCCAAATTACACTGAGTTGTTGCCTAAATACAAAAAGTACTGCCACAATAACTGGGCGGAGTATTTTAATGAGAGATCTTTATTAAAAGGAATTTGGTATCTATACATATAATAAAATCGTAGGAAAGTCAAAACTGTACATTGAATATTTTTTTAAAAGGATACTTGGGGCGTGATCTACTATCGATATCGAAGCCAAAAATATAGATTTTAGAATTTTTGTCTGTATGTATGTCCGGGCTAAACTCAAAAAGTACTGCATGGATTTACTTCAAATTTTGCATGAATATTACAAAGAGGTCGGGTCAACATATGGGCTACATATTATCACGCTATCGCCTACGGGGGAGGAACTGTGATAATTTATTAACGCAGGTAAAACCGCGGGGCACAGCTAGAAAAACAATACAAAGTGAGCCTCCTCGAATACCATGGTTCATTAATGAGAGATTTGGTAGATCTTTAATTGTAACAGCGCTAAGGTTAAAATCTGGTCACGTTCCACTAAACAAGTTCGCACACATGATGAGGAAATCGGATTCTCCAAATTGTGATGTGTGCGGTGTCATTGAAGACGTGCATCACCTGTTGGTGGAATGTCTCCGTTACGATACTGATCGAGAGCTCCTTAAAACATCTTTACACTTGAGCAGAACTAATGTGGGTATGTTCCACGAGATGTTGTCCTCTCCTGTGTCTGAAGCCGATAAAGCACTGTTTATGTTATTTAGTTGTAAGCCATAACTAGTAAGTGGATGTAGTTTAGGTTAAGGTAGGTTACGATGGAATTGACATGTACTTAATGTATAAATATTCCTTAAATAAATAGAAAAAAAAATAGATAGATCAACTATATATATACTTACACACAGACATTGCATTCTTTTTTGTAACATTGTGTATATAATAGAAGGAAACAATCCTTTAGCTTGTATACGCCTTATTACATTAATACTCGCATTATCATTGAATTCAATGTTATAAAGCAAATTCCGAGTTAAGGCAATTTCCACAAAATTAACATAGGCTATTAAAGATCTACGTCACGGCAATGAACTTGACTGATTCTATTGCCTTGTCATTGTCTCTAGACCTTGTCTGCCGAAGCCTGAGTCACAACCTCATATCTAACTAGTCCAAAAGATCACTACCCCATAAATTCACGAGTCACGATTTTGTCCACAACTTATTAGGGTTCCGTACTCAAAGAGTAAAACGGGACCCTGATGATGTCCTCCCGACCGAATTTCGGCCACGGCGGCCAGTCTTAATGGAGACTAGCCAATTGCGCAGGACATATTATAGTGCACAAATGTGTGTGCAAACACAGGGGCACTTTCTATCCACCACTCTCATGATCCGATGGGACGCCTAGCGACACGACCGGAAAGAGTTCAGGTACAGGACCGACGGCTTTACGTGCTCTCCGAAGCACGGGGGCGTAATACCGCCAACTTCCAGACTTCGGGCTGATACTGAGAAATTTCTTTTTACGGAAAAATCCCAAAATCACTTTTTGGCCCGACCCGGGATTTGAACCCAGGACCTCATTGTCTGCCGTTGAACACGCTACCGCTAGACCAACGAGGCAGTTCCCAAAACGGGACCCTATTACTAAGACTACGCTGTCTGTCTGTCTGTCCGTCTGTCACCAGGCTGTATCTCACGAACTGTGATAGTTAGACAGTTGAAATTTTCACAGATGATGCATTTCTGTTGCCGTTATAACAAAAAATACTAAAAAACAAAATAAAATAAATATTTAAGGGGGCTCCTACAACAAACGTGATTGTTTTGCTCGTTTTTATAGATAATGGTACGCAACCCTTCGTGCGCGAGTTCGACTCGCACTTGGCCGGTTTTTAGTCAGTTACAAATATTTGTTTGATGTTTTAATTCACACTACATGACGGTTTCAGTATTATTGTGAGACGCAATATATATATATGATTCCCACGGAAGTGTGATCGCGAGGTTGATAATAATTTGTATTGTGTGATTTATGTGTTACGATGGCCACAATGGATGCTAATCATTATGGGTTTATACGAATTATATTATGAATTAAAACTACCAATTCCTTACTGATATTCGGCGGACCTAACTTTTCACCACATATCAGTAAGAAATTAAATTAAAGGAACTAAATTAAATTAAATGAGTATTTGTCAGGAAACAAGTGTTTACTGTGTTTATTTTTTACAACGCAGGCACTAGAGAATTGATTCCCTGTGTAGCGACTAACGGGGTACTTTACAAATATATGACGGACCTGTTGGCGTGGTTGGTAAATTCTTGCCTATCACGGCGCAGATCGTGGGTTCGATTCCCACCAGGAACAGATATTTGTGTGCATGAACATGTATGTATGTATGTATGTTTATCCTGAATCTGGGTGTAATCTACTATATAAAAATAAGTCGGGTTTTCCTTCCTGACGCTATAACTCCAGAACGCACGAACCGATTTCCACGGTTTTGCATTCGTTGGAAAGGTCTCGGGCTCCGTGAGGTTTAAAGCAAAGAAAATTTATAACATTTAACGCGGGTAACACCGCGGGGCACAGCTAGTTATCTATAAAAGTATGTATATTTACGTTAGAAGTATGTAATATATCAGTTATCTGGTTTCCATAGTACACATGTACACAAAACACACCCAGACTTAGGACAGCTACTAATAGTTCACACGACTATTTGTCCTGTGCGGAAATAGGACCCGGAACACGTAGTGGCGAGGTCACTGTCTCAACATCTGCACCACACGTGTTGAAGTATTACATTATTTATTTTGCGGATATAAACGGTACGGTAGAGTGATAAAAATAATGGTGTCATCAAATCGTTCCCAAGCTTTTAGGAATGGAAAGGGTCTAAATATCTTGACTATCTTGACATGTCATCGGTACCTATACCGATTTATACACTAGCAAAATCAATAAAGGAACAATTGGGAAAAACCCATGTACAATCAAACACAGTAAATATTAAATAGTCTTTAACTTCATAGCCGTGTGTTTTCCGGCCTAGAAAGAATAACACGACCACCCCATACCATCCCGTGGGTTCTTAAAAGGCGACTAACTAACTAAGGGACACATCAGGTAGTCGGGCAGCAGCGCCTCCTGTGTACCAGCTACCACCTAACTGCGGTTGCAACTCGCATGCCAAGAGCGGTGACTAAGGCAAACCCTTTCAAATGGGAACGTTATAGAAACCTTTGAGGGAGGCCTATGTCTCTATCACCCCAGTCGCTGTACATTAAAAAAAGGCTGAACGCGCTGACATTGTTGGGTGGCTGACGTCTAAGAATATCACTCCATCCAACCCCATCTCAACGTGAGCGGGCCGTAGAAGTCGGTCCGAAGGGCTATATACCAGAGAACGGGCAGCAACGTTTCTCTGAGTATTATAACCCTCATACTGCGATCGTCAAACCGTCTCTGCCAAGCCTGATTATATAAGGTTATGCTTGCCCCCGAAAATAGGGACACAATATTGAGATCTTTGTGGAGGCCTTTGACCAGCCGTGGACGTCTTTACATTATTATGATGATGATGATGATGATCAGCGCTGAATGTCGTAATAAATATACATATATATTCTGAACATTGCTTAATGTAAGAGATAGGCATCAGAATTCAGTTAGGAATACAGCCATTTGAGTAACTAATAACTTGCGGATGATTATAGATAGCTAGCCATCAGCTAACTGTATCTGTCAGGTGTGACAATACGGTGACCGCCCACGTTTCGAACTGTACATTTATTACTACCTAGCAATAATTATATCTATTAAAGACGGGTTCATTTTTAAACTTACAGGAAATAGCCTTAACTGTTCAAAAAGAAAACTAACTAAAAATTGGTTAAGGCAGTCGCCTCGCTACTATCTCTGCAACCTAGTGTTTCGAGATTCGATACCCGCACAAGACTAATTTTTCATGTGACCCATTAATCGTTGTTTTGAGTCTAGATGTGCTTTCTCTGTGAGTTGTAAGTTTCTATGGTCCATCGCGATACACGTCTTTATTTAATTTGACTGGCCTGTTGGTCTAATGGTAAGTGACCCTGACTGCTAAGCCAGAGGTCGTAGGTTCGATTCCCACAAGGGACAAATCTTTGTGTGATGAACACGATAATTTGTTCTGTGTCTGGGTGTAATTTATCTATAATATGTACATATCTATTTCGCAATATATAAGTAGGTATGTTTATCAGTTGTCTAGTTACCAAAGTACAGGCTTTGCTTAGTTTGGGATCAGATGGCAGTGTGTTAGTTGTCTCAAGAAGAAGAAGATAAGTATTAATGAAAGAAAAAAAATATTTATTGAGAATACACAAAAGACATACTTAATTAAAAAAACCGACCCCAACAATTACTTTATAATCGAAAGCACTCAAAATGAGTATAAATAATAACGAATCCTATAACCATTACCTTTGGGTGGTAGAGATACTGTGAAGAGAGGAGAGTGGTAGTTGCACTAAAAATGTATATTATAATTATATGCAGTGGTGGATTTGCCCTAAAGCCCAGTAGGGCCGGGCCAAGGGCGGCCAGATATTAAGGGCTGCATTTCCTGACAAAAAATAGCAAGGACTCAAATGCAAATAACTTTTAATAATAATTATATGTATGTAATATAATTATTATTAAAAGTAACTATTTGGTACGCAAGATATATCTCTTACAAAAGACTAGCGAATGGTTTATTCGCTAGTCTTTCGCTCACTTATGTCATCGGATATGTCCTGCCTAATGGATCACATGTAGTACGGTTCCTCAAGTTCATGCCAAACGCAGTGGCTCTACCGGCTAATGCCGAACATCGAATTCTTAAATGGCGTTTAAATAAATAAAGGTTAAAAATGACTTAATCAATCGTTAAATCGGCTTCCATGACCACATGTGACGTCATAAATGGTCCCGAATCTATTGTCAACGTTTAAGCTGATTTAACGATTGATTAAGTTATTTTTAACCTTTATTTATTGGAACGCCATTTAAGAAATCGATGTTCGGCGACTTAGACGGTAGAGCCCCAGGTCATCAATTACAACGAGTGACAGGCAGGCATATACAATGGCCTGCAAGCTAAAATAAAGGGCATTACACCCCTTGCCGAGTATGTTCCTTGTTCAGCACAATCGCTCAATTTAGTAGGTGAATGTGTAGCCTAAAGCAGCGAAGAGGCTTAATCGTTCTTTTCTTTACAAATTTAGCAATAAAGTCAATTCAGTATATACCCAGTCTTTATGAGAAAGGGTGCAGAGAAAGGGGCAACATGTCCTGGGACCTAGAGCGGCGAAGACTGCAAATCCGCCACTGACTATATGCTTATTTATGGCGCTTAAAACAATATGAAACTCATTTCCCACAAATGCATGCAAATTGTTGAACGTCACACGTTGTGTTGTGTAATAAAATTGCTATATTCAAATTGGCCCAAGTTGTGGGAAACTGTAAGGGTCACCCTTCGCTGACATGCTTATTGGTTACCTATTCTTTTTTATAGAATACCAAGGCAAACGAGGAAGTGGGTCACCTGATGATAAATAAACACCGCCGCCCATGGACACCGGCAACCCCAGAGGGACTAAAAGTACGACCTATCTAGCTAGTGGTTGACGCAAATTTAACTTTCCCATGGATTAGAGACAGATGTCACCTGATCTCGTTTACCTTTACTTAGAACCACTATTAATAAACCATGATCCAAATCTTACATTATACCATCAGAGTGCTAAGACCAAACAATTGTAGAATATCGAAAATTGTTTGACGGATCCGTTGGCCTAGAGGTTACTGACCTAACGAAGCCAGAAGTCGTGGGTTCGACCCCCACCCAAGACAAATGAGACACAGAACAAATAATCGTAATTTATCTATAAAACACACACAGTATATTTATCAGTTGCCTGGTTGCCATACATGTTTACTAAAGTAAAGTAAATCGTACGAGCAGTAGTTATAGGTAGTTGTTCAATCCGCCCAGCAGGCCTCTGACATGGTTAATGATTACAACCAGTGGTTTAATTTCTCTAAGTGGTTAAATTCCATACTTCGTAGGGCCCGTTTAGCTGTTAGAGCTTAACGAAGCACGGAGACTCTCAGAAATTAAAACACTCTGACGTTCACCCATCTATGACTGACCGCGTGCCTAGGTGCTTTACCTCGCCGATCTCGTACAAACCGATGATATCAACTGGATATATGATGGCAGTGTGTTAGTTGTTTTAAGATATTTATTATTTATTTATTTTGCTAGTTGTTGTTGACCGCAAATCCTTTTGCTTTCCATATTCTAGATTGAACAGTAAAATTCTAGGTTATATTAACCTCTGTGTGAGTCAGTTTTAATAATATATCTCCCACTAGGTCACCCAACAGCCTGAGCTACGTCATTTGTTAGCGCTCGACCGTTACGTGTCCGAATTGTGACCGAGACAGTTCAAACGTGACAATGTTATTAATAGTTTGTGGATACCGTTTGTAAATTGTATGTATCTTTATTGTAACTGATAAGGCGTTATGTTTACCCGATCTCTACAGATCTGTCAAAATAAGCTAGACTGTGATAAATTAGTCAATCAAATATTTATTCGCATACCTAGTCGCTCCCGTCGTATCGGTGAAACCTACGCTCACAAAATATTTGCTCCTATACCTAGCAGAACCAACGCTGGTGAACGAGTGCCTTTAAGGCGGATAACGAAAGGTTACAACGATAATTTCACTGATATTGATATATTTGCTTTGTCTATATATCAGTTCAAAAAACAGTTATTGAATAAGTTTGTCTAATTTAAATATTACAACCGTATACATACCTATTTTTATCACTGTATAATACCTAACGCACACCTACTGTATGCTACCCAGACTAAGTTATTTTGTTGATTACCCATAGTTTGCCATAGTTGCTTGTTACTAGTTTTACTGTTTCGTATGATCTGTTGTAGATAACGATGCTGGTTGTGTGATTAACTAAGTCATTTCTAAGAAATACTGTATTAGTATTTATTAAGCAAATTACGCAATTGTTTGTTGTCTCAAATAAAATAAAATAAATAAAATACATATGACATCTTTTTCTCGAGACACAGAGTAGAAAAATAATATTAATAAATACACGATCGAAAAAAGTTCAGCTTTACATACTCAGTGGGAGTGAAAGCAGATGAACCAGAACAGTCCGTGGAGATTCCTCCAAACATAATAGGAGCAATCCTCAAAAAAGAATCCACAGCTAAGCACAACCAAATTTGGACCAAACTCTAGCTGGTCCAAAAACCTATGGAAGTACAGCAGAAGTTACGACTAATAGAAGCAGTATTTACGGGCCACTGCGGCACCAACAATCACCTACACGACCTGTGTGGAGAGAAAAATTAAACAATGCTGCATATACTATGTAAATGCAATGCTTTGGCAGGACACAAACTAGCCAACCTGGGGCTGGCATATCCAGAACCCCTAAAAATCTACCCCTTAAAAGCGTACTGAAGTATGTGCACACTTCATTCAAGGCTCTCTAGGGATAGAATAACAAGTAATTGGGGTTTGTAAAAAGATCCTGAAGGGTCGAAGTGCTGTATGTAAGTACACCCATACTAAGATAAAGAAGAATGGAGTAGTAAGGCCACCATCGACCTGTCTCCTATCACCATCGCTTTAGTGTAAATCCCTCGATAAAGAAGTCCTGGGTACAGTTCTTAGTTTGCTTAATTAAAGTGTTATTGGCAAAGGAACATATTCCAGAGTCCCAGAGTCATGTGTGGGATCTGAGGCGGTCATGCCACTACGCATAGTATGGCTGCCTCGTCGATCTATTAAACGTAAGATATCTAGATATAATTATAATATAACATATCGTATGTTGGTTGGTTCACCGAATTTTTAATAAGACAGGATTTCTCGATTTTCTAGTGCATTTACGCGCCGTAACCTGATCTCATACTTTTAACATAACGATTCAGTTAGCCTAGGAGGCTTTCAGTGCTTCACCAGACTATAGAGGAGCTCCAGCCGTCAAGATTTACTGATCTCAGCAAGTATGTTAATTACCATGAATGAAACTGATCTTTATAGACTGACTCACTTTATAGACTACGTGTTATATAAAGTCATTACGCAATACACGTGGTATTTCCAATTCCTATTAATTATTGTTTTAATGGAAACGTTCTCGATTATATTGCATAGTGAGTTCATTGCTGCAAAATATTATGCGAATGAACCTATTCAAATCAAATCAATCTACGCTAGTCTACTGCCATACACGCTCAGCTTCTGTAAGAAATGGTATATCGCACTCGTTTAAAGAGAAGAAAGACAAGAGTTAATTTGATCATTGTTTTGATGTCTCTGAATAGAATTGAGGCATTTATGTAAAAATTATATGAAAATGAAATTATATGAATTAAACAGTTCACAATCAGGTGTCTTACTAGCCTTTCAACAATCAGCGAGCTAAGCACCTAAGCCCTATCTATACATATAATAAAATCGTAGGAAAGTCAAAACTGTACATGGAATATTTTAAAAAAAGGATAATGCCAGGATTGTGCGGAAATTTCTCTCCATGTAGTCCAAATATTGTATAAGTTGTATTTGTGTTAAAATACCCTTGTATGATATCTTGTTAATAATATTGGTAATAAACATGTGAGATATAATATCTAGGGACAATGTCACACAGATCATCCTAGCCCCAAACTAAGCGAAGCTTGTACTATGGGTACCAGGCGACGATATACATACTTATAAAGATAGATAAATACTTAAATATATAGAAAACATCCATGACTCAGAAACAAATATTCGTGTTCATCACACAAATATTTGCACTTACCGGGATTCGAACCCAGGACCACCAGCTTCGTAGGCAGGCGCACTACCAACTAGGCTACGGTGACCTTAAACGCTTTCATACTCTAAAACCTTCGTTGACCATAAAGGTAAGTACTTCTTAGTGAAATGCACATTCCTTCAAGTATTCCTCAATATTAGATCTCCCAATCAAACGAATAGATGCAGCACGTGATAGATATACCATAATATACAAATATTGCACGAATAGCGCAAGACCGGCAATTGTGGAGATCTTTGGGGAAGGCCTTTGTCCAGCAGTGGACGTCTTTCGGCTGATATGATGATGATGATTGCACGAATAGTACACGATATCGTGCGCACAGGCAGGTTGCTTACATTAACAACATTGTAAGTTGTGACCCATATAGAGCACGCCAGATTTATTGCCCGTGGAAAGATACGCACGCACGCTTCAGTTGTTCATGAAGCCCAATTATAAATCTAGGTATATATGTTACAGAATAGCAAGGCAAAAGCAAGCGGGTCAACTGATGGCAATTGATCACCACCGCCCATGGACACACGTGACATCAGACGGACCGCAAGTGTTAAGAAAGAAATATGCTCGATTCTTGAAGATTGCCTTGGATATGAAATACACACAGAGTTCACATAAAAAACATACGGGAAAAGAATAAAGAAAGAAAGAAAGAAAAAGATTTATTCAGAAAACATTGCGCAGACAACAAAAATATAAAATAACAATCAAAACCAAAGATAAAATAAAAAGATAAACAAAGGCACTTGTTGTCCGTGCAAGTCTGAAATGGCACCACCTCAGCATTTGCTAGAACATTTTATTGTTCTAGCGCTGGTAATTCTGATGGTGCCGAGTGACTTTCACGGAACATTAACATAAGTAAACAAATACAAGTAAATCACGGACAAATGAATGATAAAATAAAAATAAAATAAAACAAACACAAATTATTATCATTAAAGCAAAACAACATATTTTCTACTTCCTAAACAAATAAAATAATTAAAAAACTGGCATATCACGAGCGAATAGTGGTAGACAATCATTATCCGTTTGGTTTCCGGCCCAGAAAAATAACAGGCCCGCTCCATATCATCCCGTGGGTGGCTAAAGTGATATAGCAGGTAGGTGGGCAGCAGCGCTACCTTAGTACTAGCTACCATGTAACTGCGGTCGCCAACTCGCCATACACGGTGACTAAGGCCAACCGCTCCAAACGGCAACGTTAAAGAAACTTTTCGGGGAGGACTCTGTTCAGCTGACGATTTCAGGCTGATGGTATGCACTTCCACTTCTAGCGAGTTAGAACAATACCTCAGCACCACGTGATAAATGTGGTAAAGGACACGCAGAGGCACCACATCTCTCCGCAGGGCAAAAGGATCAAGTAACACAGTGGGACTTCCGTCACTGACGACGTTTCGAGCGAAGCGACGTTGAATGAGATCAAAAGGGACGAAGTGGAAACAGTGGTACCCGGGGTCAGAGGTGTCAGTAGTATTCAATATAATCTAATAATAAAATCTAGTCTGAAAGAACTGCTTGAGCCTTCTAGGAGACTAGTCCAGTATTTTAAAATATGCGGGAACAAAAAATGCTTCCTTATTTCAGCGGTAGCTCCTTCAACCACAGATTAGAATCCATTTATAATATAAGGTATACCAGCAGGTGGGTCACCTGATGAACACTCGCAACACCAGAGGAGCCGCAAGTGCAAAGAAAATCTTAGTATCAGTCCGGAACTAAAATGTTTCCGATGTTACACCCCCATGTGCCGGGGTGCACATAAAGCCTCGCCTGTTCTACGACTATACTCACTCCGGCCGTCAGTCGTGCTCAGCTTGCCCATCTCAAGTCACAGTGATAGTAATGGAATATTTATGTTAAATAGCTAGCAACCAATATCTGGAGTAGTTTATTATATGGATCTTGTAGCAACAAGGATCAAATTCCGTGCGTTTAACTACTCAAATATAACAGCTCACTTAGGACCCTTAAAATTGATCCTCGGTGCTTTTACAGCTGGCTTCTCTAGTTGCAATTCTCTCGTTTTATGAGGCTTCAGCCTAGTTATATCATTCTGTCTCCCGCTTTGCTATGGAGGGAAGTGTAACTATTCTTTTTCGAACTCCTCCTTGTTTCTTTCTGATTGAATTCGTTGCGGGATCCGAGACAGTAAAGCGATTCCCCGGAACATGCCTGACCGTCAGCTCTCAGTGTCATTTCATGGTGTGTCACCGTCTATCCTGGCTTACAGGAGTTGCAGTGGTGGGTAAGAGGGAGTGACTAGTCCCGTATGATAGTAACGGACGTTACTATCATACGGGACTATGGACGTGGTGGGCGTGTTTGCTTAAATACTAGTGGACTAATACGTCCTGCGCCAAACGACTAGTTTTTATTGAAACTGGGAATCATGGGCTGGAAGATTATTATTCATCCTATATTCGGCGGGATGTCGGGGTAGGATGCCATGTCTATAGATAAAAAAAAAGAAACTGGAATTTGTCAATATCACTCAATAATGATTCTCACAGTATTGAACGTTAACAGTTGCAATAGAACAACGTGTAACCTAGATTTACGTGACATTTGCATAGTATTTTAGCATAGCTTTACATAAATGTTCTTACATTTCCTGCTAACTATTTAAGAGAGATGACTCGGCATCACCATAGCCTAGTTGGTAGTGCTCCTGCCTACGAAGCTGGTGGTCCTGGGTTCGAATCCCGGTAAGTGCAAATATTTGTGTGATGAGCACGAATATTTGTTTCTGAGTCATGGATGTTTTCTATGTATATATGTATTTATCTATCTATATAAGTATGTATATCGTCGCCTGGTACCCATAGTACAAGCTTTGCTTAGTTTGGGGCTAGGATGATCTGTGTGACATTGTCCCCAGATATTATTATTATTATTATTGTGAGTATTTGTTATCTTTTGTATGTTCAGGTCCATACTTTTCTCTTTTAAAAGTCTTATATCCAGATATGATGTTTGTTCAATAGTTTTATACTGGATGCTAATCAAAAGGTGGACAAGGCCTACAGCATATATATCATCTATTTACACTCACAAACACCAGTCGCTTTTTTTACGTTAATGTTTAGTCGAAGAGGATTTTACTGCTTCACTAGACAACGAGAGGTGCGGCTCAATCCATCTAGCAAATAAGACTTCAAACTAAGTAACCCTCAATAGAGGACCTCTGGTGCTCCACACTCGGTTCAAGGCATTTAGGCGATTGGCACGCTGCCCCGCATGATCCAGCGTAGAGCGTGTTCTAACGTTGCTTGTAAGTATCTCCGTTTTTACAGAAAACACGCGCAGTCCAACACACGGAACATGCATCCACACAACACGCACGTGTTTTCTATACAAACGGAGATACTTACAAGCAACACGCACTCACGCACTACGCTACATCATGCGGGGCAGTGTGCCAATCGCCTTACTGTCGGCTTTTAGAGATGTTTTGTGCAACTGTGGCTCTATATAAATGCGCGAAGACGCAAGACGTTCGTCTGATTAAAAATCAGAGGGGATCCATCGATACGTAAGTAAACAGTCATGGAGGGCGATCGTGGTCGCAATGCATATATGGCCGTACCCTCGGCCAGCGAGTATCTATCTCGAGATACACAAATATATCAAATTGTGAGGTGTCACGAGAGTTTCTAAAATCGACTAGATAAGTCAGGCAATAAACATCACGACAGATCAACGGCTAGTCATTCGCTTGAGAATAGAGCTTAAGGACATTTAATTTTCTCGTTATAAGGAGGTAAAATAGTGAAATTCAATTACCTGGAAGAAAAGCACGAAGCAGACCCACTGGTAGTAGGTGTAGTACTTCTTCTCTTGTGTACTGTCATATTCGTTCCCAACACCTGGGTGTGCTACTTCTCTGCCAACCTGGAAAACAATATCTTATTAGTCGGGCTGTTTTGCAACTAAAGGTTAAGGCGAATTGATTTATTGGAAAACAAAACTAAAATTATACAAGTATTTATATGTTGTTTCTCGCGGTTTTTCTTATTTTTAAGATAAGATAAGATAAGATTCTTTATTTGCGTTAAATGTGGTAGGTACATAGGTGGTAGGTTTAATTGTAGGTCTCACATTTAGCCAATTTACGGCATACAAATATACATTTTATAATTTAATAACTCATAATAATATAATAAAAAAACTTAAGAATTTATACATCCACTTATTTCTATAAATTAATGCCAAATAAATTTCTATTTATAATTATTATCATTAATCTTACATTGTAAAAACTCATTAATAGAATAAAAGCATTTATAGCTTATTAACGATATCTAGCGTTCCTACGTACAGACGCCAGCACATCAAGCTACCCCAATCTGTCAAATTTCCCCAATTGAAAGTGAACTTATGCTGATATGATAAAGTAGAAATTCTATAAAAGAAATTTGACAGATTGGGGTAGCTGGATGCGCTGGCGTCTGTACTTTCGCCAATACTATTTTAAAGACTTTGACTGCTCGTGTGGCGCAGCGGCTAAGATACTCGCCTCGCCGCTTCGTGTCGCGGGTTCGAATCCCGCGCCGGACAACTATTTGTGTTACCCATAAATAGTTGTTCTGAGTCTGGATGTAATTTGTGTCCGTCTATTATATGATTGTAAAGTACCCCGCGACACAGGGATTAGATTCCCTAATGCGGGCGTTGTCTAAAAAAAAAAGTTAACGCCTGCGCTACGGAATTAAACTCCTGTATTGCAACGAATCTGCAGAAAGATGCATCAATTTATGGAAACAAAGCACACAGAGACTCACAATAATTATAAATGAGTAACACAAATATTTGAACTGTAGGGCAATGCACTCCACATTCCAAATAAAAAAGGCAGTAGTGAGCCGACTAACATAACCAATTCACCACACATCCTGTCGTCATTTAACTTACTTTTCAAAAAGCCTTTATTCACTGACCGAATAAAAATTATAAAAGTTTTTAGCTTCTAAATGTAAATATACAAAATTAATAATAATAATATCCTGGGACATTATTTACACCGGGCCATCTAATCCCAAACTAAGCAAAGCTACTATGGAAACCAGATAACTGATATACTACATATACTACTTTTCTTATGTAAATACAAACTTATATAGATAATTACACCCGAATCAGGACAAACAGACATGTTCACGCACACAAATATCTGTCCTGGGTGGGAATCGAACCCACGACCTGTGGCGTGAAAAGCAAGTATTTGCCAACCACACAAACAGGCCCGTCATCAAAACAGCATATATAAATATTGCAGCTTTTTTTTTAAAAAACATGCTAATGCTAAGTGGCTCCAATGATTTTTTTTGGAGTTTGGTCAGGTTGTCCTTCGAAATAGCCCATAGTTAAACTCCGCTCGTATATTATAATACCTAGTAGATAGTAAACAAATCATTATATTATATGTATTGCATTAGATTTCCATAAACCGTTATAAACCACCGATTATAAAACCAAAATACCTAAGTATATTTATATATGATAAGTGATAACGTCTACGCATTTTACTACTAACGGTACACAACACCCCTTTATGCGACACTCGTAAAAACATCATGAAATAGAAATAAATAAATAGCAATGAGACCATCATTCTAGAATATATTGATATGCTGAAATTGGTAACGATTTCGACATCGTCGACACAGAAAATCGAAAACAGCACAAGATATGAAAAACAAATGAGCCTAACACAGATGGCTCCATGAAATATGTATTATGGTTTAGTTCTCTATTTATTCAGTCAATCAATCAAAACTATTTATTTCTTTCCGTGATATTATAGCATGCTAGTTTGTGTTATAGTGAGACATTCGTCATCATCAGCTTGATATTAACCACTGTTGGACATAGGCGTCCCCCAGAGGTTTCTTTAATGTTGCCCTTTGAAGGAGTTTCTTCAATCACCATTACTACTTTAAATAAAATTTAAAAAAAACTAAATATTGTGCTAGACTGATGCCCAAACAGAGCCTAGTTTGGGCATCAGTCTACCACAATATTTAGTTTTTTTTCTTAATTTAATTTAAAGTAATAATGTAATATCATCCTGTAGGTGTCGTAAAAGGCGAATAAGGGATACACTAACTAACTAACTGCGGTCGCCAACTCGCATGTCAAGCGCGGCCTGTACTTCAGGTCATCAGGTCCTCACCTCTTGGAAGTGTTGTGCATTTAATTTATTGTGTTGGTACATTTATGAGAAATAAAATGTAATGCTAAGAACTTAAAAAAATATATGTATGTGCATTGTGCATGCGTGGTAAGTTAGTGTTTACATGTGGACATCCGAATTTCGATTAAATTGGCTTCACTAACATTTCTACTCAATTCTTTAATACGGACGGAATGATAAAATGTCAGATGTTACACAGCATAATTATGCGACTACTGTGAGACTCCCTCGTTTTTTATTATCAACTAAAGCGTGGCCCGCTGTAAGAATGTTTTCATGACACCTGTCAGATCAGAACATTATACGTCAAAACTATTCATATTTACACGGACAAGTGTCTTAAAAGATTATTCTAACTAGAAAATTGACATGCCATAATTTAACCCACCCTATTACCAATAACCTCGAACGCTGTATACATAATATAAAATGATTTCCATTCATACATAAATGTTTTATTTATGTATGAATGGTAGGTAATATTTCGATATTTTCAGCTCATGAAAACACAAATAGCCTCTCCATAATGTCGCAATATACAATCACATTTAACTCAGAATTCATTCGATTCTAAATAACACCCGGTTCGATTACCATAATCCGTAGAATCTTTGATTCCGACAGGTCTTTTGTATTCTACACTATTTAATGCAATGTCTGCAATAAACATTTATTTATTGTAAACAATCTACAAATTTGCAAACAATAAACATCTTAGGTACCAGTGAAATGTTTACTTCCTTGTTTTATGTTTCATAGTAAAACAATAAAGTAAACAATATCAACACACATACTACGACAACAATGTAACATGCATACTCATAATGACATCATCATCATATCAGCTGAGAGACTTGCATATCGAAAACTTGACATCGTTTGGGACGGTGTATCTATCGAGCACAGCTGCTTCCCAAAATATCTTGGTGTTACTTTGGACAGATCACTCACATTTAGTAAAAACTGCAAGAACATCAAGCAGAAAGTGCAATCTCGCAATAATATCTTGCAACGTCTTGTGTGCTATAAATGGGGTGCTTCACCTGATGTCATGCGGACTTCTGGACTGGCGCTAGCTTTTTCATGTGGAGAATTCGCGTGCCCCGTATGGAGTCGTTCAGCCCACGCAAAATTAGTGGATACCGCTTTGAATGAAACATGCCGGATCATCACTGGTTGTCTCAAAGCGACGCCGCTCCAGATGTTATATCCGCTGGCAGGCATAGCGCCACCAGATGTCCGCAGAGCCGTGGCAAGCTCCAAAGAAAGGTATAAAATGAGCAGCGATGCACGGCACCTTATGCACAACAGTAAGCTAGTGGGACAAAGGCTTAAAAGTCGAAAAAGCTTCCTGAAGTGTGTGCTTCCACTTTCTGGCGAACGGTCTAAGACTCGGCTCAAACTGTGGCGAGACAGTGCTTGCCTACCCATCCCATTCGTCCCTCCCGCTGAAAACCTACCGCCTGGACACAAGTTGCCGTGGCCGACCTGGAAGTCCCTGAATAGACTCCGGACCCAAGTTGGTCGAAGCAAGGAAAACCTGCTCAGGTGGGGATTTTTAAACAATTCCAACCTAGAGTGCAAGTGTGGTTCCGTTCCTCAGACTATGGCACACTTGTTAACATGTCCTGCGTGCCCTAATGCCTGCACGTTGGAAGAACTAATGGACGCTACTGACAACGCTCAACGCGTAGCTGAATTCTGGGCTGACTTAATTTAGATTGCCATCGACACGCTAAGAAGAAGAAGCTGAGAGACGTCCACTGCTGGACAAAAGTATCCCCTAAAGATCTTCATCATTTGAGGGGATTTGCATATTGCCACGCTTGGCAGAAGGGTTCGCGAACGCATTAAGATGTCATAGTACTCATGAAAACGCTGCTGCCCGTTCCCTGGTATATATTCTCACGGGACGACTTTTACACCCCCCACGGGATGAGATGGGGTGGAGATATCGGGACTAGTCCCTCCCTCTTACCGACCACTGCAACTCCTGTAAGCCAGGATCAACAGTGGGACACAATGAAATGACACTGAGCGGTGTGAGGCTCAGGCATATCCTGGGAAATCGCTTTAACTGTCTTGGATCCCGCAACGAATTTAATCAGAACGAAAAAAGGAGGAGTAAGAAAATGACTAATTCCATGGGGCGGAGACATTCTTTCGTGGCCGTCAACCACACAGACAATGACATACACCCAGAAAACAGTCTAATTCAGAATAAGGAAAACACATAATTAGACCCCATAAGCGCTTATTGGATCTTTACGTGGGATGGCGGCTCTGTCATCGCCTAAACAGGCCAAATTGACCAGTCAAGGCTGAGTGGACAGTCTCTCTACTAATATAATAATATCCTGGGACATTATTAACACACGGCCATCCATCTAGTATATCAGTTACCTGGTTTCCATAGTAAAAGCTCTGCTTATTTTGGGATCAGATGGCCGTGTGTCAATATGTCCTAGGATATTATTATTATAATTAACTAGCTGTGCCCCGCGGTTTTCCCCGCATTAAACTTTATAAATTATAGCCTAAGTGTTAATCTAGGGTGTCAGCTAACTCCATACCAAATTTTAGTAAAATCGCTCCAGCCGTTTAGACGTGAAGAAGTAACAAACATACACACCTCCACACTCACAAACTTTCGCCTTTATAATATTAGTATGATATACCAAAATCTTTTCTAAACTGATTAATCTCTACAATCCGGTTTTTGAACCCAAGACCTCATTGGCTGCAATTGTATATGCTACCTCTAGAGAAAAGAAGCTATCGTGGCAACGTGTCAGGTTAAGCAGTAGGTAGACGTTACGACATACAATAGACAATTTAAAAGAAACGAACGGTTTGAAAAGGATCGAGATGGTGCCAATCGCGAAAAGACGCAGACACAATCAGTGCAGGTCAGGAAACCGCCCGTTAAGGCCGTACTGCGTAGCACGAGCAATTGCTATCACAAACTGGTTTAATGGTCGTTTTTGTACTGGAGTACATATACGTAGGAAGCTAGATTCAAATTGGCTCGTTATTTGCAAGAGCGGGCAGTGGCAGACTCTTCATAAATCACGATTTTTCTCGGCTTCCTTAGCTACGCGATTTCTCTGTTGTTAGAGAATGTTCTCTGTTTTACAATGACGGGTGTACAACGGAAGCGATGCAGACGGATAAACCACTGCTAGTGTACTAACTCCTCATAATTACTGCCCTAAAAACCGGCCAAGTGCGTGTCTATTGAAGCGCGCAATACTTTGCCTATCAGAATTATGTGAACTAAGAGGGCTGTTATTATTTCATACTATGAGCATATAACGTTCGGTTTCGGTAGCCTTTCTTTTTTGTTTTTATTAAAAGCTACTACTAAAATATGCCTCATTGCCATGAATTTAAAGATTAGACCAATATTTATTTACGCAATATAAGTAGTTAGATCTCAGCCACGACCAATCCTCGTTCTCATTTTTTTGTGAGTAAATTTATTGCTGTAGAAGTTATTACCATCAAAAAATCAATAAAACCTGTTTCAAATTATAGAAAATATATATGTATGTAGTAAACAAATCAGGCGACGTACGGACAACAAAATTAAACGATAAGGTAGCCATATTGCCATTTGATAATATATGAAACAATAATTGATAACTGGTCAGTCTTGGAGTAACAAATAAAAATAATAATGTGAATTTCGGCCACGGCGGCCAGTCTCAATGGAGACTAGCTGACTGCGCGGGACTTTGTACTCCCTAACTCTCATCCGACACACATAAAAACCGGCCAAGTGCGAATCGGGCTCGCCCGTGAAGGGTTCCGTAGCAGCAAGTATTTGAGTTGATTGAATGAAAGGTAAATTTCGGTTTACGATTTATTACGTATTAAAAACAACTACTTACTAGATCTCATTCAAACTAATTTTCGGTGAAAGTTTGCATGGTAATGTACACACGGCTACATATCAAGCAATACATTTCCATTATAAGCTGATCTCACGTTGTATAGGATTTCCATACAATGAGAGGTCAGCTTATATTGGAAATGTATAGCTTCATATGTAGCCGTGTGTACATCATTTATTTTTTTTTCAGTTTTCAGTTTAGAAAAAAAATGATATTAGAAACCTCAATATAATTTTTCAACAGTACAGCTCTTATAGTTTCGGAAAAAAGTGGCTGTGAAATACGGACGGACAGACAGACAGGCAAGACGAATCTATAAGGATTCAGTTTTTTGCCATTTGGCTACGGAACCCTAAAATATATAATTTGGGTAAACAATAATTTACTTTAAAAAATCAAGAGGGGCAGTGGGAAGCGTGACGATGAGTTTCACGCTTTTTGTTCATCCAAAAAGTACACATACATACATCAGGCGGGCCTGTTGTGTGGTTGGCAAATGCTTGCTTTTCACGCCGGAGGTCGTGGGTTCGATTCCCACCAAGGACAGATATTTGTGTGCATGGACATGTCTGTTTGTCCTGAGTCTGGGTGTAATTTATTTAATTATATAAGTATGTATTTACAAAAGAAAAATAGTATATCAGATAAAGCTCTGCTCAGTTTGGGATCAGATGGGTGTGTAAATAATGTCCCAGGATATTATTATTATTGTTATATATACACACAGTATATATATCGCTCATGGAAAGCGTTCGTTGACGATGACGCGAGTTCAATGATTTTTGTTCAACCAAAAAGTCCTCAACACGCCTCAAG
Source organism: Pseudoips prasinana (assembly GCA_951640165.1). Classification (NCBI taxonomy): domain Eukaryota; kingdom Metazoa; phylum Arthropoda; class Insecta; order Lepidoptera; family Nolidae; genus Pseudoips; species Pseudoips prasinana. Next base: position 39,058,740 of record OX621236.1, on the reverse strand, counting down.
AACTTGTCAGTTCAAAAATTGAAAGAATGGATTGGAATGGAAACTAAAAACTGTACATTGAATATTTTTTTAATAAGATACTTGGGGCATGATCTATAATCGATATCAAAGCCAAAAATATGGTTGTTAGAATTTGTGTCTGTGTGTCTGTTTGTCTGTATGTATACCCGGGCTAAACTCAAAAAGTACTGCATGGATTTACTTCAAATATTGCATGAATATTACTAAGAGGTCGGGTCAACATATAGGCTACATATTATCACTCTATCACCTACGGGGGAGGAGCTGTGATAATTCATAAAGTTAAACGCGGGTAAAACCGCGGGGCACAGCTAGTAAAAAATAAATTATAAAAACCTAAGTTAAACAAAATACGTTCATATGTAATTCTGTACGCGTAGAATATGAGCATAATTACAAAATAAATGGGAAGCGCAACTATACCTGCCCAGCAACTGGCATTGCTCCAATATCATGTTACAATTGAAATTAATGCGAATCAGACGTGACAGGAGTGACATTAATTATATTGTACTGTAAGGTAACAATATGAGTCGTCGTGGCAACGGTATCAGGCGTTCAAAACAATAATTATAGGCAGCAGTGCTTAGCTAAAATTATCGTTGAAAAACATTCAACTTATACCTATAATAATATGCTGGGGAATTATTCACACACGGCCATCTGAACCCGAACTAAGCAGAGCGTGTACTATAATAAATAAATAATAATAACAATATCTAGGGATAATGTCACACAGATCATCCTAGCCCCAAACTAAGCAAAGCTTGTACTATGGGTACCAGGTGACGATATATATACTTATATAGATAGGTAAATACTTATATAACATCCATGACTCAGAAACAAATATTCGTGCTCATCACACAAATATTTGCACTTACCGGGATTCGAACCCAGGACTACCAGCTTCGTAGGCAGGAGCACTACCAACTATACAGATAACTGATATACTACATGTACTACTTAAAAAAGATGAACACCAGAAAGCGCATGCACATCGAATAAACTGGGTATTAATGATGATCTCAAATGAAAGTAGACATTAATGGTTTACGGCTACTTTTAATATAAAGATAATTAAATATACCTAATAAAAAGGCACAATATAATACTCCTCTCTATAATTACATCTTCTATCAAGTCTGAATTCATATTCAATTTTATCTGTTTCATTTTTTACAATACCAAGTTGGCAAATATAAATAGGATGCGACGCTAGCAACACACTTGGAGTCACACCCACGTTACCACCCGGTATACCCTCCTCGATGAGTTCTGGCAACCTTACTCACACGCGAGACCACTATATTAAAATAGTAATACTATTACCAGCGTTTACTGTAAGGCGGACATACCTCTCGAGTCTAGCTCATAGAGCAATAATAACACGCTAACTCACTTAAATATTGCTACTGTTTAACGCAACGCAGGGTCAACGTGAAGGGCTCCTAGAGCTAAAGGTACCGCACCAAAAAAGACCATGCGGGGCAGTCTTTGGGGACTGCCGATAATAGTGAAAACTATTTTTTCATTTCTCTTACTTAGAAATCAGTGTTTATTTGATCCGAGAAGAAGTGGAAGATGCTACTTCCCACAGTCCCACCTTTGGGCGGTAAAGACTCATAGTAATTGTTTTACTCTCTATGGTAAATTTTAGATAGCTAAATTTGGTTAGGAATCATCTGTAAAAATTCTGACATAATTAAGAAAAAAATGTATAAACGACTAGTGTGAATTAAAAAATGAAGACTCTCAGTCTTACGAATCTCAACCTCAGTCTTTCGATCAGGTCAGGTGCCCAGACGCGAGTTTAACAGTTTTTACCGATCCCCAAAAAATGTACAGACGCCAGCACATCTACCTACCCTAATTTGTCAAATTTCTTTCATCGATTTTCAACTTTTTCACATAAGCATAAGGTTCGCTTTCAATTAAAGAAGTTTTCACTTCAAAAATAACAAAACCTGTCCAATAGAAACTGGTAACAGAGAAACATGGAAGGAGTTAAGGGGAAATGATAAAACTCACCTCTCTAGCAAAAGCATCCGGCATAGTGAAGGTCGACGTGATCCAACAGAAGGTGTTCACCACGTTCGTTGGCAATCCACTGACGATGCACTGTATCGGCTGCCCCACATACTGCGTCGCGGTGATTATCACAGAGCATGTCAGCAGGAGAACTGTCGTGAATATATTGTGCAGCCTAAACACCGCATTGTCAGTCTTTATTTGCTGGTATTTGAAGTATACACTTAGACCTCCAAATAGCTTAAACATCTTGTCGTGCTATCTAACTCCTAGCGTTGTTTAGATTACCGAAACATTGGTAGGAATGTTTGAATACTTAGTACTACTGAAAATCAGTCTTCTTATAATTTAAATTCGAGTTGTCGCGGAATGTTGCGCGTACGAGATTATTGTCGAGATTTCGTCAGTTTGGAGTCATCTGTAACAAAGAGAAAAAACAATCAGTACATAAAATTAAAACCAGCAAAGTGCGGGTCGAGCACGAACGGTCCCAAATTTGTATTATATGTTGTAAAAGCGGTCATAAAAACGCACACTAAAAATATCAGTTTACCTATTACGGGTTCATGAGATACAGTCCGCTGATAGAAGAACAGAGAGCGAAGGCGTAGTAATATGTTTCCGTTGAACCTTTAAACATGAATAAACACTTAGGAATCATAGTTAATATGTCTCTCAAGGGTATACATCCAACATTTTGTAGTAATTCTATTCACCATAGCCAGTTCCTGTCACTGATCGGTAAAGGATCGGCGAAGTAAACCACCTACGCACGCGACCAGATATGGTTTAATTTTTGAGCGTCTCCGTACTTTGGAGGGTTATTGCTTGACAATAACTTAATTTAAGTTAGTTAAATATCGTTGCTGTTGTAAAATAAATCTTATTGTAAATTATTTCCTACAATCCGTGTACCTAAATATCTATATGTACCTAGAAATAATTATAAATTAATTATATATTACTACGAATATGTTCTGACTATATACTAGCGCTTTTTTGAAGTCTACGTGAATAAAAACCTTTTTATTTATTTATTTATTGACAAGCTATTTCAGAGGCCTTGTGAGACTTGAAACCACTTGGTAACCACTGTCCATATAATAAAGTAGAATAATAAATATATTAAGTATAAACTTTATGTGTGAGTGTAGGTATAAGGATCTTGACTATAGGCTCTAGTATTACTAAAAGATTTAAATTTCATCAATAGGTAAGAAATGTAAACCACTAGATTAGTTAAATGAAATTAAAAGAAAAATGTTTATTTTTGACAAAAACAAATCTTACCAGACATACCTACATACATATACAGCGTTGATCTTACAAGGCTTTAGAGGCTTATAATATATACCTTATTTAAATAATATAATAATAAGTTACGGACAAAAATAATTAAAACATATTTAAATTTAATAGGCAAAGAGAATAAACTTATATTCAAAATAAAAATAATTCACTACATCACCAATTGAATTATGTCTTTAGAACGAACTACGAACGATCCTGTTGCAAAAATCGTAATGATTGGTAGTCAGAACATAGTTGCTGCCACAACAATAAATCTTAATCATAACTAAAGTGATTTGACAGCGCAACAAGCCATCCAAGATTTGCAGGGGTATCTACTGCCTATAGTAAAAGACACAAGACATCTTAATATAGCTGATGTAACGTGATGATGATGTCTTCCCGGCCGAATTACGGCCACGGCGGCCATTCTCAATGGAGATTAGCCAATTTCGCAGGGCATATTATAGTGCACAAGTGTGTGCGCACACACAGGAGCACTTTCTATTCCATCACTCATGATCCGATGGGACGACTAGCGACACGACCGGAAAGAGGTCAGGTACAGGACCGACGGCTTTACGTGCTCTCCGAGGCACGGGGGTGTAGTACCGCCAACTTCCAGACTTCAGGCTGATACTGAGAAATTTCTTTTTACGGAAAAATCCCCAAAATCACTTTTTGGCCCGACCTGGGATTTGAACCCAGGACCTCATTTTCTGCGGTGGAACACGCTACCGCTAGTCCAACGCGGCAGTCCTGGCTGATGTAAAGTATGCATGTTATGTATTGTTGCCCTGTGTTATTGTTTATGATCTGCACTTAAATATTGAGATTATGAAAAAAGAAAAACTTCTACGTTCTTATTCACTTCAACCATGCTCAACTATTTCTTTATTTAAAAACCCTACTTAAAGGTTTCTCAGCCAAATAACGTAATTTTATTTTACTCTGTCATCATTTCTGGGACTGGTAGATATAGACCTTGACAAAAAATAATAATCGACTACATCGGATGGTGTGTCAATACTTTATGTTTTTTCTCTAAGGTAGTGATGGAACGATAGATCTATGATCCTAACAGTGCATTTTGAAGGACTTCTGGTGTTATTCGTTGGAGTTCAAGTTTTTTAGAGTGGATCCAACTGGAATTCAGTATTTACTTTAAAACCTAAAACGGCCAAAATATTCCATAAAACCGCAATTAACAAACAAATTAAAATTAACAAAAAAAAAACAACGGACTCCAATATCGCCAGCACTAATAAAAAGAAAAAAAAATATATGAAAATCTAATGGGACCAATTTGAAAACCCTATCAAATAAAAACGCTTTTTCAAATCGATTTAAAAAGCATAGCCTTGTGTTTTCTGTGATTCCATATAAGATAGAGCGGAAGTTACAAAAACGTTCCTAAAAAGTAATGACCCTCTCATGCATCTCTCCGGCATTAACCGTCCAGAGACGGGGTTCGGACCCCAAACATCTCCGGCGCGTTATTTAATTTGTAGTTTTATTTGCCAGACAGTATGAGCCCACGCTCAACTCTATCGGCCGGTGAAGCAGTGTAAACCTCGTAGGCACAAAAAGTCATGTTAAAAAAATATTTAACACTCTAGAGAGGCATATACCTAAGTCTTCGTAGCAATGCGCACGAACGAATTCCTGACGCTTTTTATTCAACTCCGAATGTAATTTAATATGCAATTTTTGCTTATTTTACAAACAGCAAATAAATTTCAAAGAAATATAAAAGGACTAGGTATACCCGCGGTTTCAGCCGTGTTAAACTTTATAAATTAATATATAAATAATGTGTTATTCGGACGTCCACTGCTGGACAAAGGCCTCCCGCCTTTGTCCAGCAGTGGACGTCTTTCGGCTGATATGATGTGATATTCGCATGTATCCTACTAATATCATAAATGCGGAAGTTTGTGAGTATGGATGGATGGATGGCTGTTAGTTACTCCTCTGATCCCTCGAGATCTTGAGTTAGCGATCCCGTCTCGATATTGCATTCCCTACGCATGGAGTGAGTGACGATGAACGATTTTTACCAGTTAATCTCCTGAAAGCCACGCTATAAAACTAAGTTCTTTAAACTAATGCATGTCTAAAAAATGATTCCTATATGTCCGAAGCTTCGGTGGATTGGGTGACTTCAGGGAAACATTTCTATATTCACATGATCAATAACGCCTCACAACACATTACTGCACACGCATATCAATACACGCATGTCAACTTAAGTGTCATATCGCGTGACAAGAATCGTATTTTTGGACCTATAATCATATATGCAACTAAATTAAAGATTACGACACGAAGATGAGTATTACACGTAAAGTGATTTTACTGACTGTCAAGTTCCATACAAATGAATTTCTCAGTTTCCTGTATAGATTTTAAACATTTTTGGACGCAATATAGATTTTTGCTACGTAAAGGCTTATCAAAGGCTTATCTACTATATAAAAATAAGTCGGGTTTTCCTTCCTGACGCTATAACTCCTGAACGCACGAACCAATTGCCACGGTTTTGCATTCGTTGGAAAGCTCTCGGGCTCCGTGAGGTTTATAGCATTGAAAATTTATAAAATTTAACGCGGGTAACACCGCGGGGCACAGCTAGTAATTTATAGATCTTGGATTCTTCCTACGGAATGTTTATAGTTTCGGTATGTCCGTACGGATGTATCCACAGCTTAGCGCAGAGACTCTTAGTATAGTAGTAGTATATATATACAGAAGATTGTATAACAAAAAAAAAATAGTTTTGAAGAACTAGATCTCAACGGTTCTGTGAGTGCATTAGCCCAGCCAATCACAATGTAAAATACATGAATAAAAAGAAATCGAAAACAAAAGACATAAGAAGACGAAAAAGCAAGCTCAGAGTTGTCTGGTTGCCATAGTACAGGCTCTGCCTAGTTTGGGATCAGATGGCAGTGTGTTAGCTATCCCAAGATGTTAAAAATAAAATGCGCTATGCATAAACCAATAATCTAGAACAAAACACGAACGAGAACTTTTATGATTAATGAAATTCTATAACAGGAGCAACATCAACTAACTCATTAAAGTCAGTAAACCATCGCGTAATGAGCTTCTGCAAGACAGGGACAGCTATTCTAGTATTCGTTATGTATGTGGACGGGAAGAAATACAATACTTCGAACAGAAAGACAATAAACATTATGAAAAGCGATTGCTCTTCCCGGTCAGCTATCAGGAAATTAAACTGCAAAAGTGATTTAATTTCCTAATTGGAGAGCATGTTAAGCTGCCGTCACGCAATGTCGGAAGCCTACTGGTCACTTTGAAAAACGCAAGGATATCCACAGAGAATATGAAAAATGATTCATTGCAGCTAATAGAGGTCCATAGCTGGACAAGTCTCCCACAAAAATCATCTTGGGAGGATATACCATAATCGTCACGCTTGGCACGATGGCAAAAAGATGGTCATATTACTCAGTTGGAAGCTGCTGCCCGTCCTCTGGCAGATTTTCTCTCGGAACGACTTTGACGCTTCCACGAGATGAAATGTGGTGATCATATTCTGATATAAGTAGTCGCCACCATACAGCTTAATAGCTAAATATCTTGGGACAACTAATAGACTGTCATATGATACCATACATATTATAGACAAATAACACCCAGATACAGAACAAATAATCGTGCTTATCCTACAAAGATTTGCCCTGGGTTGAGATCGTACCCACGACCTCTGGCTTAGCAGTCAGGGTCACGAACTACTACACCACCAGGTCAGTGAAACGATAATTCAATGAGTAACTTATTTTATTACTCCAGTAGTTGGGTGTGATACCATACAGACTATAAAAACGAGTTGTAAAGTAAACTAAAGTAAAATACTCTTTATTGTACACCATAACTTAAAATTAAAATTAACATACACTAATTAGGTACATAGGGCGGTCTTATCGCTACTGCGATTTCTTCCAGACAACCAATTATGGAGTGAATAGACAAAGGAAAGGGAAAACAGGGTAGATAGGTGTAACAATAGGTCAACTTAATGTAAACTTAAACTAATGCAAAATAATAAAAAAGAAAATAAAAATGGAAATACATAGAAAATTAAAAAGGTCAAAAAAAAAAATAATAAGTAGTATGATTAGACAGACTATCCAGACTAGTCCACCACTCTCACGACTAAGCTAGGAAGAAAAAAGTTTAATGTTTTCCAATGCGGAATATGATCATTTCAATAAAGCTTAAAACTCAGTTTGATTCATTATGAGGAAAGTTCAAAGACCAGTTATCGAGGAAACTGCTTAACACACTTATCAAAATATATTCGTTACACTTAGAATTACGAGCTTGTTAATGTAATACCTTAACGTGCACTATATTTAGACGACGGGGGGTATTCCTGCTGTGTGACTCAAATAATGCTGGAAAGACATGCCAGAACAGATAAAAGGGACTGTTTCTTGTGTTGGAGACGATGTTTCTTGCATTCTAACATTGGCATATGTAACTAACGACACGTTTAGTCAATTTAGTCAGTACCTACGTGAAAAATAATCCTAAGAATGATGTGAACTTTGATCATCATAACCAAATAATATCGATTCGATGATAATTTGATGTAAGTGTAATCATATTACGCGTCGTGCTATTATCTCAGTATAGAAACAATTATTGAAGAAGCTAAGCTCGACAAAAACTTACTATAAACTAACCAAATAACTTTATCATAACTATTACAAATTAAATATTATGTCTAAAATGTTTTCATACGATCCCTGTACTTAAATATCTATATGTACCTAGAAATATTAATACAAAACTTAACTATAGATAATATAGTTAAGTTTTGTATTACTACAAACATACTCTGCGTAATTACAAGCGCTTTTTAAAGTCTAAGTGAATAAAAACTACCTGAACTTAACTAATACAACGCTAAATTCTGGGTATATTAATTTAGATTGCCATCGACACGCTAAAAAGAACATTGTTCGAACGCTATAGAGACATTATTAGTCTTTGACGCAGATTAGCGGATAATTGTGCCTGAACTCGGAATAGAAGGGTAGGAGTTGGGTTACCATATGACAGGCTTTAGCCGCATTTGACAGGCATTTTAATGTTTAGACAGGCGTGCGGCCGGCATTGGTCTGAGACCGGCATTTTCGCAGGATCTCGTCAACGCCCAGTGGAGTAAAGAAAGAAACCGGCTGACAATTGAATCAGTAAAAGCAATATTGATTACACAGAAAAAATAATGTCCTTGACAAACATCAGTAACTTATTACAGACATGCATTTTTCTGAAAATTCAGGCATTTTAGGTACCAAAGACAGGCATCACTCTATTTACATATGGTAACCTTAGGTAGGAGGGACCCGTGACATATCGTAGACGTACAAGTGTTATAACATTATAACAAATAGCAGTTATTCATAACAAAGCAAGTAGGGGCAAACATTGAGTACAATGGAGACCGCGTTAGTATGTATTAATAGCGGTTTGTTATACAAAACATTGTTATAATCAGACAGACTTCCTGAGGGACGTTAAAGTTCAGTTGCGCTTATAAGAATCATGTATGGGTAAGAATGAAAGTAAAATAAATGCCGTGGAAATGAGAGCTCTGAGAAGTATGTGTGGTGTGACTTTGAGAGACAGAATTCGAAATACTGATATAAGAGAGCGTTGTGGTGTGAAAGAGGATGTAGTCACAAAAATTGAAAAAGGTATGCTGAGATGGTTTGGTCATTTAGAAAGGATGAATGAAAGAAGACTGACAAAAGAAGTATACCTGGCCTGTGTGAATGGTACAACCGGAAGGGGAAGACCTCGTAGAACATTCTCTGATCAAATTGGAGACGTACTTAGGAAAGGTCAGGTCAGAAGTACCCTAAACCAGCGAGCATGTATGAAGAATATAATGTCAGTAAACGAAGCGAAAGAGGTGTGCAAGGATCGTGACAAATGGAAGTCCGTTGTCTCTGCCTACCCCTCTGGGAGACAGGCGTGAGTCTATGTATGTATGTATGTATAGGTATAATAGCCGGGATATGGATCAAATTGCTCTCAGGACAGCAGTTACATAAGCTTTATTATTTGTGGGCATATCCATAACTAGCTGTGCCCCGCGGTTTTACCCGCATTAAAGTTTATAAATTATAGCCTATGTGTTAATCCAGGGTGTCAGCTAACTCCATACTAAATTTTATTAAAATCGCTCCAGTCGTTAAGACGCGAAGAAGTAACAAACATACACAGTCACACACTCACAAACTTTCGCATTTATAATATTAGTAGGATTTAAGCCGAACTTTAAAGCTACGCTTCTTCATTGGGGATATGAATTGGTGTAAGACTTGTCAAATGCCGTACACTATTTTTCGACTCATTATGATTCGATATGGAATTTTCTATTCAAAAATATTAATGGAGAAGCGGTTTGTCTCGTCTATCAAACATTCTACCTCTCTCTCTCTCTGTCTCTCAAGCGTCTCCCCCTGTAATCTATTCGTTTATATATATATACTATATAACTACTACTTATATCAGAGAAATGTCCACAAATAAGTATAAAAGAATTATAAAAGCCAAATTGCGTAGCAGAGCTCACTATAAAATTTCTGATTATTAAAGTGCCAAAAGTGTGAAGAGATTAAGGCGCTCTAAATTAATACATTTAAAAGCAATGTAATTTCATATTAAGAAAAATGTAAGATTCTATAACAAACGTCCCAGTGATATCAGAGAATTGTCTACAAATCACTTTAAAAGAACTACAAAAGCCAAATAGCGTAGCAGGGTTTACTATAAAACTTCTGATTATTTAAGTGCCGAAACTGTTTGGGTTTGAGTCGCTCTAATTTAACACATTTGTATATTCTATGTTATTTTATATTACGAAAAAAGTATCTTAAAAACTGAGTTTTCTGGCAGTTTCTCAGAACGTCATGTACACCGCGATAGGGTAAAAAAGAAATTGACTATTCCACACAAATATACCATTTTCTGAATGAATTAATCTTGAATTTTATATATATTAAACGATTATCAATTACCATGTAATCATAATGTTAACAGGTGTAACTCAAAAGACATTTAAATTAAACATCTAGTACACAGCAAGTCTATGAACAGGTGGTAACAGCCAGTCAATTATTATACTTCGAGTTACTGGAGTAAGCTAACAGACAGCTTACGTTGTTATTTACTTTGTTGCAGTGTCCGTGTAGGCAATACTAACATGCCCACTTAAGATACAAATATATATAATAACTATACAGGGGGAAACAATGAAAACGGTCAAAAGAAACATACGTTCTTTTAAACTACGCAGGTAAGTATAATAATTAATTTCAGAGAAGAGCTGAAATCTTCACGCGCCTATAAACTCATCCACAACTAGCAAACCGATCCCGATCATTTTGAACGAAAAGAGTTCGGGTCAACATATAGGCTACATATTATCACACTATCACTTACGGGGGAGGAGCTACGATCATTAATAAAATTTAACGCGGGTAAAACCGCGGGGCACAGCTAGTGAGTACATATTTCAAGAGGTACACCAACCAAGGGGGCGATTTGATCACGTGCAAATATCATAAGCAACACCTTTAAATGGGAAACGACCTCAAGTAAGCCAGACGACAGCGAGTTCAACTGCTTGGACAAATCTCCAAAGACCCTGAAGAAAGGTGCTCGTCTGTCCCCACTTTTATCCACCAGGCTAGAATAATCCGTAATCATAATATTAATACGAGAAACAAAAACTGTGTACCCATTTTTACGAAAATTCCGCGGACGGAGTTGTATGAAATTTGGAAAAGTTAATATTCATATGGAAAAGGAGTGCAGAAACTTAAAATGTTATATAATAGGCAATATTTTATACAATAGTTAATGACTTTAAACAAATGTAAATTATTTTAATTAAAATACTTTGACACACTGACAAACTGAGAAGAGATGAGAAACTGAATATCAAACATGTAATTGTAAAACTTAAATGTATATAGCCTTTGACAATAGAACCTTAATGGTCGAATTTCTAACAAGTGCTATCTCTAGTACAATTTATAAACGAAGATTTTTCAAGATTAGAAACGATAGCCTACAAGCAGAACTATTAGGGTCGTTGACACCAAACTAGTGGCCTTACTCCAATAATAAGATAAACAAGACGTTTCCAATATCCGGCAACCATTTTACTCATTTTACAAGCATTGTTGCACAGTGCCACACAGTTGTGCAAACTCCACGTTACTCAATGGGCGATTGTTCAGAACATTGTTTTGGGTAGCTGGGTTACTGCACCTTCACGTGTGAACTGCAAACACTATGTTGCCTTAGAGACGGGGTCTTTCCATTAGTTTTATTTTGAGAACATAAAGCTTTAAAAAGGTATCATTTTTATCAGAACGTGAAGCTGATATATGGTGAAGACAATAGACATTAAACATATTGGAGTGTCTATTCTTTCTTGTAATTTTCTGCTCGATCACGTATTCAAAAGCCCGCAGATATTAATGTTTTATACAGATATTGACTTCAAACAAAGGTTCCAAGAATGATATCTTTTCATGGAAAAACTTCTTGGAGCGCTCTAAAAGTTTTTGCTGAACAGAGAGCTTGCTGGAAATCTTCTTTTGAGTTCTTCTACCCGTAGACCGGTGGGAGATTACATGCTAGCGGTAACGTGTTCAACGATCCAGCCAAAAAGTAATTTTGTAATTTCTCAGTATCAGCCTGGAGTCTGGAAGACTCTTGACTCTGAGAAAAAAAGCAGAGCACAGAGCCTCTTTCCGGTCGTTTCGCTAGTCGTCCCATCGGATTATAAGAATGATGGAATAGAAAGTGCCCAAGTGTAATGCACAAAAGTGTTTATGCACACACTTGTGCATTAAATGTGCTGTGGTTGAAATTCAACCATGAGGACTTTTATCACATACCCACGACGAAAAACACCTTGAAATTTTATAACATTGAAATATGTATGTGCTACTATAAATCACCTTGTGCTGTGTATCATAAATAAATGTATTTAGGTAGGATATAAAATAAATAAAAAAGGTTTTTATTCACGTAGACTTTAAAAAACCGCTTGTAAATAGTCAGAACATGTTTGTAATAATATAGTTGTATACAATATTATTTCTAGTAACATAGATATTTAGGTACACATTGTATGAAAACATTTATAAAATTTTTATTATAGCAATGATATTTAACTAGCTCGTATCAAGCTATTGTCAAGAGATTATGTTTAATTATCTAGTTTAAGTCTAATATTTTTACTACATATTGTTAATGGTTCTGTCTTTATTAAGGTATTATTATTATGACGGACCTTGTGTTAATAACGACGCGACGGTCGCGCTTTAATGCTACCACCGGATCCAATGCGCCCCAACTGAGAAGACCCAGCGAAACAAACTCAGTGGGTTCATCTACTACCGGTTTCAACACGACCCAGTTGAGACGGTCCGGCGAAACATATCTTCATCTTAAGTACTGAAAAGTGAGAATGAAACGTGGGTCTAATAGTTTCTTCCAATATTGATATGATAAATATTCTGCTCAATAACGGTGATAAACGATCAACTAAGAGAAAATACCTGAACTATGTCAACACAAATAGAAAAATGTCCACAAATGAATAGTCACCCAATCGCATTTACCAAAAATTGGCCAATTTATACCTATATGAGAAAAGCAACTTTTAAAATTATCGAAGGCTTAAGAGTAGAAAGTGTCAACTTAAACTAAATAATTTGGTGTTAAAATGTTATTTCAAATGTGTGGTGACAAAAAATTGTCGCAGACGCTAAAAAGCAACATGTCACGAAGAACGTGATCGAGCATTTAAGCAAACGTGAGCATTCACTGGACCCATTTCATCTAATGAAAAAAACTTGAGAGGTGACAAGGGACACCCGGATGGAACGAAGTTATTTCTTATTATTTATTATGTACAAAAAACCTGTATACACTCAACAAAAATAATCGTCGCGACACCACACTATTCAATGCGAAAAAGAAATGAACACAGAACAGAGAAACATGCGCACGCCGCACAGCTGCAAAAAGTGTCGTGACAACTTTTCGTAAGAAATATTTCCGTCTAGCCCCCTTTCACAACGCGCGATAAGGAACTTCGTTCCGAAAAAAAACATTGCAATGCAATCCAAAATGATTTTGATATTTTCAATTGTTCTTTTGCCTCACTTAAGCATAAACTCAAAATATTATTAAAGTATTTTTGGTGAACTAACTGTAGGTAATAGTTTTGTTTAAACTTAGAATAAGTACCATTTAAGATAGCTTAAGTTTTTGTCTATTTAGCAAGCTGTGTCCCATCAGAGTAGGGTATAGACTTTATTTTTTTAATAATCGATGTTATCTTATCTAATGTAGTCTATATCCAGTTTTGTAGACCAATAAACGGAAAAAAAAAACTTGGGCAATTTTTACAAAACTTAAATGCATGTTGCATTTAAGTTTTGTAAAAATTAAAGTCTAGTCCCACTCTCTTGACCACCACTGAAACTTTTTTTCCCTTCTCGTTTATTTATCGAGCGCAAAGGCAGTCTTACATTATGTTCTAGCAAATGCTGAGGTGGTGCCATTTCGGTCTTGCACGGACAACAAGTGTCTTTTTTATTTTATTTTTATTGAAATTTATATTTTTATGTCTGTGCAATTTTCGAATAAATCTTTTTTCTTCATCTTCTTCAAGATTAGTAAGATTATTTCTCCACTTTCCTTTTGAACAAAGCTGTAGACGCAGTGATAAAGATGTTAGAACTTGAGGAGCCAGCTGTAACAGCACCAACGGTTTAATCAAGTGCTCAGGTTGTTATATTCGATCCCAATAAGGAATGAAGAAAGGAATTCTCAATGAACTATATAACTAATTTTGTTTTTTACTGTTGAAAGTCGCCAATACTACTAGACCGGTCTAAAGTCTAAATGACCTTTTCCTAATTGTAAGCTGACGTGTAGATTCACAGGTGAATAAAACGTTAACACCCATCGAATGAAGCCATCGAGCCAAATAAAATAAATGGAGATTGCGCCAAACGACCGCACAGTCGCACCTAAATAATTGAAAATGGCGTCAACGAAACCACAAATTGGTAAGAAAATTAACGCGTCCCGTATCGCAGTAGAATGGAGCACAAATTGTGTAGTAATTTATACTAATTAACGTAATAGGTATGATAATCTACTCTTCGCTTATATACATCAATGGACCAGTAAATAATCTAGTCGATAAGCTACTTCAAATCAATATACTCGTAGTTGCACGTCTTACCAAAAATACTCTGATATTGATGAATTTACATAATTACAAAAGGAAACGCTTTTGTTTTCAAAATAAACGCTCACAAACAGACATTAAGACAGCATGTATGTATCACAAGCAGTACGGAATCTTACCCTTTTAACTTGAATGAATCCTAATCTCTTTGGGCATTTCATTATGTTATATTATATTATTCTTATTAGTATTTGGATATTACGGAGATCCGACGAAAATTGCCGAGTGCTGAGTTTTGGTATTCCGCGTTCTGTTACATAATCCTTCGATATGGGAATCCATAAAATTGTCAGTAATACTTGTCTACGACAAGAAACAAGGATTGCGGCATTAGCTTCTAAAATATAAGAAATTTTAATCCTATAAGTAAGTAGCAATGGATTAGAAAATAAACTAGTTGAGTGATTTAAGCCATACATGACCTGGATTTTCACCCCGCTCCAATTAACACCTTCAAATCCCGGATTGGAAACGTGATATCGACACCATAGGTTGGATTTCTTGGGATTTAAAGGATATATATTATCCTTATCCAGCCTAAAAAGGATTTACCATGGATACGGGATCGAAACAAAACCAAACAATAAGGAAACAAATTGAGTACCGTAAGGTTACGTTATTATAGTTCCAAGTGTGGTGTAAAGAGGATGTCACAAATGGAAAAAGGAATGTTGAAAGAGTATGAAGAGTATTCATGAAAGTAATTAAACGAGAGTACATAAGTACAAACATATGCGAATGGTAATGTTGAATTAATAACAGCATGTCGGATGTCAATTACAATTGGATAAACCAGTTATAAGACACACTAGATATTCTATTAACATAATTTTCGAAGAGATATTTGCTTCGAAAGATTTGTAAGAACTCTCTGCCAGCTACGACATGAAATTCATACACCAAGCATGCTATACAAGTAGTAGCTTCCGTGGAACGGTTTTGTCTGTATATTTGTTTTTCGTTTATGACCAACTAGCTGTAGCCCGCGGTTTTAACCGCGTTAAATTTTATCAATTATCACAGCTCCTCCCCCGTATGTGATAGCGTGATAATATGTAGCCTATATGTTGACTCGACCTCTTAGTAATATTCATGCAAAATTTAAAGTAAATCCATGCAGTACTTTTTGTGTTTAGCTCGGACATACATACGGACAAACAGACACACAGACATTATTGTAGATCACGCCCCAAGTATCCTTTAAAAAAATATTCAATGTACAGTTTTGACTTTCCTACGATTTTATTATATGTATGTATAGATGTATAGATATAGAAGTCGACGACAACGACGGCGACGACGAAGATGATAGTGACTTACACGTGGGCGCTCATAGCCACATGCTCCCACTGGTCTGTAAATGATGGGCGAGGTTAAGCAACTAGGCTCACGGTCTAAGAAGAATAATAGATAGAGAGATGACCGAAAAAGTGGTTCAATTTCTGCGCGTCCCCGAGCTTAGGAGGGCACGTTAAGCTGTCGGTCCCAGATATAGCACAGTCATTTAGTCATGACAGATGGGCTAGTCAGACACTAGGGTAACCACTGCTGCACTGTCCATACGTAAGTAAGTGAATTTTAAATATTGTTTTATTAAGAACGACATAGAATACAATCATCATCATCATCTTCATGTCAGCCGAATGACGTGGACTGGACAAAGGCCTCCTCAATATATCTTCACAATGGAATTGTGTACATCCCACCTACGCCTCCTCACCCTTCGCCCCCAGGGGATGAGATAGGGAGTTGGTTTACTTATACTTTTTTACTTTACTGTCAGACACACAGCATAATAATTATTCATACCAAATAAAAATTATATTTGAGTTTCAACTATTGTTTTCTACCCCGTTCTTAAATGGGAAAAAATACAGATAAACCGCTACTGCAGAAGCTGAATTACGTATAATTAGACTTCAAGTATATTAACAGGGCCGTCTGTGTACAGCTATAATAATAATGGCCACGCGAATGTTTTACGATCGACAGTAAAGTCCATAGAGGGATGTAGGCTATTTTCGTACAACATCTATTAAAGGAAATAGTCACCGTTTGTTAGAACACTGACGACATGATTGTTATAATCCATGGATTCTGAAAATTCAGACTACGAATATGCTTTGAAGTCTTTGTAGTAGTTTTGTATTTGACAGTTAAATGTCATTTTACATGTGAGTGAATGCTTTGAGCATTTAGCTTAATGCTAGAAGGAGTGAATGATGTAAAACATATTTATGAAGTGAAAACTTCTTTAGGTTCGTTGAGCTCTTTTTGGGTATTGAATAATCATGGAACTCACGTCATCGTCATCGAAAGCTCCCCACGAGCTATTGTCATCATCATATCAGCCGGAAGACGTCCAATGCTGGACAAAGGCCTCCCCCAAGGATCTCCACAATAGCCTGTCCTGCGCTGCCCGCATCCAGCGGCTTCCCGCGACCCTTGCAAGATCTTCCTTGGGCAATGCCCAAAGAATGTCCCACATGTTACATCCTTACTTTTTAATACTTTTTGGTTGAACAAAATTAAGCCCGGACACAGAAAAAATACTCGTGTTCATCGCACAAACATTTGTCCCGGGTAAGAATCTAACTCACGACCCCTGGTACACCAAAAGGTCAGTCGAAATATTACACAGTACTAAGGACGCAGCATACGTTCACAGGTTATCTTGAAGCTCAAAATACCTCGCTAACTAGCTGCATTCTTTCTCCGATCTTATTTATACACGTAACTATAACAAAACTAATAACATTCACTTATCTAGGTTGATAACACAAAGCAATTGTTGCCACAATACCCAATCAGAAGGTAATTCCGATGTTATACAAGCTATTGCCAAATTAACAGGAAATAACAGTCATTATCTAAGGAGGAAATAATTTAATCATTTAAATCAAACTATAATAAAATAATTTCCTTATTAGCCGATAAAACTGGCGAGATGAATTCAAGTTCAATAAAACCTTAGGAATATTAAAGGGTAGCGTTAAACAATAGAAAAAGATCAGTAGCAGAGTACGAGCTAACCTTGTCGTTAGGTCGTAAGATAAGCGAGGCAGTGTTCTCGAGTTCAAAACAAAGAATTCAGAATACATGTGCATGTTAGAAGTTAATAATTTCGTACTTAAAACGGTGAAGGAAAATATCGTGAGGGAACCTGCATGCATGAACGTTTTCTTGATGGTATGGGAAGTGTGCAAGCCCGCTCTGTCTATTCCATCTTATTGTGAGAGGTGGCCCTTGCGCTGCAGTGAGACCTTATTAAAAAGTAGCAACATTTAAGTGAGATACAGCCAAACGATTATTCGCTTTATGGGCATTTTGACTGAGGAAGTAGCTCCACATTAATGAATACATGCAAGGTAATGTTAATGTCGTGGTTCTAGGAGTTAGTAAAATCTACATAGCTCAGCGGGGAAGGCGGAAGGGTTGGAAAGTCGTGAGTTATGCAAGCGTGACAAGCCACAGACTTCCACACAGAACAAATAATCAGACTCATTCACCAATCATTTGTCCCCTGGTTGGGGATCGAGTCCACGACCCCTGGCTTAGGAGTCAGAACTAGTTACCAACTAGTGTTTAAAGTACAGACTCATCGTGACCGATAACGTATGCATCTACGTATAAAATTACACGTAAAACAGCAATAAAGCGCAAACCAGAAAACGAAAAGATGTTTCACCTAAACAAACTAACGATATGAATAATACACAACTTGAAGTGATTCATTCATAATTCTAAACATAAAATAACAAAGGAATTCTCTCTAAATGTTTGTCACACCAGTATAAATATATAAAGTAATAATTAACACATTAGACAATAGCTTAACATGTTAAACTAACGGTAGGTGGGAAATGACAAACTTAAGTTACTTAGAAAGGTATGCTGAGATGGTTGGAGTATTTAGAAAGGATGAATGAAAGAAGATTGACAAAAGAAATATATGTAGCCTGTGTTAATGGTACAACTGGAAGAGGTACCTACACCAAGTAGAACATTCTCTAACCAAATCAGAGATACATAGACTCACGCCTGTTTCCCAGAGGGGTAGGTAGAGACAACTGATTTCGATTTGTCACGATCTTTACACACCTCTTTTGCCTCGATTACTTTCATTATATTCTTCATACATGCTCGCCGGTTTAGGGTACTTCTGACCAGAAATCAGAGATGTTCTCAAGAAATGCCAGTCAGAAGTACTCTAAACCGCATGAAGGGCGCATGTATGAAGAATATAATAAGTGACAAATGGAAATCCGTTGTCTCTGTGGGGTAGGCAGGGACAGGGACATGGGTATATGTGACTGCCGCGACCAAGGGACTTGGATCTGGCATGGCTGAGAAAATCAACGTGGAGTCTGTTATTGCAAAAGTACTACCGGGCAATCACGGCACCATTTTGAACCATTTGGAATCGGTATAGCAACCTAGTAACGGCACGTGCGAACTCTGGGCTGGCGTCATTCATAATGGGCCGAATGCTTGTCGTGTATAACTTTATTAGCAAGGGACATTACACTGCTCAGAATGAGTAGGCAGTGAAGTCAACTGAAGAGCGAATGCAGCGCAAAATCGCACGAAAGGCTGCTCGATGAAATTGAACTTGCGGTCAAAGATAAGTCACACTCAAATATACGCATTCCTTTTCCAAGGGTTGAGCTTGCCGAGCATTTAGAATAATTTGATTGATAGATAGGGGTATTACAGCGAGAAAAGCATGTTAGCATATTTCGTAGGGTTTATTACATCAATTCTCCACTGCCGGAACTATTTTCTTAGGGCGATGGCGGAAATCTGGAGATGGTTGAGGATGGTATTCGGACTCATGCCAGAGCAATAATGCAGTATCATTTACGATAAGTGCACGATTCTTTTAAGGGATAAGGCTGTCACAACAAGAGTGGGAACAGGAGTAAGGAAATATAATAATGCTATTCCTGTCTTGTCTATACCATCTTTGTCATAAACAAGACATGTGTGGCTGGCGGCAAAATATCATCACCCCATCTCATCCCGTGGGGGGCGTACAAGTTTTCCGAGGGAAGAGGGCGAGGATATCTACCAGAGAACGAGCAGCAGCGTCTTTCCGAGTACTATGACCACCATACTACGATCGCCAAGCCGTTTGCCAAACGTGGCGATTATTGCATATCCCTCCAAATGACGGGACACAATTTCACTGTGGAGATCTTTTGAGTAGGCCTTTTTCTAGCAGTGGGCATCGCTCGGCTGACATGATGATGATGATGATGACACATAGATAATTAAACATAGGCCTCTAATTATAAACCACTTGTATTTGTGTCAGGAGATAAAAATAGTAGTAAAGCTCCAGGCCGGATAACGTCTCCGGCTCCCAATAGAGATTAGCCTACTACAGAAGGCATGCACAAACACAATCTCTCTTACCTTTCTATTAAAATGGGACGGACACCGTGATCCAACACCGGGAAGAGCACAGGGCACATGTTCACTAGGGCACGAGGGTGTAACACAACACAACCTACTCATCGGAATCCGAACTCTGACTGTTTTTCGTGCCAACTTATCGCAATAACAGTTTAAACACTACCGCTTAACCAAAAAGGCAATCGGAAATAAACAACATTATAAGGACAAATCTGCTGGAATTATGAATTATGTATAAAATACTGAATAATCGGTAATTAATTACGTGGTTTAAATAATTCTAACGGTAAACCACAATTTTGTAATGTCAATATGACGTCGGCCGCAGAATAGTCAACACTTCCACTACTAAAATACGCCCTTCGTACCTTCATCATAAAGACGGTATAAAGACCAATGTCTAAATATGAACGTGGCGCTGACTGTGTCTACTGATAACCCAGTAGAGGTTTAAATTGATGCTGCAAGTAATATTCATTCGAAAAATATCCGCAATGGCGTCAATTAAGTTTAATTGTAACGTATTGCACTACTACCAAGTTTCAAAAGTGACTCAAGGTACGATGTAATATTTAATGACGGCATATATTTTTATAGACAGGGTTAAGGTTTACTGGTTGAAGATGATTTATTTATAATTAATTTTTGCAAAAAAAACTGTACTATGACGGAATTAATGCCAAAGGCATTCTCTGCCAGTCAACCTTTGGGTGATCCCGAGATAATATAGTAGGTGCACTAAGACAACGTCATACACGTAATAAAAATTACTAAATAGGTTGAATAGGTTAGAGATTATATAAAATTCAATACTTGCAATACTAAGTATACTATAAATACATAATAATATAGATATGTCGGAGAATAATAAATAATCTATGTACGATTCTATAAGAATGAAGTGGCAACACTAGTAAATCATGGATATCATAATAATGGAGTGGCAACACTGTTGTACGTGTCATCGTGATTTGAAGGGTTGACATTTGACGTTGTCAATGCACTAATATCTGTCAGTAGTGCGATTGGACTTGACACTTGTTCTAGTACCGTCGCCTGCGCCGGGTGTGCGCACAGATCGATTTTAAAAATACAACATGGCGGACACGGACCTCGTGGACGTCGATTCTAATCCATCTGAATCTGCGATAGATATGTGGGATGATTTCAGAGTGAAACACAATGTGAATACTCAAAGAAACTATTTAATACTTTGTAAATCTTTTAACAGCAGTTACGTCTTTTACAGTCACGGTCGCCATCTTATTTTTCATCTCTTCCATCCCTCTCTTACACATATCATTCATCCTTCTCACACAATTACGTTCCATTTCCCACATTCGGCCATCCTGCTTTATGTCTGTCCCCAGACATACTTTAAAATACATCAAACATAGAAAGAAAAACAATTCCAATTCATCCTTGGACAACAAACAACTTTTCAAGTAACAATAAACAACAATTTAGGTACATATGTTAAAAATTCAAATTTATACACAGTACACAGTAGTAGTAGTACACAGTAGATAACACAGTACAAAACAAGTAACATTTTCATTTAACACAGGTAAAATTTTCGTTTAACCCAGGGTGTAACAGTACATAATAAAATAAAATTGCACTAACTACTACAACATACATCACTCATTCCATATCTCATTCATACACCTTTTTTACCTCTACTTACCTCTGAAATTTCTTTACTCCTCACTTTCCTCTGGCCACCTCTTCATATTGTCTGCTGAACTGGAGGTACGATAAGGACCTTCTGTTGAACTATCAACCTTTTCCATTTCATACCTGTCATTCAGCTTAACCTTTGTGATTCTGTAAGGGCCTAAATATTTGTTCTTTAGCTTAAGACCTGGTCCAAATTGAGTTCTTTTAATTGCTATCAAGTCTCCAGACTTATATTTACAACTTTCTTTTCTTTTTCTGTTATAATATCTTCTATTTTCTTCTTGTACTGCTAAAATTTGCTCTTTTGCCTTCTTACGTAACTCTTCACGTTCGCTATCATGCTGTGCAGCAGTTTCGTCTTGAAGTAATTGTAAAATTTCAATGTCCTCTTTACATCTCATCTTACTGCCAACTAATAAATTAAAAGGTGCAGTGTTAATACTCCTCTGAAATGTGCTATTCAATGCTCTTTGCACTCGGCTGACATGTTTGTACCACACTCCAGTTTCTTCATTACAGAGCTTTGTTATTAAGGGGATTATAATTCTATGCACCCTCTCTACTTGACCATTACCTCGGGGTATCCCAGTGGTAATTGTTACATGTTGGATATTTTCTTCCTTACAATATTCCTGAAATTCATGGCTTGTAAAAGCAGTACCTCTGTCTGTTATTATTCTTCGTGGATTTCCAAAAATCTGTTGATGTGTTCTCAACTTATTCAGTGTTTCTGCACTAGTTGTACTCTTAGTAGGGAACAACCACACAAACTTTGTGAAAGCATCGATAACAGTGAGAATATAGTTGTATTGCTTCCTCGTCTCAGTCAATGGTCCTACATGATCCAGATGTAATGTATCTAACGGTATACTTTCCTTTTCAATGGGATTCAAGAACCCTTCCTGTTTTCCTTCCTTCCGGGTAGCCAGTAAACATGGTATACATGCAACTATGAATTCTTCTATTTTCCTATCCAAGTCTTTTATGTAGTACTCTTGACAAATTAAATCTTTCATCTTTCTCTTTGAAAAGTGTCCTTTTCCATGGATTCTCATTATTATTTCTTTCTCCATTTGCTTAGGTATTACCAACCGTTTCTCAGGTCCTTTGTATAGGATATCACCATCCATTGAGTAGTCTTTATACATCTTTTCTTTTAATATCTCCTTAATTGCTTTAATTCCATCATCTTGGTCTTGTGCTTGCTTTATTTGCTCTCGTAAAGATGTAATGGTAGCTACATATGGATTCCGGCTGAGAGCATCAACATGCCTCATCTTTTCACCAGCTCTATGTTCTACCTCAAAGTCATAGTCATTAAGCATAAGCACCCATCTTGCTACTTTCGCTGTGACATCTTTCTTCTTCAATGTTTGCTGAAAAGCTTGACAATCGGTTACTATCTTAAAATGTTTACCATACAAATAATGGCGAAACTTTTTTACACTTTCAATAATAGCTAATGCCTCCAGCTCATAACTAGTATACTTTCTTTGTGCATCATTTGTCTTACGGCTCATAAAATGAACTGGGTGTAAACCAGTATTTGGATGATACTGCATAAGCACTCCGGAAATGGCAATGCTTGAGGCATCACTGTGTAATTCTGTTTCTAAATTAGGATCAAATATCTTTAAGACTGGGCCACTTGACAACTTAATCTTTAAATTTTGAAATGCTTCCTTTTGTTCCTTATCAAACAAAAATTCTATATTCTTCTTTAACAAATCATTAAGTGGTCTAGCTATAACAGCATAGTTCTCTATATACTTTCTAAAATATGAAGTTAGGCCAAGAAAACTCTTAAGTTGCTTACCCGTCTTTGGTTCTGGAAATCTTACTACTGCATCAGTCTTTTCTGTAGTAGGTTGCACCTCACCATTCTTAATAACATGTCCTAAGTATTCAATCTCAGTTTGTATCAACCTTGCCTTCTTCCAGTTGATTCTCAATCCAAACTTTGCTGCTGTATCAAGAACTCGCTTCAATCTTTCTAAGGCTTGTTTCTCATCTTTGGCTGGAATAATAAGATCATCAATAAATATCATCATTATCTTTTGCGCTATTAACTCCTGAAAAACAATATGGGCAAATCTCATGAAGTATTTAGGACTAACTGAGAGTCCAAACGGAGCCCTTAAAAATTCCCATTGGCCATGGTGAGTGACAAATGAGGTGTATGGAATTGATTCCTCACTAACTCTCAAATGAAAGAAACCATTTTTCAGATCGAGCACGCTGAACACTCTTGCATGGGACAACCTATCAATTAAGTCCTCAATTATTGGTAGCGGATATTCATCTTTACTTATTTTTGCATTAAGCTGTCGGTAATCCACACAGAGACGTGACGTTCCATCCTTCTTTTTCACCAACACAATCGGACTGGCATACTCTGAAAAACTTACCCTTATAATGCCATCTTTCAACCATTCCTCTATCTGACTTTCTACAATACCCTGCTCTGCATATGACAATCTTCGGGGTCGCTGAGCCACAGGAATGTCATCCTTCAACACGATTTTTAATTCCAGTGGTACCTCCTTCACCTGAACTGGATTGTAATCTTCTATACACTGGTAAACTGCATTCCTTATAGAGCGATCATTTATGTTTTCCACAAGACTATCTGTAACACCTGAAATACAATTGATATTATTCAACCACTCATCCTTGCAATTCAATATGCTAACACACCCGCCATTCATAAACAATGTTACACCCTTCAAGAAATCCTGTCCTATTATAATATCGTAAGGCATACAGTCTCTAGGTATTATATGGAAGGTAACGCTTTTATAACACTGTCCATCTATAGTAATTGACGTCGTAATCTTTCCCATAGACTGCACTTGTGAACGCCCAAGCCCGGAGAGCGTAAGACCGCCAACACTGGGTTTTTCGTCGAATAACTTAGTATACAGTTCAGCCGATATCAAGTTCACATCACTACCTGAGTCTATGAGTGCACGGGATTGATTATTGTCCGCTATTATCACATATTTCACCGGTTTACTTGAGTTATTTACACACGCTAAGTCTTTGTTTACATGCATCACGTCATTTGAAACTGACAACCCGGTGACGTTTGTAGTGTTGGTACTGTCATGGCCGCACATACATTCGTTCACTGAATCGTTCTCTGACGTCATCTTCGTCGTTCCGAACATCGCCGAACGTGGTTTTGTGGAAGTTGGTACTGCCGCGCCACGGCTTCGGGTCGCACGATCATTCGCTGCCGTCGTCATCGGCTGCTTCACGAACGAATGGCCAACGTTTCGCTCACTCCTTCCGCCGTCGGAACCAATCACAGGACACCGTGATCCAATATGTCCGTACTCGTTGCACCGGAAACACTTTATGCCGTTCGGACACTGCGCCGACACGTGGTTCCAATCCCCGCAATTATAGCAACGACGTCTTGTTGCTGATGATGATGATGGTCCTATTCTTTTCTTCACAGGCTCCAACCGTGTTGTTTTATTGTTGTCTTCTTTCATCTTCTCATAGATGGCCAACTTCTCCTTTAACACGCTATACGTCGTCACACCGTATAAAACAACTTTGTTCGCCGGTAGATCTTCTATACCATCGATTGCGTACTGTATGGCAACGTAGTCGGGGAATTTGGCTCTCTTACCAAGCTCCTTCATGGTCAACATATACTGGTAATAGCTCTCGTCTTTTCTTTTCTTTCTAGCTGCCATGATTTCGTGCATTTCCTTTACATTTACCGCCTCGGGAAATTCTTTTAATAGGGCATTCTTAAGCTCTTCATAGGTTTTGAATACTTTTTCTGATTTTAACCACAGGCCCGCCGTACCACACAAAGACCTGCGCGCGATAATTAGCTTTTGTTGCGGGGTCCAACTGAAGATTTCCGCGTTATCTTCAATATCCTGAGCCCATTTGGTCGATGAATATGATCGATCTTCACCGTTGAACTGCGCGATACTCCCATCGAAATTGGAGAACATGGTTGCCGCCACATGTGTTCCCTCACCGCCGTCGGTCCTTTTTCCACCGTCTTGAGACATCATCGTCGTCGTCGTCGTTTAGTGCGTCGAAATAGAAACGCTAGGCACGTCTTGATAGCCCGTTTCGCTGGATGTCGTCTTTTTAATTGCACACAATGCACTTGCTGTCCGGATATGCACGTTGCCGCCTTGCTGCCGGTAATTCGTCGTATTCGTCTTCTTATAGCTTCCCTGACTCTGAACACATCCCGGACGAGCCCCCAAAATTTGTGGGATGATTTCAGAGTGAAACACAATGTGAATACTCAAAGAAACTATTTAATACTTTGTAAATCTTTTAACAGCAGTTACGTCTTTTACAGTCACGGTCGCCATCTTATTTTTCATCTCTTCCATCCCTCTCTTACACATATCATTCATCCTTCTCACACAATTACGTTCCATTTCCCACAGATATATACATAAGATTTAATGTTACGATGATTATGTGTTGTTATTAATGATATTATCTTTTATCATTTTGTCTTTTTGTGAATGTTATCACGAGTTTTTTAAAGTACGCGGAGTCTTAGCCGTTCTGATTTCCGTAAATAGAGCATCCCATAGAAAAATAAATTGAAGAAGAATGGAGTAAGTTATTCCGGTGAGAAGGGCATTGTAAAAGACGGTTATGAGATGAACGGAGATTGTGGTTGGAAGGCATTCGGACTGGTGCCAGAATCTAAATAT
This sequence comes from Pseudoips prasinana, assembly GCA_951640165.1. NCBI lineage: Eukaryota > Metazoa > Arthropoda > Insecta > Lepidoptera > Nolidae > Pseudoips > Pseudoips prasinana. Next base: position 39,032,265 of record OX621236.1, on the reverse strand, counting down.
TTAATAAGTAAGATAAAAATAAATATGCGAAGAATGCCAGATTTTTCTTAGGATGTTTGCAAATGGATTTTTCTATGTCATAGGGCGATACACGAGCAAGCGGGTCACCTGATGGTAAGTGATCACCGCCGCCCATGTAAACTCGCAAACCATAGGAGTCACGGGTGCGTTGCTGGCCTTTAAAAGAGTCAGCAAACAAGTGATGCTGACCCTTCCCCCCACCCCGATGAGCTCTGGCGACCTTACTGACACGCACAAACACAGCATTAAAGTTATTATTAAGGAATGTCTTCTGTAGGGTGAAGGTACTTGCCCAGTCGGGCTGCTCTTTGAGCGAATGAACGCTGTGCCCTACCTCTCTCATATGTGTGTTTCATCGCCCCTGCTGACATTATTAATATATATTACTGTCTTATCTATGTCATTTATAAGACATCTAGTCCCTCTTTTTTACCCACCACGGCACCTCCTGTAAGCCAGGATCGACAGTGGCACACAATGAAATGACCCTGAACGGTGAGGCTCAGGCATGTCCCGGGGAATCGCTTTAACAGTTTTGGGACCGCATCGAATTTAATCAGAAATATTTTATGACATTAATTAATAAACTTACCATTATCACCCCACAGAAAACTTAAACGGAGTTCCCATATCCACTTCTAAGACATCAATAAAATGACTCCAGTACTACAATATAGCAATTTTACAATGGTACTGAATACCGACAACGAGTATCAATCTCGGCAGTCCATTCCGTGAATAAATTAAAAGCGTCATGATTACAGAGGGCGAGGGTCAAATGGCAATTGTCCTTATCATCGCCTCCTCCATAGTTAACTATCATATTAGCCTTCAGAAGCACATTAAAGCAAATGTGAGGCACCTTTTAGGAAATTAATAATCTTATCGATTTAACATAGGTAGCGTAATATATCAAACCAAATATTATAAATTCTATTACTTTTATGTAATTATTATTTAAGTTACTTGTTCCGAGTGAGGTGCGTAAGCGTTAAATGTAACCAATTATAAGTTTCACATATAAATGAAGATTTTTAAACCGTATTAAATAAAATCTTTTTTGATCAATGAACTTTTCAAATACAAAATTCATTAGTTCCGTTAAAATGTTACGTTTATGTGGGATTGTTGTTATTTCGCTACCGTAAACGCATGACTTGGTAGTTACTGAGAAACACTGCCAGAAAACTCAGTAAAACCTATCACTATCGTAGGTAAAATATATGCCAAAAAGTACAATTTGGACATACTTAAGTTAGCAGTATAGCCTAAAGTATTCAATGCTTTCCGTACGCCTAGGTATTTAAAGCTCTCGGTAACAAATGTCATATTCAAGGCTCACAGTTATATAACGCCAAGGAAGTACTCCTTAACCATAAATTACGGCGATGAAGTAATTGCGAATGTTAACAAATACCTATCAAATAATGACCGACAAGTAGCATAAATACGAGGTAAATATTCTGATAACCATAAGTAGCTGATTGTAGGATGTACCTTGTGTCCGTCAATTATATGTTTGTTAAGTACCCCGAGACACGGGGATTCATTACACTAGTAAAGAAGAAGAAAAACATTTATTCAGAAAATTGCACAGACAACAAAAATGTAAAATAACAATAAAAACAAAGTCGTACCACGATCTCAGGATATGCGCTAAAACAATAAAATGTTCTAGACATTTTATTATTAGCGCTGGTAATACCGATGGTTTTTTGTCTTAAAAAAGAAAAAAAAGAGGTAAAACACACACAATCAGAAGTTTCATACAATTTTAGAACCAATAAAGCCACAGCTAAAATACAACAGTAGTCAGATAAATCATACTCTACTGTCCAAAAAGTATCTACTATAGTCTCACCAACCATGCACAGCACTTTCATTGTTATGATAATTCGCACTAGTGTAACTTTATGTTTCTCATTAATTAGTGTTTGGGAACAATATTTCTGGCCTAGGAAGATTAACAGGGCTACCCCATACCATCCCGTCGGTGTATTAAAAGGTGACTAAGGGATACACCCAGGTTGTCTGGCAGCAGCGTCACCTGCATACTAGCTACCACCTAAAAATGGTCGCCAACTAGCATGCCAAGTGCGGTGACTAAAGCAAGCCTTCGGGGGCTGGCTATGTCCAGCAGTGAACGATTTTAGGCTGATGATGTAATTCGAAAACTGATATTTCAGTATCTAAGTCCATCACTTGCCCTATTCCAAAACTATTAGGATACCAGTATTCTAACTATGAGAACTGAGCGTTTTGGTTGTAAACTTTATTTTATAAATAAATGAATCATATCACCTGAAACATGTCCACAGGCAATTGTGTCTATAATTTGGCGTGCCACAATCCCCACGCTTGGCAATCGGCTGCCACCCGTTCTCTAAACCTTATCCTGCATCAATAAACTCACTTCTTCCTAATGCCTGTAAAACAATGTGTTAGGAATCCAAACCATTCTAAAATTAAATCGCCAACTATTATGCAGTATGCATTGAAAACCTGCTACTGACTGATTACCAATTATACATCACATACTCGCACACAATGCGACATTGCGATGTCCTTCGCATCACTGTTTAGATTGTTGGTAAGAATTAGGCCAGATTGCAGGTGTAGCTTATAGTGAGGTAAGGTAAATGAATGTCGCACAGTAAAAATATCTAAGTGAATATACATAAACAAATAACTTGCTCCGAATAATAATTAATGTTGCTAATGTCGTCAACAAAATGGCGAAGCTGAAGTGACAGTAAAATGGCGATGTTTCAAAACCCAATCACAATGGAGAGCCTGAGAAAGTAGACCAATCAGAAGACCAGAAAGCAGGTAGAAGAATGATGCTATTAGGATCGGGCAAAAAATGTATACAGAATAGACAGATATTGAGACAAATTTAAGAAAGCCTCCAAAATAGTTTGCATTATCATTATAATACCAGCAACTTTCAGATTTCGGGCTGCAAATTTGTCTTTGAAGTCTGCATATGATTACGATAAAGCGTATCGACAGATTTTGTACATTCACTAAATAGAAACGTGTACCTGTACTTGGTGAACCATCAACACGGTGAAGACATTTAAACGAAAGAGCTGCATGCCACGCACTGAATAATGAAACCAAAACAGCTCGATGTATGATTGATTGCAAAAGCTATTGTAGGCCTGCAGATGCCGAGGCCGATCCAAATTGGTCAATTGTCGGTGTTGCTCCCAATTGACATGATAAGCCAATGAATGCGAAGACTCGACACTGCATTGTGTTGAGTACAAGTAACAGAAGAACCTCAGAGATGTATAGAATTGTTTGCCATTGACGTAGGATGCTCGATGTTATTCAAACTATACTTCACTCACCAAGAGTTCGAACTGAATTTTCAGACGTCAATACACTACACAATCAACTCATCATAATATTAATAGGCGTAGCAAACACTTTGTATTTCTAACCATTCGAAATTTCATAAGGCTTACGAAAATTGCGCGGAGGAAAGGAGTATGTAATTTGGAGCAGTAAAAGTTCATATGGAGAAACAGTCCAGAAAACTCATATTTTATTGAAAGAAAATAAACATTATATTACATTTTCTACAAATATCTTTACACGTGTATAAAATCTGAAAGCAAAAAATGTAAATATTGTTTTTATGAGAAAGGATATAATTTTGTTATATCATTGACAAATGAGAAAATCACAATTAAATATCGACTTAATTTTAGGGTCTAAATTATAACGCTAAATAATTGTTACGAGTAAGTAATAAGTAGTTTATTTAAACCGCCAGAGTGAAACTGCCGATGAGACCATTAAGGCAAAAATATACTAGGTCTTGTGTTGTCCGATAAATCAAACCAGATCAACATATTATTGCAAAGATGGGATTAGATTTCAAATGGGAATCAGATTTTATGAGCTTTCTAACCTACCATAATGTCGATGCTCATAACATCAACCAATAAATCGAATTGATCGACTCGCAAATCATTCTCATGTCTTTGAATAAGGAAGTCGAGTCTAGACTACAGATTTACATACGATTATATTGGGTAAGAAACACTAGAGACATTTAATAGGTGTTCCCAGTGAAAGGAGCCTACTGTCTTTCGAGGTCATTGGTGTGACAAATGACTGTTAAGTCTCTGGTCGAAAAATGAAAACATGATCCCGGAGAGACCCTAGAATATCTAAGAAATTGATTTGAATAAGTGGTTAGCAGGCGAACCAAAGTACCGAAATAGCCCGAAAAAATGCCAAACTGAGGTGGCAGTGGGGTACATAGCTCGTAGAACCGATGGCCGTTGGGGAAGAAGGTTCTCAATGGCGATCACGAACCGGAAGACCGGGCAGGCCCCCTAGAAAGGGGACCGACGATCTTACAAGGGTTGCGGGAGGCGTCTGAATGCGGGTAGCGCAGGATCGGCAGTTGTGAAATTCTTTGGGCGAAGCCTGTGTCCAGCAGTGAACGCCTTTCGACTGATATGATGATGAAGTGTACATTTTTACTGTTCAAGTACAAATATCATAATTATATAAATAACTAGCTGTGCCCCGCGGTGTTACTCGCGTTAAATTTTATAAATTTTCTTTGCTATAAACCTCACGGAGCCCGAGACCTTTCCAACGAATGCAAAACCGTGGAAATCGGTTCGTGCGTTCTGGAGTTATAGCGTCAGGAAGGAAAACCCGACTTATTTTTATATAGTAGATAGGATTAACAGGCCTTGCACTGCATTCACTTTCCAAATTCATGAAGATACAATAAAATTATACGTTACGGCTCCAAAAAAAAACATAAAAAATTAACTGAGAAGAAAAAGTGGCTTTCTGCTCTATCCCTGTGGGAAATTGGCGTCAATATTCTTTTTTTTTAAGATTAAAGAGAACATTATCTAAATATATTCGTGTACTGCGGGGGATTTTGCACGTATATAATTCACGGACACCAAGCATACGCAGACACAGTACAATCATTTATGGGTTACACAAATAGTTATCTACCCGCCGATAACTACTTGAACCACAGCGCTAGATTTGCAGTCATCCATCTCTGTCATCATCAGGCTGATATCGTCCATTGCTGGACATAGGCTCTAAGGTTTGTAACGTTGCCATTTGAAGGGTTTGCCGTGCTTGGCGTGCGAGGTGGCCACTAGTAGCTAGATGGCACTGCTGCCCGACTACCTGGCCCCCTAGTCGCCTTTTACGACACCCACAGGATAGTATGGGGTGGGCCTGTTATTCTATCTGGACCGGAGACCACCCATCTCAATCTAAGTTTATATTTATTATTGTACGTGTTGACGGGCCTTTTGGCGTGGTTGGCAAATGCTTGCTTTTCACGACGAAGGTCGTGGGTGCGATTTCCACCCAGGACAGATATTTGTGTGCATGAACATGTCTGTTTGTCCTGAGTCGGGGTGTAATTATCTATATAAGTATGTATTTACAAAATAAAAGTAGTATATGTAGTATATCAGTTATCTGGTTTCCATAGTACAAGCTCTGCATAGTTTGGGATCAGAAGGCCGTGTATACATTAATGTCCCAGGATATTATTATTATTATTAATGGAATAAAGAATAAACCGGTGTGGATAAACTACACAAATAGAAACAATCTAACATGCACAATGTTTAATATACATTGACAACAATACGAACACAATATACATACTATTATATTTGTAATAGCAACGTTTAGTAAACAAATAAACATTAATGACTATTGATAATGTTAATGTATGATAATGAGTGTACATAAAGCGCGTTTAAGCGAAAAATCGCTTACCCCGGATTGAGAGAGATAGAGGGTGTTGGTTTGAAACTCGCCAGACAATTAAATTTATGGCTTCCCATTTTAAGACTAGATATTTGCTTTGCATTACGAATAATGCTATAAAATTAAAATTCACAATGTAGAATTTCTTGAAACGATATTCCACAAAAATAAATAACCACCCGGGACATATCACACAGCGACATCTAGCCCAAACTAAGCAAAGCTCGTACTATCGATACTAGATAGCGGATAGAAATACTGATATACTTTTTTTTCATAAATATTTAGATACAAAACACAAAAACATCCCGAACATGACAAACAGCTAAAACTAACTTGAAGAGGCGCTTCTAAAAGAGCAGGTCAGAATTAAGGGAAACTTAAGTAGACAAGGACGTGGACGGTCGAGGGTATAAAGAGCCAAAAAAGGTGTGCAAGGATCATAACAAGTGGAAATATTACGTTTCTACTTACCCCTCTAGGAAACAGGCGTCATTATGTATGACCCAAATCTGATACACTTACATACATTTGAAATAAAAACATTCCTCGATTGAGACGTTCAATTATTTACCGAACGCTCAATTGTCATCAATCGTAAACGATTTTCTGATGTTCTATTGGTCGAGAACCTTCAATGGAAATAACGTTATGTGCATTTTGGTGACAAACATTTTTTACGCAACGTGGAATATAAATGATATGGTTTGCCATATCATTTATATTCCACGTTGAGTAAGGAGCTCAAATACCTATGAAACGGGATAGTCTGGAATACGTATATTGCTTTTATCATCATCATATATCTACTGAAAAACGTCCACTGCCGGATGTATGCTCCCCAAGAAATATCTGCACAATTTCTAGTTGCAAATAATATGATCTACACATTTGTCGCGTTTATATTATGATCTAATTAGATTTTCTAAAAATGGTCAGCATCGTTCCGAATTAAAATTAGATCTATAGAAATTTCACTTGGAAGAATAATCCCGTCCAGAAACTTGGTGGGATTTCTCAGAGTCCTCACTTCTACTTGAACCTGGATTTCAAATTGTAATGGAACAACAATCCAACTCTGTAACTGCAGAGACACTTCGCAATTTTTTTAAATTACAAAAGATAACCGTATAAAAACAGTTACACACATGACAGATTTTATCTTAACGTAGACGAAAGTTGTTAAAAAAATCTGCTATTAAAATCTAAGCAAATAACTAGTAAAGGGAGACTGTTGTGTCGCAAATGTGTTGCGTAAGGAATTATTTAATTGCGATATAAGGTATTAACACACAACTAACAAAGAGACTAATAGATTAGTGAAAAAATAGTAACGGATAACTCACGTCATTAATTTTATGTTGGATTCGACCCTGAATAGGACGAAATTGTTGGCTGAATCAAACAAAAAACGTGACTTACCCGCTGCTATTTTTCACTAAGTCAGTTCCTCAGATCAGAATCTAATAGTCTTATAATTAAGTATAAGACTACTAGACCATAAATATGAAAGAAAAAAAAAGAAAGAAAGGTTCTCGAGTGGCGACCACGAACCGGAAAACGCAGCGTGGGCAGGCCCCCTACAAGATGGACCGATGATCTTGTGCGGGCGCTGGAAACTGCTGGATGCGAATAGCGCAAGACCGGCAATTGTGGAGATCTTTGGGGGAGGCTTTTGTCCAGCAGTGGACGTCTTCCGGCTGTTATGATGATGAGATTATAAATACAAACTATAATTTAGTGGGCTCCCAAGATCACAGGACTATATTATACTGTAGGTCCCCTACAATATAATATGGACCTGTGATCTTGTAAGGGTAGAGCAAGACCGACAATTGTGGAGATCCTTGGGGAGGCCTTTGTCTTGCAGTGGACGTCTTTTAGCTGATGAGATGTTGTTGATGACATAAATATTGGGAGAAGTTGAAAATCTACCAATACCAACATGATGTAGACCATCGGTTTTCGAAATAACAAAATATAAAAAGGCGAAGTTTTTCACATATTTTGTAAAAATTCAATTTTAAAGCTGTTTAGTTTCATGCCTGAATAAGATCTCCAAATTATCAAAACTGCTAAGTTACTACTAAATGACACCTATAGACATTACATATTTTTTACATCAAGAGTGATACTGGTTGAGCGAAAAGTAACGGTAATAATGACCTCAAGGCGTCCCGCCTACACGAAATGAATTGAACTTACGCATTATAGAATATGACTCAAATCTATCTAGCTAATATAGCAATCAAACTAGTAGTTTTGGTGACATAGAACATAACCATAAATGCACTGTACTATCGATGATGATGATGATAGGTCCGATATGGCGACCGCTTCAACTCCTAGTCGGTACGGCGTTGGTGGGCCCGAAGAAGGTGCCATAACCAATCATCTAAATACTGCTTAATGAATTATTATTATTATTAATCTGCTGTATTGGAACACTGAAAACACATAACGTTGTTCATTTGACGTCTAAGACGTGATAGACATGAGTATGGCAGGCATGTTTGCAGCAGGGTAATTTATTTTCTTCTTTCTATTGCGTTCGACAAGTACTATCACTGAACAATAAACTCAGAACAATTAATTCCGTCCAAACCAATATATTAGAACAAAAATGAGTCCTGAAGGTAAAGCTGGCAGTGTAAGGCATCGTTCGCACCAAACGTATTGTCCGCCGCCGAGTGAGTATGCTCACTGTCTGCCCCAGTGTGAACGTGGACTCAATCTGCACTACGCGTGCTCACCAAGCCGACAATACGCTATATGTTAATGCGCTATAGCACATAGACGCGTAGTACAATAATCGGCCACCAAGAGTCAGAGACAAAGCACTACGTAATAGCATATAGTCAGTTCTGTGTGAACGAGAAGTTAAATATATATGGATGGATAAAGCGATAAACAACGTAACGCGCGGTCACAGTCAGCGGCCGACAATACGTTTGATATGAACCAATGCTTAATTCCATGTCTCTCTCTAATGCGTTCGACCGATCATAGCACGACAACAATCCATCTGATTCTGTCCAAATAGACAGCAGAGCAACCATGGCAGTGTAATTTCTTCTCTCTCAACTGGGTTCCACCAATGATATCACAGAAAAAATTGTACTTTGAACTGGGACATAATTGAGCGAACAATTGCCAGATGGCCGTGATTGAGGTTTGCTGATGTCACTAAGGTCACAGATACTGTATGACCTCAATAATGATAGGTATGATGCTGGAACCTGTTTGACTGTAGACATAGTTTTAGGCCCGCATAATTAAAAATGTAATGTCCTCCCGCACTCTAATCATGTTATTGTAACGTCAAGGCTTTGTTTTTGACGACAATGGCTTTACTATTGTCGTCAAAATAAATAGTTTGTTTTAGTTGCCTATTGGCGTGGTTGGCAATCTTACTTTTCACGCCGAAGGTCGTGGGTTCAATTCCCACCCAGGACAGATATTTGTGTGGACATGAACAAGTTTGTTTGTCATGAGTCTGGGTGTAATTTACCTATATAAGTATGTACATATTTACAAAAATAAAATAATCAAAATATAAAATCAATATGTAGTGTTAATTCCGCTTATTGTCAAAATAAGAAAAATAGTAAGTATATGTAGTATATCAGTTATCTGGTTTGCATAGTACAAGCTCTGCTTAGTTTGGGATTAGATGGCCGTGTGTTAATAATGTCCCAGGATATTATTATAGCTGTCTACCAAATAGTGGTCTATGAAAAATGTTTTTTTTAGCAAAATGTTTATTTGCCAGAATATAGATTTCATAACTGTTGGACGCATTGTAGTATAGTTTCACTATATTCGACATAGGTATGTCTTGCAAAATATTAGATTAATATTTTGGCCTTATATTAGGTCTTTACCTATGAAATTGCCGTTCTGCAGTACTGGCCATTTCAAATCAAAATAATTTTTGTTTGGCTAAGAATTCTAATTTCAAATTAATTTTATTTTAAAAACATGGATTCTTTTTTCCAAAAGTAGTCATTTCTTTATTGATTAGTGTTACATTTTCATCGCATTTCAATCTTTTTCGTCATCATGGATACGTTAAAAATTCGAGTAATTATGGAATATGAGTACCGTCGTGGCAGCAACGCGGCACAAGCGGCACGCAACATCAACGACGTTTACGGAGCTAACACTACAAACCAACGCACCACCTGTTATTGGTTTGCTCGCTTCCGTTCTGGAAATTTCGACCTGAAAAATGAACCTCGCGGTCGTCCGAAGACTTTGGTCGACAATGACGAATTAAAGGCGGTTGTGGAAGCTGATGATACACAATCTACGGCTGAATTAGCAGCAGCTTTCGACGTTAGCGTCAAAACAATATTGGTCCATTTGCGTCAAATTGGCAAGGTAAAAAAGCTTGACAAATGGGTGCCCCACGAACTCAATGATCGCCAGCGCGAAGTACGCGTCGAGACGTGCCTTGCACTGCTCAACAGACACACAAATGAAGGAATTTTGAACCGCATTGTTACCTGCGATGAAAAATGGATTCTGTTTGATAACCGCAAGCGCTCAGCAAGTTGGTTGGATCCTGGTTCAGCACCTAAACAATGCCCTAAACGAAAACTTACCCCTAGAAAAGTGATGGTCACTGTTTGGTGGTCTAGCGCCGGTGTGATTCATCACAGCTTCTTACCAAACGGGGTGAGCATTACTGCAGATGTGTACTGTGAAGAACTGAGCACAATGATGGAGAAGCTGGCGCATCTCCAACCAGCATTGGTCAATCGCTCGTCTCCGCTGCTCCTGCACGACAACGCGCGACCTCATACTGCACAGCAGACGGTCTCCAAGTTGCAAGAACTTGGGTTGGAAGCTCTCCGTCATCCGCCCTACTCACCAGACCTTGCGCCTACAGACTACTACTTTTTCCAGAATTTGGATAACTTCTTGGCGGGAAAAAAATTCAATACCCGAGAGGCAGTACAAAATGCCTTTGAAGAATTTGTTGCCTCCCGTCCAGCTGATTTCTTTAAGAAGGGCATCAATAAACTGCCACTGCGATGGCAAAGATGCATTGATTGCATGGGTGATTACTTCGATTAATACAAATAAAAAAATTCATGAAAAAAATTCGTTTAAATTTTTTCATACAAAACGGCAATTTCATAGGTAAAGACCTATTATATGTCTTCCAGTGAGAGCACGCCCTTGCGCTGCAATGTGAGGGTAATAGGCTGAATTATATATATTAACATTATTAAGTCTTGCCGTTGCCTACTGAAAAAGAAAACACCTAGTGGCAACCCAGAGTATGTAAGTTGCCGGTGTCAGGCGGCCGTGCCTCAAAAAGCATTTAAAACTGCACCTGTCCCGTCCTTCTACGATTGTATGATCCCTGGTCGTGTTGGATAGCCGTCGAATCAGCTTATAAGTGCCAGAGAAGTCTGTCTACTTGTGTGCGCAAATACAGACTTTATCACACTAAAAGGGCTAAGTGGCATTTCCAATCTTAACTAATGACAATAATGGTAAAAGAAGAAGAAAAAGAAATTGCAACATTGAAACAGCAGTATAACTAAAGAATGGTTGAGCAAATAATCTTGATAATTTTTTGTGTGTTTACATTGAATGCATCTGAATTATCAGTTTTTATATGTCAATTGCGCTTTGAACTTTGACTTCTGTATCTAAAACTGCATATCGACGGTGAAGTGTAAAATCTACTAACTACTAAAACAAAGACACACGAAAAACAACTTAAATATTAAATAGGTTTTTGTTCACCCAAAAAGTGTTCATCGCACCTAAAGAAGATTTCACTTCAAAAATTGAGACTATTGTGGGAGAAATTTATTCATCCTTAGATATGACAACCGTTTTTCTTTTTTTTCGTGGTGGAAACCTTTTATAGATCACCGCCGCCGAAAGGCTGGCGACGGAGTATGTGGGAGACCCAAGGTAATTGGCCGAAAGTATTTGTACATGAGTTTGTCTTACCTAAAACACACTAGGCTGAGCCTGTTACATGGAGAGTTTTTACAAGATGGCATTGCAATACAACATAAAGTACAAGCTATATCAAATAAGGTGCTTTAATGTTAAATGAAAAAAAAATAATAAAAAGAAAAAAAATAAGAAAAGGAAAATATTAACAATTTAATAGTTACTCTTAATACTGTAACTTTGACTGATGGTCGGAAAACTTAAAAGAACATTCTTAGATTAAATAGATGGTTACGTAGTACATAACCTACTCGTTTGAAGGTTGATAACATCTTTATGTGGTCACCTAATCACTTGTTACATTGTTTACAACAAAATTCTCACCATTTCGTTGGAGGGAAGACCCAAGATTTGCAAATAATGTGTGGACGTGATTTGTGTACGGTATCAGCTGATTCACAGTACGGCCAGCATCAATAAGGTAGTAAACAGCAGTGTAATCTTATGATTTTTTTAAAGACAACGCCCGCAATAATATAAATTATCCCTGTGTCCCGGGGTACATTACAAACATATAACCAACGGACACAAAGTACATCCAGACTCAGACAACTATTTATGGGTCACACAAATAGTGGTCCTGCACGGGAATCGAACCCGGGACTCGAAGTGGCAAGTGGCAACTGTCTTAACCGCTGCGCCACACGTGCAGTTTACATTTATAAAGACCATTTCCACGCTATTCCATGTATTCATTCTTAGATATGACAAGACCTAGGTTGTCATGTCTATTAGATAAAATTTGTAACTAGATTACTAGACTACGGCAAGAAAAAAGGAGGGTTATGGTAGTGACCAGTGTACATGTACATATATTATTATGTATGCTATATAGTTCTTTGCCCTATTTGTTAATCCCACAAATGGAAATGAAAAATTTATTGGCCCGGCAAGTTTCGGACCAGCACCTCTACCAATTCTAGAAAACAAAGCATAACACCTGCATCCTCCGAACGGTGTTAGCAAGGGAATCATTAATCTGATCTGCTAATGTGAATTGTTCCTAGATTAACGCCGAATGCCTACCCCGGATTAGCAGAGAATGCTGGTTCGAGATCCACCAGACGATCAAATGACAATAGATTTACGCTTTGCTTTGCAGATAATGCTATAAAACTAAAACATTTTTTTACTTTATTTGATACCCAATGGCTCACACAAAATTGTTACGTTTTGAGATTTATCCAGAGATTTAGTTGCTATCCAGTCCTTATAGGGGTCACTAAAGCTGAAGTCTATAGAGGCGCTAGTATTCGACGCTGAAGTACTCGCGCGGACTCCATTATGGGAAGTTCAAATTTATACCAAAATTTGTAATGGAACATGTTTCTATCTGACCTAAAAGGAATCACAAACATTCTAAGAATGTTTCCAAAACATTTATTGAGGAATGCTTCTCCCAAACCGGTCAGCTTTCCTCACGAACACTTACAACATTAACGCTGATTACAGACTAAATTGACTAAAAATAAAACATTTGGATAAGAACGACCGTAATATGATATCAGCCTTCAGTGGCAACAGATTTAGAGACAAACTATAAAGTTCGATCGGATCTTTTAGTTAAAAACACCCTAATTATGACTCCGTTAAATGGTAGCAGCATTCAAGTAATGTGGGATAGAGTATTTCCGTGAGCAGTTCAATTGTAGAACGATCAGCCTGATATCGTCCCCTGCTGGAGGTCTCTGCCAAAGGTTTCTATAACGGTGTTATTTGAAGGGGTTTGACTTAGTCACCGCACCTGGTATGCACACAAAGGAGGCCAAAATACTTTCAAGGGCCTGACCGTGAACGTTATTCCACCTTACAGAGTACACTGCGAGTATTATCATGTTAATAATATTAATGTCGCGTACCTGCGCATGAAATCGTTAAGCAGAGCAGCAGAGCAATGTGTAGGGTGATGCGTATTACATGCGTCGTAGGATACAAAAACCCCTTACCAGGCGGGTCTTGTACTTATTTGCCAAATTAAATGTAATCGCACTTTTAACCAGTTCCTCTCACCGATATAAAAATGATATTTCTGGTTAAGCATCTAGGCAATCTATAGTAATTTACTTTCCGGGAGACCCCGTGCTTCGGAAGCCACGTGAAAATGTCGGTAGCAGCTGTAGTTAGGCAACAGTCGATAACCCATATCGGAGGCCACAACCCTAACACAATGGTAACCACAGCCCATTCGAATTAACGGGTTGACTGTATGGCCTAGAATATCGAACATAAATAATCTCTCAGTATTTCATGAACATGAACTAAGGTCTACAACATATATGCCAGTATAACAGGTCTCTTTCGCGGTCAAGGCGAACTCCTGCGTCCAAGCAAGTGCAACAACATATCGCGTTGCACCCGCTTAGAAGTAATGCGATGCCAACGTTTACAAATAATGTGCACTTTTACTCTCCAGCTAACATATATATACATATATATCCTTGGCTAACATTACGTGTTTTAATAGACATTAGAATACTTGTCCGGACTTGGGAAAGCAACGCCTTTGCAAGTGCAGATCCGTGGCGTAAGACCAACAAAACAGTATTAGTTACATTCAATTACGCTTATCGCTCCAAACTCTCACTGCACGGCGTAATTTGGGCTATTATTAGGAAACATAAACTTCCAAACAGATGCAGAACACAAAGGGATTAAGAACTTGAAAAGAAAGCCGAAACGACAAAAATAAAAGTAAGAGAACTAAAAGAATATTTTATGGCTTTTCCTTGCCCTTATTCCAAACCTAGTGGTTAAATTAAAGACTTCCACCCTTGATGTTATAGGTCCTCTCTCGCTTTTGCTTTGCCTTCCTCCTGGTCTTCTCGGTGAACTTAGATGACGTAATGACGCACAAGAACACGACGTTAAGTTATTTCGCTGTCATCTTTTGTTAGATACAGGTAGTTCCGCAGTAGACGTTTTCATTTGCTCTTTGACTTGAAGAACGCGATAGTCACCACTATTGCTTTCAAGAGTAAGGTATTACGGTTCAGACTAGACAGACTAAATCTTTTGCGCCTGGTGCCGTATGAAAAGAATCCTCAATATGAGCATATACATGGAGTATATAGCTAATATAAACATTTTCCGGGTGATAATAAGGGCATTATGGAAGGAGTTTGAAAGAAAATATAGTTCCTGGACTCTCCTATCTCCAAATTTATGGGATTTATTGATAAATAGATGGCTAGGATTGATAAATAGGAATAAAGTATGAAAACGAATTAACTAACATGTTGTGAAACGTCCTTGGCAATGGAGTTATTAATTTAAAATTCACGGCTAGTATTGCACAGGAAGCCGCGATTCAACGGTACGTTACTGGGAACATGTGAATGTGATCTGCACAAGAATCAAATCAATTTCTTATGCGAAGCTTTATATGAGAATGAACAATGTATACAGACAAAAAGTGATTTTATAGCAAGAAAAGAAAATAAAATAAATTGTTCATTAATTTAACCAACAATTGGTCACAGGATACGTTCATAATTCATTGGTTGGCTCTTATTATAACATACTAGAGTTTAAAATGAAATGGTAGGTACCTATTACACCATTGTCCAATTAAAGGCTAATAAACGTCGCAGGGTTAAGCGTATTGTAAATATAAACTGAATGCAACTGATGGTGACCGATACGACTATCCCATCTCATCCCGTGGGGAGCGTAGAAGTCATCATCATCATCTGCTGGACAAAGGCCTTCCCCAAAGATCTCCACAATAGCCGGTCCTGCGCTGCCCGCATCCAGCGGCTTCCCGCGTAGAAGTCGTTCTGATAGAATACCTACCAGAGGATGGACAACAGCGTCTCTCTGAGAACTACCATCATACTGCGATAGTCAACCCTTGTGCCAAGCGTGGCAATTATGGCATATCAACCCATTCATCGGAACGGCTCTTGTCCAGCAGTGGATGGCATTTGGCTGACATGAAGAATTGCTAACCGGTAATGATAAATTATACAACATGTAACTTAATTAACGCACATCCTGAAAATAGTTTGTTCAGTGTCGTTTACTGAATCAATTTATATAATTTTTAATACCGGTATTTTTTTATTCCAAAAATAATTAAAATAACGGAAGTTATCAGTCATAGTAACCCTGTACAGTCAGAACAAATTGAAATGGACCGTAAGTCAAATTGATAAGACTTTTTAATTCGCAGTTTTATTTGTATTCATACAAATTCCATCATGCAATACAAAATAAAGAAAAATAAACTGTATTCCAAGAAACTGATTTAGTACATTACAATGCATATACATGTTAAATTAAAAATTCAGTGTATCTATTATGATTACAACATAATATTCTAATTGGGGTGTTTGAGGGTGTGCGTTAATTACGATACATGTTGTATATTATAACAACCTCCTAACGTACAAATATCTAGAAATAGGGGGATACTATCAGTGAGGTACAATTTTCCTAAATGGTATTTGTTTGTATTGTTAAGATAACGAGGGAGTAGAAGGCATAACCTTATGATATATAGACATCATTACGTAAGTAAAAATCTATTTTAGTAACCTCTCAGGTTGGAAGCAGGGTTCAGCCCTGCTTCCAACCTGAGACAAGTCATAATTACTTGATAAGTAGCTTTCTGGGCGATTTTAAAAGCATTCGTTAAGGATCCCTTACCGGCTATACCTTAAAATCGACCAAATACTATGAAGTCTTTACCCCACGTGCTGTGATGATGCCATGGTAACGCAGACACCAGTGTCTGTATTTAACTGTACGGTCGACGTGAAATAATATAAGAAAAGCCTTATCATTTGCTGCTCCTGGGATGATATCACCCGTTAGATCTTAGACCTACTTACAAGAAGTAAAGAATGAACACTGATTTCAGCAAAACTTTTGTTTTTATAATCGTCTATTTGAAGTTCCCGACAAGTTCCTGTATGTATCCCTTTGGATCCAATAACACAAATATTTAGATATCTAATCCGTTCAACAGGTTTACAATGCGCAAAACTATTGACTATACAGAAATAGTGTCTATTACGTCTAGTAGGCCTTAAGAAGGCAATTTATTCAAAATCAAAACACATGTGGCATATTGAATATCGCTAACTTCCATTGGGGAACAAATGGACCAGCTTATTAAGAACTACATGAGTACCACATAAAAACATTTTATAAGTACCATATTATGAACCCATACATATAGCAATGTTTGAAATCTAGCCAAACTACCACGAAGAAAGAACTACAAAAAATAGGGCTCGCGGTAATTCTTCAGATCCGAAAAGGAAGGTCTTGTAGACCCTGATCTTCCTTTTTAAATTTTATTTATCTCTTGGAGGGTCTTGGTTCATTTGTCGGCAAGTGGATCCTAGACAAGTTTGGTTATAAATCACCATACACCGCGCCCCGCCTCCAGCGATCTACCATTAAAGGTGATTAAAGTAAGCGTGAGCAGGATGGACCAAATTATACGGTTTGAGGGCCTCAAAAATGTGGTGCGGTCATTATCCCAAACGGAGCAGATAGCACGTGCGGCCAGATGTTGGAATGAGGACAATGAGTATAGTAATCAAAACGACATTTCTTTCGTTAAAACTGTCGAAGGAAATTGGGTTACTTACTACCAATAGGACAACTTGGAATTCCTTGGAATAGAAACTTCATGAAATATTTGGGCATTTTCCTTCCAAATTCACACCGATGTATTGCCACAAATAAAAAATTGTGGTACAGTTATGTACCAGATTACGTCATTAATAGGTACGGTCAAGCAAAATATCTGCCCAATCTGGAATCTATCTCATGTCAAATATTGCGAACGTAATAAATTAAAAACGTTACAGCGAAGAAGAATAATTTTATTCTGACAGTACGCCGGTAGACTTAATACCACGGAGGCGAACACAATGAAAGCAAGCCATTAGGCAGAAGATTTGCTAGTGGACATGTGCGCTAACGCATACGCAGGTGCAATGTATAGATTATACATTTATGTACATATATTTAACTATATATTTAAGTTAATTATATATCGATTCCAAACTCTACTTAGTGCACCTACCCACTATTTAATCTCTGCACCTCCTCAAGGTCGACTGGGAGAAAATGCCTACGGCATTAAGTCCACCTCTGTACAATTTTGTGCATAAAGTTTTGAAATAAAAAAAATAAAAAAATCTCGCTCTTTCTAGAACTAGATTCTCACAAAGTGATGGGCCAGGAATACAGGTACTCTCCGAAGCATGTAACTGAGAACACAGCTATCTTCCTTCTTATCTTTTATTATATTCTTATTATCTATGGAAGATACCTTCTCTCGGAACCTCATTACCAACCAAACAGTCACTCTCTAGTCATGTAAGTTATGTCAATTAAAATCCCGAGTTGGATTGTATAAGCAGGAGTTACCTGACTTATAGATTGTTAGCATTAAAAATGTAAAATTATGTAGGTATATACTAGAGTCAAGAGACTTTCACTGCAGACCGTTTTGTTATACTCAGATTCAAACAGGTATAGAAAGTAAGCATACTTTTATACGACCTAGACAGCTACTAAAGCAAGTTTTAGGATAAAACTTTGACCTTTCCAATCTTACGTTTTTGTGAATCGTGGGGATTAGGCGTCAGTACTATGTAAATATATGAAGGTCCTTGTTGGGAAATTTGACCATCGTTTACCCTGTTGGCTAAATCTAGTCCAAAACCCATCATTTATCTTACATATCCCATGTTTAATTTGGTGGTGGCGGGTCGGAATCACCTCATTATTATTCCGCATCCAATGACTAGTCTATTGGTAGCAGGTCCAAAACACTTCATTATTTTTCGGCATCCCATGTCTCGTCACGTAGTAACAGGACCAAAACACCTCATTATTTTTCCGCATCACATTTCTAGTCTAGTGGTAGGGGGTCCATAACACAGCTCATTATTTTTCGCAGATTTTCGCTCCCCATATTGGGTCAAGGCTACATTAATTTATTATATTAACCCATATAATGACAACATATAAAGCTATCTTTGTTACTCTTTCACGCAAAAACTACTGAACGGATTATGATGAGCTATGTATGTAGTAATACAAATTATATATCCGAATAACAGGAATATAATTAGTTTAAAGCGGGGTGGGTGCAACCGCGGGGCATAACTAGTTAGCTAATAAAGGAAAAACCAAAAAACCGGAACCGAAATTCCCGAATTTCCTGGCTGGCATTAACAAATATCATAACTTAGCTACTTAAACTGTTTTAAGAAAACCATTTTTCTGTAACAGAAATCACACCATTCCTACACATGATCTCACTAGGGTCTTACTGTGTCATCCCAACAGACTATGAGAGTGACGGAGTGCTCACATTTGGGCATTAACATATTCGGCACAGATGGCTACCATGACAGTATTCCAGCCAGGAACATTTAATTATTACAGTCTCTGAGTCAATAATTCATAGATTCAATTATTCATATTGGACCTTCATGCAAAAAGAGATGCAATCATATTTTAAAATAAATTGCCTCCAAGAATGAATATTTAGGTAGGTATGAATTAATTATTGTACACCTACATTTTATTGAATTAAATAGTGAGTAATAGCTGAAAGGATCTGAAGGGATTAGTAAGGGAATAGTTATTAATTCAATAAGATAACAACAAGAGAATAAAAGACCTAAATATTTTTTTTTATTCTAAAATCTCTTTAATGTGCAAACCTAAAAGTAAATTCTAATCAAACTAGTGCATAGTGTTCTTTTTCTCTGTGGAGTATCTACACCTTACATAATACACTTCAAGTATTAGCATCAGGCTCAGTGGATATGGTAGCCCCCTCACAACCACCTCATGCCTGCAAGTTTCAAGTTCGAACCCTGGATAGGACAACTATTTCTGTGCCCCAGAAATAGTGTGGATTTCATGTTTGTAAAGCGGGTGCTTTTTTTGCAAACATGAAATCCACACTGTTTCTGCGGCCATCCTCTGTTGCAGGGTTGTAATAGAGGGATTTATAATCCTTGTAGTTTGATTAAGAGCACCTGAGCTCACTGGGAAGAAGGGAAGAGCTAGCAATGCATAAGGTACATGATGTGTGTTACCAAGTACCACTTACAATTAGGTGGGAGAACCCATGATAACTCTCTTTGTATTGACATTTTCCACTGAATTATACTGTATTTTAGTATTGTAATATTAAATATTTGCACACCTTGTTATGGCAAAATATAGAGATACCTACTAACCCTATTCTGTAACAACATTATGTACTGACTTATATTGCAAATAAAATGATTTGATTTGATTTGTAAATACATGATAAAATACAATATATGTAAGTTACACAAAAGATGCGTTTCTTTTTAATCAACATCAAGAGAAGGTGGTTATAATTTTCTCTAGATGTACGTTTTTCTGCTTTTTTGCACATGTTGTGTAACATAAACAACAAACAGGAATACTCTATTGATGGAGACCAGAGTTAGATAATTTGATTTTGAATCAATAGGAAATTCTGCATGTCCTCATATAAATTTTGTTGAAATTGATTGTCAAAAAGAGAAATTAAAGTCAATTCAATATTTTTAAAACAGTTAATAATATTTTTTGGTTTTATTAAATATAGAGTGCCATACCATGCCTTTCTGAATGTACACTTGCAGTAAACACAGTCATAGCCAGCCCACCTGCCTGTTAGGTAAACAACATACCAGCACATTTTTTCAAGATACCTGAGATCAGACAAACAGGTCCCTACATTGTTTAAGTAATAGTCATCAAATTGTATCAGAGGCTCTCACTTGCTCTTCACTTATACACAATGGTAAGTAGTGAACTATTTGCCCACAACACAACAGTCTGGGATATCTCTATGCTTTATTGTTATCATATTAAAAGAACATCATCATCATCATCAACCTGGGGCTCTACCGGCTAAGTCGCCGAAAAATCGTTTTCCTAAATGGCGTTCAAATAAATAAAGATTAAAAATGACTTAACCAACCAATGATGACTTAACCAACCAATGATGACCAAACCAATTAAATCAGCTTCCATGAGCACATGTGACGTGATAAATGGTCCGGAATCGATTGTCAACATTGAAGCCAATATAACAATTGATTAAGGCATTTTTAACCTTTATTTATTTGAACGCCATTCACGAAAACGATGTTCGGCGACTTAGCTGGTAGAGCCCCTGATATCCTCCATAGCTGGACATGAGCTTCCCCCAAGGTTTCTACAACATTGCCATTTGGAGGAGTTTACCGTAGTCACTGGTTTGTAATGCAAGTTGGATGGTATGGGGTGGCCCTGTTATTTTTTCTGGGCCAGAAATCACATGGCTAGAAGTAGACAAGAGGCAAATACAATTGATTTAGTGCTGTATCCAATTGTGAAGACTCCAAAAGGAATGGATACCTGTAGAATAAATGATGAGTAATTCTATTGCTGATTGCTTGATTGACATTTTGGAAGAAAGGTGAAATAGAGTGACTTTAGTTTACTTTGTTCATACTGTTAAAGTGAATTGTTTTACTTTTAAGATGACCTAAATATTATGCTAGATATTTGAATAAAGATTTAACACATTTTAAAGGTGACATACATAATACTAAATTGTGTTTGATCACCTTACTCCTTAAATATTTATAAATAGTAAACTCCTCAAACAATAGTGACAATACACACACAATACAGCTGTGTTTTCGAAGTGATTTAGCGAAAATATTTTGTGCGTAAATATGTTACACGGCCGACTTATGAATTACATTAGATTTTACTCACCAATTCTCCTCAGATATTGCCACAGGATCACTCCTTAACTCTAACTTGTATACTTTATTATTTAAAACTAATATTTTTCGCGGAAAATTATTCCTATTGGATAAATCGCCACTTCCAAATGAGTTTTATAGAAATACTCTTACGAAAGACACTTATTTAACTCAGATAACGTCCACGTAATTTCTGCAACATTTGTCCAAAGAAACACCAATATTTTCTTTTATAAATCACAAAAATAAACGCAAAACACTAACACCACAAATCGGAACCATGCAACGTCAAAGAAATGTACTCCGTTTCCCCGCGGCGGCGCGGCTAACCGGGCTCTCTCACAAATTAGTTTGTTTCATCACGCATTGAGAGAAAATTTTATCCAGTTGCGATATGAGAGAGATGGAGAAAACGGAACGCGCTTTTTGGTATGTTAGACTGAGATAGCAACTAACGTCAAGTCGCGGAACGCGCCATTTTTGTTCGTGTGTTGCCAGTGTAAATATTAGTTACGTTTTGTTAGCTTGTATAGTTATATACATTCCGATATTTATAATAATTTGTCCGAAAACCTATCTAACATTTAATATTTAAAATACAAAATGTAATAAAATGATTTATTAAAATATTATCTTTATATATACGGTAGTTATCAGTTAGGCCCATAGCGTGTGTTGACTATTGCTCGCTGTAACTCATAAAAGATTTAGGTCGAAACGACGTGCGTGTGTGATGATAGCGCGTGGGTAGATAAAGGTTCAACCAAGAACGGCCTGATGTGATTACTGATCATCTGAGTCGTTTTGAATTTATTTACTTTTAACTTGGTGCTTCACGATTGGCTAAGGAGTATAGTGCACACAACTATTTTCTTAATTGGTTCATCGGGCATTGTGGAGATGGGTAACCACCTAAAGGGACATTTTTCTGAACTTCGCTGTGGTGTTGCTCTTGGTCTCTAATACTGAAAAGTGATGTGAACAAATTTGACACATGGTTAGGTACCTAACCACAATGCACATGAAATTGAGATGTCGTAGTTTGAGTCCGACATCACACTAATATTATAAAGGCGAAAGTTTGTGAGTGTGTACCTATGTTTGTTACTTCTTCACGTCTAAACGGCTGGAGCGATCTTAATAAAATTTGGCGTGGAGTTACCTGACACCCTAGATTAACACATGGCTATAATTTATAAAGTTTAATGCGGGTAAAACCGCGCGGCACAGCACGTGATTGTTATTTTTGAAGTTATACTTCTTTTGGCGCGATGGAGAAAAATGATGAGAGTGAATTTTTACGATGCGCGCGCACACCGACACCAAAAATTTAACAGCATGAAGTTAGTTCTAGGTGGTATGAAAATTGATAACTATGTTCAAGTTGTATATTAAGAAGTATAACTTCTAACGCGTGTACATAAGTACACACAAGTTTTTTTTATGAAGCATTTTAGACTCACCCTAGCTATTAGGATGCTTATTGTGGTATAAATAGAGTTCAATTCTGAATGAAACTAGGATTTCCTACCACACTTCTTCATACCTACATATGGAACGTTAATTGCTAACTGTTGTAAGTACAGACGCCAGCACATCAAGCTACCCCAATCTGTTAAATTTCCCCAATTAAAAGTGAACCCTATGCTTACGTGATAAAGTTGAAAACCGATAAAAGAAATTTGACAGATTGGGGTAGGTGAATATGCTGGCGTCTCAACCAAATTACTTACAGCTCTGCATCAATACGTAGGTACCTATACAGTTTTCAGTACCTAAGATCCCCTTCTATAATGTTCGTTCTTAATATATTATTACAATGCAGAATATATCTTGGTACCTACCTATATCTTAAACTATTTTACCAGATATAAAGTAAACAGGAATAAATAGGAATCTATTCACTTTTAAGAAGTGTAGGTGCTAATGCTACAAGTACCAATCCTGTAATGTAATATGAAGTAAAGACAGTTGTCGATACTGCATATTACCAGCATCCATCCATTCGTGTAGTCAAAGTAAATCCGCTGACGTCGCATCACAAAACTAGGTACCTAACAATACCTACCATTATTGCATGGTGGATTATATAGGCAAATGTCGATCGAAACAGGATTGGTACTTACATGGAGTCACAGAGACCGCATGCATAATACGTGGTACTCAATACTATCCAATGCAAAGCAGGAGCAACATCTGCAATTTGCAAATTACCACTTCCATTGCTGGTTATTTAGCCGATTATATGAATCTCACTCAATATTAATTCCAAACTTAAAGGTACTTAAATGTTACTCCCGTCAATGAGGAACATGTACCTATTCCAGGCCAATTCATAATTATCAGAAAGCACCATATTCTTTGCTTATTGTAAGATTTCCTCTAGGAAATAATGATTCCGAAGATAATCACACAACTATAAGCTGCATTCCTCTATGAAAACCACTTATTACTAATAAAATTACGGCGCTTTTAAATAATCTTAGTTATTGTATTTGGTATCCAAGAGTACGACCATGAACACGTCGCACCCAACTCTTACCTCCGTGACCCAAAGTTTGCATTCGTACCGATAAAATGCCCACTTCAAGTCTTAATCGAGTACGTTTTTGCGTATTACCGTAGTGCAAGAGTTGCACAAAACGGTCCTAAAAACTCTCTCATGGTATGCACAACAGTAACCGCCTTTGCCCGGGTTCAAATACCAAAGGCGTAGGTTAGTTTGTTTGTAGTTTTAGTTGAACAACAGCTTCGCCTCTATTCAGCTATATTATTCGGTGAAGCAGTGAAAGCCTCTTAGGTTAACTATAAACGACACATTCACGGCGCGACGAGGTAGGTAAGTAATTAAAAAAATACGTAACAATAGCGTTTGGTATCAAAGAATATATTATACTAGCTGTCCCCGCGGTATTACCCGCGCAAAACTTTATAAATTATAGCCTTTGTGTTATTCGGATATATAAGCTATATTACTACAAAGTTTCATAAAAAATCCATCCGGTAGTTTTTGCGTGAAAGAGTAACAAACATACACACTCACAAACTTTCGCCTTTATAATATTAGTTTGATTAGGTTACCAATAAATATATTATAGGTACCTACAATAACTTGCCATAAATTTACCCTTACGGGTTTGAGGTCCAGGATTATCACCACATACCGATAGTGCCTGATTTGGATTTCCGACAGCCCTAGGCTAAGTATCAAAATGCGCCCCCCGGCTTATACCAACCCAGCCCACTAATATACTATCTACATTTTTAATAATATTTGGCTTTTTACCTGATTAGGTGCTATAATAATAATAATATCTGGGGACAATGTCACACAGATCATCCTAGCCCCACACTAAGCAAAGCTTGTACTATGGGTACCAGGCGATATACATACTTATATAGATAGATAAATAATTATATACATAGAAAACATCCATGACTCGGAAACAAATATTCGTGCTCATCACACAAATATTTGCACTTACCGGGATTCGAACCCAGGACCACCAGCTTCGTAGGCAGGATCACTACCAACTAGGCTACGGTGACCGTCATCCCTTCCCCAAAGACTACCTACTCTAGTAATTTTTTGTTTAGTTGATTCTCTGTGGTCTTAGGTTGAAGAACAGCAATATTTAATTTAAGTTTAAAAACATTTAAAAGTAAACTATTAGATATCAGTGGGGTATTTATTTTTAAATATATTACGGTTAGCAGTTGTATATACCTACGGCGTTAGGGCCCTAGACACAAGCCTAGGCCGTAAGAACCGTGCGACTAGAAGTTATCGGCTTAGCGGCTTGAGCCTAATTAGCCTGTGGGCAAACCGGCCGGCCCTGGCAACAAGAGGCCGCTCGTAACTACCCGCAGCTGGCAGTGTATAAGCAATAATCACGTAGGCCAAATTCAATGAGATAGAAAGTTTCCTTTACCTTTTTGTTTACAACTTAATATCTGTAACATATAGGTCAGATATGTATTTATACCAAACGGGCTGCCCCAGTTTCCTATATTACCCTTAAATAAAGAGACGCGGGCTAACCAAAAAAAAAAATAAGCTACCTACTAACTGGTGCGCTAGCAGTCATCTAATTCTAAACCCAGCTTAATATTTGTATATGTCTTGTGTCAAACGATTTTACAGGAGGTATTCTTTTAATTACACACTGGCTGTGTATGAGGTAAAAGTATTGCGTGGTGAGGCACACAATCCAGGGGTTCTGGGTCACCTTAGACCCACACCACACCACAACTGCTAGCCGTACCAGTAGCTAGGACCAATCTACTGGCAAAAATATCACTCACCCGAGCAATTAGATTAATTAATGAAGTACACGAAAATATGGATACCTACTTATATTCTCGTGTAATTTGAGTTAATTCGTAAAGATTCTGTTAAATGTAGTTATTTACATAAATAATTAGTTTTAAAACGTCACTACATAAGGTTTTTGATAATTGTAATACCAACACTATCGCATTAGGTCAAGACTACAGGTTTTGACCTAATGCGAAAGTGTAATTAGGTATAGATGTTAACGAGAAAGATAAATAAATAAACTATATATTTTAGTATGATTTCGTACAAGCCACATACCTACCTAAATATCTATACTATGTACCTAGAAATAATTATACTTACTTAACTATATTTCTATAAACTTGACTATTTACTAGCGGTTTTATTTAAGTGTTTATAAATTTTCTTTTTGAAGTTATACTTCTTTTGGCGCGATGGAGGAAAATGATGAGAGTGAATTTTTAAGATGCGCGCGCACACCGACACCAAAAAATTTAACAGCATGAAGTTAGTTCTAGGTGGTATGACAGTGAATTTTTACTCTGCGCGCGCATCGTAAAAATAACAGCATGAAGTTAGTTCTAGGTGGTATGAAAATTGATAACTTTCTATGTTCAAGTTGTATATTAAGAAGTATAACTTCCGCGTGTACATAAGTACACACAAGTTTTTTTTGTAATAATCACGGTTACATTCTAAATCACCTGTTAAATGCATTCAAAAAACAAATATCGTATCACTCCACTTTAATCTGTGATTTGTGTTACCTATACTTTATACCTACTACTTAATAAAAAGAAATTGTTTTCCTCAATTTTACAAGATGGTGATCTCCGAAAGCAAACAATTTTTGAAAAGGAATTAAAATAGATTAAATTAGAAATTATTTATACATCAAAGCAAAACTGTGGCCGAATCAAGTCAAGAATATAAAAGTTAGCCAAAATGTAGGTACAAAGCACACCATAAATAAAGAATTTCGATTGGCACAATCCGAGAGCATCTAAACATGCGCCTATCAGGTGAGAGCTATCTATGTGTGCGTTCAAAAAGCCTGCACTCCGGATTCCGGGAAGCAGGATTGAATGCTTCGGGATGATCTTCTTTCAAATTTCAACGTCAACGTTCAATATTTAAATATACATCGTGTGACGTACTTATATATTGTGGGAAACTAAAGAACTTAATTATCCCATGTATATATGTTTGCAAAATAAGCGAGAAAATTCTCATTCGTTTAAGAAAGTACTGGCTGCACGTGTCGTCTAAAATGCCGCCTCGCTACGACCACGGGCGCGCTCTCATATTTCGGGCCCCGCACAGAAAATCTATTCATATGAGCTATAATCTATTGTTCAGATACTGAGTGCCCTTTGCAGCCGTAAATCGCATGATTTTTAAAGTCCACGCGGTACAAGTATTTGCTTCTCAAATACGAGCATTGGCGTTTCTGACGAAAAAAGCAATAAAAAGAAATGATCCTGGTCATTGATAACATTTTCCTTCATCCAAAACTGAGGTTCTACAACAAATTCAGTTTTTTATGTGGGTAAATGTGGTTCGATGCTGTTTTGATTTTAATTCCACAGACAAAATCTCACTTTGTTCTACGCTATAGTTGGTAGTGCTCCTACCTACGAAGCTGGTGGTCCTGGGTTCGAATCCCGGTAAGTGCAAATGTTTGTGTGAGGAGCACGAATATTTGTTTCTGAGTCATGGATGTTTTCTATGTATTTAAGTATTTATCTATCTATCTATATAAGTATGTATATCGTCGCCTGGTACCCATAGCACAAGCTTTGCATAGTTTGGGGCTAGGATGATCTGTGCGACAATGTCCCTAGAAGTCCCTAGATTATAATATAATCCAATGTTACCTCCATAACATAATGTCAGTAATATTTCTATTACCTACCTAGCTACGTGTCTCGGTACAGAAAGACTTAATGACACGTGGATCTGACTATGTGTCAGTATCATGTTGCGGTTCCAAGAACAAGCGCCTTAAATCTGAAACTTGAATAGCGTTCATGATTTGATTATATATGTAACTCTCATGACGTTATTTGAACCGAGCACTTGAGTATAATTGTATGTTCATGATTTTTTTTATCTTCAAATCGGATCTGGTTTCTCCAGTATGAAATCTGAAACTAAAGCATATGAACTAAATTAACCAGATAAATGTAATCTTACAAGATACGATACGGATTGTTCAAAAATCGTTTAAAATATAAGTATGTATTATTATATTGATATTATTATTATGTATTTATCTCACTACCTAGGTAGTGATTGTAATAACTACTCTCTATGTGATATAAAAAAACTTCGTTTAAAAAAACCGACTTCAAAAACTAAAAAGTATAAAAAAAATATCTTAATAAAGATTTAATTTAATTCATCACTTATAATAAAATATTAATGAAATAATATAATTTGTATGTGCTACCTATTGATAGGTTTGAAGTCGGTGCCAAGCCAAATGCGGGATAGCTTCGTATTTCTACACAAACAACCCAAGCGTGCAGACGTCGTTGACGGTCGTCATATACATATTTTTATGATACAGTTTCATCTGTTTCATATTGTTCTTTAAGTTTATTTACTTAGGTTAATCTTTAGTGTAGGAGTTTAATCACATGAAAGCTGTATGTAATATTAACTTTTATTTTGCTTAGGGCTTGGCACCGACTTCAGATCTTTATCCGAACTGTTACAATAATACTATAGTTACTCTATTACCTTTCTTTCATATCACTTGTCATGTACTCTGATTAGGTGAAGGCTAACCCAATAATTGCCTGGCTTTTTAAATGTAAATCTTTGGGCATTGAGTAGCTTTTCGATATAATAATATTATCTAAGTGGTTTTAATGGGCTTATGAGGATTAAATCATACTTTATATACTGAGTATAGATGAGTATGGCACTTTTATACAACACATTTTTAGTTAGTTTTTATTGTAAATTTATTAGTCATTAATAAGACGTATTTTCTGAGTTGTGCTTTTGTATGCAAATAATGTTCATGCAAATAATGTGTTTATTAAATATGGGTACATTTAGCGTAAGTAAAAATAGGATCAGAAATTTATTCGGTTGGCGGGTCTTGAACGAACACCTAGAGGGTATTCGTTCTGTACCTTTGTTTATTAGGTATATATTTGTCTATTTTTTACGTAGCTTGAACGTAGGTTTTACTAGTTGTTCAGTTTCTTGGGTAGATTGATCTCCTAGACTAGAGTATTAAAAAGTTTTTGCAGTAAAAGTTGATCTAACTCTACTACAGACTTAGCAATCTTAGTAGTAGTATAAGTATTTAGTTGATAAGTAAAAGTAGTCTGTATAATTGTAACACAGGTTTGGTTAACAATTACTTGTTGTTTCTTAGACATAACAGTGAAACTCATGACCTCTTTCTTGTAGTAGTGGTTTAGTCACGTCCCACAGCATTCGACCGGGTCAACACTCTTTGAATAGACAACATGGCGCTTCCTAATATAATAGAGGCCAAAAAATATCTATGGTCTAATTTTCAGACTTCGTATCTTGGTTAAACATGTTTATAATTTGTCCATGAGGTTAAAATGTCGAGAGACGGTATGTCGAGATAATCACTAGTTAGATAGATAGCGTGCTTCTAAGTTAAGAGACGATTTCAAGTTTAACATAAATTTTAAAGTTGTTTGGAAGAATTTGCTCAATAGAAAAAAAGTAGGTATACAACGAAAGAGTATCGAAAACTTAAAATTGACAAAAATTGAAAACTGTTTTATTATAACATGTAGTGCACTTTATGATAAGCAAAAATAAAATATACATATATATTTTACTCGCAGTAACCAACTTTGGGGCAGAAAGGTTCACGTGTAGCGACCCCGAACCCGAAGTCGCAGCGTGCGTCGCGTCGCTATCGGTACAAACGCGCGTCAACGGCGCGCTTAAAAGACGTTGTGTGTATAGGCTAGGCCCTTAGGCTCCATGCTTGACTCTGGTCGATGTCCAGTTTGACAATTAAAAAAAAGCGAAGACTCGATATTCTTAATGATGGTGAAACGTCGAACGGGCGGCCATCTTGACGTCACTATTGCTTGGAGACGTTATAGTGGTCGCATATTATCGACGGATCGCCGTTTGCCGATTGAAATTATAATCTAACTTAATCAGTAATTTGGTGACGCATTTAACATAGTTGATTGATTTTGCTGAATAATTAATTGCTAAAGAAGTGAAGTCCGCCTATATTTTTAAATTAACTGCCTACATAACCTCACCTAATAATAAATGATAAATTAGGAAAATAGTGTTCCAGGCATGCCTCCGTGTACCCCAGACGCGTCGTTAAATTAATGATTTTTATGAGAGCACTATAAAATAAAACCTCTCCTTTGAGAGTAGAAGCCAGAAAACCCTGTTCATTCCTATAAAATAGCTGGACATAGGTTTTGAAGTTAGAATAGAATATGAATTAATAAAAAAAGTATAATTTAATGTTTGTTGGTGACTGTCAACAGTTACAAAAGTGATGTGTTAAAGCATAGTAATGTATTGTGAAAATAGATTATTATTATAAAATAAAATATGTATTTGGTGTTTTATTCGTGTGTTGTAATTTTGAAGATCTGCCCCTAGATCCTTGATAGGAAACCCTTGCTGCTGTGAGTGTTACCTACAGTACTTTATGGGTCAGACATTAGCGTGCTCGGGGCCGCGGCGGCAGTGTGAGAAGTGTCCTCTCCTGTCGCCACGTACAAGCGGCTTCGGGATGACAGCGATCTGTTTGTGGCGCAGTCGCTGTGCCGTAGTGGCAGGAGGCGGCAATACGGGAGGGCAATCCAAAGGAGTCCTCCCAGGGTACGTGTCCCGACCATCTGGGACATGGCGCAAAAGGGGGCTACCGGAGCAGCATACCCGCGTTCCCGGGACTCCCCCATCAGGCGCCAAGAGAAGTCCACGGCAGGTAGGTTTAGTCGGTGCAAGTCCGACATACCCACCCGCAGACACTTTTTGCGGGTGGCATGCGAAGGCATTCCCCCTGCCTTATCAAAAAAAAAATAAGACATTAGCGTGCACCTTTGGATGTTTCACATTCTTTAGCCTAATTGTACGCACTTTCTAAAAATATGCTTCGGTCATTTTGTTTTAAACTTGTCATTTTTGGGAAAATTAACTTTCCTATTTTGTGCAAAACATTTTTGTGTAAAACATATTAAAGTACAGAGAACAGACCTGTTCTTAATAGGCATTTGGGAATATTAATCTCCCAAAATTTTGACAATTCACCGTAGCCTAGTTGGTAGTGCTCCTGCCTACGAAGCTGGTGGTCCTGGGTTCGAATCCCGGTAAGTGCAAATATTTGTGTGATGAGCACGAATATTTGTTTCTCAGTCGTGGATGTTTTCTCACAATAAATGATATTAATGGAAGTCATAATAGTTTTAATTGATGGTTTACATGCCTCTATAACATACTGGTTCTGTGATTGTCCAAGGAAAGGCATAAAAATAATATTTTCTGCATAATAAGTTAGTGTGATAGTAATAAATAAAAATAGAATAAAATTGAATTGGATAACAACATTTATTGAAATAAACATGAAAAAATATATTGTATAATATATTACCAACAAAACAAGGGGACTAGACGACTTACATACTTAACCTACCTATATCAAAACATAATTCATGCTTTTGTCTTACAAATATTTATTTACAAATACTGACATTCACTTTTAAAATTAACTGTGGCTTCCATAGCCACTCACTGCCAATCAATGGATGCACTTCACAATGAAAACTTTACCTTACATCCAACGTAAAAGAAACACCGTTATACAAGATGTAACATAAATAGTGGAAGTAACTTAAAGAGAACTTATTTACCCTTGAAACTGAACTAATTAAACAAACCAGTTTGTGAAATATGAAACGACTTTTTTAGCGCCCTTACAAAATTCATTAACTGATCGTTATTCGTGAATGTGGAGTTACTAAATTTTTTGTTTAGTTTACATGTTAATATATAGATAGATAATATAGAATACTCTATATTGTACACACTCAAATGGAAAGAACATACATCTATACATATAATAAAATGGTAGGAAAGTCAAAACTGTACATTGAATATTTTTTTAAAAGATACTTGGGGCGTGATCTACAATAGATATCGAAACCAAAACTATAGGTTTTAGAATTTTTGTCTGTTTGTCCGGACTAAACTCAAAAAGTACTGCAGATTTACTTTAAATTTTGCATAAATATTACTAAGAGGTTGGGTCAATATATGCTGCATATTATCACACTATCACCTACGGGGGAGGAGCTGTGACAATTTATAAAATTTTATGCGGGTAAAACCGCGGGGCACAGCTAGTTGGATATAAAGAATAATGTACAACGGGCGGTCTTATCGCCTTAAGCGATCTCTTCTAGGCAACCTTTCGATGCATAGGAACTGAAAGTAAAGTAAACAGTATGACTTCACAAATAAGAGTATGTTAATGAACTTGTCATACACTAGTTATATACACATTATAATACATACAGTCACAGTTCAGTTTAA
This sequence comes from Pseudoips prasinana, assembly GCA_951640165.1. Classification (NCBI taxonomy): domain Eukaryota; kingdom Metazoa; phylum Arthropoda; class Insecta; order Lepidoptera; family Nolidae; genus Pseudoips; species Pseudoips prasinana. The sequence goes on along the minus strand of OX621236.1, from coordinate 38,999,865 downwards.
TTGGCAAATTAAGCTCCTTCTTAAGTTACGTCCACAATTTTACACAATGTTACACCTTGTATATCTCATAAGTAGTGAGGAAAAACGTAGGAAAAGAGTATGGCTTATGTCATTTACAAAAATATGTTGTACAATATAAAACAATTGAGCAATATGAACTATAATTAACTTAATAGTAAGTACTGCGTACTTTCACAGCAGGCATTACTGGACATAGAACCCTGTTAATAGATAAAATTAAATACTCACATTTAAACTTTCGCTTATGATAAATATTTATTATCTTATGTTACAATCTTATATTCAAATAATTATGCCATCATTATCATCATCATCAGCCTGATATGATCCACTGCTCGACATAGCCTACCTCAAGGTTCATATAGTGTTGCCATTCGGAGGGGTTTGCCGTAGCCACCGCGCTTGGCATGCGAGATGGCGACCGTAGTGTAGGCGGTAGCTAGAACACAGTTGGCCTGCTGTATTTACTACCTGGTCCGGCGCTGGGAGCTTAATCCGGGGCTGGGAGCTTAATCCGGCGCTGGGAGCTTAATCCGGCGCTAGGAGCTTAATCCGGCGCTGGGTGCTTAATCCGGCGCTGGGAGCTTAATCCCGGCGCGAGAGACTATCCGGCGCACGGCTGGGCGCCACCCCGGGGATCGCTGGCGGTTGAAGGAGGGGATCTCCAAACCTGCTGCTGTAGCTCAGGTTGCCTAAACACGCTTGTGCGGGCTGGGGAGTGGGGGACGGGAATCCTACATGCCCCCTCCCCTCAGCAGGTGAGAGTATCGCTGAGGCTGCAGTGTACAGCCGGGATACTGGTGTAATCGTTCACGATTACCCAGAACCCCTGCTACAAGCACTGTGAGGCTGGCTACCGTGGTGGTTTTAGTGGGTCGAGTCCTACATAACCCGTTGCCTCCCCAAGCGATGGACATGCGTATTGCGCATTTTCACAACGTAAAAATAGAAGTTACTACATGGTGTATCCCTTGGTCATAGTACATAATTAGAAACTAAATTTATGTTCCGTGACATTTTTAGTCTCAGTCATGTTATTGTAGTAATTTATTGTCATTTAAGAAATAATATTACTCACAGATATTATACAACGCCTATATACGTACATCCTAATTATTTAACTAATACTTAATTTTATTCATTTAATAATTCGCATTAGAAAAGGCTTTTTATTATTTCATTCAAGACCGCATGAATGCGGCAGAAAAATATTCTGCTTTCTATTTTTTTTTATTCTTCTTTCTTCTGAATGACTTCTTGGATTCCTTTCTTAAGAGGTAGAGTTTCATCATCATAGTCCACTTTGCTAATCAAGACAGGCTCAGCCCCTTTCGTCTCGTTCTCGTTATTCTCATTGTCTGGCATGTCACGTTTCTGCAGTTCTTCTGCGAGCTGGGTGAAGAGTCGCCTGCAAATTCCAAAATATAATTAATAATGAAGCTTCAGGCCAATTTGTTATAACGGCTAATCTCATCAGAGACTAGCTAACCATACAGGATAAATTCTCCAGACCTTGAGACTTCGCTCAAAACCCAATGAGAGGAGACGACGTTAATTGACGACCGAGGTGAGATCAAACGCAAGGTTGGAGCTATTCGTGGTCGTTTTGGCGGCTCTAATAACTATAATACTAGATAACCACTACATTAAGTACAACTCATAATTCTGGTCAATACTTACTGGAAGATCATGCCTTTCATGTTCTTAGCGAGGTAGTATAAGAACAGCCAGTCTCCAAACTCGCAGCCGTTGACAACGCTGATAACGTTATAAGGATTAAATTTTCCGGAGCTAACTCTTCTAAACAACATCTCGTTGAACCTCAGCGAGCGGCGATACATGCAGTAGGTGATTGCACGCCATATCACAGCTGTAAGGTGAATGGAAATTTTGATATCATTTTAAGCAATTGACTGCCTTCATATATCTTAATCAATCAATCAATAATTACAGCTGAAACGAGTCAACTGTTGGACTTGGGATATGTCATAATCGCCACGCTTGGCAGACGGGTTGTCAAATATGCTCATAGTACTCAGAAAGAAGCTGCTGCCTTCCTCTGGTTGATATTCCCTCGGTCGAATTCTGCGCCCCCCACGGGATAAGTTGAGGTGATGATATTCTGATATTCACCGCCGTCACCGCACAGTAATAACCTCAACTAACAGTAATTCATGTAATGTCAATCCTTTTCCCTTCATTATAAGATCTGGGGTATTAGGAGCAGCGACCCAACATTATGATGCGTCTGCGCCGTATTCTCTATCATCATCATCATATCAGCCGAAAGACGTCCACTACTGGACAAAGGCCTCCCCCAAAGATCTCCACAATTGCCGGTCTTGCGCTATCCGCATCCAGCGGATTCTATACGATTCTATACGATTATTCTCTATACGATAACATAATATCGATCGTTGACACTACAAAAGACATATTTTCTCTTTGGTGGATAATTCTGCTGGTATAGAAATCGACGATATACCCGTAACATATGATATCATTTTGTAAGGATAAAACATTTCTCACCCAGCGCTGAAGCAATGAACAGAATCAGCAACCAGAACCACAGCACGGTGTATATCTTCTCGTGAATAACGTTGAGCGCCATGACACACAGCGCGTCGTATTGCATGATGGACCCACTGGGACCGTATTTGTGGAAAATGCACTTTGTCACCTGCAAGACAGAAATGAGAATGATTATGGATGTTCAGGATTTCCAGCCCTATTATGGCTTTCAGAAAAACAGCAAAAAAGGAAGGAAAGTAAATAGTTTCTCCGGGGAAAGTGTTGGATCCTCCAAGACAGGCAAGTAAATTGAGCAATAATATCAAACTAAATTATCACGCAGCAAATAAGTTCGGATAATCAAGAAAACTTACCTTTGGAAACACAGTCTCTAGTGGATCAGCGATCTGATTCCAATCGCTCACTGAGAGAACGCTCGGTCCCAAACTTATGAATTGACCGTTCAGGAACTTGTTGATGATCCATATCTGGAACATGACGTGCAGCAGGTTCGTCACCTCCATGGAGACAAGCCATAGTGACCAGGTGCGGGTGATATGTAACCTAGCGAAAAGTATTATTAGTTCGAGTTTCTTGTAATCAATGTTAAATGTGAAACGATTCGAATGACTATCGACATGTTCACTTTTCTCGCGTTATTGTCACAGGCCAAAACTATATCGAAAGTGATTAAATTCCAATCGCATTAATAATAATAATAATAAATAGTTTATTTCTCACCATAGTACAATACAGTTTGGAGAAAGTGCACATACATTTTTATCACAATAATAGATACCTACTATGGTGGGCTGATACCTGAACTAGGATGGTTCCTGTGTCTCAGGTTATCAACCCTCCACTCCAGTAAATGGTCTTATGTCTAATTTAAGTACATGTATGATATGATATTTGAGATCACATTTGTAATGTTTGTGGGTATTTGTAGGTAATTTACAATAATTACGACGCGCCGATGCGACGCAAACAATTGACAAAGTCAACCACAGCACCTACATAGTGTGAGGTGTGTAGTACAAGTTACAAGATTCATTCTACATATATTGCAGTAACTGCTAGAGATGTAATATTGTAAATAACTGTAACAAAGTTTATCTTAAAAGTAACATTGAAAGGAATTATGCTAATATTATGTATGTATTTATTTGAATTTATGTATTTATTATACTTGTATATTTTTAGTCTTTATTACTGTTCAACTTTTTATAAAAAGGAAATAAGAATAAATGAGTGTGCGTTTGTGTGCCAGGTTGTGTGCGCGTGTGTGTGTGTTTGTGTGTGCGTGTGTGTGTGTGTGTGGTGTGGTGTGGCGTGGGTTTGTGTGTGTGTGTGTGGGTTTGTGTATGTGTGTGTGTGTTGCAGGCGTGTGTGCGTGAATGTGTATTGTACCACATTGAATATGGCAAAAAATTTAAATAATAACTTTTAGTATATTTTCCGTTTCACGGTAACCTAGCCCTTTTAAACTGTTTTTCAAGTTTTCTTTTAGGCTTATTCTGCTCATTTTAAAAATTGGTTTTAAATCATTGAAGTATCTATAGAGGTAAGGACCGGTATATAACAGTTCTCTTCGCGCGAAAGTGGTGTTAAAAGAGGGGACATGTGTGCGTATTCTTCTTTTGAGTTGGGGTAGTTGGGAGGGGACAATTGCTTTATGGTGGCGCAAAACCGAGTGAAATATGAATAGTTGTCTCATTGTCAGGAGGTTGGCTTCCTCATATAAAGTATCCGTTTGGTACATTCTAGGCTTTCGCAACATAACTTTGATAACAGCCCTTTGCGCTCTCTCTAGTTCTAGGAGGTGCGTTGTAGCGGCTCCACCCCACACGGGTATACAGTATGACAACAGTGATTGGCCAAGAGCAAGGTAAATATTTGTAATCAGTTTGGCGTCAGCGGATTCACTGAGGTTTCTGAAAACATGTAGAAGTTTACGAATCCGTTTACTAAGCTCAGCAATGTGCGGTTTCCAATTCATGTTTTTATCTATTATAATTCCAAGGTATTTGTGAGTTTCTGTTTGGATAATGTTAGGACAAAGGCATGTAATATCCGACTTGATATCCCTGGGACACTGGTGGTCGTGTGCCTTAATATAAAAATTGGTCGGCGGTTTGGTGGTTTCAGAGATTCTGAAACATATATATTTTGTTTTCGAAACATTAATAGTTAGAAGATTACAATTTAGCCATTTCATTAGTGTTGTTAGACCCGTTTCCGCTGATTTCTTTACATGTGACCACGATTCGCCCCAGAAAATGAGAGCTGTATCGTCCGCGAAGGCTAGTGTTCTGCAATTTTCTATTTTATGTTTGCATAGGCTATTGACGTAGGCTAAAAAAAGGGTAGGGCCAAGCGTGCTTCCTTGCGGAATGCCATAAGTGACGGGGAGGCTAGAGCTGAGTACGTCGCCTACTTTCATGATTTGGCTTCTGTTGGATAGGTAGTCGCGAAACCAGTTAAGTGCATGCCCACGTATCCCTAACTTCAGTAATAGTATTGGAATAGACACGGTGTCGAATGGTTTTTTGAGATCTATGAAGATAGCTATGCATTTGTCTCCTCTGTCTAGGGCTTTTGTGACTGTCTGGGAAAGATCGGCAACAGCGTCTTCTGTGTTCCTACCTGAGCGAAATCCATATTGGTTATCGGCTAATAGACGTTTAGTTTCGAGAAAGCTAGTTAGACGGATGTTAATAACCTTTTCAATAATCTTGCTAATTGTGCTGAGTAATGATATCGGCCGATAATTTGATACTTCGTCCTCACCTCCACCTTTATATATTGGAACAACTACTGCCTTCTTAGAAATAGTAGGAAAAATGCCAGTGGAAATACTAAGATTGCAAAGATGAGCTATTAAGGTACATAAAATTGCGTGGGAATTTTTAAGGATAGTCGAAGTAATGCAGTCTAATCCTGGTGCACTACGAGTTCTGAGATTATAGATAATTTTATCTTTTTCTATAAAGTTTGTAGGGTATAGGCACATTGAATCAATGTTTTTGATAGAGGTCATATTTTTCAGTAACTGATCCTCATTCGTGTTTAGTTTATTCAGTATATCTGTTGCGAGTACTTTACCAACTGAAGTGAAAAAAGAGTTTACTTGGTCGAGGGATTGGTTTGGAGATGGTAGAAGGCTTAGTAAAGCAGTTGATTGAGCGTTTTTATTTTTCATATGGCATAGCACCTTGACTGTGTCCCAAGTACCTTTGTTATTTTTATAATTCTGGTAGAATTTATTTTTATAATAGTTAATTTTCAGGGTTTTGGCTGTCTGATTACATATATTACGATATTTTATATATGTTTCTTTAATATTAATATCATTAGGGTTTTTTTTCGCGAGAAGGTGTAAACGGTTTCTCTTTTGGAAGCATTTTAAAATACCTATAGTAATCCATGGTTTAATGGGTCTTTTTCGTTTAGTGAATGTAACTGTGTTTGTGTTTATAGCTATTAAATGTTGGAGTGTTTCAATTAGTAAATTCGCTGCTTGCTCAGGATGTTCCGTTGCTAAGTATGGGTTCCAGTCATATGTTTTGATTGCATTTTGAATAGACTCATAATTGATTCTCGTTCTCGTCATTGAATTGTGAGCTGCCGAGTGTTGTACTAGAGAGGTGGACATAGAAAGGAAGAGAGGATAATGATCGGTGATATCGGATAGGAGAACATAGCTTTTGAATTGGCCTACTAGTTTACACATAAAATGGTCTAAACAGGTATGACCACGTGTAGCAATATCAATGGTGTTTTGTAAACCATGTGAACCCGTAATTTCCAGATAATCTCTTGTGTGGGAGTTGTTGGTATCAAGTGTATTGATATTTATATCGCCAGTAAGCACAATGTTACGAGATTTGGTTGTAAGTAGTAAAGTGTCCAGTGATTCAAGAAAGTTACCTGGGTTGGTGAAGGCGCATGGGCGATAGATACCAAATACAGTCATATTACCCAATTTGGCAGCCAGACAATTCGCTTCGTTTAGTTCAATTTCCTGAACAGTAACTGTGATGGCATCCTTAATATACATAATTACACCATCGTTTTGATTTAAACTTCTTTTACTATAATGCATAGTGTATCCGTCTAGTGTAGGTGGAATAGTATTGCCATCACACCAGCATTCGGATAGGACGATAATGTGGATGTTCGTTTTCAACCTAGTGATATATACCAGGAAATTGTCCAGATTCTTGTTGACACTTCTGATGTTCATGGAAATAATGTTTAGATTATTTTTATTTTTACATTTTAGCGTAAATTTGTCAAGATCGTCTACTAGGTGTCTTGGGTCATCTATAAACGTGCAGGAAGGGGAACATATTTTATCCATTTCTTCAAATAATTGTAGTCTATCCATTTCCGTGGCTAGTTGTAAGAGTAAATTCTTGAAAGAATAGTTTCTGATATGGTTTATATTTTGTTGATAATTCCGAGTGATTGCTAAATATAAGTTTTGTATAGAAATATATATTCAACGTAGTAGTGATTGGAGTGTGATTTTTGTAAGTATTACAGTTTGTGTGTGATATTTGTTTCATGAGTGTGTAAAAGGTTAGTAGAATAGTGTTTCTATAGTTAGTTATCATTAGTTTGTTGCTTTGTAGAAATAGGTAAACAGTTTTAGGATAGTGATTTTCAAAATACTCGAAGGCAGAAAGCAAGCAGAAGTACATAAGCAAAATAGTTGAATATTTATATAGTCATTTAGTTTTCAAAGCTTGTAATTGGGCTTCGTTTCTAATTAATATGTATGGTTCACCTTGTGTTTTCCGCAAGTATACCAGACCGTTTGACGTCCAGCAATAGTCATACTCCATCGTTTTTCGGAATTCACGTGCCAAGAAATGCAGGCGAGCCGCACGCGGTGTCAGATGCTCCGAGAGATATATCTCTGTTTTCGGCTCATCCAGACCCATGTGTGTGGAGTTTAGTTGTTCTATCTTGAATCGCAAGGAATTAGTTTTATGGTTTTTAGCTGCAGTAAGGATTTTTCCTTTTAGAAGTGTAGAAGACAACTCAACAACTATCACCGAGTTTTTATGGTCTGTCTTGGATGGCATACGATAAGCGTCGCGCACACCGCATTCTTCAATCTTAATCCCAAGCGTGGTAGTGAGTGATTTAACCATAAAAAGTTCTTCTTTTGTTTCGGTTTTACGTTTCGGAACATTTCTAATTTGTAGGCTAGTTTTACGTGACATCCTTTCTAGTGCTTCACATTTTTCTTCGATAATTGTCACTTGCGATTCAATTTTCCTACGCTGATCTTCCAAGTTATTTATTGTGAGTTGAACGTCGTCTAATTTCTCAGTAACAAATTTAATAGACTTCTCTATGTCCATATTCTTGTTATGCGTGATGTCATTTTGGGTTTTGATATCGGCCATATGTTTTTCCAATACATCCAACCTTGAGTTCTGTTCGGACTGAAATGCACATATCACATCGCGCATTACTTCTGTTATGATTGCCCTTAAATCATGTGGATCGGAGCACGCGTCCGTTGTTTCTTCTGCAACCCGACGTCATTTGCTGTCTCTTTGAGTAACGTGAATGTTTTCGTTTGAGGGAGAGAAATAGGGTGCTACCTTGTCAACATCAGATTCCGACATGCTATGGCACTTATTCAATGGCGGGGAGCGAGGCAGATTAGGCATTGTTTTATTGAAAGTTGAGTTGTTTAACGATGAGCGAGCCTGCTTTTTGTTCTCCGCAAATCGCTTGTCGAAAGGACCATACACCAAGAAGTGACGTGTACTCACTATGACTATGACGCGTACCGGTAACGTAGCGAAGCTCGTGGAACTGTTATCTCTTTCCGTATTCCAACGCGCACTAACTTGCCGCTTATGATCGCCTAGTACTTCGACAATATTTTTGTGGATGATTTATGATTTAAATAATTAACAAAACTTGAGGATCACACGTCCACACGCTTTCGCGGTCCGGAGGGGAGAGGAACATTGGCTAGATCGAGGCCGAAATAAGTAATTTGTCTGATTAGCAGCGTTAAGGTTAAATTGGGTTGCTAAAATTAGATGTGGCTCGACAAGTTACGAAACCATTTGGAAAAAGGGTCATTGCAAGTATTTTGAAAATCATTGTGACGTAATATTCTCAAAAATAATTCACTGGGGGACAAGCAATCTTATCTTTATCACTCTTTGACGAAGTCATTGAGTGAAATTATTTAAAATTTAGTTTGTTCTTACCTGTAAGTAATTACTTAATTTTAATTAAATACCTGTGTATTTGTTTGTCCGTAAAATGTAGCTTCAATAATTAGATTTATTGGGACCTAGCACGCTTAGAAGATTTCATCTTTTTGATGTTGTCTCACCTCAGAATGATATCCTTTCTAATAAGCTCAAGCCGGTTTGTGAGCGTCTCTTGGGAAGGTACGTCTATGCCGTTGACCGACATATCTGCATTTTTCAAAGTGAGGCTGGCGTACTGGAGACCGTGCACCAAGGCTCCTATTCTCCCACCTGGATAACAAAGAATAATAATTATAAAGTGAACTCTATCTGAATTTACGGAATATATTTAAGGGTTTTCATCGGGAAATATAATCCCTCCCTCTTACCCACTACTGCAACTCATGTAAGTCAGGATCAACAGTGCCACACAATGAAATGACAAAGAGCGGTAAGGCATAGACATATCCCGGTGAATCGCTTTTTTTAACTGTCTTGGAACCGGCAACGAAATTAATCAGAAATAAACAAGGAGGAGTTAGAAAATGAATAGTTCCATTTCCCTCCAGAGTAAAGCAGTTCAGGATGCAGTGTAATCGACTAAGAGGATCGAATGGACATGTTTCACCAGCGTTGAAAAACTGTTTCACCGGGTGAGAACCAGGAATATACGGTGCAGGCAGCCAACTGTTAACAAACAAATTATCAAGAGCCAGCTAAAATGTGGTTGGTGTTATCTGAGCTTGAACACGTTACCAATAGACCCAGTGGTAGTCAAAATGTACGTGTTAAAATATTATGCCCATGATCATGTGATCACATGCCAAGCTAATGCAGTGTATATGTTTTTTATAAGGCGAAAAAAAAATATCAGCAATTTGACGCGCCATCGACTAACACGTAGAAAGTATTGTTTATTTCAGTACACGTCATTTCTTTTAGATTTGAACATTTTATTAGATAAGCAGGTCCTTCAATATTTTTACTTTTTGAGAGATTGTGAAGGTATTGTTGAGATCACAGCCAAGAAAATATGACGGATGATCTTGTGATGCGTGCAGTGGATGACCGGCAATTGTGCATGTCTTTAGGGGAGGCCCATGCCCAGGAGTGTAGTTTCGGTTGACATGTTGATGAAGGTACCATTGTGTAATCAGAAATATATACTTGTTCTCTTCATATGAACTATATTACATGTACAGACGCCAGTACCCGAATCTGTCAAATTTCTTTCATAGATTTTTAACATTATCACTTAAGCATAAGGTTCACTTTTTATTGGGGAAATTGGTCAGATTGAGGTAGCTTGATGTGCTGACGTCTGTACACTATATTAAATGTAAAACTATCCAAATTACCTACTTAAGCGGTTTTAAAAGCAGACTTGCCAGCATAACAAAATATAATACGTATTTTATTTAATGTGCGATTATTTTATTTGTTAAAGGGACTCATTACCGAGATAGCACATGACACACATTCCCATGAAAGATGTACTAACCCAGATATTTTAGATAAGATTATTATATTACTCATAAAACGCATACATACATTCTTACTGTAAAAATAACTATACAGGGTTTTAGGTAATTACTCAATAACATTCAAATTGTTTTAACGAGTATTAGATCACAGTAAACGAAGTATGACCGCTGATCTTGTGAGGGTCACTGGAAACCGCTGGATACGAATAGCACAAGACCAGCAATTGTGGAGATCTTTGGGGGAGGCCTTTGTCCAGCAGTGGACGTCTTTCGGCTGATATGATGATGATGAAGATGAAAATGATGAACATTGTCCCTAGATATTATCTAGGGACAATGTCACACAGATCATCCTAGCCCCAAACTAAGCAAAGCTTGTACTATGGGTACCAGGCGACGATATACATACTTATATAGATAGATATATACTTAAATACATAGAAAACATCCATGACTCAGAAACAAATATTCGTCCTCAATACCGACAATTGACAACATTTCAAAACCGACACCATCTTAAAACAAAAATACCATTTCTTTATTTTTGTATCCTGAGTTCAAATATAGGTATTTTTCTATATTTTTTTATTTCTTCATTTCTGAGGATAAAAATAAAAACTAAAAAAGGTGTGATGACGTCACTCATACGGCGGATGAGGTAGTTTCCTTTGCCTAAGCATTCCAATGTTTTAAACGAAAACATGAATGTCAAACAAGACATGTCAAATTGTCAATTGTCACTCACGGTTTTAAATTTCGAAACTTTCATGGTGACTTAATGAAACATAATAATAATAATAACACTGGAAACGAATTTAATATTGACGATTTTAATTTAATTTGAAATTGAAAACATTAAACAAACGTAAATAAGTTTAGGCGCCAACGAGTTTGACAAGACAGTGATTATTTTTTGACGGATTACATTAAAGCAAAGATCGATGGCTATTCCACCGTATGTGTGACGTCATTTGCCGCTTACGTCTTTTTAGAATACATCGAATTTCAAAGTTGGAATTATGAATGAAAAGTTCATAATGTCGCGAAAAGGAAAAATATGGGTGCCCTAGTTTTGAATTTACTTTTAAATAACGCAATAATACATGCTAGTTAAAAATATGAAATGTTGTCAATTGTGGAGATCTTTGCGATAGGCCTATGACTAGGGTGAGGGCTGCCATCTCAAAAATTTGGCAATTAGGTCAAAACGCGTGACAACCAAGGATTTTGAAGCCCAGAACCCGGACATGTTATGCCATCTTGTCTGTTAACGTCGTCGGTTATTCACCCGCAAGAATTTTTGAACCCGGACTATAAATTAAACCTCACCGGACGCTCCCCGGACGCCATCTAAAGTAGGACAAATCCAGGGAAACCCGGACGGATGGCAACCCTACCTATGACCAGCAGTGGGCGTCTTTCGGCTGACATGATGAAATAAAATATAAAGGTACGGCACGGTAACAGTAGGGTAAAACAAAATATGACGATTCCACATAAATGTAAAATTTTTACGGAATATATATAGTACCTTTGACTTTGAAACATTTTTAAGTTTGTTCATGTTAGTAAAGTTGACTAACGATTTTACGAAAATAACTGATTATTTTTACATTCGTACCGATGTAATTTCTTCTACGATCCTTAATGAGAGAAAAGGCTGTCGAGTTCGCTTTTTTGTTAACATGATGATTACAGTTAGCTTAGGAGCCTTTCAATAGGGGAGGGCAATCCAGAGCTCTCCCAGAATATGTGTCCCGACTATCTGCCGCAAAAGGGGAGCACCGGAGCGGCATACCGGGGCTACCCCTATCAGGCGCCAAAAGAAGTCCGCGGCAGATAGGTTTAGTCGGTGCGAGCCCGAAATATCCACACGCATTAGGCATTACCCATGCCTTATAAAAAATAAGGCTTTCAGTGCTTTACCAGACAATTGAGGTGAGCGTGGACACAAGCCATTTAGAAATAGAAATTAAAAATAATAAAAAAGTGACCTAGCTTGTTGGTACATTTCGGAATACCAGTGCCACAGACAACCACACATATAGATATGATACTTATAAGCTATTTATAACACACGTACACAAGATATCTACAAGTACCTACTTGAGCGTGGGTACCTAAGTCCTACGTACGGCTCTTAAAGTTGCTACCTACTATAGGAAAATCTAGGAATCGAAGCCATTTTTCTTGGAAATAACTATACCGTCGAGTGTTACGAGTGGTAGTAACCCTGGAATACGCGATGGTGTTTCCTCCTCCGTAATCTTATCGATTTTTTCAGACATAAAGAAATACAGTAAACATTTTAACGAAAAGCTTCGAAAATTGAGTCTGAAAAACAAATCGTTTTTCAGACTCAATTTTGGTTTACAGTTAAAACCATTTAATGCACTCACCGGTCCGTAAGTGATCGGCGAGGTAAGTAAAGCAACTCGACACACGGTCAGTTTATAGATGGTTGCCCGTCTAGTGGTTTAATTTCTGAGCGTGCTTCGGAGGCCGCGTTAAGCTGTCGGACCCGGTTGTTCTCGTAAGACACAGCAAGTAAAACCACAGCACTCCTATAACTCTGATACCAGGCAGGAAAACCATACGATAAATAAAAAAGAGAATAAAGATGTAATCCATTACAATTAAGAAGAAAAGAGTTATGTTTTATAAGTACTACTCTACGAGTTTCAAAGTACTAAACTTGTCTAAAATTAATTAATAAAATTTCTCATAGATGGCGTTAGCTACACCGATAAATAATGTTTCAAAAAAGAAACACCGAATGTCACTGGCCTAAAAACCAGAGTATGGAAAAACCGATTTAAATGTATAAAATAATATAATTTAAAGCTAGTGTCAATCTTTATAGAAATAATGTACAGACGCCAGCAGATCCAGCTAACCCAATCTGTCAAATTTATTTTATAGATTTTCAACTTAACACAAAAGCATAAGGTTCACTTTCAATTGACAACATTTCAAAACTGACACCATCTTAAAACAAAAATACCATTTCTTTATTTTTGTATCCTGAGTTCAAATATATTTTTTTTATACTTATTTTTATATTTCTTAATTGCTGAGGAAAAAAATAAAAACTAAAAAAGGTGTGGTGACGTCACTTATACGGCGGACGAGGTAGTTTCCTTTGCCTAAGCATTTCAATGTTTTAAACGAAAACATTAATGTCAAACAAGACATGTCAAATTGTCAATTGTCACTCACGGTTTAAAATTTCGAAACTTTCACGGTGACTTAATGAAATATAATAAGGATATTAACACTGGAAACGAATTTAATATTGACGAATTAAATTTAATTTGAAATTGAAATAATTAAACAAACGTAAACAAGTTTAGGCGCCAACGAGTTTGACAAGACAGTGATTTTTTTTGACGGGTTACATTAAAGCAAAGATCAATGGCTATTCCACCGCATGTATGACGTAATTTGCCGCTTACGTCTTTTTAGAATACATCGAATTTCAAAGTTGAAATTATGAATGAGAAGTTCATAATTTCGCGAAAGGGAAATATATGGGTGCCCTAGTTTTTGATTTACTTTACAATAATACATGCCAGTTAAAAATATGAAATGTTGTCAATTGGGGAAATTTGACAGATTGGGGTAGCTGGATGTGCTGGCGTCTGTACATAATTATTATTCATATATCGTTGTACAGACGCCAGCACATCAAGCTACCCCAATCTGTCAAATTTCTCCAATTGAAAGTGAACCTTATGCTTCAGTGATAAAGTTGAAAATCTATAAAAGAAATCTGACAGATTGGGATCGCTGGATGTGCTGGCGTCTGTACCATTGTTATTGACTATCTATAAGTTCTTGGTTGCAAGTTTTAAGCAAAACATAATTTTTCATCTGCATGTGACCTCAGGAAGCCACCCGTTAATTTATTTATAAACCTTAAAATTATAATCCGATCAGAATTGAATATATTTAAGTAACACTACAGCGCCAGTATTGCCATTAAAATAAAAATATGTTATTAAAATTTGATTCAATAACACCAGCCTAATGGTTGGATATGCACAAAAAATACACAATAAATTAAGAACGTTCCTTCTTTTTGTATTCGGTTAAAAACTCCGAAAGACTAAACTCAGTCAAGTTTAGTTAGTACAGCTCATATCTAGAGATGGACGTCATAACGCCTCGTCACTTCATGCCCGACACAGGACAACTATTTGTGTGACTCATAAATAATTGACCTTACCCTAGATGTATTTTGTGTCCGTCAATTATATACTTATAGCTGTGCCCCTCGTGTACCTGCGTTAAATTTTATAAATTATAGCCTATGTGTTAATCCAAGGTGTCAGCTAACTCCATATCAATATTTATTAAAATTGCTCCAGCCGTTTAGACGTGATGAAGTAACAAACATACACACTCACAAACTTACGGCTTTATAATATTAGTGTGATTTGTAAAGTACCCCGCGACATTCTCTAGTGCGAGTGTTGTCTTTAAATAAAGAACTAGACGACACAAAAGTGTTCACAACTAACCTTCTTGCTTCTTCCAGATAAAATGTGGCATATAGAAGCAGATTGATTGGATGAAGAGCACGAAGGGCACCCACTGGTAGTACGTGTGAGTCAGATACTCATCGTTCTGACTGAGAGGACCGACTCCGGGGTGTGGCAGGAGCTCGGCTTGCAGGAGGGACTCGTTGTAGTGACGCACCTGGAAGACCACCTCTTTGTAGGTAAAATACAATAGATTGAAGAAAGACCAGACGTTTCACGGCAAGCCCTTTTTTTTAGGCGGTGGAAATGCTCAAGTCGCATGTCATGTAGGGCCTACTAAAACCACCACGGTAGCCAGCCTCACAGTGCCTGTAGCGGGGGCTCTGGGTACTCGTGAACGATCTCGTCAGTACCCCCGCCGTACACTGAGCGTCCGCGAGGCTCCCCCCTCTGTAGTACGCACATGCGTGTTTAGGCAATCTGAGCTACAGCAGGCTACCTCTTCCCGGGACCACTTATACAAAACGAGTGGAGTTCTTCCTCCAAACGCCAATGGTCACAGGGGCCGGCGCCCAGCCGGGGAGAAGCCAGCCGGGCGCCGCATACTCTCTCGCGCTGGGATTTGCTCCCAGCGCCGGTCACGGCAAGCCCTGGTCCGAGAGTTCATACAAATTCAGTATTATCCAGCATGGCAGTTGAAGTTACAGTCAACCGGTAGTGCAGCAAGAGGATGAGCTCTCGGTTATGGGCTTTAGAAGAAAGAAACCGTCTCAACTTGGGGATATACGTGGGAAACGATCATTTTAGATACAGGTGTGCTGTAAACCCACAACAGGCACCAGTCTCTGATAATATAATATAATAATAATATAAGCCTTCTATCAGATAATTCATAATGAGTTAGGTTCTTTAGTTGTATTATTGGTTGTAGTATCTGTGTGCTTTGTTATAGCAAAGCCCTCCTCCAACTGTCTCCACTTTTCTCACTGCCTTATGCCTTAATTTCATCGACCCATCGCCTGAGTGGTTTGCCTTGTTTTCTTTTCCTGTTACCTGTGTACCAGTTTATCACCAATTTCGACCACTAGTCTATTCCTCTGATGGTATGGCCTGCCCATTTCCACTTGAGCTTTTTGATGGTTATCGTGACATCTTTTGTTCTTGTGTCTCTCACAAAGTTGGGTTTGATCATAGCACTATTGCAATTGTTACTTAGCATAAGCCTACCAATCTGTAGCTACTGAGCCCTTTTGTGAAGGAAAAGAAAAAAAAAAAATTATTATTATTGGATGTCAAAAACAATGAACTTACGATCGTAAAAGTAGCCATGAAGAAACAATAGGTCTGTATCACGTTTGGCGGCACTCCCTGGTCCGAGAGGCACCTTATGTGGTCTCCGAAGTACTCTCTCGCACACACGAGTATCACGCAGGCCAGGAGCAGGGTCACAGTCAGCTGGTAGTGCAGCTTGAACACGAAGTTTTCGATGATGGGCTTCGACATGCCGCCGAATTTCATCCGCGGCATGAGAGTCGATAAAGTTGCGGGCAACATCTTGCTGTTTGGTTAGTGTCGCAGTTACAATAGCATCGGAAAATATCTGGAAAAAGAAAAATAAACAACTTGAAAGAAATTCATATGGGATAGTGAAACTTTTTAATGACCTGCCGAGTATGGTAGTTTTTTTAGGGTTCCGTACTCAAAGGGTAGAACGGGACCATATTACTAAGACTTCGCTGTCTGTCTGTCACCAGGCTCTGACACCGTGATAGTTAGTCAGTTGAAAATTTCACAGATGATATATTTCTGTTACAGCTATGACAACAAATAGGTACTAAAAAACAAAATAAAATAAATATTTAAGGGGGCTCCCATACAAAAAACGTGAATACGTTTTGCTCGTTTTTATAGATAACTAGCTGTGCCCCGCGGTTTTACCCGCGTTAAACTTTATAAAATATGGCCTATGTGTTATCCTAACTATAAAAATTAGCCTATGTTTTTTCTCAGGGTCTAGACCATCTGTATACCAAATTTCATTCAAATCCGTTCAGTAGTTTTGGCGTGAAAGAGTAACATACAGACAGACAGACAGAGTTACTTTCGCATTTATAATATTAGTTAGGATTCGGATGGTCGACAAACGAGCAAGTGGGTCACCTGATGGTAAGTGATCACCGCCGCCCATGGACACTCGCAACACCAGAGGATTCGCGAGTGCGTTGCCGGCCTTTAAAAGTCAGCAAACAAGTGTTGCTGACCCTTCCCCCCACCCCAATGAGCGTGCGCGAGTCCGACTCGCACTTGGCCGGTTTTTTACTAACGGCAGTATTTATAAGTTTCTCAGTGTGCTAATATGTTGAAGTAATTATTTTTAGTAGCCTCATTGCATTGGTCTACTGGTACCATGTTCAACCGTGAATTAGGAGGACCTGACTTCAAGTCCTGGGTCGGGCCAAATGTGCTATTGAAAAATCTTAATATTAGGTACTCTTTCCGTTCGTGTTAGCTAACCCCTCTGATAGGATCATGAGAGTAAGGCAATGAAGAGAGCTTCCGTGTCTATCCCACGCTGAAGGCCTAACCTTATATATAACATATAACTAGATGTTCCCCGTGGTTTTACCCGCGTAAAATTTTATATATTATCACAGCAGGTCACCGTAGCCTAGTCGGTAGTGCTCCTGCCTACGAAGCTGGTGGTCCTGGGTTCGAATCCCGGTGAGTGCAAATATTTGTGTGATGAGCACGAATATTTGTTTCTGAGTCATGGATGTTTTCTATGTATTTGACTGCCTCGTTGGTCTAGCGGTAGCGTGTTCACCCGCAGTGAACGAGGTCCTGGGTTCAAATCCCGGGTCGGGCCAAAAAAGTGATTATGGGACTTTTCTGTAGAAAGAAAAAAATTCTCAGCATCAGCCCGCAGTCTGGGAGTTGGCGGTATTATACCCCCGTGCCTCGGAGAGCACGTAAAGCCGTCGGTCCTGTACCTGACCTCTTTCCGGTCGTGTCGCATAGGCGTCCCATCGGATCATGAGAGTGATGGAATAGAAAGTGCTCCTGTGTTTGCGCACACACTTGAGCACTATAATATGTCCCGCGCAGATGGCTAATCTCTGTTGAGACTGGCCGCCGTGGCCGAAATTCGGCTAGGAGGACATTATTATTTATGTATTTATCTATCTATATAAGAATGTATATCGTCGCCTGGTACCCATAGTCTTAAGCTTTGCTTAGTTTGGGGCTAGGATGATCTGTGTGACATTGTCCCCAGATATTATTATTATTCTCCCCCGTAGGTTATAGCGTGATAATATGTAGCCTATATGTTGACGCGACGTCTTAGTAATATTCATGCAATATTTTAAGTTAATCCATGCAGTACTTTTTGAGTTTAGCCCGGACACACATACAGACAAACAGACACACAGACAAAAAATCTACAGACTATATTTTTGGTTTCGATATCGATTGTAGATCACGCCCCAGGTATCCTTTTAAAAAAATATTCAATGTACAGTTTTGACTTTCCTACGATTTTATTATATGTATAGATTTTCTTACAGGACAACTATTTGAGTGGTCTATTTATAGTAGGTAGTAGCTCTTAGTTTCTGGGTGTGCTTCGCGGAAAACTTCGCAGTATAGCGATTCATTTTAATTGGATGGGCCTGTTGGCCTGGCTGGCAAATGCTTTCTTTTCACGCTGGAGGTCGAGGGTTCGATTCTCAGGACAGTTATTTGTGTGCATGAACATGTCTGTTTGTCCTGAGTCTGGGTGTAATTATCTATACAAGTATGTATTTACAAAAGAAAAGTAGTAAGTATATGTAGTATAACAGTTATCTGGTTTCCATAGTACAAGCTCTGCTTAGTTTGTGATCAGATGGCCGTGTGTAAATTTTAATTTTCTTATTTTGATTATATTTTGATCTCACAGTCAAATAGTATATTCTGTTTTGTAGGACACAGTTCTAGTTCTTAAGATTACCTTGTACAGTCAGCACCAAAAGTCGATGAACAGAATGTATATTTAACAGTACAGTTACGGCGTCAAATTAGGGTAATCTAATGATAATATTTAATGGATAAAAAGTCTGTACAAACGCCAGCACATCCATTAAATATTATCATTAGATTACCCTGATTTGACGCCGTAACTGTACTGTTAAATATACATTCTGTTCATCGACTTTTGGAGCTGACTGTACCTTATAAATAAATAAAAAAAATAATGTCTCAGGATTATTATTTTATAGTGGGGCGGTGCCGTTAAATAAAAATCCGCAGATAAAATCAAATGAACATTTACATTACAAGTTCTGATCATGCAACACAGTCGATTAAAGACGTCTGATCCACTTCTATCCCCAAGCAAGATTTCTACCGCATGTCACCTTAGACCAAAGTAATGCGATACTTCTGCGAAGATAGCAAACAATTCTAAGAATGTAACAAATGTACCGTTCCCATGACCTACATTAAACATACGTGTAAGTAAATCACATAAATAAGTATTTGGATAACAATCCGTACTAATATTATAAATGCGAAAGTAACTCTGCCTGTCTGTCTGTCGCGCTTTCACGACAAAACTACTAAACCGATTTAAATGAAATTCGGTACACAGATAGTCTAGAGCCTGAAAAAGGATATAGGCTACTTTTAAATGCGACAAAATGGCTGTAAGGGGTTGAAAGGGGGATGAAAAGTTGTATGGAAGTATCGTCATTTTTAGAGATAGAAGCTTGAAACTTATTTTTTAGACTGTTGATTCGATATATTAAATAGATATGACCTTCAAAGTTTGCAAAAGTTTTACGATAAAAGGTGTAAAAAGTTGGGTTTAGGATATAAAAGTTTCTATGGAAATATGTAAGGTCAATGTGAATATTTCATAAGTTTATGAGAAGAGACAAAATATTAGAGATACCTATTCTGATGTAACATTTATGAAGTCATAACAAAATATGCGGACGAGTCGCAGGCATAGCTAGTATTATTATATGTATTAAGGAGGCCTTTGTTACGTTTTTCACGCATAACCATAACTTCGTTTCATCTAAATATTTAGCACTAGGTGTGCCCCGCGGTTTGGCCCGCGTTAAATTTTATAAATTATGCTTCATATCTATTATACAGCTCCTCCTCCGTAGGTGATAGCGTGATAATATGTAGCCTATATGTTGACCCGACCTATTTGTAATTTTCATGCAAAATTTTAAGTAAATCCGAGTTTTACTTAAAATTTTGGTTTTGTTTAGTCCGGGCTAAACTCAAAAATCCGAGATTTTGGAGTTTAGCCCGGACATACATACAGAGAAAAATTCTAAGAACTATATTTTTGGCTTCGATATCGAAAGTAAATCATGCACCAAGTATCCTTTAAAAAAATCAATGGATAGTTTTGACTTTCCTACGATTTTATTAGGGTTCCGTAGCTAAATGGCAAAAAACGGAACCCTTAATTCGTCATGTCTGTCTGTCTGTCCGTCCGTATGTCACAGCCACTTTTTGCCGGAACTATAAGAGCTGTGCTGTTGAAACTTGGTACGTAGATGTATTGTGTGAACCGCATTAAGATTTTCACACAAAAATAGGAAAAGGACTATAATTTTGGGGGTTCCCCATACATAGAACTGAACTCAAAAAAAATTTTTTTCATCGTACCCATACATGTGGGGTATCTATGGATGGGTCTTCAAAAATTATGAATATGAGGTATAAGAATACTTATAATTTTTTTCTAAACTGAATAGTTTGCGCGAGAGACGCTTCCAAAGTGGTAAAATGAGTGTCCCCCCCCCCCCCCCCTGTAACTACTAAAATAAGAGAAATATAAAACTAAAAATATGATGTACATGTAACTAACAACGAAAATTGGTTTGAACGAGATCTAGTAAGTAGTTTTTTTTTATACGTCATAAATCGTAAAACGCAATTTACCTTTCATTTAATCAACTGAAATACTTGCTGCTACGGAACCCTTCATGGGCGAGTCCGACTAGCACTTGGCCGGTTTTTTTATGTACAGATTTTTTTGATGCCTTACAATAATTTACACTATTTTTAAAGTGTTTTGTCAATCGTTTTAGACGAGTGGTCTGTTGGTGTCATATATACGTCGAGCTTACAACATCCTGCATGTTCATATACGCTTTTAGGGTGCTGATGGGACTGTCGTGGTGTTGTTGTGCTTCGGGAATGTTCGTAGAGACTCGCATAGATGGTTTTCATCCCATTGTACGAAAGAAAGCGGCATGCTTACTACAACGCCTGCGTGGTATTATATATAACAGAATTCCAAAAATGACCGCTGCCAGAGCAGATCGTCCCTTTCAGGGATTCTGGTGGGAGACAGTCCTAGGTCTAAATTAATAATTATTGTTTGTCTGAAAAGTAACAAAATTAACTTATTTACATAAATAAGCACCATTGTTACTAACACCAAAAGCGTAACAATAAATTGAATAAGTTTAATTTATTACTATATAACTAACGATGAATAACCGTAACTTCTTAAAATAATTGTGTGTAATACATAATATGTGAATGAAATTATTTTTGAAAAAAATAATTAAAACTTAACCTTAAAATACTATTAAAATATGGACTTGCCTTTTTGTCTCAATTAAAATCTGAATCTCTATTTATTTGTAAAATAAATACAGCCCATGTTCTCACTGATAATGTTATCAATAATTATATCATAAATGATGTCCACTGCCCCAGGTATTCCCAAAAGATTACCATAATGGAGTCAATTATTTCGTGGGATGCATAGAAACGCTGCTGCTCGTTCTCTGGCAGATATTCCCTCGGGACGTACTTCTATGGTGTTGATATGCTTTGCCTTCAAGCAAATACCGTTAATAAAATAAACAGACATACAAATAATCTAATTTTTTCTTTATAATATTAGTTTAGGCAAGTATATAAGTATTGAAAAATAGTAACGGGTAAGTCGCGTAGTTAATTTTAATTATAATATATTAGCAATTAAATTGGTGCTTAAGCATGTAAACTAAAATAAATTAATAATTATTAGACATTATTCACATACGGCCATCTGATCCCAAACTAAGCAGAGCTTTTACTTTGGAAATCAGATAGCTGATATGCTACATATACTTCTTTACATACGTATATATATAATGATACCCAGACTGAAACAGACATGTTCATACACACAAATACTTGTAGGTAGGAAAAGCACCTGCGTCAACTATCATCATGTAGCCAAACACGGCTACCAGCCCGTCCAACTACATAACTAAAAATACAGCTACCATATTAAAAAAAAAACATTCGTTTAAACTGTAAAAATATCATTGTTTTTTCAGACTATTTGCTGCCTGCTCCACATCGTATTTTATTGTTTTTTTTTCTTTTTTCTGAGCCATCTCACAAACTGCATATTATTATACAGATAAAATACACAGGCCACAAACTTAACCCCCATAAAAAAAACATAACAAATTTTACTCACACAAATCACCCACACGTCTCCGACGTACCTACCACCTAAATTTATACACCAAACTCCGCGTATACCTAATTATTATGTGTACACTAAACTGTATTTAGCATATAATAATGATATTCACAATTAGCCGCTGGATAGAGATCCACTGACGGCTGTAGCGGTATACAGTCTGTGTGTCACTGCACTTATCATGCGATAGCGATAAGATACGGATTGTACAACGATCAAGCGATTTATAGTATTTTTGGTAGAAAAATTATTGGAAATATAAAAAAATGTCCATTACGTTTGAGCTATATGTAGTTATATGTAGATTTCCTTTTTTAAGTGATAACTTATTTAAAGCCAAGACATTTTTTGGGATGGCTCAAAAATGTTAAAACCGCGTCAGGACATGTGACCTGGGGCTCTATCGGCTAAGTCGCCGAACATCGTTTTCGTGAATGGAGATCAAATAAATAAAGGTCAAAAATGATTTAACCAATCGTTAAATCGGCGTTCATGACCACACGGGACGTCATAAATGGTCCGGAATCGATTGTCAACGTTGAAGCCGATTTACCGATTGATTAAGCCATTTTTAACCTTTATTTATTTGAACGCCATTTATGAAAACGATGTTTGGCGACTAGACGGTAGCGCCCCAGATCGAATATTCGTAAAATGGAGGGTCTTTTATCTTTAGTTCACACTAGTTGTTTATAATACAGTCACATGAACGCAGCATTTTTTCTTAATTATATTAGGTATATTGTTTACAGCCAACTAACAAAATTCAGTTCTATTTTTAAAATTTATTCCTGCCATAGGGAGGAAAACAATCTTTAATTCACACTAGTTGTTTATACGGTCACATGACAGCAGCATTTTTACTTAAATAAGTTCGATTGTTTACAGCCAACTAACAAAATTCAGTTCTATTTTTAAATTTATTCCCGCCATAAGGAGGAAAACAATATGAGTCTTTACCGCCCAAAGGGGCTGGGAAGTAACATTTTCCACTCGGATCAAATAAACACTACTTTCTGAGTATTAGAAATGAAAACATAGATTTCACTTCTATCGGCAGTCCCCACAAACTGACCCGCATGTTTTGTTTTTGTTTATTTTAATACAGCGTTTTTGCTCAAAAGCAATGCATACAAGCTATTTATAATCTAGAACCGTGAGGATCCTGTAGACCTCTGTTCCGCGTATTTTAGACGCATAGGTGCTGGTTTCGGTTGGAAATCGTTTCGAGTTCCCGGAGTCATCACTGAAATAATGCCATCTAGAGGCTAGGCTGCCGTGGTAGTTTTAGTGGGTAACCCTTGGGACTCTCACATAACCCAGGTTTTTTTGGCGCCAACGCGGAAAAAGACGCATCAGGGCACTGTTTCATTTTCAAAAACTGGTGTAAATTCAAGTTTTTATGTGTAAATATGGTGGATTTTTAGACATAACATCATGGACAACGTACACAAGTGGATGAAAGTGCCATATTGCCGTGAATTGCGATTTTCTGTGTTGAATCTAAAACTCCATATAAGCCTCTAGTAAAGTCTCCACTGCTTTACTGCGGTACGACAAGGACTACGTATGACTTGACTGTGACGGACTTTACTTGACATGACGAAAATAAATGAAATAAAAATATATTTTACGGAAGGCTCATAAGGCCGAAGAAGCCAGAGCCGTAAAACTAAATAAAAAAAATTAAAAAAATCACATAACCCATCGTCTCCCCAAACGGCGGCACCTATAAAAGGATTCCATCACCACAATCACAAGACCTCTGTTCAGCGAGCTTAACCCACTAACTGTATCATGTTTATATATTTTTGTAATTTGTAGTTTTGTGCATATATTATAATCATCAGCATCATAGACTCACGCCTCTTTCCCAGAGGGGTAGGCAGAGTCAACGGATTTCCATTTGTCACGATCTTGGCACACCTCTTTTGCCTCGATTACTGTCATTATATTCTTCATACATGCAATAAATTATAATAACAATTTAAATTCAGGTGTTCTTTTCTTGAAATTATTTTATTATCGCTTATAAAGTCAAGTTTAAAGTATCATTAACAAATGAAGCAAAAGCTAGCACATTGTCAAATTGGGGTAGCTGGTACCCCAATTTGTCAATGTTTTTATAGATTTTCAACTTTATCACATAAGTATAAGATTCACTTTCAATTGGGGAATTTTGTCAGATTAGTAGCTTGATGTGCTGGGGTCTGTACCTACCCCTTTATATGAACATTGCGCGGACGGAGGAATATGAAATTTGGAACAGTTCAAGATCATATGGAGAAGATGTGCAGAAAGCTAATCTATACATATAATAAAATCGTAGGAAAGTCAAAACTGTACATTGAATATTTTTTTAAAAGGATACATAGGGTGTCTACATCTACAACCGATATCGAATCCAAAAATTTCGTTTTTAGGATTTTTGTCTGTTTGTCTGTATGTATGTCCGGGCTAAACTCAAAAAGTACTGCATGGATTTACTTCAATTTTGTATGAATATTACTAAGAGGTCGGGTCAACATATAGGCTACATACTATCACGCTATCACCTACGGGGAGGAGCTGTGATAATTTATAAAATTTAACGCGGGTAAAACCGGGCGACCACAAACCGGAAGACGCAGTGTGGGCCGATCCCCTACAGATGGACCGATGATCTTGTGCGGGTCGCTGGAAACCAAAAGAGCCCTAAAAATGTTCTCGAGTGGTGATCATGCATTATTGAAAAATGATGATCAGGAAAAGGAAGGCAGCGATACTGTGAAGGTCATCAGTACATGCTGGATGCTGGTAGCGCGAAACCAGCAACAGTGATCTTTGCGGGAGGCTTTGTCAAGCAGTGGAAGTGTTTCGGCATGATGATTAAACAATCTATACATCTTCTATACATCTATATAGGGTATATATATATATATATATATATATATATATATATATATATATATATATATATATATATATATATATATATATATATATATATAATATATATATATATACACATATAAATAGTTCTCGAGTGGTGATCATGCATTATTGAAAAATGATGATCAGGAAAAGGAAGGCAGCGATACTGTGAAGGTCATCAGTACATGCTGGATGCTGGTAGCGCGAAACCAGCAACAGTGATCTTTGCGGGAGGCTTTGTCAAGCAGTGGAAGTGTTTCGGCATGATGATTAAACAATCTATACATCTTCTATACATCTATATATATATATATATATATATATATATATATATATATATAATATATATATACACATATAAATAAAATTGGAGTGTCTGTTTGTTATATTTTAGAATATAAAACAAAAAAAAAACTAATTAACACGCTGACGAAGCGCGGGTACAGCTATTATCAATAAAAATATAACTTAATTGGGAATGAGTAAAACGAAGGCTGAACGAATTTCGCCGGGTCAGTAATACATATTCTATAATTTAAAAAGGTTAACCCGGGAAAAACCGCGGGGCACAGCAGTATCACATAAAAAGAAACTAAAATCGCTGCGAAGAAACAATGCGTCACAAATGCGAATAGATCAGGAAAAATGCTTCAACAAAACCTTCAAAACATCGTCACTTTGGTAATATTTGTTAACTAAAATCTTTGTTTAGATAACTATACGCTTAAAAAGAATTGCTGTAGTGTTAATTTTCACGCTAATACGCCCGCGAAACAGAACTCCGTAAATGCATTTTCGCGTAGGAAGAGACCTTCGAATTTAACAACTCTATGAGATTAATATGATACATGTTTAAATATGTCTTTAGATAATCAAACAGTTGACCATCTCAGCTAGTAGTTGTTTAGTGGGGTTACCAGTTTATTTGGTAGAAGAGTAGAATGAGAGGCAACTAACTTGAAAAATTATTCAATATTCCACGAATAATTCAAGACCAAAATTAGCCGAATCGGTAAAGGCGTTGTTGAGTTATAACATTACAACGAAAAGTGGCATTGATTTTTATATATATAGATTATGATGTTTTTTTTTACAACGTCACTCACTATCATAGACAATTGATTCTAAATATTTTAATTTTAATTTTAAATTCTTAATGTTTTATACTTAGTTTTTCACATTTAAAAATGATAATGAACTATGCATGCCTATTGGCATGCATAGTTGTACCTATTTTTGTTACCTTTATATGCTATTTGTATTGTACCACAGCAACTATTCTAAGAAATAAAGTTTATTATTATTATATTATTCCGTATAACGTTATGACTGGCCCAGTTCCCCAGCTAGGCAGCTTCCTGATAATTCATTTACTTCATTCTAACCCAACGCATCATCTTCTTTTGCTTTTTAATAACTAAATGAGTCCCGCGGTTTTACTCGCATTACACTTTATAAGTTATAGCCTATATGATATTCGGATACATGAGCTATATTACTACAAAATTTCATGAACGTGCGTTTTGTAGTTTTTGCGAGAAAGAGTAAAATAAAAAATCCACTACACATCGATACTCACAAACTTCGCATTCATAATATTTTTTAAATTTATGTATTTATTAGCTTTAAATTTTTATCTTATTCATACATGAGTCAATATTAGTAGGATCTATAGATTTTTTTAAACGATTACATTCTAATTTGAAATAGAATTATAAAGAGATCTATTCTCCCACTACACAAAAAAAGATTGACTAGCAGATACGATCATCGCAGTATCATTCGGAAACCTATTAATTTAACCCTGTAATTTAACAGGAGGTTATTATTAAAATAACCAATTTTCCATTCATCAGAATTAATAATTTAAAGAGAAAAGATTTTTTGTACGAATGTTTGTTTGTAATTAATCAACTCAACAACTACTTGACTGGTTTTAAAAATTCATCAATAGAAGGTAGGTATTATCAGCAAGTAACAAAGCCGTTGACGGGACGCTTGGCGTGGTTGGTAGATGCTTGCCTTTTACGCAGCAGGTCGTAGGTTTGATTCCCACCCAGGACAATTATTTGTGTGCACGAACATATCTGATTGTCCTGAGTCTGGCTGTAATTATATTTATAAGTATGTGTTTATTTAAGTCAAATTATATAATATATGATTTCGATAGAACAAGCTCTACTTAATTTGGGATCAGATGGCCGTGTGAAAATAATGTCCCAGGATAATGTTATTATTTAGATATTATTTAAAAAAATTGATTCGTATTTCCCTACGAAAATTACTAAATCTAATTTAACCCAAGGTATGCAAATAAAAATCTTTATTTGCAGTTCGCTGCGAAAATAATTGCCAATACTAAAAATAATGTACAGACGTCAGCATATCCAGCTACCCCAATCTGTTAATTTTCTTTTATAGATAGATAGATAGATAGATAGAATACTCTTTATTGTACACACTCAGGCGGAAAGAAAATACATCGGATATAATATAAAGAACATAAGGTACAATGGGCGGTCTTATAGATTTTCATACTTTACCACATAGGCATAAAGTTCACTATCAATTGGGGAAATTTGACAGATTGGGGTAGCTTGATGTGCTGGCGTCTGTACTACAGGTTTATAGACTGGCTTGCTGTTGTAGTGACCATGCCACTGGCATGATGATGAAGAAGAAGCCAGCTGCATGAGCACCAAGGTTATATTTTAACTGTCCTATTAAACGAGCTGTTCTACTTGATTCCAATAGTAGGAATGGAACAATGATGTCCACTCACAGATATCTGTGTGTCCACTGTTGGATAAGGTAAGTTAATAAGCTTAATTTAATTATCCTACTTCCTACTAATATTATAACGCCGAAAGTTAGTGAGTATGTGACTGTGTGCGTTTGTTACTTCTTCACATCTAAACGGCTGGAGCAATTTCAATAAAAATTGGTATGGAGTTAGCTGACACCCTGGATTAACACATAGGCTATAATTTATAAAGTTTAATGCGGGTAAAACCGCGGTGCACAGCTAATACTAGATTGTCCCGGTGAAGAATTATACTTATAACTCCCGACGCAAAAACGACGGGGTGTTATAAGCTTGACGTGCCTATGTGTCTGTCTGTGGCATCGTAGGTTTCCAACAGATGAACCAATTTTGATTCAGTTTTTTGTTTGAAAGGTGAATTCGTCGGGAGTGTTCTTAGCTATGTTGGATGCAAAACGGGCCAAGGTGACTGCCTACACAAAATGGAGAACTAAGTATGTATTTTTTTCACAACTCCCTCAATATGGGTATCAAATGAAAAAAGGCTTTACTAGTAGAACTCTGACATATGTCGGCGGTTTTCTATATTTTTAATTTTATTAAAATTAAGTTCTATGAATTTAATAAATTATTATTCCAAATTTTTTATTTCAAGTTCTTATTTTTTACATATTTATATCTATAAAATTGAATTAAAAAAGAAAACAATAATATATAAATAAATATGAAAAAAATAGAGGTCCTCCAGCGGCGAGGTTTGACGCCCTAGGCCGCCGGTGGTCAGGGCGACAGAGTAAGGAACCTTCTCACAATGCGTGCCGTTCCCATTATTGCCGCCTTTTGTATCCGACCCTTGACCCAGTGATCTAGCGAAAGCCTCTTAAGATGTTGGTCGAGGCTCTTCGCTATGAGACCGTTTACGGAGACGACTATCGGAACAATTATTGTTGAGTCCACATCCCACATGGCGGTAACCTCGTGAGCCAAATCTAAGTATTTTGACAACTTGTCAGTCTCGGCTCTTACGAGGTTATCGTCAAATGGGACAGTGATATCAACAATAAATGCCCGGCGCTCCAACCGGTCTACCAAAACGATATCAGGCTTATTGGCAACAATAGTCCTGTCTGTAATTAAATTATTATTATTATTATTATTCGCAAATGCCGGATATTCCAGCAACGATATGATAATAGTTTTACAAATTATCAAATGTTCTAAAGAACTAACTAGCCATATCTTTATACAATAACTTACAATAATAATGTTAATAGAAAAATATGTTCCGCTATTTTCAACCGTGTTTCCAATGATGACCTACGGAACAGAGACGTGGTCGCTCACTATTGGCTTTATTGGAAGACTCAAGGTCACCCAAAGAGCAATGGAGAGGGCTATGCTCGGAGCTTGCTATGAACTTATCCCTCCTTCCCCCTTTTTTCATCGGACTATTAGGTCTGGCGTAGGAAGCGCTTTGCTCCTCTTTTATCATACGCACGGCTAAGCGGTAGAACACCCTCCCGAACGACGTGTTTCCAGACTCATACAACATGGGTTTATTCAAGGCTAGAGTGACAGGCATCTTATGAGTACGCGCGGTCCACCTTCGACCACATCTTCACTTACCATCAGGTCAGATCTTGGTCAAGCGCAAAACCATCCTATAATAAAAAAAGAGTTTCTCTGCGAGATCAAATCATAAATGTCAAATTCGAAACTGAAATGGCAGTGGGCGGAGCATATAGCTCGTAGAACCGCCGGCCGTTGGGGCAGAAAGGTTCTCGAGTGGCGACCACGAACCGGAAGACGCAGCGTGGGCAGGTCCCCTACAAGATGATCCGATGTTCTGGCGGGTCGCTGGAAACCGCTGGATGCAAATAGTGCAAGACCGGCAATTGCGATCATTGGGGGAGGCCTTTGTCCAGCAGTGGACGTCTTACGGCTGATATGATGATGATGATGATTTTCAACCTTGTTTTTAATTAGTTCTGTTCCAAGTGTAGATCGTGCTCCTTTAGTTACGTCCAATATTTATGGTACACTTTGTATAAACGCTGTTAAACTTATTTAGGTTATTGATAACTTATCGCTAAGTAATTGTTTCATATCGATACCGAATACACTTTTTTGAATTCATATGATTAGCTTTATTTAACTTTGTTTATAAAATAATAACGGTTTTTATTCACATAGGTACAGACGCCAGCACATCAAGCTAACCCAATCTGTCAAATTTCCTCAATTGAAAGTGAATTTTATGCTTTTGTGATAAAGTTGAAAATATATTTGACAGGAGAGGGTAGCTGGATGTGCTGGCGTCTGTACATATAAAGAGCGCATGTAAATAGTCGCAACATGAATAGTATTACAAATTAACTATATTATATATTTAAGTATAGTTAGATCGTGCGTGACTTATATTTGATCATATAGAATTATAATTTAATTTATGATAGTAATGATTTACTTAGATAGTATTTAAGTTATTGTCAAATAAGTTATTTAAAGATTTTTGGATACTACTTAATGGTAAATACTTATCGTTGAGGCGCTCATAACTAGATGCTCTCACCGGCCCATAAGCGATCGGCGAGGTTAAGCAACTAGGGTCGCGGTCAATCAATAGATGGGTGACCACCAAAGTGGTTTAATTTCTGAGCGTTTCCGTGCTTCGGAGGGCACATTAAGCTGTCGGTCCCGTTTGTAGTCATTAGACAACCGTTAAGACAACCGAACAACACTAACACTAGGCACTGCCCATCCCATAAGATGAGTAAAACTCCTCCTTCCTCTTCTTTCCTATATATCCATATAGAAAAGAAGAGAAAGGAGGAGTATTTCGGAATGAATAGTAATACAAATTAAGTACATATATATATATATATATAATCAATTATAGTTAGATGGTGACTTATATGTGATATAAGATAAGGAATTATAATTTAATTTATGATAGTAACGATTTACTTAAGTAGCAAATTTGTTGAAGTTATGTTCATAAGTTATTTAAGTTTTTCGGAAATTAATAGTACTTATCGTTTTAGATATATTTTACTTCATCTTGTCAGAATAGTTCTGTCTATATTCAGAATATATAATCAATAAAACACATTTATATTTAATAATAATATCTTGGGACATTATTTACACACGGCCATCTGATCCCAAACTAAGCAGAGCTTGTACTATGGAAATCAGATAACTAATATACTACATATACCTAAGTTAAAACACCCAATCTTCGACAGAGTACCAATGTTCGACATTAAAAAGTAAAGTGAATAAAATAAGAGTAATTTGTTATTTCTGAACGCCTTTGAAGGATAATCTATAAACAGGGATTATCTAGCTGTTGTTACGGATCGCATTTCATAAATTTCGCCTTTTTGACGGAAATGGTGTAGTCATTTGTTTCGCCCTCGAGAGATCACCAATGAAAATCCAGTTTTGTTAGTATTATCACTAAGGAGTTGAGTTAGATTTATTGCCTACAACTTTGAATTATTTTGCTTTCTCCAAATTGTAAGTTATTTATTAAATTAAGATACAAATTTACTACTTTTTAATAATTTCTTTGCAAGGTTGGGTTTATATTAAAATGTGAAAACACGCCTGTCAGTAATTGGAAGTTTTTTCTTCGCTTGTTCCAATCTTCGACGAATGTCGAAACATATTTATTTATTATTTCGAGCACCTTATATAGTCATTTAGCTTAGTGTTTCCAGCCCTCTAAAAATAAAGTTATTAGTCTGATTTAAATCGTCAAACAGCTTCCAATAATCGACAGCCATGTCGATGATTGGATTTTCCTTATGTTCCAATAACCGACATTTTTTGCAGAAAAAGTTACACGGCTTTTCAAATGGCACAGAAAAGATGCAGGTTTTCAATGAAATATTTTTTTAAAAGCCGGGATTAACTAATTTATCTAATAAATTAATCTACAGGACACATTACACAGAGCCATCTAGCCCAAACTTAGCAAAGCTTGTACTATAAATACTAGACAGATCGTATACAAATGTTTATCTGTACCTGGGAATTGAACCCATTATTTTCAATTTAACACGCTACCGCTAAACTAATTATTTATTTTGGAGTCCTACATTATATCAACCGAAAGACGTCTACTGCTGGACAAAGGCCTCCCTATTGAACTTCAAAACTGCCGGTTCTGCGCTGCCCGCATCCAACAGCATCCCACGACCCGTGTAAGATTATTCGGTCCACCTAGTGGGGACTTGACCACGCTGCCTCTTCCGGTTCGTGGTCGCCACTCGAGAACTTTTCTGCCCCAGCGACCGTCACTTCGACGACCTATGTGCCTTGCGCACTGGCACTTCAGTTTAGCCATTCTTCGTGCTATGTCGGTTACTTTAGTTCGTCTGCGAATTTTGACATTACTGATTCGATCGCGAAGGCATACTCCGAGTTTAGCCCTCTCCATTGCGCTTTGGATGATCTTAAGCCTTGTCATGAGGCCCATAGTAAGCGACCATGTTTCGTGCCGTAGGACCTTCTACATTTTGACTTAATTTAACATGTAAAATTCAGAATTACTTACTTGTCGTAGGGCAGTGGTTACACTAGTCAGAGTTGTTCGGCAAAAGGGGAGGGCGATCCAAAGGAGCCCTCCCAGGGTACGTGTCCCGACCATCTGGGACATGGCGCAAAAGGGGGTACCGGAGCAGCAAACCCGCGTTCCCGGACTCCCCCATCAGGCGTCAAGAGAAGTCCACGGCAGGTAGGTTTAGTCGGTGCAAGTCCGACATACCCACCCTCAGACACTTTTTGCGGGTGGCATGCGAAGGCATTAACCTGCCCTAAATTAATACTGCCCCTGCCTTATCAAAAAAAAAAACAGACAGAGTTGTTCAAGCCGCCCCGAAGGCTTCTGACATGGCTTAACGACTGTTGTCTAATGATTGCAACAGGGACGGGCAGCTTTACGTGCCTTCCGAAGCACAGATACGCCCAGAAATTAAACCACTTTGGCGGTCACCCATCTATGGACTGACCGCGAGCCTAGTTGCTTAACC
The DNA here is from genome assembly GCA_951640165.1 of Pseudoips prasinana. Classification (NCBI taxonomy): domain Eukaryota; kingdom Metazoa; phylum Arthropoda; class Insecta; order Lepidoptera; family Nolidae; genus Pseudoips; species Pseudoips prasinana. Next base: position 38,966,924 of record OX621236.1, on the reverse strand, counting down.
TCGCCGATCACTTACGGACCGGTGAGAGCATCTGCTATGAGCGCCTCCTATAATTTTCCTTTCGTATTAATTCAGAATAATATTGACTTAAAAATTAATTCGTGGATTATTAACAGTTGAAATAACAACTCTTGATTGAACAACTGTGAAACTGAATAAATGATTAATTGATAACTGACAGCTCATACTGATAACTTTGTTTTAATTTATTTGACATACACGTCTGTGAAGTCATTTTAAGATAACTAACTTTATCAAAATTTATAGCAACGTCGCTAGGTATTGTTGAAATTCAAAGGAAAAAAAAAACTTTTTAAGTAATGAGTCAATTAATGGAGTTATTTACATAGATGTAAATATTTACATTAAGTCGAGATAGCTACTACATAGGTATTAGACCGTTCAATCCTACAGACTAAGAGGGGGGGCCCCCGGGGTCGTGGGTGTATGAAGTGGGGACTTTATGCATTCATCAAACGACCCCCGGGAAGACGACAGTGCGTGGTGGCCACGCACTGTCGGATACAGAGAGGTTTTTGAGGGGGCAATGAAGTTCCCTCCCAGGACAACGCGACGGTTCGGCAAAGCACGGAGGGATCCCGGTGCGTTCCACTGGAGATCCCGGAGTCCCTCCATTATGTGCTGAGGGTGGCCACCGTGGGGTTTTAGCTGGTATGAGTCCGGCATGCCCAAAAAAAAAAAAGGTATTAGACCGTTCAGTCCACCGTCCGACCAGAATAAGCCCGAGACGGAGTGGTGGCGCGTCGTGTTCCGCGCGCACCTGAAGGGGGGCAAGTTTTCCCCCAATGGAAGTGGGGCTCACTTATAAGTGGGCCAGCACCTATCCAGGCTACGGTGAATACGCGAGCGAATCCCGGGGCGTGTGGGTTTTAGTCAGTAAACCCAGCCCTACCATGTAGCTGAGATTCCGACATACCCCGTCGCTTCCCCAGCGGAGGGACGATCCATAAAGGATTTCCCCACGATAAAAAGGGGTTAGACCTTGGTTAGAGTTGGACTGTGAAGTCAATGGTCGCGAGTTCAAACCCAAAGAACAGACTTGACGGTTTAAATCTCGGCCCAGAGCTCTTACTAAGGTTAGGAGAGAGTATTTCATAGATTCAAATGTTAACTACGTGTCATGGATGAAGGTGATTCCATTATGTGATGTGATGCAGATGCAGATCTTGTGATGCAGTTAGAAGGTGGGTTGAGGCACTGCTCAGTGGCTACTAGTAGGTACCTATTCCCCTCGAATTTGAGGTTATTGGACTTGTTCTAACAAAACCCTATCATACACTTAAACTAAGATATAATTTTCGGACCAATTCTTGCACCGTTTTAGCCATATTCATTATTAGTTCCGAGACTCTCTTAATATTTTTTCTGCTCAACCATAGCTTTTCTCACTATGGAAATTAATCCCAGTAACACAGGGTACTTTACAAACATTTAATTGACGGACACAAACCACACCCAGACTCAGAACCGCTACTTATGGATCACACGAAGACTTGCCCTGTTCGGGAATCTAGCCCGGGACACCAAGTGGCGAGGCAACTGTCGCCGCTGTACCACACATGCAGTTCCTGTTGTATTAGATATAAAAGTTTCCATGTTGTTCCTGGAGGCTCATTAGGCTTTTTCTAAATCCTATGAAGGCATCATGGTTTTAAGAGAGGTAGGGCACAGCGTTCATTCGCTCAAAAAGCAGCCCGAATGGGGAAGTACATCCACCTTACAGTAGACATTCCTTAATAATAACATTAATAGCTTTAATGTTGTGTTTCTGCGTGTGTGTAAGGTCGCCAGAGCCCAGAGCTCATCGGGGTAGGGAGAAGTTACTCTTTTAAAGGCCGGCAATGCACCCGCGACTCCTCTGGTGTTGTGAGTGTACATGGGCAGCGGTGATCACTTATCATCAGGAGACCCGCTTGCTCATTTGTCACCATACGACATAAAATAAATTAAGAAAAATATGGTTAAGACGGGCACTCCAATGCAATAAAAACTAATTTTTAATACAACACGAATCGCTCGCCTGATTATCATTATCTCAGATAACTTTATCAAATCTACGAAATGATACGCGTGTCGGATCAGAGAAGTATTAATAACAATATCAGAATCACCTGCAATTCCAACAAAATTTGTGGTAATTTTTGTAAGTCGTGAATCAATCAGTACAATGTTAAAATAAGGTTTTTACGTGGAAATTATTGATTCATTTCATCACCAACAACACACCGTGAATTTCCTTTTTTTTTTAGAGAATACGATTGCACGGTTAACCGGCCATCTAGTCATCTGATCACCGCTTCCCATGGACTCCACGTTGCCGGCCATTATGGAATGAAAAGCTTTGCTTTTTGGTCATACGGGACACGGTAACAACTTTCTTTTGAAACACACGGACATAGATAATCCTTTAGATGAAATTTCTCCTTCTCTCCTCCACAGGATCTGTGGCGTAACAAAGTAGCAGTTATTAGATTAAACAATTCCTCAGAACACATGACAAATGCCGTAAATGACGCATAAGGAGACGTCACGTATCTCTGCAAGCTTCCAGATACTCCATCAAAAACTTGAGCTTGCGATGGCTGATGGTAATGGAGCGTTGTTATTGCCAAGTCATGTCACGCAAAAAAAATATACCAACCATAGCGCAGCTTTCTGAAAAAGCGCTGTGCTAAACACTAAGTGCTATGGAGTCCGGGATTCCATGAGAAATTCCTCACGATATATAAAAAGGGCACTACCTAGTTCGAGATCAGATGACAGTGTGTTAGTTCTCCCAAGATATAAGTTGTCAGCAATATTTGACATAAACTGGTATTTAGTTCACTTACCATTTGTGATCAAAATCTCGTGTTATGTTAAGTATATTACTTTGAGTAATACTCTTTATGATTTGTGATTCGTCACACGTCGTAATGTAGAGTCATTAACAGATTAGAAGGTACAGTAATTTGAAATTACGTCTTTTCCTCAATAGACACTAAGTACACACAATGACGTGTTGTGTAATAGATAAGAAATTAGCTTTAAATTAGCATTACGAATTGCGAATAAACAACACAAAAATAACAGGAAGTAGTATTTTGGTTTCACGCTGAGACCAATGTCTACCAAAACTGATATGGCATACTTATTTCAGGAGGTATTAAGATGAATATATGTATACATACATATGTATATCATTCAGTAGCAACGAAAACAGAATATTGGACACTGAGTTTTCGGAGCCGCCGCATCGCACAACAATTTGAAATTTAAACCGCATAAGATCGATGAACAAATCAAATAATTTGCCATCCACACCGTAGCGTATAATTTTACGGCAAGTACCTACAGCTCTGTCCGCGATGTCAAACGCCTTTGACAGGTCACAACAAATTAGTGCCACTTGCTTCTTGCTCTCTCGAGTAATAAGCACTTTACATGTGAGTTCCCTAGTTAAAGATATCGTCGACCTACCCTCGCTATATCCATATTGTTGATGGGAAAGTGCTCCGGTTTCTGATAGAATCCTAGAATCATCTGCAATCTCCTCTGGAGTATTATACAGATTTTGTAGCTACAAGGAACACCACGTTTTACTAAGTGTGTGTCGCAGCGGTTAAGAAGTCGCTTCGCCACTCCGTGTTCCGGGTTCGATTTACGCACAAGACAATAATGACCCATAAATAGTTGTTATGGGTCTGGAAGTACTTTCTGTCCGTCAATTATATGTTTGTAAAGTACCCCGCGACGCGTGCGGGAGTAGTCTTTAAAAAACTAGTTTTAAGTTATTATAATAATAGTAAATTCATTTGCCAATACTTACTTTCAAATACAATTTATTTCAAATGCTGTATCATATTTTGTATATTTTGACATTTTGCATGCCGTAAGGTAGAATGTACAAGCTGCTGTATTTAAATACTAGCTGTGCCCCGCGGTTTTACCCGCGTTAAACTTTATAAATTATCACAGCTCCTCCTCCGTAGGTGATAGCGTAATAATATGTAGCCTATATGTTGACCCGACCTCTTAGTAATAGTCATGCAAAATTTGAAGTAAATCCATGCAGTCCTTTTGAGTTTGGCCTGGACATACATACAGACAAACAGACAAAAGTTCTAAAGACTATATTTTTGGCTTCGATATCGATTGTAGATCACGCCCCAAGTATCCTTTTAAAAAAATATTCAATGTACAGTTTTGACGTTCCTACGATTTTATTATATGTATAGATAAGACATGAATTGTTAACCTACATTCTAAGCAAATAAATACATTTCATTTCTGTTAATCAGTCTGATTTCACTTCAATACATTTAAGCAATTTTGTCATACTTACTATTGGAATCAAGTATAACAGCTTACTTTATAGGAACCTTAAAGAGTTCACTTGGGGCTTTTGCACCTGGCCTTTCTAGTTGCAATCTCCTTTTATGAGGTTGTAGCCATGTTTTATTATTGTCTCCCGCTTTGCTCTAGAGGGAAGGGAACTACTTTTGCCCAATCCTCATTATTTCTTTCTGATTTAATTTCTTGCGGGATCTAAGACAGTTGATGTAAATCCCCGGGACAGTCATGAGCGTCACAATTCAGTGTCATTTCTTCATTTGCCACTATTGTCGAAAAAAATGACAAAAAGAATGAAAGATATCATGTCTTTGTTATAATACATATATGATACGTGAGAGTAGTCGTAGAGACACCGGCTGAGATCTTTTTATCATTTGGGGTGCATTGGATCCGGTGATAGCATTAAAGCGCGACCGTCGTTATAAACACAAGATCCGCTATAGTAATAATATTGAATTCTTAACTTTATATAGACAGAACCATTCAGACAAGTTGTAGTAAAATATATCTAAAGTATAAATTTCGATAGTTGAAACTATAAATAATCTCTTAGACAATAACTTAATATAAGCTAGGTAAGTAACTAAATGATTACTATTATACATTAATTGTTATATCTACATGTTTTCATACAATCCTTGTATGTAAATATCTATTTCTATGTACCTAGAAATAATTATGTAACTTTATTACTCCAAACATGACTATTTACTAGCGCGTTTTTAGGGTTCCGTACCCAAAGGGTACACCGGGACCCTATTACTAAGACTTCGCTGTCTGTCTGTCCGTTTGTCACCAGGCTGTATTTCATGAACCGTGATAGTTAGACAGTTGAAATTTTCACAGATGATGTAATTCTGTTTCCGCTATAACAACAAATACTAAAAAATAAATTAAATATTTGAGGGGGCTCCAATACACCGAACGTGAATTTTTTGCTCGTTTTTATAGATACTGGTACGGAACCCTTCGTGCGGGAGTCCAACTCGCACTTGACCGGTTTTTTTTTTTAAGTCTACTTGAATAAAACCCTTTTATATTGTATTTTAAAGAACTTCAAGAAGACTGGGGATAGACAAGACAAGTTCACCATCCTCCACTTTACAGAATACACTGCAAGCATTATTATGTTAATTTGCCTTGGCTGTGAGTTATGAAACTTATAAGGCAAGGGGAGAGGTCAGGCAAGACGTTTTTGATACCAAATGTCTCACTAGCGAATTAGGCTACGGTAGCCACTTTCTACACGAGAGAAGTATGCTTGTTTCGTTGTTTAAAAATAAGGTAATGGCTTCTCCAATCTCTCTATTGTCTCGTCTACAATCCACCGACGCGACGTGATATCAACTGTTAAATCACATAAATCATTTTACTCTTAACCCGGCGAGCATGAGGCAGGGTATCTCACACCCTGGTAAAATTTAAAAGTAGTGTATAATTCAAAATCCTCGTCTGGTGGCACTAGCTCGCTCAGTAGCTGAAGGCAGAGGTGTGCGGGACGGGGTAGTGGCATGATCGCAGTGTGGCGCAAATTACCAACCGGAATATACTTGCCCAAACTTGTCTCGGGCATGTTATACCCTGCCTCATTTCTGCCGTATTTTTTTTACGTAATGATGTAATCATATATTTTAATTGTTTTATTCGTTTTTGTTTGTTTGTTTTTGTTACTTGTTATAGCATTTAATTATTTTTCTTACTATATTATATGGTTTTGTTATTAGTTTATTTATTAAACATTCAATTATTATTAGCTCGTTGAGCCCTCACCTAGACATGCAAATGTATCCGGACGATATGTCAGATGCCAGAATTTTCACTATAAGAAGGATAGAAAAACCAAACATTCTTGCAATGCTTGTGCCAAGCCAAACATATGGGCTTGGCACAAGCATTGCAAAAATGTTTGCATGCAAAATTTATTTGCGAAAATTGTGCTCAACAATCGTCAGTATGTCAACAGTACTGATTAGTCCTATTTTCAATTTAAAAAATAATAACAAGTTAAATTACGAGAAGGATCTCATTATCTTTTAGTTTTAATTTGATTTACATTCCAAAGATAAATATTTTTGTTTTATTTTGAATTTTTGTAAAACCCTAAATTTTGTACCTATAATTATTAGAGTATAAGAAAAACGCAAATGAATAAGTAATTATTATTTTATATGGAGCTTCTTTCATTTAGATACACTAATTAATTCATTATAAAACAAAATAAATCAAAAGAATTCAAAAACATATAATAAGAATTATTTTACAGTATATTAAAATAAGGGTATGTCCCACCCTGCCACATTCTTGAAGTAACTTTTTTTCACCTCATGCTCGCCGGGTTAAGTCACCGAATCTGTAAAAATTAAAGCAATTATATAGTTTATTACTTGATAGGTACGCAAGCATTTATCATTACATAACGTTATATACAAGAACCTGCTTGGACGTGTCTCGGGTCATGTTAGCAAAAAAAGTGGCAATGTGTGAGTATGGTGGTAGCTCAAACACATACAGAAACAGGCTAGGAGAGTTACCTTTGTTGCGCAGGACATTCGATTCTCACTTAGTTATCACTCGAATAGCTTAGGAGTATGGTTATTCTATAGGTATTTATTCTAAATAAAAGAAACATCAGGTACTTTGTTAGTTAAAAGGGTTGTTTTTTCTTTTAATGTATGAAACGCTTATAAGATAAGTTTTAATTCCAATACAATACTTTCACCTGGGCAAAAATCCAACCAACAGCTATCGGAGATATTTTGTGTCGCTGTAAATACTTCTACACTGTCTTTCTCTCTATATTTTAGCCATGTAAGTAATTTAAAAATATAATTTCTACCTATTTGAGACGCTTAACAATCAACGACACTGTCATATAATTAATGTAAATCGCAGGAATTTGTTGGTTGAATGTCAAAAGTTTACTTACAATATTCAATAAATAACCTTAGAAATTAAAAGCAGATTGAGAGACAGAATTAAGAGAAGTTTAAAACAGCCCTCACAGACTCGTCATACAAAAGGTTTTTTATGATAAAATGTTCGACATTTCTTAATAGAAAATAATGGATAATAATTTGTATGATTTATTATATTATCAATCAATCAATCAATCAATATAATTTATTTCTCTCCACAATATTATAACATGGTACATAGTGTTATGGTTACAGACATTGAAAATTTTACAACATTAAACAAAAATATTGTGGAAGACTGATGCCCAAACTAGGCTCTAGTAGGCCTGTATTTCAGGTCACCAGGTCCCCCAACCCTTGGAGTATTGACCATATTAACAGTATAAAATATGAGAAACAAAAATATATAAAAGTTTGAGCAAAAGTGTGTGTGTGTGAGTGTATGAGTGTGTGTGTATTAGTGTGTGTGTGGTATGTGAGTGCGTGAGGTGTTTTGTGGATGCACGTATGAGTATTTTTTTATTATTTTTACTTTTTGCGCAAGGATACCAGGTAAATTTTATTTATAAATGATTTTGTTACATTGACGTTTATGTCAGATTGTTCAAAAGCTTCTCAGTTTCGTCATAGGTCAGTGCCTGGAGCCAAGTTGTTATTTCATTATTGCATTTATTCGTAGTTAGATGGTACATAGGCAGTTTTTTATTAATTTGATTGTACAAGAAGCCCCCAAGATGACAGAAGAACCTCTTTGCTACCACAGTTTTTAGGTGAGTACATGGTCTATCAACAGGGTTGAATCGTCGTTTTCCTCTACAGAGTGACGGATCAAAATATAGCTGAGAGTGTTGCTTTAGTAATATGTTTTTTATAAATAGTTGACGAACAGTTAGAACCTTTGCCTCTTTATATAACAGAGTAGTGGGGTGTCGGTATGGTAGAGAATATGATACCTTTAGAATGGCCCTTTGAGCCCGCTCTAACTGTATCATCCTACATTTTGGTGCACCACCCCAAGAGGTAATGCAGTAAGAAAGCAAAGATTGGGCAAGAGCATAATACACCGACTTTTTGAGTTGTTCATCAGCCACCGCTCTGAGGGTCTTAAACACATATATTAGCTTACGGAGACGACTACTAAGTAAATCAATATGTTTGTCAAATTTTAAGTTTTTATCAATAACGACACCAAGGTATTTTATTTCGTTAGTAATTTGAAGATTAGGGCAATTACACGGTTGTATGTGTGGTTCGGGGCATTTGTGAGATTTAATGTTGTACGTTAATGATGGTATTGATGAGTTTGTTAGCGAAAAAGTAATGTATTTAGTTTTTTCCGCATTTAGTGTTAGTGTGTTATCTTGAAGCCATTGTGATACAACATTAAAGCCCGTCTGGGCAGTGGCAAATACTTCACTCAATGTGTTGGCGCAAAAGAGTAGGACGGTATCGTCAGCAAAACTTATGATCTTTCCGTTCGTAAGTGAGAGCATACCCAGCTCGTTGATATATATGAGGAACAAAGTCGGGCCAAGTAAATCTTACGTTTTTACAATTATTTCTTGGTATTGCACTTACTTATGTCATGAGTGGAAATGAACAAATTTATCAAATAATTTCTTAATATAATAATAATAAAAAACAGAAATTAACGGTTGAATATAGATTTAATTATTGTAACTTATAATATGAACATAATACATACGACTTTTATAACATTTTCCTGTGGCAAAACATATTGATCATTTTATTATAAAGATATTTACGTTGTATTTTTGTAAAAATAAACATTTGAATTCATAACTTAGGTGCAGTAAATCAATACATACAATAAATCGTAGTAACAGGATGAAATGGAGGACAAAGTACAACAAATAAAAAAAATGAAAATTCAAGAAAAAGCCATCTTAAAAATATCTAATCCAATGAGATAATACGATCACAGGTTTCAGCCTTCTCTTAGGGAAGGCGTACAAAGTAGCTGAGTAGTAGCTAACAGTACTCTTCTTCGCCCTATTAATGTGAAATTATCATTAATATACAAAATCATTCTTAAAAAATACAATTTTTCATTATATTTGTTTAATATAAAGCATCTCTTGCTTTTACATCGGATACCCACCAACTCCTATCCTATAAATAATATAAATTGTTTAATAAAAACGTACACTCGCACTTTTGTCCATCCTCAAATAGTGATAATCAAGTGACTTTCGGACCAACAGTACCTCCTTCACGCACACACACAACAAGCATGCACATAACTGTGTGTGCGCACGTCTAGTCACTGTCCGAAGCCGCAAGACTGCATTCCTGCCGCGCATAAGGAACGACTGAGTTTTGCTTTTTACGGGATTTTCGATTCTAAGGTCGATACTCCCATTAATATTACGGAGTGTAATTTAAAGCTGGAGATGATTGTCACTTCATTATGGGGAGATAAATTGGGGGAATGATTAAATAATAAATCAAAGGCGGTAACTTGATAAATGCTTCAAGATTTCTTCAAGGTTTTAGAGCATTAGTCGTAATGCAAAGGGTAAATGTAAACTGAAAAATCATTTATTTCGTCTGGCGGGGATCGAACCAGCACTAAAGAGTGCTGGTTCGATCCCCGCCATACTGACCGGCAGGTCAAATATTGATTATTTTGCTAACACCCTTGCGGAGGATGTAGATGCCACCAATCAGCTTTTCTTACTAGACATCGCCTGCGCTATAGAAAATTTGTTTGTATGGCTTTACAAACATCAAATTTATACGAAGAACCACAAATTGTTGTCTTGTGCGCGGAACAAAGCCGAAACGCGAGGTATTGTATTAGCCAGGTGACTAGTTTAACCACTGCGTGACATATATATTGTATACATTTATGATAACTTATACTATATAATTTATTATACAATGAAAAATAAAAGACTTTTGGAAATAATACCCGTAAAGTAGTACCTCAGGTGTTCATATGTAGCGTCTGAGGCGTACATCTACAATCTGCATGCGAGAATGAGTAACACTATCTTATTTTTCTGAATACTTCGCTTTTTTAGCACTACTTTAGTAGCGTTTAAACAAATCTATATGTAAAGTAAAAACATAGCGGAATTATATATTATATTAACACCAATGTATTATATATACCTATGTATATCAAAACAAAGAAAGCTTTAAAAAAAGTCTTTCTTCTCTCTGCATAGTTAGCATGGCAGCCAAAACTTATGTCTTTCTATAGCACTCGACAAATGAAACCAAGAAGTCTGGTCGAACGCTGTAGACAGACATGAATCTTCGTTACCATGCTAGCTACGTTGATAATTAAGTCCTGGGCTAAAATCCTGGGTCGGGTCAAAAAGTGATTTCGAGATTTTTCTATAGGTAAATGTAAGTTTCTCAGTATCAGATCGCAGCAGACTCCGGTCTGATACGGGGAGGCGTATAAATACCGCCATCTTCAGAGGAGTTGGAGAACGAACCCACGAACTCTCGTTTAGCAGCCAGGGTCACTAACCACTAAACCAACAGGCCATTCAAACGCAATATTAGTGTGATACGATAAACGTGTTGTCCGCCTCTTAATTTAATAGTGTGTCATTCTTTCGGTATTAAGTTGTAGAAAATGATATAAGTAACACACACACAGAGGGAGTCATTACGAATGCTTATGTGTGTGTTGCCATTAGTTCTACTGTTCATAGACATAATATTATGAAATTATTAACTACACTAATTAGTACTTTGTCTCATTTGACTGATAGAAAGCTGATACTTCGTTTCTTTTTAACTTACGTAATCGGCCTTTTAAATAAAAGCCGATTACGTGAATTGCTTGTGTTATTTTTATACCTTACACAATAAGAGATATGTATACGTTTGTTACACCCAGAAACAAATTGAATAATCGTTACGAAGAAAGATATTGCCTGCTGTGGTGACAGCGATGAATATCAGAATATCATCACCCTATCTCACCCCGTGGGGGGCGTAGAAATCGACCCGAGGGAATATCTACTAGAGGAAGAGCAGCAGATTCTTTCAGAGTACTACGACCACCATAATGCGATCGCCAAACCGTCTGACAAGAGTCGCGTTTTTGGAATATCCGTCCAAGGTGATTCTTGGGGGAGGCTTTTGTCCAACAGTAGACTTCTTATAGCGGATATGATGATGATAATAATGAAACTGCTTCGTTCCTTTACTTTTTAACGTACGTAATCGGCCTTTTAAATAAAAGCCGATTACGTGAATTGCTTGTGTTATTGTTATAACCTTAACAAAAAGAGATGTGTGTATACACTATATATATGTAATTTTAGGCGTAGGCCTAAAATTACATCCAGAAACAAAATATATAATCGTGCTACGAATACAGATCTTGCCTGCTGTGTGGTGGCAGCGATGAATATCAGAATATCATCACCCTATCTCACCCTGTGGGGGGCGTAGAAGTCGACCCGAGGGAATATCTACTAGAGGAAGAGCAGCATATTCTTTCCGAGTACTATGACCACCATATTGCGATCGCCATCTGACAAGCGTCGCGTTTTTGGGATATCCGTCCAAGATGAATCTTGGAGGAGGCTTTTGTCCAGCCGTGGACTTCTTATAGCGGGTATGATGATAATGATAATGAAACTGCTTCGTTCCTTTTTAACTTACGTAATCGGCCTTTCAAATAAAAGCCGATTACGTGAATTGCTAGTGTTATTGTTATAACCTAAACAAAAAGAGATGTGTGTATACCTACGTTTAAAATTACACCCAGAAACAAAATATATAATCGTGCTACGAAGACAGATCTTGCCTGCTGTGTGGCGACAGCTATGAATATCAAAATATCATCACCCTATCTCACCCCGTGGCGGGCGTAGAAATCGACCCGAGGGAATATCTACTAGAGGAAGAGCAGCAGATTCTTTCTGAATACTATGACCACCATATTGCGATCGCCAACCCGTCTGCCAAGCGTCGCGTTTTTGGGATATCCGTTCTAGATTATTCTTGGGGGAGGCTTTTGTCTAACAGTGGACTTCTTATAGCGGATAAGATGATGATAATGAACCTTCCTTCCTTTTTAACTTACGTAATCGGCCTTTTAAATAAAAGCTGATTACGTGAATTGCTTGTGTTATTGTTAAACTTTACACAAAGAGAAATGTGTATACGAAATTACACTCAGCCATAGAATAAATAATCGTGCTACGATGAAAGATTGGTCTTGGGGGTAGATGGAACTCACGAGCTCAGGCTAAGCTGTGAAAGTCACTACCCACTGACCCTACAGGCCAGTCAATATAAACACGAGTGTGAGGGCACTCTCAAGATCATCAGCCTATCCTGTATGGGGCCTGCCTTCAGGTCCGTGGTCGTCCCTCGAGGACCTTTCTGGCCCAGAGGCGGTTCGTATTTTAACATAATTTTATTTTCAAAAACCTGCCTTATATCAACAAGGTGAAGGCTGATAATTCTTGTTCCATGAGAATCATACTAATATTATAAAGGCGAAAGTTTGTTAGTGTGTGACTGTGTATGTTTGTTACTTCTTCACGTCTAAACGGCTGGAGCGATTTTAATAAAATTTGGTATGGAGTTAGCTGATACCCTGGATTAACACATAGGCTATAAATTATATAGTTTAACGCGGGTAAATCCGCGGGGCACAGCTAGTAACTAATAAGACTGAACTCACTGTAAAGCTTATTGAGAATGATGAAGTGCCTCTTCCAACCATCGATCCGCCGAGCGGCTCGCGTTTTAACGTAAAGAGACAGTTACACAAATTGTCCCTAAAAACCGACATGCATTTCCGCGTCAGTAACCATCCTGTGCCAAGGATCGAACCCCAAAGTGGGGCTTCATGGCGCGGGTTACTTAATATGTAGTATTATTTTAATATCGATATACTTACATAAAAGAAAGTCGGGCTATTTACACCATTTACAACTCAAGAATGGCTGTACCGATATTGAGTGAATCTGATTTTTTGGATTCGCTTCCTCCATAATTAGCAGGTTAGCTATTAAAATACAAAAAATTACATAAAAAAATAATGCAAACTTCCAGCAAAAATATCTATTACTTAGTAAATTGACGGTCACTGTAGCCTATTTGTTTCTGAGTCATGGATGTTTTCTATGTATATAAGTATTTATCTATCTATATAAGTATGTATATCGTCGCCTGGTACCCATAGTACAAGCTTTGCTTAGTTTGGGGCTAGGATGATCTGTGTGACATTGTCCCTAGATATTATAGTAAATAATTGTGACGATAAGACAACTGTACTACGACTTAAACCAACTCTACTAGACTAGTTACCTCCGAGCCGAGGTCTCCTTTGAAATGAAATGAAATGAAAAACATTTAATTCAGCACAACACACAAGAAAATGAGGAGTACAAATATACAACACACAGTTCTACAAGACATTACATACATATATTTGAAGAAAATGCACACACAATTACGATTCTTGCATGTTCTGCCGAAAGGGTCACCACCTCAGCACTAGCTAGGTGGGTTACACCTAGCGCTGGTTTTCAGTTGGCAACCCTGGAAGTCACGCACGGACGGGGGTAGTGCAATATTAATGTTTATTTAATATAATAGATACATAAATATATAACGAACGACGAAAGGCAAGCAATTACCAACCACGCCAACCGGCCCATTGCACTAATTAAATACTTCCGTGCACTTTCATAACTAAGTTTTGTTAACTGGTTAAGAAAAACCTTTTTTTATTATTGTTTGCACAACTAGTTTTTAAACAAGAATACGAAGTGTTCATTCATAACTGACAATCACAATATCCATAATAATTTGGGTTAGGTTATGTTAGATTGGAAGGCGAGCGAGCGTAGCGAGCGTGCCGCGGCAGCGGCCGCCGAGCGCTAGAAAAACATTAACCATGGATTGTATTTGTGATTGTCAGTTATGAATGAACACTTCGTATTCTTGTTTAAAAAGCAGTTGTGAAAACAATAATAAAAAAAGGTTTTTCTTAACCAGTTAACAAAACTTAGTTATGAAAGTGCACGGAAGGTAATTAAATACCCAATTAATTTTTATACTATAAATATAGATACCATATATATAAACATAATTTTTACTAGTTCTTATTAAATGAGAATACTTACATAATATAATACATAAACTAATATATGTACATAATATATACTAATGTATGTATTAATCCTTCAGCTGGGAGGTTGCCAAGCTGGTTTAAGTTGTGCGTCATTCAGATTTACGAGGGAAGTAGGGCTAATACTTAACTTGTATAAAACTACCCGTAAAATAATAGTCATTAAATAAAAAAAAATAAAAAAAAAGGTTTTTATTCACGTAGACTTTAAAAAAGCGCTTGTAAATAGTCAGAACATATTGTTTGTAGTAATACAGTTATTATTTCTAGTTACTTATTACAGATATTTAGGTACACGGAATTAAAGTTAAAACATTTATACAATTTATTTTATAATGGTAGTGATATTTAGCTAGCTTGTATTAAGTTATTGTCAAGGTGTTGGGTTCAATGTTTAGGTTTAATTATTGAAATTTATATTTTACTACATATTGTCTGAATGGAATAGCAATGGAATAGCATTTGAAGTCTATACTGTCAAGGTTGACAACACAGGCTGCCTGTCAATATTTAAGCTAGATATAAATACATTGTCTTTGGTTTATTTAAAAAAAAAGAGGTTACCGGTTAATTTGTTTCTTTTGTGGGAGTGTTGTTAATAAATCTTATTGTGCGAGTATTATTATTAAATATGTAACGACCAGGAAGATCTAACCTTTCTCAACGAAACCGTAATGCTATTAGGCTTAGTACCATTGAGAATCAATAAACGATGTAGCAACGCACTGAAGCAAACGTTTACGCATTGGTAAAGTAAAAAAATTACATAATCATTAAATCGCTGTACAAAACTGTCTCCGATATAGGAAAATTGACTGCACTCTTCCTAAACAACTGGACCGATTTTGATAAGTTTGTTGTGTTTCAGCGGGTGCCTGAATAGTTCTACAATAGACCTGCTAAGTGACACTGCGACCAAATTTCAAGTTCTTTTTCTATTTGTAGGACAGGACAGCGTCTGCCTGGACAGTTAGTAGATAGACATATTATACATAAGTTACACCCAGACACAGAACAAATAATCGTGCACATCACAAAAAGATTTGCCCCGGGTGGGGATCGAACCCACGACCTACTAGACTAAATAATAATAAGGCTTCATACTGATATTAAAAGGCGAAAGTATGTGAGTGTTTGACACATACTTACACAATCACAAACTGTAATTGTGTATATATTCGTTACTTCTTCACGTCTGAACAGCTGAAGCGATTTTAATAAAATTTGGTATGGAGTTAGCCGACACCCTGGATTAACAAATGAGCTATAATTTAAAGTTTTACGGGGGTAAAACCGCGGGACATAGGCTGTATATTTATAAAGCTGATGCAAACCAACGCAACGGCACGATTGCAGAGCTAATATGATTAAGACATAACACGCGAATTCGCATTAATTCCGAGCCCGAACACCATTTGACCTGTGACTTACACACACACTAGGCCATCACATACAATAACGTAAACGCACATACACACACTCACAATAATGTGTACATACGTGCGGTATGTGTATCTGCGTGTGTAGTGTGTGTGACTCACATACAAACCGGCTCTGAAGAAAGATGAAATGGCCGTTAGTGCCAGTAGAATTTAGCATTAATGTTCGATTCTCCAAATAATTCTACTGTTACAGCGTCGTTGGCCTAGCGGTGTTCAACCGCAGACGATGAGGTTCTAGGTTCACATCCCAGGTCATGTCAAGAACTGATGTTGGAATTATTCTGTCAAGACTAATTCTCAGTATTAATAAGAGTCTGGAATTTGATAGCCGTCGGTCCTGCACCTGACCAATTCCCGGTCGTGTTGGCTAGTTTGAGAGAAATAGAACATGTGTTTGCGCACACACTTGTGCACTAATATGTCCAGTGTAGATAGCTAGCCACCTTTGTGACTAACTAAATAATATAATAGAAATTTAACCAGTAAACCCAATAATAACTATAGTCAAACAAGCGCTTTGAAATTTCGCGGTAAAGAGCGCGGCACTTGGACGCCACGTTCCAAGCGTTTCAACCCCAATGGTTCAAATATGTAAGTTCCTATTAAATTAGTATCTATATTTCCACCGCTTCTAGGTCTAGGTCAGCCAGCAGCTGCACCCACTATAGTCTTTTCGCCATAAGATGAGTTCCTTGACAGTTCATTTTTTTCCGTGGCACGCATACTACTTTAGACGAATAGAAAATAAACTGGCAAAAAAAAATAAAAAGAAATTATATAAAAAATATTGCCTTGCGTAAATTACTAAGTAAATTATTGTAGTTATAATTAACTGTTAATAAATTTAGTAAATAAAATAAAAAGTATAAATCTTAAAAATGTCTAATGCTTTGAACGGGACGTCGCCGTTGGCCAATAGAGATTGACACTACTCATAGATTGACACGTATCCGATTCCATTTTCTTTGACAACTGAATCGATAATATAAAAAAATCGATTATATTTCGTTAGGTGACGTCACTACAATTGTCAGACAAGAACTGTCAGGGAACTCATCTTATGGCGAAAAGACTATACACCACATCGACGCCCTTTTACGGTTAGGTAGGGTATCGACGCACGTGCCGAACTTAACGCCTACCTTACTTCCAAGGCAGCATGGACATCTACTCTGGTATCTTGCCAGGCCGTTTGGTTCTGACAAAGCTGGGATGCCGACGGTGACAAGAGTCTGACAAATTATGTAATTGAGGCTAATTATCTCTTCTTTTGGCGTGAACCTTCGGCTGCTGGATGATACTTTAACGTATCATCCAGAAGTCGAACGATGTCCCCTGAACCGGATTAGTTCCGACGCGTATGGTCAAATTCGCAACCGGTCAAGTGACTGAAAAACCGTCAAAATAGCAACCGAGCAAAAGCGATAGTTGCATGTCTGGTACTGTCAAAATAGCAATTGGGCTATATCGCAAATCGTCACATAATTTCATAATTCCCATAATTTTTTAATCGCGAACGGTCTAATTAGCAATCAAGATTGCAATCGTTGTTATCTATAAGTATTTTTGCAAAAATGTACAGACGCCAGCACTTCAAGCTGTCAAATTTCCCCAGTTGAGAGTGAACCTTATGCTTTTGTGATAAAGTTGATAATCTTTAAAAGAAATTTGACAGATTGGCGTAGCTGGATGTGCTGGCGTCTGTACAATTGTGTTATTTAGGGAAACGATGCCAGCTACCGTCAATTGTTGGTTGAAGAAGTCACGAGCAATCAAACAATATACATAATTTTAATGACGGTAAAACGCTATTTTTTATGTTCTCTATTTAAATGGTTAGCTATTTTGAAGTTTTGCTATTTTGACTGATTGATTTTTCATGAGTTTGACCGATTTCGAATTTGAGCACACGCGACAAAAAGGCAGTAAATTATCCAATGACGGAATAAGCTTCACTGCACTTGCAGTCCCATTGTAAACCAATCACGTATTAACATGTCAACAAGACACGGCCCTCAACACATGAATGTATAGCAGAAGATTGTCAATTTAATCTCGTGATGGAATGATTCAGTGATTAGATTAGTCGGACTCGTTAGAGAGACTCAAGTCCACACTGGTACATTCAAATATATTCATTTTATTAAAATACTAGCTGTGCCACGCGGTGTTACCCGCGTTAAATTTTATAAATTTGCTTTGCTATAAACCTCACGGAGCCCGAGACCTTTCCAACGAATGCAAAACCGTGGAAATCGGTTCGTGCGTTCTGGAGTTATAGCGTCAGGAAGGAAAACCCGATTTATTTTCATATAGTAGAAGACTGGCTGTGCCCCGCGATGTTACCCGCGTTAAATTTTATAAATTTTCTTTGCTATAAACCTCACGGAGCCCGAGACCTTTCCAACGAATGCAAAACCGTGGAAATCGGATCGTGCGTTCTGGAGTTATAGCGTCAGGAAGGAAAACCCGACTTATTTTTATATAGTAGACTAGCTGTGCCCCGCGGTGTTACCCACGTTAAATTTTATAAATTTTCTTTTCTATAAACCTCACGGAGCCCGAGACCTTTCCAACGAATGCAAAACCGTGGAAATCGGTTCGTGCGTTCTGGAGTTATAGCGTCAGGAAAGAAAACCCGACTGATTTTTATATAGTAGGATATTCAGGGTAAGGTAAGGTGGTCTTATTGTAGACCCTGACTGCTAAGCTAGAGGCCGTGGATTCGATCCCCGTCCAGGGCAGATCTTGTTAAAAATGCCCGTCAATCATATCTAAAAATAAATTATTACCCTCCATATCTTTTAATACGTAGGCTTCATTTGTTTTATTAAATAGCAAGGCTAACGAGTAAGGGGTCATGTCATAGTCATGGTAATAATGTCCACCTAGCCGAATTTCAGCCACGGCGGCCAGCCTCAACAGAGATTAGCCATCTGCGCGGGACATATTATAGTGCTCGAGTGTGTGCGCAAACACAGGAGCGCTTTCTATTCCATCACTTTGGTGATGCGATGGGACGTCTAGGCGACACGACCGGAAAGAGGTCAGGTACAGGACCGACGGCTTTACGTGCTCTCCGAGGCATGGAGGTATGATACCGCCAACTCCCAGACTTCGGGCTGATACTGAGAAATTATCTTTTTACAGAAAAGTCCCAAAATCACTTTTTGGCCCGACCCGGGATTTGAACCCAGGACCTCGTTCTCTGCGGGTGAACACGCTACCGCTAGACCAACAAGGCAACCAATAGTCATGGTAAGTGACCCCGGCGCCCATGGACCCTCACAATTGGCACGTGCCCTTAAGAAAGCAATCAGTATGCCATGCTCCCTGAAGTATGCCATGTCATACCGCATCGGAAATACCTCAGCAGTTAGTTGATTCCATAGAGTGATCGTGATAGAAAGTTTCTTGCGAAACGTACAATGGAAGACAACCATTCATCGAAATGATATGTACGATATTTCCGTAATGACTGTTTGGATGTGTTAATTTTTACAAATAATATGTTCAGGCGCCAGCACTTCCAGCTACCCGAATCTGTCAAATTTGTCCAATTTAAAGTGAATCTTATGCTTATGTGATAGAATTGAAAATCTGTAAAAGAAATTTGACAGATTCGGGTAGCTGGATGTGCTGGCGTCTGTACCTAGTTTTCAATCATGTCTCTATTTATGTTGATCTGGGTGTGTTCTGTATATTGTGCATATATGTTTAGAAAAAAGGATATAAATTTTTCTATTCGTTGTGTTGTTTTGGGCAAGATGGTGCTGCGTGATATGCCTAGGATTATTATTTATTTAATACTTACTGTAGCCCCCGTGGTTTCCCCCGCGTTAAACGTTATAAATTATAGCCTATGTGTTATTCGGATGTATAAGCTATTTTACTACAAGGTTACATCAAAATCCGTTTAGTAGCTTTTGCGTAAAAGAGTAACAAACATTCATACATCCATTCTCACTAAATTTTGCATTTATAATATTAGTAAGATTTAATTTCGGAGACAGGACTCTAATTTTTAAGAAAGCTTCTTATACCGAGTGTTTGATTTCCTTTTCGGTCTATCTACGAGTTAGTTGTCTAAGGAATCCTAAAAAGATTTGAATTTTTAAAAAGCTAAATTCTGCGCAGGATTCGTTTGGAATGCACGTTACATATCAGGATCGCGGCAAGAACCTGTTTAGTCACCTCCATGACCTTTCCATCCGAGCCTGTTGCTACGCGAATATACCGATTATTCTCCTTAACGTGCTTGTGCATTTATCATATTAGTTGGTATTTATTACCACTAAATAAGGTATTAAGTTAAGTGACTGATATTAGTGTTGACAACAGTGATATATTACTGCTATAAGTGGGGAAAGATAAAATGGTTTAGTAGAATTAAGTGGTAGGTATTATGACTTAGCTCATCGGGCATCGGCCTCATGGGCTCCCCCCATCAAGAAGAAGAAGTCCACGGCAGGATAGGTTTAGTCGATATGAGTCATACATACCCACCCGCAGACACTTTTTGCAGGTTTTGCGTAGGCATTTAGCCTGCCAAGGCCGTACAACATTGACCTATATGTATTCTACTAGACGCGCAATCCCATATTGAGAATTTGCTCACTGACTTGCAGCGCCCGCGCTGCAACTCAGTAAGCAATTTTAGCCGCCGCGCGCGCGCCCCTCACCTTGCGCACAGCCGGACTGGGACAGAGTTTTTATTCGAAACAGCGTGTCTACATAGTTATACATATAAGTCAATGCCGTACAAAAAAAATATTACTTAGGTCAGATACTGCCATCGCTATATTGTTTAAATGACGTAGTCAGTGGACATTCTGCATACGCCTGCTACCTATTGCAATTACAGGCAGAACTTGTTCTTAATGAGGGCGAGCCGTACATATAACACTGTAAGTCGGAGAGTCGACATCGACCTCTTTCACTCAAGTGCTTCAAGCATTAAAAGAACCATGTGTAATGAGTTTATGAGTAATAGCAGCCAATTTAATTAATTACAGGCAGAACTCGTTCTTAATCAGGGCGAGCCGTTCATATAACACTGTAAGTCGGAGAGTCGACATCGACCTCTTTCACTCAAGTGCTTCAAGCATAAAAAGAAACATGTATAATGAGTTTATGAGTAATAGTAGCCAATTTAATTAATTACAGGCAGAAATCATTCTTAATCAGGGCGAGCCGTACATATAACACTGTAAGTCAGAGAGTCGACATCGACCTCTTTCACTCAAGTGCTTCAAGCATTAAAAGAACCATGTGTAATGAGTTTATGAGTAATAGCAGCCAATTTAATTAATTAACAGTCTGAGCATTATAAATATCTGAATTAATAACATAGTAGATATGCGTGCGAGGATATCCTAACAAACACTAAGGCCTTTGTATAAATTATGTTTTTATTAAGTTATTTGTGACAACTTTAAATTGGCCATTTCTTTTTTATTAATCTTTAATAATTGTAACCTATTAGCTGTAAGTTTACGAAATTTGACAATAAAATAAAATAAAACAAGCATTTTAACGGTTCTTAAAAATAGTACTACTGTTATGTCGTCCCCTTTTTGTCGTTTCATAGTTCAGTACAAACGCCATGCTTAAGGGGATCCATCGATCATCATTTTGTAGCGAAACACCCACAATGTTTTACCATATTTATTTTAATTTAATATGTTTAAAGGACTTCATTTATAAAAATATATAAGTACTCAAAAATGGAAAGACGAAATTTAACCGTCCGGCGGGTCAATTTGTATCGTTTGTAGCTTAACAGTAGATAGGATATTATGTACTGGGTGCTGATTGGAGTCACCACCCACTAACACTGTTAAGCTACGAACGATACACATCGATCGAATTCAGGAATCCCTGTGTAGGTGCTATCTATCTATCTATCGGCTTTGTTTCTATATCTTCAGTTATATCTATATTATATATATCTTCAGTTGCATATGCGTATATGATATCATATTGATAATACCTTCCAAAGTATCAAATTTTAATTACATATAGTATAACGTTAACATATTGTCGAGGTTGGTAGATACATACTTGCCTTTTACGCCCCGAGTCGTGGGTTATATCCCCAACCAGGGCAAATCTTGTTCGTTCTGTGTCTGGGTGTAACTTATCTATAATAAATAAATAATAATAATAATATCCTGGGACATTATTCACACACGGCCATCTGATCCCAAACTAAGCAAAACTTTTACTATGAAAACCGGATAACTGATATACTACTTGTCTTTTGTAAATACATACTTATATAGATAAATACACCCAGACTTAGGACAAACAGACATGTTTGTGCAAATGTGCACACAACGTCCTGCGTGGTAATTGAACCCACGACCTCCGGCCTGAAAAGGGCCGAAATAAATAATATTTATGTATTAAGTAATTCATACGTATATGAGAGGTAGGGCATAGCGTAAGAGAGGTCGGACATAGCGTTCATTCGCTCAAAGAGCAACCCGACTGGGGAAGTACCTCCACCTTACAGAAGATATTCCTTAATAATAACGTTAATAATTTTAATGTTGTGTTTCCGAGTGTGAGTAAGGTCGCCAGAGCTCATTGGGGTGGGGGAAGGGTCTGCAACACTTGTTTGCTGACTCTAAAAGGCCGGCAACGCACCCGCGACTCCTCTGGTGTCGCGAGTGTCCATGGGCGGCGGTTATCACTTACCATCAGGTGACCCACTTGCTCGTTTGTCTGTAGCCGACTGAAAAAAAAAAATAAAAAAAAATACCAGTTGTCTGTTCGCCATAGTACAGGCTCTGCCTAGTTTGGGATCAGATGGCATTGTGTTAGTTGTCCCAAAATATTTATTGGAACGAAGTTCGGAGTTCCTTATCGCGCGTTGTGAAAGGGGGCTAGACGGAAACAATTCTTACGAAAAGTTGTCACGACACTTTTTGCAGCTGTGCGGCGTGCGCATGTTTCTCTGTCTGTCTCTGTCTCTATCTCTCTCTCTCTCTATTATAGAAAGCAAGCCAGATATTTTCATTTCTATTTCGCATTGAACAGTGTGTTGTCGCGACGATTATATTTGTTGAGTGTATACAGGTTTTTTGTACATAATAAATAATAAGAAATAACTTCGTTCCATCCGGGTGTCCCTTGACACCTCTCAAGTTTTTTAAATAGTTGCCCTTGCTATTGAACTCGGAACAAAAGAGCGCCGAAGTAATAGTGATGCAATTACCTTACCACTGAGTTACACGTGTAATTGACGATGTGCGGCGGGGGACGATCTATTTTTATCTGCAGACCCCACGTACCACGTAACCGCTTGTTATGCAAAGGAGCTGATTCTCGAACAATTGACGGAACTCCGGGATTTATACCTAGTCTAGAACATAAATCATAATCTAATCTGGAAATCTCTGGATGCGTATAGCGCAAGACCGGCAATTGTGGAGATCTTTGGGGGAGGCCTTTGTCCAGCAGTGGACGTCTTTCGGCTGATATGATGATGATGATGATGATGAGAACATAAATGTAATCTGCCTTTGCGCACCTTCATACTTACACTACTCTTATATTCAACATTAACATTGCAGCTGGAAGAATTCCACTGCTGAACAAGCGTCCCCTAAAGAATCAACTTGCGAGGATATGCCTTAATCCCCACGCTTGGCAGACGGCCGACGATCGCAGTAAGATGGCCACAAGGAAGCTGTTGCCCGTTCTCTGCTAGATATTACCCGGGTCGACTTCTACGCCCTCCACGGTATGAGATGGGGAAATGATATATATACTGATATTATTGTAAAACAGAATTTGCAAATATTCAGTGCGACAAACGCTCCTCTGTTTTATATAACAAAATAAATAAACATTTTTACATATTATACTAAACCGTTTAAAGAATGCAAGTCATTGTTTATTGAGTGGATAAACTATTAAATATAACGTAAAGACGACTCCGGATAAATTAATTACACACATACACACATGCACTTGCACACATATACACACACACAACACACACACACAGACTAATTATAATAAATAAGTATTATTAGTTTTCTTGTTTGGTTACATGTTACACGAAATTTTAGGATTTTAAAGAGCGGCGCTTCCTGGCAATGGCATCTTTATGCCTAAAAGGAGACGCCATGCGCCACCAACTGTAAGATGAACCACGTGTTATAATGAAATAAAACATTTTGATTTCATTTTGATATTCGCCGCCGTCACCACACAGCATAGTACTTAAGTATTTATATACGTCGCCAAACTAGCATACAGCCCTCTAGATGTTAGCAACTAGCACTACGAGGGATCTAAATTTGACCATTCCCCCAAGAGCTTCTTAAATTGTGCTGAACTTTGTTATATCTACCAGAGGACGAACAGCAGTTTCGTTTTGTATACTATGACCATCTTACTGCGATTGTTAAGCCGTCTGCCAAGCGTAGGGCATATCCTCGCAAGTTGATTCTTTGGGGGACGCTTGTTCACGGCAGTGCCCCCGCCAAGTCGAGCGTAAAGCAGTAATGCCGTACCACCCTTTTCTGGAACCATTTTGCCGCATTTTCAGGCCCCTGTTTGAAAACCTCTGGTTGGGACCAGAACGCAGAAATTTTCTTCATCTAGTAAGCTATAATTTCAAGTTGGTAAACCATTTAGTTCCGAAGCTAAGTAAAAGCAAAGTTTCGCATTTTCGACACTGACACATGATCATCAAAATAGAACTGGTACTTCCCATTGACCTAGAGCGCTGAAATTTGGTACAGAGGCAGAGTTTAACGCCCAGATAGAGGAAAAGCTATCAAAACTAGGATCATGGAAGATCTGGACTACCTGGTGACCCTGATGAGAAACCGTAAGAGCACACCCAAACGTTATCGACCGACTGTCTTTGCAAAATTTATTCTGCGTAATGGGACTCTGCTTTAAATATGAATACAAAATGAAAATTACTATATTCTTACTATCTATAATCTATACCAAAAAAACACTCTACTTATTTTAGTAAAAGTAATCAGCTTTCTGCAAAAAGAATTATTTAACATTTTGATAAATAAATGTTATTATTCATTGAAGGATTATTTAGACGACAATTCTATAATTACTGCCTCAAAAAATTGTACATCAACTCACCTACGTTGACAATTATGAATTTATTGGACATTAATATTTAGAATGACATGTACTTAATACGTATTTTGACATTTTTATGTTTTAATTAATTATTTTAACCAATGTATTTGTAATATTATTAGTAAAATTATTCATTATGTTAATTAAATACAATATTTGTACCCCTCTGGGCAAAACATAGAGGATCTGCCTGTTTGTAACATCTTACAACTTGTTGTAATTTGACCTATGTCAACAAATAAAGATTCTGATTCTGAAAAAAAAAAGAAGTGAAATCCCACCAAAAACTCTTCTGAAAAACTTCTATAAAAAAATAGCCAAGTCACGATGGAGCTGCTTGTTTATCACTAAAAAGTAATGAAATCTCTGGAGAGTGTTGAGCCAAGTCTAAGGTTCCTTACTGCATGTTATGTGATTTGGCCGTTGACCTGTACCCAACTACTGTACTGTAACCTTTTTTACACATTAGTGGGTACAGGTCAACGGCCAAATCACATAACATTAAATATAATAATAAAGAAATTGCAGTAAGGAACCTTAGACTTGGCTCAACACTGTCCAGAGATTTCATTACTTTTTAGAGATAAACAAGCAGCTCCAATGAGACTTGGCTATTTTTTTACAGAATGTTATTGGTGGGACCTGAGTTTTACATTATAAACGGAACCCTATTTATTACCAAGCATCAATTGTACGTCCCTCTGTCTATCTGATCTCTTCAAATTTTTTCGTCCATCTATCGCATGTCGCAACATGGCGGCGCCGATAGCTCGCCTCAGCTGACCTACACGGTTACATTCTCAGTCATTTGTGCAAATGCTATACGGTATTTCTGTTTTGATATAAATGTTGCTGTTCACTTGATGGTAATGGACAACGATACAGCTAGTGAGTCAAATAAACCGGTCTACGAGGGAAAACCTAGAATAATGCGACAATATCCGACAGTGAATTAATTTTACGACGTAAGAGACAAAGTAGTCATCGTAGTTTCAAAAAACCAGACAACGCTTTCTATTTTTAAGTCGTACTACGATAAGGAAAATAAAATCCTCTATCGCAGGCAGGGCTACTATACTTCAGGATTTGTCCTGAGATTTCAGGATTTTTTAACAGTTCTCAGGTTCGCGGCTCGGGATTTTTAGAATTATATAAAATACAGACACTTTCCGTTTTTTGTGCAAGTACGATGTTCAACACGTAGAACTTGCACAAAAAGCGGCGAGATGTACGGAGCGAGATCCGTAAAACGATATTTTTAAGTAGGTACGTTTGAGAGTAAGAGTAGATTCTTAAACTAAAGTAAAAAATCTCAGGAGTTTTCAATGGAAATCAGGACTTTTATTTTTTCCATTTGGTAACCCTAATCAATATAGACCGACGATCTTGTGAGAGGAGCTGGAAGCCGCTAAATGCGGGTACCGCAAGACTGGCCTACTAGAATTTAACTGCTTTATCGGGCAATAGAAACGAGCGAGGACTCAAGCCGTCTGTCTAGCAAATAAAACTACAAATCCCCTGATTAGGGCACCCCCTTTGGTGTTCGAATCTTGACTACTGATGGGGAGAGAGAAAAAAATCATTAAAAATGTTCCATCTCGAAAACTACGCAAAATCATAGAATCATTGGGGTGATTCGGATACTCATCATCATAAGGTATCTAAAGTTTGCGCTGTTCGAACTTCAACTCCTCGGCCATCCAGTATATAATACTGTAGCAGGCTGCATTAATAAACATGGCTTCATATAACCACAAGTAGACACAAAGTTAACACTTGTAAACTATGTAGTCTATTTAGCCCACACATATTGTTATTATGTATGCAGGTGGCTTCGTGCAAGTCGTTCCCACTACTGGGCAGCGAGCACAATGCAGCGGCGTGGGCATTCCTCGGCGTACCTTAACAACCTATTGAATCTAACTCCTCGTAACAGAGAATACACAATTAAGGCCCTTATCAAAATACCTTCCCACCTTTTTTGCTTAATCCTAACCAATGTGCAGGTGAAACAGAAGTATAATAATATCTGGCCATTTAGTCGCTCCACTTTTATGAAAATGTGTTGCCTGGCGTCATGATGACATTTGCTAGAAAATTTATAAAGGATGAGCAAGAAGAAGAAGAAGAAGGGATAGGAATTAGAATAGACAAAACACAACTCTACAATTTTATTTTTTACACCCTGTGTCGCGAGGTACTTTACTATCATATAATTGAAGGACACAAAGTACATGTAGACACAGAACTATTGATAGGTCACATAAATAACCGTCCTGCGCAGTAATCGAACCCGGGAGATGAAATGGCGAGGTGATTATATTAACCGCTGCGCTACACGTGCACTACTAGGACAATAAAGTAGACACCGATTCGTTGTTTATTATGACTTTATTGCATGGACCGTAGTTAACCTAGTGTTAGAGATGTCAAAACTGTTCAGCAGACCTTTTTTTGATAAGGTTGGGGTAATCCCTTCGCATGCCACCCGCAAAAAGTGTCTGCGGGTGGGTATGTCGGACTCGCACCGACTAAACCTAACCTGCCGTGGACTTCTCTTGACGCCTGATGGGAAGAGCCCTGGGAACGCGGGTATGCTGCTCCGGTGCCCCCCTTTTGCACCATGTCCCAGATGGTCGGAACACGTACACTGGGAGGGCTTGGGATTGCCCTCCCCTATTGCCGACTCCTGCCAGTCCGGCACAGCGACTGTGCCACAAACAGATCGCTGTCTTCCCGGAGCTGCCCTGTGACATGGCTTAACGACAGTTTTCTAATGACCGGGACCGAAAATTTGATGTGCTTCCGAAACACCGTGATACTCAAATATTAAATGCATTTGGGCTTGCTGACATGGTATATTTGTACATACACAGTAGGTACTAGGAATCATAAGGTTAAAGACACAGGCTCATCATATGATGCCATGGCCATACTTCCAGCTAATGCTTTGGGTGACTCACGAAAGTATATGAGGTTAAGACGTAACAAAATGTAACACACATTTCTAAGAAATAGGATCTTGAATATTAATAAAATATAATAGAGTAACGCCCGAAATTAATAAACGATCCTAATCCATTTTATACTATCTACGATAGCAATTTCGATCCATTTGTCTATTAAACCGTGCCAATAAAGCATCCACAGATTGAAAAAGCAATCTTTCCGAACGAGCGATCTTTGGGAGGACGGATCATAGAAAAAGATAGGCCTCTGTACTAAAATGACAGGTTGCACGTGCCAATAACCAATCCATTAATTTTGACATAAGCTTAGATAGCCAGAACAATCTAAAGTTGCAATCCTAGAAATTCGGTGGTTCTATAGATAAAATTGGTGAAATAGTTCATTATATTCCAAAATAGCTTTGCATATAAATAATAAATAATAAGAGTATTTTTTTTGTTTACAAAATAGGCGGCAACAACTTCACGTCACTGTTTAAATTATTTGTAAAACAAACACAGAAATCAATAATAAAATTATTGCTTATCATATCAGAATCCATTATAGGTATTATATTTATTAATAAGTAATTATTTGTATATTAGTTATAAATGCTTTGCAACAAAAACAAACAACCAACTTACTGCTTGTTTGTTCTTGATCCGATCGGCGACGACGGCGCAGGCGTGCGTTTTGCTTGTCAAATTTTGATACGTTCCGTTCCACCAAAACATAATGTTTGACCAATTAAGTTTCATTTTATTATTATATACCGTAGTCGTCTAGTAAAACATTTTAACCTAGCTATAAACAAGTCAGTATTGATGACTTAACTTTAATATATTTAAAAATAAATTTTCATCTTAAAATAAATTGTATAATTGTGTCCTGAGTTACCGAGTTCTGCATAAAACGGAACGCTGCAGAGGGAAAAGATCGCACCCCAATCTCTGAGCAAGAAATGGATGGATTGATATGTTTTGTTATTGCTACGCGGGTAAAGATCAAGATAGCGATAGAGCTAATCTAGAGATAGGACTGACTGACAGATTGCGGATCGTTTATTAATTTCGGGCGTAAGACCTTATGTAATAACCTTCAACATTCTACGTCGGTTACTTGCCCCAATCCTGCGCATTCGTTCTCGTCTTCTTATTTTCGTTACCTTCCCTTCTCCTTGGTACTTGGTTATATATCTTGGTACATTGGTTCTAAAGAAGTCGTTTTTGCCGCAAAGATATCCAGTCCATCACGCTAGCATAATTTTGGCGAGGTAGGCTTAGGTTCGTTACTTTGTTTCGTCAACAGTTATTGAGCACCCACGTAGATGACACGCATAGACTCGGGCTGAGAAGACCGAGTCTATGCGTACCATGTGTCTTGCAGCCTTCTTTCCTATATATTATAAGCACAATGTAACGCTATATTGTATTACGGACACGATCCTTTCATTTGACACCCAAAATGCTCCATCGCCGAAGCGGCAGGGGCAGATTTCCGCATTTGACTAAATAAACGTAAAAATAATATAAAATTAAATAAAATAGAAAGGTGGATCTCTGCGAATTGCTTGCATCAACGATCACCGATTTAAAGAACACACGAAAATTTATGATTTCTTAAAATTCTTTTGCAGCACACGCAACTGTTCTACTTAATAATATTAGCCAAACTGGTATTGTCCAAACTTGAACTACTGTTTCTATCCTATCGATGTTTTTTTGTCCAGCTATTTGGGTTACACCTACGCTAGAAAAGGACAAAATATACCCTTTCACAAGAGTGAAAAGGAGAGAAAGAGACCCGTTAGGAAAGTAGTTTAGACTACTACCTTTACGCGCAAATGATGATTTGACTGGTGTCTGGTACTGATGGATGCCTTGTGTCTCGTCTCTCAATACTTGTTTCATTAGAGTATCAATCCGAACGCCGTAATGGCCCGTTGTCGGCTCGTCGGAATGAGTTCATTGGGAAATTACTTATTTAGTAAACATGATTGTTGTTCTGTTAACAACTGAACCTTAGAGCATAGATATAATAGAGCATAGGTACACCTGGAAGCGATCTCGTCAAGCACGGTTCGCTTTCAGCGTTCATACATCCCACGTACGTGCCGGCTTTGGAATGAATTACCTGCTGCGGTGTTTCCCCAGCGCTACGACATGTCCTTCTTCAAACGAGGTTTAAAAAGAGTATTAATATCACCGTAGGCAGTGGTTTGCTGTGCCCCCTGGCACTGCGAATGTCCATGAGCAGCGGTTACCACTTACCATCAGGTGGGGCGCTAGCTCGTATTCTTCCTAAAAAAAAATAAAAAAAGTATCTGTGAACTGAACAGAGAAAGAGTGGGAAGACGTATTTTCACACTTCCGAAAATAAGAGCGATGCTAAGTTAAGCCTTTGTCTGTCACTGACAATGTAACTATGGATGTACAAACTTCAATTAATTTTAAACTGAAAGCTATTGTTTTTTAACATTACTTTTATGGTTAGACTTGGTGGCTTTTACTTTTTACTGCATCACCAGACAATAGACGTGAGCGAGCTATACAATTAAAATTTAATAACATTACCT
Source organism: Pseudoips prasinana (assembly GCA_951640165.1). Taxonomy (NCBI): domain Eukaryota; kingdom Metazoa; phylum Arthropoda; class Insecta; order Lepidoptera; family Nolidae; genus Pseudoips; species Pseudoips prasinana. The sequence goes on along the minus strand of OX621236.1, from coordinate 38,936,423 downwards.
GTTTTTTTCTATTCTTCTAATGTTATTTTTCTTCCTTATTCTTTGAATACCGTAGGATGGAATATGGTTATAAAATGTACAGACAAATGTTCCAGCTACCACAATCTGTCAAATTTCTTTTATAGGTTTTCAACTTTATCACATAAGCATAAGGTTCACTTTCAATTGAGGAAATTTGACAGCTTGGGGTAGCTTGATGTGCTGGCTTCTGTACGTAACGATCTCAAAACAAACTCAAAACTTATTTTTATCTGAATATAATAGAATTTATATGACGAGAATTTATTCTATTATATTCAGATAATATAATATATTGACGGTCACCGTAGCCTAGTTGGTAGTGATCCTGCCTACAAAGCTGGTGGTCCTGGGTTCGAATCCCGGTAAGTGCAAATATTTGTGTGATGAGCACGAATATTTGTTTCTGAGTCGTTGATGTTTTCTATGTATTTAAGTATTTGTCTATCTATATAAGTATGTGTATATCGTCGCCTGGTACCTATTGTACAAGCTTTGCTTAGTTTGAGGCTAGGATGATCTGTGTGACATTGTCCCTAGATATTATTGTTATTTATAATAATAGAAAAAAGAAAATAAATCTAGTTTTGAACTTAATTGTAACAGTCGTTATTCAAGATTGATCTCAAAACATGTTTGTAATATTCTCAGCACACCTTTCTCGGGAAGTATATTACCTGCCCCATTATGAGTCAGACCCATCGCCACTTCGCCAGTCAGCTAGTCGGCTACCTGTTCGGTTACGCGGTATCACTTACTCATTCGGGTTTTTTACCGTAATACTTTAGGGCAATTTACTTATCCTTATAACCCTGATACTAAGAGCAACGAGATGTTTATTGTTGCAAATTGCTGAATTAACATATAGATAATCTATACATATAATAAAATCGTAGGAAAGTCAAAACTGTACATTGAATATATTTAAAAGGATATTTGGGGCATGATCTACAGTCAATATCGAAGCCAAACATATAGTTTTTGATTTTTTTGTCTGTTTGTCTGTATGAAAGAAAGAAAGAAAAAATCATTTATTCATTACCAGGACGGACATAACAACGAAATCGATACATATAATAAAATCGTAGGAAAGTCAAAACTGTACATTGAATATTTTTTTTAAAAGGATACTTGGGGCGTGATCTACAATCTACATCCAAGCAAAAAATTTAGTTTTTAGAATTTTTGTTTGTTTGTATGTATGCCCGGTCTAAACTCAAAAAGAACTGCATGGATTTACTTAAAATTTTGCATGAATATTACTAAGAGGTCACGTCAACATAGGCTACATATTATCACGCTGTCACCTACGGGGGAGGAGCTGTGATAAATTATAATGGTTACGCGGGTAAAACCGCGGGGCACAGCTAGTACTTAATATTCGTTAGGCCGTTCTAGGTGAAAAGGCATCTATCTCAGCAGTATGTATGTCCGAGCTAAACTCAAAAAGTACTGCATGGATTTACTTAAAATTTTGCATGAATATTACTAAGAGGTCACGTCAACATATAGGCTACATATTATCACGATGTCACCTACGGGGGAGGAGCTGTGATAATTTGTAAAGTTTAACGCGGGTAATACCGCGGGGCACAGCTAGTATTAGATATAAATTAACACCCTGACACATCTCCAGGTAGACGGGCAGCAGCACCTCCTGAGTACTAGCTACCACCTAACTCGGACTCGCCAACTCGCTTGGTGTAATTATCTATATAAGTATGTATTTACGAAAGAAAAGTATTTAATGTGTAATGTCTCATTGGGGTGGGGGGAAGGGTCAGCAACACTTGTTTGCGGACTCTAAAAGGCCGGCAACGCACTCGCGACTCCTCTGGTGTCACGAGTGTCCATGGGCGGCGGTGATCACTTACCATCAGGTGACCCACTTGCTCGTTTGTCGCCCTCTGATATAAAAAAAAAGTAGTATATCAGTTATCTGGTTTCCATTGTACAAGCTCTGCTAAGTTTGGTATAAGATGGCCGTGTGTAAATGGAGAGATTTTATACGATCAAAGATTTTTGAAGTTATACTTCTTTTGGTGCGATGGAGAAAAATGATGAGAGTGAATTTTTACGATGCGCGCGCACACCGACACCTAAAATTTAACAGCATGAAGTTAGTTCTAGGTGGTATGAAAATTGATAACTATGTTCAAGTTGTATATTAAGAAGTATAACTTCTAACGCGTGTACATAAGTACACACAAGTTTTTTTTTAATAAAAGCACCTGTAGATTTGGTGCACGCTGATGTTGCAAGCTGTTGTTGATGTTTTTCCTACAATGTCTATGATTATACTAGAATTATTAATTTTATTGATATTTAAATAATTTAGATTTGTAATTGTAATGGATAAATTGTTCTAAACATCACTGTAATTTAATGTTTTAAACATAACTTTGCATACCCTCATCGAGGGTGAAATATGTCATGTACCTACTTACTACCGTATAACACCTTATGCCCACCGTATTTTATGCAAATAAATGATATTATTATTATTATTAAAATAATTTCCCAGGATATTATTATTATTATCCCAGGATATTATATATTAATAACGTGGATAACGGTGCTGATTGCGTAATCACTTCAGATTAGAACTCAGATTTATATTGTAACATATTAATTAATACACAATTGTTTGAGGTCCCAAATAAAATAAAATCTAAATCGGCATGGCAAATGGTGCGTTTAAAACTGGGCCTAAACTGTATCCGATAGTAAATTAATATTAACCAGGTTACCGCGGTACCTGCAGCGGGTAGCAGTAATTTACATGGGCTATAAAACCCACGTGACATTTATCGCCCATAATCGCCTCATGTACCAATCAACGGGAGGCACATAAAATATGTCGACGATAATATGAACTATTGCTTCTACAATACCAATCTATTTCTACCTTCTGCTGCGATCATGTCAATGAAAGACAGACGACATAGTATTCTACTAATATTATAAATGCGAAAGTTTGTTATGGATGTTTGTTACTCTTTGCCGCAAAAACTACCGAACGGATTACGATGAAACTTTTTAGTAATTAGCTTATTATCCGAATAACACAATAAATTGAGCACAGTGTAAACGAAGCCCTTTCTTAGGCGATCCATGTATTTCGTTCGTGATCGTATTTCTCCTGAACGTCTGAAACGATCTTTTTCACATTTGCACTACAACTTCCGTACGTTTAAGCGCTTTTGCCATACCTACTGTTGGAATCAAATATAACGGCTTACTTAGGACCTTTCAATTGATCGTGGCTGCTAGTGCAGCTGGCAGCTCTAGTTGTAATTCTCTCGTCTTATGAGGTTATTGCCTTTTTATATAATTCTGTCTTCCGCTTGGCTCTGGAAAGCGGCTCCTTGTTTCGTTCTGATTAAATTCGTTGCGGGATCCAATACAGTTAAAGCGCTTGACCATCTGACCACTCAGTGACATTCCATTTTGTGCTATTGATCCTGGCTTACAGGAGTTGCAGTAGTGGGTAAAAGGGAGGGAATAGTCCCGAAACAAAATTAGTTCATTAAAGTTTCCGCTAGGAGGCGGCTCCTGGAAAAACTGCAAGTATCATTGAGGAAGTAACCTATGAACTTGTGGTAGACATGCAGAATAACCTGAAACGAAAACGAACGATCAAGAGCTATCGAACGGAACCGCTATGTGGTTGGTTGATGTCGATATGGCATGATACGTTTCGTCAATCACAACACTGTTCAAGTTTGTTCCCATCTAGAGTTAGAATTAATTTATTCGTTTTGTTTTGTCTAGACTCCTATTAGCCCTGCAAGGTAATAAGTATCTAATTATTGTGTTAATGTTGTGGTGAGTAAGGTCGCCAGAGGTCGTTGAGTGAGGGGAGAAATAAGAAAAGCGTGAGTGATGCGATATGCGTTGCAAGTATCATATGCTACGGTAAGTCATTAGTTAGACTGAAGCTTGTTTACTAAATAGGCAGTATAAAACTTCCTCGTTGATCATGTATTCAACCGCGGATTGGTCTATTCCCGTGTCGGGTATAAAGTGTTACTGGTATTTCCTGTTAAAAAAAAACTCAATATCAGCACGGGTTCTGGAGGTTGGTAGTATCACACCCCCATGCCTCAGAAACAACGTAACATCATCAGCCCTGAAACTGTTCTCTGACGCATCGAGGCTATGTTTTATTTTTATATATGTAAATATGGTGGATTTTTAGACATAACATCTTCGACAACGTACACAAGTGGAGGAAAGTGCGATTTTGCTGTGAATTGTGATTTTCCGTGTTGAAAGCAAAACTCCGTAGAAGCCTCTAGTAAAGTCTCCACTGCTTTACTGGGGTAGGACTATGACTTGACTGTGACGGACGTGACGGACATGACTGACTGACTGTGAAATATAAATATTACAACTGAAGACGAGGCGGTATGGTCACAGATCTTAGCCTGCCCAAAGAGGACGAAAAAAAAAATCACTCTGGTCATGTGGACTAGCCCGTCACTTTGGATCATGAGAGGGAATGGAAAATGAGTGGAAGAAAAAAATATGTGTTAAATAACTAGGGTCGCCGTTAGTCCGTGAATGAGTGACCGCCAACGTGGTTTATTTTCTAAGCGTCTCCGTGGTTTGAAGGGCACCTTAAGCTGACGGTTAGGTTTGTAGCGTTAAGGCAACAGTCGTTAAGCCACGTCAGAAGCCTGATGGGCGGCTTGAACAACTTTGACACCACAGCCCATAGGATGAGTAAGTAACATAACATACACGACATCTTAATAATAGATACGTATATGAGCAAATATGATTGCTGGCACGTGGTGCAACAGTGTACTAGGTTATTTATATCCCCAAGGTCCATATCTGCACGGAATTGAAGGGGAGGAAGTAGGATATGATTGCAGAAATAAACACACTGCGCTTCATGGACTAAAACTAAATAGTTGTCATTGCATCATTATGGCAGTCGAATGAAGTCCACTGACACAATCGCCACGCTTGGCAATCACCATTACCGTCATAATAATAATAATATCCTGGGACTTTATTCAAACACGGCCATCTGACCCTAAACTAAGCAGAACTTGTACTATGGAAACCAGAACTTGTACTATAGAAACCAGAACTTGTACTATGGAAACCAGAACTTGTACTATGGAAATCAGAACTTGTACTATGGAAACCAGAACTTGTACTATGGAAACCAGAACTTGTACTATAGAAACCAGAACTTGTACTATGGAAACCAGAACTTGTACTATGGAAACCAGAACTTGTACTATGGAAACCAGAACTTGTACTATGGAAAACAGAACTTGTACTATGGAAACCAGAACTTGTACTATGGAAACCAGAACTTGTCCTATGGAAATCAGATAACTGATATACTACATATTATACTTTTCTTTTTGACAGATCCAGACTCAGGACAAACAGACATGTTTATGCACACAAATATCGGTCCTGGGTGGGAATATAACCCAGGACCTGCGGCCTGAAAGGCAAGTATTGAGACGAACACTTTAAATCGAATCCCTAATTACTTGCACGTTTATAATATCGAATGTTTAATAAATCAAACATTCAATTGAATGCGATAACTTTGATTTGTTTTGTTGTATTGTAGTTTAAATTGTAGTAGATAACCTAACCTACTATTCTAGTAGCGAATGTTCGATTTATTAACTATTTGATATTATGAACGTTCGAGTACTTAGACATTCAATTTATAGTAATCGATCAATTGACATTCGATTATTTGGTATTCGATCTGGCATAGTACATCGGTTAGGCATGTAGGCGTGCGGTCAGTGGGTCGACGTGTGAACGGAAATGTTGTTTGATTTCTGACCATCATGGAGATGGTCAGAAATCAGTACTTTCGTAGTCATTAGACAGTCGTTAAACAATTTGAGAACCATGAGCTTACTATTATTGACTTACCTCATTGGTCTGGTGGTAGCATGTATAACCGCAGAAAAAGGGTACAAATCCCGGGTCGGGCCAAATTTATGATATCTACCTGAGGTCTAGGAGTTATTTACACCCCCGTGCCTCTGCGCCTTTTCTAGTCGTGTCGCTCGTCATCCCATCGGATAATGAGAGTGAATAGAAAGTGCCTCTGAGTTTGCACATTCACTTGTCCCGTGCAGATGGCTCTTTTGAAAGGTCTTTCCAACGGCCTATAATATTTATTTCTTAACCTTTAAAGAAATTCGACGCAAGAAACAATCACCAAATGATTCATCATGATACAGTCATAAAATCATTAACGAGGAAGGAATATACTATCCTACAATCGATAAAAACCCGCTATTTTCCCTATTAGCCTTATTTAAATGGGTTATAGAAATTTTATTTAAAAACCCGATTTAACTTTGGCCCCCGGTTCAGTCATGTCAAAATTTAAACCGCGTCGGTCCCTGGTTTAACTAAACCTACAGTTCCGCAAACTTATCTGGCCCGCAACATTTTTTTGCAATTAAGTGGGTAAAAATAGTATTTGTACATACACATTGTAACGTAAATATTACTTCACTAAAAAGCAAACAAATACTGTCACTACAAATCTTTATATTTTTATACAATAATTATGATCATTTACATAAAATGTATGCTGAGTGTTCTCTAACGGAGATACTCCAGGTATTATTATGTCACCGGAATTGTTTAATTCAGAAGTTATTTCATCATCATCATTATCGTAATCACTGCTTTCACTTTCACTACCTAAATGAATGATGAAACGTCGTCGTTCTCTCGCTAAGTATCCATCCCTTTTTCGATACTCATTTTCAATATTTTTTACACGATCGCAATGCTTTTGCCATTCATTGACTGTTATTTTATCAAAAGCTTCTGCAATCAATGTAGGCATTTCAGAATTCGATCTACCAATATTCTGATCTGCTATAAATTTTTACATCTGCTTGCTCGTTTTCTTTCACAAGTTTTCTTACAAATCACTCCCCGTCACCTACAATGGAAATAGCAAAAATTAAATAAATAATGAATATTTTAAAATATATATTTTAATTTAAAGTGCGAGGGGGAATTTCGTATTTTTTCAGAAGCTGACAACACTAACCTGTTGCAGCAGCTACGCGTTCATACAACTTATTGAAGGGTATAATTGGTGCCTGAAGGCGTTTTTCTTCTTTCATATAATGAAATACTTGAAATATAACGTTCCTCGCATCACTTTTTAAAGCTTACGGCATTTTTCACAATTAAAAACCACAATAATAAAAATAAATACGCGCAACAAACAATCAATGGCAGGAATGTCAGGGAATAACAGGCCGATTGACATTTCAAACTGGCGTCGTTAGTTCTACTTTTGGCCACCGGGCCAGATAAGTTTGTAGAACTATAGTTTATATATGGCACATTTTATTTGCATCAGCTGACATTTTGATTGACGTCTATTTGTGAATGGAGGTTGTATGGAAGTTTTTTTTTCTTTTTTAAGACAACGCCCGCATTAGCGAATCTAATCCCTGTGTCGCGGGGTACTTTACAAACATATAATAGACGGACACAAATCACATCCAGATTCAGAATACCTATTTATGGGTCACACGAATAGTTGTCCGGCGCGTGACTCAAACCCGCGACACGAAGCGGTGAGGCGACTGTCTTAGCCGCTGCGCCACACGTGCAGTCAAATTATTAGCTGTTTTAATTTTTAAAATAAATATCTACTGAATTCCAGTTGGATTCTTATCATAACATTCAAAATTCACCGAAGAAAATTAAACGTCCTTGAAAAAGCGTAGCGTCCCATAAAATAAATAAATGAAATAAAATAGGTTTTTATTCACGTAGGTAGACTTTAAAAAAGCGCTTGTAAATAGTCAGAACATGTTGTAGTAATACAGTTATTATCTCTAGTTACTTATTATAGCTGTCCCTGCGGATTCTACTAATAACATGTTGAAAATATCCAAAGAGGAAATAATAGATAGCTCAACAGACATTTTTCAGCATCTAATCAACAAAGAAAATACGCTACAAACAGACTTAGACAACACTATTTGGAAGCAAATCAGCGCTCACACATATTTAACCAGTTTTATATCATCAATAATATTGTTTCTTGCTATATTACTTATAGTTAGGTACGGACCACCGATGGTGAGTTGGATTGCAGCCACAACACAGCATCATACCAGGTGTTCAAGAGGAAAGGCAGCGGACCAACCAGCCGAAGTGTCCACGCAACCTGTCGCCACAGAGTCGTCTACGCAGCGTGAGCCGGACCAACCAATAAGACAGCAACATACAACCGTCACCATGGACCCTATATACAGTCAACCAATACGCCGGGCAGCACAGCAACCAAGGAAGGATAAGCCAAGGTCCCTCCACAAACAACCAACTATGCTGAGCGAGACAATCGAGTTATACCAACTAGAGTCCAGGTCCTGAGAGGCGCCAGAATGTTCAACCTTGAACATACATCTACTACACGCGCCAGCAAAAAATCACAGCGTCAACATTAAGAGCGACATACATTCGTTACACGCGCCGGCAACACTGGCACACCGTCAGCACTGGGAAGTGGCCTACTGAGATTTTCGCTGCATCGGCTCGATACACACACAACACACATGTAAATAGGCATCAATGTGTATTTACCACAAAATTTGTATATAATAAAGTTAATTATTGTAATAAACTAGTCATCAAGCTGGAGTCGATTTTGATTCATCTCCTGTAACTCCCCTCACTGTGGCCAAGACACCTTTAGCCGTCATCGATCCTATGAGTCTGTGGGATCGGCAGTGGGAAAACCTTTTCCTGTGTACATTGCACGACGTACACGAACCCCTATTCCTACCCAACTTCCGTCTGTTACCGTAGGTCTCCTGTGACAGACATCCCGTACGTCAAAACCGACGTAACCTACGTTCGGTCTGGTTTGTATGGTAGGCTAGGGCGTTAGGGAAGCTAGGGTACTAGGTGATTGTTAGAAGGCTAGGTTTGGAGTCAGCAGGGTCTTAGGTAACCACAGGCTCTGTTAGTTCAAACGTAGCCATACTGTACGTATTTGGGATAACGGCCGCAACGAGCTGTAAGCCTGGGTAAGTACATATGGTCCTTCGAGCTTATTTTAAGAACCAGGGGGGTTTGTTCATTTGTTCCTGTAGGATAGCACTTACTGACATACACTTTAACGTACTTCAAGCTTGCGTACTCAATAAGCGCCTGTTTTGTTGTATGTTGAAGAACTGACTAACTTAGTTGTCGTTCGTACGGTAGCGGATCGGGAACCGGCCTCTCCACAAGCGGGTCTCACCGGTGTTTTGAGAAGTCGCACATACCGTATCGAGGGCAAAGATTGCAACTAAGTGTCGTAGAAACAGTTTGTTAGGGATAGGATAGGGCAGTTAGAAAAATGGACATACAAGAAATTAATGAAACCATAAGAAGCCAAGAAGCGGACTACAATGAAATAAGACAAATATTCGCTAACATCAAGAAAGATTCCGCAACACGGAAAACTTTGAAGTACATCACGGAAAGGAGAGCTCGACTCACAGACATATTTACAAGAACGACCAATAACCATTCAAGACTAGAAGACCAGGATGCGTTGTGTGATCACAAATACATCACTACTAACTACTACGATTCTATTAAAAAACAGTACGCGCAAGCTATTGATTACCTATTGAAGTGTGAGAGGCGATTACAATTACTCAACCAAATTTATGAGCCAGAAGACATAGAACCCCAAGAAGAAAAAGTGGTCAGTTCACCGAAAATATTTATACAATTATTTCGTATCAATCAGATGCAAAAAAAACTGCAGTCAGCAAATCAATCCATTGTTGAGGGCAAGGCGGATTGGTACTTAGAATCTCTACTAGCAACTTTACAAAAACAATGGCAAGAGATTGAAGAAACACATTTGTTAATCCTAATGGAAGATAGCACCGTTGACCACAGTTATTTTCAAGAAAATATGTTTGAAAGGACACAGACGGAATTTGAGCTTGTTATTGTAAAATTGGCCGCAACTATGAGTAAAAAACCATCAAACAGCGATCATAAAACATCGATTAAGTTGCCAAAAATAGTAATTCCGACGTTTAATGGCACTTATGAGTCATGGAGTTCGTTTTATGACTTATTCTTGAAGATAATACACGAAGATAAATCATTGAGTGACACAGAAAAAATGCAGTACTTAAAGACGCATGTACAAGGAAACGCCGCTAAGCTGATTAAGCATTTAACAGTCTGTGACGCAAATTACGCAACCGCATGGACTCTGTTAACGAAGCGATACAAAAATGAGAGATTGATCGTTACCAAACACATCGACAAAATTCTAAGTTTGACAAAAATAAAAAAGGCCAATGCTACGAACTTGAGAAACTTGCATGATACGATTAATGAAAACCTAGAGGCACTGAAAAGTCAAAAAATTGACATCTCAACGTGGGACCCTAGCTAGATCTTAACTAGACTGCTTAGTAGAATATGGGACTCAGAAACTGATGAAAAATACGAACATCAGTTGAAGGAACCAAACAAAATACAAGATTTTTCGGAAATGATGCAATTTTTGGAGAAGAGATTTAAATGTTTGGAAAGTACTTGCTTTTCTCAAGGAGAAGTTAGTGGTCACAAGCCGCGCAATGAATTTTCAGATGTCATAAAAAACCGAGAGGACAAACGCATGTGTTGGTTTTGTCACAGTTACGAACACAGCATTTATCAATGTTCTAGTTTTAAAGCGCTGACAGTGCAAGACCGCAATAAGGCGGTCAATGACAAACAAATGTGCAAAAAATGTTTGGTACACGAAATGACGATTAAATGTAACAGCACGAAAAGTTGCGGATACTGTGGGAAAAGAGGTCACCATTCGTATTTGCACCATCACAACCAAAACGCGTCACCATTAAAAAGTGGGTCTAGAAAAGAAGGTTTGTCAACCCCATCCACAAGTAAAGCTATGACAAAGTCTACATCCAACATATCTACCACTTACAGAGCTGATATACAAAAAACCACGTTACTTGCGACGGCCGTAGTACAAGCAAACTCTATAGACGGAACATCCCACGTACTGAGAGTTCTATGCGACCAGGGTTCAGAAGCCTCATTCTGTACGGAAGAGGTGGCCCAATTGTTAGCATTTCCACGGTGCAATATACAAACTGAGATAATCGGGATTGCTGACGAGAAACCTAAAACATCGAATTATACTATCGATGTCCAACTACAACCAAGATTCCCCAGCGAATACAGGTTACCAGTCACACTTATCATTCTACCAAAATTAACTGGCTCGCTACCAGAGAAAAACATACCAGAAATACGGTCAGATTGTTTACAAAACAAACTAATTGCCGACCCTACGTATTACAAAAGAGGCCCAATAGATATAATATTGGGCGCTCAAGAATATAGTAATTTACTATTAAACGGATTGTACAAGATTCAAGATGGAATTATCGCACAAGATACAGAATTTGGATGGATTTTATCTGGGATTTGCTGTAATCAGACTACCACTAATACAATAAAAATCATCAGTATGACAACACGTACTACAGAAGTTCAACAACTAAGCAAGTTTTGGGAGTTAGAGGAAGTACCCGAAAAATACCAGTTATCGAATTACGACCAAGACTGCGAAAACTTTTACCAAGAAACTACAATTAGGAATCCGGATGGAACCTACACCGTGAGACTTCCTTTCAAGGATAACAATATCGATTACGGGGATTCTCGCCAAAAAGCTGTGGCAAGGCTTTTACAACTAGAACGAAAGTTTGCTAAAGATGGGAACCTACAAAAAAGATACCAAGAATTCTTAAATGAATACCTAGAAATGGGCCACATGAGAAAAGTCACTAGAACAGACTATTATCAAGGCAAATACTATATCCCTCATCAGCCAGTAATCAAAGAAGATTCGTTAACTACTAAGTTAAGAGTGGTATTTGATGCGTCCAGCAAGTCAAGCACCAATGTAAGCCTAAACGGAAATATGTTTACAGGACCAAGATTACAACAAGATTTAGCAGATATACTATTACGTTGGCGTAAACATAGAATAGTATTTATGGCGGATATTGAAAAAATGTATCGATTCATAAAAGTAAATGAACAAGACTTAAGTTACCAACGAATATTATGGAGGAAATCGGCAAAACATGCAATCGATGAGTACGAATTAACTACTGTAACGTACGGCACAGCATCTGCGCCATATTTAGCGATCAAAACATTACAACAACTTGCCATAGATGAAAAAACGAATTATCCTGCGGCCAGCCAAATAACTCTCAGAGATTTTTATGTGGATGACATATTATCAGGGGATAACAACGTTGAATCAGCAAGGAAGCTGCAAAAGGACCTCATAAACATGCTACAAGCAGGCGGATTTAATCTCAGAAAATGGTCCTCCAATAATGCTGAGTTATTAGAAAATATACCTGAGGAAAACCAAGATAGCAAAGTGACGAAGATACCGCTAGATGAGACAAGAAAGTCACTAGGAGTGTTATGGTCGCCACTAGAAGACAGGTTTTGTTTTCAGATTACTGTCAATCACAATGAAAAGCCAACAAAACGATTTATCTTATCTGAAGTTGCTAAAATATTTGACCCCCTAGGATGGCTAGCGCCAGTTATCATCGATATGAAGCTATTAATCCAGGAGCTTTGGACAAATAGTGCAGAATGGGATCAGCCGGTGGACGACAGAGTTAAAATAAAATGGACTGAACTACAGAAACAGCTGAAAACGATTGAGAATATTTCCATCCCAAGATGGTGTAATTGGTTGCCTCACTCTAAAGTTGAGCTGCATGGGTTCAGTGATGCGTCAGAGAAAGCGTACGGTGCAGTGGTATATTGTCGGGCACAGAGTGATAGCAGCACGTATAATATAACTCTGTTGCAAGCTAAATCAAAGGTGGCGCCGAAAAAGCACAAAACCACGTTACCGAGACTGGAATTATGCGCAGCACTATTACTAACACAATTGATGGGAAAAGTTATAACCGCGATGGAAATTCCAATCGCAAATATTTACTGTTGGACCGACTCAATGATAACTCTCGGTTGGATCAAAGGTGAAGCTGAGCGATGGAAGACTTTCGTTTCTAACAGAGTATGCGAAATACGTAAACTACTACCACAAGCAAAGTGGAATTACGTGAACACAACACAAAATCCAGCCGACGTAATTACAAGAGGAGTTCCGCCAAACAAGCTACAAAACTTATCTCTGTGGTGGAATGGCCCTGATTGGTTAAAAAACAACAATTTCCCCAGTACAAAAACAATACCGGAAATATGTGAAGAGATCAAGCGTTGTTGTCTCGTAACCACTACAGTACAACCGCAAAACGAAGTATGGGAAAGATTTTCAAGCTTTCAGAGGATGATACGAGTGTTGTCATATTGCTACAGATTTACAAATAAACAAAGAAACAAAAAACCGTTGAGTTGTACGGAAGTTAATGAGACAACTAAAAATGTTCTCGTACTAGTTCAACAAACAGTATTCCCCGAGGAGTACAAAACTATTAAAAGCGGACTGTCGTTGAAGAAAGGCAACAAATTGTCATCGTTAGACCCATTTATTGATACTGATGGATTGTTGCGAGTCGGAGGCAGGCTGCAAAACTCTAATCTGCCATACGATCAGAAACACCCAATTCTGTTACCACACGGCCACCATGTAACATTAACTATAGTTCAAGACGCTCATTTAATTACATTACATGGAGGTAACAGTCTGACGTTAGCATACATACGACAGAAATATTGGATACTTGGTGGGAAACGAGTAGTAAAGAGTTGTATCAGAAAATGTGTAAAATGCATTCGATACAAATCGTCCACAGCCACACAACAAATGGGTGCTCTACCAAAAGCAAGAGTGACTGAATCATTTCCCTTCAGTCACACAGGCGTGGATTACGCAGGTCCAATATCAGTAAGAGCAATGAAAGGCAGAGGGCACAAATCCTATAAAGGCTACATTGCAATCTTTGTCTGCTTAGCCACGAAAGCGATACATCTGGAGCTAGCAGGCGATCTATCTACAGAAACATTCGTTGCAGCATTGAGAAGGTTCATGGCAAGAAGAGGCCCAGTATCACATATGTATAGTGACAACGGGACAAATTTCGTAGGAACTGCAAATTTCCTTCATAAGGAGATGTTGGAAATAACTCAGTCAAACGGGTTTCAAAACACTATGACCAAAATTGGAACACAATGGCATTTTATCCCACCATCATCTCCCCACTTTGGTGGAATCTGGGAAGCAGGAGTAAAATCAATGAAACATCATTTGCGCAGAGTGATAGGCGAGCAAACACTCACATACGAAGAACTGAATACGTTTCTGCATCAAACTGAAGCATGTTTGAACTCAAGGCCATTATGTGCGCAAAGCGAAGACATAAACGACAACGTCGTATTGACACCTAGTCACTTTTTGATAGGACGGGAAGCAGTAGGGGTACCGGATCCACTGTCGGACACTAATACGGATCTCTTAAACATATGGAAGCAAATTCAAAGAATGAAAAAGGACTTTTGGAAAACCTGGACTAAAGATTATTTACACCAACTACAACAGAGGTACAAGTGGAAAAATGAACAGGAGAACTTGGCAGTTGGAACGTTAGTACTTATGAAAGATGAAAAGATCAGTCCCAGCAAATGGCCGCTTGCGAAAGTTAAGGAAATACACGCTGGTAACGACAACTTAACTAGAGTTGTTACTCTCCAAAAATCGTCGGGGTCAACTCAAAAACGCTCAATTCATACACTGATTCCGTTACCAATTCAAACAGAAACGGGTAGCTATAACGAACTTTCGACGAATACTATACAAACAAACACGGCCACGAAGACAAGAAAACAAAAAACATACCACATAAAAAAATGTAGCAAACCATTAAAATGGTTCATGGTTTTACTAGTCATCCTACAAATGTTGGGTACGACAATGTCGACATATACATCAAGAGCGGTGCCACCTGGATTTTATATAGAACAAATAGGTACAGCAAGCATTGATAGAGGAATTTTCAGAATAGAGACAAACTTTGAAAAAGAACACCTACAACAAGATTACACTGAAATGAAAACAGTGACGGCACAGTTCAGTCAACTATGCAGAAATGCGGAAGCCATAATAGAACCAACACATTGCAAACAATTATACCATCACCTGATAGAAGAGGAATCAAAATTTGAGCGAACTAAAGAGTATTTGACAGAAATTAATCAAACCAGGAAAAAGAGGGGCATACTAGGACAATTACTAACATCTATATTCGGTGTAAACAATGAAGTATACCGAGACATAGACTCACTGAATTTGAACCAACAGAAACTAATTGAAGCGGCTAGCCATCAAACAAAATTCATGATTACAACTATTTCACAAGTCAACAAAACTGAAGAAAAGATAAGACAAAAACTAATGAGGTACCAAACCAAACTAAACAAAGTTATAAAGTATATGGATAATTGCAACCGATGGTACAACACAATTGACCACAATAGTGTAAACATACGCATTATGCAGACTTATCAACTAGCGCATAACTACATAGGAGAAATTATGGACTATTATTCTGGACTACTGGAAATCTACTTAGCTAAAGCAACAGTATACAGCGTATTATCACCAAAGAACGTCAGTGATGTGATATTAACAGCAAATAAAAAATTACCATCGAACTTAAAAATCGTTCAACAACAATTACTAGAAACCAGAATAACTGAAAACAACACCCACATACAAATATACGCTTATTTTCCTATACAAGACATAACTAATTATACTTTAGTGTATGTTACGCCGGTCCCAAAGAAAAATTCAGATAAATCATTTCAAAATATACAAGTTCAAAAAGCTTACATAGGTGTAGATTACAACAACGAACTATATTTTGATTTAAATTATGAAGAATTTAAAAGTTGTTTACATAGACGTAATCATTTTATTTGCTACCCTGGGGCGGTGAAAAACATGCAATTAAATGAAAATTGCATTGTTAACCAACTTTTCACCAATAACACACGTACGAAATGTTTAACCAACACATTTAATATACCTAATAGTATAATATGGAAACAACTGTACATGCAGAACACATGGTTATTCATTGTAAGAGATCATATTGCAATTTCAATCATTTGTGACGGTCAAAGAGAAGAAGTAGAGCTTCGAGATGTTGGTGTGATACAAATCTCAGATAACTGTATTATTAAAACATTTAATAATATATTAACTGCTAAAAGATCAATGTCAGTACAGATTGTAGCATCGTATTCAAAACAAACAGATTTTTCTATAAATACACACGTTTCTACTAATAACATGTTGAAAATATCCAAAGAGGAAATAATAGATAGCTCAACAGACATTTTTCAGCATCTAATCAACAAAGAAAATACGCTACAAACAGACTTAGACAACACTATTTGGAAGCAAATCAGCGCTCACACATATTTAACCAGTTTTATATCATCAATAATATTGTTTCTTGCTATATTACTTATAGTTAGGTACGGACCACCGATGGTGAGTTGGATTGCAGCCACAACACAGCATCATACCAGGTGTTCAAGAGGAAAGGCAGCGGACCAACCAGCCGAAGTGTCCACGCAACCTGTCGCCACAGAGTCGTCTACGCAGCGTGAGCCGGACCAACCAATAAGACAGCAACATACAACCGTCACCATGGACCCTATATACAGTCAACCAATACGCCGGGCAGCACAGCAACCAAGGAAGGATAAGCCAAGGTCCCTCCACAAACAACCAACTATGCTGAGCGAGACAATCGAGTTATACCAACTAGAGTCCAGGTCCTGAGAGGCGCCAGAATGTTCAACCTTGAACATACATCTACTACACGCGCCAGCAAAAAATCACAGCGTCAACATTAAGAGCGACATACATTCGTTACACGCGCCGGCAACACTGGCACACCGTCAGCACTGGGAAGTGGCCTACTGAGATTTTCGCTGCATCGGCTCGATACACACACAATACACATGTAAATAGGCATCAATGTGTATTTACCACAAAATTTGTATATAATAAAGTTAATTATTGTAATAAACTAGTCATCAAGCTGGAGTCGATTTTGATTCATCTCCTGTAACTCCCCTCACTGTGGCCAAGACACCTTTAGCCGTCATCGATCCTATGAGTCTGTGGGATCGGCAGTGGGAAAACCTTTTCCTGTGTACATTGCACGACGTACACGAACCCCTATTCCTACCCAACTTCCGTCTGTTACCGTAGGTCTCCTGTGACAGACATCCCGTACGTCAAAACCGACGTAACCTACGTTCGGTCTGGTTTGTATGGTAGGCTAGGGCGTTAGGGAAGCTAGGGTACTAGGTGATTGTTAGAAGGCTAGGTTTGGAGTCAGCAGGGTCTTAGGTAACCACAGGCTCTGTTAGTTCAAACGTAGCCATACTGTACGTATTTGGGATAACGGCCGCAACGAGCTGTAAGCCTGGGTAAGTACACGCGTTCATATTTGTAAATTATCACCGCTCCTCCCCCGTACGTGAAAGCGTGATAATATGTATCCTATATGTTGACCCGACCTCTTAGTAATATTCATGCAAAATTTGAAGTAAATCCATGCAGTAATTTTTGAGATTAGCCCGGACATACAGATAAACAGACAAAAATTCTAAAAACTATATTTTTTGCTTTGCGATCGATTGTAGATCACGCCCCAAGTATTCTTAATAATTCTTATCGCTCCGGGGCTTCCTAACACAGGCAATGTTATGCCTAAAAGGTATGCCCCAACAATATTGTAATTAGGTTAAGTTGAGTTAAAGAAAATAAAAACTATTTTATTTTTATTTTTTTATTCTTTTAAAAAAATATTCAATGTACAGTTTTGACTTTCCTACGATTTTATTATATGTATATATATTTAGGTACACGGAGTGTTAAAACATTTATAAAATTTATTTTATAATAGTAGTGATATTTAGCTAGCTTGTATTAAGTTATTGTCCAGGTGTGTCTAAACATATGCAAGGAAGCGGATATAAACAGCACAGTACACGAGTACCTATATCTAAGCAAACAAGTGGTCACGTAACAGACAAATTGGCCTCGGGACTCGCCTGGAAGGAGGACGTCAATTGCTTTAGCCTTGGAGCCGTACGTATTGTTGTGTGCTAGGGTACTTGTTTACGACAAGGGATTAATTTTCATAGTTGATCTCTTCTTGCGACCTACGTGATACGCTGATAATGATCGTTTATCATCATTCACAGCTAAATGAGTATCGGGTATAGCGAGCGTTGAGAAGTGCAGTAGCAATATAAATTTTTAATTAATCAATATTTTTTTGAAGTTATACTTCTTTTGGCGCGATGGAGAAAAATGATGAGAGTGAATTTTTACGATGCGCGCGTACACCGACACCAAAAAATTTAACAGCATGAAGTTAGTTCTAGGTGGTATGACAGTGAATTTTTACGATGCGCGCGCATCGTGCGCGCGCTTCGTAAAAATAACAGCATGACATTAGTTCTAGGTGGTATGAAAATTGATAACTATGTTCAAGTTGTATATTAAGAAGTATAACTTCTAATGCGTGTACATAAGTATACACAAGTTTTTTTTTTTGTTGTATTCTGCGACATATCAATCTGTTGTTTGTCAACAATAAGCCATTTCTCTGACTGATAACAATTTATCTGATTGGGTTTTGGCTTGGTGAGACCCTTTTTTTTTTGTTGTATTCTGCGACATATCAATCTGTTGTTTGTCAACAATAAGCCATTTCTCTGACTGATAACAATTTATCTGATTGGGTTTTGGCTTGGTGAGACCCTTTTTAATTGTGTCTCATTCCATTTTGTTGAACCTATCTAATAGATTTGGTATGCCATGTCTTTTCAATCGCTTGTAGCGCAAACTTCTGTCGCCATTTAGTCCTTGGGCAAGCAAATTTTTAAGTTTTGCAAGTTGCTCTTGGTACCTACTTGATGCTATTGTTCGTTATCTCCTGTTTGACGGTTGGTAGTTTCAGGTCACAGTATATCATTTTGTTACTTATGTAATATATTAATGTGTGCAATATATTAATTTCACAAAATTTTAAGTAGGTACATGTTACCTTCAGCAATGATTTCTGCACTAAACACGCAGGCTTGTCTTGCAGGAACCAAATATTTTACATTAATAAAGAATTAGGTACCTACATACAACACTTAAATATCTAGGTACAAACAAGTTAATAGTAAAAAAAATAATAAGAAACAATAAAGCAGAATATAGAACCTTCTTGAAAAAAACATTTAATATTACAAAGATATAGAAATATATATTTATTAATATATAAAAAAAAAAGAATTCCCGTACAACGTTTTGTAATTGATCACACTATTCTATTTATGATTTTTTTAAGTATTACTTCATGCTTGACTTGGGGGGTAAGCTGATAAATGCGTAACGACAGCATTACAAAAACTGTGACTGAGCGAAGCGAACGGAAGTTGAAAGGGAGATATTAGTTACTAAAGATACAAAGAGAGAGAGTTTCGTATATTACTGTAGGGGCAAGAGAGAGGTGCGATCACAATTCTTTGTCTCTTTCTCTCATAGCCAATTACGTTTCGTATATCTAAGTTTTAATTCACTCTCGTTTTATTTTTATTTATTTTATTTAAGATAGAATAATTTATATTACAATCTAGTCTATAGACTAATTAATAATTTTATATTAGCATGCCCCCTACAAGATAGACCGACGATCTTACAAGGGTTGCGGGATGCTGCTCGATGCAGGCAGCCAATTGTGTGAGTTATGGAGATCTTTGGGGGAGGCCTTCTCTAGCAGTGGACGTATTTCAGCTGATATAACAATAATATCCTGGGACATTATTTACACACGTTCATCTGATCCCAAACTAAGCAGAGCTTGTAGGTACTATGGAAACCAGATAACTGATATACTACATATTCTAATTTTTTTTGTAACAACATACTTATATAGATAACTACACCCAGGCGCAGGACAAACAGACATGTTAACGCACACAAATATCTGTCCCAGGTGGGAATCGAACCCACGACCTCTGGCGTGAAAAGCAAGCATTTGCCATACACGCCAACAGACCTATATTAATTATTATTAATTATATAACTGTCATAATACTGAGTAAGCCGGTACTAAACTTGCTGATTCATGTTAACAAAATCATTTTCCTTAACTGCCTTGATTTCTTGCCAGTAAATACTAATTAATCACTTACCTAAATACAGTTAATCGGCCTGATATAAAGTAGATAACAAGTCCTACCTATAGGTAAGAATCTGGTATGTAGTCGATGGACGTTTTAGTTTTTGGCTGGCCTGTTGGTAAAATAAATAATAAAATAAAAAAGATTTTAATTCACGTAGACCTATATAAATTATAATTAATTATATAAGTGCCATAATACTGACTAAGCCGGTACTAAAACCTGCTGATTCATATTAACAAAATCATTTTCCTTAACTGCCTTGATTTCTTGCCAGTAAATACTAATTAATCACTTACCTAAATACAGTTAATCGGCCAGATATAAAGTAGATAACGAGTCCTACCTATAGGTAAGAATCTGGTATGTAGTCGATGAACGTTTGAGTTTTTGGCTGGCCTGTTGGTAAAATAAATAATAAAATAAAAAAGATTTTAATTCACGTAGACCTATATAAATTATAATTAATTATATAAGTGCCATAATACTGACTAAGCCGGTACTAAAACCTGCTGATTCATATTAACAAAATCATTTTCCTTAACTGCCTTGATTTCTTGCCAGTAAATACTAATTAATCACTTACCTAAATACAGTTAATCGGCCTGATATAAAGTAGATAACAAGTCCTACCTATAGGTAAGAATCTGGTATGTAGTCGATGAACGTTTTAGTTTTTGGCTGGCCTGTTGGTAAAATAAATAATAAAATAAAAAAGATTTTAATTCACGTAGACCTATATAAATTATAATTAATTATATAAGTGCCATAATACTGACTAAGCCGGTACTAAAACCTGCTGATTCATATTAACAAAATCATTTTCCTTAACTGCCTTGATTTCTTGCTAGTAAATACTAATTAATCAATTACCTAAGTACAGTTAATCGGCCTGATATAAAGTAGATAACAATTCCTACCTATATTTAAGAATCTGGTATATAATCTATCGACGTTTCAAATATTGGCTGCAGTGCTGGTGTAGTGATTAGTATCTTGTACCTAGTACCCTGTTTAACTAGAGGTGGTGGGAGATCCCCACCCTTTGGTGACTTACAAGAAGCTAGCCTATTCCTTTCTTAAAGACGGAGAACGCATGCGGCCCCTCTGGAGTTGCTACTGTCCATGGGGGGCAGTGATCACTTACCATCAAATGACCCTCATGCTATTTTATATTTGACGGTCACCGTAGCCTAGTTGGTAGTGCTCTTACGAAGCTGGTGGCCCTGGGTTCGAATCCCGGTAAGTGCAAATATTTGTGTGATGAGCACGAATATTTGTTTCTGAGTCGTGGATGTTTCCTATGTATATAAGTATTTATCTATGTATGTATATCGTCGCCTGGTACCCATAGAACAAGCTTTGCTTAGTTTGGGGCTAGGATGATCTTTGTGTCATTGTCCCTAGATATTATTATATTATTATTACAAAAAAATACCAAATGTTTATAAATAATCCTAAGGTTGACTTTTACTCGTTTGTACAGACGCCAGCACATCACGCTACCCCCAAAGTGAACCTTATGCTTATCTGATAAAGTTGAAAATCAATAAAAGAAATTTGACAGATTGGGGTAGCCGGATGTGCTGGCATCTGTACATCATCGTGACAGCCGAATGACGTCCACAGATGGACAAAAGCCTCTCAAAAAGTTTCCACAATAGAGTTGTGTTTATCATTTGGAGGATACATAATTCTAATCCATAATCCTGAGATCATCATCATCATCATCATATCAGTCGAAAGACGTCTACTGCTGGACAAAGGCCTCCCCCAAAGATCTCCACAATTGCCGGTCTCGCGCTACCCGCGTTCAGCGATTTCCAGCGACCCGCACAAGATCATCGGTCCATCTTGTAGGGGGCCTGCCCACACTGCGTCTTCCGGTTCGTGGTCGCCACTCAAGAACCTTTCTGCCCCAGCGGCCTAAAGATCACTAGTATAAAATTACTTTGTTATAAAATTTTAAAGAATTAATTTCACTGGTGTGATCGTTGTTTTCATGACCATGATCCAATGACCCCCAATTGAGAAGATACTACAAGTATATTTTTAACTTAATACTCTTCTCTTTAGGTCTCGGAAGTAAAAGCCATTCTAAACTGTCATTTTGACAGATCCAATAGTCAAAGGGCCTTGCATACGCTGCTATGAGCTGTGTTCGTAAGGCCCCTGGTGGTCTGGTAAAGGTGTACTTGCCTCGGGGAATTTCCTTTATTTTCCTTATTTATGTCAAGTAATCTTCATAACTGCGTTCAAGTGAATGAACAATTAACGACTATTGTATCTCGATAACTTCAAGTATTTATTTATTAACTATATTTACCTTATAAATAATAAAGTCGTTGGAAGAATTGCCAAGGTGAAGTGGCAATGGGCTCTTAGAACAAACGGCCTATAGGGCAGAAAATTTTTAGAATGGAGACCACGAAACAGAAACGACGTGGGCGGGTATATAAATCTCGCATTTATAGCAGTTTTAGAAACTGAAACAATGCCACGATGTACTTTTTCCGTGTTGGCGCCAAAAAGTGAAAAAAAGTGTCAAAAAGTGGACTGATAACAGAGGAGTTATCAGTCCACTTTTTGACATACGATTTGTCGTAAGTGAAGCTTTATTGAACAGTACTATGTACTAGTACTACGGGGCTCTGTTCAATAGTTTGTCTAGAATGTAGACCTACCCTATAAGATCTATAAATAAAAGTTTAATTATAGATCTTCAACTAATGACACACATACGCACACATACAAACACACACACACACTCGTACACACAAACACACACACACGTACACGCGCACACACACAATTAGGGCTACCGCGTATCAATTTGCCGCTAGAGGCGCTAGCATCGCGGCAGGTCTACGAAACGTCAAAATACACTGTTTTTGTTCGGGTTACGCTGTTTATTAATAAAAACTGCGATTATAACTAAACATTTTGGTTTAAAACTAAATAAATTACAAAATGAGTAACAGCTCGATGACTGTAATAAATATTTGAAAAAATGTTTAAAATCCTGTTAAAGTGTTTCATAAATAGCATGCCGCAGTGTTGTGCGGGGACTGCACAACACTGCGGCATGCTATTTATGATGAAACACTTTAACAGGATTTTAAATATTTTTGGTAAAAACATTCGTGGCGTCCACAATAACAATGATTTTGATCAGCTATAGTGGACCTTCCGCGACAGTGGCGCCGACTGGTGAGCACAAAAACGGTAGCCCTCATTCGCTCCATAACGTGGATCACCATACATCTAATTTTGTAGCAAAACCTTCCTCAGGCGAGTGTCCTGGAGTCCTGAAATACAGGGTTTCCCTAGTTAAGGCTCCAGTCCACCTCTTTAGTATATAAAATTAGAAGTACCTGTTTTATTTATTTGTATCCAGTATTTACTGTGTGGTGGAAAATAAATACATTTTTTTATACCGCTATCATATTATAACGTCGCTTTGGCCCTTAATAAGAAATTTTATGTCAGCCTGAGAGAAAGTGTGTGATGTACGAGCAAATTTGTAGGACTATGTGTGTGTATGTAATGTAAAAGTTTCCATTAACTCTTACGTTTCATTTTGGTCAAGTATTTTCGTAGTTTCGCATTCAAGCGCATATAATGGGGTACCGGTTCCAAATCCCAGTTCGAGCAAAAAGTGGCACCGCGATTTTTAATAACAGAAAAAATCTCAGTATCGGCCCGGGGACTGGAAGATGGCGGTGTTTCATCCCCGTGCCTCGGAGAGCACGTAAAGCCCTTAATCCTGTACCTGACCTCTCTCCAGCCTTGTCCGCTAGCCGCCCCATCGGATCATGAAAGTGCTAGATTAGAAAGTTTAACTGTGTGTGCGCTGTCACACGCTCTTGCACGAGGTATAACATGTCAAGCGTATATGGCTAGACATATTAAGACTGGCTCCATGTAGGATATCATATTGGAGGTATAAGTTTCTCGTATCGAGAAGGTAAATGACACATAAATATCGCATAAGCGGTCCAATATGGCTCCTATATGGCCATGCAACGGAATGCGAGTTACGCAAGAGTCGCGGGTCAAATGAAACGGGCCCCAGATATGGAGTGCCGACCAACAGTGACCATTAGTGGCCTTAATAAGTCACTATTTATACTTCGATCAATAGTTACTTGAGAGAGTTGGAGATAAATATAAATAATTTTTTATTATTACTGTTTTAAAATAAATAAGGTAACCGTTAGTAAAGGCGCCACTCCAACTATAATAACGTCATTTTGGAAAATAGCTGATACTCTTACACAACTGGACCGATATTCACGAAACATAGCTAAGAACCACCGAAAGGAAACTAAACTTACTGAAAAAAAACGCGTCGAAATCGATCCATCTGTTTGAGAGCTACGATGCCACAGACAGACACGTATACACACCGACAGACAAACATCGACTACAAACTTATGACTCAACTCTTTTTGCGTCGGGCGTTAAAAATTGGTACCACCTCAGAAGCCTTATACAATACTAGCTGTGCCCCGCGGTGTTACCCGCGTTAAATTTCATAAATTTTCTTTGCTCTAAACCTCACGGAGCCCGAGATCTTTCCAACGAATGCAAAACCGTGGAAATCGGTTCGTGCGTTCTGGAGTTATAGCGTCAGGAAGGAAAACCCGACTTATTTTCATATAGTAGACTAGCTGTGCCCCGCGGTGTTACCCGCGTTAAATTTTATAAATTTTCTTTGCTATAAACCTCACGGAGCCCGAGACCATTCCAACGAATGCAAAACCGTGGAAATCGGTTCGGGCGTTCTGGAGTTATAGCGTCAGGAAGGAAAACCCGACTTATTTTTATATAGTAGATTTATCAATATAATATCTAATTATTAAAATCGGTTGACAAATACTCACGATATTGCAACATATAAAAAAGCCGACCACGTCACCTAGACCACGAGAGTAGTTTTTTTTTTTTATTGTAGTTAATTTCTTTCACTCGCTTTACTTGGGGAGTAAGCTGGTGAATGCGTGACGAGACCGTTACGAAAAGTGTGATTGGGTGAGGTGCACGGAAGTTGGGAGTGAAATATAAGATAGTGAAAATAGATAGATAGATAGATAGAGTACACTTTATTGCACCAGAAAACACAATACATAATATCTTAATAAAGAAAATATAGGTACAATCAGCGGTCTTATCGCTTTGTAGCGATCTCTTCCAGACAACCGTTGGGTGGACAAGAAAAATTAAGATGGAAAAGGCGGTAGTTGTAAGTGTAATAGTACACTTACAACTACCGCCTTTTCCATTGTGTATTAAATGTTTAACGTTATTAAATACATACATTACATATGTACAAGCTTCATAAATATATACTTATATTTGTATAAATACTAATAATACTATACTATAATAATATACTATACATACATACATTATATATCTATAGAATGTTAAGAAAGTTAAGTTTCGTATATTACTGAAGGGGCAAGAGAGAGAGATGCGAGCACACATTCTCTTTATGTCTTTCTCTCATAGTCAGTTACGTGTGAAGGGTTTTTTAGATTTTTGTAGCAGTTCTGAGTCAGCATGTCGGTGAAATTACAACCTGTGTCTATGAAAACGTGCAAAGCCATTGATCTTGCGCCTGATATTTTAAAAGAAAGAAATAGGTTTAATATCCTGGGAAATAGGTTTAATCCCAACGAGCATAGATAATCCTTAACTTTACTTCGTTTACATAGGTGTTCATTTGGAAGCATACACCACCTGCTAGGAATAGACGCCTACCATTCCAAATGCTACAGACATAACCTAACTTTTAGAAAACCTAACCTAACTTTTACAGAGTTAGGGCACAGTATTGATTCGTTCAAAGAGCAGCCCGACAGGGGAAGTTCCTCCACCTTACTAAAGAAATTCCTTAATAATAACATTCATAATTTTAATGTTGTGTTTATGCGTGTGAGTAAGGTCGCCAGAGCTCATCGGGGTGGGGGGAAGGGTCAGCAACACTTGTTTGCTGATTCTTAAAGGCCGGCAACACACCCGTGGCTTCTCTGGTGTTGCAAGTGTACATGGGCGGCGGTGATCACTTATCAACAGGTGACCCACTTCCTCGTTTGTCGCCATCTGATCTAAAAAAAAAGACTCCAACTGATAACATTATTATGGAAAAGAGCTGATTATTATATATGAAGCTGATATTCAGACAATATGTAGTAAACGTATAGCTAAAATTTAAAATTTTGATAATTAAACCTACACATGATCCTTGACAATAACATAATTTAAGTTAGTTAAATATCGTTACAGTTATAAAATAAATCTTATTGTAAATTATTTCCTACAATCCGTGTACCTAAATATATGTACCTAGAAATAATTATAAATTAATTATATATTACTACGAACATGTTCTTACTATTTACAAGCACTTTTTTAAAGTCTACGTGAATAAAAACCTTTTTTATTATATATTGATTTAGGTCCCTTTTTACACTAACTATGTAATCCATTCATCTTACTCTGTAGACTTAAGCCAAATCTGTAGACTATGTACTAACTCAGTAGTCATAAACCAACTCTGTGCCCTTTTGCAGTTAACTCTTGATACTTTTACACTGCTGGACCGCTATTAACCAAACATACAAGCTAACATTCAAATGAAAAACCGCATCGAAATCGGTCCATCCGTTTGTGAGCTACGATGCCACAGACAGACATCGACGTTAAACTTATAACACACTTCTTTTTGCGTTGGGGGTTAAAAAAAATACTATAATGGTGATCTTCTGTTGGCACCAAAAAGACGACAACTACGACTATGTGTGTGTGTCAGTGTGTGTATGAGTTTGCGCACGCACTAGCGTCCTAAATATGTCCATCGCAGATGGCTAATCTCCGTTGAATTTGACTGCATTAATGGCCTAAATTCTAGTATGAAGACAAAATTATCGGATGGTCACGAACTCCCACGACAATCAGCTACTTTGCCTCGTGTTATCAACACAAGCTGTCTGTTCATCGCGTCTCATAAGTAGGGCAGAGGTCACATCACGTGAGGTAAAGTGAGTAATATCAGAACAATGTACAGTCAACAACTAATAACATGTACACAGTTCGTAATATATGATATCATATCTGCCAATTTTCGTCCACTGCTAGATAAAAGCCTCCGCAAAGAACGGGAGGATATGCCATAATCGCCACGCTTCGCAGGTTCACGATGTTGCGCGTTTTCTGGTAGGTATTCCCTCGGGACAATTTCTACGCCCCCCACGGAATGAGATGGAGTGATGATGTTCTTCGCCGTCATACATGATAGTCTATACATTATTTCGAAAAGTTAACATTATACAATGTTGCTCGCGCAATGCAAATAAAACTTTGTACCGTAGGGGACTTTGAAAAAATGTACAAAGCAAAGTAGACTCAGAGCAAACATTTATAACACAAATCGTACTCGAAACTATAAACCGCAAAGAGGTACCTAGTAAGTTAACTAGTTCGTCACATGTGCAGCTCGGAATTGTTCTAGAACCGCAAAGAGGTACCTAGTAAGTTAACTAGTTCTTTGACGGGCCTATTGTTTTATTGGTTTATGTCCCTGACTGCTAAGGTCGTCGGTTCAATCCCCACCCGGGATGAATCTTTGTGTGATGAGCACGATTTTTTGTTCTGTGTCTGGATATAATTTATCAATAATATGTATTTATTTAGAAATATATAAGTACCGATGTATGTTTATCAGTCGTCTGGTTGCCACCATTTCATGGCTTAGTGTACGTAGGATTAGGTCTCTTTTTGCACTAACTATGTAATCCATTCATCTTACTCTGTAGTCTTAAACCAAGTCTCTAGACTATGAAGTAACTCAGTAGTCATAAACTAACTCTGTGCCCTTTTGCAAAGTCAAAGTCAAAATTCATTTATTCCGTAAAATTTTTACATTTATGTGGAATCGTCATTTTTTTACCCTACCGTGCAGTGCATGACGTGGCAGCTACTGAAAAACACTACCAGAAAACTCAGTAGGAATCCTTTTTTAAAAATATCATCATCATCATCATCATATCAGCCGAAAGACACTCCACTGCTGGACAAAGGCCTCCACCAAAGATCTCCACAATTGCCGGTCTTGCGCTATCCGCATCCAGCGATTTCCAGCGACCCGCACAAGATCATCGGTCCATTTAAAAATATACTTAAGATTAATTACATTCATGTGTGTTGACTCAGAACAACTCAATCCCAAGCAGTAACTCTTTACTCTTTTCATCGAACTCTATAGTCTTATGCCATCTCTGTGCCCTTTTGCAGTAACTCTTTATTCTTTTCACTGAACTCTATAGTCAAGTAAAGCCAACTCTAGGCTCGTTTACACTAACTCTTTGTACGCTTTTATTTTTGCACTTAAATACTTATTGTTGCACACGACTGTACCTACACTTAGCAACTGATTGGTCATCATATCAGCCGAAAGACGTCCACTGCTGGACAAAGGCCTCCCTCAAAGATCTCCACAATTGCCGGTCTTGCGCTATCCGCATCCAGCGTTTTCCAGCGACCCGCACAAGATCATCGGTCCATCTTGTAGGGGGCCTGCCCACGCTGCGTCTTCCGGTTCGTGGTCGCCACTCGAGAACCTTTCTGCCCCAGCGGCCGTCGGTTCTACGAGCTATGTGCCCTGCCCACTGCCACTTCAGCTTGGCAATTCTTAGGGCTATGTCGGTGACTTTGGTTCGCCTGCGGATCTCATCATTTCTGATTCGATCTCGCAGGGAAACTCCAAGCATAGCCCTTTCCATTGCTCTTTGGGTGACCTTGAGCCGCCTGATAAGGCCCATAGTTAGCGACCACGTCTCTGTTCCGTAAGTCATCACTGGCAACACACACTGGTCGAAGACTTTCGACTTGAGACACTGCGGTATTTGGGACGAGAAGATATTACGTAGCTTCCCGAACGCTGCCCAGCCGAGTTGGATTCTACGATTGACCTCCTTCTCGAAGTTGGACCTACCTAGTTGGATGGTCTGTCCTAGGTAAATATAGTTCTCTACAACTTCGAGTGCAGAGTCTCCAACCTTAACTAGAGTGGGTGCAACATGGATGTTTGACATAATTTTCGTCTTATCCATGTTCATTTTCAGACCCACTTGTTGAGAGACTCTGCTGAGGCCATCGAGCATTGTACCGAGGTCGTCAAGGGTCTCAGCCATGACTACTATATCGTCGGCAAATCGAAGGTGGGTGATGTACTCGCCATTGACATTGATGCCAAAGCCTTTCCAGTCCAGAAGCTTGAAGACATCTTCCAATGCAGCGGTGAACAGTTTCGGAGATATAACATCTCCCTGTCTCACACCTCGCTGCAAGTGGATAGGTTTCGAGTTCTGGTCCTGGAGTCGCACTGACATAGTGGCGTTTTCGTACAAACACTTTAACACCTCGATATACCGGTAGTCGATTTGGCACCTTTGGAGAGACCTCAGTACGGCCCAAGTTTCGATCGAATCGAAGGCTTTCTCATAGTCCACAAACGCTAAGCATAATGGCTGGTTATACTCTTCGGTCTTCTGTATAACCTGCCGCAGCGTAAGTATGTGGTCTATGGTACTAAAGCCTTTACGGAAACCGGCTTGTTCGGGAGGCTGGAAGTCGTCAAACCTGCGTGCGAGACGATTCGTAATGACCCTCGAAAACAACTTGTAAACATGGCTCAGCAGTGTGATGGGTCTGTAATTCTTCAAGAGGGTTTTATCGCCCTTTTTGAAGAAGAGCACCACCACACCCCTGTGCCATGCTTTTGGCGTTTGACCTTCTAGTATGACGGAGTTAAATAACTTCTGAAGGGCCCGTAGGATTGGTGTACCACCCGCCTTCAGAAGCTCTGCCGTAATTCCATCATCACCAGGCGCCTTGTTGTTCTTAAGCTGTTCGAGAGCCATTCTAATCTCGCACAGGCTGACGTCCGGGATGTCGTCGGTGAAGTGTTGGGTTAGTCGTGCTCTGGGATCTGAGGCACAACTATCGACAGGTGACTGGGTTTTCGCATACAGCTGTCCATAGAACCTCTCGATCTCTCCCAGCAACTCAGGTTTAGACGTGACGATTCTGCCATCCTCAGTCTTCAGCTTCGTCAGTTGGCTCTGTCCAACAGACAGTTCTCTTGCAAACACTTTAGAGCCTTTGTTCCGCTCAATGGCTTCTTTAATACAATTTGTATTAAATTGGCGCGTGTCGCGTGTCAAAGACTTTGAGATCTGTCTGTTGAGCTGCCGGTATCTGGTAGCATCATCAGAGGATGTCAGAACCATTTTCCATCTTTCGTCCATAAGCTGCAGGGTATAGTCAGAGATCTTTTTGGTTCTGTTTGTACGGTGGGCCTTGAAGACCTTAGACCCAGCCGTATGGACAGCTTCTACGAGCCTGTCATGGTATGAGTCCACTTCCTCGCAATCTGCTAGGCATTCGAAACGGTTTTGCAGTTCGAGCTGAAAGGGTTCAGGGTTTTGGATGTGGATGGGTAAAGGTCGGAGCGTAGACTTTATTAGTCGGGACCTCTGGAGCGTGACATTTAGGTTCAATGAGCCTCTCACCAGTCTGTGATCGCTCCCGGTTTTAACCGTATTGATCACTGAGACGTCATTGAACACCTGTCTACTCGTCGACAAGATAAAGTCTATCTCGTTTTTTGTTTTACCATCGGGGCTTACCCAGGTCCATTTGCGGTTTTCCGACTTCTTGAAAAAGGAGTTCATCATAAAGAGTCCCTCCTTCTCCATGAAGTCGGCCAACATTTGGCCCCGGGGATTCCGGTCTCCAGTTCCAAATTGCCCCACTTTCAGCTCATTCCCGAATCGTTTACCCAGCTTCGCGTTAAAGTCCCCCATGACCACAGTGAAATAAGAGTTCGAGGTATGTATGGCTCTAGAAATATCCTCATACATGACCTCAACCTCATCGTCGGAGTGCGTCGAAGTCGGCGCGTAAACCTGTATGACCTTCAACGAATACCGCTTGGTAATTCTGAGTATAAGGTACGCAACCCTAGTCGACACACTCTCGATTTTCACTATGTTGTGGACGAGGGACTTGTGGACTATGAACCCAACACCACCTTGGGAGAGTTGGTCGCCTTCCCGGAAATAGAACAGATTCCCGGATTTCAGGATTATCGTGTCCTCCCCCTCTCTTCGGACTTCAGATAATCCTATTATGTCCCAATGTAACCTGCTCAATTCTTCCTCCAGTTCGATCATCTTCTCGTCGGTCCGCAGTGTGCGTGTGTTGTATGTTGCCAGGGCCAGAGGTCGTCGGTTTTGGTAACGCGGAGTCTGCCGGGGATTCTTAGCACCCCCTGCCCTGCCGTAACCACGGCTGTTACCACGGCTGGGAATAGCAGGGCTGCCGAGGACTGGGGGCCGCGGACCAAACTGATTGGTGACTGTAGGTAATGTTGTGAATTTAGTACGAGTAGGCGATGGGACGAACTGGAATGCAGGAAATTATGCCATGATTGACAGCAATCCCAGTTTTCTTTTTAAATTTAAAAGCTTGGAAGTCAAGATACAGTTACTGTGTGTCTTCTAAAGCTGCTTCGTTTTATATACAACATGTAACGTAATTAACGTACACCCTCAAACACCCCAATTAGAATATTATGTTGTTATCATAATACATACATGGAATTTTCAATTTAACATGTATATGCATTGTTATTTACGAAATAAGTTTCTTGGAATAAAGTTTATTTTTCTTTATTTTGTATTGAATGATGAAAGGAGAAGGTAATGACTCCATACCTTCCTGGCCCCAGGTGTTAACTGAATCAAACTAGCCTTATTTGTGAGAGCCAACTCTAGGCTCGTTTACACTAACTCTTTGTACGCTTTTATTTTTGCACTTAAATACTTATTGTTGCACACGACTGTACCTACACTTAGCAACTGATTGGTGACTGTAGGTAATGTTGTGAATTTAGTACGAAGGCGATTGGACGAACTGGAATACACGAAATTGCCATACAGAAGCAAACATAAACTGAATCGGCCACCATTATTCGTCCTATTGTGCCTGAGAGGTCGCGGATTCCATTCTTCCACCGAACATACCTTTTTGTAAATTTCGTATTTACAAAAAGGTTTATTTTGCTTGGTTGATAGATCCTCATCACCATGCCTCAGTTAAGCTATCGGTCCTGGTTTATCAAGAGACCATCTATAGCAAATATTGTTTTCATAAATCACTATTGTCTAAGTAAATCTAATAGCAACCGCAGATAATATGATTCTGGGTTCAAATCGCAGGTCGGGTCAAAATATTTGCTTTGATATTAGGATTTTTCTGCCAAGGGATTTCTCAGTAACAGTCCGCAGTCTGGACTTTTGCTTTGTTACACCCCCGTGCGTTGGAGAGCATGTAAAGCCGTTGCTTTTGTACCTGAACTCTTCTCGGTCGTATCAATAAGGGAATAAAAACTGCACCTCTGTTTGCGAAGATGGTAAAACTCCATATCGGTCGGTCACCATAGCCTAGTTGGTAGTGCTCCTGCCTACGAAGCTGGTGGTCCTGGGTTTGAATCCCGGTAAGTGCAAATATTTGTGTGATGAGCACGAATATTTGTTTCTGAGTCATGGATGTTTTCTATGTATATATGTATTTATCTATCTATATAAGTATGTATATCGTCGCCTGGTACCCATAGTACAAGCTTTGCTTAGTTTGGGGCTAGGATGATCTGTGTGACATTGTCCCCAGATATTATATTGAGACCGGCAGCCATGGCTAAAATTAGACCAGGAGGGTAACGGAATAACTTGTTCATAAATGTCGTCTGAGCACTAGAAAATATAATTTTAATTTTTTTAAGGCATCAATCGAAGCATTCTTTCATCATCCCAATAAAGTTGGAGAGGCGAATCTTCATGGGAACTAATGTTATCTGTAACAAAACCCCCATACATTAATTTCTCATAACAACGCCGATGTAGCAACCGCACAACATTCACAAGGATTGAATTTCTTCGTGAGATATCCGAAAAAGTCTTTACCAACGCGATAACACTAATTTTGCTGAACTAAGATTAATGGAGTTGGACAAGATAAAGCACGATTAACAACACGCCGTAGATACGTATAGCACTTAGCAGACATGGTTTATAAATAAGATAAAATCGTATAAAATTGACATCAATCCCAGTTTTCTTTTTAAATTTAAAAGCTTGGAGGTCAAGATACAGTTACTGTACCTATGTCTTCTAAACTTGCTTCGTTTTATATACCTAGTAGTTCATAATGAAATGAAATAATGAAATTTATTCAGCACTTGGGTACATACATACACTTGTACTTGTCAAGCTCACAATGCAATACATAAACATAGTCGAATACAGTATAAAAATTCCAAAAAAAGTAATAAGTCCGTCCGTGCGGTCTGTTTTCTGAGATATATTTCTTAAATCCTAAAATAAATAACAAGTTACTAATTTATAATTTTGAAATTTAGTTGTACGATATTAAAATTAAAGAATTGAAGCCAATGAGCATTTGGCTAGCGCAGAAGGCTCTTAACCAGTAGCTTAAATTGAAAAAGACTAATACCTGGCCACCCTTTTGGGGTTCGGGCCACAGCTCAGGGGGCCGCTGAAGCAAAAGGACAGAATTCTAAGAGAGGGTGTGATCAGTTGCACGGGATAACCGATGACGCGTTAAGGGGCCAAAGCGATCCTCGCCGCTGAGGAACCTACCCTAGCAAACCTGCGGCTTTCTCTAGCTACCTAGGTGGACGACCCGGAGAAGAAAGCCACAAAGAAACTCCGGGTTTGCTTTATTATCACTACTTTTATTTATCTGCATCAACCAAAGGTTTACTGATAGAGAATGCCGCATCTGTACATATTTGTGCAAGAAGTTTTTCTATCAGCCAGGTTCAGCCACATTCCCGTTATATCGCGATTATGGCACGGGAATGTAAATTTCCATTTTTTATGGGATTAGTCCCTCCCTATTACCCACCACTGCAACTCCTGTAAGCCAGGATCAACAGTGGCACACAATGACATGACACTGAGCGGTGAGGCTCAGGCATGTCCCGGGGAATTCGTCTTCGTTGAATTTAATCAGAGAGAAACAAGGAGATAATTGTTCCCGCGATGATTTCTCCCAGGCTTTTGGAGTCTAGATAGTAAGGTAGTGATCAAATGGGTGACACAACATTACTACTACATATACTATGTTTCTTTTGTAAATACATACTTATACAGATAATTACACCCAGACTACTTACACCAGACAGCAAAAACAGATATGTTCATGTACACAAATATTTGTCCTGTGTGGGAATCGATCCCGCGAACTGCGGCATGAAAGGCAACCATTTACCAACCACGCCAACCGGCCTGTCATATGCTAGCTCTTCACGTCATTATTAATTGAAATAATATTTTTTAAGAAAACTAGACTTGGGGAGTAAAATTGCTTGCTGAATCCGTGACCAGAGCGTTACGAAATGTGTGATCGAGTGAGGCGCGGGAATTATATGTTAGGGAAAATAGAAAGAGAGAGAGAGAGTGTCGTTTCGTATATAACTGTAGGGGCAAGAGAGAGAGGTGCGAACACATTTTTTTTCTCTCATAGTCAGCTCGTTTCGTATATCTAAGTTTTACTTCAGTAGCATGGTCTAAACTACACTCTTTTTATATATGGGAGGACTCAAATAAGTTCAAGGTGTCATTATGACTGATACCCTTAGCCCTTAATGATATCTTAAGTATTCAATAGCTACCCATTTAGTGTCAACTGTTGACTTATGGTGCAATTCATATTGTTATCAACATTATCACGGCGTTACGTCACAACCCAAGAGCCGTCAGACTAACATTTGTCATGATAACGTAATTGGACCTTTTAAATGTGGGTCAGTGTACTACGCAAACAGTATCGAGAGAAAATTATTAAGATGACTCAATGAAGGATATATACTGTGAACTTTTTTTTTTTTCTTAATCGGGACTACTCCCTCTCTCTTACCCACCACTGCAACTCCTGTAAGCCAGGATCAACAGTGGCACACAATGAAATGACACTGAGCGGTGAAGCTCAGGCATGTCCCGGGGAATCGCTTTAACTGTCTTGGACCCCGCAACGAATTTAATCAGAAAGACAAAAAAGGAGGAGTTAGAAAATGAATAGTTCCACTTCCCTCCAGAGCAAAGCGGGAGACAGAATGATGTAAAGAGGCTATAGCCTCATAAAATGAGAGATTTGCAACTAGAGAAGCCAGCTGCAAAGCACCGAGGATCAATTTAAGGGTCCTAAGTGAGCTGTTATATTTGATTCCAATAGAAGTATGGCAAAAGCGCTTAAACGCTTCAAATCTTTTACAAACCAACAGCCTGACGGGCCTGTTGGCGTAGTTGGCCAATGCTTGCATTTCACGCCGGGGGTCGTGGGTTCGATTCCCACCCAAGACAAATCATGAACATGTCTGTGCACGAATGAGTGTAATTATCTATATAAGTATGTATTTACAAAAGAAAAGTAGGAGGTATAAGCAGTAATATCAGTTATCTGGTTTCCATAGTATAAGCTCTGTATATCTTAGTTTGGGATGAAATGGCCGCGTGTAAATAATGTCCCAGGATATTTTATTTTATTATTAACTAGCTTCTTACCGCGACTTTATCCACGTTGTCATCGAAATCAGAAGACCAAGAGGTTAAAACGAGCCTATTCTGAATGACTTAGGGTTTAAAGCTTCCCCCTTTTGTCCGAAACAAAAAACACTTCGTATAATTTTTCACATTACAAATTTCAAACCTTACAATAAAAATCTTATATTCAAACATCTCATATGAATATAAATCGAATCTGTACATATAATAAAATCGTAAGAAAGTCAAAACTGTACATTGAATATTTTTTTTAAAGAATACTTGGGCCGTGATCTGCTATTGATATCGAAACCAAAGATATCGTTTTTAGAAATGTTGTCTGTTTGTCCGTATGTGTGTCCGGACTAAACTCAAAAAGTACTGCATGAATTTACTTAAAATTTTGTATGAATATTACTAAGAGGTCGGGTCAACATATAGGCTACATTTTATCACGCTATCACCTACGGGTGAGGAGCTGTAATAATTTATAACACTTATCGCGGGTAAAACCGTGGGGCACTGCTAGTGATATAATAAAGTTGATCAGACCAAGAGTACTTCTTGTTCCATACAAACTTTGCAAAAGCCTTTTCACCGCCTGAGGGGTTTAATTGCCAACAATCCTTTATTAATGCACACCTACGTTACTTAAGGAATATTAGTGCAAAATTTCTTCCAGTTTTCAATAAGTTCTAGTTTTCAGCTGTGCGGTGATCAATCAGTCGGACAGTTTTTGCTTTTATCTATACAGATACAGAGATATGAGGAATTTCTCCTGCGAAGGCCATTGCGCTATCTAATAAACATGAAAGCAATAGAAATCAGCGCTACAGTCATCTGTGGCAGAATGCTGAACTGTGGCCTTTTAGTCACAAAGGTGCTTAGTATGGGTACCACATCGAATAGGTGCGTAAAATAATGGATTATAGAAAATGTATTCATTGTTCTTTACAAGTATCAATTTTTTTTATGAATTCTTCTGTGTGTTGTACCCCTATTACTTAATTTATACTGATGTACCTTGTGTCTAATAAATATATATTCTTTCTTCTCTAAAAGTAGTAGCTAAGTAACTTGTTATTTATTTAATTACTACGCGATAAAACAGACCGGACGGACAGACAAGTCCAAATCTAGTTACTTTAATATTGTGTGTAACTATAAATATAATACTATATCGTATATAAATGTGTTTATGTACTGAAATGTCACTTTTTCATCATATTTTTTTGCCAACAGGATCACCTCCGAAGTGCAATGGTGCTCAAATTATAACTTATAAAAGTATCTGTAATTATTACAATATCACATAATTATAACTATATACTATATTATATAATATCACATAATTATAACTTATAAAACAGACCGCACGGACAGACAAGTCCAAATCTAGTTACTTTAATATTGTGTGTAACTATATATATATAATAATAATAATAATAATTTATTTTATTTCTCCACAAAGGTAGTTACAATACTTATAACTAAATTAATAATACTATATCGTATATTAATGTGTTAATGTTCTGAAATGTCACTATTTCATCATATGTTTTTGCCAACAGGATCACCTCCGAAGTGCAATGGTGCTCAAATTATCTCTACTATATAAAAATAAGTCGGGCTTTCCTTCCTGACGCTATAACTCCAGAACGCACGAACCGATTTCCACGGTTTTGCATTCGTTGGAAAGGTCTCGGGCTCCGTGAGGTTTATAGCAAAGAAAATTTATAAAATTTAACGCGCGTAACACCGCGGGGCGCAGCTAGTAACTTATAAAAGTGAGTGGCCAGCAACAGACGCAAGATGCCGTCGTTAGTGACTGCTGACTCAGTTTTATAGGCACAGACAACCGCAGCCTACATAGGGTTGCTACCTGGCAACTTTAAGAACAGCAATAAACATCAGTTATCTCGCTTAAAGGAGTTTTCGGAGACATTAGTTCGCACGCAGCGCAACAGCTTTCCTACTCTTGGCTGACAAGTATGATATGACGGATTGCGTATAGTGACACGAGGTTTCTTTTTTTTTAAAGACAACGCCCGCACTAGTTTATCGTATCCCTGTGTCGCGGGGTACTATACAAACATATAATAGACGGACATAAATTACATCCAGACTCAGAACCACTATTTATGGGTCACACAAATAGTTGTCCGGCACAGGAGTCGAACCCGCGACACGAAGCGGCGAGGCGACTATCTTAGCCACTGCGCCTCTATGCAGTCGAATAATAAAACTTCATTGAATTTCTAGTAACGTTGTTGTTTGAGGCATGCCATGATCTTGTCGTCGGGATCGTCTAAGATATTCCTACGACAGCGGGAGAGGACTTAAAGGACATAAAGGTGATTTTCCACCAGAGTGGGTAGGCGAGGCGAGGAGAAGAGAAAAATTGAAATTTGTTTGGCAAATTTTCAATCCTCTCCCAGCACATCTATGGTGGAAACAGTGTGGATTGACGAGAATATGCAACGCGTGAATTGAAATATAGGTTTGTGTAAAAAGGAACCGTATTGCTTCCGATATAGAGAATAAATTAACTCTTGTTGTTCGTTGTGCGTGTGTATTGCAAAACGAACTCAAACAGCACTGTACCTACATATATCTTAATCTAATGAAGCAAGCCTAGTTTTAGTGGAAAAGGGTCATTGCGATTTCAATTATCTTCTCGCCTCGTCTCGTCTCGCCACTCTGGTGGAAAATCACCTTAAAGGACATTGATGGTATCATGAACGAAAGAAAAACGAAGTATTAACAACACGAAAAGTATATTTTGGCTGCCATTTTTGTATCGAAAGTAAATATACACGAGAGGGCAATGTCGGTATTTTGACTGCCGCAACCCATATAAGACTTGAATAGAACCATGAAACAGTTTTAACAATACGGAAAACATATTCTGGCTGCCATTTTTGTATGGAAATTTAATTGTAACAAGAAGGTATGTTATATAAGGAACCGACTAGCTAAACTAAAACAACCGAAAAGTTAACTCTTAAGCGCAGGAGTATACAAGTGCTAATTGACTACACGTGTAACGCAGCGGTTAAGTCAGTTGTTTCACCACTTCATGTCCCAGATTCCAGACCAGCATAGAATAACTATTTGTCTGACCTATAAGTGTATATGTCCGACAATTATGTGTTTGTAAAGTACCCCGCGACACAAGCTTCCATTTCCCTAGGGCAGTCAGTTTCCTTAATCCAGACTGCCAGTAAAATCCCATAAACACTTGTTCGCTACAGCCGGAAATCAAACCTAGGACCACATCTATCTTGGCAGAACGAAAAGTGTCCTCTACTGCCACTACGTGAAAGCAGCTCCGGGAAGACAGCGATCTGTTTGTGGCACAGTCGTTGTGCCGGACTGGCACGAGTCGGCAATAGGGGAGGGCATTCCCGAGCCCTCCCAGGGTACGTGTCCCGACCATCTGGGACATGGCGCAAAAGGGGAGCACCGGAGCAGCATACCCGCGTTCCCAGGGCTCCCCCAACCAAGCGCTAAGAGAAGTCCGGCAAGTTAGTTTTAGTCGGTGCGAGTTAGACGTACCCACCCGCAGAAACTTTTTGCGGGTGGCATGCGTTAGGCATTCCTCCTGCCCTACCAAAAAAAATATTTCTACGGTTCAAAACGTTACAGCCTGATAATTTTCCGCCCAATTGTCTTCACTGAGACTAGCCATTTCTGCAGGACATATCATAGTCCACAAGTGTGTGTAAACATAGGGGAAGTCTCTATCCCCTGAGTCCCATGATCCAATGTGATGGGATCGACACGTCGGGAAATGGTGCAGAATCGACGCTCAGCGAGGAACGAGGGCGTAACACCTCCAAAATGCAGACTGCGGGCTGATATTGGTATATGAAAATATATACATAAATATAAAAATACATAATAATAAATATATACATATTGACGGGCCTTTTGGCGTGGTTGGTAGATACGCTGCCTTTCCCGCCGGAGGTCGTGGGTTCGATTCCCACCCGGGACAAATATTTGTGTGCATGAACATGTCTGTTTGTCCTGAGTCTGGGTGTAAATTATCTATATAAGTATGTATTTACAAAAAAAAATAGTATATGTAGTATATCAGTTATCTGGTTTCCATAGTACAAGCTCTGCTTAGTTTGGGATCAGATGACCGTGTGTGAATAATGTCCCAGGATATTATTAGGATATTATTTATTTATATCTACATGACTCGACCCAAGATTTGAACCCAATAACTCATTATCTACGGTTCCGCGAGTCCAACGAGGCAGTTTAAGAGATAAGCATCTAACCGAGAGCGTGGGAATCGTAGCGTGACCTAATTTGAAGGCATTATAGACCCAGTTTATTGCCACGGGCTATTGATGATAGATAACATGGCAATGATACACTCAATGCAATGGCCGTCGAACTTAGCCAACCTTACATTGTTACACACAGTATGCTTAAGGCCCAGGCTTCAGCGCACAGCTATCTCTCTCACATATTCAGCTGTTTACTAAACAGGGTGCCGAGGTGTTCAAACGCCAAATTTAGATACTTTTTGATGAGGAGTATCCGAATCACCCCATGTATGTTCTACGATTTAGCGTTTTATCGGATCCTTTGAAAATTTATGAGTTCTGAGCTCAAACCCTAATTTTGAACTTTCGAATAAATGCTATCTCAGTTCTGCAATGATTAGATAAACCATATTTTTAGGGTGTCAATAGGTTAAACTATGCTTATTGCTTAATAGTTATCACAAAAAAACTGAACCAGAAATGTTCAACAGAACGAGAAAAACATTGAAAACTGAAGTTAGGTGAAATTTACGAAATAAAATCATTAAACAAATTGTATCTCGAAAACTACGCAAAATCGTAGAACATACATGGGGGTGATTCGGATACTCCTCATTATAAAATATCTAAGTAAATGCGTTTGAACGTCAACTCCTCGGCCGGCCTGTATATACAAGTTGTAAATACTCAATACTCAATCATTTATTGCTTCCATAATGTATAACAGATGGTATAATCTTATAATTATGTAACAATTATGGACCCTGTCGGGCACAGCATAGTAGAAGAGAGGAAGAAGGCTTTTGGTTAATAATAAAAAGTTTAAGAATTTATGCTATTTGTAAGAATCATAGTAGGCCAAATTTTAATTTAAAAATGTCAATATTTAAAGCGAAAAGATTATCAGATTAATAAATGTCAAGATCTATAGAATTATGTCTTTGAGTCCAAGTATTCTTTTACAGTATAATAGCTTTTCTGTAATAAGAAAAGTTTTAGTTTTTTTAATAAAAGTATTATCCTTTTTTTAATTCTTCTGGAAGTTTATTATAGACTTTTATTGACATGACCAACGGGCTTGTAGAGTAGGCAGTAGAGAATATTGGACGTAACATTAGGAGCTAAATTACTCAATTGATATAATTCTGATAAATTAATTGGCCAGTGTATAAGATTCTATAACAAACTTCCCAGTGATATCTAAGAAATGTCTACGAATAAGTTTAAAAGAATTATAAAAGCCAAATTGTGTAGCAGGGCTTACTACAAAAAATCTGATTATTTAAGTGACAAAACAGCTTGGGATTGAGTCGCTGTAAATTAACACATTTAAATACAATGTTATTTTATGTTAAGAAATAAATATAAAAAAGGATATCTACTTAGTTAGTTTTCTGTCAGTGTTTCTCAGTAGCTGCCACGTCTGCACTGCCGGATAAAAAAATATTGAAGATGTAATATTTTTATGGAACAAATAAATTTTGAATTGAATTGAATTATCTACGTAGCTTAGTTTGCCTATGAACCTAAACAACCTGTAACACGTCAACATGCTAAATACACATAAAAATAGATTAAGTCCCCATACAAGAAAACGATCACCTGGTATAGCATATAGTATAGTTTAACTAGTTTAGTTTCATGGGTAGATGGCGCTCTTCAAGAAAAGTCCACTATTTCTGTTAAAACTTGTATAAGTTTATTTAGACTCGTTCCTTGGCCAATTCACTTATCAAAATAATGACAAAATATTATGATTTACCTCTTTTTTTTTTAACAATAATATCTAGGGACAATGTCACACAGATCATCCTAGCCTCAAAATAAGCAAAGCTTGTACTATGGGTACCAGGCGACGATATACAGTACCCGGCGATAAATACATACATTTTACATTACATTTTTTTACATACTTATAGATAGATAAATACTTAAATACATAGAAAACATCCACAACTCAGAAACAAATATTCGTGCTCATCACACAAATATTTGCACTTACCGGGATTCGAACCCAGGACCACCAGCTTCGTAGGCAGGAGCTCTACCAACTAGGCTACGGTGACCGTCAAATTATATTATATTTGGACCGACATCACCAGCCTAATATCATCCACTACTGCACATAGGCCTCTCCCAAAAGCGTTGCTATTTGGAGGGGTTTTCCGTAGTCACCGCGCTTGGCATGCGATTTGGCGATTACAATTATGTGGTCGTGCTGCTGCCCGAGTACCTGGTGTATCCCTTAGTCGCCTTCTACGACACCCACAGGATGGTTTGGGGTGGCCCTGTTATTCTTTCTAGGCCAGAAACCATACGGCTAAGGGATTGGACCGGTGCGGTGTTGAAATTACTTAACCTAGCATTTCTTTTTTATGTCAGAGGTGGACAAACGAGCACGTGGGTCACCTGATGGTAAGTGATCACCGCCGCCCATAGACACTCGCAACACCAGAGAACTTTAAGAGTCAGCAAACAAGTGTTGCTGACCCTCCCCCACACCCCGATAAGCTCCGGTGACCTTCCTCACATTAAATTATTAATGTTATTATTAAGGAATGTCTTCTGTAAGGTGGAGGTGAGCGAGAGTGAACGCTGTGCCCTACCTCTCTTAAAATGGCTTAGACACAAAGGCGAGTTGAGATCCCTCTTGCCTCTGTTCCCGGAATAAGTGAAATCCTCCTAGACTTAGTAGTCAGTCTTAGTTTTCTCAGTTGTTCGAAGACGAAATTCACTCTTATTTGCTATTTTATTGACCGATGATTTTGGCAGGGTCGCGGGCAGCCGCATAATGCCGGTAGTGCAAGACCGGCAATTGCGGAGATCTTTGGGAGAGGCCTTTGTCCAGGAGTAGGCGTCTATCGGCTGATATTAATTAATATTAGAGTTTCAACAAAATTCACAGTTAAGGAGGAGGAGTTCAAAAAAGGAGACATCAATTCGAAAGTATTTGAATTTCGAATGCTTTTCTTTGTGTGTATTTAATATATTATTTTGTAACTGTATGTTACACTTTTTCATTGTAGGTAGATCTATTGTGATAGTAAATAACATTATAAGTAATATGAAACTGAAAAAGTGAAAATTTAATAATAACGTTTAACTTCCCTTCTAAAAGAACGGACAATAGCCTCGATTCGCCTCCAATAATAAATAAACTTTAATAAATATTGATTGCATTTCTTTTTTTTTGCAGTTCTTATGAAAAGGAAAAGGCATTTTGAATTGTTAAGTCAACTTTATTAAGCCGCGTAATTCTGGAAGAAATTGCATGTCACGTTAAAATAGACATCGCCCGCAATAAGTAATAAGAAATTATA
This sequence comes from Pseudoips prasinana, assembly GCA_951640165.1. NCBI lineage: Eukaryota > Metazoa > Arthropoda > Insecta > Lepidoptera > Nolidae > Pseudoips > Pseudoips prasinana. Next base: position 38,892,905 of record OX621236.1, on the reverse strand, counting down.
CCCTTGTGACGCAACAGGGTACTTTATAAACATAGAATTGACGGACACAAATTACCCCCAGACTCAAAACAGTTACTTACGGGTGACACAAATAGTTGTCTTGACCGAGAATCGGACCCGTTAGAAAAGCTCAATTAATAGCACTTCAACCTATTTATTTATTATCATAAGTGTCAGAGCTGCACAGCTATGCTTAATATTTTCAAAAAACTAGGAGAACTGGCATATATAACTGGTTATAGTAAACCATGGTCGATTCAGTCTCTTATGCCCCAATGGGAGAAGCGGAGCAACGCTAGGGTCACCCAAATGGATATAAAAAACGATGCGGATATTGTCATCCAACATTCAATGATAGCAACGTCTGGAACCTGACACCTCTTCACCCAAAGCCAGCTCGCTCCGCTCCTAAGAAGGCAAAGCAGCCGATCCAACTGCGTCTGAGAGGACAGTTGAGTCGGTAAATCATTACTTGGGCAAGTCGTCGTCCAGGCCGCAATACCGTCCAGAGGGGCTACCGGCTAAGTCGCCGAACATCGGGATAGTGATCTGCGTTCTCCGAAACATCGAAATGGTCAGAAATTAAACCACTTTTGTGGACACCCATCTATGGAATAACCGCGAGCCTAGTTGCTGAACCTCGCCGATCACTTACGGACCGGTGCGGTGAACGCACAAGAGTATCTAGCTAGGAGCGCCTATGTTTGTACACTGTAATATATCTTATGGAAATGGGTACTTTATCTCCGTTGACTGTTATTATTTCTGTGTGAATTTTTTCGACCTCAAGATTCATCCATTATAATATGCGCTATTTGAAGTCTGGTTTGTTGAAAATCTAATTTAAAGTTTCAGTTCTTTTCCTTCGGCTTTAAATTACCGTGATAAATGACATTATGTCATTAGTCAAGCCTTAATTATATTTGATTGAATAATACCTGCCATTTTAGGATGTTAGACAAATGTCTACGATTGATTAAGGCATTTTTAACCTTTATTTATTGGAATCCCGATGTTCGGCGACTAAGCCGGTAGGCCCCACGGGGGCTACCGTCTAATTCGCCAGTTATCGATATCGTGATCGACGTTCAAATAGATGAAGGTTAAAAATTACGTTAACTGGCGACCCGGGTAGTCCCTCAGAATGTATTTTCCGTCATGCATTTTATGCATTTTCCCTGAAGATGATCTCTTCAAGAGATTGAAACGGTTCGCCAAGTCCAACATCAATTATATACCTACATAAATTACCTACTCACCACAGTTTCCACTGTGTCAAAATGCCGTCGAGAATATTTACTTTCAAATTCGGTCAGTAATTATGAATAGAAATAGAAATAGAAATATTTATTTGTCAATGTAGGTAAATTTTACATATAGGTGTTACATTGGTTATAATAGGTCGCTACATTGTACCCACAGGCATACAAATTTTAATAACTTATTGTACATAATCTTAATCTAATTTTAACTATATTGACTTACACTAAACAATCCCACACTTACATAAAACTTAGAGCACAAAACAAAACAAAATTAAAACAATAACATCAAATAGACTAATCAGACTTATGTTCCATAAACTCAGTTATAGAGTAAAAACATTTTTTAATTAGGAACTCTTTGAAGACTTTTTTAAAAGTGCTTAATTTTAAATCTCTGATATCTTTGGGAATTTTGTTATAAATCGTTGGAGCCATAAAATACAACTGGCGAAATCCATATTTTAATTATCAGACCTGTCTTTAGTTTCGTCATTCTACGACTGTAACCTCAACTACAAATTGAAACAACGAACTCGGCATAGAGCATAGACAAAAACGAGTTGATTGCAACTTTTTTTATGATTCGTTCGGATACGTTGACACGTTACAAACTCGTTTTGCAAGTTAATAAACATTTGTCTAACATCCTAAAATGGCAGGTTTTATTAAATCAAATATAATTAAGGCTTGACTAATGACATCATGTCGTTTATCACGGTAATTTAAAGCTGAAGAAAAAGAACTGCAATTTTATATTAGTTTTTTAACAAACCAGACTTCAAATAGCGCATATTATAATGGGTCTATCTTCTCGTCGAAAAAAATCACACAGAAATAACAACAGTCAACGGAAATTAAGTACCCATTTCCATAAGATATATTACAGTGTACAAACATAGGCGCTCCTAGCTAGATGCTCTCACCGCACCGGTCCCCAAGTGATCGGCGAGGTTCAGCTACTAGGCCCGCGGTCAGTCCATAGATGGGTATCCACAAAAGTGGTTTAATTAATGAGCGTTTCCGTGTTTCGGAGGACACGTTAAGCTGTCGGATATAGTCATTAGACAACAGTCGTTAAGCCATGTCAGAGGCCTACTGGGCGGCGTCACCAACTCTGACACTAGGGTAACCATTGCCCATACGATAAGTTTATTTTATTCAAGGCTAGAGTGAACATGCATCTTATGGGTACGCGTGGTCCACCTTCGACCACATCTTCACTTACCATCAAGTGAGATCGTGGATCGATCAACAGTCATCCGATGGGACAGACATACCACAGGAAGTCAAGGACACAAAAGGAAAGATGTCTTTGTGTGCTGCCAAGCCATGGGCCTTTGACAGCACGTAAAAACGTCATTGAAAGGTAAATTGGCATAGCTGGCCACATACGGTCTAACACAAAAAAACACAGTTTATTAAAATCTCGGCAAGGCTCTTGGCTAAACTCGGGAAACCAAGACCTCATCATCTGCGAACATTCTACTCTAGGCAGGCAGTCAAACAACACATGTAAGACATACAAAAAAGAAGTCATAAAGTTGACTTGGAAACTTTGTTCTTTTGGTGTCGGTTAAAAAGTACAATTCATGGCAGCCCTATCGTCGGTGCCGGTGGTCCATACCCTCGCCGCAGCGCCGATGCTCGTAGCGAACATATTAATCGTGCCGCGGTACTTCACGTGGTGCAATGAATCAGTATTTATAACCCATTGTCCTTACACATTCTCCTTCAGCTTTAAACACCTTTTGTGTTAATCCTAAGTGCTCCTTTTTCTTACTGGCAATACTCGCTGTGATTTTGTCTGCCGTATTAATTTCTTCTCCATCGTTCTTACTTTTATTTTATTTATAGACAACCGGGATCCAAACACAATTACACACAAAAGATAATGGTTTTTCTCAGTTCTTTGAAAACCGATTTTAAAATCATTGTTTTATTCGATGCGTTCTGTATGGTCCCATATAAGTAGGTTGTTTGTGTGTTGCCAGCGATGACTTACGGAACAGAGACATGTTCAATTACTATGGACCTCATAAGAAGGCTCAAAGTCGCCCATTGAAGAGGGTAGCCCTATTCAATGGGATGACTTTGAGCCTTATTATACCTACCTACGCGATCAAAAATCCGCAAGCGAACCAAAGTAACCGTAGCTCGAAGAATTGCACAAACTGAAGTGGCAGTAAGTAGAACTGACGGCCGCTGGGGCAGAAAGTTACTCAAATGGCGACCACGAAGTGGAAGAGGCACCGTGGGCGGGCCCTTCTACAAGATGGACCAATGATCTTGCTGGAAACCGCTGGATTGAGGTAACGCAAGACCGGCAATTGTAGAGATCTTTGTCTTTGTCTTGCAGTGGAAGTCCTTCGGCTGATATGATGATGATGAAGTACTCGATAAATATATATTTCTCTAATGCGTATGTTATTGCTTATGCGTTATAATGATATGTTCTTCTAGGGTGCGTAATTTGATAATAGTGTCACGAAGGTATATATATATATATATCAAAATTAAGTATAAAAAAGGTTTTTAAACGAACATTCCAAATGCAAAATTAAACAAAAAAATTGCAGTGCCAAAATTGGAAAACAAACGACGCGCCGCCACACCGCGGCGTATAGGGTAAACAAACCAATAATAGGCCTGTTACTAATCCGACGTGGATAGATGGTCATACAGGTTTTTTCGTCGACCATTTTTTGTGATCATTTTTTAATACGGCCCGTGGGACCGGACTTTGGTCGTAAAAATGCAATGCGCGTACCAACCCGTGAACACAACGAGTTAAGTCGATTAGTAAAGTTTCAACTAAAAGCTTTCGCTGTTGGAATTTAAAAGAAAATAACTGTCGAAATATAAGCTCCCAGGCATGTAATAGAAAAGAGAATGCATATTTAAAAATGGACACAAACAAAGACAACATAGAAATTGTATTTAAAGTGGAATCACAATGAATTAGACGACTGAGTAACTGCATGCATGTATTGCATTTATTGAGTTTCAAATTCAAATAATTTATTTACTGAATAAAGAATACAGTTTACACAATAAACAAGTTTATTTACATTTAATAGCCTCACAAATGAGACACTGATTATCAAAAGCCAATAACGCAATTCTAGATAACATACCTACTTTATATTCGTCTAGTATATTTTCACAATTGAGTTCCTTGACCGTTTTAATAAGGTTCTTAAAACGCAACAAAAACTTGGTTATACAAAAAAATGGCAGGTGGTACCAAAAACCCACCTGCACGAACGTTATTCGTTCTATCTCATAAGATCACATCTAATCCTCTAAAACTTTGACATATGTTATAAAAAAACATTCAATTACAACCACGTAGTTCATAAAATTAAAAATATTAACCGTTTATAAACACCAACCTAGTATTTATTGCTTTCAAATCACGACAACTTAATTTTCTCAACAAAAAGGAGCAAAGAATACAGTTCAGACTACATAACGACAGTATTTTTCAATTCTGAGAAACTCCAAACTCGAACATGTCTTGTGCATTACTCCTCTCAAAACGATAAAAGACATAAATTACCAGAACAATTCATAAAGAACAAAACTTACGGCCTTTGTGATAAAGCTTAAATTGCTGCGTTAATAATGGCTGGCAAGTGCAAAGCAATACAATCCTTATGTCAAACAGCAATAGCGAGGTTTCATTATCGAAATGAATATTTAAACCTTTTTTAGTAGGAAAGCGGTTGTAAAAGGAATAGAAGATAATCTCTAACGCTTTGCAGCTGCAACGTACGAGAATGAGTTCGTTTATATTTGAAATAAGGTTTAAAACTGTTTGTGTTTTATTTGTAAGAAGGCATTTCGCGAGAGAGGCAGAGAGGCTCTCGGCATCTCTCGGCTGCAGGTTTGACGGGTTCCGTGTTACCCATCCCCTCTCCCCGCACCCCACTCCCCAGCCTCCCGCCTGGCCCGTCTGCCCCGGCGCAAGCAACGGCGCAGGCTACCCGTCTAGAAGCAATTATCTGTATTAAAAGACCACGCGTACTGACATTTTGTGGTGATATACGAAGTTTTGCGGTAGTTATTTACATAATGCATTGACATCATAAGAAATCTTAACTGCATATCGAATTTCAAAAACATTTATTAATACAAGCTATCTTCTACATATAAATTCTTAAACCTAATGGTGGATTATAATAAGTGTTAAATTATCGATATAAATATTATAAAGGCAGTTATAGAATGAAACTTAAATAGATTAACAGATTTATTACTATGCAATCTGGGGCTATTCCATAAGTTCATACTTAGGTATAGTATTAACTAACTAATATCCTTCTTCAGTCTTATTTACTTAGCGATTAGTAATAAATACCTAAGTATCTATTATCAAAAATATTTCGTGTCGCTGAAATAACTAAAATAAATACTTACATTATCTATAAATAATCACATCGATGACAATTTCAAAGATATCTATATCTACGTGTCAGTTAGTTGGGACAGCTACCCTTGACACCTTACTTTTATAATCTTCGCGCCATTCGGTGACAGCTATTATGATAAAAATTAAATTTATTGTCTATGAAATAAAATTCATTTTTTATTCGTTTATAATTGGAACGAAGGTCCTTATAGCGCGTTGCGAAAGGGGGCTAGACGGAAAAAATTAAGACGAAAAGTTGTAACGACACATTTGCTTTTTTTAGTACTAAAATTGAGCATACTGATAATGTTTATATTACATTTTATTTGTTAATAATAAAAAAAAATATTATTATAACATAAAAAAAAATATTACCATTACGTCCCTTGACTCCTCTCAAGTTTTTTTTTATACAGATATGCATGCAGGGTTACCACATAATTATTATGATCTCCATCCGTGCCTAGGCTACATTTAAACGATCGGGAAATGGGTTTATCACCGATTAATGTAACTAGGATTAGAAAAATATTGTTCGCAGACGGTCCGCATCCGCGAACTAGACATTTTTTTTTATTATTGAACAATTCTTTAAACAAGCTTACGACTCACAGAATTGTAAGCTGTTACCGTAGCCCATGATGATTGCAAGCCTGGCTTCACCGGGCCGAAAAATGAAAGGAAAAACTGCTGCTCATAGAAAAGAATATCGAGAACTGCAATGCCCGTTTGTAATTCTAAAACGTTCCAAATCTGTTAATTAAATACGTAAATTGAATAAATTGTGGCTTTTTAAACACTCCGGATCCAGCGACATTATTATTTAATTTAGGAAGAGTTAAATAAATAAAAATAACATCACACTAATATTATAAAGGCGAAAGTTAGTGAGTGTGTATGTCTCACGTCTATACAGCCGGAGTGATTTTGATCAAATTTAGTGTGGAGTTCGCTGACAACCTGGATTAACACCTATGCTATAATTTATAAAGTTTAACGCGGGTAAAACCGGGGGGCACAGAAATAAAATAATAACGGTTTTTATTCACTTAGACTTCGGAAAACTGATTTAAAAAATAATGAGGACGTGTTTGTAAGAATATAGTCGATTAGATATAGGTACAGACGCCAGCACATCCAGCTACCCCAATCTGGCAAATTTCTTTTATAGATTTTCAACTTAATCACAAAAGCATAAGGTTCACTTTCAATTGGCGAAATTTGACAGATTGGGGTAGCTTGATGTGTTGGCGTCTGTATCTACATAATTAATTTTAATTTCATAATATTATATTAATTAATAAATAAACATTACACACACTACCATTCGTTTGACACACTGTACACACTCATGCACATACTGAGAATTTTCGATCCCGACTTTGACAAATCTTAGTGTAATGAGCATGCTTATTTGTTCTGTGTCTGGGTGTCTTTTATCTATAATATGTAATAATAATAATAAATAATAAAATGTTTATTTGCCACCAAAAATATAAATAAATTACAAAATTCGGATTCTTTACCATGATACATACGAATTACAATAAGTACTGGTCCTGGTTCCCAAACTAGGCTCAAGCCTGTATCACGTAATATGTACATACATATTACAGATAAATGACACCCAGACATATATTCCTACTGAGTTTACTGGCAGTGTTTCTCAGTAGCTGCCACGTCGTGCACTGCACGGTAGGGTGAAAAAAAATATGACGATTCCACAGAAATGTAAATTTTTTACGGAATAAAGAATTTTTGACTTTGACTATGGCTATGTTTGTCATTCAATAAGACTAGAGACATTAAATAAAGAAATAAATATCTTGAGACAAGTAACACACTGCCATCTGATCCTAAACTAGGTAGATCCTATAATAAATGTAAAATTTTTACGGAATAAATAATTTTTGACTTTGACTATGGCAACCAGATAACTGATAAACATACCTAGGTATATATTGCCAAGTATGTACTTAGCAATACATACATAAGTATGTTTATAAGTTGTCTAGTGGCCATAGTACAGGGTCTGCCTAGTTTGGGACTTCTTTATTTAATGTCCCTAGTATTACTGCATGACAAAAATCCTAGAGTACCTACACATAATCATATATGGATATGTCAATAGAACATTAATAAAGCTGTGGAACACCCTCCTAAACCACGTGTTTCCAGACTCATATAACATGGGTTTATTCAAGGTTAGAGTGAACTGGCATCTTATAGGTACGCGCGGTCCACCTTCGATCACATCTTCACTCACCATCAGGTGAGATCGTGGTCAAGCGTAAAACATAAAACTTAACTGTTGTTCAAAATTCACGTATTTTAATCAACGTGCGAACACTTTCTCCAGCTCATTAATAATAATATCCTCCTAGCCGTATTTCAGCCACGACGGGTAGTCTCAATAGAGATTAGCTATCGGAGCGGGACATATTATAGTGCACAAGTGTGTGCGCAAACACAGGGGCACTTTCTATTCCATCACTCTCATGATCCGATGGGATGCATAGCGGCAGGACAGGAAAGAGGTCAGGTACAGGACCGACGGCTTTACGTGCTCTCCGTGGGTATAATACCGCCAACTCCCAGACTTCGGGCTGATGCTGAGAATTTCTTCTTTTTACAGACAAGTGCCAAAATCACTTTTGCTCCGACCCGGGATTTGAACCCAGGACCTCGTTCTCTGCGGTTGAACACTCACTAGACATTACAAAGTGACTAGGCCTTTAAAACATACTTTTCACAAAGGCTTCGATACCTTGGAAAACCACACATCTTAACCACAATCCTACAACGTGTTTGTGACTATATGCAAGGAGCTCGTGAGTCATTTCCGTCAGCTAATTCTTAACACTTGACTAATTCGCTTAAAGCCTTCTTATGTATTTTTATGTTGCCCTATATTAACATCATTTGAGGTCCGTAAGTGATCGGCGAGGTTAAGCAACTAGGCACGCGGTCAGTTCATAGATGGTTGAACACTAAAGTGATTTTATTTCTGAGCACCTCCGTGATTTGAGCATGTTTAGCTGTCGGTACCGGTTGTTTAATCTGCTATAGTCTTCTGGGCGGCTTGAACAAATTTCACACCAGGGTAACCACTGCCAAAGTGCCCACACGATAAGTACCTACCTATATCATCGTCAACATGTCAACAAGACAGCCAGAAAGACACCCACTGATGGAAGTGTGGCGCGGTCACCTCGCTACTAAGCGCCCACGTTTCGCATTCGATCTCCGCACAGGACAAATGTTAGTGAGACCCACATATAGTTGTTCTGAGTCTAGATATGCTTTGTGGCATGTATTTGTACTTAAAGTAAAGATACAGTTTTAATTTTTGTCTTCAACAACATGATCTGAACTGAGTTTAAACTTGATTTAATTTTGGAACGCACCATTTTCGTCGTTGAGCTTGTTTAAACGCGTTAAATAGGTGTCAGTAACTATTTCTTTTAACCTTTCATTAAATATTTTGTAATGAAAATCACAGAAAGCTTTAAGTTTTTTCCATTATAATTGCCTCTTTTGCCTAGATATACTGCTAATGTTATTAAGGGTAGCTGTAGGAATCAGTGTGGCGTAATTTGCATTACTTGAGGAGAGGATCTAGGTTTTATTGCGCTCCGTGTCAAAAGCAAACGGTGAAACGGCCATTTAATCGTTTAAATACAAACAGGGATATACAAAAAGGGATTTTGTACATCAATGTCAAAATATTTTTTTTTATGTTAAGTATTTAATTAAGTAGGTACCTACTAAATTCATTGCTAAGAATTTTATTGAATCAAGACAAACATTTAACAAATTGAGAGGTGAAACAAAGGTATTTTCACATTAAGAAAGTAAGGATGTCGCTTCCAACTTAACTTACAATGAGTCAGTAAAGGCAAAGAGTGTGAACAACCAAGTAGGAAGACGGACTTGCGCAATGCATTTTGCGAAAAAGAACATACGTTAACATTTTAATAATCCTTAGGTAGAATTCGCATCACGTACTTACGAATTTCGAGCTAAAAACCGTCTCCGATTCCTTAAATGGAATTTTACTTTTTTTTAACAAGGTTTTAAGTCACATGCTTAAGTAATAGCTGCAGTTCGAGTAGAGGAAACTAAACTTTACTTCGCCAAAGGTCCATAATATTTTTATTTTTAGCATCGCTTTAAAATCCAATTGAGCGGGAGTGCGGTCTTTTTTTTATTTATTTCTTGATTTGGATTCATTATATAATCTATATAGTGTTTTCGACATTTAGTCATAGCACAGTCAAGTGAAGTTGGTCATAGTCAAGTCGGGGCGCGATCTGAGCCTCTAGCACGAGTTCCTGCAGTACTTACTCGACCACACGTACAGTTTCGTCCCATACATTGAGCACCAGCGCCTCTCGCGGAAACTATTAAGAACTAAAACTCTGGTGCTCAATGTATGGGACAAAACTGTAAGTGTGATCGAGTAAGTAAACTGCAGGAACTCGTACTAGAGGCACTGCTCTGTACTTGCTTGTATTTGATATTCAGTATGTTAGTGCTCATCGCTGGGTAAAGGTACTTTATTTACTTACTTAGTATTGTAATCTTGCTCGTCTTTTCTGTTGCCACTTATTAAAATTTATCGTATTTTATAATTTTAATCTGTGGATTAATATACATCAAAAAGAATCCTTAAAGACTACTGGATTTTCCCAATCTTGGGAGAATAGGAAAATCAACAATTTCTGAGCGGCGCGCCTCTATAAAGAAATATTATGACGATTTGAAGACTTCCTGATCTTAAGACAAATCCTTTAACGCGCAACCATTAAAATGTACACTAAATAATCATATACCCTACACATTTTAAAAATGTGTTTATGTGGGATTAATATTCCAAAATATTCAGAACAAGATTTTTAAAAAAGAATGAAAATACATTTTATTAATTACAAAATAAAATCGAACAAGTTTAAAAGTATTCAAATAAGGATAAATCAACACACATACCTATGGGTATACTCATTACTATAAAAAAACAAAAACAGCGAAGATAAGTAGGTACCTATATACATAAAAACTACAATACGATACGATGTCTATAAAAAAGGACAACATTTTAAGTATGTGTCTAAAAGGCTGCAGTATATGAATTTCCATTTTATTCATCCAAAAAATAAGAGTAATACTGTTTTACCCTTTTATTTTGGTGAGTACAATTAATATGAAAATGGAAACATGGTCTGAATATTTTGGAATATTAATGTCGTTAGACGGCTGTAACACAGTTTTAGTACCTATCTTATAATTATGTTATAATTTGCAAAACAAATAAGTGCACGAGCGAGATGGAAGAATAGGCCATAATGAATTGGGTCCACCGCCATGCCATCACACCATTTTTTTTTAGGGTGCAAACTTAGTAATGTATTAAAGGAACATAAAAAAGAAAGAAAAACATTATCAACAATATTATTAATCTATTAATACCAATATAATATAATCCTTGTCAATAGTTCGGGACATAATTAAAGTGCGCAAGCGTGTACGCAAACACATGGGCACGTTCTATTCCATCAATCTCGTGATCCGATGGGACGACTAGAAGAGATGACCTTTTATCAATTTCCATCTCGCCGAATCCACGACCCTAATGCCCAATTCTTATTTAAAAACAATATCCATTCTTTAAACAATCCACTGTCGTATCGCGTGATGAATTTTCCAAGTAAGACGATTGTACATACACAACTAAGATTGCACCCTGTAATATCTAGTTTCTTATCCAAATCTTGACAAACATACAGAGATACTGACAAGGCAGGAACTTTGAACATACATGCACACATACACACGAGCCAGAAAGTAAAATAACTTTATCTAAAATCTGCATATATGTGTGTGTAGGCAATACATTCAATATTGCCGACAAGCCATGTCCAAAGCAATTTTTCACCTATAACTTCATGATAAGATAAAAGTAAGACTACTTGACATGTGTCGTAATTTAGGCCTTTCAAGGTCTATCGCTACCTACTTGTCATTTGACGTTATCTAATTAAATATAGCATTTGCTGATGGTATACGAATAATTATTGTATTGAAGAAAAATTGCCTTTATCAACTCCTTTCTTCCAAGATGGTGAGGGAGACGACGGCTGCACCGGACATCAACTTGTGTTTGGGCGCTGTCGGTGGTAACTGAGCTATAGGTACCGATTTATGTGTAAACAAATGTAATTTAATCAAATCGTAAAAAAATCACTACAATAGTACAGAGTGCTAACTTAAAAACTTAATAATATAAGGAAGTATTTAATGAAATTTACAATGATAATAAAAACTTGAGAGGTGTCAAGGGACACACGGATGGAACGAAGTTCCTTTCAATTAATTAGTGAAGGAGTTGTAATATTTTTTTTTTAAGTTACAGTATTATTTTTTTTATTATCAACCAATTTAATGTAGGTAATATAAACTTAATCAGTAGGCTCAATTTTAGTAATAAAAAATAGCAAAAAGTGTCGTTACAACTTTCGTCTTAATTTTTTCCGTCTAGCTCCCTTTCGCAACGCGCGATAAGTAACTTCGTTCCAATATAACTATTGATACTTTCTCAATAATAAATAGAATAACATAGCCACGATAAAGGTTGTTAAACGATATGGCAACACTGCCTCTTCGATCAAAGGAAAAACCAGCCTTCTTTTAAGTGTATAATCTATTAAAAGTGATCTACCACCTATGAAACAATTGTATTCCAATTTCAAATCCAACCAGTTTTCCTGTGGCGCCAACAAACCGATTGTAAAACAAACAGAATGGTGAAAACAAATTACCGTAATACAATAATTGACTCATCTATTACGATGAATCACTGCTTTAGTGTGTTAAGAGTGAAATAAAAATAGCCATAATGCCTATTTATAGATAATTACCCAGTTGTGGATGCTATTAACTGATGTAATATGAAATGTGTTATATGCTATTTTCAGTCATTTCTTAGGTGGTTGACAGGTTTTCGGCTTTAACTTTTCATACTTTGTATATAATAATGTCCTCCTTGAGCAACTTCGGCTCCGTTGGTTAGTCTCCAGGTAGATTTAATGTGGGAAATTAGAGAGTATGAATATATGAAAACTGTATTTTAGGCGATTTAAAAATGATTCCTTTTAGAAATACACGTGAAGGGCGAGACAGATCCTCGTTCTGTCTACAAAAGTACAGAAAAAATATTAAACCCAAAAGAAACTAAAAGGTTTTCCTGCAATTTTTCCTGTAAAATCAATCTGCGGGCCTACAAAATTTCATAGAATTTATCTGTAGATTACGATAATAATATCAAATCTAAAGCAATTCGTATCAAACCACACCTTTTCCCCAAGGTTATTAATTTATGACGGATTATTAGATATTATTAAAAAAAAAGGTGCGCCTGCGTCGATGCCATTGTTATAATGTTAGTAAGTAGATATTAGGTGGCTTACATCACGTAGATACTAAGTGAAACCTAGATCGTATATCTTATCTACTTACACCTACCTAACTTTATTTTGCGGTTAAGAATAGATCAGAGATAACAGCGGTACTCATTTTCATCACCTCTGTTAAATGCATTATCAAATATAAGAAATCTAACTGCATTGAGTTGTTATCCTAAGTACAAACGCCAGCACATCCAGCTACCCCAATCTGTCAAATTCTTTTATAGATTTTCAACTTTATCATAAAAGCATAAGGTTCACTTTCAATTGGGGAAATTTGACAGATTTGGGTAGCTTGATGCGCTGGCGTCTGTACTTTCCTAAAAGTAAGCAATTACCCACGCTTCTCTAAAAAAAAGCCGATAAATGGCATCTACATTCTCCGCAAGGGTCTTAGCATACGATCTCGTAATTAAATAAATAATTAATTTTTATTTACTTGTATAGATATCCGATGCTAATATCTAGTCTCCATTAAGACTGGCCGCCTAAGGTTTAATTAGAACAGAAGGTGCTGTCAGTCCCTTCATGATGGTCTAGCGGTAGCATGTTCAGCCGCAGAAAACGAGGTCCTGGGTTCAAATCCCAGGTCGGGCCAAAAGTGATTTTGGGACTCAATCAGCCCGAAGTCTGGGAGTTGGCGGTATTATCTCCCGTGCCTCGGAGAGCACGTAAAGCCGTCAGTCCTGTAGCTGACCTCTTTCCGGTCGTGTCGCTAGGCCTCCCATCGGATCGTAACAGTGATGGAATAGAAAGTGGTCCTGTGTTTGCTTACACATTTGTGTACTATAATATGTCCCGCGCACCACTTTCTATTCCATCACTCTTACGATCCGATGGGAGGCCTAGCTCAATAGAGATTGAGATTAGCCGCCGTGGTCGGCTAGGAGGACATTTAATACTTGTTCTAGTTTTAATTAATTGCACTTCTTGTTATTTATATATGAGTAATAAAACAAATACTTGGTTCTAATACTGCGGTAAATCTTATTATTTACGTGACTCACAAAAGTTTTTAGAAATTTTCTACCATTTAGTATAATACTTATAGATATTGTAGAATCCTACGTGTCCGCTTGCACGACTGCAGTGGTAACGGTATCTAGAAGAATAGAATAGAATAGAATTTTATTGAGAATAAAAACATGTTACATAAAATATAAACCCACCAAACTGCACAGCAGTCGGCGGGATTAGCGCTCGGTAACACAATGACAATAATTATATCAATAAATACAAATACTAAAATAAAAAAGTAAAAACTAACACTAACTAAAACTAATAAAAACTAATACAACAATTTTAAGGGGAATTTAAGTAGTCACTGAGTAATATATTTTTAAGTTTATATCTGTTTGTTTTTTTACTTTATTAACATTCGATCTATTTATTCAATAATTTTGGGGTCAGATATTTGGTAGTTCTCTGACCATAACAATTTCTTACCGAGGGTATTACAAATTTCTGTTCTCTAACGCTCTTAGTATTGTACTTATTTTCCATATTTATTTTGTACTTATCCTCATACAGTTGTTCTAGCACCACCAAGTAATCGACCTTTTTAATCTGCTGCATATTTCTGATCCGCGTCCATGTTTTTAAGCTATAATAAGTCGGTCAAGAGTATATTAAGGGGCCTTTAACAGTCCACTAGCGCCGCCAATCGAAAAAATGTCATAACTCGTAAATAGAATCAAAAATACAAAATATGTTCTATTATTACTGAGGAAAAGGCAATAACGTAATTGTATAACACCTTATCAACACTTGAAATATAGCTGTTTAGCTAAATCGTGCATTCAAAACATAAACGGCAGTTTTTGTTACAAATGCACGATTTAGCTAAACAGCTATATTTCAAGTGTTGACAATGTGTTATAAAATTACGTTATTGTCTTTTCTACAGTAATAATAGACCACATTTTGTATTTTTGATTCTATTTACGAGTTATGACATTTTTTCGATTGGCGGCGCTAGTAGACTGTAATAAGCCTCTTAATAAAAAGAACATATTGAATAATTAATTAGATTTTATTAGCCATGTAGTTACCGGTCAAGAAAGAATAACGGGGCCACCCCATATTATCCCGTGGGTGTCGTAAAAGGGGACTAAGGGATACACCAGGTAGTCCGCCAGCAGCGCCAACTAGCTATCACCTGACTGCGGGCGCCAACTCACATGCCAAGCGCGGTGACTAAGACAAACTCCTGCAAATGACAACATTATAAAAACCTTTCGGGGCGGCTTATGTCCAACAGTGGACGATGTCAGGTTGGCAATGATGATGATGATTAGTGATTAAATAAATAGATGTTAAACTTAAGAATTGTCAACATTTGCACGCTGCAAGGCTAATATGAAGCTCACTCCGTATAGTATGATCTTTGATATTGAAAGAAAAAGAATATATATCTTTAAACATGACGTTTACAGTAACTTATAATTATAATATCCTGGGACATTATTCACACACGGCCATCTGATCCCAAACTAAGCAGAGCTTGTACTATGGAAACCAGATAACTGATATATTACATATACTATTGTTCTTTTGTAAATATATACTTATATAGATAATTTCCATCCAGACTCAGGACAAACAGACATGTTCATGCTCACAAATATCTGTCCCGGGTGGGAATCGAACCCACGACCCAAGGCGTGAAAGGAAGCGTATCTACCAATCATGCCAACAGGCCCGTCAAGTCTAGCATATAATACTTCAAATTAAGTACAACGTTGATTTGAAGGCCATTGGGACAGAAAGGTTTACGAGTGGCGACCACGAACTGGAAGACTCAACGCCCTACAAGATGGACCGATGATCTTGCGAGGGTGGGTGGAAACCGCTGGATATGGGTAGTGCAAGACTAGCAATTGTGAAGACCTTTGGAAGAACCTTCGTACAGCAGTGCACGTCTTTCGGCTGACGTGTTGATGAGTAACCCGGGCCGGAAAGCCCGGGAAAGCCCGGAAATTGTGCTCATCACACAATGATTTGATTTAGCAGTAAGTAGATTAATTCAATAGAATTGAGGTCAATCGTAGAATCCAACTCGGCTGGGCAGCGTTCGGGAAGCTACGTAATATCTTCTCGTCCCAAATACCGCAGTGTCTCAAGTCGGAAGTCTTCGACCAGTGTGTGTTGCCAGTGATGACTTACGGAACGGAGACGTGGTCGCTCACTATGGGCCTTATCAGGCGGCTCAAGGTCACCCAAAGAGCAATGGAAAGGGCTATACTTGCAGTTTCCCTGCGAGATCGAATCAGAAATGATCATGATGAGATCCGCAGGCGAACCAAAGTAACCGACATAGCCGTAAGAATTGCCAAGCTGAAGTGGCAGTGGGCAGGGCACATAGCTCGTAGAGCCGACGGCCGCTGGGGCAGAAAGGTTCTCGAGTGGCGACCACGAACCGGAAGACGCAGCGTGGGCAGGCCCCCTACAAGATGGACCGATGATCTTGTGCGGGTCGCTGGAAATCGCTGGATGCGGATAGCGCAAGACCGGCAATTGTGGAGATCTTTGGGGGAGGCCTTTGTCCAGCAGTGGACGTCTTTCGGCTGATATGAGATCAACAGGCCAGTTAATGTAGCTTTCCTGATTTGAAACAGAGTTCATGACGATACCTATTGTAAGCGAAAACCATCTAAAACGGTTACACAATAAAGAAACTTGAAACAGTAATCATTTAGAAGTAGAAAATTAATTGCCATTAGATTCTCATGCCCTTAAGGAATAGGTATCAAGGTTATCTAATCAGAGAAGTTATAGGCACCGATTAATTTAAACCCCAAAGATAATTAAGGAGAAACTGATTCTGCCACCACAACTGTATCAAGTCATAAAAGCTATAATAGCGTATTGTAGTCATCCGAGGGTACACTTGTTCATCGAAAACCGCTCTTATTGCCTTCATAATAAAGACGCTGTCAAGATCTAAGAGTATCCACCAATGTAGTGTCGTTTTACCTACAACCGAAATGAGTTGATAGTCCCGTATGAAAATCTACGATAACATAATATCTACAAAGTCGTCTAACCAAACTAGTGGCAACTTGTATGTACAGACGACAGCACATCAAGCTACTCCAATATGTCAAATTTCTCCAATTGAAACCGAACCTTATACTTTGTGATAAAGTTGAAAATCTTTAAAAGAAATTTGACAGATTGAGGTAGCTGGATGTGCTGGCGTCTGTACATTTATATAACGAGTTTTGGGAGGTTATTAAACGGTTGGTTTAAGCAAGTTGCAGTTTTCGACTGCACGTGTGGCGCAGCGGCTAAAACAGTCGCCTCGCCGCTTTATGTCGCGGGTTCGAGTCCCGCACCGGACAACTATATGTGTGACCCGCAAATAGTTGTTTTGAGTCTGGATGTAATTTGTGTCGTCTATTATGTTTGTAAAGTACCCCGCGACAAAAGGATTAGATTCCATAGTGCGGGCGTTGTCTTCGAAAAAAAAAGCACAGATAGCTTTCACCCCAATAAATCGCTAGTGAAAACCACATCTATCCTTATGCGAGTATGCAACGGCGTACTGCCCTTTAGTCAAAACATTATTGGTCATATTATTGGTGGTAATCAATATTATTGATCGCCTAGTTTCTTTAACCAAATTTTTACTTTGATTTTTTTCACTAGGGAACTACTGCAGGAAAAGTAGGTTAGGTTAGATTGATACTACGAACCTGCGGGCCGAACGAGCTTGCACTGACAGCGGTCGGCGAAGAACCAAATACGATCTACTTCGATTTGCGATACATGTTTTTGCCAAATTTATTGCCAAACTGAAAACAGCCAATTACAGATAAAAATATAGGAAACATTGAAAGCAAATTGTACAATAAGCGGTCTTATCGCAGTCAGCGAACACTTCCAGAGAACCTTTGGATGGATATGAAGCAGAAATAAAGAAAGACAACATGATAAGGGTAGTGCAAGATAAAATAATTTAAGTAGGAATCGTAATACTTACAAACTAGTAATGGCATTTACTTGAAAGTAATACTGCCATGTCATTAGATATAATACATACTTAATACTAACTACGCAAACTAAATAGTTTGCGATGTGATATTTTAGGCAAAGATTTTTGCCCATACATTAGTAATCTGTGAGCAACAGTAATAATAATAATATCTGGGGACAATGTCACACAGATCATCCTAGCCCCAAACTAATCAAAGCTTGTAGATACTATGGGTATCAGGCGACGATATAAATACTTATATAGATAGATAAATACTTAAAAAAAACATCCATGATTCAGAAACAAATATTCGTGCTCATCACACAAATATTTGCACTTACCGGGATTCGAACCCAGGACCACCAGCTTCGTAGGCAGGAGCACTATCAACTAGGCTACGGTGACCGTGAAATAGTAATAATAGCTTGGTGCTCGCAGTAGTCATATACACACCGATCGTGCTTTCCCGCAAGCATTGTGCATTGTCTCTGGAACACGATATCATGATTTGACGAGACCAAGTTAAAAGTTATGAAAAAGTGTCATGACACTGTACTCCGATAAATAGTACCTACTCGCCGTACAACCTCGAATGTATAGCAACCACTAACACCCTCCACGGGCCTTAGTATGTATTCGTATCGATGAGCTCTGATAATCTGTCTATGCTCAACTTCCTGTAACGAACATGAACAAACCGCTCACCATACTTTGGGAATTTGATCTCTGGCAAAATCAGCGTGATATTATGTTAAATAGCTTGCAACCAATATCTGGAGTAGTTTATTATACGGATCTTGTAGCAACAAGGAACAACTTCCGTGCGTTTAAGCGCTTTTGCCATACCTACTATTGGAATCAAATATAACAGCTCACTTAGGACCCTTAAATTGATCCTCGGTGCTTTTGCAGCTGGCTTCTCTAGTTTGCAATTCTCTCGTTTAATGAGGCTATAGCCTCTTTATATCATTCTGTCTCCCGCTTTGCTCTGGAGGGAAGTGGAACTATTCATTTCTAACTCCTCCTTTTTTTTCTTTTAGATTAAATTCGTTCCGCGGGATCCAAGACAGAGCCATTCCCCGGGAAATGCCTGAGCCTCACCGCTCAGTGTCATTTCATTGTGTGCCATTGTTGATCCTGGCTTACAGGAGTTGCAGTGGTGGATAAGAGGGAGGGACTAGTCCCGTTAAAAAAAAATCGTATCGATGAGATGCTCTCGGCAGACGACCGGCCCGCAACGCGGCATAACTAGCATAGAGCGATAGTTGCACATAGCCTCCAAGATCTTCACAACTGCCGGTCTTGCGCTGCCCGCCTCCAACGGCATCCCGTGACCTTTGTAAAATCGTCGGTCCACCTCGTGTAACATTAAGCATGTTCTGATCCGGTTCACCTGGTGTTACATGCTTAAAAAAAACATTCGGAAGAATTGATAAACTCCTGCTTCAAAGTCGGTTAAAAATACTAGGTACTTAAGTCGCGTGCAGCTTTGAATGCATATTTGACTTACGGTTGCCTTAAAGCGATGCATTGAATATATTATACAATGCATTGGCGGTTGGGAATTCAAACCTTCGTGGCAATAATAAAATATTCGGAACTGATGTTTATGAACTTCGGTTGCCCTGTTGGAATGCTAAGCCAGGGGCTCTACAGGCTAAGTTGCCGAACATCGTTTTCGCGAATAGCGTTCAAATAAATAAAGGTTAAATCGGCTTCCATGACCATATGTGACGTCATAAATGGTCCGGATTCGATTGTCAACGTCGAAGCCGATTGAACGATTAATTAAGTCATTTTTAACCTTTATTTATTTGAACGCCCTTTAAGAAATCGATGTTCGACGACTTAGCCGGTATCGGATCGAGCCCCCCTCAGGGGCTCGATCCCCATCAATAGGACAAATCTTTGTGTGTTGTTGCACCATTATTTGTTCTCTCTCTTTTATTTAGAAATACATATACCACCATGTCAGCCAAATTATGTCCTCTACTGGACAAAAACCTCCCCAAAGAATGGGCGAATATGCCATAATCGCCACGCTTGGCAGACAGGTTAGCAATCGCAATTTGATGGTCACAGTTTTCAGAAAAACGCTGACGCCCGTTCTCTGGTAGGTATTCCTTCGGGACGATTTCTAGGACTCCACGAGATGAGATGGGATGATGTCACCACACAGCGAGAAATATATAACATACTTATGTATTTCTCGCTGTGTTTATCAGTTGCAAAGATGCAATAGTACCGGTTCTGCCTAGTTTGGGATCAGATCGCAGTGTGTTAGTTGTCCATTAGGTTCAAATAGGTATTTTAATTGTTATGTATTTTGCTAGCCTCTTTTTAAATACGTAAGATCGATTCAACATTTTTTACGTCCGAGGGTATCTTTTAAAAAAGCGCATGCCTTGTTATTGTTGTTTCACCATACTTAGTCCGCGGTAGGAACTACTACCTGCCTGCCAGATTTTACTGGAACAGGTCAAGTGGTTTTCGATGTCAGAAAGTAAATGTGAAACCATGTTTCGCTTTATAGTATATCGAGATACTACAACAGATAGCTTTCACGCCCAAGAAATTGCAAGTCAGTTCTTTACGGGGTCACAAAGATTACGGCATCATTGTGTATTACACAGCCATTCATAGCTATGAAGCCAGAGTATTTGGAACCAAACATGACTCCTTGTACAGATGCCAGCACATCCAGCCACCCCAATCTGTCAAATTTCTTTATAGATTTTCAACTTTATCACAAATGCATAAGGTTCACTTTCAATTGGGGAATTTCGATAGATTGGAGTAGCTTGATGTGCTGGCATCTGTGCATTTGTTTGAAATAAAGCAAACTTGCCAGATGAATTTGAATAGATGGCCCTTCAAACCCGGGATTACAGTTAACTTTTAGCTATGTCTGGCAGCTTGAAGATCTGACACCAGGATAATCAGGGTTTATGCCAAATCGAACGCCAAGGAATCTAATATCAAAATACGTTCATAATATCGAATGGTTAATAAATTAAACATTTAATCGGATATGTCCTTTAGCTTTATCACTATTTGTTGCCACTATATGGTCGCAGTTCTAACCGAACCTAACCTACTTTTCTAGTAGCGAATGTTTCATTTATTGTTCATTCGATATTTCATATTATGATCGTTCGAGTATTTAGACTGTTAAGGGTTGGCGGTGCAATAAAACCAGACACTGACATATAACCGCTTAATATATATTATATTGACAACTATTCTACTAACTAATTCTACTTTAAGATACTTAGACTACTTACTTAGTAACTAATACTAGGTTAAAATTACTTATATTTAAATGCCTAAATCTACTACTTATCCTAGTGTTGAGCGCCAAATAGGATTTGCCCTCGACGTGTCGGTACGCAGGTCCCTATCAACCCCTCCCGTGCTAGCCTCCTTTACATGCGTCGTTTGACAAGCGGATTGCCCGAATTTGAAGGGCGTGACTTAAGGCTATAACAGAAAGAATAGCCTGTCAAAACATTAGACCAACAGCATAGCCTTTATGCAAGTCACTGCTTTCTTTATAAAAAGTAGGTAAGTAGATATAATTATTCCATATTGGTAGATATAAAAACATCATTACGATCTACAACTTACCCCTTCGTGACTAGTTACTTAAATCTTAATGAGATCCAATTCCGAACTTGGGTACACATTTATATCCCCTGCAGATCAGTGGTAGGTATTTCTCCCACTAAAACAAATTGCAAAACTTCTTAATCACAAAGCAACTCAAACGGCAATTATTTACTTAGAAACATATTCCATTATGAGGACCACTTACCTATAATTAATTATTAACTTCATCACAATCTATATTTATAATTAAAAACAAACACCGAATCGCGCACAGATAACTGTATCATATGGTCACGTACTGGAGCTCACAGTAGTTGTCGGTAAGATGGCCGAAGCTTGAGTGCCAACTTCTAAATCCACCAAGACCTTGTAATATTCCAATTCAATTTCTGTTCCTGACTACAAATATCAGAATAAATATAATTTTAAGAATACCAAAAATTGTTTTGTCTGGAGATTTGAACCACCGACCTCACCGATCGATGAACATGTAAAGCGCCCATCTTAAAGCACTTCGCTATGGGATCACTTATTTGTCTAGTTGAAATTGGCGATCTACTGCCTGAGCCGATGTGACGTCATATCACCCAGTACATAGTTACCCTAACAAGACATTCAATTAACTACTTGACGTTCGATTTGGCGGGATAATCAGTGCCCAAAAGATAAAGAAAACTCCATACCGTCTTGAAATAATAGTAATTACTAGTTGTGTTACACGTCACATTTAAGAAGGACTAAGATAAAGTAGTATATGACAACTGAACGCCTTTTATGATGCCGACGCGGCGGCAGGTATTAGATAATTTGAAGAGTGATAGATAGGTGCTGTGTCGATCACTACGGATTTGGATTAAGGTTATTCAGACCGATTGTCGAGATAACATAGTGGTTAGACCGTTGGTCTGTGAGATCAGTGGTCTCGAGTTCAAACCACCACGGACTTCTTTTCGAATCTATGTGCGTCATCATCATCATATAATGAGTCAAAAGTCGTCCACTGCTGGACAAAGGCCTACCCCAAAAATCTCCACAATTGCCGGTCTTGCGCTATTCGCATTCAGCGGTTTCCAGCGACCCGCACAAGATCATCGGTCCATCTTGTAGGGGGCCTGCCCACGTTGCGTCTGAAAAGCAATGAAATTAAATTTATTCAGCACTTGGCTTGGGTATTAACATACACCTGTACTTGTCAAGCTCACAATGCAGTACACAAACATAGTCGAATGCAGTATAAAAATTTACAAAAAAAATAATTAATTAGTCCGTCCGTGCGGTCATTTCATATTTCTTAAATCCTAAAATAAATAACAAGTTACTAATCTATTATTTTGAAATTTAGTTTTTCTATATTAAAATTAAGGAATTGAAGGCAATGAGCATTTGGCTAGCGCAGAAGGCTCTTAACCAGTAGCTTAAATTGAAAAAGACTTCCAGTTTAGTATTAGAAATCTGCGTTTTAGAAGTTAAGCTAAGCTAAGCCAGCGTGGTGGACTATGGCCTATCCCCACTCAACAATTGGGCAGTAACTAATTGGCTGCATCGTAACCATCAGACGAATTGCATAAGGCAGCGGGATAGCCTGGGAGGACAATTACATGTCCTCCAGAATTACCGGCTCATGCCAACAGGCACAGCGACTACGCCCCAAACAGATTGCTGTCTTCCCGGAGCTGCCTGCACCTGATAGTAGAGGTGACAGTAAGAGACATCTCTCTTACTGCCACCGCAGATCTACTGACGCCTCCACCCTTTGCGGGTGAGGTCGGCTGGCTCCCCATCCCACTTTGTAAATTACCTAGTGTGGGCGTTTTTGTAATAAGGTTGCCACCCTTCGGATACGGGGTCGTTTTTAAGCTGGAGTCGAAAGATTTAAAAGGTTCATGACGTCCATGGCTGGACTGGTAAAGCCTCCCCCAATGATAACGGGAATATGCCAAAATCGCCACAATTGGCAGATGGGTTGGAGATGCATTATGGTGCTCATAGTGCTCATCTTCACACTGCCATCGGCAACCCGTTTGCCAAGCGTGACGGTTATACCATATCGCCTCGCTGCTTCATGTCGCGGGTTCGACTCCTGCACCGGGCAACCATTTGTGTAACCCATAAATACCTAGTTGTTCTGAGTCTGGGTGTAATTTGTGTCCGCCTATTATATGTTTGTAAAGTACCCCGCGACAAGGGATCCCAAGTGCGGGCGTAATCATTAAAAAATAATTATAGATCCTTGGGGATCGGCTTGCCACGGGTGTTGCAAGTGTCTATAGACTACGATGAACACATCCTGTCAAGTAGAACGCAAGCTTGGTGTATCAACAAAAGCTTGACCACAAGCTACAGGATCTAGCACAGTTCGTTTGAAAATAACTTGCACGTACATAAAATGTGTTTTAAGAAGTGCATTAAAATTCACTGAGAACATTTTCTATACACGTGTTCGTAAAAAGCGGTCGGAGTTATGGTCTGCATTCTAATGTCCACTCACCTCACCTTGTCTGTGTAAGTTGGACTTGTTTGTAACGCTGTGTATGTATGAGATAAAAGCAGTTTAAAATTATTGTTATTATCGCTAGGTGACTTTTGCGACGAACGAGCATGGCTTGACTGTAGGTAAATATAACATCTTTTTGCGGAGCTGCAAAAAAACTGCTTAGTTTACAAGTATCTTCGAACCTAAGGCTCGTAGGTATATACATATTATCATACTCATATCGCAGCTGGCTTGAGTACGTAGCCATCTCGATCTGTTTTACTTATACTAGAATACTACATATTTGTATGTAATAAATAAGCTCGAAACAACTGAATCAATTTTACAATTCTTTCAATAATAAAAAGCTACGTTATCACTTAGTAACAGTTGTTAATCGAATTCAATTAGAGATCCCTACGAGAAATACAGTAATAAAACCACAACTGTAAAAAAATAAAGAATAAACTTCTTACCGCATGCCTTGCGAAAACTATTTAGGATAATACAAAACAAAACAGGAACCCTTGTTTACTGACTCTTAAAGGCCGGCAACGCACCCGCGACTCCTCTGGTGTTGCGAGTGTCCTTGGCGGCGGTGATCACTTACCATCAGGTGACCAACTTACTCGATAAAAACAATATAGAAATATCTGTCCCGAGTGTGACTCTAACCCATGACCAGAGGCGTGAAAAGCAAGCATCTACCATCCATGACAACCGGCCCGCAATATTATTAATGTGAAAGCTTATTGAAGTTATACTTCTTTTGGCGCGATGGAGAAAAATGATGAGAGTGAATTTTTACGATGCGCGCGCACACCGACACCAAAAAATTTAACACCATGAAGTTAGTTCTAGGTGGTATGAAAATTGATAAATATGTTCAAGTTGTATATTAAGAAGTATAACTTCTAACGCGTGTACATAAGTACACACAAGGTTTTTATATATTAGCCAGCTTATCAAAACTTATAGATGACTAGCAGTGCCTGCGTACTTCGTTCCACGTTATAACTTAAACTTGGATTACATTATTTAAAATTGAGTAAAGATGCGTTTTTAATTAGGAAATTTTTCATAGCCTATGACACTCCACAATAACGTAGCTTTCTATTGGTGAAATAATTTTGAAAATCGGTTCAGTAGATCCAGAGATTACCCCTTACAACGTCACAAACTCACAGCCTCACAAACGTTACCTCTTTATAATATTAGTATAGATTAGTTAGAAACGGGTGCCGTAAAATTTGCATCTGACTGTACCTATCTTTATCAGTGGGCCAAGGTGCGCAATCGTAATCTGGTTCATTTTGAGACCATGGCCATATCATACGACTTCATTGTACGCATTTATTCATATAACAAGCAGGTATTTGTAATAAGTAGCTTTTGATCCTTCTTTGCGTTTCCATTATCCCACTGTCAAATTTTTAACAACCGAATGTTAACTGTAAGTCAATTATTTAATTCATCTCAAATGTGCATCAACTTCTGATCACTTCTTTTGCTTCCCCACCTCATATATGAACAACTAGATGTGCCCCGCGATTTTACCCGCGTTGAACTTTATAAATTGTAGCCTGTGTTAATCCAGAGTGTCAGCTAACTCCATACCAAATTTTATTAAAGCGCACCAGCCGTTTAGACGTGTAGAAGTAACAAACATACACAGTCACAAAGTTTCGCCTTTATAATATTAGTGTGACAAACTAAAGAAATGGATTCCTATTATATGTTAACGAAGAATAATTCTAAACTAAACGTTAGCAAATGGTCAAAATCTTTTTAATCCTATTATCTAAGAATTCAAATATGTACACCAGCTATCTCAATCCGTCAAATTTCTTTTATAGATTTACAACTTTATCACAATAGCATAAAGTTCATTTTCAATTGGGGAAATTTGACAGATTGGAGTAGCTTGATGTGCTGGCGTCTGTACTACGAGTATATCTAACCATCCACCCAAAGTATAATTGCGCCAAAGCCCATTACAGAATACCTGTCTGTGGAGTAAGCAATTCGTGGTGTAGGATCCTGGAGACCTATGGATACAGTTTCTTTGAAGAGTTAATTATTCTGACACATGTTCATCTGGCACCAGTGTAAAATCAACCGATGTTCTGTAATCAACCTTTTGTGACGATAAAATATAGACTGGTGCCTAGACGGAGAATATCAAAAAACACTAAAGATAAAAGGTTTAACTATAAAGATTCTATCACATATAGAAAATATATGAAGGTATATTTATAAGCGAGTTTGTATGACACTTTGGTAACAAATAGGTATGTATTATAAAGGCGAAATAGGGGCAAGAAGAGATAGACGAAGGGGCGAAGGAATTATGCCAATAAAGTGAAGGTTAGAAATACACACATCAACACAATCTAGGGATATTGAACATTTCATTGATTATCTAGAAAACTATAAACATTTTGTTATGACTGTAAATGGAAGAATTAAAGATAATTTCATGGCCGATATTTAAACATTAACAACACGATGCGATTTTGTTTTTCTAATTAATAAAAGTCTTAAATTAATTAAGCCATAGAAAATTACTGAGTGAACAAAAACATTTTATTCTTATAAAATTATTCAATCGAATTAAATGAATAAAAATCTTACCAAATCTGATAATCAGTAATCGGTATTTCCTCCTCTAACATTAATCACACAGCGGCAACGATTTTCCATACTTAAAATTAAGGTGTCAATGTCTTGCTGGGGTATGCAGTCCCAAGTTCTTTTTAAATGTTCGAAAAGTTGTTCTTCTGTTGTCAAGTTGGGCGGAAAATCCCTCAATGCTCTTCGCTGTAACATGTCCCAGGCGTGTTCAATTGGGTTTAAGTCTGGCGAC
The DNA here is from genome assembly GCA_951640165.1 of Pseudoips prasinana. Lineage (NCBI taxonomy): Eukaryota > Metazoa > Arthropoda > Insecta > Lepidoptera > Nolidae > Pseudoips > Pseudoips prasinana. The sequence goes on along the minus strand of OX621236.1, from coordinate 38,865,840 downwards.
TGTGGAGGCCAATCTAATACCTGAACATCGTGTTCTCGAAGGGCGGCCCTCACCAGCCGCGCTGTATGGGAAGGTGCATTGTCATGCATGAGCTGAAATTCTTGCCCCGTTAGGGCCCTGAGCGGGACAATGACACGTTCTACTACCTCCTCACGGTATCTATGGGCAGTCATGCTGCCCTGAATCCAAATGAGTTGGATTCGTCCGCCGATTCGTATTCCTGCCCACACCATAATTGTCCCGCCTTGGTAAGAGTGGACCTCCTGTGGATGTCGGAGACGGCTGACCCTGCCTGGAGTTCTCCAAACGCGTGTTCGTCTCGATTCTGGATGAAATCCATAGCGGGACTCATCAGTGAACAGCACCAATGACCATTGTTGATCACTCCATGTCAAATGTTCTTGAGCCCATAAAAGTCGCCTACCGCGATTGCCACGTCGCAGCGCTGGGACTCGTAGCGGTCTGCGAGCATGAAGACCAACTTCATGCAGCCTCCTTCGCACGGTTTGGTCGCTCACCAGCAGCTGCTGACCCTCCTGGAGCCTTTGCACTAGTTGCATCGCTGTGATATTGGGTAGTCTTCTGGCGGTCATTTGGAGAAATCGATCCTGTCTCTGAGTGGTAACACGATATCTACCTGTGTGCCGTTCTGCCACATCTCCAGTAGCGCGATAACGTGACCACAGCCTGGATACCACATTTTGGCTTGTGCCCAGAGACTCAGCAACGACGCGTTGAATAGCACCGTTTTGTAACATGCCAACTGCCCGTAACATTTCATCTCGACTCAAATGATGGCGTGGCATGACGCTAAAAAGCTTACACAACCAATTGAGAAAAGAAAATAAAACAATTTATCAGGTTTTCTTCAATTAACACGCAAAAAAAATTTTAATGCAACTTCTTGAAATTAGATACAACTCAAGATTGCGCTGTGCTTTGTGTGTTTTCATTTGTTTCTCATTTTAATTTTTAAATTTTGAATAAAGAATAGACAAGGTTTAAATCTGTAAATAAACTTTTTAAGGAAACTAAATAGGTTTTAAACAATAAAGCCATGTTTGATTTCAAAATAACGTATCCCTAGACTTTGTTGATGTGTGTACATATAAGTAATAAGTTACAAGAGAGTAAAATAAATAGATATAGAGAATAAGAAATTGCTACACCAAATTAATTTATGGGTGGTTAAAGTGACTGACAGATTCTAAAACATATATGGAGATATATGAGCGATTATACATGACACTTTGGTGACGAATATTATAAAAGGAGAAATAGAGGCAAGAAGGAATTATGCCAATGAAGTGAATTAAAAAAATAAATGTAGATAGATAATTGGACATTGCTAGACCAACAAGTTTATAGGTGGATATCTTGAAAGATACAAGAAAATGAAACAAATGGAACTGAACAGGTAGAAATGGAAATGCCTATCCGTGAAGCGGATGTCACTAATGTTTTTTGATAAAGGAATAAAGTCTATCATAGTTTTTCATAAAACTGTGACCAATTTGATAGGCTAGACAATAATAACGTTATCACACCGGATATTGTATATACTGTTTTCGTGAATCAATGTGTAAGTAAATAATGCGTCATTAGGAAAAGTGTCCCAAAAATATTACAAGTAGATGATATTAATATGCTTGATAGTAATTATTATGATCTTTGGCCGATAAGCTAGTGATACTAAATGGAATAAATTAATTTAGTTGAGGTCATTAACAATCACTTATTTAAGAGTGATAAGGGAAATAATGAGGTCTTGTACAATGGCTAATTGGCTTTGGGCATAATTTTGGGGAGCAGAAAATTGTGCATCAGTCACTATTGACCGTAATCATGACATTCCTATATTGCGGGCCACCTCAGGGTTACTTTCTCAGTCCATCTCTAGCCTCGCTACGTGACATGCGCTTTTCCACTTTAATTTTAGTGTATAAGCAAAGGCATTTGTTCCTTTTGGTATGGTACTTTTACTGGTGACCGCGGTAACTCAGTTGCTAGCGAAGGATTGCGACCAAAGGTTGTGGGTTAGATTGCGCACAAGTCAAATATTTGTGTTCATGAACATGTCTGGTCTACATGTCTTGGTCTGGGTGTTTTCTGTTTATTGTATATTTACAACAAAGTGAATAAGTATTGTAACCGATATCTAGCACCAATCGTACAAGCTTTACTTAGTTTGGGCTTGATGGCGGTGTGTGATATGGCCCAGATATTTATAATACAATAGAATACTCCATAAAAGTACATTTTATGACATATTAAGTCAAGTTACACACAGGGCGGTCTTTATATGCCTGGGTGTAATTAATAGGTAGGTTGAAAATAGTTGACATAGAAGTATAGTATGTATGAAGTCGGTTAAAAAGGAGCTTCGTCTGCCTAGCAGCATATGATTTTATAAATAAAAGTATGTGCTTTTAAAAACAATCTGGAACATTCAATTGGGGATTTGACACTATTGACCAATGTTGCCATCTACGAGGCAAAAGAGTTTTGCAGCAATTAAAATTAAGTCAATTGATTGGTGGCGTTAACTATCCAATTCATAGGAGTTTTTGGCGCCAACGCGGAAAAGGACGCATCGAGGCATGTTTTATTTTCAAAAACTGGTGTAAATTCGAGTATTTGTGTGTAAATATGGTGGATTTTTAGACATAACATCTTCGACAACGTACACAAGTGGAGGAAAGTGCGATATTGCCGTGAATTGTGATTTTTCGTGATGAAACCAAAACTCCATAGAAGCCTCTAGTAAAGTCTCCACTGCTTTACTGGGGTAGGAAGGACTATGACTTGACTGTGACGGACGTGACGGACATGACTGACTGACTTTGAAATATACATATACAACTGAAGACGAGGCGGTATGGTCACAGACCTTAGCCTGATCAAAGAGGGCAAAAAAAATAAAAAAAAACTTGTGTGTACTTATGTACACGCACGCGTTAGAAGTTATACTTCTTAATATACAACTTGAACATAGTTATCAATTTTCATACCACCTAGAACTAACTTCATGCTGTTAAATTTTTTGGTGTCGGTGTGCGCGCGCATCGTAAAAATTCACTCTCATCATTTTTCTCCATCGCGCCTAAAGAAGTATAACTTCAAAAATAAAATAAAATAAACCAATTCATATACGGCTATGACATAATATACGACCCGCAGTGATCACATGACATTCTGTTACGTGGCCCTTCACTAGAAAAGCATGACAGCCAGTGGCTGTCATGCTTAGATGATTAATTCTAATATCAGTACACTAGACAATAGCCACATTTTCCTAATAAATATCACTATTTTACATTTGAAAGTAAAAATAATAATAATGTTCTGATCGAATTTTGGCCACGGCAGCCAGACTCAAGGTAGGGTAAAGCGTTCATTCGCGCAAAGAGCAGCCCGTCTCCCCAGACGGGGAGACCACTCACCTGATGGTAAGTGATCACCGCCGCCAATGGACACTCGCAGCACCAGTGAGTTGACCCTTCCCCCCACCCCAATGAGCTCTGGCGACCTTACACTCGGAAACACAACATTAAAAATATTAATGTTATTATTAAGGAATGTCTTCTGTAAGGCTGAGGTACTTGGGGAAGTACCTCCACCTTACAGAAGACATTCTCAGATATTGGAAAAAAAAACTCAATGCAGGCTATACTTATGACCCGCGCAGGTGGCTAGCGCGGGTCATAAGTATAGCTAATAGTATACAAGTGTGAGCGCAAAACACAGGAGTTGCACGTCCTATACCATCAATCTAATAATCCGATGAGACGATAGCGACACAACCGGAAAGAGGTCAGATGGGGAACTGACGGCTTTTGGCTGAGGCACGGTGATGTAATGCCGCCAACTACCCAGACTTCGAGCTGATAAAATCCCAAAATCACTTTTTAGTCCCACTCCGGGATTTGAACCCAGGACCTCATTAGCAGGCCTCAGTCGGGCAGTCGGTTTAAAGTACGCTGTAAAGTACAGTCAGTCGACGTCACATTGCGCAGCTTCGTGAAAAGATTAAGTTAACAGAGTCTTTATTTCGTACACAATAAGGTAAGTTTTCTCAGTGCAAATGTGTCCACTGATGCCTCGTCGCTTGTACCTACCGTCCTACCCAGTTTATGAATATTACTTATATCTATAATTTGTTACAACGCATTTGGAACTAAAGTAAATATTTCGCAAGAAAATTATCTTAATCTTATCTGACGGTTACGATTATTATTGATAAAATTCGTCAATTTGAACAACGTTGGCAGGTAGTAAAATATTATCCACTTGTTTTCAGGGATACTAATTTATCATAGTTTTCAGTCTAACTCTTCATTGATGTATATATGACTAAAAAAATATAACTTGATCGCAATCGGATGATAAAGAAATTGCACAGACTATGAATCGGTGCCATATTGAATTTCAACAATTAATTATTTCAAAACGGTCCCAGTTTCGAAAAATATAGTTCAAATTCATTTTTTCATCTGTTAACATAGGTGCAGTACATACTTATAAGCAATTAGTTCGCAATATTCTAACATTTCGCATGTTGCACACATGTCATTTGCGCGCTTATTAAATAATAATATCTAGGGACAATGTCACACAGATCATCCTAGCCCCAAACTAAGCAAAGCTTTAGAAATGATCCAATTAAAATGAATAGTGATACCTACTAGTCTACTGGCTAATAGTGTCAAGTTATGTTTTAAGTTTACCACTCAGAAAAAAGGATTAACGCAACAAAAATTAACACGGCTTTTTAAAGCAGATTTTAAAGTTTCACTGACTGACTAATTAACACATAAGCATAGTTTTTCAGACAATTTTCCATTGGGCTAGAATTTTTGAAATTTGGCCCAAGAGATAGAGGGAAAAAAGAGGAAACTATCGATTTTTGAAACATATCATTAGCTGTCAAGCAGTGTCAACGTAAAATTAAGCTTCTTACTGTGTAAGAATTTTGACCTCTCTTGCATGGGTATGACCCATGCAAGAGAGGTCAAAATAGGCATGATAGTAATAATAATAATATCTTGGGACATTGTCACACAGATCAGCCTAGCCCCAAACTAAGCAAAGCTTGTACTATGGGTACCAGGCGACGATATACATACTTATATAGATAGATAAATACTTAAATACATAGAAAACATCCACGACTCAGTAACAAATATTCCTGCTCATCACACAAATATTTCTAGCTTCGTAGGCAGGAGCAAATAAATAAACATAGCATATTGTTATTAAAATTTTATATACTTATAAATTAAAACGATTCTTAATTTTATAAATTAAATAAAACAAAAAGTTGTTGCAATAAAACTAAAATAAATCATTACAATTGTTTTGATTACTCTATTTTTATTTAGTGAACTACCTATCGAGCAATGCATTATGCAATATGCATTGTCAATTAGGAATGATAAAAGCATTTTTTTAAATAAAGTAACTTTTCTGCAAGTCAAAACTAAGTAAAAACTAAGTTTGCCAGAAAATATATTCAACTAGCATTAGTCCGACAGAACATACTTCGATAAAACACACCTTCAAAAACGAGGTCCTGTATTCAAATCCCAGCTAGACAGTCGCCCCACTAGAGATTCCTCTTAAAGCCTAGAATACACCGCGCAGCTATCTTGTGAAAGCATGTTTTAACAGAATTATTGGCTGGATACGAAGGCCAATTAATGCTCCGCATAATTTAGCCGAGCCTAAATTTCAACTAGTTAAATAGGAATTAATGAAGCTAATCAAGCAAATGAGTACAGAAACTAGAAACGACCAGAGACAATGAAAAGTATACTATGATTTCATTTTCAGAGCATTTACTATGTTCCACAACACATTTCAGTTGCCTGAATGGAAGATACGGAGGTAGAACTTACGTTTTTAGGTAAGTATACCCACAGGATACATTCGGAACCTTATTACTAACCTCGTTCAAACCAATTTTTGTTGTTAGATTGCATGGTAATGTACATCATATATTTTTTTTGGTTTTATCATTCCCTTATTTTAGAAGTTACAGGGGGGGACACTCATTTTACCACTTTGGAAGTGTCTCTCACGCAAACTATTCAATTTAGAAAAAAAATGATATTATAAACCTTAATATCATTTTTGAAGACCTATCCAAAGACACATGTATGGGTACGAATAAAAAAAAATGAGTTGCAGTTCTTTGTATGGGGATCCCCTATAATTATTGTTCTTTTTCTATTTTTGTGTAAAAATCTTAATGCGGTTCACCGAATACATCTACTTATCAAGTTTCAACAGTACAGCTCTTATAGTTTTGGAAAAAAGTGTATGTGACATACGGACGGACAGACAGACAGACATGACGAATCTATAAGGGTTCCGATTTGGCTACGGAACACTAAAAAGCGCTTGCAAATAGTCAGAACATGATTGTAGTGATACAGTTAAGGTTACATAATATTTCTAGTTACATATTACAGATATTTAGGAACACATATTGTTAAAACTGTACTTAGTTGGTAGTGTTCCTGCCTACGAAGTTGGTGGTCCTGGGTTCGAATCCCGGTAAGTGCAAATATTTGTGTGATGAGCACGAATATTTGTATCTGAGTCATGGATGTTTTCTATGTATATAAGTATTTATCTATCTATATAAGTATGTATATCGTCGCCTGGTACCCATAGTACAAGCTTTGCTTAGTTTGGGGCTAGAATGATCTGTGTGACATTGTCCCTAGATATTATTATTATTATTATAAACATTTATAAAATTTATTTAATAATATTATTGATATTTAGCTAGCTTGTATTAAGTTATTGTCAAGGAGATTATGTTTAGGTTTTATTATCTAAATTTATGTTTTACTACATACTGTCTGAATATCTTGGGACAACTGACGCACTGCCATGAGATCCCAAACTAGGCAGAGCCTGTCAATGGCAACCTGACAACTGATAAACATACTTATATATTCGTAATACAAACATAAATAAATTACACCCAGCCATAGAACAAATAATCGTACTCATCACACAAAGATTCATCCTAGGTCTTTTTAGGGTTCCGTAGCCAAATGGCAAAAAACGGAACCCTTATAGATTCGTGATGTCTGTCTGTCCGTCTGTCTGTCTGTCTGTCTGTCTGTCTGTCTGTCCGTCCGTATGTCACAGCCATTTTTTTCCGAAACTATAAGAGCTGTACTGTTGAAACTTGGTAAGTAGATGTATTCTGTGAACCGCATTAAGATTTTAACATAAAAATAGAAAAATAATAATAATTTTGAGGGTTCCCCATACACAGAACTGAAACTCAAAAATTTTTTTCATCGTACCCTTACATGTGGGGTATCTATGGATAGGTCTTTAAAAATGAGATTGAGGTTTCTATAAAACTAAAAAAAATATATAATGTACATTACCATGTAAACTCACAACGAAAATTGGTTTGAACGAAATCTGGTAAGTAGTTTTTTTTAATGCGTCATAAATCGTAAACCGCAATTTACCTTTCATTTAATCAACTATATATACTATTATAACAACTATTTTATACTTGCTGCTGCGGAACCCTTCATGGGTGAGTCCGACTCGCACTTGGCCAATTTTATTTTTTTTAACATGGCGAATGCAGTTAGCTTGACGGCTTTCACTGCTTCACCGGACTATAGAGGTGAGACATCCTGGGTCGAGATCGAATCCATAACCTCTGGCTTAGCAACAGGATCACTGACCAATAGTAACAGTCCTGTCAGTTTAACGCGAACAATGAAGACTCTCAGACCTGAAACCTCATTTGCGGTTACTCATTTATAGACCGACCGCGTGCCTAGTTACTTAACCTCGCCAACCATTTGCAGAACGGCAAGGGCAACTGGCTATAATCATAAAAAATTATTAATACTATGAAATTTGACACGATTTCACCATATGTTATTAACCGACTTCAAAAGGAGAAGGTTCTCAAGTTCACTGGTATTTTTTTATGTATGTACGCCGATTACTCGGAGATTTATGAACCGATTTACGTGATTCTTCTTTAGTTTGATGCGTAATAGTTGCTATTTGGTCCCATAAAAACTTAGTTTGGCCCAGTAGTTTTCATTTTATGAACATTTTTGTATGAATTTTTTTTCCTACTTGTAAACTACCCACAGTATATAAAAATAATAATAACAAGGTTAAATCGTGTTTTATAGATATCTTGAGAGGGTGTAATATCGAATATCAATTGAGCGACCACTTAAAATCGTATGACTAAATACTACATTCAATGGAACGTATTCTTTAACGAAATCGAACATTCACCCGAATATATCGTTCTTGTAGCGAATGTTCGATTCATAAAATTTTTAACATCTGAGTATTTAGGTATTCGATTCATAGTGGTCGATTAATTATATTCGATTATTAGGCATTCGATTTGGTATAGATTGGTTTTGTGGCATATTTTATTCGAAACAATATTATGGCTTCAAAAATGTATTGTAGCGTATTCTAAACTACCTGTTTTGCACCATCACCATAATAAACAGGAACAAGTAACATCAGGCGGCCCGAAACCCCACATACAAAGTTTTTTTTTGTTCCGCCCCAAGCCAGTTGACCAAATTAATTATCTTATTGGGGTCTTCCTATATGCCGTGGGCAATGTTCTTAACGGAGTTTAGTTTTTTTATTACAAACTAAAATAGGTAGTGAACGTAGCAGCACAGTTTTTAGTTTATAATCTGTGGTAACAGTTGCATGTGCAGCCGCCAGCACATCAAGCTACCCCATACCCCAATCTGTCAAATTTCCCCAATTGAAAGTGAATACTCTTGTGATAAAGTAGAAAATCTATAAAATAAATTTGACAGATTAGGGTAGCTGGATGTGCTGGCGTCTGTACCTACTTAGTACCTACGGTATAACCGATAGTACCAACTTATTATTTATATTATTATGCATTAATTGGAAATAATTGTAAAATAAATGGCGATATTTGCCATTTATTTACATTTAACCATATTTTATTTTTGAAGCAAGTACAACTTCTTAGCGCATCCTTGATTTGTGGAGTAAGCTGGTGAATGCGTGACGCGAGCGTTACGAAAATTATGACCTGCGAGGCGAACGGAAGTTGAGAGGGGTATATTTATAAGTTAGTGAAGGTATAGTTAATAAATCTAGTAAAAATATAGCTTAAATTTTGATAATTAAACCTACACATGATCCTTGACAATAACTTAATTTTAGTTAGCTAAATATCGTTACCGTTATAAAATAAATCTTATTGTAAATTATTTCCTACAATCCGTGTACCTAAATATCTATATGTCCCTAGAAATAACATGTTCTGATTATTTACAAGCGCTTTTTTAAAGTCTACGTGAATAAAAACCTTTTTTATTTTATTTATAAAGTTGGGTTTGTTTCGTCTATTACTGTAGGGGCGAGACAGAGAGGTGCGAGTACACATATTTTTTCTAACTTTTGCTCATAGTCAGTTACGTATCGTATATCTAAGTGTTACTTAGTCGTGTGGTGTAAAGCACACTCGTTTTTTTAATCTAAACTCAAAAGTCGTGTATATCTATTGCCCAACTTGCCTACTGGGGCTCTACCGGCTAAGTCACCGAACATGGATTTCTTAAATGGCGTTCAAATAAATAAAGGTTAAAAATTACTTAATTAATCGTTAAATCGGCTTCAACGTTGACAATCGATTCCGGACCATTTATGGCGTCACATGTGCTCATGGAAGCCGATTTAACGATTGATAAAGTCATTTTCATTCATTAAGTCATTAACCTTTATTTAATTGAACGCCATTTAAGAAATCGATGTTCAGCTACTTAGCCTGTAGAGCCCCTGCTTGTATATTTAATAAATGATCACTCTCATGATCCGATGGGACGACTAGAGGCAGGACCGGAAATAGGTCAGGACCGACAGTTTTACGAGCTCTCCGAGGCACGGGGGTATAATACCGCCAACACCCAGACTTCGGGCTGATACTGAGAAATGTCCTTATACGGAAAAATCCCAAAATCACTTTCTGACCTGACCCGGGATTTGTACCCAGCACTTTTATCTGCGGTGGAACATGCTACAGCTAGACCAACATTGCAGTCGAAAAAAATAATATTACTAGGATTAGCAGGACAAAACACCTCAATGCGAAATAGCTGCGCTCTAAATTCCGGGCGTTAAAAAAATATTCGCAGTGTTGTTATATAAGAGAAGCGATTTCTTTTACTTAGCTATTGATTGCCAACACTATATGGCCATAGAGTATGACATATTACAAAACAATCTGATATATGATCTCAGCCTTGTTCTTATTGTGGTCTGTTCCTCATTCGGATGACATGTGTAAAGGCTCATTTACATTTTTTCTATTACACGTGTATGTGCAATGAAGCGATAAAAAAAAAGTAGCAGACCACAGACAAATAGATTTTCCCGAAAGTTTTTAGCAATCTACTGTTAATCTAACAAAATTCTGATAAAGAAATGAAATCACCGTATTTGATTTTATTAGTCTCACTACCATTTTGAAATCAATTTCGCGTATTCGCGGTATTGCGTCGTTTTTCAAGCAAATAACTGTGCAAAATGCTCCACTTTGTGAACGGGGGATAAGTTGTCTACGGTTTAAGAATCTTTATTTCTCATAAGAATAACATTCACTTACATGTGAAACTTATAATTTTGTTACATTTAACGCTTACGCACTAGGTACAAGTGATTTAAATGTTTGGCTTAATTTTATTTTAAACTAATTATGATTAATATAACTATCACTTATATATAATTTACAAAAGAAAACAGTGGGTAGTATGGAAAAATCAGCGCGGCCTAAAGCGACCGGCCGCATTGAGCGTACTTTGTAGATAACTCAAATATGACTATAGTTTGTGGGAATAGATATATGGATATTTGTTACTGTTCCCCACAAAATAATCATCATCAATAGTCAGTGAACGCAAATAAACATGGAAGCATTCCTAGCTCGCGAAAATGACCCAACGCAGATTGGGCCGCGGTAGGCGGGGCTTAAAAATTGTGCCGCGGACCGAGTGGGACCGAGTTTGCGCACTACAGGCATTAATGGCGGTCGTCTGTCAGTTATTAGTTTCAGCGTGTTTAATTTCCAAAAATGCCTTCCTGTGCAGTGAAGTGGTGTATCAATCAATTTCATTTGCATAACAAGAGTGTTGGAATTAGTTATTACGATTAAGTACATCGCTATATATTTTAATTTTATTAAATATGAAGTCAATCAAATTGACACAAAATATATGGTGATGTTGTTATGCAAACGAATCAATTTTTTATCTACACAAAAATTATGACGAAATTTTTTCATTTATTAAAATTATTTTAATCTTAGATAAAATACTCACCATTACCATTCTTTGGGTATGCACAAAGAATGGTAATGGTGGTATTAAAACAGCTTGGTTTCTTCATATTTCCACTCGATCTAAAGCGAAGAGAACTATGGACGAAAACGGTTCGTTTGGAAATGAATTCAATTCAATTTTATTTATATATTTACAGGGTAACGTGTAAAGCACCAATTACCTCACAGGACTAGATAGCTAAAACCATAAGCAACAACATTTATTTTACCACTTTTGATAATTTGTATTTTTTTTTTGTAAAACGTCTATATTACTTAATTTACCACTTGAATGTTTATAACTCTACGTGCATCGTAAATAATATGTAACCAGGCGGCTTGCGTAATCTTTGCGATGCCCGTAGAGTAAGTTGTTGCTTACGGTGTTAGCTTCCTAGTCCTGCGAGGTTGTTGGTATTTTACAGGTAACCTTGCATATCTAGATCACCTATAATTTCAAGTCGATTCGTCCACGCGTTTTCAAGATAAAGGGTATTGACAGACAGACGGACGGATAGATAAAGAAGTGAAGGGGGCCCTAAAAAGTAGTACTTAAGTGTTATGTATACCTGCGGAAATTGTAAATAATAATTAGTGAATAATTGGTCACAAATTTGTTTTATTTACCTATTATCATAGCAAACCCATTACTCGCCAAATACTGCTCTATTTAAAGACCTTAGAAAAACTCTTGCCGTAAAGTTCATGATACTGTATATTTTATCATAATTCTTTATTATTTTAATAATATCAATGTCACGGTGAATTATATTCGTTGCACTTTATAACATAAAACATCCCTCGGCGAATGTCATGAACATGGTAATTTAGACCCGAGCATGACGATAAATTCAACTTTTAAAAGGTGTATCTGAGCGGTAATATTTTGGCCAATCTGAGACGGTATTCCGTTGTGTCAGTTTGATTGGGATATTGGGTCAAAATTTGCGCTTAGTTTCCTTGAAGTAATGCTTCCATGTTTATTTGCGTTCACTGTCAATAGTATTATTACGCGAAGCAAAAACTTTGTAACCCTTTTCACGAAAATTCCGCGGACGAAGGAGTATGAAATTTGGCATTAGATCATAGGGGGAAAGAGTGCAGAAAGCTAATATTTTTATATAATAGGCATTAGAAGTAAATTATTTTAAAATTAATTAAAAAACAACATTACGCACACTACCATACTTTTGACAGACTGACAAATTGAGTGTCAAATATGAGAACAGATTAATAGTATTTGTGTTTAATGTCTATGGTCTTTAACAATAAAACCTTAATGGTCGAATTTCGAACAAGTCCTATCTCTATTTATTTTAAATACACTAACAGAAGATAACAATTCCTTACACTAAATATTGATGATCCGAACGTTATCTGGAATGGCTCATTTACATTCTGTTCAATTATAAATGTAAGTACGATGATGCAAAGAATTAAGGTATGAACAGCCAAATAGTTTTTAGCAAACCTTTGTTAAAATCTATAAACATACTAGCTATGTCCTGCGGTCTTACCCGTAAAAGAGTGACAAACATACATCCATACATCTATACTCACAAACTTTCGCAATAATATAAGTAGGATGTCTACCTCTAGCGGTTATGGCAGTGCACACTGCAATAGCTCGCAGATGGTAGATTTTTTGCTACTTACTTGACACTTATCGTCATATTTTGGACAATGGTCTGCGAATAAAATTACTTATGACAATTTACACAATATCTTTATAAATTGTAGCCTATGTATTATTCTGATGTATAAGCTATATTACTGTAAAGTTTCATTAAAATCTATTCAGTAGGTTACATTTTACGTGAAAGAGTAACAAACATCCATCCATCCATACTTACAAACGTTCGGGTTTATAATATTTATAGGATATGATTTCAGTATTATCAAAATTGGAATGGAATATATTACGATATATCTTGATTTGAATCTTGACAAAATTCATGTAAGACATCAAGATACCTTGCTTGATTTTATTCAGCACGTCTTAAAATCAATTTCGCAGTATTGCGTCATATTTACCAAGCAAAATATCTTATGAAACTCTTATAAGTAATATGGGTTTTAAATTGCTATAAACAAAAAGAGATTGTACAATGCATGTAGTTAAAAGTATTGTCAATATTCTCTACCTTCTTATTATGAAATATAATGAAATTCATGCAGCGCTTGTACAGTACATAAACATAGTCAAACTGAGTATTGAAGTAACTTTTTTTTAATAAGTCTGTCCTAAATAAAAAAAAATAATAGCTTAGTACCTTGTTATTTATTTAAGGGTTTTAAAATAATATGCGATAAAACATACCACACGTTTTATCACATATTATTTTAAAACCCTTAAATAAATAACAAGATACTAAGCTATTATTTTCTTATTTAGTACTATTATATTTAAATTTAATGTAATTGATGGTCTCAAAGTATAGACGCCAGCACATTCAGCTACCCCAATCTGTCCAATTTCCCCAATTGAAAGTGAACTTTATGCTTGTGTAAAAAAGTTGAAAATCCATTAAAGGAATTTGACAGATTGGGCTAGCTGCATGTGCTAGCGTCTGTACATGCTTACACAATTATTATATATGTATCATCAATAGCTTCCCAACACGAGCCTAATAATTACTTTTATAGGCAATTTTTGAAGTTATACTTCTTTTGGTGTGATGGAGAAAAATGATGAGAGTGAATTTTTACGATGCGCGCGCACACCGACACCAAAAATTTTAACAGCATGAAGTTAGTTCTAGGTGGTATGAAAATTGATAACTATGTTCAAGTTGTATATATATTAAGAAGTATAACTTCTAACGCGTGTACATAAGTACACACAAGTTTTTTTTTAATACTATACTTACAAAGTATAGAATTAATATTATTGTAATTTTTGTAGCAATCCCATTTTACTAGAAAATAAAATACACCTATGTTATTTGCCTATACCTAGGTGAAAGAATTTTGAAAATCAGTTACGTGGTTTTTGTCCACTACAAACAAACATCCAGTATTATTTCTTTATAATATTAGTTCAGCTGTGCCTTAGTTAACAGAAGCGCAATGATAAGATTAATTGCACTTGACTTCCTCACCTCTGACCGACTTATCGTAAGTACCAGCCATGTTCCGGAGCACACCCACGCCTCTGTTATTGCCAATAATAACAATACTTATTACTATTGTGGAGACCTATTCGTCAATACCACGGTAATGGTATTTAATCGCGAGATACTTTCAAAATACCGAACAGGTATGTCTTAACTGATTCAATGGAGCGCGTCGCAAGTGGCACGACTAGGGTTACCAGATGAAAAAGTCAAAATTCCGGAGAAAGGGCCTGATATCCATGGAAATATCCTGAGATATTACTATTTGACAATTTTCCCTCAAACGTACTTAACAATTTAAAAAACTCATTCTCATTCATCAGTCATTTTAGTCTCACTCAGTCATTTTATCGTTATTTACTGCGAATCTCGCGCACCAATTGCACATCGCGCTCAAAATGGGGGGAGGAGGGGTTGAATTTTATTGGCAACTTTAAAAATCCTGAGATTTCATGAGATTCGCAAAATCCAGCCGCAATCCTGAGAAGAGTCCGCAAATCCTGAAATCTCAGGATAAATCCTGAGATATGGTAACCCTAGGCACGACCGCCCTATACCGTTACATTGCATACTTCATTACCATTTCACAGATATGCTTTCCCCAAACCAGTGATGCAATATGTATACAAGTATTTAATTAGGCGGTTATGTGCCGCACCGGGCTTTGAGCATTACCAGCGGTCGCCACAACTCCGAGATGCATCTAGCCTCTGGGTACGGCGTCATAGCTACCAGATGACGCCACGGAGGAAGAAATAGGGTCAGTGCTGTGTCGTTGACTCGCTCCGAGAGTCTGCGACGGTGCGGTGGGGCGCGGGGTCGGTGTGAGCGCCCCCCTCGCCTCAGACCCCGCAGGTCTGCGCGCTCCTCGGCTGTCGGCGTTCCGCAGTCCCCACCGATCAGCATTCCGCACTCGACGCGAGGGCGAAGTGCACGCCCTGTATTAATCGACCGCGTACGACGCGCCGCGCGCTCGCGGCTAGACGACCGCCATGTTTGACGTATTCGGCTCCGTAAAGGGGCTTCTGAAGCTCGATTCTGTGTGCATCGACAACAATGTGTTCCGTCTTCACTACAAAGCCACCGTGATCATCCTGATCGCGTTCTCGCTGTTGGTAACGTCGAGACAATACATCGGTGACCCTATCGACTGTATCGTGGATGAGATTCCGCTCGCCGTGATGGACACTTACTGCTGGATTTATTCGACTTTCACAATTCCCAACCGGCTAGTGGGCCGCGTCGGCAAAGACGTGGTGCAAGCCGGCGTCGCCTCTCACATCGACGGCCAGGACGAGGTGAAATATCACAAGTATTACCAGTGGGTGTGTTTTGTGTTGTTCTTTCAAGCCATTCTATTCTATGTGCCGCGTTACCTGTGGAAAACATGGGAGGGAGGTCGCATCAAGATGTTAGTGCTCGATCTCAACTGTCCCGTGGTTGGCGAAGACTGCAAAGCTGACCGCAAGAAGCTTTTGGTGGACTACTTCCGTACCAACCTGCATACACAAAACTTCTATGCGTTCCGCTTCTTTATCTGCGAAGTTCTCAACTTCATCAATGTCGTCGGCCAAATATTCTTCATGGATTTCTTCCTGGACGGTGAATTCTCCACGTACGGCAGTGATGTGGTCAGCTTTACCGAAATGGAACCAGAGGACCGAGTTGATCCAATGGCTCGAGTATTCCCCAAAGTGACAAAGTGTACCTTCCACAAATACGGTCCTTCGGGTACCGTGCAGAAGTTCGACGGCCTGTGCGTGCTGCCGTTAAACATCGTCAATGAGAAGATCTACGTGTTTCTCTGGTTTTGGTTCATGATCCTGTCGATCCTGAGTGGGATATCGCTGATCTACCGTATGGCGGTGGTGGCAGGCCCACGCGTGCGCCTGTACCTGTTGCGTGCGCGCAGCCGCCTCGCCCCGCAGGCGCAGGTGGAGATGGTGGCCCGAGAGCTGCAAATTGGAGACTGGTTCGTGCTCTACCAGCTCGGCAAGAACATCGACCCTCTGATTTACAAGGAGTTGATGGGCGAGCTGGCTGAGAAGTTCGAAGAGAAGGACAGTGTGTAGTCAGTGGGGGCGTAAGAAGCGGCTAGTGGACTTCGGGTCGTCCGTGTGACGTGTTACAGTGATCGAGGGCCCGGTCCGCGTGGCGGGCGGCCGCGCTACCTGCCTGCGCCCGCGCCGCGGACCGAGCGGGGCGCGCCGCGCACAAAGAGCGCCGGGGGCGGGTGCACGCCGACATTCCATTACCGCGGCCGGCGCGGGGAACGACCTCCGCACCGCCGTGCTCCTTGTATTCCAGAACCGCTTTCAAACACTTAAACGCTACCGAAATTTGAATAGGTGATATAGACTCTTCCGAACCCTTCGACTGAGCCGTGCGTGCATTTAGCGTAACGTTATTGGGGCATGTCAAACTAGTAGTCGTAGATGTAGTTAGATCTCGTGCCTTCGTTTTTGTATTTGTATTATTCGTGTGCGAGTGTATCATGTTGAAGGAACGTCTCATTGTGATATGTAATTATTATTAATCTAAATTAAGTGACTAGCGTGTACGAAACGGAATGTGTGGACGGCTACACGATACGATATTGTATAAAGCAATAATAGCTAAAATGTAATAAAACTAAACTGAACTATTAATTATAAGGTAACTAAGGGATAAGTATACAAAAGAAAGGCGACAATATTATACATACATAGTTATATTATTATGTAATTCGTACTGATTTGTATTAAACGTTTTTTACAATGATAAAATGATAAATAGGTACGTACCTACGATCATGGTTGATATTTTCTGAATATATTTACTGCCACATAGGTATTGTATTATTTACTACTGAACTCCTCATTTAAAATTATGACTCATATTCAAGTAATCTCTGAAGTAATAACAATAACAAACCCCTTTGTCCTCATAGGACGCATGGTTCCCCTCCCCTAGTAACAAAGCAAAGCATGTATCACCTGCCAAATGCTTGCCTGCCCCAACTACTGGCGCCATCTTGTAGAGATATAACACAACGAAAATGTCTTCGATGTCAATAGATGGCGTACATCAGCTACAGCTCGCGCAGCTTTACAACTAGAATACCAAAATGTGCTGAACTTGGGGGACCTTAGAATCCCATTGTATTCCATGTTAGATGCATTGTAAACATTTTATTCATATATTAATAACCTATGCAATATTTCATTATGAATTCAATAAGTGATTGGTTTTTACCATAGTTTTTACACAACACCAAGTAGGTACTTACTTACTTTTAATTTTCTTTCAATTAGGTACATTGTATATTTAGCCCCGGGATTTGAACCCATGACCTCGTTAACTGCAATTCAACACGATACAACAACAATAATAATATCTATACTATATTCCATCTATGGAGGATTTAGAAAAGTAGACTGAGAATTATTATTCTAGACGTGCGGAGGTTTGTGGAACTAAATGTATAATGATAAAGTGTTTCAAAAAGAAAGAAAACTTCTATTGCTTTAAAGTAGTATTATCGCTTCCAATGGACAAAGAAACCATAGAATGGCAAATAATTACTTTGTCCATTCATAAATATTCATTAAAAATGAATTTCCGTAAACTGACTAGTGCTGCCTGACTAACCAAGAACACAGAGTAAGTATTATTTCGTTCTTTTTAATGTAGCCCAATCGCAGCCTAAACGTTTTCCGTCTATAAATTGAACTAATTAAAATCTAAATAGAATACTTCTCTTGACAGTTTTTTTTTATTTTATTATTGCCGCCATGATGTCTGTTTAAATTAGAAATTGTTTAGGGAAACGAGTCATAATTCTTTTTTGAAGTACCATTTCTTTTAGCCTGTATCTGTGTCCAACTTCTGCGCAAATGCTTTTCCCTTGGTTTTCCAGATTTCCCTGTCTTTCGCAATTTCTGGCCTTCGTAACGCTCTTGTCACGCATTCACCAGCTTGCTCCTGCATGCGTAAAGGTTTAGTTTAAAAAAACGGGAACAGTGCCTCTAGCACGAGTTCCTGCAGTTTACATACTCGATCACACGTACAGTTTCGTCCCATACATTGCGCACCAGAGTTTTAGTTTTTTTTTTTTGAGAATAAACAGACATCAGCACTTTCTCAATATATTTCAAAGATCAAAATACATTTCTTACAACTTGTAACAGTTCAATCATACCAAATTACAATTTAGAACAACATTATGTAATCCACTATTGCTAATACAGTGTGTCACTTAAACAAAATACAGAATGCTGCAAATTACGAAAACAGCTTTTAGCTTCAAATAAAATATGAATTAATTAAGGTTGCACATGCATTAAACAAACAAAATTATGTTGCACCAGCTCCCAAAAGGTTGATATAAATAAAATTGTTGTGCCGATGAAACTGATAGCAAAATAATTTAATAGTTTCCGCGAGAGGCGCTGGTGCTCAATGTAGTTATGGGACGAAACTTTACGTGTGATCGAGTAAGTAAACTGCAGGAACTCGTGCTAGAGGATCAGATAAAGTACTGTGTATTTCTCTTATTTACCGATGTAGGTTGATACAGATGTTGCAGCTACTCTTAGGGGTGGTCTACCCCAAGACCACGGCTTCACCATACTTCTACCTGTTAATTATACTAATCTATCCAAATTATTATATCCCCATTACCTGTAAATATTATAAACTAGCTGGTGCCCGCGACTTCGTCCGCGACAATTTTGAATGATTACCAATGTAACTACTTACTTCTAGCTTAATCTAAAAAAAAATACTTTTAAAAGTAATAAGCAATATAAATTTAAGAAAACCTAACCTATAAATAACCTAGTTAAGAAATAAACTAAAGACTACTTTGCTGTTATTAAAAAAAAAGACCCGATATCATAAACCCAAAAATATCAAAGAATACATATCAATTGTCCTTAAGTAAAGTCAGTAAGTCAAATAAAGTAATATAATAATCAACGATGCATTAATCACCAAGGTAACTCCCATTAGCTTAGGTTGCGACCACGGCATTGATAGGTCTAATATCACATTTTGTGAACGAAACTATAGCGCGATCTACGAAAAACGATGATTACACCATCTACTAACAAAAATATAACCTTGTAAAGCGGTAAAATTAAGATGTGGGCATATATTTTGGGTGAGATTTAGGCGATCATCTTTTGATTCAGTTTTGGACTACCTTTTACTTCAAGCATTTATTTATTTTAACCGATATGTCAAATGAGTTCTGCGATCTGAAACGATATAAAAGCCATCGAGTTACAAAATTGTGAACTTGTAGATCAGTAAAATTAAGATGATATTTTTTGGGTGCGATCATCTCGACACGAACAATTTATACTACGCTAACTCGAATTTTGAGTCAATGACTTTTTTATCCCAATTTTATTAAATTGACGTTTATTAATATGTTATGAAAAATACCAAAAAAAAAGAAGTTACAAATCTTATAAAACGCTAAATCTTTACTTAGACGACAACAAACACAACATTTTAAGCAATAAGAAACGAATTTCTCTATAATTTAAGTTGGCGTACATTTTTGGTGTTGACCTATTGAATCAGTTATGGATTACCTTTTTTAACAACAAATTATTCCCTTGATTGCTTTATTTTTAATTGAAATATCAATTTACGTGCTTTTAACTCCAAAAAAAAAAACAGTTTTTCATACAAACTTACATCCCTATTTTAGTCGTCTTTAGGGGTGGAATTTCCAAAAGTCCTGATGATATATTTATAATGTTTAAATGAAAAGCGAAATACTAATTTTCATGCGTTTACCTTAAAAAATGTCACATTTTTCATACAAACTTTCAACCCCTATTTATCACCCTAAAGGGCTGGAATTCCCAAAAATCCTGAAATACATATTTTTAAATGAAAGGTCAAATACCAATTTTCATGAGTTTACCTTAAAAAATGTCACATTTTTCATACAAACATCCCCTATTTGTCACCCTACGTGGTAGAATTCTCGGAAATCCTGAAACACATACTTTTAATTTTTAACTGTAATGTAAATACCAATTTTCATGCGTTTAACTTAAAACTTGTTGGCACTTTTTTCATATAAACTTGCATCCCCAATTTTACGCCCTTTGGGGTGGAATATTCAAAAATCCTGAAATATGTATTTTAATTTTTAACTGCAAGTCTATATACTAAAGCCTTTAACATCAAAATTAAGCACTTTCATAAAATATTTCATCCCTTATTTTAGTCCCTTAGGGGTGGTATTTTCAAATACCCTTCTTCAGTGGATGCCTACGTCATAAAAGGTAACTACTGTCAAAATTCAAGTCCTAACTGCAGCCGTTTAGACTGTGCGTTGATATGTCAGTCAGGCAGTATAAAATTATATCCCCTATTTTCCGCCCTTGGGGGTGTAATTTCCAAAAATCCTGAAATAAATGCTATATATTTTGAACAGAAAGGCCAAATACTCATTTTCATGCGTTTAACTTCAAAAATATCGCATTTTGCATACAAACTTACATCCCCTATTTTATGACCTTCGGGCTGGAATTTTCAAAAATCCTGAAATATATATTTTTTATATTTAACTAAAAAGCCAAATGCTAATTTTCAAGCGTTTAACTTAAAAATTGTGACTTTTTTCGTACAAACTTACATCCCCTATTTTTTGGCCTTGGGGGTGAAATTTCCAAAAATCCTGAAACATATATTTTTTATTATTAACTGCAAGGCCAAATACCAACTTTCATGCCTCTAACTTCAAAAACGGCAAAGTTTCATACTAACTTCGCACCCCCGTTTTACCCCCTTAGGGGTTGAATTTCGAAAAATCCTTCCTTATTCCTTGTCTACATTATAAAGAAAACATCTGTGCAAAATTTCAGCTTTCTAGGGCCAAGGGTTTGGGCTGGGCGTTGATGAGTCAGTCAGTCAGTCAGGACTTCTCTTTTTATTTATATAGATTAGGTACAGACGCCAACACATCAAGCTACCCCAATCTGTCAAATTTCCCTTATTGAAAGTGAACCTTATGCTTATGTGACAAAGTTGAAAAACTATAAAAGAAATTTGACAGAATGTGGTAGCTTGATGTGCTGGCGTTTGTACCTAAGTATTAAACATAAGTGTAGATATTATTCTGTAATCCTCCTAATGGTTACGAGGGTATTCATGTCAGCCAAAGTACGTCCACTGCTGCACAAAAGCCTCTCCCAAGAATGGGGGGATACGCCATAATCATCACGCTTGGCAGACGGGTTGGCGATCGCAGTTTGATGGTCCATAGTTAACAGAAAAACGCTCCTGCCCGTACTCTGGTAGGTATTCCCTCGGTCCATTTCTCCCCCACGGGATGAGATGGGGTGATGATATTCTATGCCGCCAGCACACAGCATGAGGTACCTTATAAATAAGGTAAGTATAAAATGTACAGACGCTACCTCAATCTATCAAATTTCCCCAATCGAAAGTGAACCTTATGCTTTTGTGATAAAGTTGAAAATCTATTAAAGAAGTTTGATAGATTGGGGTAGCTGGATGTGCTGGCGTCTGTACATAAGTACTATTCTGAAAGCCTACTATTATAAATAGGGAAACAAATCTTGTGTGTACTTATGTACACGCGTTAGAAGTTATACTTCTTAACATACAACTTGAACATAGTTATCAATTTTCATACCACCTAGAACTAACGTCATGCTGTTAATTCACTCTCATAATTTTTCTCCATCGCGCTAAAAGAAGTATAACTTCAATAATAAATAACGTAAATATAAACGGTCAGTATAATATTCCATTCTTATTAATGAAGGGCTGACAGTCAGTTGCTCTCACCGATCCGTAAATGATCGAACAGGTGAAGCGCCTAAGCACGCGGTCAGGCTATAGATGACCGTAAAGGTGGTTGAATTTCAGAGCGCCTGTACTTCGGTGCCGGTTAAGCCGTGTCGTGCCGTGTTTTCGCACACACTTGTGCACTATAAAATGTTCCGCGCAGATGGCCAATCTATATAGAGACTGGCCGCCGTGGCCGAAATTCGGCTAGGAGGACACTATAGTATAGTAGTATGACGTAAGACACCAATATTTATCGTAATATACCGACGCCAGCACATCAAGCTACCCCAATCTGTCAAATTTCCCCAATTGAAAGTTAACTTTATGCTTTTGTGATAAAGTTGAAAATCTATAAAAGAAATTTGATTGATTGGGGTAGCTGGATGTCCTACTAATATTATAAACGCAAAAGTTTATAATTCATAATTATGTTCACGTAAAAACTACTGAATGGATTTTAATGAAACTTTACAATAATATAGCGAATACATCAGAATAACACAGGCTTGTCCAAAATGTGAAGAGAAGTGTCAAGTAAGTAGGAAAAAATCTACCTTCAGCGAGCCAAAACCGCTAGAGGTACAGTCAACAGCAAAAGTAGATGATCAAAGTCGGATATTCAATACTCATTATCATAAATTGCGACAAAATAGTGTGGTGGTGAAGAGTATCTAGTTGAAGGTGTGCGTGAGTGTTAAGTGTAAAAAATATTAACTAGTGAAAACTGCCGCCCAATAGCATCATAAACTCAAAACTCAGGTCCGATTTTGATCATCTACTTATGTTGTTGACTGTACACATCCTACTAATATTATAGATGCAAAAGTTAGTGAATATAGATGTATGTTTGTTACTCTTTTACGCCAAAACTATTTTAACGCGGGTGAAACCACGGGGCATATCGTATAAAATGACGTAGGTAAACAAACAGCTGGTAGTATCGGAGCTAATTACGGCGCACTCTTGCGTGAACTGTAGCCACGATAATTATCTATTACCTACTCGTGAATCTGTCAAGTTGTATTAAAGACACACCACACTTCACTTACTACTGAATCGTAGTTTCATTTAATTATTTTTTACATACAAAATGTAGATAAGTAATTGCAAGACAATTAGCCGAATTAACACTACATATTGATTTTGTAATTTGATACAAAATGTAGTATATATATTTGTATTTAAATTGTAATATATTATAACATTATATTAGAGACATAACAATTTAATTACTTATAATGATTATTATTTCTGACATGACATGATATTTACTTCATTCTAGCGAGACATTTTATTTATTTTGTACTAGCTGGTGCCCGCGACTTCGTCCGCGACAATTTTGAATGATTACCAATGTAACTACTTACTTCTAGCTTAATCTAAAAAAAAATACTTTTAAAAGTAATAAGCAATATAAATTTAAGAAAACCTAACCTATAAACAACCTAGTTAAGAAATAAACTAAAGACTACTTTGCTGTTATTAAAAAAAAAGACCCGATATCATAAACCCAAAAATATCAAAGAATACATATCAATTGTCCTTAAGTAAAGTCAGTAAGTCAAATAAAGTAATATAATAATCAACGATGCATTAATCACCAAGGTAACTCCCATTAGCTTAGGTTGCGACCACGGCATTGATAGGTCTAATATCACATTTTGTGAACGAAACTATAGCGCGATCTACGAAAAACGATGATTACACCATCTACTAACAAAAATATAACCTTGTAAAGCGGTAAAATTAAGATGTGGGCATATATTTTGGGTGAGATTTAGGCGATCATCTTTTGATTCAGTTTTGGACTACCTTTTACTTCAAGCATTTATTTATTTTAACCGATATGTCAAATGAGTTCTGCGATCTGAAACGATATAAAAGCCATCGAGTTACAAAATTGTGAACTTGTAGATCAGTAAAATTAAGATGATATTTTTTGGGTGCGATCATCTCGACACGAACAATTTATACTACGCTAACTCGAATTTTGAGTCAATGACTTTTTTATCCCAATTTTATTAAATTGACGTTTATTAATATGTTATGAAAAATACCAAAAAAAAAGAAGTTACAAATCTTATAAAACGCTAAATCTTTACTTAGACGACAACAAACACAACATTTTAAGCAATAAGAAACGAATTTCTCTATAATTTAAGTTGGCGTACATTTTTGGTGTTGACCTATTGAATCAGTTATGGATTACCTTTTTTAACAACAAATTATTCCCTTGATTGCTTTATTTTTAATTGAAATATCAATTTACGTGCTTTTAACTCCAAAAAAAAAAACAGTTTTTCATACAAACTTACATCCCTATTTTAGTCGTCTTTAGGGGTGGAATTTCCAAAAGTCCTGATGATATATTTATAATCTTTAAATGAAAAGCGAAATACTAATTTTCATGCGTTTACCTTAAAAAATGTCACATTTTTCATACAAACTTTCAACCCCTATTTATCACCCTAAAGGGCTGGAATTCCCAAAAATCCTGAAATACATATTTTTAAATGAAAGGTCAAATACCAATTTTCATGAGTTTACCTTAAAAAATGTCACATTTTTCATACAAACATCCCCTATTTGTCACCCTACGTGGTAGAATTCTCGGAAATCCTGAAACACAATCTTTTAATTTTTAACTGTAATGTAAATACCAATTTTCATGCGTTTAACTTAAAACTTGTTGGCACTTTTTTCATATAAACTTGCATCCCCAATTTTACGCCCTTTGGGGTGGAATATTCAAAAATCCTGAAATATGTATTTTAATTTTTAACTGCAAGTCTATATACTAAAGCCTTTAACATCAAAATTAAGCACTTTCATAAAATATTTCATCCCTTATTTTAGTCCCTTAGGGGTGGTATTTTCAAATACCCTTCTTCAGTGGATGCCTACGTCATAAAAGGTAACTACTGTCAAAATTCAAGTCCTAACTGCAGCCGTTTAGACTGTGCGTTGATATGTCAGTCAGGCAGTATAA
Source organism: Pseudoips prasinana (assembly GCA_951640165.1). Taxonomy (NCBI): domain Eukaryota; kingdom Metazoa; phylum Arthropoda; class Insecta; order Lepidoptera; family Nolidae; genus Pseudoips; species Pseudoips prasinana. Next base: position 38,840,534 of record OX621236.1, on the reverse strand, counting down.
AATTATATCCCCTATTTTCCGCCCTTGGGGGTGTAATTTCCAAAAATCCTGAAATAAATGCTATATATTTTGAACAGAAAGGCCAAATACTCATTTTCATGCGTTTAACTTCAAAAATATCGCATTTTGCATACAAACTTACATCCCCTATTTTATGACCTTCGGGCTGGAATTTTCAAAAATCCTGAAATATATATTTTTTATATTTAACTAAAAAGCCAAATGCTAATTTTCAAACGTTTAACTTAAAAATTGTGACTTTTTTCGTACAAACTTACATCCCCTATTTTTTGGCCTTGGGGGTGAAATTTCCAAAAATCCTGAAACATATATTTTTTATTATTAACTGCAAGGCCAAATACCAACTTTCATGCCTCTAACTTCAAAAACGGCAAAGTTTCATACTAACTTCGCACCCCCGTTTTACCCCCTTAGGGGTTGAATTTCGAAAAATCCTTCCTTATTCCTTGTCTACATTATAAAGAAAACATCTGTGCAAAATTTCAGCTTTCTAGGGCCAAGGGTTTGGGCTGGGCGTTGATGAGTCAGTCAGTCAGTCAGGACTTCTCTTTTTATTTATATAGATTTTGAATTTCACTGTTACCCATTGGACTTTCTGTTTCGACTTTAATTTTGTTATTTTATATTAGAATTTTGTATTTGTAAAACTTAGATGGTATGTACACCAAATAACCTGGAATATTGCTCTCAAGTTTGGAATCCTAACTACGATATTTATGCGAACCGTATCGAGAATATACAAAAAAAATTCCTTAGATATATACAGTTTCGTGCCAAAATTTTTCTACCCGACTATACAAGCCGATGCAAGAAATTCCACATACTTCCTCTGCATGAACGTAGAAAAATAGCAGAATTGGCGTTTCTACACCAGCTGGTAAACGACACCATTGACTGTTCTGAGTTGGTGGAGAAGATAGGGCTACGAGTTCCATCAGCTATGTTAAGAAACCATAGGCTTCTCTACGTACCGGTAGTTCACACCAACTATGGACAGAACAGTTACATGGTAAGGGCAAGTAGGACATTCAACATGGTGTGTCAGAAAATAGATGTCGACCTGTTCCATAAAGATACACTACATTTAAAAAACAAATTGCGGATTATTTTTTTAGCGCATTATAAGCCGAGCTATCTATTATTATATTTTTCTATTTTATTATATTAATTGTTGTTAAAATAAATAATTAGATTTATGTTACTTTTATTTTACGTATTCTATTTTGTTATGTTATTCTTTATTTGCCATGTCTATCTGTCTACCTACTTTTTTCCTCCTAAACCTGTGTATATCTGTGAAAACTTTTAATTGGCCTTCATCTTCTATACTGTGTGTCATTTGTACTCTAGCTGTAAGTTTTCCTTAAGTAATAAAATAAATAAGTAAATGTGATTTGTACACCATTCTCATGGTAGAACATAGTGCAAGTAACCTAATTTAAGACCAATCGTTGTATTATTATTACCTATGCTTCACAAATAAATGATGATTATGATTAATTTTAAAAGACAACGCCCGCGCTTGCTATTCTAATCCTTGTGGCGCGGCCCGCGGGGTATTTTACAAACATATAATTAGACGGACACAAATTACATCCAGACTCTCAACAACTATTTATGGGCCACACAAATAATTGTCCGGCGCGGGAATCGAACCCGCGACACGAAGCGGGGAGGCAACTGGCGTAGCGGAAAAGAAACTATTAATTTCGATAATTAGACCTATAAGAGTAATCTCTTTGACAATACATAACTTGATATTTAATAAGCTAGCTGAGTAACTAAATCAAAACGATTGTATATTAAATATGGATAAGGGTTTTTGCAGATAAAAAATATCTAAATACAGGGTTCTTCAACAAGAACTTTTGTTTTGTTAATCAAAATAAAACATTAAATTTAGATGACATTTTTTCAAGTCTTTATGGCGGACTTAATAAATGCGTAAATAAAATCAATAGTATTCAACAATAATAAGTAATAGTAGTAAATGGCTTATTAATAAGTATGCGTGAAACATTATAAATTATATCCTAACTAAGTATTTGTTATTCAGATATATCAGCTACATTACTACAAAGTGTCATCGTAATCCGTTCGATAGTTTTTGCGTAAAAGAGCATTTGTGATATTAGTAATAGTAGGATATAATAATAATATAATCCTGGGACATTATTCACACACGGCCATCTGATCCCAAACTAAGCAGAGCTTGTATGGAAGCCAGATAACTGATATACTACATACACTACTTTTCTTTGGTAAATACAAACTTATATAGATAACTAGCGGCCCGGTACGTGCTTCGCTACGTATAAGGCATACATAGTAATAAAAAAAATGATTATTAAGTTCATTTATTCAAACAAAAAAATATTTTAAATTGCTAAAAGATGTTAATTTTACACTTTTTCAAGACTTTTTTTAAATTTTCTCTTAACTACGTACAAACCTGCCCTGGACTTCCACGAATAATTCAAGACCAAAATTAGCCAATCAATCAATCAATCAAATCATTTATTGCTGAACATAGGTAGGTACAATATAAGATGACAAATAAAGGCGCTTAGTTCACTATGTTCTGCCTGATGTGGCATGCAAAGTATTACATTATTACATAAAAGTTAATGTCACTAAATATCTTAATAAAGTATGTTATTAGCATTATGTCATGTATTACACTTAATATTAGTTTACAATAGAATTCAACATCATAACTTAAATCGGACTTACAAAGCATTCACCTAAATTTCTAAATTATCAGTCAAGTACTCTTTTATAGAGTAGTATGCCTTATTTATTAACAATTCAAGAAGTTTCTTTCTGTATTTTGTGATAAGATCTTCTAATATAATGTTTTTTGGCAATTTATTGTAAATTTTTGGGGCCATACCCAAGAAATTTTTATTATACACGGTCTTTTTGTGTGGTCGGAATCTAATTTTATGTTTGTGTCGTTTGCTGTTTAGTTTGTCAAATAGATGACTTCTACGCGCCAAACGCCAAATCGGTAAAGGCGTTGTTGAGTTATAACATTACAACGAAAAGTGGCATTGATTTTTGTATATATAGATTACACCCAGACTCAGGCCAAACAGACATGTTCATGCACACAAATATCTGTCCTGGGTGGGAATCGAACCCACGACCTCCGGCGTGAAAAGCAAGCATTTGCCAACCACGCCAACAGGCCAGTCAAGAAGCTATGAAGCAACACTGCGCCCCCTCTGATGCGAGTTGCCATGGGTGGTGGTGATTACTTATCATCAGGTGGCCCGCTTACTCATTTCCCTTGAAATCCTACTAATATTATAAAGGCGAAAGTTTGTGAGTGTGTATGTTTGTTACTCATTCACGCAAAAATTTATGAAACTTTGTAGGAATATAGTTTATAGATCACATACGCTATAATTTATAAAGTTTAACGCGGGTAACACCGCTGGTCACAGCTAGTTCTAGATAATAAATAATAATAGTTGTACAATTTACTTTATGATTTATTTCTAAATGAATATATTTAAGTTATTATTTAATCCATTGTACCTACCTACCTATTTAGATGAATTTAATTATTATTGTTATAAATCAAATTTAATGTCGTTTTCAATTAATTTAAATTTAATATCTAACTGTAGTAGAAGTCCTAGCTTGTAATCGTATCATATCGATAGCCTCGATACAGGCATTGCCTAGTGAGACTATCACTGTAAGTAAACTTCTTGTAAAAAGTGGACTGCTAATAAATTATATTTTATTTTATTTTAACTTTACCTACTAGACCTAAAAGACTTATTATTCTGCGTAGTTAATTGGTAATTTTGAAATGTCTACTTGAGTTGACCACTCGGCTAAGAAGCAGCTAACTCGAACTAAAACGTGTGAAACAGAGCGATCATTATTCGTGTTGGTCGTGATGTTTGCTCGCCACACAATGGCGTTCCGAGAACTGTCTACCTGGCTAGAACAAACGTGGCTTCACAAATAACGACTTGCAACTATTACAATATAGGCACAGGACTAAGGTAGAGGAACTTATTACAGCTCATCTCAAAAATGGGAAATCATAAATTGAATTGTCCTGCGGGTCTCGAACCTGCACCTTCTACCAATCCGGGGTAGGCGCTCTGCGTTAAGCTACGAACGATACAATGGCAGATCACATTTAGGATTCCCTTGCTAACACCCTTCCGGAGGATGTAGGTATTACATCTAACGGCTTTAGAACGGCTCTAGAAACATGGCCGATTGATATGTTTACCTACAGATGCATGTGAAAGATCATATCATATTGATAATACCTTCCAAATTATTAAATTTGAATTTTTTAAAGCATTATTCGCAATGCAAAGCGTTAATCTAATCTCAAAAATTGGAAATCATAATTTTAATCGTCAAGCGGGTCTCGAACCTGCACCATCTACAAATGCCGGGTAGGCGCTCTGCGTTAAGCTACGAACGATACACATTGGCAGATCAAATTTAGGATTCCCTTGCTAACACCCTTCCGGAGGATGTACGTATTGTCTATCGGCTTTGTTTTTTAGAAACATGGCCGACTGATATGTTCACAGTTGCATAATTTGGAAGGATTCTCGGGACTAATCCTTCCCTCTTACCCACCCATGGCGCTATTACAAAGAGGAGACGGCCTAAGCAACTGTGCACAGTGATTCTCAACTAGGGGCTCTACCGGCTAAGTCGCCGAACATCGATTTCTTAAATGACGTTCAAATAAAGGTTAACAATTACTTAATCAATCGTTAAATCAGCTTCCATGAGCACATGTGACGTCATAATTGGTCCGGAATCGATTGTCAACGTTGAAGCCGATTTAACGATTGATTAAGTCATTTTTAACCTTTATTTATTTGAACGCCTAAGAAATCGATGTTCGTCGACTTAGCCGCTAGAGCCCTAGGTCCTGACATCATGTAGGCGTGGCCTAAGTCATTGAATTGTTGGCGTTCGTCCTGTGCACAGTTTGTAATAGCTCTATGTTCCCACCACTGCAACTCCTGTAACCCAGGATCAACAGTGGCACACAATGAAATGTGCGGTGAGGCTCAGGCATGTCCCGGGGAATCGCTTTAACTGTCTTGGATCCCGCAACTAATTTAATCAGAAAGAAACAAGGAGTTAGAAAATTAATAGTTCCACTACCCTCCAGAGCAAAGCGGGAAACAGAATGATGTAAAGAGGCTATAGCCTCATAAAACGAGAGAATTGCAACTAGAGAAGCCAGCTGCAAAAGCATCGAGGATCAATTTAAGGATCCTAAGTGAATTATGAATTAATGAATATTGGTGGCTTCTTGTATCGGTTTATATAATTAGTAAAGCGAAGCCTTAGCTGTGTGGGTAATGGAGACGATTGCTACCACCCCATCTCATCCCGTGGGAGGCGTAGAAGTCATCCCGAGAGGATACTTAATAGAGGATTAATGGGTAACTGCGTCTGTCTGAGTACTACGACCATCATACTGCGGTAATTTCCACGCCAGGCAGAGAAGCACAATGTTCCTCCAATAGTCCAATATGTACCAAAATTCCACTGCTGGACAAAGGCTTCCCTTTGTCATCGTATTGTGTCGACGTCTTTCGGCTGATGTGATGAGTAAAGAAGAATAATCTGTATTGTACACCATTTTCTTAGGATTAAAGTAAAAGTAGTTATGTAAGGTACAGACGCCAGCACACCAAGCTACCCCAATCTGTCAAATTTCTTTTATAGATTTTCAACTTTATCACTAAAGCATTATTCACTTTCCATTGTGGAAATTTGACAGATTGGGGTAGCTTGGTGTGCTGGCGTCTGTACATTCAGCCTTCGGTATATTCAGCCATCTTTTGTTCTGTACGCCACCTACTACCCCTTCTTTCTATTCACAAACAGTTCTGGTCCATTCATCGGTTGCCAGGAAGAGATCGCTTTTAGCGATAAAGCCGCCACATGTGCTATTTCCATTTTAATGTATTTTTTTACTCTAAGTTCATGTCCTCTGTGTGCAATAATTTATCTATCTATTTATTTGGTAGGACTTATATAACCGCATATAAATCTGTCTATCCATTTGAGAGCTAAGATGCCGCAGACAGACATCGAAGTCAAACTTATAACACCCCTCTTTTGCGTCGGGGGTTTAAAAGGGCATTATAAACAGTACATGTAATGCCTTTGCCAGCCATGTAGGGAAGAAATGAAATCACTTACAGATTTCTCATTAAATCATTCACAGTCAAGCGTGATGTGATTGGCGAGGTTAAGCAACTAAGCTCGCGGTCAGTCCATAGATGGGTGACCGCCAAAGTGGTTTAATTGGCACGGAGGGCACGTTAAATTAAGTTTAGACAACATTCGTAAAGCCATATCAGAGGCATACTGGACTGCTTAACATCTCTTTATTTTCTATTTTAATAGATTTTATTTCTTCTCTCACACAGAAAATTACAAAGAAAATGTCTTATTAACTAATTTAGGCATAACATTTAAAAAAGGTGAGATCTGTGTGAGAGATTGGTATCCGTAATAGATGGGAAACCTGTATGACAGATGACCAACCTCTCCTAACTCTAAACATAAAGGTGTTATGGTAAGTGTAGTTTGACGTTCAATATTCATGTTGTGACATTATTTTATTTTGTGAGATGAGGAAGTATATCAGCGTTCGCGATGTGTGCGTATGTGAAGGTTGTGCGTCCTTATAAAATAAAAATAAAAAGATAAGATAAGATAAGATAAGATAATAGTTTATTTCACCACATAACATAAAACTATAACAATAATAGTTGCGTACAGTAAAATGCAATACATTTTTAAATAATAAAATTGTTTGATCGTCACAATATATTTCGCAAACTGTGTGGTGGCTAGCACCTTAGCTAAGTTATTCGGAGACAACTTGTATTAAAGGTGCTAGGCCCAACTTTGTTTATATAGTTCCATCATTATTCAAGGTTTTTATGCACGTAGACTTTAAAAAAGCGCTTGTCGTATAGTCAGAACATGATTGTAGTAATATAGTTTTCACCTTTGTGAAAGAGATAAATAAATACATTATTATTATTATAGTTGTATACATTATTATTTCTAGTAACATAGATATTTAGGTACACACTGTATGAAAACATTTATAAAATTTATTTTATTATAGCATTGATATTTAGCTAGCTCGTATCAAGTTATTGTCAAGAGATTATGTTTAATTATCTAGTTTAAGTCTAATATTTTTACTACACATTGTCAATGGTTCTGTCTATATTAAGGTATTATTATTATGACGGACCTTGTGTTAATAACGACGGCCGCGCTTTAATGGTACCACCGGATCGAATGCGCCCCAACTGAGAAGACAGCGAAACAAACTCAGTGGGTTCATCTACTACCGGTTTCAACACGACCCAGTTGAGACGGTCCGGCGAAACATACTCAAGCGGGCATGAACACGGGATTTGGTCCAATTAGAGTAAGTAATTAGACTATACTGAAGTACAGTAGGTTTTAATTTATCAAGAGGGAATATGCAAAAGATGTTCGGTTACCTCGTAGCTGAGGGACTTTAGCCAGCAAGAGACAGTCCTTTTCAATAGAATAGAATAGAATACTCTTTATTGTACACACTCAAACAGGATAATTACATAGAAGACAAAGTAAATAACACAATAATGTACAATGGGCGGTCTTATCCCATTAAGCGATTTCTTCCATGTTTAGCGATTTATTCCAATTATAATGTGTAAGCGAATAAATTTATAATTTCTCGTTTATATTGTTATAGAGGTACTTTCCCAAGAAGCCGTAAAAACTAAAAACTCTGACACTAGGGTAACCACTGACCATACGATAAGTAAGTACTAGTTTTTACAGCCAATGATAGCTCCGCTTATCTACCTAGTTTTATCCGAATATGTTTTAGACCAACAGCATTCTTGCTTGTCCGGCAAGAGTGGTATTACCGTTAATTCATACATATTAATATGTCGGGGACGGCTTCAACTATACATTTCTAATAATATGAGCTTTCAATGATCAATGTTCCCACGATTAAGCTGGCCTAACCAACAAAAAACCGGCCAAGTGCGAGTCGGACTCGCACATGAAGGGTTCCGTAGCAGCAAGTATTTCAGTTTATTAAATGAAAGCAAATTGCAAATGTTGAGTTTCTGTTCTATGTATGGCGTCCCCCCAAAATTATTGTTCTTTTTCTATTTTTGTGGAAAAATCTTAATGCGGTTCACAGAATACACCTACTTACCAAGTTTCAGCAGTACAGCTCTTATAGTTTCGGAAAAAAGTGGCTGTGACATACGGATGGACAGACAGACAGACAGACATGACAAATCTATAAGGGTTCCGTTTTTTTGCCATTTGGCTACGGAACCCTAAAAAAGTGTTATATATTATTTGACAGGCCTCTTGATCTAGTGTTTACTGTTCCTGACTATTAAACCAGAGGTCGTGGGTTCGATCCTCAACAGGGACAAATCTTTCTGTGATGAGCATGATTATTTGTTCTGTCACTGGGTGTAATTTACCTATATGTAAGTATTTAGAAATATATAAGTAAGTTTATCCGTTGTCTGGTTGCCAAAACTGCCATTCTAACTGTACCATCTCAGTATATATATGAAAACTTACTATATGTGCATAAAAATATCGATTCCTTCTGTTAAAGGAGCGATACACATAATGTAAATACTAGATATAAGAATAATCTCATATTGCATACTACCCGTCTCCACAAAATAAGTAACTCTTTTATGCGGCAATGTATAAGATTCTATAACAAACTTCCCAATGATATTAGAGAATTGTCTACGAATACGTTTAAAAGAATTATTAAAGCCAAATTGTGTAGCAGGGCATATTACAAAATTTCTGATTATTTAAGTGATAAAAGTGCTTGAGATTGAGTTGTTCTGAGTCAACACTCAACACACATGATTGTAATTAATCTTAAGTATATTTTTATTAAAAAAAAGGATTCCTACTGAGTTTTCTGGCAGTGTTTCTCAGTTGCTGCGACGTCATGCACTGCACGGTAGGATAAAAAAAAAATGAAGATTCCACATAAATGTAATTTTTTTACGGAATAAAGAATTTTTGACTTTGACTTTGAAAACACAGGCCTGCTCTGCCTAATTTGGATTAGATGGCACTGTGTTATTGTCTCAAGATATTTATAATGTCTACTTAACGTAGGTACAACTCATTTCAAAAGCATGACTTCACAAAATTGACAACAAAACGCATACGCAGTAACTACCATTCTTCTGTAAGCATTTTTTCCGTCAATCGTATCAACATAACAACGTAACGTATTTGAACATTAATTAATCGGCCTTGGTACCACATCGCTACTTCCTATACCGAATTATTTCTATTGTCTGTCGTCACTGCTAAGTAGGTTGTATGACAATTATAATACATGTAAATGTTAATTGTTAATTTAAAACTTCATTAACTTAGAATTTAGCTTTATTTTATTGTTAACTAGCTGTGCCCGCGACTTCGTCCGCGTGTTAATTAGTTTATTTTTTGTTTTTTATTAAAATAAAAACTTTTACTAAAATAAAAGTAGCCTAAGTTACTCCTTATTACATCAGCTACCTGCCAATAAAGGTCCCGTCAAAATCGGTCCAGCCATTTCAGAGATTAGCCGGAACAAACAGACAGACAGACAGACAAAAATTGTAAAAAATGTTATTTTGGTGTATGTACCGTATGTATAATTATATTTATGTAGTAAAAACCGGCTATTTCAATATTACAAACAGACACTCCAATCTTATTTATTTGTATAGATGAGTCAATTATTATCACACTAATTGTTCATCATCATCATCATCATTACAGCTTAAATAAGTCCACTGCTGGACAAGCCTCCCTCAAGAATCATCTTGAGGGGATATGCCATAATCGCCACGCTTGGCAGGCGGGTTGGCGATCGCAGTATGATGGTCGTAGTACTCAGAAGGAAGCTGCTTCCCGTCCTCTGGTAGATATTCCCTCGGGTCGACTTCTACGCCCCCCACGGGATGAGATGGGGTGATGATATTCTGATTCTGATATTTGTCGCCGTCACCACACAGCAGCTAATTGTTATTACGTAATTATCAGGTCTCTTTTAAATGTTTGACGCGTAAGGTTTGTGTGTAATGTGCCTGATACTATTAACAAAACATCGGTGAGGTATTTAATATAAGAACAAAGGCTCTCATCTTCATAAGATTAGGGACTATCGAATACAACCTAACCTGGGTTCGATTCCCGCCCAGGACAGATACCTATTTGTGTGCATTAACATGCCTGTTTGTTCTGAGTCTGTGTGTAATTATCTGTATAAGTACCTATGTATTTTGAAAAGAAAAGTAGTAGGTATATGCAATATGTCAGTTATCTGGTTTCCATAGTACAAGCTCTGCTTAGTTTGGAATCAGATGGCCGTGTGTGAATAATGTCCCAGGATATTAGATATTATTATATATCTACTGAAATCAGTATAATTTACAAAACTGCGGAGCGTGAGACAACGGCAATGATCAAGATTCCTTTATGGAAAATATGAAAAATGCTAAGTTTTATTACAGTTTGAAAACTTTCTCTCAACTGTAATTAACAATCTAAAAATCCTTTAGGGAGATTTCGTGACATTAGTAAAGCAATAAATCCAGCCGCAATCCTGAGAAGAGTTAAATAATATTGCTTTTTGGGCCCATATCTATACAACCAAATTAACTCTACTCTTTCCATTTACTTCCTGAATAAATTCAAATTAAAAATAAAGTAAACAGCGTGGTTGCAGAATTTATCATACAATGATACTGAAAACCTGTTAACTATGTCGATCTAATTAAATATAGCACATAATAAGTAAGCTAAACGGACAAACAAACACTCACTCACAAATTCTCACTTGCACATGCTCACACACACACACACACTCACACTACACAAACATTGTAATTAGTAAGTTTCATTATTACTATTTTCGTTATTTCATAAAGTTACGTATATATATATAGTATATTTAGATTAAGTACATAGTATTGTCAATAATTTGTAATTATCGCCAAGATGTGACCCAGAGGTGGGAGCCTGGTGATCTGTAACACAGGTCTTACCTACTTTAGACGCCAGTCTCTCACAAAGGTATGATAGTTTATTCTCTGTATTTCTTTACATAATACTCGTATGTACACCAAACCTTTGTGAAAGAGATAAATAAATACATTTCTATATTATACATTATTATTTATTATATTATATTATTAAAAATTAAAAAAATCTTGAAACCTGATATTCCAACCACGGCTCATAACAGCATACGTGCATAGGTGTATCTTTTTGTCTGCTTTGGGTTCTTCTAGGCCCCAAGTGTTCTACAACGTTATGGAATATTTCGTACTTCCACTTGGTGTATTTAGGCTCATCTTCATAACACTCTCAATGATTTTATGGTGGAAGCCTGATAGTCAAGCAGCCGATAGTGCAGACCCCTCTTACATGTCATAGATTAACATGACATATTAATTAGGTAATGGCAATTTATGAAAAATAATTACGTCATTAGGTAGCAAGAATATAAATTTAAAAAATCTACTTATGTAGTTCTTAAACTTCAAATAGTCGGCGGTCAAAAAAATCACACCTCGCAGAAAATACTTTTCAAGCGCTGCACAATTTAAGCGTACTGTGTTTAAATTAAATCAAGTTTTAATTATAATATGTATTTATGTCATTTGAAATGTCATTTATTGAAGATAATGGAAATCAGTTTCCGTGTTTGTTTTATTAATAAGGTTAGAAAAAATTGAGTATGATTGAGAAACAAAAAAAATAATTATGTACGACGCTAAATTACAGAACAAACAAAGGACATGTGTAACGTTTTAATATTGTTTAACATTTTAAATTAATGTTGCCGATTTTGGTACATAAAGAGAAATGTGTTTTGCATACATTCACCTTATCCAATGTCCTTAAATTGCCCTCCGGAGCACGAAGACTCCTAGATGTTAATTTTGAATTCTATTGTGTAGTAATAAGAGGTAAAACTAATGAATTATGAGCATAAGCTATGACGGTTTAAGTGTTAAACCTCGTAGGTGGTCACCCAACGGGTGCTTATGTTATCGCTGATCGTTTACGATCTGCGTAGCTAACTTGGTAAGGAACACTCATGTATCTCTACAGCCTCCCAGGGATATAAGCGAGTAGGTACGAAGGAGATTCTCCCAGGGTACGTGTCCCGACCGTCTGCGACATGGCGCAAAAGGGGGGCACCGGAGCAGCATACCCGCGTTCCGGGGCTCCCCCCATCAGGCGCCAAGTGAAGTCCACGGCAGGTTAGGTTTAGTCGGTGCGAGCACAGAATAAGAAGTACTAACGTTGTGCAAGGCCGAAGTCCGAATACCCACCCGCAGACACTTTTGCGGGTGACATGCGTAGACATTCCCCTGCCTTATCGAAAAACAACCGGCCAAGTGCGAGTCGGATTCGCCCATGAAGGGTTCCGTAGCAGCAAGTATTTCAGTTGATTAAATGAAAGGTAAACGATTTAAGACGTATAAAAAATATTCTTGCTAGATTTCGTTGAAACCATCTTTCGTTGTTAGTTTGCATGGTAATGTACATCATATATTTTTTTAGATTTATCATTCTCTTATTTTAGAAGTTACAGGGGGGGGGGGACACTCATTTTACCACTTTGGAAGTGTCTCTGGCGCAAACGTTTCAGTTTAGATTTTTTTTATTAGAAACCTCAATATTATTTTTGAAGAGCTATCCATAAATACCCCACATGTATGGGTTCGATGAAAAAATCTTTTGAGTTTCAGTTCTATGTATGTAACACCCAAAATTATTGTTTTTTTTCTATTTTTGTGTTAAAATCTTAATGCGGTTCACAGGATACATCCACTTACCAAGTTTCAACAGTACAGGTCTTATAGTTTCGGAAAATAGTGGCAGGGACATACGGATGGACAGACAGACAGACATGACCAATCTATAAGGGTTCCATTTTTTTCCATTTGGCTACGGAACCCCAAAAAGGTACGAACGAGATTATCCACAAAATTAGGGCCACGTGATTATATGTGTCCTCTTAACACCTAAACGTCAGTCACTTACTTTTTACTTAGCGTGTAATTAATGATTCACTTAATACTAGTAATAATAAAACATGTTTGGAGAAACGAAGAATCAACAAAAACTAGATGCAGGTGCATAATATTGAATAATAGCAGAAGTAGGTTTATTGTTAGCGATAATCAATCCCGAATGAGATTTGCCACTCGCTCTATCGGCTATACAGGGGCTACGTGCCAGTTGCATAAACTATCGATGTATGCAATCGCTGCGCCTGCGCCGCTGAGTTGACATAACAATGTAATTCTAGAACACGATGATTTGGACAAACATTCGCTTTGTTTAATATCAATGTGTACGATTAGTAGAATTATGTTGATTATACAACATGTAACATAAATAGGTAAGATAAAACAACAAAAACTACGAGGGAACTTGTCCGAATCCAGTCTGTTTTATCAAGATAATGCCCTGATTTAAAAGTCCGCTGTTGTGATGGTAATATAATAAAAAAAAAGGTTTTTATTCACGTAGACTTTAAAAAAGCGCTTGTAAATAGTCAGAACATGTTTGAAGTAATACAGTTATAATTTCTAGTGACTTATTACAGATATTTAGGTACACGGAATGTTTAAACATTTATACAACTTATTTTATAATGGTAGTAAGATTTAGCTAGCTTGTATTAAGTAATTAAGATGGTAATAGTATAATATACGGGCTTTCAAATACTTGAGTATCCTCCAGGGTCACCAGAACTTGCACCCCCCCTCCCCCAAGTGATTTCTATAAAAATCTTTAAATAGTATTAAGAATGCGATACTAAAATGTTTACATTGTTTGTTATCTAAACTATAATTTAAAAAAAAATATTATACTTATTATGATGATTATTGAGTACATGTTTGTTATCTACTTATAGTGTTTTTCTAATAGTTATTATCATCAAAGGTCAATGAAAATTCATTATCTCACTCTTTAAATAATGAACTAGCTATTATTAATCTCCTCGTTCATATTTCGTGTATTTATTATATATATTTATTCGTTTATTTTATTTTTATATGATAGCAAGGCTGTCGAACAAGTAGGCCAACCTGATGATAATTATAATAATATAATATCTAGGGACAATGTCACACAGATCATCCTGGCCCCAAACTAAGCAAAGCTTATACTATGGGTACCAGGCGACGATATACATACTTATATAGATAGATAAATACTTATATACATAGAAAACATCCATGACTCAGAAACAAATATTCGTGATCATCACACAAATATTTGCACTTACCGGGATTCGAACCCAGGACCACCAGCTTCGTAGGCAGGAGCACTACCAACTAGGCTACTGTGACCGTCAAAGTCACTGCCGCGCATGGACACTCGTACACCAAATGCGTTGCCGACCTTTAAGAAATAAATAGGCTCGCTTCTTGAAGATTGCTATATCATATCGGATTGAAAATATCCCGCAATCAATTGATACCACAGAGTGGTAGTCCGCGGTAAAATACATACTTTAATATAACTAACTGAGCCCCGTGCATTTACCCGCGTTAAACTTTTCGTAGCCTATGTGTTAATCCACGGTGTCAGCTAACTCCATACCAAAAATTATTAAAATCGCTCCAGCCGTTTAGTCGTGAAGAAGTAACATACATACACACTCACAAACTTCACCTTTATAATATTAGTGTGATTACACCTAGAATATTGATGGATCAATCACAGTCTGCCGAGTTCTCGGCGTGTAAATATAACATTTTATATTTAAGAATCAAGTTATATAGCTGAAATAAGAAATATATTAATACAATTAATTAAATTATTAACACATTATTTAAGAAACACAGTAATATGCCACATAAACAAATCAAATATTAATAAATTATGTAGTAGACTCAGGACAAACAGGCATGTTCATGCACACAAATGACAATGTCCAGAAATAAAAGCACTAAACACAATTCACGCACATGGGAATCGAACGCACGACCTGCGGCGTGAAAGGCGAGTATATTTTGACGTATTATGTGTTTTGTATATAATGTATTTTTTATCTATTTAATGTAGAACGGACCTATTTTACGCTACATAACCAGCCCTTCTTATCCGCACGTATCTATACATATAATAAAATCGTACGAAAGTCAAAACTGTACATTGAATTTTTTTTTAAAGGATACTTGTGTCGTGATCTACAATCGATTTCGAAGCCAAAAATATAGTTTTTAGAATTTTTGTCTGTTTGTTTGTTTGTCTGTATGTATGTCCGGGATAAACTCAAAAAGTACTGCTGGATTTACTTCAAATTTTGCATGAATATAACTAAGAGGTCGGGTCAACATATTTTATAGGCTACATATTATCACGCTATCACCTACGGGTGAAGAACTGTGTTAATTTATAAAATTAAACGCGGGTAAAACCGCGGGGCACCGCTAGTAATCTATAACTGCACGTATGACGCAGCGGCTAAGACAGTCGCCTCGCCGCCTCATGTCGGGGGGGCTCACACAAATAGTTATTCGGCGCGGGACTCGAAGTCCCGCGCCGTATAACTATTTGTGTGTGCCCTAAAAATTTGTTCTGAGTCTGGATGTAATTTGTGTCCCTATATTATATGTATGTAAAGTACCCCGCGATACAGGGATTAGAATCGCTAAAGCGGACGTTGTCTATTAAAAAAAATTAAAAAAATCCTTACATCTGATGTCTGGAGGAAATGGCTGTTATATACGGTAACAATTGTAAAAATAAAAATGCACAACAGATAATTAAAGATCCGGATTATGACCTGCTTACCCCAATTATAGACATGCACAACACTTTACTACTTAATGGAAATATGTAGTCAATCAATAGAGTATCAGCTCGAAGTCTAGGAGTTGGCGGTTTTGTACTCCCGTGCCTCAGCGATCACGAAAATCCTGTGTCTGACCTCTTTCCAGTCGTGTCACTAGGCGTCCCAATCGGATTATGAGAGTGATGCTACGTTTGCGCACACTTTGTGCATATAATATGTTCCGCGCAGATGGCTATTTCCATTGAGACTGGCCGCCGTGCCGTGGCCGAAATGAGGGCAAAGATGACATAATTGTCCTTGGCCTTTGTAGGAGTGGATGTGGTTCGGCTGATATAATTCTGATGACGATGATGAGTAATATGTCAGCTGCGCGCAGAATACACCAGGTATTCGGACAGCAGCTCCAGCTGTGTACTAGCTGCCACCTTACTGCGCCAGGAACTTATATGCCAAGCACTGTGAGTACGGCAAAACCCTCCAAATGGTAACATTATAAAAACCTTAGAGCACCCTGTGTTTTTTTTTTTTGCGCCAACGCGGAAAGTGACGCATCGAGGCTATGTTTTATTTTCAAAAACTGGTGTAAATTCGAGTTTTTATGTGTAAATATGGTGGATTTTTAGACTTAACATCTTCGACAACGTACACAAGTGGAGGAAAGTGCGATATTGCCGTGAATTGTGATTTTCCGTGTTGTAACCAAAACTCCATAAAAGCCTCTAGTAAAGTCTCCACTGCTTTACTGGGGTTGGACAAGGACTATGTATGACTTGACTGTGACGGACTTATCTTGACAATGACGAAATAAATGATATAAAAATATATTTACTGAAGGCTCATAAGGCTCAAAGAAGCCAGAACCGTAAAACGGAAAAAAAAAACTTAGAGCTGAAGGCTCATAAGGCTCAAAGAAGCCAGAGCCGTAAAACGGAATTAAAAAAAAAAAAGAAAGAAAAAAACTTAGAGCACCCAGACACAGGACGAATAATCGAACTCAGACTAATATATGTCCTGTGTGGGGATGGAATCCCTGACCTCTGGCTTAGCAGTCACGACCACTTACCACTAGAATAAACCAACAGGCCAGTTATTGTCTAATTTATAATACTATAAATATATTCTGTCTATTTACAGCACTTTCTAGTACATATTTAGTTTATGTGAATAAATAACATTTTTTTTTACAGGTACAGGCTATAAACTATTAGTAGGTGAGGTGTTACTAGTTTAAAGCCTGTTTTTATGTCGCAGGTTAAAAAAACATGCGGGTCAGTCTTTGGGGACTGCCGATAGAAGTGCAAACTATTTTAATTTTTATACTTTTAATTTACATAATCTACAATATGTTGGTTATACATATAGCTCATGGGAAGCGTGGCATGACGATGACGCGAGTTTCACGCTTTTTTTTTCACCGACAAAGAACACATACGAGTATATACACATTAAAACATACATATGTATAGCTCATGAGAACCGTGACGTGACGATGACACAGGTTCCATGATTTTCGTTCAACCAAAATATGCTCACGTTGGTAACCACCCATGATTACTTTGCTGTTGTCATAATGGTAATAACATTATGACAACAGCAAAGTAATCATGGGTACTTGACCGTTAATGACCAACGCAATATATGAGTTCTTATCACTGCACTTATTTACCCAAACGGCGCTCGTCATTTGACTATTACAAACAAATGAACGAATAACACCGGGCCGCGTGCGCAACCGAATGCAACAGTTAACAGACGAAAGTTCCTTGGAACTGAATATAATGAAGAAAGAAATAAGAAACAATTATGGCATATACCTCAAATGATGAACTGGATATTGTGAAGATCTTTAGCGGAGGCCTTTCACTAGCGGTGGACGTCTTTCGGCTAGTGATGATTCAAATAAATTGGTCGATAGGATAGCAGTGTAAATGTAGATTAAGAGAGAGAGAGAGAGACATTTATTGAAACGTACTTTTTTAAGATAAGATAATTCTTTATTTCACCACATAACATACCTGCCACGATCTCTCCGCATCACCCTAAGGTTGACTGGTCGAAAATGCCTTTGGCATTAAGTCCGCCTATGTACATTTTCGCTGTACTAAAGTTTAAATTAAAAAAAAAATTAAAAACAGTCTATAAAAGTAGAGAGATAGTAGATTGCTCTTTCTGCTGCGATTTGCCTGGTTTGGATGAATACAACACAACACAGAACAAATAATCGTGCTTACCGCACAATGACTTGTCCCGGGCGAGAATCGAACCCACGACCTCGGGCTTAGTAGACAGGATCACTAACCCCTAGACCAACAGGCCATTCATCTTTAATATACTGTCTCGTTGGTCTAGCGGTAGCGTCTTCACCCGCAGAGAACGAGGTCCTGGGTTCAAGTCCCGGGTCGGGCCAGAAGTGATTTTGGGACTTTTCTGTAAAAAGAAAAATTTGTCAGTATCAGCCCGAAGTCTGGGAGTTGGCGGTATTACACCCCCGTGCCTCGGAGAGCACGTACAGCCGTCGGTCCTGTACCTGACCTCTTTCCGGTCGTGTCGCTAGTCTTCCCATAGGATCATGAGAGTGATGGAATAGAAGATACTCCTGTGTTTGCTTGAGTACTATAATATGTCCCGCGCAGATGGCTAATCTCTGTTGAGACTGGCCGCTGTGGCCGTAATTCGGCTAGGAGGACATTATTATTATTAATATATTTATGCTTCATTCATAAGCAACTTAATGTTCATGGTATTTGGCCTTTCGAATCAATCACAAGTTTTAATTGAATAGTTATAGAAGTATTGACGTCCTGGGCTTAAAAAATCCCAGGTAAGAACAAAACTTGAGAGGTGTCAAGGGACACCCGGATGGAACGAAGTTATTTATTATGTCAAAAAACCTGTATACACTCAACAAAAATAATCGTTGCGACACCACACTGTTCAATGCGAAATAGAAATGAAAATATGTGGCTTTTCTTTCTATAAGAGAGAGAGAGACAGACAGAGAAACATGCGCACGCCGCACAGCTGCAAAAAGTGTCGTGACAACTTTTCGTAAGATTTTTTTCCGTCTAGCCCCCTTTCACAACGCGTGATAAGGAACTTCGTTCCAAAAAGTCTTATAAGGATTTTACTCGCGAGAAAAGCACATAGTTGGAACTTTACGGTGTTAGGCGCCCATGCCTCAGAGAGCACGTCGCCGAGATACTTATGTTTGCGCCCACACTACCAATAAAAGTTTTCTTTTTTTAGGGTTCCGTACCCAAAGGGTTAAACCGGACCCTATTACAAAGACTTCGCTGTCTGTTTGTCTGTCCGTCTGTCACCAGGCTGTATCTCATGAACCGTGATAGTTAGACAGTTGAAATTTTCACAGATGATGTATTTTTGTAGCCGCTATAATAACAAATACTAAATAATAAAATAAAATAAATATTAAAGAGCAAAAAATTCACGTTTATTGTATGGGAGCCGTGAAACGTGAATTTTTTGCTCGTTTTTAGGTATAGGTAGATATCTACCTGTCGTGCGCGAGGCTGACTCGCACTTGGCTGGTTTTATTAGTAGGACTTCTTTTCACCTTATAATATTATTATACTGACTGCCTCGTTGGTCTAGCGGTAGCGTGTTCACCCGCAGAGAACGAGGTCCTGGGTTCAAATCCCGGGTCAGACCAAAAAGTGATTTTAGGACTTTTCTGTAAAAAGAAAAAATTCTCAGCATCAGCCCAAAGTCTGGGAGTTGGCGGTATTATACCCCCGTGCATCGGAGAGCACGTGAAGCCGTCGGTCCTGTGTCTGACCTCTTTTCGGTCGTGTCGCCTAGGCGACCCATCGGACATATAATAAAATCGTAGGATAGACAAAACTGTACATGGAATATTTTTTTTAAAGGATACTTGGGGCGTGATCTGCAATCGATATCAAAGCTAAAAATATAGTTTTTAGATTTTTGTCTGTACCTATGTATGTCCAGGCTAATATCACAAAGTACTGCATGGATTTAATATTTTTTATTTACTAATATGTCAACATATAGGCTACATATTATCACGTTATGACCTACGGGGGAGGAGCTGTGATAATTTATAAAATTTAACGCAGGTAAAACCGCGGGGCACATCATGAGAGGGATGGAAAGAAAGTGCTCCTGTGTTTGCACACACACTTGAGCACTATAATATGTCCCGCGCAGATGGCCAATCTCTGTTGAGTCGAGTCTAAGAGGACATTATTTACATGGGTCCGTGGAATTTTTTAAATTGTAAAAGTCCTCCGTGACTGCAAAACGTTAAGAAACTCTGCTGTATACTTGTGTATCTGATAGCTATCTGAGTAGGTACCTACCCACTTGACTTGATATTTATTTACTTCAATAGTAAATAAATAAACCTACCTATTAAGTGGGTAGGTACATAGATAGCCACTTGGGGTTAAACATTTATTTTTATTTATTATTCCAACACATTTACAACATCTTTACAGAAAAGTCCAAAGCGATATTGTAAGCTATATGAAACATAATAATTATATGTTAACTAGCTATGCCCCGCGGTTTCACTCGCGTTAAAGAAGATTTTCCCGCTTTTCTGTTGAAATTTTTCCTGAATTTTCTTTGCTATAAACCTCACGGAGCCCGAGACCTTTCCAACGAATGCAAAACCGTGGAAATCGGTTCGTGCGTTCTGGAGTTATAGCGTCAGGAGGGAAAACCCGACTTATTTTTATATAGTAGATAGTATTAGACTACTATATTGCACTGTTTACAATGCAACTTTGTGCAACTTCTGCAAATTTCGGCTGGCTACAGTTATATATATATCTACTTCCATAGCTATTATATTAATGAGACGTATGGCGCGCGACACAGGGGCAAACTTAAGTAGGTTCGTCCTCGGAACTGGTGGGCAGAGTGTGGAAGGGCAGCGGCGTTTACCCACGTAATCAGTAGGGGCGCACAGGCGCAACTCCTCCAGCACGGCTGGGTGGTGTATCTGTCCGCGCAGCACACGCCACACGTATATACGTCATCAGCTACATGAAAAAAAAAAAAAAAAAAATAACAAGCTTCCATCCTCTGCTTCACTCGGATGGTAATTGTCTCTGGAAAATCTTATTTTCTCCTGGAAAATAAGGTATATATAACCATATTTATTTTCTTCAATCTTGAAATTTCGCTATTTCCGAGAATTTATCGACAAGTAGTTTTCAAAAATTTAATTTTTTTTTATATAGGTACAATGTCACACAGATCATCCTAGCCCCAAACTAAGCAAAGCTTGTACCAGGTACCAGGCGACGATATACATACTTATATAGATAGATAAATACTTAAATACATAGAAAACATCCATGACTCAGAAACAAATATTCGTGCTCATCACACAAATAATTTAAGTATTTATTAATCATTGGGTTATACAATTATTTTAGCAGTGATAGCCATACTAGGCGATGCCTGTATCGAGGCTATCGATGTAATACGGTTATCAGATAGGACTTAAATACATTTTTACAATAACTTAGATATACTACCTATAACTTAGAAATTATTTTTAAAATTAATATCTTACTTTGATACAAGAGAAAATGCCTTGGCTGCATCATCAATCTTATATCGCCTACTGCTAAACAAAGGCCTCCTCCAAAGGTTTCTAAAACGTTACCATTAGGAGGGGTTTACCGTAGTCACCGCACTTGACATGGGAGTTGGGGACCGCAATTAAGTGGAAACTATAGTACACAGGTGGCACTGCTGCCCGACTACCTGGTGTATACCTTAGTCGACTTTTACTACACCCATCTACATTCTAGAGAGGTAGGGCATAGCGTTAATTCGAGAGCAGCCCGACTGGGGAAGTACCTCCACCTTACAGAAGACATTCCTTAATAGTAACATTAATAGTTTTAATGTTGTGTTTCCGAGTGTGAATAAGGTCACCAGATCACAGCCAGATTGACGATTGATTTGACGGTCACCATAGCCTAGTTGGTAGTGCTCCTGCCTACGAAGCTGGTGGTCCTGGGTTCGAATCCCGGTAAGTGCAGATATTTGTGTGATGAGCACGAATATTTGTTTCTGAGTCATGGATGTTTTCTATGTATTTAAGTATTTATCTATCTATATAAGTATGTATATCGTCGCCTGGTACCCATAGTACAAGCTTTGCTTAGTTTGGGGCTAGGATGATCTGTGTGACATTGTCCCTGGATATTATTATATAAAAAAAATAAAAGATTAAAGGCCGGCAACGCACCCGTGACACCTCTGGTGTGGCAAGTGGCCATGGGCGGCGGTGATCACTTACCATCAGGTGACCCACTTGCTCGTTTGTCGCTCTCTGATATAAAAAACACCATGCATGGTATGGGGTGGGGCTGTTATTCTTTCTTGGCTGGAAACCACTCGGCTAAGGCACGGCCTTCGCTGCTTATCTTTGAAATATCTGAGGTGCTTAAAATAAAATGGGTGGTCTTCATTTGGGATACATTTAATTTCCATAATAATTAAAAGAAGCTTCCATGCAGCATGCTCACTGTGAATCATATATTTCTCTACCTACTGCATTGTGAGTTTGACAAGTAAAAGTGTATATTAATACCCAAATGCCGAATAAATTTCCTTATTTCATTTCATTATGCGGGGATTGAAGTAGTGTAGCGCCACACGTGCATTCCGAGCATCCAAGGTCACCAGAGGCCTAACCATAGGCGAATTGGTACAGGAAACAGTTGATACTACATCTACGACCAACAGATTAATTAGGAACAATCGAATGTGGTTTTTGTGTAAACTGTACAGTACCCGAACAGTTGATAAGGTTATCAAGGAGCAGAGGACAGATCAGAAACGCGAGAGTGATTGTCCAATCATTAAGCGGGCCGAATCTTTTTCGCTGACGTGCTAGTTAAAAATATGGACCTGGCCATATTTTTGATGTGAAACATCTATAGCCGCACGTAAAACAGATTTCTGGCGTGGCGACGCATGCCGTGACGCATGCGCAATCGACTTTTTATTTTATCATTATGACATATTTAGTTCCTATCACAATATGTTCTTTTCTGCATATTACTTTTACAAAATAATGTCGATGTTTCACATCTGCCAAGCGTCCCGTGACGGCTGACATTTTTTTATTTTCAATACAATTTAGTTTAATATTCAATATTAGTAAAATTATATTAGAAATGTATGTACCACTAAAACCGAACTAG
Source organism: Pseudoips prasinana (assembly GCA_951640165.1). NCBI lineage: Eukaryota > Metazoa > Arthropoda > Insecta > Lepidoptera > Nolidae > Pseudoips > Pseudoips prasinana. The sequence continues at coordinate 38,817,401 of OX621236.1, read as the reverse complement.
CTAACTAAGTTTGTTTTAATTATGCCAATTAAAATTTATTCTAACAAGTGTTAATTCCGCTTATTGTCAATTTAATTCCGCAATAGGGTATTATAAACAAGCGACCAACACGTATTTTGGTCCTCCACGGACCATTATGAAGGAATGCTCGGTTGGCGTGTGCTCGAATGCGACATATTAATTTCACATTTTGACTGTATGGATTTCCTCGAAGTAACCTTAGCCTGATTCAATTACTTATCTTATCTATGCCAGAAAAACTGTGCCAGGTGGAAACATCGTCTTATTTTCCTTATAATATTCACATGGATATTGTTTAAACACATTAAAAATAGTAAACAACAGTATAGTGGTATGTACAGAACTACAGAGGCCAGCACATCAAGCTACCCCAATCTGTCAAATTTCCAAGAAAGTGAATGCGGTGTAAGGATGAATGAGTTACTCATCAAAAGTCTGCTTTACGCTGATGATCAAGTTTTACTTGCATCATCGGTGGACGAGTTGCAGGTGATGGTAACAAGTATGCATGAATCTTTTGAAAGGAAAGGGATGAAAATGAATGTAGGTAAGACGAAAGTAATGGTATTTGAGAGGGATGAATACACGACAGCGTGTGATATTGTGATTGGAGGAGAGAAAGTCGAACAGGTGAATGAGTTTGTATATTTGGGAACTTTGTTTACGAGAGATGGGAAATATGAAAAAGATATTGTTAGAAGTGTAAATGCGGGGAACAGAGTGAATGGAGCACTACACGCCTTTATGAGTAGCCGGCAAGTATCAAAGAAGGTTCGACTAGCCGTGCACAATGGAGTGTTAGTGCCAACTTTAATGTATGGAAGTGAAAGTTGGGTATGGCAGAAAAAGAATGAAAGTAAAATAAATGCAGCGGAAATGAGAGCTTTGAGAAGTATGTGTGGTGTGACTTTGAGAGACAGAATTCGAAATACTGATGTAAGAGAGCGTTGTGGTGTGAAAGAGGATGTAGTCACAAAGATTGAAAAAGGCATGCTGAGATGGTTTGGCCATTTAGAAAGGATGAATGAAAGAAAATTGACAAAAGAAGTATACCTGGCCTGTGTGAATAGGACAACCGGAAGGGGAAGACCACGTCGAACATTCTCTGACCAAATTGGAGATGTTCTCAAGAAAGGGCAGGTTAGAAGTACCCTAAACCGGCGAGCATGTATGAAGAATATAATGACAGTAATCGAGGCAAAAGAAGTATGCAAAGATCGTGACAAATGGAAATCCGTTGTCTCTGCCTACCCCTCTGGGAAACAGGCGTGAGTCTATGTATGTATGTATGTATGAAAGTGAACCTTATAATCTATACATATAATAAAATCGTAGAAAAGTCAAAACTGTACTTTAAATATTTTTTTAAAAGGATACTTGGGTCGTAATCTACAATCGATATTGAAGCCAAAAATATAGTTTTTAGAATTTTTGTCTGTTTATCTGTTTGTATGTCCGGGCTAAACTCAAAAAGTACCGCACGGATTTACTTCAAATTTTGCATGAATATTACTAAGAGGTCGGGTCAACTAATAGGCTACATATTATCACCTACGGGGGAGGAGCTGTGATAATTTATAAAATTTAACGTGGGTAAAACCGCGGGGCGCAGCTATTATGTGATAAAGTTGAAAATCTATAAAAGAAATTTGACAGATTTGACAGGAGTAGCTGGATGTCTGTACATAGGTGGACTTAATGCCGAAAACAATTTCTGCCAGTCAAGCTTTTATTAGTGCAGAGAGATCACATCAGGAGTTTTACTTATTATATTCTACTGTTATATTATATTACTGTGTGGCAAAGAATATAAGCACCCCATCTCATCCAGTAGGGGGCGTAGAAGTCATCCGGAGGGATTATAATTGTCGCCTAAAGAACGGGTAGCAACGTCCCTCTGTGTACTTTGACCATCATAATATTGCGATCGCCAACCCATTTGCCAAGCGTGGCGATTATGGCATATCCCTATAAATAATGGACGCAACACCATTGTGGAAATCTTTCATATTAAATTCTATTTATTTGTATTATTAATGTATTTAGTTTATCAAATATCTGTTATTTCATTTAATTTTATTATAGTATGTAATGGGGGTTAACTATCCGTGGACTCCACAGTCGGGCGCTATCAGAATATCAGCGCTGTCGCAATATTGCGACGGCCAATGCTGAGATAGATGCCTTTTCACCTAGAACGGACTAACGAATATTAAGTATAAGATTTTCATTGTTTGTTTTTCTGTTATTGTATAATTTCATTGTTATGTCCGTCCTGGTAATGAATAAATGCTTTTTTCTTTCTTTCTTTTGGGGAGGTCTGTGTCCAGTTGTGGACATCATCGGAGTCATTTGATAAATAATAATAATTACGAGTACTCATAAAAATGATCACACTCTAAAAACAAAGATTGGTAACATCACACTAATATTATAAAGCCGAATGTTTGTGAGTGTGTATGTTTGTTACCTCTTTACGTCTAAACGACTGGAGCGCTTTTAATAAAATTTGGTATGGAGTTAGCTGATACCCTGGATTACTATGAGTTAATCCAGGGTATCAGCTAACTCCATACCAAATTTTAATTGCTCTATAATTTATAAAGTTTAACGCGGGTAAAACCACGACGCACAGCTAATGTTAACATAAATAAGTATATGAATAGTGCTCCTGGCCGTCCTCAACAGAGACTACCCAGGACATATTACTGTGCACGAACGTGTGCACGGACATATACACTCTCTCTTCCCTCATAAATTCAATGAGACTGCTATTCAACACGATCGGGGATTGATCAAGTGCAGGGGCACTACCGGCTAAGTCGCCGAACATCGATTTCTTAAATGGCGTTCAATTAAATAAAGGTTAAAAATGACTTAATCAATCGTAAAATCGGCTTCAACGTTGACAATCGATTCCGGACCATTTATGACGTCACATGTGCTCATGGAAGCCAATTTAATGAAATGAAATTTATTCAGCACTTGGGTATTAACATACACTTATACTTGTCAAGGTCACAATGCAGTACATAAACATAGTGGATAGTAAAAAATTAACAAAAAAAATTAATTAGTCCGTCCGTGCGGTTTGTTTTATCGCATATATTTTCTGAAATCCTTAAATAAATAACAATTTACTAATCTATTATTTTGAAATATAGTTCTACTATACTAAAATTAAAGAATGGAAGACTAAAGCAAAAAGACGAAATTCTAAATGAGAGTGTGATCACATGCACGGGATCACCGATCACGCGTTAATGGGCCAAAGCGATCCTCGCCGCTGAGGAACCTACCCTAGCTAGCCTGCGGCTTTCTCTAGCTACCTAGGTGGACGACCCGGAGAAGAAAGCCACAAAGAAACTCCGGGCTTGCATTTTTCGTCTTCTTTTGCTTTCAGTTTACGATTTTTTTTTAATGTCACTTACATTGTGATTGGTTGTTATGTAGGCTAATGCACGCACAAAACCGTCGTCATCCAGTGAATCATAATAAAATAAATAAGCAATAGCATTCAATTTCACTCAAGCACTTAGAATATCCTCTTACTAGACGAAAAAACGGTGGGTGCATCTGCGTACATTTACAAAATTAACAAGTCACACAAATTCTACCAGAGGCGAAAAAAAAAAATGAGTACCCCAACAGCAGTTCGACCAGTTACCGCAAGCAGCACCCGTTCACGAGTTTGACGTGTGGGCCAGCCATCGCCTCCCTAACATTTGAATAAGTCATTTTTGACCTTTATTTATTTGAACGCCATTTAAGAAATCGATGTTCGGCGACTTAGCCGGTAGAGCCCCAGGTTTAACATCTTTACGTGCTCTCAGAGGCACGGGCGAATTACGGCGCCATCACACACCACATGGGAGAGTACTTTGTTAGCTCGACAATTAAACTGTTCTGCCACTAACCATAGTCCGAAACTATGCTTGTAAGATACTCTGAAGCTCGACATTTCACTAGTGCGACATGAATAAGTAACATTTCTATACTGGTGTTAATGGACCGGTTTTGTATGCCAAATAATCGAATAAGTACCTATCAATTGATAGACCACTATAAATCGAATGTCTAAATACCTACTCGAATGCTCATAATATCGAATCCTACTAACATTATATAGGCGAAAGTTTGGGGGTGTCTATCTAAACGTCTAATATTTGGTATGGAGTTAGCTGACACCCTGGATTAACATATAAGCTCGTAAGTACTATTTATTCTGTGTGTGTTGCGGGGCACAGCTAGTGGTAATTAAATCGAATAATCGCTCCAGTGTGTCGCACAAGTGTCGAACTATGGTGAGTCGCAGAACAGATTTGTCGCATAAGCGTTAATTGCACATCCATTTCTCAAGCTCATGTCTAAGATGTACTCTGAACCAAGGACCTAATTATATGCAGTTGCTACGCTACCGTAATATCAAAGAGGCAGTCTTTAAATGACATAAATAGATGAGCATATAAATTACTGCCACAGTAGACGATTTTCAGCTGTTGAGGGTATTATAAGATTTTACACGTTGTTTAACGATCACTTTGGATAGCTGTTATGTCAACACGACACAGGATACGGGTGTATAAACGAACAGACATACACACACATGGTTTTTATTACCAGTTGATTTGATACATCGTGCAGTAATTCTGAAGATAATGCTTCGGATTCTATGCAATATTAAGTACGTAAACTAATTAAAGAATCATTGTAATTCATTTTTATTTGTTTATTTATTTATACTTATTGCACAAAACAAAGTATACTTATTGTACAAAGGCGGACTTAATGCCAAAGGCATTCTCTGCCAGTCAACCTTAGGGTGATGCAGAGGTAATATAATAGGTGCACTATAGACAAAGTATACCTACAAATTACTAAAATATTTGACAATAATATAAAATACATAAATAAAATACATACATTACATATATAATAATATAGAACACAAACTATAATATTAAGATGATTCTGCTTTTATTTTGTTCTGAATTTTGATTTTCAAAGTAAGCCGAGTCTTAGCCATTCTGATTTCCGGAGGCAGCGCATTCCAGAGGAGAATAGATTGTACAAAGAAGGAAGAATGTAAGAAGTTAGTCCGATGGGAAGGGCATTGTAAAAATCGGTTATGAGTGGAACGGAGATTTAACTTGTCATTAGAAGATAGATACTGAAAATAGGGAGCTAACTAGGATAGATCAATCGAAGAGTCGAGCAGAGAAAATAGTTTAGTAAGTGCTCTGAGGTTTCTTCGGTGCCGAATGGGCATTCAATTCAATTGAGAACGGTAAGATAACACATGGTCGTACTTGCAAAGATTGAATACGAATCGAATGCAGTTATTCAGAAGACGGTCTAATTTATTGAGTTGATCTGCATAAAGGACAAAGTAGCACACGTCATTCTCATGGGAAGAAAATTAGCGGCAGATTATTTACTATTCCCTTGCCCCATTGGCTCCATCTACGAGTAAAATCACTCGGGAGTCATATAACACCGCTCTGTCCGCCGCGGAGAAGTACATTGTTAGGTGCTAGTTCCCCATGCGCTAGGTTATGTAAGGCTAGTGATGGTTCCGGAAGGCAATCATTTCGAGTTCCCGGAACCATCACTAAAAGACATCTAGAGCGTAGGCTACCGCGGTAGTTTTAGTGGGTAACCCTTCGGACTCCCACATACGAAAAAACACGATACACGAAAAAAAGTTTATGTATGATGATGAATCAAATGTTTGTAGTGATCTCCTTGTCTTACACTACTATTCACTGACAATGCTTAGAACAAAATTGCAAAGATATATAAGCGATTTATAACCTCGTTAAGATAAATATTTACTAGTATATGCCTTAGAAGACAACAATTACATATCTTCTTAGGGCCATACATCAAAATATTAGGTTATCCTAGGTAATATCATAGTTAAGTTAAGCTTAGTATGCAGAGTATGCAGAGTTCACCTGTAGGTGATTATTACACCATTACTATATCAATTTATGTATGTTAATTAGCCCTAAGACAGTGTAAGTAATTGTTGATGAACCTCTAATTATAAATACTTAAATAAATAACCTGTCGACCAATTAGACACCCACCACCATTATAATAATTTAAGATTGGGTGCAGAATAGTCAGCATTACTATTTAAACTAATTTTGATATCATTGTATTTCTTTCTAAATCAGTTCTTATGAAAAGGACAGGACGAGTTTAGCTGTGTTAAATTAGTTTTGGCGCGAAATACTGAAGGAAAATAAGCGACACGTTAGAAACTGTCGATCAATTACGGGAACGGAGCGCATATTATAAGCAGTTTTACTAGTTTGACAGTTCTGTTTAACACCTGTTCATTCACAGGAGCTGCAATGACATTTAAATTAGTTTTGTGGTGTAGAAGACAGAATCGTCAGCATTAATTACCATCAACATTAATTTATTATCATTGGATTTCTCTCTAACATAGACAGGGGAACTTTAGTTCTGGCGGAAAATTACTGTGGAACGGAAAATATTTATGGAAAATAAGCGACACATTGGTCTAAAGGTTTTACCTTTAAACCAATAATGTTGATATTGCGCGTATTTATTAGCAATTTTACAATTTTGACAGTTCTATGTATGCACTGTTCTTTTCATATGAGCTGTATATTTTTTTTCGGGACTACCTCCCTCTTTCCAACCAAGTTTTATTTAACCGTTCGCGTACGTCCGGAAAGAACTGGTGCAGATGGCGACCCTTGGTTTAGGTATTACATCTTATCATTGCCATTAATTTAGTAGTTCGTCATTTAAGTTTGCTATTGGCATAAATAGTCTGGATATTGCAGCATTTCAATAGGACTATTGGCGAGTGTTTTTCAAGGTCAACTATCGATAACCAAACTATCGCTACGCAACAACACTATTAAGAAATGTTTCTTCGAGTTTTTAGTGCATAGATGGTACTACTCCATCACATCACTGGACCTGTGATCGAGGAACTTAACTAAAGGCACTGCGGCCTAATGATGTGGTGGTTTTCGTTCCCAAATATGTTAACGTTTCATCAAATTAAATTTAGAAATAATGAATGACCTATAGGAATTAATTTGTTATAAATAACAATGTAAATAACATACACGGGCAGGGGCTTGTAAAGATAGACATAGCCCGCATATCGCGCTACCTTCAATGACATTCAGATCACAATCAATTTGCACTACAATAAGAACCTCGTGATATTCGAGTGGCCTTCGTTTTATCGCGAATTCACCCAACTGTTAGGACGATTTCAACAATTAGATAAATAAACGAGACCACTTAAGTTCGTATTTCAAAATAAAACTCTTGTTAAACTTGAGTAAATTTCTGTATACAATGTCCGTAAAGTAGGTAACCCCTGTTAAGCTGTTTGAGTTAAAATTAATTGAATGTATTACTATAGATTCTTTTTGAGACTAATTTCTGTGTATCAAACAATGGCGGCTAAAATCGGCATGTTGTTCTGCTACGCGTCGCTATCAATGTAACGTTACGGCATTATCAATGACAGGTGTCAAATACGTTATAATTTCTCCAGCAATATGTAAGGAGCGGAATCTATGCATTATTTATCAGTAAGATGGCCGATTTGTAGATATCATGCATCAGAGTTACTCAGAGGCCTCTCGCCTTTAATTCATGCTGTAATCGTAGGATTCGTGGGCTTTAGGACGTCCAGAGAATAATACGAGGGATCTTAGGAGCTACGATATATAGGAACGGTAACTCCGTAAATATTTGCAAAGGAATCCGGCAATATTATGAATGTATTTGAGTCTCCGAGCTATTCCTCCGATATTTGAATGCTGCGAACCTATAGGGCCTAAATTGCTTCGAGCATTTAGACAAGCAGGAGACGTTAACGCAAGACAAACCCCTCTGCCGGCCATACGTGCCCCTCGGCCATACATGTTATATAAAATGGTTTAATTCGAAACTCGGCAATTTGCCTCAATTTGGTGTCGCGAAGTAGTGCTCCATAAAAATGTTCGCAATAAGACGAGAACGTCTCCATTGTCTATGCTCGAAGCCTAAATTGGCTGCTTTGGTTTTGGTTCAAACCAAAGAGAAAACTAAAAACAAAATAACTACCGTTCGAACCAGTTCGAAATGGCAACACCACTAAACTCTGTCTGTCTATTTTGTGAGCGTCATGAGTGGTGTCATCACGTATATCGCGTAATTTATTTATGATAAATGCAAATAGTCTTAAAATACATGCATATTCCAAATAAATATATCATTATCCCGTGGTTTATTAAAATAAATATCTAAAGTTATTTTCGGAACTCGAGATGGAAACCGATGAAACTGAACGTGTTGCCGAAAATGGGGATATTTTCGTACACCGGTTGAAGGCTCTCACTGACGAAGAGAAACAACGCTTGGAGGCCCAAAACTCTCGAATGATTCCCGAAGCTAAAGCTGCAAAGTTGGAGAAAGAAGCGAAGAGACATTGGGATATATTTTACAAACGAAATGAGACTAAATTCTTCAGAGACCGGCATTGGACCACACGTGAGTTTCAAGAGCTGATAAACTTTGAGCCAGATGAGAAAATAACGTTTTTAGAGCTAGGTTGTGGTGTCGGCAACATGGTATTTCCGCTAGTTCAAGAGGGATTTGCTAACTTTTATTTCTACGCATGTGATTTTTCTCCACGTGCAATAGAGTTCGTAAAGGCCAATAAGTTGTATGACACGACTCGTATGAAAGCGTTTTGCGCAGATCTAACTAGTGAAGACTTGTTCGAGAATATTGAAGAAGGTTCTGTGGATATAGCGAGTCTTATCTTTGTATTGTCGGCCGTACATCCGGAGTCATGGGCGCAAGTTGTTAGGGTGGCATACCGCGCGCTACGCCCTGGGGGAGTTCTTTTATTTAGAGACTATGGTAGATACGACATGGCACAGCTCAGATTCAAGCCTGGACACAAGATTGCCGAGAATTTTTACATGCGGCAGGATGGTACCAGGTATGTCATGCTTTTATTTCAACTACATTAAAGTAACCTCTAATATCGGTTTTCTATATTTCTTACATTAAATGCCATCCCCATGTGCATGGTAACATTTAAATAGTTAATTTGATTGATTAATTACATACTTTTGACCTAATGAACCCATTGTAATTAGTATGTGATGTTTTTCATTAGCTAACAGGTTAAAAGTGAAAATATTTTCAGGAGTACATGTATTTGTCATGCATTTTCTTGTCAGTTGTGAAGTAGACACATGGTCACACTAAAAACAAAATTAAGAAATTAATTTTCTTTAATCCTAAAATATGTTGTTTCAGGAGCTACTACTTTACTGAAGAAGAACTACACAAGTTGTTTACTGATGCTGGATTTGAGATCCTCATGAACACTTATGTACAAAGACGAACTGTCAACTTCAAGGAAGGAATTGATGTGCCACGCATATTTGTGCAAGGGAAATACAAGAAACCTTCTGACGGTGAGCTTTTTTTATTAACCTTTTAGCTAATGAAAGATAGTAACTGGTAACTCACGTAATTAATTTTATGTTGGATTCGACCAATGTTTCAACTTCTCCTGGAAGTCATCTTCAGGGTGAATGCGCCCTGCACAAAGTTGTATCCCATCTCACACTCAATTAATCTATTACTTAGCTAGTTGGTTGGTTATTATTAACCTTTTACTTAGCTAGTTGGTAGTTATGATATTGTAATGGATAAATATGCAGCCCAGTAAACCAAATGTAGTATCAGTTCATTTGTATGTGGACTCTTTAACTTGTTCTAGTATTCTTGTTAGTAGTTAGCAGTAGTTAATGGGTGATGCCATTGTTTTCTTATTATATGGAATTATTAGTGCCTCATAATATATTTATTACAGTAACCTATTTGTATTTTTACCATACAACAGTTTCTTACCTTTGTAGCCAAAGCTAAAGATGCTAAAGTTATGTTTTAATTCTTTCAATATTTTCATAAGCTAACCTTTTGACTGCCATGTTATAAAAGCAAATTCATTCTCTCAGTGTTATAAAGTTATGAATTTACTTATAAAAGTCTGTTATGTATGTGGAGGGCTGGTTACATTTTAGTGCCGCAGACACTTCTCTAAAATGATGATAAGTGCTAACCATTGATAAACCATGATCTTGCATGTATATTAGCTCTAGCTGATTACACACACTACCATAAACTGTAGCTTGCCATTTTATTATAAATGCTTAATAATATTGTATTTTTTTAGGTTGAACTTCCATGGGGTTACCTTCATTACAAATTTTGAATTGGTAAGTTTTATTTACAATAGTTTCTTTAGAAATTCTATCCCATAATCCTCTCTCTTATCCTTAGAGCTGATTTCACCATTAAAATTAAACACGATCAGTTGACGCTAAACTCAGTTCAGCATCCTGTAGCTGAGTTTAGTGTGCATTGATCATGTTTAATTTTAACGATGAAATTGGCTCTTAGTGAGTTTTCTTTCTCACTTTACTTTGTTTTCTACATATCCATGGCTTCCACCAGCCTTTAATTTATCTGATTAAACTTGTTAATTAGGATAAGTATCTCTTAGATCTGTTCATCTATTTAAACCTTTAATTCATTTTTATAAAGCTTTGCTAGGCAGCCATGCCATGTGTTAAAGGTGATAAAAGCCAAGATGCCTTATATCTCCTTTGTGTAGATTCATTTTGTCTCACTACAATATTCCTTCCTAATGGATAACATTGTTTAACCACTTCCCTGATAATCATAAATCCAGTATCCTATCCATACTAACATGATGATATCGCAGTGCAGCCGAAAACCTTCAGTTGTCTCACTATGGGCTTTACATAGAGTAGGGACATCATTGGAATTTTATTAAATATAACTTGTAATTAATTTTATTAACTGGCAACTCTTGCTAGTTTTTGTTTTTTTTTATATTCAAAATTGTAGCATAGGGCAGCCCTTGTGAGGTCTGATGTACAAACAAATGCTTTTAAGAGCATACTGAACAAATATTTTATTAATAAATATTATAATTGTCTTGGAGTTTTTAGTGATTGTTCTTTTCTTTTTTTTCACAGATATGACCCTAATTTGGAAATAAACTAAATATAATGGTAAGATTTTATTTTATATATTTTATTAAAAGTAAATGAAGGTTGTTCATGGATTCTTATAAAAGCTACTACAACAAAAGAAAGTTTTAACTCTCAATAGTACAGACGCCAGCACATGAAGCTACCCCAATCTGTCAATTTCCCCAATTAAAAGTCAACCTTGTGCTTATGTGATAAAGTTAAAAATCAATAAAATAAATTTGACAGATTGGGGTTGTTGGATGTGCTGGCTTCTGTACATATATTTTCAATGATGACTTCATAGTTCATCTGAACGCTTTGATGTATAACCTATTTATGTCTTTCGCTCCTATCTGACCACACTTTGTGAAAGTAAATTGAACATTAACAAAAAACAAATCTAAATAACTATTCATGCTTGCAGGTACTCCTTTAATTGGTGAAGAAATGGAAATACAGGTGACAGCTGGAACAGCTGAAAGGTAAGAAAGAAAATACTACTATGAAGAGATTTCTATAGTTTGATTATGTATAGTACATTATACAGTCTGATTTAATATTTTGAATACATCTCAAAAACAAAAAAAAACAGGCTCATGCTCATTGGCAAGTTAGCTATCGACTATTTTTGCAAACAAAACTAATTGCTATTTGTTTTCTATAATTTAATAAGTATTCTAATCAAACAATTGCCTACTCCAAAACCTTGCATTATGTCCTGAAGGAATAAGGCACTAAAATTACAATAAAAAAAAACTTGAGAATGATTTAGTTTTATACATTTCATTAAAAGTAAATGAAGTTACATGGATTATTAAATAAACTACTACTATGAAAGAAAGTTATCAATTTCAATAGTAAATATAATTCCAATGATGACTTCATAGTTCATCTGAACACTTTGATGTATAACCTATTTATGTCTTTCGCTCCTATCTGATCACACTTTGTTATAATAAATTTAACATTAACAATAAAACAAATCTAAATAACTTTTTATAATTACAGGTACACCTTAAATTGAGATCGTGAAGAAATGGAAAGATAGGTGCTGAAGGAATCAAGGTAAGAAAGAAAATTCTACTTTAAAAAGAACTTTCTATGATTTTGATTATGTATGTCTACTGAACAGTCTGATTTAAGGTTTAATATTGTGAATACACATAATATAGAGGCAAATCTAATACTATAAATTTTAATATTGTTAATACATCTCATGCTTATTGGCACATTATGGAATTTCTTTATACAGAATATACTGGCAAAATTAAATGCTATTTTATATACTATAATAAGTATTCTGATCAAACCATTGCTTACTTTAAGATCTTGCATAATATCCTAAAGACATAGGGCACATAATATAATCAAAAAAATTTATACATAATAATAAACGTCCATATATTATACACTAGCTGTGCCCCGCGGTTTTACCCGCGTTAAACATAAGTTATAGTCTATGTGTTATTCGGATATATAAGCTATATTACTACAAAGTTTCATCAAAATCCATTAAGTAGATTTTGTGTGAAAGAGCAACAAACATCCATTCATCCATCCATACTCAAAAACTTTCGCATTTATAATATTAGTAGGATAAGTACATAATTACTTAAATGATGACTTCATAGTTCATCTGAACTCTTTGATGTATAACCTTTTTATGTCTTTCGCTCCTATCTGATCACAACTTTCTACAACACAGTTTGGGCCTATTTGAAACAAAACTTATTAACTAGATTTTATTCTTGCAGATATCTGTGAAGAATCACACAGACACTTGGACTGAACGGGACAAAAGGTGAGATCTTACTATTTTATCTGACCATCTCGAATCTTCTCAACTTCGACAATGAAACAATTGAACATGGGAATCAATGCTAACCTATTTGTATGTTGAATATCAGAAATCACTTTTAAAATACAATCAAATGATGAATTCAGATAGGGACATCTTATTCATAATGATGTTAACATAACTATCTTCACTGAACATTTCTCATAGACAAAAAAAGTATCCATTAATTTTTCTTTCTTGACATTTGCTTTTGTTTTATGTGCAGATTGCAGTAATGATTCACATACAAAGATCTTCCCAACATCAAAGAGGAATATGGAATATGTAAGTTCAATTTATAGTAAATAAATATCTAGAGGCTACTAACACTTCCATCTGATCATAAATTAAGCAGAGCCTGTACTATGGCAACCAGACAACTGGTAACATACTCATATATTGCTAAATATATATATATATATATATTATAGATAAATTACACCCGGACACTGAACAAATAATCATGCTCATCATACAAAGATTTTCAGTCAGGTATCTCTGGCTTAGCAGTGAGGTCACCAACCAATAAGCCATTCGAATAATAAATTTTAATATATTTTATCAAAAGAAAGCTGATTACATATAAAATTACTTGATCTGTGGCCTAATCTCTCTAGGGGAGATGGATTTAGGCCTCAGCCATCAGTATGTGTAAAGTTTTATATTAAACTCACTAACTTTCGTATCTAAATCATACTTAAATTACAATGATGACCCGACCTTCAGGTCTCCCTCAACAGAGCGAACCCAAATCATCATGTTGACCAACCAAACACGTCTGAGTTTCATACTCTATTAATATTTTTGGTGCAGATGTTAATAGCAGCTTAACATTAAATTCTTTCATATTTTGTTCTAGATGCCAGCAAAAGAATTAAGAAGTGAAAAATAGAAAGGTAAATAATTTTATTGCATATACAAATTGTCCAGGTATAGTCAACGGCAAAAGTAGATGTGAGCTATGGTTTATCGTGGATATTATATTGTTTAAGAGCCAAACATTTGCATACCATAATAGAAAGGTAGAATGAAAATTGGACTATTTTAATTTATGATCATAACCTGTAAACTACATTCTTGCAAATAAACGGATTTGTATTGAGCTGCAGTATCATTAGCTTATATTTTTTACACTTAATACTTACTTCATCGTTGCACTATTTTGACGGAGATTACGATTAGTATCGAATATCCGATTTTCATCTGATCATTTACTTTTGCCTTTGTGGAATATTGGATATTAAACTGGATAAAGATAGTTTTATTTGATTAAACATGAGTACATCCCTACATAGGGTTGAAACTATTTTGCTTTGTCTGGTAAATAAAGTTGTTAAATGTCTGGGGAAACAACCTTGTAATGTGTAAACTTTTATGGTTTATAAAAATATTTTGAATATTATAATATGATGATTCCAGATAGGGACATCTGACACATAATGCTGTTAACATAACTATCTACACTGATCCTTGTTTAATACTTATATCATCGGTAAAAACCGTAACACTTTTTTTATGAATATTTTCTCTTTCAGATGTTTACGAAACTTTACCTGCGAGAAATATGGCTGTTGTGAATAGGTAAGTCCATATATAGTTTAATATAAATATTATATATACTCTCAATGATGACCCGACCTTCAGGTCTCCCTCAACAGAGCGAACCCACATCATCATGTTGACCTACCATATACGTCTGAGCACTTGTAAAAGACGCAGCTTTGCTTTGTTTGTGGACCATTTTAAAGAGTAATTTTGTTGGTTGCAGGTAATCTCCAAAACGAAAATTAAGAACCAACATTATCAAAAATGGTGAGTATCTATAATTTATGTACCCTATGAAATGTGTGATAGTTTTGAAGAATTTAAACCTGAATAATATCTACAAAAAGCGAGCCTATTCCTTGCTCCCTATGGTGGTGCGAGTGTCCATGGGCGGCGGTGATCACTTACCATCAGGTGACCCGCGTGCTCGTTTGCCTATTATATATAAAACAGAACAGCTTACAAATTGATGTGACTGATGGCTATATTAATTTGTGCAAGTTACAAAATTATTAGAACAATTTATTTGTCACAATGGTCGTGAGCCCTGAATGAATAACTTAAATATTTTCGTAGAAGTCTGTATAAGGCATAATAGGATTGACTTATCCATACTGTTAAAAACCCCAATTAAATCTACAAAGATATTAATTAAAAACGCTTAAATATGTGGTTTAGATAGTCTAAAGATATATGTACTTTACTAATACTCGTATTAGAATAGACTTGTTTATGTATTATTGCTCACTTTTGTATAATTATATATTATCCCTGTTCTATCGACTAACATTAAGAACAAAATCGGAATAATATGACGGTTGTGTGTTAACTCACTCTTCACAAATTAAATTATGTAATTGCAGTCCTATTATGTTGAGATGTATGGAACTCATGTAATTTTTGAAGAGAGTTATAATGAAACCCTCATGTATTTTTCATGTACCCTCATATTATTATGATTTTGTTCAGGAAACAAATTAAAAGGATTACTATTGCCTAAATTCCTTGCACAACAGTTCCACTTAATCTCATGTAATTATGTTCTGCACTGAAAGTTGTATCTGCATCAACAACTATAAATGCGATTTAATGAGTACCTAAACAATGCCTAATTGACATAGATTTATCATAGTCCTCACAATGATGACCCGACCTTCAGGTCTCCCTCAACAGAGCGAACCCAAATCATCATGTTGACCAACCTAACACGTCTGAGTATTATATTACATGCCTAGAATTATGAAATACAAACTTGGAAACTGACTGAGTACCACTTTTCTTGCAGGTTCATCATGTGCCAACATCAATGACGATCAGTTTTGATGACAAATTTACTAGAAGGTAAGATTTCATTGTTTTACATTCATAAATTTTAGTAGATGATGCGCATATATTATTATCGCATTAGCCTGCTGGGCTGGTAGTTAGTTACTTACTTATCGTATGGGCAGTGGTTACCCTAGTGTCAGAGTTGTTCAAACGACTACAATCGGGACCGACAGCTTAACAGACACTTAAAGTAAATTTATCACATTTATCTTGAGCTAGCAATCTGACAATCTAAAAGTAGCAAAATCATAATCAACCACAGATACAGGTTCATTGAATATAGCTATATCAGTCCTCACAATGATGACCCGACCTTCAGGTCTCCCTCAACAGAGCGAACCCAAATCATCATGTTGACCAACCATATACGTCTGAGTGCATAATAAACATCATTTTATTTATTTTTATCTTACACAATGTACTTACAATATAATTTTTGTTAAAGGTTCAAATGGAGCACAAATCATCCTGCCATCTGGGAAAAACAAGACTGAAGGTAACAAACTATTTCTTATTCTTGCATTCCCTTGCCAATGATTCATTATAAAGTCAGCTGTTTTCTCTACATTTACGAAGTTTTCGCTATTTAGTGTTCACCGGTTTAGAAACATTTTTAGGACTCGAAAAATATAAAAAATTATAATTCTTGAGTTAACTCGCGTCAGCAACGCTGACGGCGATCGATTACATAACGAACAAACTTTAATAATTATCCACGTAATCTCAAGGTCATCTCAAATGCCCAAATGTTTGGTTATTAATTGGTCCCGTTGGTATACCAACGGAACCCAATAATAAGCATCCGTTGTTCGTACGAACGCGAATAAGATATTAAATGTTGCAATGTATTCTATTCCGTAATAATATAGAATTAAAAACTAACTGTCGATGGTACGAGAATCCTTTGTGTGCGAATCCGATTTGCACTTGGTATATTTTATTTTACAGGATTTTAATGAAACCATTATTAGATTATAGGTAAAATTTACCTTCTTTTATATAAAAATATTTTATTACCTTCATTCGTGAATTAATGCATAATACAGCAGAGCATGCGTGTATGTCAGTCATCAATTGTATCAATTATTCTTGTTCATTAGCATTAATCTGTTGAATTGGTACTGATTGATAACCTTTTGATCTTACCACAACAGCACCAGTACTGTTGTTGGTAGTTACATAAGAGTTACTTTCATTGTCTAACGCCATTTGACGAATAAATGAATAATACTTAATGTATTTCAATTCTTGAACATTAGAACTACAACAAATAATAAATATATTGAAAACATGTCTATGCTATTTTAAGTCATATTTTAATGAGTTGATCCTCGAGAATACGTGACGAGAGTTTTACGAAGTTTAATCTGACGCGGCGAAAGGAAGTTGAGAGGGAGATATTAGTTACTAATGATAGAAAAAGAGAGTTACATTTCGTATATCTAAGTTTTACTTCAGTCGTGTTGTAAAGCACACTCGTTTTTAGGGTTCCGTAGCCAAATGGCATATAACGGAACCCTTATAGATTCGTCATGTCTGTCTGTCCGTCCGTGTATGTACAGCCAGTTTTTTCCGAAACTATAAGAACTGTACTGTTGAAACTTGGTAAGTAGATGTATTCTGCGAACCGCATTAAGATTTTCACACATAAATAAAAAAAGAATTATAATTTTGGGGGTTCCACATACATAGAATTGAAAAATAAGAGAATGATAAAACTAAAAAAAAATTATATTATGTAGGTACATTACCATGTAAACTAACAACGAAAATTGGTTTGAACGAAATCTAGTAAGTAGTTTTTTTAATGCGCCATAAATCGTAAACCGCAATTTACCTTTCATTTAATCAACTGAAATACTTGCTGCTGCGGAACCCTTCATGGGCGAGTCCGACTCGCGCTTGGCCGTTTTTTTTTTATTATAGTACTTGTTAATTTGGTTTACTGAGATATTTTGACGACCATTTCCGACGGACGCTGCGTACGTCATCGAATGTTACTAAAAATCTTAGTAGGATGTTATCAACCTGTCTCGTTTTATATGTGGATGCCTACTGCTGCAGTGGCATACCGACTATCGGGACAAAGAGTGCTGTGGTCAAAACTGCTGGGGACGGCGCTTTCGTCGTCGCTCCAGTTATATAGACACACGACATTGCCATCGCAGAGTTAAACTGCAGTATAACATTAGTTGTTAGTAGTTATTTAGAAAGAAACAAATACCGAGTAAACGCCGACAGACTGTACACACCGACAAGACTTCGACTGTACTTTTCGCCGACAGAACACTTCACTCATACTCCGAGAGAAACATTTACCAAGTGTAATATAGGACCGATTCGGTCTTGGCACGCTCACTTTGCTCGCTCGGCTCGTGCGTTGTGGTCACAGTTCTAACCTAACCTAAACCAATAATTATGAATACTGTCGGCAAAGTGTTCTGTCGGCGAAAAGTACAGTCGAATTAGTCTTATCGATGTAGTCTGTCGGCGTTAAGTAGTCGTACAATGACTGACCACTAATAGAATAAATTAAAGAACTTATTTCTTTTGTTATAATTTTAATATAACATTTTATTATTTTGTTACAGGTTACTGAATTATTGCCATCATCACTTTCGAGGAATGAAATGCTAACAATTACATAAAAGGAACCGAACAAACACGGCAGTTTGTTGCTGAATGTAGCGACTGTATATCGCACATAATATCACGTGGCACATTTATTGATTAAGCTTAGCGATAAAATAAGACAGTATTTTACACGTACAACATTAGTATTTAAACCCTTTTTATATCTTAAATAAATCAGACTAAAATACCATCTTGTTGTCTCATTATTACTCTTGCCAAATCATTTGGCAAATTGGTGACCCCGTGAAGAAAAACACGCAACATGACTCAACCAACGTGCAAATCAAGCAGCAACCAACATGAAACACTCGAAATAGCAGCTGGCACCGGCATTCTGTCCCGCATTCCGGAGTTTTGGAGGGACCAACCCAGATTATGGTTTACACAACTCGAAGCCATATTAGCACCACAGAAGCAAGGCGACGATTACAAGTATTATACGGTGGTGGCGAAGCTATCCAAGGAAGAAATACTACAGGTTAGTGACCTTTTTACCTGCCCGCCATCTACAGAAAAGTATAAGACCATCAAGGAACGTCTAATCGACTGCTATGAAGAATCAGAACAGCGTCAATTTCAAAAATTATTGTCTGAAATGGACCTCGGCGATCAAAAACCATCACAACTTCTACGCAAGATGCAAGTTTTGGGTAAAGGAAAAATCGGCGATGAAACCATCAAACTACTATGGTTGAGACTTTTACCACCATCAGTTACTACAGTTCTAGCTGTCACAGAGGACATGGACGTCAATAAGATGAGCCAGATTGCCGACAAAATATTATTAAATTCAAAACTTACTGAGGTATCAGCCGTAAACGAAAATATAAATAAAACAGACGACGGTGCAATGAACTGCATATTAGCCCAATTAGCAAAAATGCAATTGGAACTAAATACAATTCAGCGCAATCATAGAGACTATCGACGCAGCACTCTCAAGTTACTATAAGCGTCAACATTCTCCATCGAGGTCAAGAGCAAGCAGTCGGGAAAGAAGACGCCTTTGTTTCTACCACGATAAATTTAGAAAACACGCTAAAAAATGTGTTAAGCCATGTGATTGGAAACAGGAAAGTAACTCAAGGAACCAGGGAAACTAACTAAAGCACAGACTACGGCGGATCTCTGTGCTATTCACCCGTCCAACCGCCTCACTATTACCGACCGAAAAAGTGGTATGAGATTTTTGATTGACACGGGAGCAAACATTTCAGTTATTAGCAAGCCACAGAGACCTTCATCTATACAAAGTGAACAATACACACTTTATGCCGCTAATGGTACAAAAATCAAGACATATGGTGAAAAAAAACTCACTTTAAACTTGGGGCTACGTAGACGTTTTACGTGGATCTTCGTCATCGCCGATGTAACGCAACCAATTATCGGCGCGGATTTTTTAGAGCATTACAAGTTATTAGTCGACATAGCTGATCGGAAACTTATTGACAGGGTAGCTGAGCTGACGACGCCTGCAACCCTGACCAAATCGACGCAGCAATCAATTCGGACTATTTACGTTGGAAACAATCTGCGCATTACTCAACTTTTAAAAAAATATGAGGATATTACGAAAATTTCTTCCCTCCACACTACTCCAAAACACAAGATTAAGCATCACATTATCACTAAAGGACCGCCTGTATCAGCACGTGCAAGACCATTACCTCCTGATAAATATACAGCCAAAAAGGAATTTCGGAATATGATGGAGCTTGGCATTTGTCGCCCTTCGGACAGCCCATGGGCCAGTCCTTTACATATGGTTAAGAAAAAGAATGGCGAATGGAGACCATGTGGAGATTATCGAATGCTCAATAACGTGACTGTACCTGATAAATACCCACTTCCACGATTGACAGATTTCACTTATATATTAGAGAAGAAAAAAATCTTTAGCAAAATCGATATTCGGAAGGCCTACCACTGTATTCCTGTGCAAGATGTGGAAAAAACTGCCATTATCACTCCTTTTGGACTTTTTGAATATTTAAAAATGCCTTTTGGTCTACGCAATGCAGCGCAAACATTCCAACGATTCATGGACTCTCTATTCAGAGATTTAGACTTCGTATTCGTCTTTGTTGACGATTGCCTTATAGCTTCAGACAATGAGCTTTTGCATTATCAGCATTTGGACACGGTTTTCAAACGCTTACAGGAGGTTGAAGTAACTATTAATCTCGAAAAATGTGACTCTCAGGAGCGAAATAGATTTCTTAGGTTATCATATAACGAGCCAAGGAATATGCCCAACTGAGGAAAAGTACAAGGCAATTATGGAATTCCCTAAGCCAAAGACAGTCAAAGAATTAAGGAGATTTTTAGGCATGATTAATTTTTATAGAAATAACCTTCCACACGCCGCTGACTATCAAAACATTCTAAACGACTATCTGCACGACTCTAAAAAAAACGATAATTCTCCTATTCCTTGGACAACAGAGGCCGAAAAAGTTTTTGATAAATGCAAGGAAAACATTTTGAACGCAGTATCGACAGTTCATCCCTCCCGCACCGCCCCACTGGCCCTTATGACGGATGCCAGTTCTACCTGTGTTGGCGCGGTTCTACAACAAAAGTCTGGACGTAATTGGGAACCATTAGGATTTTTCTCTAAAAAGTTAAGTGTAACTCAACAAAAATACTCAACATTCGATAGAGAGTTGCTCGGAGTATATATGGCAGTCAAGCATTTTCAAAGGTTAATTGAAGGAAGAGAGTTTACAATTTTCACTGATCACCGACCTTTGACTTACGCATTTTCTCAAAAACCATCATCGAATGATACGCCACGGCAAGTACGTCAATTAGATTTCATTTCGCAATATTGCACCAATATTCAACACATTAGCGGACGTGATAATATTGTTGCAGACGCACTATCACGTATAGAACAAATTGATATGCCATCACCATTTAATTATGCTGACTTAGCGCGATGCCAACTGAATGACCAAGAATTAATTAGACTTCGTGACAATAAGTATTTGAAATTTAATAACATCATGCTTCCGGGTTCTACACAAAGCATCAGCTGCGACACATCTACTGGAAAAAATCGTCCTTATTTACCAGAAAAATTTCGAAGACAAGTTTTTGACGTCATTCATGGACTGAGTCATCCTGGGAAGAAAACTACTAGAAAATTGATAACTCAAAGATATTTATGGTCATGTATGAACAAAGATATCAATAACTGGTGTAAATCGTGCATAGCTTGCCAGAAATCAAAAATACAACGCCACACAATATCACCTGTTGGCAACTTCATGCCATCGCAACGGTTCGAACATTTGCACATGGATATTGTGGGTCCTCTCCCTATTTCGGAAGGAAAACGATATTTAATTACAATCATAGATCGTTGTACTTCATGGCCGGAAGTAATTCCGGTTGAAGATATCACCGCCGAAAGGATAGCCCACGCACTATATGAAACATGGATATCAAGGTTCGGATGCCCATTACGCATTACGACGGATCAAGGTCGACAATTTGAATCAAGAATATTTGAGTCACTTTCACAATTTTTAGGAGTACACAAAATTAGGACAACGCCTTATCACCCACAAGCAAATGGAATGATAGAGAGATTTCATAGAACCTTAAAAGCAGCGCTCATGACAAAGGGATCTAACGCTAATTGGATGAAAGAAATTCCTACGGTTCTACTTGGTTTGCGAAGTTGTGTACGCGAAGATACAGGATATAGCGCAGTAGAGATGACATACGGCGCGTCTATTAGACTCCCTGGGGATTTTTTCGAATCATCACACCAACCTTCTACATACGAAGAATTAGTTAAAAATATTCAAAAGGACATCAGTCATATGATATCAGTACCAAAAGGTAAGAAGCAAAGCCGAACAATTTTCATTCATCCCGAGCTCAAGGAATGCTCACACGTATTTGTGCGATGCGACAGAATAAAAAAAAATCTAACACCCCCCTATGAAGGACCTTTCCCAGTGACAAAAAGAATGAACAAAGCATATGCCATTAAGATTGGAGATAAGGAAACAATAATATCAATAGACAGATTAAAACCAGCTTTTGTTATCAACAGTGAAACTATAAACGTGCCTACCTCAGAAATTAAATCAAACAATCCGAACACGTACATCACAAAGTCAGGACGGACAGTTAAACCCGTAGTACGATTCGGTATTCGCTGACGCAAGTATTCTGCCCATTTAAATACCCACGGTGTTTTAACAAACGCCATCATTCATCGCCAGCATCTCCGAAAGAACAATGGGCAACCAAAGCTCCAAAGACCAAATCGACTACAACTCCGACAGCTGCTTAAACCAAAATGAAGCCGACCAACTAAGAAGCCTTATCCTGGAAGAGCTACGGTGGACAAGAAACATCGCAATAGGCCAAATTATAATCACCCTGAGCATCCTCCTACTCTACGGAGTTCTCAAGGCCGTGGACAGGAGAGTGAAAACGCTTCACAGTGGTTCGTGTAGAACAAGCTAGCTGGACAATATTATTTGTTTCGATTTTTATTTATAAATGAGGTTATTAAGCAAAGATATAAGGGTCATAATACTATTTGAGGTCCATTGGTCGTTTGAGCAGGTATAGTGAAATAAAAACACAATATTTTTTTAAACAATTTTATAAATAAATTTAACTATAAATGTAACTATAAAATCTAATATCAGATACATAAAATACCTACTTAAAAACTAAATCGATCACTCATCATCACTATCATCAGATGAATCATCCATTGAATAGTCATGATCATGAGTGGCAGAACTATGAAAACTAGAAACTATATTAACATTTTGTTCCTTAAAGCTAGGTTGAACTAATAAATCTAGGACTTCGATAGGGAATGAACCTATTTTCTTCCGGGGAATTTCTCTTAAACCATTTATTACAGGGTCAGATGTTATCAATAACATATTAAGTAAATCTCTATTCGTAGCTATTCGCGATCGTTTTCGTGTGTTGTGTTCACGAAATCTTCTGCAGTCCTTATTCCGAGCTTCCTGTGCTTCCTCGGAAAGCTGGCCTATAGGCAGAAGTGACGATTTAATTACCTCGCCACTGTGCAGAAGTATTTTGTGAACAGTCGCGGGCATATAATACCATGGATAGAGATTTACGTAAAGTTGTCTGGTTTCTTGAGCTAAGGTTACAAATTTTTCAATATTTATGTCATATCCTGATGATAAAGTACGAAGTAGTATGCTAAATTTTTGTATAAGTGAAACATCTAACCCTGTAATATCGGCACTTGCCTCGGGATTTTCAAAAAATCTTCGCGCGGTATTTCCGTCATTAGTGTTACCGAACCCTGGTTTTGGTTTGTCTACAATCAAGCCCATCTCGCTTTTAAAACGCTTTTTAATGTCATCTGAACGTTGCTTCACACTAGCTTTGTCTTCGGCTGATCTAAGTTGCCATTTTTTTACATTAAGTCGATAGCTAATGTGAAGCAAGCATTCAAATCACCTAATCCAAGCGTGCAACGTAGACAAACCAAAACCAAGATTATCTTTATTCGCCGTAAACTCTTTTGACAAATCATTCATCATTGATGGAGTTGCCCCACAAATAAAACATTTCTGTGAAGAAGAAGTTTCGGTCAAAGTATTGCAAACCTTCCCGTCAATCATTGTCAAAAGCATAACATGTGTGACAGATACTTCGGTCTCCATCACCTTGCAAGTTGTCGGCAATAAAGCATTTATCTCTTCTAAAACCTTATTGGTTTCGGTTATCGTTAAATCTTTGGTTTCCTTAGAAAAGATAAATTTTATTGGGCGACAATGCATTATAGAAGAGGGCCGAGGATTCTGCCACACAATATTACCTTTTTCGTCTCCCAATTGAAGGGGAACGAATGAAAATACAAACAAAAACTCATCACTGTTATCACAGTTGGTGAATTTTTGTTTGTACAAACTGTGACCGGAACTTCCGTCACAACCCCACTTACTGGTTAATGTGAATGATGTGCAAGGTAACAGACTACTGACAACTTCTTGTTGCGCTGAAACTAAACGTTCCGCAGTTTTATCAAGAACTGCCTGAACTTTGATTTCAGCACGCGTTTCGTTAACAGTAATCTGTTCATCTGGAGGATAGCAAGCTACTTTTGCCCTTCTAACACTGTATAATGACGGAAATACCTTATGTCCGGCTTTGATGCTCCACTTCCGAGTCTGCTTATAGCTATGGCTACTTGATTTACTATCAACATAGTATGCTAAAGCTTCCTCGCTTGTCAGACACCTGGAGGCACTTGTTGCACTCTCTTTATGGGCTATTGAAGGGTCACCAGTTACATCTTTAATTTGACGTGCTACACTTCTCTGACCCGACAAACGCGCTGACACCTCAGCAGCGTATATTAATTCACTAGCACTCCTGGACTGTAAGAGGTCATCTATGCGTCGTCTTTTCGTTTTGAGACTAGAATCATCAAACTCTTTAGAGGGTCTTCCAGGTCCCGGTTCAGTAGATGTACTTGGCATACATAAATAAACGGACACAGCGAAAGATATGTCAACTCCCTTCAGCCACGTTGAATTCTTCTCTAGGAACCGCTCTCGGTTTCTTGCACAGCTGCTCCACTTTTCAGCCAATTTTGAAGAATATTTTGAGATGATGACCTTGACGTCTCTCAGGGACTGCTCCGTAACACCATCAAAGTCATGTCTCAAAGATATAAACCGAAAGAGCTCCACGTTTCGCGTTTCCTTCGGGTGTTTTAGCCATTCTTCAAAAAAGTCCATTTTTGAGACGGTGAAAACTGTTTAAAGAAAAAAAAAGAAAAAAATTAGTTGTGCAAATAATTCGCAATATTTTTTTCTACTAATTACTACTAGATACTTGTGAGAATCATATAAAATAGATTTTACAGAGTGGACATGAGTGGACATGTAATATTTTGACTATTGAATTCAAAAATATGGGTGAAAAAGTCCACTTTTATCGAAACATTTAATTTAATAAAATTAAATAATGAAGATCCTGTGATAAAAATTAACTAAAACAAAACTACTTACCCTTATGTACACAATCCATCACAAAAACACTATCACAAATTTCTTTTAGTGACTTAAAATAATGTTAACAATATGGTGTAAAAATGCAAATGAATGCACTTTGAATTATCAACACTTTATATACTTACCTTAATGACGGGCCTAATGAGGGTAATTACGAAAATTAATAGATGTATTCCTTAATGTATAGGGCTAATGAGTTCATCTTAATAATTAACTATTAGGAATTGAAGAGTTGTTTTTGTCCAGCTAGTTTGTTCTACGCGAATAACAGTGCGCTTGCGGGAAATAATCAACACAAATGCCACGGTTAACCTAGGTCATGGCGCATATGCTTGCACAAACCAAGTGCATCGACCAAGGCAGTGTAATGTGTCAAAACAACATCAGCAATTTTTATTATATTCTGCATCAGCAAGGTTACGGTCACTAGTTACATATTATGTTAAGGTCGGAGTGTGGTCTATTTCACTGCTGATGTGATCTGAGACCTAGCTCTAGCTTAGCAATCTGTCCGATTAGCTAAGCTGGCGAATGGCCTTGGGGGAGAGTGCAAGTCACCGAGATCCCCAAGGCAAGTCTGATGGTCATCCTTCACGTGGTTGCCGCCTGTTACGTGTCTGCATCCTCAGCTCCCCATCTGCGATGCGGGCACAAACTGAAACCTCAGACGCAATCCCAACTCATCCCACCTACACCCACTTCCTCAATCCCTCCAAACAATCCCCCAAACCCAATCCAAGGTGTCATTCGTACCGTGCCGAAGGATGCGTGACTGAGGGGGTGCTCAGCCTTGGTCGGTGTCTCTCCGACAACAGGGCGAATCGGGGAGTATTTCTTGCCCTTCAGCCGGCATGCGGGGCTCTGCCGGTTGTGACCGTTTATTTCCCTAGCTACTTGTGGGAACAGTATGGATGAAGACATATTGTTAGAAAGTAGAGAGACGTTAGTTACGGGCTCTGTAGGAGGCGATGCAGTTGCCTCTATGGAAACCGATGCTGTGGCTCCAGCTGAGAGGACGGAGGGCGTTAATGAGGTTGGACAGACCTCAAATACGCCTACGGACTCCAGTAGGGGCCGAAAGATGAAGAGGCTGTCCGGCGCTGGCAGGCGACGGTACAAAAAGCTTCTCACAACAAACAACCTGTCGCAAGCGGAGGCGAGGGATCTGGCAATACAGACCTGGGACGACCTCGCTAAGACAGGGAAAGTTCTGTTACCGGAGGCAAGGAGCCTTAAAAGGGAACGATCTGAGGAGGAATCTCCAAAGAACGTCCCTAAAAAGACACTAAGGCTGGACGCTAACCAGGCGCCAGGGTCGTCTAGGCCCAGCTTCCGGGAGATAGCAGGCGCTGTACGAGTGGGCATTCGCAGTACCCATGACATGACCGGTGAGGAAATGTCGAAGGTGCATCGTGCCTTACTCGAGGAGTTAGCTGGAGCCGAAAAAGGCTCTGGGCTCGTTTTTCTTGGCCTTAGCCACAAACCCGGATGGATTCTGGTGACATGCGAGAACCAGAAAAGCGGGGAGTGGCTGAAGTCAAAAGTCCCCACCTTGAAGCCGTGGCCAGGCGCGAGGCTCTCCTGCATGTCCGAGAGTGAACTGCCAAAACCAACGCTGGCCACGACTTTTATCCCCAGCTCGGAGGCGGACTCTGCGGAGGCTGCCCTCGCACTACTGCGGAGTAACGTGGGACTAAACACGGAGCACTGGAGGGTGCTCCACGCGAGGGAGGAGAGGGGTGGCCTTGTGGCCACGTACTCCATTGACGAGCCCTCAGCGGAGGCTCTGAGAGAGATGAACCTCAGGGCTGGTCTAGGCTTCAGAAAGGTAACTTTCAGAGTCAGGACCAGCAATGGGGGTCTGACAGATCTCTCAGCACCCTCTGAGACGATTCCTGCCGCGGCTGAAAAAGACGTGGTAGAAAACCCACCAGCCCAACCCTCCCCACAGCTTGACCTAGCCACGCCGGGAACATCTCGAGGGGCGCCTCTCCCCACGTATAAGGCGACTCGGGGAACGCCCCGGCGAGGCATAGGTACAAGGGGAGGCAGAGGCTTTGCACCTCCTAGGGGAGGGGTGGCTCACCGGGCCAAACCTGGCAGAGGCCGAAAAGGCCTCCACCAGGCCAAAACCGGAACACAGCCATCCTCCTCAAAGAAGGCGTAAAAATGGTACCCAGGCGAGAAGACGTGAGGGTGGTGCAGGCAAATCTCCATCATGCAAAGGCTGCCAGTGCTGTGATGGAGAGATGTCTCTCGCAGCAGGAGTCCCACATCGCCCTCATACAGGAACCCTGGGTACTCGAAAATTACATTCGGGGACTCAGTGCTGCTGGTAAGTTACTATACAATACCGGAGCCACAAGACCCAGAGCATGTATCGTCTTTAACAAAACCATTAATTACTTACCTGTTGCAGAGTTATGCAGTGATGACCTTGTAGCAGCGTACGTCAATTTTAAAGGGTGGGAAGGGATAAAGGCAATTATCTGCTCAGCTTACCTTCCCTATGAAACTAAGGACCCAACTGTAGAGCTTGAGCGTGTGGTCGAATATGCTCGCCGCAACAACGCTGAACTCATAGTTGGAGCCGATGTCAACGCGCACCACACAGCTTGGGGCAGCAGCGACATCAACAGTAGAGGTGAATTACTTCATAGTTTTCTTACCACTAACTGCCTGCAGGTACTGAACAGGGGTAACAAACCGACCTTTGTCACTGCCAGCAGGCGGGAAGTCCTAGATATCACATTCGCTACAGACAACATAGCCAGGAGACTTCACGACTGGACAGTCAGCGATGAGCCGTCATTGTCAGACCATAGACATATACGGTTTGAGTTTAGAGCGTGTCTCGAAAGTCAAACAGTTACTTATAGGAACCCTAGAGCAACCGCCTGGGATGTCTACCGAGAAAAACTAAGGCGAAACCTAGAGGACCTTCCTAGAAGCATTAAAACACCTGACGAGCTAGAACTGGCAGTAGAGCAAACCACGGAGGGCATCTTAGAAGCCTACGAGGAAAGCTGCCCCCTAAAAACAAAAAGCTCGAACAGGAAGGTTCCGTGGTGGAACTCCAAACTGAAAAAACTCAGGGAGAAAACGCGGAAACTGTTCAATAGGGCTAAAAAGACTCGAGAGTGGGAGATATATACAAAAGCCCTTACTGAATACAACAAAGAAATTAGGAAGGCTAAACGAGCATCTTGGAAAAGGTTCTGTGAGGAGTTAATTAACACGCCTCAGGGGGCCCGCATCCACAAGCTGCTCGCTAAAGACAAACCTAACCAAATTGGCTTACTAAAGGGACCTGACGGAACCTATGCTGCTAACGAAGAAGACACGCTGAAGACTCTTATTGCAAGCCACTTCCCTGGCGCAGAATTGAACTCCTCCATGACGCCTGTACAACGGCCTCGCAACGAGGACTGGAATAGGGCGGCGAGGATAATTAGGCCTGGGGTTGTGAGGTGGGCAATCGAGTCTTTCAAGCCGTACAAATCTAGTGGACCAGATAACATATTGCCCATCTTCTTACAGAAGGGCATAGATATACTGGTACCGCCTATGGTAAAAATGTTCCGGGCAAGTTACGCCTGGGGCTATATCCCAGATCGTTGGACAAAGGCTAAAGTGCTTTTCATACCTAAGGCTGGCAAGAAGGATTATTCCCTGCCTAAGTCATTCAGGCCAATCAGCCTGACCTCCTTCTTCCTGAAAACACTGGAGAAAATACTCGACAGGTACATAAGGGAGGAAGGACTAAAGTCACAGCCTATCCACAGTACTCAGCACGCATACTGTAGAGGCAGGTCTACGGAAACCGCCCTGCTGCAATTGACAGACAGGGTCGAAAGAGCACTGGAGGACAAACAGATAGCACTCTGTGCATTCTTGGATATTGAAGGTGCCTTTGATAACACCCCGACAGGCACGTTGATCAATGGACTAACAAACAAGAACATTGATCAAACAACTGTCAAATGGGTAAAGGCAATGCTTTCAAACCGTAAAGCTCTGGTCTCGCTGCATGGAACTTCCTTGGAGGTTGCAACAACGAGAGGCTGTCCACAGGGAGGTGTACTATCCCCACTCCTGTGGACCTTAGCAATAGATGAGCTTTTATACAAGCTAGCAGAACAAAGAATCGACACTTTGGGATACGCTGATGACCTTGTAGTTATTATACGGGGATTCTGTCAAAGCTTGTTGTCGTCACTGATGCAGAACGCTCTTAACATTGTCAATCGATGGTGTAGAGCGAATCAGCTATCCGTAAATGCTAACAAAACAGTTATCGTACCGTTTACTCGAAAGAAGGCTCTAGACAAATTAGCCCCTTCAGTAATGAACGGCAGCGAGATACAGTTTTCCAATGAGGTTAAATATTTGGGAATAATTTTTGACCAAAAGCTCACATGGAACCCACATATCAAGAAAACTATACAAAAGGCAAAAATTGCCTTAGGTATAGGGCGTCGCCTGGTAGGGAGAAGGTGGGGATCCCACCCCAAACTTCTCCTATGGTTGTACACTGCTATAGCGAGACCGACCATCGCGTACGGCTCCGTAGTTTGGTGGAGTAAAACCAGCCAAACGACAGTAATAAACAGGCTCAATAGCCTGCAAAGATCTGCATGTATGGTAGTCACGGGAGCCATGTCCTCCACTCCTGGAGCGTCACTTGAGGCATTGCTGAATCTGCCGCCTCTTTCACTGTTCATACAGTCTGAGGCGAAGGCCGGCATGCTGAGACCAGCCGCACAGGGGACCGAGACGTGGCTCTCAAAGGCACTGAGGGCTTTATGTGACCAAGTGCAACAGGACCCCATACTAGGCATGAAACTAGACTTTTTGTCCCCACAATATAATAGCACCAAGAATTATTGTGTGGAGATACCTTCCAGGGACGACTGGACTAACAACAAAGTATCCTGGAAGAAGGGGAGCCTAATTTGGTACACCGATGGCTCCAAAATGGGAAATGACGTAGGCTGTGGAGTTTTTGGGGAACGACCCAGATTCAAAGCCAGTAAAAATCTGGGTAAATACGCCTCAATTTTCCAGGCAGAGGTTTATGCCATCATTGTATGTGCAGAAGCCAACCTGCAAAAAGACTATGTCAATCATACAATCTACATCCATTCAGACAGTTAAGCGGCCCTCCTAGCCTTGAATTCTGACACTATAACGTCAGGGCTGGTTATGAACTGCATTGACAGTCTCAATACCCTGTGCCTTAGGAACAAGGTGATACTTCGATGGGTACCGGGTCATGCGGGTATCGAGGGCAACGAAAGTGCCGACGAACTTGCACGGGCTGGAGCTAAACTGGTCCAATACGGCCCTGAGCCGATATGCGGAATACCAAAAAGCACAGTCCAACTCACCCTAAGGAACCATTGCAAACAAGAAGCTGTTTAACGCTGGCACAAACTTCCAGGTTTAACCCACTCCAAAAAAGCTATCAAGGGCTACGACCGCAAAACTGCGAACGAAGTCCTCGCGCTTAATAGGAGGAACTTATGCATCATAACTAGGATGCTAACGGGACATTGCCGTCTCAGGAAACACCTATCCACGGTGGGCATCGGAGACTGTAGAGTGTGCAGATTCTGCAATAACGCAGACGAAACACCTCTACACCTGCTCTGCCACTGTGAGCCACTGATGCATAAACGTAACACCGTCCTGGGCCAACACTTCTTGCACCAGGACGATGTTATCGACACTCCTGCCAAAAAGATTCTGCAATTTATCTATGTTGCAGGGTTAGACAGGGAAGTTTAGTTGGAGCGGCGAGCACAATAGTTCATCACTGGACGCAGTGTTACCAGGACCTCCGGAGACTGGAAATAGCCGCAACCAGAAGAATAAGAATACATATTATGTTATTATTACTCATTTAAAACATTACTGTATATTTTTAATCAACGATAGGAATTATAAATATATATTTTTTTAAAGGGGGTGTATATGTAGCGACTGTATATCGCACATAATATCACGTATTTAGATAAGGCACATTTATTGATTAAGCTTAGCGATAAAATAAGACAGTATTTTACACGTACAACATTAGTATTTAAACCCTTTTTATATCTTAAATAAATCAGACTAAAATACCATCTTGTTGTCTCATTATTACTCTTGCCAAATCATTTGGCAAAAGCTACAATTAGATGGAGCTCCAGCACATTTCGCACGCGATCCAGATTACAGCAAATTATCCGCGGTGGATTGGTCGAGGAGGTCCCGTTGCTTGGCCGTCGTCGAGATCTCCCGAAATTACGCCCTGAGATTTTTATCTTGCGGGCTACATGAAACAGAAACTGTATGCGTGCCCATTGAAAGCCGCGAAAAATTAACGGCTAGGATCTTTGCTGCTGCTGCGGAAATAGAAGAAAATCCTGCAGAATTGCGTCGTACCACTAAAAGTGTTGCCATGAGGCCTTTTGTTTGTTTACAGGAGGGTGGGATGAAAATGTAATTTATTAAAATTCTTGTTTTAGTTTTTTTATTAATAAAGATTCATCAATTTATTGTTGGTTTTTTATTCCAGTATCATGATCATTTTAACCATTTATTTATCACTAATGAGAAGAGTGATATTTGATGGACTTCACCTTAGATTGAAGTTTACTTTGTGAGTTACAGTTAGGGATTTAGTTACAGTTAGGTATCAATGTTTTGTGAATTTAGATTATTAATTACGTTTAAAAAGTGCCATTTTGGGGGATTCTATGTGCTTACATTTATTTTATTAAAAAAATAAGTTATATATATATATATTTAGTTTAGTTATATATAAGTTATATAGTTTTAGAATCCAAACCGAGCCAACAACATCGGAGATTTGGCAAAAAAGTAAAGCGAGGTCACAAGCTCTACTTAAAAAATTAAGTAACATGAAAAATATTACAGATAGACCCGCCCTTCAGTAATTTTTCATCAATATACGGTAAAATACGGGCGGTCACATGCCCATGGGCGGCATTGTATACTAGGTATTGCTCGAAATTCTGTCAAATTGCAGATTTAGGCCTCCAACGCACTATGCGGTTAGCCGGAATGCGGTCAGCGATCAGCCGGAATCGACATTGCTGCCGCATCACAGTGCGATAACAGGATATTTGTACGAGAAAGTACTTAGTTTTCTCGTACAAATATCCTGTACACACAGGGTGTCAGCTAACTTCATACCAAATTTTATTAAAATCGCTACATCTATATTTAGACATGAAGAAGTAACAAACATACACTCACACAGTCACAAACTTTCGCATTTATAATATTAGTGTGATTACGTAATATAATGTAAGAGGCAGTGGCGGATCGTAAATTTGTGGGGCCCTGGGCTAAAATTACTTAGGGGCCTATCTAAGTAGGTACCTACTCAACGAATAGCCATGTCAAAAAATTGTTTCTATATTGGTATATTGTTTTTCTATATTTATATATTATTATTATATATTCTTTATGGCACAAAAAACATAAATATTACTTCAATCTAGGAAAATATTAGTTGTACAAAGGGCGACCTTATTGCTGTGGTAGCAATCTTTTCCAGGCAATCGTTTGGGTGAGAGAGGAACAATAAAATTATTTTATTTATTATGAATTAGTAATAGAAATTAACAGGTTTTGTGTGTGACAGTTACGTTATACTAGCTGTTACCCGCGACTTCGTCCGCGGTAATTTTGAATGATGGCCAATGTAACCTAGAACAAAAAGTCCAAACATACGTGATTCTGTATGCCGTTTCTGTCAGAAACGGTTTGAGAAACGATCCAATTAAAATGAATACTGTTACTAAAGTCTACTGGCTAATAGTGTCAAGTTATGTTTTAAGTTCAATACTCAGAAAAAAAGGATTAACGCAACAGAAAAAACACGGCTTTTAAAGCAGATTTTCATAATAAAGGTTTCACTGACTCACTAATTAACACATAACTATAGTTATTCAGACAATTTTCCATTGTCCTAGAATTTAAAACAAAAAAAAACAAAAGCTTACCCATGCAGGAGAGGTCAAAATAGGCATGATAGTATAAATAAGCATTATATTTTACGCCCTAAAGGGATGAAGTCCCAAAAATCCTGAAATACATATTTAAATTTTTAACGTAAAGGCCAATGACCAATTTTCATGTATTTAACTTCAAAAATGTCACATTTGACACACAAACTTACATCCCCTATTTTACGCCCCTGGGGTGGAATTCCCCAAAATCCTAAAATACGTATTTTTTATATTTAACAGAAGGCCCAAATACCAATATTCATGTGTTTAACTTCAAAAATGTTTTTGTTGTTACATTGGTCATCATTCAGAATTGTCGCGGACGAACTTGCGGGTAACAGTTAGTTTACATACAAACTTACATCCCCTATTTTACGCCCTTAGGGGTGGATTATCGAATCTACGTCATCTGGATAGTAATCAATAATAATAATATGACGTGCACTTTCCAAATATATGTTTTTGATTATTTTGTTTTTTAAATTATCGCCTTTTTAGCGGGGTCTGGGGGCCCCTTGTAACCTCGGGGCCCTGGGCTGCAGCCCAAGCAGCCCATAGTTAGATCCGGCCCTGGTAAGAGGTGTGGAAACACTCGGTATAATAAGATTGTGAATATTCATTGAATATACCTCATATTTTTATTTAAACACGAAATGTTTTATATTTTTTAATAAAGACCTTAAAATAGTCTTATCATTTTTCCATTTACTATATCAGAAGTATTTTCATAGATTTAGATATTTGATGATTCATCAAATATCATAATCATTCATTCATGATCAATATAACATAACACTAAATGTCTTCATATCTGAGAGTGACCTCTTACATACTTTACTGCTAGGAACTTTACTTAACTTCAAATTGTTCGCACCATCTTGGGCTCTACCGGCTAAGTCGCTGAACATCGATTTAAAAAAATGATTTTGTTAAAAATGACATCAATCGTTAAATCGGCTTCCATGAGCACCTGTGACGTCATAAATGGTCTGGAATCAATGGTCACCGTTGAAGCTGATTTAACCATTAACACATTCAGTGCCGCCACTTTTTCTACCATTTTTTGAGCGATGCCGCCATATAAAAAACGCGAACATGCTAGGCGTGTCCACGGCACTAAAAGAAAATTAGGCGAAATATCAGTGCCAGTGAACACGCCTGAGCACGCTAGGCGTGTTCACTGGCACTGTATAAAGGTAAAACCATAAAATGGGATATTTCGGCTTTAACCGTGCTTATTGCTTAGTCTATTTTGCGTTACTGGAGAGGTATAGATGTCATGTTTTAAGCAGTGTTTGTGCTTGTGGAAGTTAAATTATGGCAGGAAATCGATTTTATGGTAAGTATTTTCGTAATTTCCGCAACTTAATATCAAACTTTAACCCAGTTAGGTACTTATGTTTATTTTTTTTAGGGAAATTAAAATATGTCCCAGAGACCGATCAATATGATGACGATGCGACACAAATAGAAAATTCGTTGTATGAGCGATCACAAAAGCCCAATTACAGTAGCCGGGGTCGTCGTAAGAGCAAACACAAAAGTCCAATTACACTAGCCGTGGTCGCCGTAAGAGCAATCACAAAAGTCCAACTACAATAGCCGGGGTCGCCGTAAGAGCAATTACACTAGCCGGGGTCGTCGTAAGAGCAATCACAAAATTCAGATAACACCAGCCGAAGTCGTAAAGAGAAAAATTAACGAGATATCGTTGATCTTTCGTTGGATACCTACAGCTAAAGAAAGAAGTGTAACTGGCAGGTGTTTTGCAAATTTTTGTGATCCAGCCTAACAAAATGAGAACAAACCATTTAAATACCTCTTATCAGTTCTTTTGTTTGTAAATGGTTAAAGCTCTCGCTATTAATTATGTCTGCTACAAGTTACAACGAGAGCTTTAAATATTTACACGAAGCAATTTTGAAACGTAACGCTTATCAATTATGACTTAAAATGGCTTGGTCGTAGGTACTTCTTTCTCATATTGTCACTATTATTGTTATCTTTTGTGGTTCTATTTGAAAAAATCATTTTTGCGGTACATGTAAAGCGCGTAGTTCAATATACATTAATATACCTACTTGCCCTTCTTTACTTTTAATTGCTAAAGTAATTCAAGTAAATTATATGCCTATGTCCTAGAAATATTAGTGAACATTTTTCATTTATTTTGTCATCTTAGTACAAGCAAAGCTTCTACAAAGATTTGCTTGTACAAGCTTTGCTTATAAATATTAAATCATTAATAACGATTCTGTTTTTAATGATTTAATACTATTTTTTAGTATTAAATCATTAATAACAATATAAAAGGTTGAGAACTTTTGTAGATGAACACGCCTGGCGTGTTCGCGGCAACAGAAATACATCATCTGTGAAAATTTCAACTGTCTAACTATCACGGTTCATGAGATACAGCCTGGTGACAGACAGCGAAGTCTTAGTAATAGGGTCCCGTTTTACCCTTTGGGTACTCCCTAAAAAAAGAAGCGCAAAAGAAACCAATTAGTATGTTGATCTGCGATGGCTCGTAGTATTCATCATTTCTGATGTGGAAATAAATATTTTACTTAAAACGGGCAATATTGAAATGTCTCAATACTGTCAGTTTTGAAAAACTCCTACCGAGCCAAATGTCGACAAGCAGTTTGGGTTTACTAGGGGCCGCTCTACGAGATGCAGGGTATGGCATTTAAATTTGGAAGGTGCTAAAAATATCAAGTTTCATCTAAGATGGAAATGTCGGGTCCATATTGGCTCACCTAAAGTTCTTTACCCGAAATTGTTCTTCCTAATGATTTGTATCTCTTCCTAAAATTTTTCATCCTAAAGTTTTCATTGTATTGTATTGTATTTTATCCTTAAACATAATTACCATAATATTTCCACTCATACTCAGAAAGGAACCAAGTGTAATAAAAAATCTATGTGGGTAGAAGATGATTGTATCTAGCGCTCGGCGGCCGCTGCCGCGGCACGCACGCTACGCTCGATCGCATTCGCGCGCTAATTGGTCACAGTTCTAACCTAACCGGAAATATAGGAAAACTATTGCTTCTGACATTATGAAGTTGATGAATGCTTCGCAATTATGAATATTAGAGACAGAGTAGTTAGGAGTTAAAAATTTAGGTGAACTTTGGCGCACCCGTAAATGTCAATTCTATGCGGGAAAAGTTGCGGGTGCAATGTAGTTCTGAATACAAACAACACCTCATCTTATAAAATAGTTTATTACCAAAAACACTATAAAAAGAACCGCCTTCTGGAAGTTTCCATCTGGTGTCTCCTACCCGCGATGATCCACTCGTAGTCTCCGCGCTTAGAGTCGAAGGTGCCCTGTTGCAAGGAGATCAGTTTGAGGGTAAACCGAGGGCCCAGTTCGCGTAACTTCGCTCGCTTCCCGTCGGTGGTAAACTCGTATCTGCAATAAAAGTATTCTAGTTCACTCACTATGGCCTGCTGCATCTTTGCGGTGTTATAAATGAACACCACACGGCGTAACCAATATCTTCTAAACATACCACACTACAACGTTCGAGCAATCCCCATGCTCGTAGTAATTTTTTAATAAAGTTGGATTCGGTAACAGTTTCGACCTTTTCAGGGGATCATCTTCAGGACGAATCTAACATTAAATTAATTACGTGAGTTACCCGTTACTATTTTTCTCTATGTCAGTTCCTCGCGTCAGTTTAAATTATAAGAATAAGAATGCTCTGGAGAGGGTATGGTCGGAGTTTCCTTGGCGTGATTGGTAAATGCTTGCTTTCCACGCCGCAGGCCGTGGGTTAGATTCCCAGCCAGTTCAAATATTTGTGTGCATGAACATGTCTGTTTGTCCCGAGTCTGTGTGTAATTATCTATATAAGTATGTATTTAAAAAACCGAAGTAGTATATCAGTTATTTGGTTTCCATAGTACAAGCCCTAACCACCTCCCACCACCCAACCCCTAATAAACACAGTGGATTTAGTTATGAATGCACAAACCGATGGTGCCTGAAGAATATGTAGTCGCGCTGGTTGTGGAAGGTGACTGCGCGACGCCCACGGAACTGCGGCTCGTAGTGGAACAAGGCGCCCAGCATGCGACCCACAGTCAGACCCAGGCGCGTGCTGAAGTTGTTTAGAATTACCTGGAAACAGTTCACAAACAGATGTTTAATCAATTATGAATACTTCATCTGTTTAGGCATAGAGCTGGCAAAATTCTTCGTAAATAGTAACGATTACTCGTGTCTCTACAGCAATCGACTACCGAATAACATAAAAAC
The DNA here is from genome assembly GCA_951640165.1 of Pseudoips prasinana. Classification (NCBI taxonomy): domain Eukaryota; kingdom Metazoa; phylum Arthropoda; class Insecta; order Lepidoptera; family Nolidae; genus Pseudoips; species Pseudoips prasinana. The sequence continues at coordinate 38,779,629 of OX621236.1, read as the reverse complement.
AGGCTGACGACATGGACCAAGGCATGGAGATCGGTCAAATGCTGTAGAGAGCCAAGGGTCTTGGTCGCTGTGTACTGCTTTTTGGTCATAATATTTTGGGTCAAAGTTTACTTCCGAAAAATCTTATCGCCCTATTTTAATTTTCCAAATGAATTTTTAGCAAATTTTCATTTCGCATTTTATTTACATAAGAACTGCAGCCAGAAAACTAGGCGAGGATAGAACTGCGACCAAGCTTGCACGGGAGTTACCGGAAAAGTACTTGTGATAAATTGTTTTGACAAATGCTTTTTTTTGGCCAGTTGAAAATTTACGATAGATATATCTCGACTGAGGTGTGGGGCAGCGACTAAGACAGTCGCCTCGCCGCTTCGTATCGCGGGTTCGAATCACGCGCCGGACATCTATTTGTGTGACTCATAAATAATTGTTCTGGGTCTCGATGTTATTTGTGTCCGTCTATTATGTTTGTAAAGTACCCCGCGACACAGGAATTAGATTCCCTAGTGCGGGCGTTGCCTTTATAACAAAAAAAAAACTATTTTGGAAACAGTTTCTACCCTCTAAATTGGTACCATGCTAGTTATTCCGTATTTTTTTAATAAATAGACATACAATAACTACATTTTAAAAATCAAATTGACATGATATGCTTGTATTTCCCTGGTGATTGCAAAATATTTCCTTCCTTTTCCAAAATCGCTCCCACAAAACTATCCAGCAACTGAGAAGAAAGATATTACATTTCAAAAACATGCTATATTTTTGTTTAATGCTAAAATAATTATATTTGTACAAAAAATATACGGCCCGTTTCAGAAACACATCTTATGGAATAAAAATTTGATTTATCATAATCATTGCACAAACACCTTAGAAATCACATAATAAATATAAAAAAAGACATTCTGCCGAATTGAGATAAATACCTAACAAATAAATATCGTGGGAGTACCAACATACTGCCATCTGCCCCATCCATTTCATTAGATATACATTAGAAAGAAATGCAATGATATTAAAATTTAGTTAGATTCGAACAGAAACGGGGGCAGTGTCTCATTATTAAAAGAACCCAAACACTAATATGTAGTAAGTTACTTACTACGTTTTAATTACCTTGATTGTACACCAAAATTATAACAACAAAACTTAACTTGTTTATCAAGATTGTATAAATAAATGGTGACATTATTACTAGGTGCGATGTATGTATTCCAGGCAACCGTTTATAGTGACGTGTGTATAATGGTATTTTTAACTTCGATTAAACGACTGTTGAAACAATTTAAAAATTATTAAACTAGAATATTTCAGAAGGTGGCATTAATGAGCTATATAGCTGTTCAATTATAAAATACTACATGTGCCCCGCGGTCTTACTTGCATTAAGCTTTATATAGCCTATGAGAGAAATATAATATAACCTATATTACTACAAAGTTTCATCAAAATCTTATCTGTAGTTTTTGCGTGAAATGGTTACAAACATCCCTAGATCCATCCATAATCATAAACTTTCGCATTTATAATATTAGTAGGTTTGACTTTCAGGCTAGAATATGTTGTGTCATCCATCAGTAGTTGTTCCGAGTCTGAGAGTACTTTATGTCTGACAATTATTATTAAACGTTTGTAAAGTACCCCGCGATACAGGGAATGATTTCCCTAGAGAACCCTCTCTCTTGTGTAAACATTTACACAAAAGAGATTATTAAAAAGATATTAGTACTGTTATCCCAAACATTTAAACTCAAAGCAAAAAAATAACTAAAACAAAGCAAGTTTCAGCCTTCTAGGACTTCAGGAAGTACCCTAGAGTTTAGGAGAGAGAATATCCTGCTATCACAACATATGAGTTGGTCTTTCCACCCAAAGCTAAGATAGATGTTTCAGATTTAACACAATTCTATTGCAAGAACTTCTAGCTTACCTCAGGTCTATGTGTAGTGATCTCTTTGTAATCCTTGTTCAATTCTGGAGTAATCTTACAACTCGACAATCTGAAGTGTGCGGTTGGTCCCTTTGGCAGGTGGATGAGTAGGAAACCATTTGGCTGCTTCTGGTTTTCATTGATTACAATTACGTCAGTGACTTGTTCTCGTATTGCTGATTGGCATATTCTTTTTACTGATGATCTGGAAATCATTATTTAACATTATGAATAAATTAGAAGAAATTTAAGGGAGGTTATTTACTTTATGGGGAGAGCTGGTGGAGGCCTATGCCAAGAGGCACGCCGAATTTAGTAAATAGGACTGAAAAATATGTATTGCTAAATTTGTAGCGAATTCTGAATGAAAGGGATTTATTATTATTATTTACTTTATTTATCTTATGGGTAGTGGTTACTCTAGTGTCAGAGTTGTTCAAGTCACCAAGGAACCTCTGCCAACAACTGTTGTAACCAACTGTTGTCAAACAACTACAACTGGGACTGTCAGCTTAACATGGCCTACAAAGCATGGAGACACAATTGAAACCAATTTTGTAGACACCCGTGTACAGTATAACCGTATGCCTAGGTGGCTGACAACAACTGGCTATGGGCACAGGAGCACTGATAGGGTTTAGTTAGTTGGGCGATTGGTTTCAGCACTTAGCCTCCTCCTCCTCCTGGGGCCATTGAGCATGAACTCATTTCAGTTCCATCCCGGCGTAGTAAGAGGCCTCAAAAGTTCGTCTTGAGTGCCTCCTGCAGTGTCTTTGGATTGTTTAGGAACTTTGGTCATTGGAAGGCAATGCTATTGCCATATAGCAGGATTGTGGTAGGGCTTAGGATTAATTACTCAATGAGCAGTTTGACTGGGAAAGTATCTCCACCTTACAGAATACAGTCCAGGTAACATTTTAAATAATTAAATAGCCATATTTAACAATTATAATTATTGTCACCACATGTAATGTTAAATGATTAATAATATGATAATGCATTATGGCAAATGCAAAGCCTGCTTAAATATAGCATAAATCTTAATGTATTACTTTGCAAGACATAGATATGTCCAATATAGATAGTACAATGAAATAAATCTTTAATCTTAAAATTAAAATTAAATGTTTAATTTACCAGAATAAAGCAGATTAAATATTAAATTTCATTTGGAATGAAATTTATTAATGTTTGTTACTCACAAGATCATGATAAAACAAGAACAGAAATTGCATATTTCAGCCTCACTCCTTTCTACAAGTTATCTCTTCCAGGCCACCAATGACTAACAGGAATTTAGTAAATTTGTAATTTCGAGTAAATATGACTCATATCTAATATGCTGACCCAGAAAAACAAGATATGACTTAGGTCACACATCACACTGGGACCACAGTGCATTGTCAGACAACACATTGCAAGCATTCATTTATAATATAAAATTAGTTCGCCAAATTCCAGTCTTTTCAATCATCTCCATCAGCCCAACCTAGGTCATGTCCACCACATGCCATATTGCCAATAGTATATTATAGTAAAGTCCTTACCTCTGTCTATACCTAGATATGGAATTAGGTATCATTCTACTAAGCTCCTTGCCAAATACCCTAGTTTTAGTGTGTGGATTGTCCGAGTATGTGATCAGTACTTTGGGTTCATATGAATTCTCATAGTATGACGATAGTTCATCTAGTTCCATATCCTTTTGGGCCTGAAAATATAAATTAAATTTAAATAATTATTCGTTTGTAACTGTATTTTAACCTACACATAATATTGTGGCTCTTAAATTTCTCTTATTACAAGTCTGCTGGAAGAAATTTCTCTATTTATATAAAACTTTATTTATCATTAACAATTAACAATAAATATGTTAGGACACACTACCTTCTGATCCAAACTAGACAGAACCTGTGCCCTGTACTATGGCAACCAGACAATTGATAGATATGCTCTGACATTATACCACAAACATGTCCTGACTATTTAGAAGTGCTTTTTTAAAGTCTATGTGAATAAAAACCTTTTTTTGTGCTTAGGTATATATATTTCGAAATGTATACATATTATAGATAAAATATACAAAATATAATACAAAAACAAATAATCACATGTACAAAGATTTGCCCCAGGAGGAGATCTAACCCACAACCTGTGGCTTGGCAGCCAGTGTCACTAACCACTAAACCAAATACACAGACAGATGTCAATAATGTTTCAACAATATAACGAAATGATTTTATAATATGTAACTAATAGAAAAAAACCATTCAAACCTCCAACTGTTCTTCCTCGTCAACATTTACAAGCATTGTCTCATCCTTCTCACGGAGAGACTCCAGAGTGTGAGGAACCTTCTTGGGAACATCATCTCCTTCTTGTTTCTTCTCTAACTTACGCCTAAAACATAATTATATTGGTCAATGCATAGTTCAAAATGATTAAACACGCCAAATATTTGAATTATTAAGATAACACTAGTCTGTTTCAAATTGAGACATCAGTGATTTGATCCCAAACTAGGCAGAGCCTGTACTATAGCAACCAGACGACTAATAATCACATCTACATAATTCTTAACTCATAGATATTATAGATAAATTACACCCAGACACAGAACAGATGAAAGTGCACATCACATAAAATTTGTCCTGGGTGGAGATTGAACCCACAACCGATGGCTTAGCAGTCAGGGTGGTCACTAACCACTACCAATAGGCCATTAAAGGTAAATCATTAGAGTTCAGTACTGATTAGTAATCAATTTAACAGACTTTACAATTATATGGATAAAAGAATAATCCAATGTCTGTTTGTCTATAAGTAATGTAAGTATATGTAAAAGAAAAGAAAACTGATAAACTACATATACAGTTTATCAGTTATCTGGTTTCCATAGTACAAGCTCTGCTTAGTTTGGGATCAGATGACCATGTGTAAATAATGTACCAGGTTATTATATTATTATTAATTAATGGAAAAGTACAATAACCAAAACAAAGTTATATGACATTAACAGTGCAGAAACTATCTCTTTAATTTCGAGTTTCATAGTACGTAAGTCAGCTGTTTACGCACAAACTCGTGGTAAATTACTTTTAAGGTAGAGATGTTTGGAGTCTGATACTTTTTATACTAGTAAGTTCTTATAACCCGACCAACATGTATATATTGTAGTTAAATACGGCTACATAATTTTTAATTTAAAGAGTTCAAACAATGAAGATTTTAGAAAAAAACTTATGAAAATAAGATTGGCTAGGTTAACCTGTACTTACTTTTTCTTATCTTTCCCACGAGCCATAGTTAATGTTTAGTGTTACGCGCTTTTGTCTAGATATCACTTAATCTGCTTGATTTATTAATTAGTTGCCCGTTGATATTTTATTTTATTATTTTCGTGCGTCGCTCACGCGGACATGCTTGTTTTGACTTTTATCACCAAAGAGAATATAACACATCATACGTCAACAATTTTGTGATTTTGACACATGACAGTTCTTTTTATTGTTGTGTCTTTTCATCCACCACTTATAGCTTTATAGAGACACAATTTCCACATAATATTGCTATAACGACCTTCGAGAAAATAACGATAGTTAAGCAGAGTGTACACGAAACTCTTTCTTAGGTGACTCATGTAGTTCTAAATGCTCGAAGAGTTCGTTATAGATCGTTCTATTTCTGAATGGCTGAACAGATTTTCTTTTTAAATTTAACACAGAGGTACAATTTGGTAGCAGTTTAGTTTTAGTCACCATAATCTCAGAAAAATATCTGAATTAATGAAAATCGGACCAGCTACCGAGGAATAATCACCGAAAAAAACAAGTGTCCCATTGAAATCAATGTAAAAGTATCATAAAGTTAGTATTCCTTCAGAGGTATACCTATTAACTTTCTCCTAAACCTAACTACCTCGTTGGTCTAGCGATAGCGTGTTCACCTGCAGACAACGAGGTCCTGGGTTCAAATCCCGGGTCGGGCCATAAGTGATTTTGGGACTTTTCTGTAAAGATAAAAACTTAGCACCAGCCTGAAGTCTCGGAGTTGGCGGTATCATACCCCCGTGTCTCGGAGAGCACGTAAAGCCGTCGGTCCTGTACCTGACCTCTTTCCGGTCGTGTCGCTAGGCGTCCCATCGAATCATGAGAGTGATGGAATAAAAAGTGCTCCTGTGTTTGCGCACACACTTGAATACTATATATATATGTATATATATCCCGCGCAGATAGCTAATCTCTATTGAGACTGGCCGCCGTGGCCGAAATCCGGCTAGGAGGACATTATTATTATTATTATGCAAAGTATTGATATCTGTTAAATACACTCCGCTCAATATTTGCTAGCAACTGAATGTCTTGCAGACCAAGTTACCTACTTAATATAGGTCAACACATTTTTGGCTAGTAAAAAAATATTTAATCGATATAAAATATTCTACATTATATTTCCAAAGCAACATTTTGGTACTTACATACTTCTAACTTATTATTAAAGAATATTTTAATAAATAATAAATAAAATAAAAAGGTTTTTACTCACGTAGACTTAAAAAAGCGCTTGTAAATAGTCAGAACTTGTTTGTAGTAATATAGTTGTATACATTACTAGCGGCCCGGTAAGTGCTTCGCTAAGCTTTTAAGTATTAGTACAAATTGTTTGTATATGGGAGTATAGGAAGATGTTGATTTTACACCGTTTCAAGACGTACCTTTTCTACGTACAAACCTTCCACGAATAATTCAAGACCAAAATTAGCCAATTAGTAAAGGCGTTGTTGAGTTATAACATTACAACGAAAAGTGGCATTGATTTATATATATATATATATATATATATATATATATATATATATATATATATATATATATATAGATATAGATATAGATTATTTCTAGTTACATAGATATTTAGGTATACATTGTATTGATTGTATGAAAACATTTATAATTTTTTTTTAATAGCATTGATAATTTAGCTAGCTCATATATATAGCTCTTTAATAATAAGTTAGGTACTTTATAAATGAATAAACTCCAAAAATAGATAGCGCTACATACTGAAAAGCAAATAATACACATATAGACCATATTGTTCTACCTTGATGATGTCGAACTACAAATAAATCGTTACCAACTTAAAATTTAAAAAAAAATCAAAATTAAAAAAATCCAGCATTTTCGTGCCAAACTGATCTGACAATCATTCTTTTCAAGCAATTCAAAATATTGATGCTCACATCCGTATGATGACGTCAAAAGTTACGGTGGGACTACTCTGTACTACTGACCTATGTCGAAAAAATAGAAACCGAAATCTGAAACTTAAGTAACCTAAACATGCCATCGGTCTCTCAAATCCATACATAATTCTCTGCCACTCTGAGGGGTTGAGAAAAAACTACATCGAACTGAGATTGATTTTAGAGAGCGTTTAAAAACGTATTGTTTCGTGAGGAAGTCTTCTATGTAGAGTATACTATATACATATATTGATACGAATTATACAGAGTAGACCATGATAAACAATGAATTGAGTAATAAATTAACTATTTCTTACATTGTATGTCTTAAAATGTGTGGAAATCGGAAATGTGATAAATATCAAAACAGAAAATCCCAATGTGATCTTTTACAAGAATTTTATCATTAATAGATCAGTAGTTGATTTTTATCACCTTATTTGGACTTTATTTTTATTTTTTATAGAATTGTAAGAGAAACGTGCAAGCGGGGCACCTAATGGTCAGTAATCACCACCGCCCATTGACACTCGCAGCACTACAGATGCACTTGCGGCCCAAGTGCATTAAAATAAATAAATAAAATAAAAAAGGTTTTTCGCGTAGACGTAGACTTTAATTAACATTTAACGAATAGGCTCGCTTCTTGAAGGATGCCATGGCTTGCCGGATTGGAAATACCCCTGCTGTTAATTCACCGTTCCTTCTAATGATATGGATGTAATTTCCACTTCTGGCTTGATGATATGTAGCAGAACAATACAAAAGCAACAAAAACTCAATACTTATGACATAAACGTATTTATTAAATTAAACGTAAACTGCATAATTGGTACACATTAATTCAACTGCACGTCTTGTCTGGCGAGCTCCAACAACATGGGGTCGTCGAAGAACTTGTTGATGGAGACGTCCTCGCTCAGGCCCTTGCGGCGCCGCGTCTTGATCATGAACTCGCGCGCCAGGTGCGTGGCGGGCTGCGGCTCCAGCGGCCTGGGGACATCCAAACATTGACACTACTTCTCTCAAGAACATTGCCCGGATTCAATTCCTCATAAGAGACCAATATTTTTCAGAGAAAGTACAGACGCCAGCACATCAAGCTACCCCAATCTGTCAAATTTCCCCAATTGAAAGTGAACCTTATTATTATTTATTTTTATTATTCTTTATTTCAATCAACATATGGATTATAATGATTGCATATAAGTACTTACTTTAAATTAAAATTAGAAAAATAAGAAAAAACACAACACAAATTTACATAAGAATTTAAAAAAATTATTGGCAAAGTCAATAAATTAAAATAAAATAACATATTGATAATTAAAAAGTAATAACTAATATAACATTTATTGGATTAATAGAACTATTAATCCAATTCTCTGTGTAATTCTTTATTTCAATCAACAAATGGATCATAATAACTAATATAACAACTTTGTTATATTAGTTATTATGATCCATTTGTTGATTGAAATAAAGAATAATAATAAGGTTCACTTTCAATTGGGGGAAAATGAAAGTGAAGTGTTATGCTTTGGTGATAAAGTAGAAAATCGATAAAATTAATTTGATAGATTGGGGTAGCTGGATGTGCTGGCGTCTGTACATATGGTGCATTAATTAATAAAAGAAATATATTTTTCGTAGTATCTGCATGCCGAATTTCCAATCAAATTATTTTTCCCCGGAATGCAGAGAGTACCCTAACTGTCATGAAAGCAATTCCTTTTAAAACCTGTGCTTTCTGAAGCTTTCTCCTTCTTATGCTGTGTGGCTGACGGCAAGAAAATCGCCACCCCATCTCATCCCGTGGAGTTGAAGTCGTCCCGAGAGAATATCTTCCACAGAACGGGCAGCAGCGTCTCTCTGAGTACTATGACCATCGTGCGTTCGCCAACCTGACTACCAAGTGTGGCGATTATGGCATATACCTCTAAATTTGGTCACAAATCCATTGTAGAAAACTTTTGGGGAGGCCTTTGTCCAGCAGTGCACGTTATTAGGTTGACATGTTGATAAATAAATAACTATTCTGGGACATTATTTACACACGGCCATCTGATCCCAAACTAATCAGAGCTTGCTTGGAAACTAGATAACTGATATACTATTTATATTACTTTTCTTTGTAAATACATATGTATATAGAAACTTACACCCAGACTCAGGACAAACAGACATGTTCACGCACACAAATTCAAATTATATTTATTTTTTCTCTCCACAAAGAATAGGGTTATAAATATGGGGACAAATATCTGTCCTGGGTGGGAATCGAACCTACAACCTCCGGCATGAAAAGCAAGCATTTGATAAATATTTGTGTGCATGAACATGTGTGTTTGTCCTGAGTCTGGGTGTAAATAATCTATATAAGTATGTATTTACAAAAAGAAAAATAGTATATGTAGTATATCAGTTGTCTGGTTTCCATAGTACAAGCTCTGCTTAGTTTGGGATCAGACGACGGCCGTGTGTGAACAATGTCCCAGGATATTATTATTATTATAATGATGAGTTCCGCTGATTATCGCATGTCGGTACGCACCGTATGACGATGGTCTTGTCCAGCGGGTCCCCGGGCACGATCTGCCAGTGGTGGAACACTTGCAGGCAGAAGGCCTGGCCCTGCGTGTGCGTGCGCAGGTCGGTCTCGAAGCCGAACGAGTCGATGGCCGGCACGAACGCCTTGATGGTGTACAGCGGCGAGCCGGGCACGGGCGCGTCCTGGGTCACGTGCCCTGAACCACAAATATATATACTTTAATAACATGTATAATTTTGGATACATTAAAACAATAAGGCATACTCGGAATTCTAAATAATATAATTATATATAAGGGTATTTGTGAACTTCAGGCAGTATATTAAATCAATCTGTTGATCAATTAAATTGTTATAACATCTTCTGTACACAGTTTCTGGCAATAAAATTATCTATGTCTATAGGAATATGTAAATAAAAAAAAATCTGACTTTCTTTCATGGTCAATAATTGGATATTAAGTACAAATATCTGTGTTAAGTGATCACACTCTTCATTTTATAATCAACTAACTGTGCCCCACGGTTTTACTCGCATTAAACTTTAGTAAATTATAGCCTATGTATTAATCCAGGGTGTCAGCTAACTCCATACCAAATTTTATTAAAATCGCTCCAGCCGTTTGGACGTGAAAAAGTATCAAACATACACACTCATAGTCACACACTCACAAACTTTCGCATTTATAATATTAGTAGGATTAGCAGGATAAAACTAAATGAAGCGTTAATTCGAATATTATATTAACATGTCGTAAACAAAATATAATAATATTTCTACACGAAATTTCGACTGACATACATACACTCACGCCTGTTTCTCAGAGGCGTGCGCAACGGATTTCCATTTGTCACGATCTTTGCATCTTTTGCCTCGTTTACTTTCATTATAGTTTTCATACATGCTCGCCGATTTAGGGTATTTCTGACCTGGCCTTTCTTGAGAACATTTCCGACTTGGTTCTAAAATGTTCTATGATAGATAGAGTACACTTTACTGCACCAAAAGATACAATATATGACTTACAACTTACTGCTCTTCTTTTACGTACAATGAATAAATAATATAAGTGTAAGTGAGTTAATATTTAAAATTCCTAATTTTATGTACCAAAATAGTCTTAAACTGATGTTTTTGACGCCTCCCCATTTTTTATTATTTAATTATTTATATTTATTAGGGATAACAACAGTCGTTACAAATGTATTTAATATATCAAAAGTTTTACCAACTATTGAGACCAATTACAGTTATCCACAGTTATTACATTGACCATACTAGGTATCAATTCTAATAAAATACTAAATAATTTATATAACCTTATATATTTAAAAACATACGTGAAAATTACGTGAACATACGTGAAATTAAAAAAAATATGTATATAATTAATTAGTTTTAGTTTAGTTTTTAATATCTAGCTGTAGTATTTTTTCATTCTAGTGTTACTGTTTTAGCAATAAATGCATGCGGTGACGCCTTAAAAAATTGTGCATTAGGATTTGTGTTCTTGTATTATTCATTTGTAAGAAAAATGTAACAATTACTGGCAGTCCTCAATAAATAAATAAATAAAATTAACTATATGTTATAACCCACCGCATGCGATATGGCCACCAATAAGCGATATTAATCTCAAAAGACGTAGGAAACTCGCTTACGATAAGCACGGTAAGTCGGCGGCGAGGGCTAAACCTGTTTACTGCATGCGCATTATTTAATATACATATAGAAAAGAACTCAAGAATAGTATGTGTACCTCTCCGCTTGGCCAGCACGGTGTAGACGGCGGACACGCAGTCGGCGGGCGCCTGCACCTCCACGAAGAGGTACGGCTCCATGAGGCGCGGCGTGGCCATCAGGAACGCCGAGTACGCCACCTGCCGGCACAACGGGGTACTATTACATCACAGTTTCAGGAACTTAGCAGGAGCTACTTAAAATATACATTTTAGTTTCTTACAATATTCAGTGAAATCCCCAAGTTCAAGAGATAATAATATTCTGGGTCATTATTTACACACGGCCATCTCATCCCAAACTAAGCAGAGAGTGTACTATGGAAACCAGATAACTGATATATTACATATACTACTTTTCCTTTGTAAATACATACTTGATCTATACAAGTATGTATTTACAAAGAATACACCCAGACTCAAGACAAACAGACATGTTCATGGTCACAAATATCTGTCCTGGGTGAGAATCGAACTCACGACCACTGGCGTGAAAGCAAGCAATTGTCAACCACGCCAACAGGCCCGTTACTATTACTATTTTGATGTTTTGTTTTTGAAACTTAGCAAAAGCTACCTGAAATTTATATTTCTGTTTCTTAAAATTTTCAGTGAATGGAGCCGTTTAAAAGACATTTAACAATATAATAATATATTACTTCCACGAATTAAAATTGATATCGCAGCCAGAAATTCAAACCGTAGCAATATGTCAGTAAAAATGTACAGACGCCAACAGATCAAGCTACCCCAATCTGTCAAATTTCCCCAATTGAAGTGAACCTTATGCTTTTGTGATATATTAGAAAATCTATAAAAAAAATTGACAGAGTGCGGTAGCTGGATTTGCTGGCGTCAGTCGTTTACAGGATGAGAAGGCCTTCAGTGTCGGTGTATGTCTTTGAAGCCATTTAGTAACTGTAGATATGCATCTATAACTGCACATAGGATATATTTTACACCATTTGTTTAAAGTGTTATAGAGATGTTTAAAGTGTTAAACATCTGTGTGGATCTGGGCCTTAAGAGTAAGCTACGTAAGTGTTCCAATACTGATCAGTGTTCACTTACCCTCCTGGCTGTGGGGATAATTTGTCCACCTCCTCTGTGCAACGGTTCTTGTGCTATGACGGCATCTAAGATCTTGAACTTCACGTTACGGATCGGCTCCTCACATAGTGGACCTTCTCGAGTGCCCCACTGGAAACCTGTTAAAATAAATTAATATGATCACTGAGCAGGGTTCGAACCTCTAATGCGTGGGGGCCGCGGCCGTAAAAATTAAAACAGTTTCTATAATTAATTAAATAAGCGCCACATTATTAAACTAACGTAATAGCTTAACATGAGGTGGACCTACTGCAGTGCCTCGCTGATGTTTGCGGAGGCGCATACTGACAGTTTTGATGCACTACTGCGAAAAAAAGTAGTATCACTACTATACAGGTTACGCAATAGTCAGAACGAAATGCTGCGCTCCATAGCAGCTCGTTTTGACAGCCCAATTGTGTGGGTAATGATCCAAAAGATTAAATCTTTTCTAGATATTAAGTACTAACATAATATGCTAATGTAATTGTAACTAACATGATTTTTATATTATTTTATTTTATTTGATTTTATATTGATACTAACATAGAATAAGTGCATTGTTACTAACAAAATGGACCCTTGTTGGACTGAAAATAAATGAATAATAATAATATGGTTACTACTTATCGTATGGGCAGTGGTTACCCTAGTGTCAGAGTTGTTCAAGCCGCCCAGTAGGCATATGCAAATCTTAACGACTGTTGTCTAATAACTACAATCGGGACTTACATCTTAAATTGCCCTCCGAAGCACGGAGACAAAATAGAAACAGAAATTACACCACTTTGGTGATCACTAATCTATGGACTGACCGAAAGTTTAGTTGCTTATCTTCGTCTATCACTTAGGAAAACCGGTGAGAGCATCTGGTTATAGCAGCTGTGGTTGAAGGGATATCATTAATTTACAGTATTGCCACGTCCCATAAAATTATTGAGTGTGAAGCTCTTTCTTAGGCAACTCATGTAGTTCGTTCCTGATAGAACTCCTCCTGAACGTTTGAACTGATCTTATTCAAATTCAACACAGAGGTAGTGGCCATACTCGTGAGTGCATATATCTGAATCCATAAAAATCGGACACGGCACTAAGGAATATTCACCGAAAAAAACTAATGTCCCATGAAAATCAATGTAAAAGTATAGACATCTGTTTAACTACACTCTAATGTCCTCCTGATCGAATTTCGGCCACGGCGGCCAGTCTCAATGGAGACTAGCAAATTGCGCAGGACATATTATAGTGCACAAGTGTATGCGCAAACAAAAAAATATTTGTTATTAAACGCAGGGGCACTTCCTATTCCATCACTCTCATGATCCGATAGGACGACTAGCGACACGACCTGAAAGAGGTCAGGTACAGGACCGACGGCTTTATGTGCTCTCCGAGGCACGGGGTTGTAATACCGCGAACTTCCAGACTTCGGGCTGACACTGAGAAATTTCTTTTTACGGAAAAATCCCAATATCACTTTTTGGCCTGCGGTTGAACACGCTACCGCTAGACCAACGAGGAAGTCATATATATAAAACATACCTTGTACTATACTATCTTTGACGGAGGCTAGTAGATGTTTGTCGACCTCTGAAGGCAATGTGTCGTCGACCAAGATGTTGGGTCCCGTCGTGTCCGGGCCGAACGCCCATATTGAACGGGCCGCGAGCAAATCCCAATCGTATCTATGTAATAAACAATGTCATTTTAGGACAGTGAACAGATTGTTATTTTTTTAAGAATCACACTAATATTATAAAGGCGAAAGTTTCTGAGTCTGTATGTCTGTTACTTCTTCGCGTCTAAACGGCTGGAGCGATTTTAATAAAATTTGGTATGGAGTTAGGACACCCTGGATTAACACATAGGTTAACTTATAAAGTTTAATGGGTATAAAACCGCAGTGCACAGCTAGTATCTATACATATAATAAAATCGTAGGAAAGTCAAAACTGTACATTGAATATTTTTTTAAAGGATACTTGGGGAGTGATCTACAATCGATATCGAAGCCAATAATATAGTTTTTAGAATTTTTGTCTGTGTGTCTGTTTGTCTGTATGTATGTCCAGGCTAAACTCAAAAAGTACTGCATGGATTTACTTGAAATTTTGAATGAATATTACTAAGAGGTCGGTTCAACATATAGGCTACATGTTATCACGCTATCACCTACGGGGGAAGAGTAGGGATAATTTATAAAGATTAACGCGGGTAAAACCGCGGGGCACAGCTAGTAATGTAATGGAAGAAGAAATACATTTATTAAAAATTATTTATTAGCGAAATCACGAGCCTGATATCGTCCACTGGTGGACAAAGGCCGCCCCCACATGTTATTATAACGTTGTTATTTGGAGGGGTTTGCCGTAGTCACCGCGCTAGGCGTGTGAGTTGGCGACCGCAGTGCCGGTGGTAGCTAGTATACAGGTGGCGCTGCTGCCCGACTACTTGGTGTATACCTTAGTCGCCTTTTACGACACCCACGGAATGTTATGGGGTGGCTCTGTTATTCTTTTTAGGCCGGAAACCACACGACTTGAAAAACAAGAAAAAAAAATATTGCAAGAAAAATGTAATATAAGCGTAGATTGTGCGGACACGGCGCTTAGTAACCCTCATCATCAATTCATATCAACCGAAAGACGTCCACGGCTGGACAAAGGCCTCCCCCAAAGATTTTCACAATTGCCGGTCTTGCGCTATCCGCATCCAGCAATTTCCAGAGACCTCAGAGGTCACACGTTGCGTCTTCCGGTTCGTGGTAGAGAAACTTTCTGCCCCAGCGGCCGTAGGTTACACGAGCTATGTGCCCTGCCCACTGCCACTTCAGCTTGGCAATTCTTCGGGCTATGTCGGTTACTTTGGTTCGCCTGCGGATCTCAGCATTTCTAATTCGATCTCGCAAGGAAAATCCAAGCATATCCCTTTCCATTGCAATCAATCAATCAAATCATTTATTGCTGAACATAGGTAGGTACAATATAAGATGACAAATAAAGTTCACTATTTCCTGCCTGATGTGGCATGCAAAGTATTACATTATTACATAAAAGTTATTGTCACTAAAATTGCTCTTAGTAACCCTACGTTTAAGCAAAAGTAAAACTCACTTTGTCTGGAAAAACTCTCCAAGTCTCTTCCTGTCCCATGTCACACAAACAGATCCAGCTTCAATGTCTTCAGCGAGGCCCCTCTCCAGGGGCTCCGCTATCATTGTTAACTTGTTCCTCTTATTTGGAGTCTCCGCGAAACATTTAAGGGAAGACGTCTCCACTACTGTTTCACAGAAGGATACAACGGGGTCTGCCACTGTGGAGGGAATTCAGAGTGTAAGGCTGGTAAGACATGAAAAGATACAAGTCACGACTGCAACCCGATAGATAGATAGATACATTTAATTCTACAATATATAAAATATGTGACAGAAAAAAACTAAATATCGAATATAATATAATAATAATATCTAGGGAGAACGTCACACAGATCATCCTAGCCCCAAACTAAGCAAAGCTTGTACTATGGGTACCAGGCGACTATACACATACTTATATAGATAGATAAATACTTACATACATAGAAAACATCCATGACTCTGAAACAAATATTCGTGCTCATAACACAAATATTTGCACTTACCGGGATTCGAACCCAGGACCACCAGCTTCGTAGGCAGGAGGACTACCAACTAGGCTACGGTGACCGTCAATAATATAATGTACAATTGGCGGTTTTATCGCATAATAGCGATAACGCATAATAATTTCTTCCAGACAACAGCTGGATATTATTATTAAAACTGACGCGAAGAGATAACATAATGAAAGATAGTAACTCACGTATTGCATTTTATGTGACACTAGTTGTGCCCCGCGGTTAAATTTTATGAACAGCTCGTGCCCCGTAGGTGATGGCGTGATAATATGTAGCCTATATGTTGACCCAACCTCTTAGTAATATTCATGCAAAATTTCAAGTAAATCCATGCAGTAATTTTTGAGTTTAGCCCAGACATATATACAGACAAAAATTCTAAAAACTGTATTTTTAGCTCCGATATTGACGGTAGATCACGCCCCAAGTATCCTTTTAAAAAAATATTCAATGTACAGTTTTGACTTTCTTACGATTTTATTATATGTATAGATCATCAGCTCATACCACACAGCTCAGCGTGTTCCCCAACTAGAAGACGCTGACAACGATGATACGCAGATGTGTATCATAGAAAACCCACCCACCCTGTTGCAACGAGACGCGCGCGCGGGACGCGACGTCGTGCGGGTCCCATTCGCCCTGAAGATGACTTCCAGAAGAAGTTGAAACGTTGGCTGAATTTTATATTTTTTTTTATATCGGAGGGCGACAAACGAGCAAGTGGGTCACCTGATGGTAAGTGATCACCGCCCCCCATGGACACTCGCAACACCAGAAGTGTCGCGGGTGTGTTGCCGGCCTTTAAAAGTCAGCAAACAAGTGTTGCTGACCCTTCCCCCCACCCCAATGAGCTCTGGCGACCTTATTCACACTCGGAACCACAACATTAAAATTATTAATGTTATTATTAAGAAATGTCTTTTGTAAGGTAGAGGTACTTCCCCAGTCGGGCTGCTTTTCGAGCGAATGAACGCTATGCCCTACCTCTCTGTTTAATGTTGGCCGAATCCAACATAAAATTAATAACGTGAATTACCCGTTACTATCTTTCAACTGTTGGATAGACTAGCATAAGTATGGAGGATTCTATTACCCTTGATATCAATTTCGGAGTACATGTTCCGGAGGTCGTGCATGACACAGTCGAGATACAGCTCACCGGTGCCCAAGATCACGTGCTCACCAGACTCTTCCACGCGCGTCGATAATAGCGGATACGACTTGTTTACCTGCCAGATTACGTTTAAGAATGTAAAAGAGACCCGCAAATAGTAATAAAAAAAATGATATTACATTAATGGGGGTTTTGGTATACTTATAAAAAAATTAGTTATGTTTATAAAAATTGAAAATAAAAGCCAATTGAAGCAATAGATTGAGTTAAAAAATATTTACATCAATCTATTATCTGTACAGAAACGCCAGCAGTCCAGCTAACCCAATCTATCAAATTTCTTATATAGATTTTCAACTTTATCACAAAAGCATAAGGTTCACTTTCAATTGGGGAAATTTGACAGATTGGGGTAGCTTGATGTGCTGGCGCCTGTACTTACGGCCTTAGAATAAATATTGTACAGACAACGCTGTGTGGTGACGGCGACAAATATCAGAATCAGAATATCATCACCCCATCTCATCCCGTGGGGGGCGTAGAAGTCGACCCGAGGGAATATCTACCAGAGGACGGGAAGCAGCTTCCTTCTGAGTACTACGACCATCATACTGCGATCGCCAACCCGCCTGCCAAGCGTGGCGATTATGGCATATCCCCTCAAGATGATTCTTGAGGGAGGCTTGTCCAGCAGTGGACTTATTTAAGCTGTAATGATGAACGCCCTGACAATAGATAGCTTAATGTGGGCACATATATTCATATATAAACTCACGCCTGTTTCCCAGAGGGGTAGGCAGATACAATGGGTTTCCATTTATCACAATCCCTGCACATCAATTTTTTCTCGTTTACCCTTATTATATTCTACATACATGCTCGCCAGGATAGGGTACTTCCGACCTGATCTTTCTTGGAACATATCCAATTTGATCAGAGAATGCTCTAACAAGTCTTCCCCTTCTGGTTGTAACTTCGCATAGGCCAAGTATACTTCTATCATTTTTCTTTCTTTCGAAGCGGGTAGACACTAAGAAATAAATTTACTTTAACAGTCATTGACAGTCCAAGTAGTTTTAGTCCTAAGGTATTGGATGAGGGCTCCTTATATTATGAAAATCGACCTTACCATCTACATAATAAGGGCGTATTCAAAGTAATAGGGTTAACGAGTTCGCGTGTTTTCTCAAGCTCACCTTTCTAAGTCCATCCAACATCTTAGGCAGCTCGCTCGGGTTGACAGGCTCCACTGCAATCTTGACAACTGCTTGTGTGTTGAAGCGGAGTGGTGTGAATGTATGCAGTTCCTCCTCCTCGTCCGCGGAGACTACTGTGCAGGTCTTGACGATGGGCTGGTCGATGCCTTCGATGAGCGCCCAGCACCCGGCTGGCACACGGTTCAGTTCCACCTACGACATGTCAATGGTAACAAAGGAGACAGGGATTTCTGGGCCTGACTGTAATAAGTTGAGATATGGTTTAAAAAAACGTTATATTTTTCTATTTCAAACTGCAAAAAGTTGACCCATTTTACAATCTGGAAAACGAGAAATCTCAAAATAAGTTTAAGTCACGAATTAAATTGGTTGGTGATTACTATAATCGATTAAAGGTATGAGTTCAAACAATGTTATATAAAACCTCTGACACTTTTCTAACCGATTTAATCAAAATAATTAATAAATACATTACAGTTAACATAATGTCCACAGGTTAAAATAAAATATCAACAAAAGAAATAGAAATCGTAATATCGGTAATTGTTCACAAATCGATTTATAAGTTATGTTTGGAAACTATATATTTAATCCGTGACAGTGACTGTTGACAGATTTTGAATCTTAATCTATGATCGGTCACTCGTTTCTCGTATCGTTTAGTGCGTGTGTGATTTGAGTATTTTCATTGTTTTGTTTATAATAATAGGTCTTTACCTATGAAATTGCCGTTTTGTATGAAAAAATTTAAACGAATTTTTTTCATGAATTTTTTTATTTGTATTAATCGAAGTAATCACCCATGCAATCAATGCATCTTTGCCATCGCAGTGGCAGTTTATTGATGCCCTTCTTAAAGAAATCAGCTGGACGGGAGGCAACAAATTCTTCAAAGGCATTTTGTACTGCCTCTCGGGTATTGAATTTTTTTCCCGCCAAGAAGTTATCCAAATTCTGGAAAAAGTAGTAGTCTGTAGGCGCAAGGTCTGGTGAGTAGGGCGGATGACGGAGAGCTTCCAACCCCAGTTCTTGCAACTTGGAGACCGTCTGCTGTGCAGTATGAGGTCGCGCGTTGTCGTGCAGGAGCAGCGGAGACGAGCGATTGACCAATGCTGGTTGGAGATGCGCCAGCTTCTCCATCATTGTGCTCAGTTCTTCACAGTACACATCTGCAGTAATGCTCACCCCGTTTGGTAAGAAGCTGTGATGAATCACACCGGCGCTAGACCACCAAACAGTGACCATCACTTTTCTAGGGGTAAGTTTTCGTTTAGGGCATTGTTTAGGTGCTGAACCAGGATCCAACCAACTTGCTGAGCGCTTGCGGTTATCAAACAGAATCCATTTTTCATCGCAGGTAACAATGCGGTTCAAAATTCCTTCATTTGTGTGTCTGTTGAGCAGTGCAAGGCACGTCTCGACGCGTACTTCGCGCTGGCGATCATTGAGTTCGTGGGGCACCCATTTGTCAAGCTTTTTTACCTTGCCAATTTGACGCAAATGGACCAATATTGTTTTGACGCTAACGTCGAAAGCTGCTGCTAATTCAGCCGTAGATTGTGTATCATCAGCTTCCACAACCGCCTTTAATTCGTCATTGTCGACCAAAGTCTTCGGACGACCGCGAGGTTCATTTTTCAGGTCGAAATTTCCAGAACGGAAGCGAGCAAACCAATAACAGGTGGTGCGTTGGTTTGTAGTGTTAGCTCCGTAAACGTCGTTGATGTTGCGTGCCGCTTGTGCCGCGTTGCTGCCACGACGGTACTCATATTCCATAATTACTCGAATTTTTAACGTATCCATGATGACGAAAAAGATTGAAATGCGATGAAAATGTAACACTAATCAATAAAGAAATGACTACTTTTGGAAAAAAGAATCCATGTTTTTAAAATAAAATTAATTTGAAATTAGAATTCTTAGCCAAACAAAAATTATTTTGATTTGAAATGGCCAGTACTGCAGAACGGCAATTTCATAGGTAAAGACCTAATATATCCCTCGACAACTGCATTCTCTCTACGGACTTCTGATATTGCTTAACTTGTACGACCTTTGCCAACATACTGGACACGGATAATCTCGTTTACTCGTCTGACTTTGGCTCGTTATTTTGACCGGCATATCGATTGGAGATTGACACCATGGACCGCTGTGTGAATTGCGGTATAGCGACTAGTCGCTGTAATACACTAGGCCGACGAGCCTTAGATGATGAAACCATACTTCTAGTGATTCGGCAATGGCGTGCACCACAACCTGTAAGTACTCACCTCCTGTTCGTTAGATAACTAGCAACTACGACACCGGCGCGGCCTCCAGGTTTCTGAATATATTTTCCCTCACTGTTCAAATTGCATCAGAAAGCGTTCTTTTTCTTGATAGTTCTTATTTTCATTTTACTTAAAACCTAAACTGTTGCTTGTTTTACAGTACTCATGATCTGTTGATATTAAAAAAATTTCTTATCCTTCAGGTTAACAGCAGAGACCATGTATGCCAAGCATGCTGGAGCTTAGCTCAAGGAACATCTTTTAATGAACCAAGACAACTTGGCCACCGTAGTGTTTGTTGTCGCTGTGGTCGTTCTCTTGCATCACGAGTCAGTCATTTACTTCACACTGGCTCTATCCGTGAATCGAGAATTTATAATGTTATACGGGAGTGGATTATACCTCAAACTGTAAGTTAACATTTTATTTATACCCTTTCGGGTTTTACTTAATTTGTGTATTCATTACTATAAAACAAGAGTTAAAACCAAAGAATTCTGATAGTGTTGTTTTTTTTTTGCAGTTACAAGTAGAAAGTAGCATATGCCATAATTGTTGGGTGGCTGCCGACAGAGCAGCTCATATGACCTCAGGTCCATCAACTTCCTCCCAGGAAGAAATACAGCCACTGGCACAAGATCTTCCCATCGAAGACCCACATGAACAAGTATTAAATAACCAACCAGAACCTACTATTGTGTTACCAGATTATATGAGAGCTATCGAAACTGAAAGTAGGTGCTTTATTCAAGGATGCCAAAGAACGGAACGGTACAGGGTTCCACTTTCGTCTAGAAAAATGTTACTGAATCGGTATAAATATTACATCCCAGAAAATAATCGTCTTTGTGATAGGCATTTAGTGATCGAAGCATGGGATTTTCTGGACAATTTGAGAACGAACTGTGTACAGACTTTTACTGCTAAACATATCCAGGATATGATGAATCTAAAAGAAATTGTTGATTCCAGCTTACTTCATTTTGAGAGTATAGATGATATGGAAGATCATGTTGTACATACATGGATTGGATTAAACAAAGCTCAGTTCCAGCAAATGTTTACTGAAGTACCTCGGTTGTTGGAAATACCAAGAGCGTCCCTAGCTTTAGCTGCATATTTGATGAAGCTCAGATCTGGCGATTCTGATGAGAGGTTGTCAAATTTATTAAAAGTTTCTAGGCGAACCCTAGAGAAGTGGTTGCACCAAGTGAGAGACATTCTTACTGAGTATTTTGTGCCAAGACACTTAGGCCTAAATCATTTAAATAGGCAGCAAATAGTGCAAAGAAATTTGGCGATACCTAATGCATTGTTTGGTACCTTTGAGGGAGTTGTTAGGCCTATTGTAATATTTGATGGAACTTATTGTTATGTCAAAAAGAGTTCAAATTATTGTTATCAAAAAAGAACATATAGCATGCACAAATATAAAAATCTAGTAAAACCATTTTTAATGGTATGCACTGATGGACATATAATTGATGTTCTGGGACCCTATCCAGCCACCACTTCTGACGCTCATATTATGAAAAAAGAATTTTCAAATGAAAGTCAATTACGGGAATACTTCCATGAAGGTGATGCTTTTATACTGGACAGGGGCTTTCGTGATTCTTTACCCTTGTTACATCAATGTGGATGTAGGACTTATGTGCCTGCTTCATTAGAGGAGGGTGAGACACAGCTGTCTACCAGTGAAGCAAATAAATCAAGAGCAGTAACTATTTGCCGATGGGTTGTGGAGGTAGTTAATGGTAGATTTAAAAGAGATTTTAAATTATTAAGACAAAATTATTTTAATGTAGCTAGTAACCATTTTATGAAAGATTTTGAAGTGGCTGCTGCCCTTTTAAATACTTTTCACCCTCCTATTGTCAATCGTGTAGATGCTGGGGAAATAATAGAACAAATAAGTAGGTATATGAATTCAGAAAATGAATTAGCAGAATTCATTATAAGACACAATTATAATAGGCGCAGGTCTAATTTCGAAACAATAACTGTGCATAATGATAATTTAAATGATTTCCCCCAGCTTACAGACAATGAATTACTTCTAGTTTCACTAGGCACCTATCAGATAAAGCAGGCACGTTCTTACTACGGTGAACACATAAGGGGTAATGATGGTTTTGTAATAGAAGTGTGCAAAGAGGTTGGCAGTAGGCTACGAGAGCTAACAAATTCAAATACCTCATGGCTATTCGCGACATATAAGTCGAAAAACCTATTTTGTCTACATTTTAGTCGACAGCTCTCGCAGAGGTACCGAAGCAATACTAAAACATTACTGTAACTGTATCGTAGGGAGACGGACTGTAGGCTGCTGCGCACATGTAATGTGTATAATATGGTACCTTAGTTGGGCTAGGTATTAAAGTAATATAGTACCACCGACACAATTCCTAGATGACATCCTTATTATAATTGAAGATGAATAAAAAATAATTTTAATAAGTTTTTTATTTTAAACATACCTGCTTACCTATTTATGATCTTATAAAAATCTATGATTTCCAACTCTAGAAATATAGTAAATAACTGTCGTTTTCTGTTAATTCTACTTCTTTGAAATTGACCTTTGACTTGCCTGACAGTGAGCACAGATAGGGCCTAGGATAGAACACGCATATTATAGTAGTTATAAATTGATTTCCATCTTACGTCCTCCTCCAGAAAAGTCTGTACGGGTACTCTCTCATACCCATGACGGAACAAAGTAGAACTGCTTGGCGCAGCACTTACACGTGAGTGTTGTGGCTAGCTGGGCGAATCATAAAATCCTGCCACCGAAAAAGCTGGGTGCGGCAGCTATTGTATTTTATCCTTTTATTCTCGCACGGGTAAATCTATAATACGGAACCGTTGGTGTGGTTAGTAAATGCTTGCTTTTCACCCCGCAAGTCGTGGGTTCGATTCCCATCTAGAACAGATATTTGTGTGCATGAACATGTCTGTTTGTCCTGATCTGGGTGTAATTATCTATATAAGTATGCATTTACAAAAGAAAAGTAGTATATGTATGATATCAATTATCTGGTTTCCATTATGCTGGAGCAGTTGATCATGTGTAAATAATGTCCCAGGATATTATAATTATGTCCTAGAATATTGTAATAAGTAACTATTAAATAGCAATCACACTTAAAATCAGCTGTTTAGTATAGGTTAGTACATTTAAGTACATAACCTCTCTATTACTAAATCTTTTATAACTCTGCTCACAGATTGACAAAATCCATGAAATTTTTATTGATTGGCTGATAATTTATAGACCCATTAATTGATACCAATTTCATCTTTATACATCCTAGCCCAATATTGTAGGAAAAGGTATCCGTCTCCTTTATTGCAATAAAATATTGAAAATAAGTCTAATAATTGTTTTTTTAATTTATATCTGATTGTATTAATATAGACTTAAAAATACTCTTGCAAATAGTCAAAGCAAGAATTTTAACGGCCATCTAGGCCTTTACCGGCTAAGTCACCGAACATAGTTTTCTTAAATGGCGTTCAAATAAATATACGTTAAAAATGAATGAATATAATATAATTAAATATAATATACAAAATACAAGTTATATATAGTTAAATTTTAATATTAGAATAATAATAATTAGAATAGGATCAAGGGCTCTACCGGCTAAGTCGCCGAACATCGATATTTTAAATGGCTTTCAAATAAATAAAGGTTAAAAATGACTTATGCCCGGTTCCTTTATTTTACGATCCGTCATTGGACCAGCGTTACCATCCGTAATTCAGCTACCGATACCGATGCAAAACTAGTGTTCCACAATGCCCTACCTGCGACGAACATCCGTAGTTTAAACCACCTACGACTCGTTCGGCGATGAACCTCTCGCTCCTCTTCACGATTAGTTATAACAAAACGTCTACGTCAATTATGCAACTAAAATCATTTATTATTCTGTAATCTTATGTGAGTAATAGTACAAATTATTGTACTTATAGTTACAGTAATAATTTAATTTGCGTTTTAGGTTTAAAATATTTATAAATCATTAGTATTGAAAATTTGATGTTACGAGTGCATGGTGTGAACAAAACGCGTAACATGAAAGCGCATGGCGCATGCGTCTGTCGTCTGACGTCTGTCCAGGAGTATTTAATGGTTTCTAAATAAGTTTTTAAATTGAGTATTTAATCTAAGGTTTGTGGTTATGAAATCTTAGAAGATAGAAAAATAATCAACCCTTTCTAACGGAAAACAAAGCCATGAATTCTCTATCAGTTTCAGAGCTAGACATCACGGAAATCTCCTCAAACACTATGTTAACTACCAAAATAAAATACAAACGACTGGTAAACCGACCGAATTCGACTAGTAATCAAAGCAGTAACGCCTCGTTATTTTGACAGTTCCGTGACTGTAGAAAATATTTATAGGAACACTTTCGAACGCATCTCCATACAATAAGCTTACTAACGTCCTCCCATCCGTTAGTAACCAGACGTTGGTTATTTGGATAACGACTAGTATTTTTTAGGAACGGTTTTGCGTTACGGCTGGTAGAAATTCTAACTATTCGTAGTAGAAACGATTCGTTTTTGGAATATAGGAACCGGGCGTTAATCAATCGTTAAATCGGCTTCCATGAGCACATGTGACGTTATAAATGGTCCGGAATCGATTGTCAACGTTAAAGCCGATTTAACGATTGATTAACGCCCGGTTCCTATATTCCAAAAACGAAACGAATCGGAGGCCTGCCCACGCTGCGTCTTCCGGTTCGTGGTCGCCACTTGAGAACCTTTCTGCCCCAGCGGCCATCGGTTCTACGAGCTATGTGCTGCCCATTGCCACTTCAGTTTGGCAATTCTTTGGCTATGTCGGCTACTTTGGTTCGCCTGCGGATTTCAACGTTGTCGACGAATCATGTCAGTTTGTTTGAAATCTATCGAAAGATCTGGTCGCTAGTAGTGCCCATAATAACATGTTGTGTACAGTATTATTAACACTCTGGATTCTTAGCGTGCGCGCACGAAACCGGTGCTGAGAGAGGTGCGGCTGACCGGGCGGCTGAGATGCGGGCAGCTGAGATGCGGGCGGCCCACTCCGGACCACTCCGTTCACATCCACCGGTGCCAACGGCTATCGCCAATTTAACGCTACTTATTGTTCCAAATTTAATTCTTCAAAGTTATCTTCAATATACCAGTATATACAGTCCACACGAAGTTTTATTATGATTTCCACCAAGCCAGTGCAAACTCTTAGTGTATACGCCATTTTTACATCAAAGTTAAAGTAGCGCCGTCTAGGGAAAATGCACGTAACTAGCCAGTGCCGCGAGTTCCCTTTATTACCCACACCTACGCGCCCGCGCCCGTCGCTGTAAAGAACACTTGTCTTTCCGCTGCTCAGCACCGCGGGTTCGCATTCTTTTTTTTTATCTATTGTCCGCGTCGCGCCGTTATATCGCCGCCATTGAAGTGAACCTACGTAGGTACCTATACGAGACTTTCGTGCTGTGCAAAGTTGTGCTGTCATCTGCTTCACCAACAAGCGCCGGTCCAGCTAGTATTGCCAGACGATAGGAGTTGGCTGACTAGGTTAGTGCGTTTCTCTTGGCCTCCAGTAGCATTTGGTGTAAACACAGATCTCATTTTACCGCCCACCACCAAGTTGGATCCTCGTCAGAAGACAGGCGATTCACCTGAGGTTGTCCGCATCCGCTCATTCACTTAGTAAATATGCTTTATTCCACTGTTCATTCTAGAATGAATGACAAAAAATGGTCGTGCTTAATTCAATTGGATACACTAAGATTAATGTAGATTCTTATGGGGCTTATCGGAATGGTGCTTCCCACCGCGGCGAGCCGGTGCGTGAGTGTCACTAAATGTACGCGCTGTGACTGATCGGGGGCGGCAGTGAGGCGCGTGCTTTCGTAACGGCACGTTATGCGTTACTCGGTGTAAGTAATAATTTTTATTAATCTAATTGGTCTGTCCCGGTTGTCATGAGCTAATCGTTACAAGTCTACTTATACATGGCAGTGTATTTTGATATCATTCACTCGATCAATTCTGGTATCTAGCCATATCAAGTTAAACTGGTAGTCAAACCCAAAAATAAGCAGAAGAAAAATATATATTGGGGATATTCCATCAAATAACTGTAATGTACCAACCTTATACCTCGCCTCGTAGATCCACAGGCGGCCCACGTTCATGATCCTCGAGTCTTCTTCGTCCTGTGTGCTGTAGTTCTCTCCCAGCACCCTCACTGACTGGCCCGCGTAAAGCGTTCCTGACATTATGCGTGCTAACACCTGCCAAAAGACATAAGTAACATTTGTTGTTCCAATAACTTATTTGTATTTGTAACAAGCAGTTACAATACAAATATATTCAAAGCACAGGTTTATACCTATTTTGAAGGTCAGGGGACTAACAATTTTGTTAATAACATTGTACTAAGTAACTGTTTATCTTATGATAATGCCTATGTATTATTGTTTTGGTTTGGAAATAAATTTATTATAATAAATTTATTATTATAAATACTTTCCAAGGAAAATTTTACGTCTATGTTCAAACGGTAAACCGTCGAGACTTTGCGCCTGGTAGGGGGAGGAGGACTTTATTTTAAGATATATTTGGTTACCCATGCTTCGGAGAGTACGTTAAACCGTAGGTCCCGTTAATCAGAAGCATCTGTAACCTGGACTAACATTTATTTGTCATTGTTTCCATATAGAAACAAAAACAAAGCAACAACGGAGCGGTTAACGCACATGGGGCCGGATACCCCGTGGCTTGTGGGTTCGATTCAAACCCGCACTTAAATATATAAGATGTCTAAAACTAATTTATAGTTTAGCATGTTTTGAAATGCTAAAAGTAAAAACTGTAGTCATTGTTCCATACAAAAACTATGATTTAAAAGTATTATTAAAAAATTAAGTGCCATCTGTTGCTAATTGTCCGATCGAGCTCGTACTCAGTTTAACTCTTTGAATCAAATCATTTAAAATATGGGTCTTACATTTTTCGTATTTCTACTTATACTACCAAAATGTCTTATATGGAAATTAGACATTTTACACTCGCATATGTGCGCACCAGCTGGCTGCCGCAGCGCAACTGGCCTTGGTTAGTTGTAATTCGCCGGCAACACAGATGGCATTCACACCTTCCAACCTCGGTTGGGAACATGCGCCCGCTAACCAAGGACGTTGTAGGTCTGGATGGCGACCACCAGAGTGATCTCTATCGAGACGTTGGTTTGCAACCGTGTAGAACAGGCTTTAACCTAATTTATCATAAAAGTATTCCTTGCATGTGTAAATAAAGCTATACTTAAAAGGTATTCAGAAAGCCTTTTCTTAAATTCAATATTACAATCTAAATCTGTCAGGTTGTGAGGTAATTTATTGTATATCCTGGGGGCCATACAGGGGCCTCCATCGTAGAGACTTGTTCTATGCGGAGGTGTGCTCTGTATGTGGTGTTAGTACTAACCAAGAAGAAGGTGCAGTCATCAGTAGGGTACATCTTGGTGGTGTGCGCGACGAGGCGTCCCGACTGGTCGCAGTTGAGCATGTCGTCGTACAGCGGGCCCGCGCGGCCGCGGTACGTGTGCGCCACCTTGCGCTGCGCCGCGTCCAGCGGGGACGGCACGTGGCGCACTATCATCTCTACGAACCCACTACAAGGAAGTATAAGAAAATAACATTTTTAAGGCCGCCGTTACTGTCGGTGCATGCGCCTCATCACTGCGGGGACGGTGGAGAAAGGTGCGGGGGACGAGCGGCGACCATCGACATAGTGTCATCCTAAATACACCGCGGTTAAGAACATGATCCGGCTCGAAGGACCATGTTCTTAACCGAGGTGTATTTAGGATGACTTGATTATTATTATTATAATCTATACATATAATAAAATCGTAGGAAAGTCAAAACTGTACATTGAATATCTTTCAAAAAGGATACTTGGGGCGTGATCTACAATGGATATCGAAGCCAAAAATATAGTTTATAGAATTTTTGTCTGTTTATCTGTTTGTCTGTATGTATGTCCGGGCTAAACTCAAAAAGTACTGCATGGATTAACTGCAAATTTTGCATGAATATTACTAAGAGGTCGGGTCAACATATAGGCTACATATTATCACGACATCACCTACGGGGGAGGGGCTGCGATAATTTATAAAGTTTAACGCGGGTAAAACCGCGGGGCACAGCTAGTAAAATAATAAACTAGTGGACTGTATAATGACGTATATAAATTTGTATTATTGTAAGTCAAAGAGATAACAAGTGTCGCGGGTGGCATCACTGTCCGCACTACTGTGCCACCGGTCTGCGGTCGCCGCCCGTCCCCCGCGCCTTTCTCCACCGTCCCCGCAGTGATGAGGCGCATGCACCGACAGTTATATTGATTAGTACATAATTACATGCATACAATGACTTACGCCTTCTTGCCAGTGCGGTAGCTAGAGTAAACGAAGCAAAAATGGTGTGCAAGGATCGTGACAAATGGATATACCTTTTCCATTTGTCACGATACATAATTGCCTATTTAGGGTGTTTTTGACCTGGCCCTTCTTGATCTCCGACTTGGTCAGAGAATGTTCATCGAGGTCTTCCCCTTGCGGAAGAAAAAGAATAAAGTATCAGGACTAGTCCCACCCTCTTACCCACCACTGCAACTCCTGTAAGCCAGGATCAACAGTGGCTCACAATGAAATGACAATGAGAGGTGGCATGTCCAGGGGAATCGCTTTAACTGTCTTGGATCCCGCAACGCATTTAATCACAAAGGAGGAGGAGTTAGAAATGAATAGTTCCACTTCCCTCCAGAGCAAAGCGGGAGACAGAGTGATATAAAGAGGCTATAGCCTCATAAAACGGGAGAATTGCGGCTAGAGAAGAATAAATTATGTAAAAGAAGTATACCTGGCCTTGTGAATGTAAAAATTACACAGGCCAGGTAGGTATACTTTTTGTCAATCTTCTTTCATTCATCCTTTCTAAATGCCCAAAACATCTCAGCATAACTTTTCCAATCTTAGTGTGTACACTTTTTCACACGATCTCATCCCATGGGGCGTAGAAGTCGTCTCGAGGCAATATCTCCCAAAGAACGGGCAGCAGCATCTCTTTGTGCATTACGACCATCTTAATGATATCGCCAACCCATCTGCCAAGCATGGTGATTATGGCATATCCCTCCAAATGTTGGACATAACTCCAATGTGGAAATCTTTTGGAAAGGCTTTTGACCAGTATGGGACTTCATTCAGCTATTATAATTATGATGATGACTTACCAGAAATCGCCAAAGAATCTGCTACAGACGAGCCTCAACAGTGGGCGGACGTTTAACTTGGCTTCTTGTTTGGTCAACTTGATGCCCAGCTCTGACAACACTGCCGGCAACGTATCGTCTACGTCACCTACGACCTGAGGAAAAAATATTGGCCTTAAAACAAGTGTTACATGCCTGCTTTACACATCCACGAAGTCCCTTTTCTTTCATTATTTCTCAACAAAGTCACTAACTCGGAAAGGAGGGTGAAATCAGGTAACTATGCTAATTTTCCAATATTGGAATAGTTAGTACATAAATATGGTTAATAGTCATTAATATGAATAACACGTTTTCTTTTCCTATAATATTCAATGACAGGGGTCAATTGTGAAAGTGGTCAGTGCCTACAAAGTTTAAAAACCCTACTATAGTAGCGATGGCTCTCAACGTCCAAAATTGGTTGTTGTGATTTCAAATATAAGGACAAATATTTCTTATAGCATGTCGCGCTCTCTGTCTCGGCTGACAGACAAGTTTGAACCACACTGGGCCTAGTGTCAAAAAGTTATTCAAGTTGCTTGGGTAATTTTAGTTAAAGTTAATAATAGTATATTGTTAGTAATTATGTAAAAAAATGATTAGCTTTAACAAAGATGCAACATAAATGAAATATCTAAAGAGCTTACCTGTGCAAATATTTTATACAGCGGCTCCAAAATAAATTCTACAAAGCTTCTCTGCGCCGAAGCATGAGGTTGTTTCTTCGTGAACCGCCTAGTTTTAGCGTTAAAGTATACATCGCCCCAGAGCCACGTGGCCATGTCGCCTGCCCTGAGACCCGAGTTGGGATGTGCGGCGGCGTACATCGCTGCGAATGATTCCACGGTGAAGCAAACGTCGTATAGAGAAGATGCGAAGCAAACGTTACCTGGAAGAAGAGAATAAAAATATAACTATTGTATGGACTGTGGTTACCCAAGTATCAAACATGACTGTCCTGTTGGTTTAGTGGTTAGCGAGCGTGACTGCTAAGCCAGAGGTAGTGCGTTCTATCCACTTCATCACCACCAGTCCGATATCGTTCACTACTGGTACTAAATATAGGCTATATTAAGTGCATTTCATTGATTAATACAAGTAATTCATACTTATTTCAAAGTAAGAAAATGCGACTTTTTCATATTTCTTGTAAGAATGTTTTATATTAGTAAAGTAAGTCATAAAGTAAGTAAAAGTAGTCTTTATAAATTGAAAATAGTTCTTTATCTGGTCTCAATCATACCACAAGTGTATGATTGAGACCAGATAAAGATATATTATAGGATATAAAAAAGCACAGCCTAAAAATAATAAAATTTACCCAATAAAGGTGAAAACACGGTCGCAGGCTCATCGGGATTATCCTGGGGCTGATGTGTCTCACACATAGAATTGAGCTCATCTATAATATGCCTGAGCTTATAATAAGCGTCTGCAGGCGGCAGCTTCAGTTCTAAGATCAGCCTGTCCACCTTGTTGATGCAGAGGGTAAGTGGAACACGTTCTTGGACGGCGTGGCGCAGGAGCCGCTCGGTGTTCAGCATTATACCTTCTGCGGCGTCGACGAACAGGACCGCGCCTGGAACAAACATACAAAATAACATTTTTAATTATGAAAATTTAAGTACCTTGCGTATGAAAATGTATTTTACCATTTTTTCAGTTCTGTCTCCAAGACATCCATTAAACTCACTGCGTAATGCGTATGACCTTCAGAAGTTATTTAACTCCGTCATACTAGAAGGTCAAACGCCACAAGCATGGCACAGGGGTGTGATGGTTCTCTTCTTCAAAAAGGGCGATAAAACCCTCTTGAAGAATTACAGACCCATTACACTGCTGAGCCATGTTTACAAGTTGTTTTCGAGGGTCATTACGAATCGTCTCGCACGCAGGTTTGACGACTTCCAGCCTCCCGAACAAGCTGGTTTCCGTAAAGGCTTTAGTACCATAGACCACATACATACGCTGCGACAGGTTATACTGAAGACCGAAGAGTAACCAGCCATTATGCTTAGCGTTTGTGGACTATGAGAAAGCCTTTGATTCGATCGAAACTTGGGCCGTACTGAGGTCTCTCCAAAGGTGCTAAATCGACTACCGATATATCGAGGTTAAAGTGTTTGTATGAAAACGCCACTATGTCAGTGCGACTCCAGGACCAGAACTCGAAACCTATCCACTTGCAGCGAGGTGTGAGACAGGGAGATGTTATATCTCCGAAACTGTTCACCGCTACATTAGAAGATGTCTTCAAGCTTCTGGACTAGAAAGGCTTTGGCATCAATGTCAATGGCGAGTACATCACCCACCTTCGATTTGCCGACGATATAGTAGTCATGGCTGAGACCCTAAAAGACCTCGGTACAATGCTCAATGGCCTCAGCAGAGTCTCTCAACAAGTGGGTCTGAAAATGAACATGGATGAGATGAAAATCATGTCGAACATCCATGTTGCACCCACTTTAGTTAAGGTTGGACACTCTGCACTCGAAGTTGTAGAGAACTATATTTACCTAGGACAGACCATCCAACTAGGTAGGTCCAACTTCGAGAAGGAGGTCCATCGTAGAATCCAACTCGGCTGGGCAGCAATCGGGAAGCTACGTAATATCTTCTAGTCCCAAATACCGCAGTGTCTCAAGTCAAAAGTCTTCGACCAGTGTGTGTTGCCAGTGATGACTTACGGAACAGAGATGTGTTCGCTCACTATGGGCATTATCAGGCGGCTCAAGGTCACCCAAAGACCAATGGAAAGGGCTATGCTTGGAGTTTCCCTGCGAGATCGAATCAGAAATGTTGAGATCCGCAGGCGAACCAAAGTAACCGACATAACCGTAAGAATTGCCAAGCTGAAGTGGCAGTAGGCAGGACACATAGCTCGGAGAACCGACGGCCGCTGGGGCAGAAACGTTCTCGAGTGGCGACCACGAGCCGGAAGACGCAGCGTGGGCAGGCCCCCTATAAGATGGACCGATGATCTTGTGCGGGTCGCTGGAAATCGCTGGATGCGGATAGCGCAAGACCGGCAATTGTGGAGATCTTTGGGGGCGGCCTTTGTCCAGCAGTGGACGTCTTTCGGCTGATATGATGAATGCGTAAGGCGTCATTAAACAATCGTGTTTTTAGTGAGGACAAACGTTCGTGTTAATCACCGTTGTTCACTGGTTCATGTGTATGTCATATGGGACCGGAAGCAAACCTTATGGTTTTCTTATACACACATATGATTTAGGAATTTACATTAAAAATTCTTTTAAAAATTCACCCCAAAAGAAGGTTTGTTAATGGTTTGTGAAAATAGATAAATATCAGGGAAATATAACACAGCAACATCTAGCCCAAACAAAGCAAAGCTTTTACTATGGATAGACAAAAATGCAATTAAGTATTTCTATCCCTTGTCTAGTCAAGGGATAGAAATACTTAATTGCATTTTTGTTGTAAATAAAATGTCCTCCTAGCCAGATTCCGGCCACGGCGGCCAGTCTCAATGGAGATTAGCACGGGACTATTAAAGTGCACAAGTGTGTGCGCAAACACAGGAGCACTTTCTATTTCACCACTCTCATTATCCGATGGGACGCCTAGCGACACGACTGGAAAGAGGTCAGGTACAGGTCCGACGGCTTTACGTGCTCTCCGAGGCACAGGGGTATAATACCACCAACTCCCAGACTTCGGGCTGATGCTAAGAAATTTTTCTTTTTACAGAAAAGTCCCAAAATCACTCAATCAATCACAGGCGGTGATCACTTACTATCAGGTGACCCACTTGCTTGTTTATCGTGATAAATAAAAAAAGAAAAAGACGTGTGGCACTCGAAGCCTGCCGCGGTAAAGCTTTTTTATCAACTTATGCAATTATAATTATTTATTTATTTTATAATACTGCATTTGTGATAATAATAATAAAATGAATGTATATAGAGTACTAACTCATTTTCTTTCATAATTTTTTCGTGACTTTCTTCATTAATAAATGCACTTTGTTTATTCATATTTAAAACACTTTGTACACAAATTATACGAGTACAGATATTCACTGTTGTACGTAGATGATAAATACCTATACACCTATATACTTTCTCACAAACAGCAGATTACGGTAGTTTTCCAATACAACCAATGCCATCTAAAGGCGGGTTGCTGAACTAAAGAGACAAGCGTGATATTTCAAAAAGTCATTAAAAGTTCTGGTATTTATCGATAGATGGCGGTCGGAGTGGGGGGGGGGGTTAGGTTTTTTTCGTTACGGAATTTCTGGATTCGGTCCCCACGCTCAAGGCCCGCGATAGAAGCTATGCAATAGCTTAAAACATCCAGACCAAGACAAACAGACATGTTCATGAACACAAATATTTGTCTTGTGGGAGGATTGGACCTGGAATCTTTGGATCAAAAGGCAGGTTCACTACCAAATAAGTCATGACCCGCGCTGGTTGTATTTGCGATCAGAATACCACCAAGTATGTATGGAAAATACAGAGATGGGATCTCTTCGTTATAAATACAACTTCTACATACCATCAGAAATCCTCAAAGCTGCAGTAACCTCATCACTAAAATTAACATGTCCTGGAGTGTCCATCACATTGAGCAAATGTGACTTTCCCTTAATATTCTTCAGCAGTAATGTAACAGGCATTCCCTTTATCGACACTCCTCTCTCTTGTTCAACAAACAGTGTGTCTGTGTACCGCATTGGAATTGTGGTGTCAGTGTTAATTGTGCCTGGATGAGTCTGTCTGATGAGACAATCTACAAATGATGTTTTGCCTGAAACAAAAATTATATACCTATTAGTATTATTTATATAGCACTAGCTGTGCCCTGTGGTTTCACCCGCTTTAAACTTTATAAATTATAGCACATGAGTTATTAGAATATATAAGACATGTAACTACAAAGTTTCAAAATCCATTACACAGTTTTTACATGAAAAAGTAACAAACATCTACTCACAAACTTGTACATTTATAATAGTAGTAGGATTCTGGATTTACTCTTAATACTGATACAAGCTTATACCAATTTATACCATTTACTTCGAACACACAATTGCTAAACCAAGAAGGTAGTCAGTTCTTCATTCAGAGCAATAGGAAAATTTAAGAGCTAAGTGAATAGTTATTTTATGGACAAATACAATACAAAGTTGGTAACATTCAACTGTCATCCAAACTAAAGCTC
Organism: Pseudoips prasinana; assembly: GCA_951640165.1. Taxonomy (NCBI): domain Eukaryota; kingdom Metazoa; phylum Arthropoda; class Insecta; order Lepidoptera; family Nolidae; genus Pseudoips; species Pseudoips prasinana. Next base: position 38,744,288 of record OX621236.1, on the reverse strand, counting down.
TTTGAATCATTTTTTTTATTTTGAAAAGACAATGCCTGCACTAGGGAATCTAATCCCTGTGTTGCAGGGTACTTTACAAACATATTCATTATAGATGGACACAAATTACATCCAGACTCAGAACAACTATTTAAGGATCACACAAATAGTTGCCTGGGCAGGACTCGAACCCTCAACACAAAGAGGTGAGGCTACTGTCTAAGCCGCTGCACCACACATGCAGTTGTGGTTTTAAAACACTTAAAATCTTTTTCATTAGGCAGAGCAGAGCAACTCACAAGTTGCTTATAATATGGGTATAGATCCCAAGTGACTTTAGAACCTCCATCAAGTAAAAGATATCTAGTGTATATGATCCTAGAACTAAGGGTGCATCAGACTTAGGGATTTATTGGCTGATTCATGTTATTCAAATAATTGAATTGGCTTGACTATGGGGTGAGCTTCTGGGTAATCTACCCAGAAGCTCACATTCAACTGCACAGCTAATAAATTGTGGCAATTTAGATTTAAAGAGCTTTCTCAATATTAAGAAGAGACTCTAGATGATGAGGAAGATTTACTTGTCTGTGCACTGATTACCTTGGTGTCAGAGTGAATTCATATCAGTGGGTCTCTGACATGGGTTAACATATGTATCCTAATAACTGCAGTCAGGGCAGACAGCTATATGTGTCCACAGAAGCATAGAGCCACTCAAAAATTAAAGCATTAATCAATCACCCATATTTAGCTATGCTTAACCTCACTTATACTTTCAGACCAGCAAAGGCAACTAAGCGGTAGATAATTTAACCCTTAAATGGGCTATATGGTATACGAGAGTGTATTAATTTCAACCTTATGACTTCGGAATAAGGTCCAAAAGGTGAAGATGAAATTAAAATATATATAATCCTAGTTAAGGGTTAATAAACAAATACCATTGTGTAAATGTCCCATGAGCGTAACATTCCGCATTAGGTTGGTATTGTCCAGCATATCTGCCATATACTCCATGTCATACTTGGTCTCTGGTAACTGTTGCTCTTGCATCTGAAAGTTCTTATGTTTGATGGGCTCTATGAGGGGTTTATCGAGAGCCTGTGTGTCTTCCTCTTGGACTACTGTTTCTACATCTGGTCCATATACTTCTATTGCTTGAGGATAATATCTGGAATAAATGACAAAATTGGGCTGTTAATATTACAATATAATAAGTAATAACCCTGCATGCCTGAGAGCTCTCTAAAAATATTCTAGAATGGACTGTAAAGTCTAGGTCTAGGAGCCCACACTAGGTCAGTTTGATGGACTCTCGTTGTTAGAGGAGGGCCTTGCCCCGCAGTGGACCAGTAACGGACTGCATCATCATCAGTTTATGTTAAAGATCGTCCCATAAACTTAAAAATTGTTAAGCGGATATGTCCTCGAGAGTACATAACCACAAAGGCAAACTACAGAAAATTAACGTTTTAGGATTTTTTTAAGCGTACCTTTTGTCCTCGTGTAACACGACAGACATGGGAGCCACCTCGGGCTCCGCATCCGCATCTTCATCTTCTTCCATTGCATCCTCATCAGCATCACGGTTATCTTGGCCGTATACACTCTGTTCATCATCAGAATCGGACTCCAGATCTGGCCCGATGTAATTACCAAACTCGTCGTACAAGTCACCATCCATCTTGCACAAATATCAATAAAACAATCAGTAAATTGTAATAAACTTCTTCAAAACAATCACCGGTATTTTATCACGCTACTATAGTCAATTTGATAGTCAAAGAGAATATAACAAACTACATTTACTTGCGCGTTTACTCACAGAGACTATATAATCATTTGAAGTTTACTAGCAAAGAGAATCTATCAAACTGTATTCGGTTTTTTTTTTTCGCTTACGTACGGGCATTGATAGCCGATACACGTGTAAGAGAATATTTTCTGAAAATTTGTTGAATAAGTGTAATTTTAATCAAAATTTAAGTGTTCGTGTTTTTAGTAAGATAGTAGATAGTATCCATCCATTGTTTGTCTGGTACATTCTCTGTTCCGAGAAGGCGTCCATTATGGACGACCTCCAACGACCTCCCTCCTCCTAAACCTCCCGACATCCCAACCAATGAACTAATTAGTTGTAAATGTCGTATTAATGTGCAACAAAGCATTCATCGAACGCCAATTTATCTGGTCACGCTCGCCGCAATAATATTGTTCAGTAACCGGGAGTTGCCTAATGCCTCCGTACAATAAAAAAATTATTTAATAAATAAAAAACCCAACTGCGTAAATAATGTACCAAACTACGTACATAGACAAAGAACTGAAAAGAAAAAAACAACCACATAGATGGCTGGTGGTCTAAAATTATATAATGTACTATTGAATGAATACTATTGAAGAAAATAAAATATATTCTAATAATGGAACATAACAACTGAACAGTCGGGATCCATTGACAAATTAGATTGGCTGTCGACTAATGGATCCCGACTGTTCAGTTGTTATGTTCCATTATTAGAATATATTTTATTTTCTTCAATAGTATTCATTCAATAGTACATTATATAATTTTAGACCACCAGCCATCTATGTGGTTGTTTTTTTCTTTTCAGTTCTTTGTCTATGTACGTAGTTTGGTTCATTATTTACGCAGTTGGGTTTTTTATTTATTAAATAATTTTTTATTTTGTACTTTTTAGTTATGAGTTCCTAGCAAGTTTCAAAAATAAGTTAACCACATTATATGTGTTACTATTAGGTTAGACTCATCAATTTTACTCATAAACAGCATGCGAAATGTGTGATTGTTACATTTATTATATTTTACACAAATAATATAATTAATAAAATAATTCATAGTTTTTTTTTAAAGACAACCCCTGCACTATGGAATCTAATCCCTGTGTTGCAGGGTACTTAACAACATATAATAGACGGACACAAATTATATCCAGACTCAGAACAACTATTTATGGGTCACACAAGTAGTTGTCCGGCGCGGGACTCGAACCCGCAACACGAAGCGGCAACGCGACTGCCTTAGCCGTTGCGCCTCACATGCAGTTAAAAATTGTATTTGATAGAATAGAATGATTTTTCTAGGAGCCACAGTCTGAGTTGGTTTTTGAACTTTGCCGCTGAAAAATGTCTAATATTTTGCGGAAAAGCATTAAACACTTACACACATACAGTTGTATTAGTTATCATGTTGCGAGGAAAAACATCTTTAGCTCTAGTAAATACTGTGGCTGCGTTTTCACAAATATACCAATTTGAAAAATGTACAAACACACTAGTCATAATTTTTAGTCCTTTTAACAATGATTTACATGAGACAAACGGAGGAGTACCTGTAGTTGCTTTAACGCATTTTTTTGCAATAGAAATGCTCTCGATTTATCTGTTGAATTGCCCCATAGTAAGATACCATACCTCAGGATAGAACCAAAGTAATAATAATAATAATAATTTATTTTTCACCACATCAAATTCATTGAGTACATTTAGGTATACTAAGTGTGCTTAAAAATACAGTATGTGTAGTATACTGGTACAATAAAAATATAAGGTTCATTACGATGCTAGGTAACATAGATTGGTGTGGTGACTAGTATCTTCGCTAAGTTATTTTTAAAATAACTTGTAATAAAGATGCTAGGCCCAAACTCCCTGAAGAGCACGCTGACATCGGTAGCTAATTATGAAAATACATTTATTTAATATTAGACTATATTGATTGATTAATTAAGATAATGATTAGTGAATAAAAAAAGAAGTTAAATAACAATTAATAATTTAAAAAAAAGCATGCAAAAATGTGTGTGTGTGTGTGTGTGTGTGTGTGTGTGTGTTTGTGTATGTGGATGTGGGTGTGGGTGTGTATGGGTGTGTGTGATGTGATGTACTGATGGTCCGATTGTGATTAGTTAAATTTAACTGAGTGAGCTTAACATGTTCTCCGTTTCCTCATAGTTTTTAGTTAATAACCATGTTGTTACTGACTTTTTACATTGATGTTTAGACATTGGAAATATGTTTATTTTTGTATTAATTAAATTATATAGGTGAGGCCCTAAGTAGCATATAAATCTTTGGCTAAAAGAGAGGTTACATTTGTACGGGGCGCATGGTTTATCTCTTGTTGGATGGTTGATAAGGAGTGCTACTGTGTTGGGTTAAGATGGTACTCAGGATGAATAGTTGCCTAATTGTGAGGACCTCACATGACTTGTAGAGGGCGACAGTTGGATAGAGAATTGGGCGAAATGTAGCTACTTTTAGGACAGCTCTTTGTGCTCTTTCAAGTTTAATAATAATGGACTTAGGCGCACCACCCCAAACAGAAACACAATAGGATAAGAGAGATTGGCAAAGTGCTAGGTAGATTCTCTTAACTAATCGAGCCTCGGCAACATGTCGAAGTGTTTTAAAGACAAAGATCAATTTACTCGTTCGAGAGGCTAGTTGGTCAACGTGGGCAGAAAAATTTAGACTGTCGTCGAGAGTAACGCCTAAGTATTTTATAGTGTGGGTGCGTTCGAGTGGTGGGCAAATGCAAGACTGGGGGTCTTTTAACTGACATACGTGAGCGAGTATGCAATGCGAGGTGTGTGGGTGATTTGGCTGTCGCAAGTTGTATGTGATCATTTTCGTTTTCTGTGAGTTTAGGGTAAGTAAGTGTTCTGATAACCAGTTCGTGACAGTATCAAGCCCTTTTTGTGCCGCACTGTAAGTATTTAACCAACTGTCTCCCGTGAACGTAAGAACTGTGTCATCCGCAAACACAATGATTTTTCCGTTTGGTAGATTGAGGTTGCATAGTTGATTTATGTATGCAAGAAAAAGAGTGGGTCCTAAGACGCTTCTCTGTGGAACGCCGAAAGTAATTGGAAGTTCACTGCTCGTATAATTCTGTACCTTGACACATTGGGTCCTATTGCTGAGGTAACAGTACCCGAGATATGCCATCAATATCGATTGGTAATAAGGCTGTTTTGCGAAGACGTGACAAAACGTATACAAACCTATTGATTCTGATGCATATTTGATCAATGTGCAATTTCCAGTCACAATAACGATCAACTGTTATTAGTCCGATTAAGGAATGACTCAAAGGAGGGTATAGAGTGCATGAGCGGGAACCTAAGTGATATTTTCAGAAACTTGTTCAGAGTACTTAGAGGGAAAACATACTAAAAGTCCTGACGTCTAGGAGGTGAGGCGGAGGGAGGAGGGGGGAGGGGGACAAAGACCTCAATTTTAGGTATTTTGCTAATATCTTTAAAAAGGTGCGTTTTAGCAAAAAATATACTAAGATAAAATTAAAGCTTACAAAATTCACTATAATAGGATAGAGTGAAGGCCGTCATGGCTCACATACAATGGTCCTCATCGGGACTAAGTGCGGAAACCAAACCCACTAGCATATTAGTGGGAACAAGGTGATGATGAGTTATTCAGCGTGATGACCATTACCTGATGCCCGAATTATCTCTAAATTTATTTTAACAAGCTGGGAGTACCTCCACAAGGTAAGGGCGGTAACAGTAAGACATCGCGTTTTTTTGTAACAGCAGATAACTGAGCTTAGGCGGGAAAAACATCACGAAGATTGCTTTTCGCTCAATGCTCACTGTAGGAAACGCAACTTTATTGGCTAAAACTGAAAAATGACGATGAATGAATAAATGACAAAAAATGAGATACAATAGCATGGATATGAACACATCCTCTTCTTAGACTCATATACCGGCTACGATACAACATCATCAACGTTTAGAACAAGCAAGGTGGGTTTCTGCAAATTGTATTTAAATTCGGAAATTATTCACGAAGCAGCAAAGATCTTTTACAACCCAAGCTCCAGCCATAGTGATGTTGCAGAAGCTGGGAAGGTGTGCTTCCTGAAATGGTATAGGACACCAGCAAAAGTTACCCTTCTCAATGTAATTCTTCAAGAGGGTTTTATCGCCCTTTTTGAAGAAGAGCACCACCACACCTCTGTGCCATGCTTGTGGCGTTTGTTTCTAGTATGACGGAGTTAAATAGCTTCTGGAGGGCCCGTAGGATTGGTGTACCACCCGCCTTCAGAAGCTCTGCCGTAACTCCATCATCACCAGGCGCCTTGTTGTTCTTAAGCTGTTCGAGAGCCATTCTAATCTCGCACAGGCTGACGTCCGGGATGTCGTCGGTAAGTGTAAGGGTTAGTCGTGCTCTGGGATCTGAGGCACAACTATCGACAGGTAACTGGGTTTTCGTATACAGCTGTCCGTAGAATCTCTCGATCTCTCCCAGCAACTCAGGTCTAGACGTGACGATTCTGCCATCCTCAGTCTTTAGCTTCGTCAGTTGGCTCTGTCCAACAGACAGTTCTCTTGTAATCTCTTTAGAGCTTTTGTTCCGCTCAATAGCTTCTTTAATACAATTTGTATTAAATTGACGCGTGTCGCGAGGCAAAGACTTTGAGATCTGTATGTTGAGCTGCCGGTATCTGGTAGCATCATCAGAGGATATCAGAATCATTTTCCGTCTTTCGTCCATAAGCTGCAGGGTATAGTCAGAGATCTTTTTGGTTCTGTTTGTACGGTGGGCCTTGAAGACCTTAGACCCAGCCGTATAGACAGTTTCTACGAGCCTGTCGTGGTATGAGTCCACTTTCTCGCAATCTGCTAGGCATTCGAAACGGTTTTGCAGTTCGAGCTGAAAGGGTTTAGGGTTTTGGATGTAGAATTGGGTAAAGGTCGGAGCGTAGACTTTATCAGTCGGAACCTCTGGAGCTGACATTTAGGTTCAATGAGCCTCTCACCAGTCGGTGATCGCTTCCGGTTTTAACCGTATTGATTACTGAGACGTCATTGAACATCTGTCTACTCGTCGACAAGATAAAGTCTATTTTTTTTTTTTACCATCGGGGCTTACCCAGGTCCATTTGCGGTTTTCCGGCTTCTTGAAAGAGGAGTTCATCATATCGAGTCCCTCCTTCTCCATGAAGTCGGCCAACATTTGGCCCCGGGGATTCCGGTCTCCAGTTACAAATTGCCCCACTCTCAGCTCATTCCCGAATCGTTTAACCAGCTTCGCGTTAAAGTCCCCCATGACCACAGTGAAATAAGAGTTCGAGGTATGTATGGCTCTAGAAATATCCTCATACATGACCTCAACCTCATCGTCGAAGTGCGTCGAAGTCGGCGCGTAAACCTGTATGACCTTCAACGAATACCGCTTGGTAATTCTGAGTATAAAGTACGCAACCCTAGTCGACACACTCCCGATTTTCATTATGTTGTGGACGAGGGACTTGTGTACTATGAACCCAACACCACCTTGGGACAGTTGGTCGCCCTACCGGAAATGGAGCAGATTCCCGGATTTCAGGATTATAGTGTCCTCTCCCTCTCTTCGAACTTCAGATAATCCTATTATGTCCCAATGTAACCTGCTCAATTCTTCCTCCAGTTCGATCATCTTCTCGTCGGTCCGCAGTGTGCGTGTGTTGTATGTTGCCAGGGCCAGAGGTCGTCGGTTTTGGTAACGCGGAATCTGCCGGGGATTCTTAGCACCCCCTGCCCTGCCGTAACTACGGCTGTTACCACGGCTGGGAATAGCAGGGCTACCGGGGACTGGGGGCCGCGGTTTAATTGTGTCCTTCATTTGAGGGGATCTGCCATAATAGCCACGCTTGGCAAACGGGTTGGCAATCGCAGTAAGGTAGACATTGGTACTCATGAGAACGCTGCTGCCCATTCTCTGGTATATATTCCCTCGGGACGATTTCTAAGTCCCCCCGCGGGATGAGAGGGGGTGGCGATATTCTCTAGGCCGTCACCACACAGCTACTAAGAGCCACTAAGAGTGTAGCTAAATATAATTCCTGAAGCACATATCGCCAAGTGCAGCAGTGGCTCGGGAATGAGCTGCTCCCTCAAGAGTGGGGGTGGAAAAATTTATGGTGATATCTTGGCGCCATGAAACAACAAAATATTTACCGGCGCCCAGATTTTACTAAAAACAATATTTTGTCGCTGCACCAAGGATTGTAGCAGCAGCAAATGTGGATGTCGCAAAGCTATGCTGAAATTTTCTACTGCGTGCCTTCATTGCCAAGGAAAATGCTTCAACGGCGTGTCTTTTAGCGAGGACGACGACGAGAATGACCATGAAGATGATTGAGAGCCCTCTCAGCAAAAACCAACCACTGAGCAAGGCAAGGAAGAAGATAACACAGAAAACGACCTTTTTCCAGGACCCTCACGACCTAAGAGAATAAAAATGTGAATCATTCACAGAATTGGACTTAGAAACTAATATTTCAAAACATTTTTTAATTGCACTTTTCCAGAGCCTGTAGTTTGAAAACGGATGGGATATGGAAAAGTATCAAAGTTATAGAAAATTTTATAAGCTTTCATTTCATCTTAGAACATTTTTTGCTAAAACGCGCCATTTTTGAAATATTAGCGTAAAACCTAAAATTGAGGTCTTTGTCCCCCTCCCCTCCCTCCGCTTCACCTCCTGAACATCAGGACTTTTAGTATGTTTTCTCTCTAAGAAGAAATCGCTTAGGTTCCCTCTCACGCACTCTACAACTACTTTATTAATTATACTATATACCAAAAAACTTCACACTCTCTACTTTGATTATGACCATTGTATTTTATATTTAGTAAATATGATTTACTTATTTTGCTCAAAAATTGAATAAAGTATGTCTTGCTCAAATCCGCGGCCAGATTATTTTTATCAAGCGAATTAATTTCTATCGTATTATTCATTTCTATGTCAAAGTTATTTAACAGATTCTATGCCAAAACTATAAGGATGTCGTCTGCAAACAAAGTGCATGTATAATGAGTAGTATTGTCAATTAATGCGATTTCTGATAAATTTCATTAGCATGTGAATTCTTGAGTCTTAGCATGCTAATTGCTATGCTATTTGCTAATATAACAATTATTGATAATAATGAAGTACGTGAATTTTGTTAATACACGAATTAAAAAGCGCATTGGCCTTAGGATGTCTCTTACTGTGCGTTTAGTTTACTCGCCGATAAGTTTTATTTGTGCTGTACTAGCACAAATAAAACTTATCGGCTACACTTTTATTTTAATGTGATCACATAATTTAAAATATTTAGGTAAGTAGGTACCTAACAATTTAAAACTTTTCAGGGTTTAAGATTTTATGAACTTTCCTTCATACTTTATCCAGGTTTAAGTTAGGCAGTTTAAGTTCATTTGATCGTATTTACATAAATTAGTTTAGTATTTACATTATGTTATATTTACATATTATACATTATTTACAAATTTACAATTATTTTAGGGCCTTAGTTTTTTGTAATCACAGTTTTTCAAATTGGCATTTAAAAATACCAGCTGTTCAGTTTTTTTTACAGAAAGCCTTGTTCTTCTTTCTGACAAAGTATACCCCGCTTTTGAAAAAAGTCTTTCACTGGGCGAATAACGAATACGTAAACTAAACTCTCACTATCAATTGCTAAAACGTACTGAACTTTGATACCGAACGACGCAAACCACGCGCGTGCCACATAAATTATTATTAAACAATCACGCATTCATTTAATCAATTCACGACCCTAAGTACGAGCAAATCAAAGAAAATAAGGTAATAATTGCCAAACATCATTCGTTGCACCACCCTGCTAATGCTAATAATTTAAATAACATTCAATATACAACCCTAAGAACGCATAAATGAATGATAATACGACAACAATTGCTTAACACTTCGCAGATTAGCAGCACCTGCTAATAATGTTCACGTGAAACCGATAGATTGAGTATTCCCGACTTCCCGTGGGTGCGACGGAGAGCGCACGCTACCGCTGCATGCGTCCACGCGCTGGTGACGTATGATAGTATAAAAAAGTACGAAGCGGTGAATTCCTTCGCATTTCACAGAATTTCACAACTGCATTTCATATGCTAAATGCTAAATAAGCATTCGCATGCTAACAATTAATGCGAATGCTAATTAATCCATCACTAAATTATGTTATATCTGATATGACATTAATATAGAAAAGAAAAAGAGTCCATGCTTATTTACGAGTTAGTCCGATTGGCAATATTTAATTAGAGTTCCACTTTCCAGAGTAGCATGTTTTTTCCTTTACTGTTTTCTTTTTAATCTATATTTTTTAATGTGTGATATGATAATGAATAAATAAACATCCGGGCCAAATATCACGTTAATACAAGCAGCTCTTTAAGCTGAGAGATAAGTCAGTCATTGTTATTGTTATATGACTGCAAATTTCGCAATCTCGTGATTTCATTGAGAGATTTGATATCATGAGGATTGTTTAGTAGCTTGAGGTGGTACAGAGTACTAATAATTAAACCATCTAAAGACTTAAATAGGCTTTATGAAAAATTCAATTCAACTCAAAATTAAAATGCACGAACTGAGATCGACAACGGCTCGATTCAAAGTTGTCTCTTGCAACTTGTGTACAGTTACTCACCAACATAATAGTAAAGGTAACATTTTTCTTTAAATTTTACTTTGTCCACAAAGCGCATGAAATTCGGTTGTTGATAGTTCGATTCTCACACCAACCAAAGGGACGTTGTTCTTTATATCTTTGTCATTCCATTTAAAACAATTCGATTTCGGTAGGTACCTACCTATATATAGTTTTTCAAGTGAAGTTAAGTACTAAATCGTTTGAAGTTGGAGATGGGCGACCGTGTTAGACGTAAGATACTTTAGGTAGTCCAATATACCTAATAGATACTTTAGGTAGTCCAATATACCTAATAGATACTTTAGTATATGTCCATCAACACTCACACGCACAGTCATACGAAGTTTCCGTCTTTTCATCGTAAATTTCTACTGTTTTAAAACCTATATGTGAGAATAGTTGTTACGCAACTTTAAATCAATATAGCTACTAAACGGCCGGTCAAATCGAAAAATGTTTAAAGAAAACTAAAAATGTTTTTTAAATACCTATTCAACGATACCCCACATGACATAGTTTGTTAACTTAATTTTTTTTAATTTTCACAATATGGCGTCCAGTAGTCGCCATATTGAATTTTCACTAACGTCATATCTTTAGTGACACTTTCCGGACTGAAAGGAATCGATTGACGTGCGAATCATTAAAATCGGTCCAGGCGTTTGGTCTGTATAGTGCTTCAAAGGAACATACATACATACACAGCCTGTTAAACACATTATGCGTCCCTATACCCTTTGCGTCCCGCAGTCGGGTAAAAAGAATTACGAAATTTACATTCATCATACGCTGGTGGTAGGAGTTAAACCTTACTCTAGTATAGACAGAGGCCCAATTTTAGTCTATGTATCTAGATCTGATCCCGACCTTTCTGCAGGAACAACTATTCGCCCAATCAAATTCAGTCAATTTCTTTCTCATTATATAATATTCGAAATATGTGTCCAGGTGGTGTTAAAAATGTGGGTAGAAACAAAATATCAGTCGAATCAAAAAACAGTGTTGATGCTAATACATTCTTGGACAATCCCGTTTTACAATATAATATATACATATGTAGCAACAATTCCTTCTTACAATATTTCCAAAATGGGTATTGTCCGCCAGGTCCCTGTTGACTTGTCAATGAATGATTTTGTTAAACATTTGATTGTACCAAATGGTTGTGGTGACTGGTGAGGTTTTGAAAGCCCGCTGATACGTGCTCATAAACTCGACATTGGCGAAATTAAAAATTGAAGTTGAAACTACCTATGTTTACTATGATCAGAGTAAATTACAAAGAGAATATAAACTATAAGATTGACCCTTTAGATTTTTAGTTTTAAAGACAATGCTACAATAATAAAATTACATAACATTTTGTTTAAAACCTACCTAAGCCCATCAAGTAAAGTAAAACAAAAAGCAACAAAGAGCAGTCTGTAATTGTAACATCGGAGTGGATAAACTTTGTCTCTTAGTCTTGAAAACTTCTAATATTTACCCATTACCTTTTACGTTATCAAAAACCGTACTTTTTCATCTGCACGAATTTTAATTTATAGCCTGTGTAATAAACTTGATAGCTGATACTGGCAACTTTGAAAATTCTTTTCAATACAAAAATGGCTGCTGCTGTGCAACAAAATTTAACAAAAATGATCTCTGCACAGCTACGCAATAAAGCTAATGAGTTTTTAAATTCAAGGAAATATGCAAATAATCTGGCCGATATACTACAGATGTTCGAGGTACGCTTAGCCATCAAAGTACGATTAAAAGAGACTTAATAAAACTGCGTCATAGGTTACGTTTTTATTATTGGTTATTTATTATATTTCAGGCGGAGACGGACAATTATTCACCCCTATTGCTTACTGTGGAAGTGATATTTACAGAGCTATTACGACGAGGGGATCTAATAGAGGGAATAGAGCCTCTGAAGCCAGCAGGTGAGTCCTAGCAAGAAAATAATTTACCATCGGCTCTGGTTAAAATCAGCAGAGTCAAGTTTTTGAAAAACACATGTTTATGTAATTATTGCATGTGTGCTCGACGTCTATTAATTGACTATACTCGGTATTACTGTCTCTACAAATTAACACAAGATTGCAAGTAAATATGTGACATAAGTATTGTTTTTTTTAATTAATTTTATTGTAGTTCAAGTAATTTGAGTCCGATTTATAACCAGTGTCATATATTTAAAATTTATTTTATTAGAAAAATATTTTATACCCTTTACTATCAACATTGTGTAAGAAACTCTCTGGCTGCTGAAAGAATACGTTCAAAAATAAATTTATTTTCACAAAGACCTTATAAAACGAGCTTTTGACGAGCCTGTTGGCGTGGTTGGTAGATACGCTGCCTTTCACGCCGCAGGTCGTGGGTTCGATTCCCACCCGGGACAAATATTTGTGTGCACGAACATGTCTGTTTGTCCTGAGTCTGGGTGTACATTATCTATATAAGTATGTATTTGCAAAAGAAAAATAGTATATCAGTTATCTGGTTTCCATAGTACAAGCTCTGCTTAGTTTGGTATCAGATGGCCATGTGTGAATAATGTCCCAGGATATTATTATTATTATTATTAAAAGCACCTGTAAGTAGTCAGAACATGTTCATTGTAATATAATTATTTCTAAGCACATTTAGATATTAAGTAATGACATTTAATCAATGGCAGTAGTGATTTAGTTAATTGGCTAGCTTATTTAAATTGGGTTCTTAGTTCGGTCAGTCGTATATATTTAGTCTGTATGGAGTCGTATATATGTAGTTGTCTCTGCCTACCCCTCTGGGAAACAGGCATGAGTCTATGTATGTAATTACTGTTAAGACAGTGATCTCACTCGAAATCTGCCGTTCATGTGATAAAAAGCCAAAATGTAATGAAATTTGCTACGGTTAATACTACTCTGTAATAAAGTTAATTTTACCATGTTACAAGCTTTTCTGAAACTGCGTTTAAGTGATTAGACGGCAGACATGTTTCAACTATTTGAGTATATACCCATAAATAGTTCTATCAGAGTCTGGATGTACTTTATCAGTGTTATTTATATGTTTTTAACATAGCCTGCATCATAGGGATTCATTTCACTAATGCAGGCTTTGTCTTTAAAATAAGAAAAAGTAATGTTTTTTTTTTTTTATGGCAATCTGCTAATAATTTCAGCTACTTCTGCCAGTGTTAGGTGTTGACTACACATGGGTATATATTTACGGTCGATTAAACTATCCAATATTGGTCATTATGGAGTCAGTTTGGAGCCTGAAACAAAACACATTCACAAATAAGTGTTAGTAGAATATATATTTACACATAAGTATATAACAAACACAATTATATGATAGTAAAAAGTAATGTTTATATAGGAACTTGTGAAATATGACTTTGTATTTATATTCATCAGTGTTCAACTTGGGTAAGGCAAGGGAAGGCAGCTAGTGTTATAGTTATCTATAGAAACAGAAATATGTATTTGCCTTTTGATCCTTGAGGTGTCTAATGTTTATGTAAACTCTCAGGTACATCTATTTTATAAAAATATTAATACTATTAGTGTGCTTCAGACATGAATTGTCTCATTTGCACGAATATGAAATTGTATTTGGAAGATAAGGACAAAAACATGTCTCAATATTTTATACCTAGAAGGCAGGTTTGTGTGTCTACTGTCTCAAGGTCACACACATATATGTATACTTACATCTCATTGCAATCATATCAAGTGTTCTTAACATTGCAACTTTGTCTACTTGTTATGCTTATAATTAATATCTACTTTGATATAAATATAAATAAAGATAGCCACTAGGAAATTGTAACAATTGAGAAAATTACAGATATTTAGGAGCTATATAGCAGTATAGTTGAATGCTAGCCTTTTTTTATATGCGCCAGTTAGTGTGGTTGGTAAATGCTTTATTTTCATGCCGCAGGTTCTGAGTTTGATTCCCACCCAGGTCAGATATTCATATTCTTTTGTATGTATTTACAAAAGAAAAGTAGTATATTATGTAGTATATCAGTTATCTGGCGCAGTCGGCAATAGGGGAGGGCAATCCATAGCCCTCCCAGGGTACGTGTCCCGACCATCTGGCGCAAAAGGGGAGCGAGCACCGGAGCAGTATACCCGCGTTCCCGGGGCTCCTATCAGGCGCCAAGAGAAGTCCACGGCAGGTTAGGTTTAGTCGGTGCGAGTCCGACATACCCACCCGCAGACACTTTTTGCGTGTGGCATGCATAGGCATTCCTTCTGCCTTAACAAAAAAAATAGTATATCAGTTATCTGGTTTCCATTGTACAAGCTCTGCTTAGTTTGGGATCAGATGGCCGTGTGTAAATAATGTCCCAAGATATTATTATAATAGTTACGGAGATAGCTTACTAGCTAGCCTTAAGAATTTAATTTGACTGTTGGTCTATGGAGTCAGTGGTCCCAAGTGAAAATCCTGGGAGTGCACTACTGACTTTTTAAATTCATGTGCATATTAGAATTTAATTTTAAGACTAAGTTTATTCGTTTTATTGGCATTCTTCACATACACTTTATCTCCCACTTGTATGTCAACATCACGTGCTCTTCGTCTTTTATCAGCATACTCTCTCCCTTTTTCTTTGTGTTCCTTGTCTTTATCTCTTACATCCATGTCTGTAAAACCTTGTTCTGCAATGTCTATCATCGGAATCTTGTCCCTGAATTTCCTTTGAAAGAATAACTCTGCCGGTGTTTTTCCAGTTACACTATGTGGGGTACATTGTCAAATACTCCGTCAATGCTTCTTTCCAGCTTTTTCTCTCTACTTGGAATATTTTGAGACGTTTAATGATATCCCTGTTCTGACGCTCCACCTCTCCATTCTGTTGCGGCCAGTAAGGTATTGAATTAAATAGTTTGATATCATTTTCATGGCAATAAGTCTTGAATTCTGTACTAATGAATTGTTTGCCATTATCGGAAGTTATGGAAACCGGATGCCCTAGACGGCTAAAAATCTCTTTTAGTAGCCGAATCATTTCCTTACTCCCTATGTCTCGACATGCTTTTATCTCCTTGTACCTGGAGTAGTAGTCGATGACAACCAAAAGGTAATCACCACTTGGTAATGGACCCAGGAGGTCTTTGGCGATATCAACCCAGGATTGCGTCGGTAATTCTCTCCTCTTGAGCGGGTGTGGTGGATTAGGGGCCGAAACCAGTGTGCATCCTTTACAAGAACGCACTAAGTTTTCCACGTCCTTATCATAGTTAGGCCACCAAACCTTCGCCCTAAGTCTCAACTTCATCGCGACCATTCCAGGATGACCCTCATGAGCAGCATCTAAAACAAGTCGTCGTAATTGTGTTGGAATAACTATTTTGGTACCTCTTAACAAAATGTCACCAAAGAAACATAGCTCATTCTCAAATAACTTATAACACTTTACTGTGTCATCCCACTTTTTGTTAAATACGCCCTGTTTCACTTTTTGTATGCCAATGTCAGTCTTCGAATGTTCTTCAATATCTTTAAGTGATACGGCTATTGGTCTAGCATGGTCAATAATATCCTGGACGTAGTCTCTGTATTGAGTTTTATCGTGGTCAAAGGTACATAATCTAGACAAGGGATCGGCTATATTATTTTTTCCAGGACGATAAATCACATTATATTTATAAGATTGAAGTCTCAGTATCCATCGCTCAATCCGTGCACAGGGTTTGGACTTTGGACCGAATATAACCTCAAGAGGTTTATGGTCAGTAATTAAGTCAAATTCTTTGCCGTACAGAAACATGTGGAAGTTCTCCACAGCCCACAGTGGTTCGTGTAGAACAAGCTAGCTGGACAATATTATTTGTTTCGATTTTTATTTATAAATGAGGTTATTAAGCAAAGATATAAGGGTCATAATACTATTTGAGGTCCATTGGTCGTTTGAGCAGGTATAGTGAAATAAAAACACAATATTTTTTTAAACAATTTTATAAATAAATTTAACTATAAATGTAACTATAAAATCTAATATCAGATACATAAAATACCTACTTAAAAACTAAATCGATCACTCATCATCACTATCATCAGATGAATCATCCATTGAATAGTCATGATCATGAGTGGCAGAACTATGAAAACTAGAAACTATATTAACATTTTGTTCCTTAAAGCTAGGTTGAACTAATAAATCTAGGACTTCGATAGGGAATGAACCTATTTTCTTCCGGGGAATTTCTCTTAAACCATTTATTACAGGGTCAGATGTTATCAATAACATATTAAGTAAATCTCTATTCGTAGCTATTCGCGATCGTTTTCGTGTGTTGTGTTCACGAAATCTTCTGCAGTCCTTATTCCGAGCTTCCTGTGCTTCCTCGGAAAGCTGGCCTATAGGCAGAAGTGACGATTTAATTACCTCGCCACTGTGCAGAAGTATTTTGTGAACAGTCGCGGGCATATAATACCATGGATAGAGATTTACGTAAAGTTGTCTGGTTTCTTGAGCTAAGGTTACAAATTTTTCAATATTTATGTCATATCCTGATGATAAAGTACGAAGTAGTATGCTAAATTTTTGTATAAGTGAAACATCTAACCCTGTAATATCGGCACTTGCCTCGGGATTTTCAAAAAATCTTCGCGCGGTATTTCCGTCATTAGTGTTACCGAACCCTGGTTTTGGTTTGTCTACAATCAAGCCCATCTCGCTTTTAAAACGCTTTTTAATGTCATCTGAACGTTGCTTCACACTAGCTTTGTCTTCGGCTGATCTAAGTTGCCATTTTTTTACATTAAGTCGATAGCAAATGTGAAGCAAGCATTCAAAGCACCTAATCCAAGCGTGCAACGTAGACAAACCAAAACCAAGATTATCTTTATTCGCCGTAAACTCTTTTGACAAATCATTCATCATTGATGGAGTTGCCCCACAAATAAAACATTTCTGTGAAGAAGAAGTTTCGGTCAAAGTATTGCAAACCTTCCCGTCAATCATTGTCAAAAGCATAACATGTGTGACAGATACTTCGGTCTCCATCACCTTGCAAGTTGTCGGCAATAAAGCATTTATCTCTTCTAAAACCTTATTGGTTTCGGTTATCGTTAAATCTTTGGTTTCCTTAGAAAAGATAAATTTTATTGGGCGACAATGCATTATAGAAGAGGGCCGAGGATTCTGCCACACAATATTACCTTTTTCGTCTCCCAATTGAAGGGGAACGAATGAAAATACAAACAAAAACTCATCACTGTTATCACAGTTGGTGAATTTTTGTTTGTACAAACTGTGACCGGAACTTCCGTCACAACCCCACTTACTGGTTAATGTGAATGATGTGCAAGGTAACAGACTACTGACAACTTCTTGTTGCGCTGAAACTAAACGTTCCGCAGTTTTATCAAGAACTGCCTGAACTTTGATTTCAGCACGCGTTTCGTTAACAGTAATCTGTTCATCTGGAGGATAGCAAGCTACTTTTGCCCTTCTAACACTGTATAATGACGGAAATACCTTATGTCCGGCTTTGATGCTCCACTTCCGAGTCTGCTTATAGCTATGGCTACTTGATTTACTATCAACATAGTATGCTAAAGCTTCCTCGCTTGTCAGACACCTGGAGGCACTTGTTGCACTCTCTTTATGGGCTATTGAAGGGTCACCAGTTACATCTTTAATTTGACGTGCTACACTTCTCTGACCCGACAAACGCGCTGACACCTCAGCAGCGTATATTAATTCACTAGCACTCCTGGACTGTAAGAGGTCATCTATGCGTCGTCTTTTCGTTTTGAGACTAGAATCATCAAACTCTTTAGAGGGTCTTCCAGGTCCCGGTTCAGTAGATGTACTTGGCATACATAAATAAACGGACACAGCGAAAGATATGTCAACTCCCTTCAGCCACGTTGAATTCTTCTCTAGGAACCGCTCTCGGTTTCTTGCACAGCTGCTCCACTTTTCAGCCAATTTTGAAGAATATTTTGAGATGATGACCTTGACGTCTCTCAGGGACTGCTCCATAACACCATCAAAGTCATGTCTCAAAGATATAAACCGAAAGAGCTCCACGTTTCGCGTTTCCTTCGGATGTTTTAGCCATTCTTCAAAAAAGTCCATTTTTGAGACGGTGAAAACTGTTTAAAGAAAAAAAAAGAAAAAAATTAGTTGTGCAAATAATTCGCAATATTTTTTTCTACTAATTACTACTAGATACTTGTGAGAATCATATAAAATAGATTTTACAGAGTGGACATGAGTGGACATGTAATATTTTGACTATTGAATTCAAAAATATGGGTGAAAAAGTCCACTTTTATCGAAACATTTAATTTAATAAAATTAAATAATGAAGATCCTGTGATAAAAATTAACTAAAACAAAACTACTTACCCTTATGTACACAATCCATCACAAAAACACTATCACAAATTTCTTTTAGTGACTTAAAATAATGTTAACAATATGGTGTAAAAATGCAAATGAATGCACTTTGAATTATCAACACTTTATATACTTACCTTAATGACGGGCCTAATGAGGGTAATTACGAAAATTAATAGATGTATTCCTTAATGTATAGGGCTAATGAGTTCATCTTAATAATTAACTATTAGGAATTGAAGAGTTGTTTTTGTCCAGCTAGTTTGTTCTACGCGAATAACAGTGCAGCCCAAACCAGTGCTAAAGCCTCCTTTTCAGTTTGGCAATACCGACGTTCACACTCATTGAGAGTTTTGTTTCCAAACCCAATAATGCGTGGACCACTTTCATTTGTCTGTACCAAGTCTGCTCCAAGTCCAACCGGGCTTGCATCTGCAAATACCATCGTTTTATCGTCCACGTTGTAGTACCCCAAATTTGGTATGTCACTCAATGCAGCCTTTAAAGCACAAAAGGCTGCTTGTTGACATTTTCCCCAAGAATCCTTAATATCAGCATTTCTAGCTGATTTTTGACGAAGTAATTGCTTCAAAGGTTCTGTAAGGGTGGCCATATTAGGAATCCATTTCCCAATATAGTTAATAAGCCCTAAAAAGCTTTGTAGTTCCGAAATGTTGACCGGGGTTCTAAAATCTTTTATGGCCGATACATATTTGTCCAGTGGTCGAACTCCTTGATCTGACAACTCATGTCCTAGAAATTGAACTTTGGTTGTTCCATAAATACATTTATCTTCTCTTAACATGATATCATTCATTCTTAATGTTTCTATAACCTTTTGTAACCGTTTTTCATGTTCTTGTTTGTCCTTGCCATATACTAAAATATCGTCAATAAAATTGACTAGTCCTTCGCATTCAATTAACACCCTTTCAAGTGTTTTCTGAAACATTTCTGGCGCACAGGTAATTCCAAACATTAATCGCTTAAAACGATATAATCCTTTACCAGAAATGAACGTTGTAATATGTCTTGATTCGGGTACAAGTACTAATTGATGAAACACGTCCTTTATATCCAATTTACTAAACACCTTAGCATTTTGGATCTTTGGTAGTAGCTGTTCCATCGTTGGCAGTGGGTGATTTTCTCGCCTGATGGCCAAATTAGCACGCCTCATATCAATACAGAGACGAACATCCCCATCTGCTTTCAAAATTGGCACTACTGGCGATATCCATTCAGACGGTCCTTCTACTTTTTCTATTATATCTTTTTGCAGTAGTTCGTCTTTTTTTGAGTTGATTTTTTCTTCTAGTGGAATAGGTATTCGTCTGTAAGGCTGTGTGACCGGTTTTACCTCAGTATTAATTGGTATTTGTACTTGAATGTTTCTGAATTTAGGAAAAGGTGTCGTCTCGACTTGGTTTATGTCTAATCCCAGTTTTAGTACGCCTAATGCTATTGCCGTCGTTTTACCTAATAAATTACGGGTCCCTTTGTCTATTACGTAAAAGGTTGCGTTTTGTGTTTTAAACCCCACTTGGATATCTGCATTAAAGGACGTTAATAACTTGAGAGGGACTTCACTTCCATAAGCAACAAATGTTTTTCCTGGATTCTTTACTTCTTTTCCTGTTTTCAAGATTTTTTCCTTTATTTCTAACCATGTCTTGTCTGTTATTAGGTTGTGTTGACATCCTGAATCAATAAGCATCTCAACTTGAGTTCCCCCTAATAAACAGACGAGTGTTTCATTGTGAAGAACATTAAAAACATAACTTATTTTATCTTCTATAGCATTCGCCTGCGAATTCTTTGGTCTTTTTATGTCTCCGCTCCTTCCCACTTTGTGGTCTTCATTGCTTCGTTTTAGGCTTATTCCTCTGCACTGAGCTTGAAAATGTCCCACCTTCTTACATTTGTTACATATTTTTCTTTTAGCTGGGCACTTTTCATCATAAGCTAGATGATTCCAGCTACCACATCGGAAACAGGCTTTTTTGCTATTCGTCATTAATGTATTTTGTGTATAGATTTTATTAACAGTTTGATCTTTTCCTTTCTGACTGAAATCACCTAATTGACGTTCCACCACCTCCAAAGTATTTGCTTCAGTTATTACTTCAGTTAAGGTAATTTTTTCTCCTGCACGAAGTAATTTCTTCCTGAGTTCTTCCGAGGAACACTTTTCAATTATTTGGTCAATTAAACTGTCATCCACATCATTAAATTGGCATTTTACAGCTTGTTGTCTTAGGCGAACTAGATATTTTTCAAACTTCTCGTTTTCTTCTTGCTTCAATTGTCTGAATATGTGTCTCTCATACCGTTTATTTTGCTTAGGTGTAAAATATTCATCTAGCTTCTTTATTGCTACTTCAAATACATCGACACCTCCTTCAGTCGCCGTAACATAGCCACCCGGTATATTAAACAGTATTTCTTGAAGTTCTTGTCCTCCCCAATGCAACAAACTTGCGCGTTTTTTAGAACTAGTATTAATATCGGCAGCTTCCAGATAAATATTTAAACTCCTTTTCCAACGTTCCCACCTAGCTCCAACAGATCCAGCTTCACCATCGCACTCAAATTTTTCTAAGATAAGACTTGACATCGTATTTTAATCTGTGGACAATGAAACAAATAAAGAATGTCTTATTTAGGTCACCAAATGGGCATCATCCTTTTAACGACCCGACATGTTCATTATTTATTTCACACAACATTCAATCAAACATCGTAATTCAAATTCAAACTTACAATGTTGATAAATTCAAACTTCAGTAAACGGGCGTCACCCGTATACAAAACTTCATATTACGGGCATTACCCGTATACAACTTCCATGTGCCATACTCTGGACATAGCTACGTCGCATCGCATCATGTACTTACAGGCATCACCTGTTTAAGATTAAATTATGAAGTCCTTACAGGCGTCACCTGTTTCCGGACAACCAGGCATCATCTGGTCACATCACAACATCAATAACACGCTCAATTGTGTCCAACTCATCACACTGATTTAGTAAATCATTATATTAGAACTTATGTAACAGGCGTCACCTGTGATTTTCAGTGTAAAACTGTTAAATGAAACCTATCTAGATGGATTAATCGCCCCCGAAACCCCCCGCATACCAAATTTCATGGAAATTGCCGGAGCGAGTTCCTAAATTCAGGTTGTATATAAATTATGCAAGAATTGTTCGTTTAAAGGTATTAGATATATACAATAATAAACAACAGTGTTCTAGCCTAGTAAAAGACAACGAAAGACAATCATGCACCTCAACAATATGTATGCATTATATAAGTCTGTAATCTGAAACATATTTCAATTCCGACCCGGCCGGGTATCGAACCCGGGCTCGAAGGCAGCAATTTTAAATGTAATTTGAAAATGTATTCGTTAATCGTATAACTTTTTCCTTTTCTAAATAAATCATGCATAACGTACGTGCTTAAGTATAGCACTAAGAAAATTAAATGTAAACAAACGTCCTGGTTGATATAATAATAACGTACCTACATCTCCAGCAACAAAATATCACGCGGTCGTCCCACTCACAAGTAACTATTAGCTAAGTATGTTATCAAGACGAATAGAATGTTTATTATTGTTTTCTTTACGGGACCTCACTGTTATTTATTTCTGTAAAATTAATCAATTTGAGCATTATTTCTCTTTTTTTTTTTTTGAACTTATTTAACAAATTACTCACAGTAGTCCTGTTAGTCCTCGTCGCCAAAATGTAGTATTTCTTTCTAGATTGTCGGCTCTTAGACGCACGTGCCCACTATCCACCGCCGCTCACAGCTATCGACTGCCTATCGCGACCGCGCGTGCGCTAGAGATGACATAATGCTTCCTTCTCTTTCACTCACAGACACTACAATCATGTACTTAAAATGGTGAAGGAAAACATTGTGATTAAATATGCATGCCTGAGGGTTCCCCATAAAATGTTCTTGATGGCAAGTGAAGTCTGCCAACCTCTGCTAAGCCAGTGTGATGGACTATGAGCTAAAATTTAAAATTTAGATAGTTAAACCTACTCATGATCCTTGACAATAACTTAATTTAAGTTAGTTAAATATCATTACTGTTATAAAATAAATCTTATTGTGAATTATTTCCTACAATCAGTGTACCTAAATATATATATTTACCTAGAAATAATTATAAATTAATTATATATTACTACAAACATGTTCTGACTATTTACAAGCGCTTTTTAAAGTCTACGCGAATAAAAACCTTTTTTATTTATTTTATGGCCAATACCCTCGTATTGCTCTGATCACTGAGCAAACAAGCTAGAACAAAGCAAATAGGAGGCTAGAGCCTAAGTTGTTTGTTCCTTTTGATAGCATGCTAACCTGTCAGTCCCAGTACTGACAGGTAAACATGCTATTGTCATTAGACAACAGTTGATAAGCCATGTCAGAGACCTACTGGGCGGCTTGAACAACTCTGATACCAAGGTAATCAGGTATTTACAAGCGCTTTTTTTAAAGTCTATGTGTATAAAAAAAAAAACTTGTGTGTACTTATGTACACGCGTTAGAAGTTATACTTCTTAATATACAACTTGAACATAGTTATAAATTTTCATACCACCTAGAACTAACGTCATGCTGTTATTTTTACGATGCGCGCGCATCGTAAAAATTCACTCTCATACATTTTCATACCACCTAGAACTAACTTCATGCTGTTATTTTTACGATGGGCGCGCATCGTAAAAATTCACTCTCATACCACCTAGAACTAACTTCAAGCTGTTAAATTTTTTGGTGTCGGTGTGCGCGCGCATCGTAAAAATTCACTCTCATCATTTTTCTCCATCGCGCTATAAGAAGTATAACTTCAAAAAATGAATCTTAGATTACATACTAATCCATATTTTACATGTTGTTCTATGGAGTCTCAATTTATGTATTAACATTATTCAAATCATGACGTTCCTATTCATTGTGATTTGAATAATGTTAAATAGGTTTCAGTCAAGTCAAGGCCACCCTAGGTTCCACCTATAAGCTAAAAGGTCCCCGTTTTCCCCGCGTTTAACATTAAAAATTATAGCCTATGTGTTAATCTTAGAGTGTCAGCTAACTCCATACCAAGTTTTATTAAAATTGCTTTAGCAATTTAGATGTGAAGAAGTAACAAACATACACACTCACACACTCACAAAGTTTCGCCTTTATAATATTAGTGTGATTATAAAAAGTTGTAGATATGATATATTATATTGCAAAGATTCAACTTTGCATGGCAACTTTTAGTCTACCTCAATGTATAAATAAGTCTGGTGTTAATAATTTAATGCAATTTTTTAATCTAACCTAGTTGAACAATCTAGTAGTCTCTATTCACCAATTAAATTCTTATCTACGTAGCATATGTGGCTAGCCTTTTGCCAGAGGGTTGTGGGTTCAATCACCACCCAGAACAAAACTTTGTCTGATGAGCACGATTATTTGTTCCGTTGTGTGTGTGTGTTCTGTGGGTGTAATTTATTTATAATATTTAGAAAACATATAATTATGTTTATCAGTTGCCTAGTTGCCATAGTATAGACCTTGTGGCTTGCTTAGTTTGGGATCAGATGGCAGTGTGTTAGTTGTCCCAAGATATTTATTATTATCATCTATATATATATAAAAATCAATGCCACTTTTCGTTGTAATCTTATAACTCAACAACGCCTTTACCGATTTGGATAATTTTGGTCTTGAATTATTTGTGGAAGTCCAGGGAAGGTTTGTACGTAGAGAAAATTAAAAAAAAGTCTTGAAAAAGTGTAATATTAACATCTTCAATCATATACAAACAATTTGTACTAATACTTAAAAGCGTAGCGAAGCACGTACCAGGCTGCTAGTCTATATATATTTAAAAAAATGCCACTTTTCGTTGTAATGTTATAACTCAACAACGCCTTTACTGATTTGGATAATTTTGGTCTTGAATTATTCGTGGAAGTCCAGGGAAGGTTTGTACGTAGAGAAAATTTTAAAAGAGTCTTGAAAAAGTCTAAAATCAACATCTTTTAGCAATTTAAAATATTTTTTGTTTGAATAAATGAACTTAAACGAAGCACGTCCGGGCCGCTAGTTATGTATATTATTATGAATTGTGCACGGTATTACCCAGATATTTATTATTTGATGCAGGTTAGTGGCATTCACCATGATGATGTCAGAATTAATTGGCTAAGTGTCATTGCGATAAAAGAGTAGCGTCCACTTAGAAACTAATAATACCGAGTTTCACGCCTTTTGTTCCGAATGGATTTGGCAGAGGATTAATATTATTACCAGTTAGTTTTATAGATTTACTATTTCGTCTTCTCTCTAGGAAGACCATTTACATAACAGTAGACGTATAAACACATCACTATAGTCGTCTACTATACCAATAAATAAAATTTAGGTGCACTTGTTACAAAAACGCGTGTAACTATTTTAAAAAAAAGTGTCGTACTCACAAATAACAAAAATCCTTGTAACAATTTAAAATAAGTGTCGTATAGGTGCACATGTTAAAAACCCTTGAAACTATTTAAAAAACTGTTGTGTATGTGCACTTGTAACTATTTTTAAAAAAGTGTCGTGTATGTGCACATGTAACAAAACCCTCGAAACTATTTAAAAAAAATGGCGTATAAGTGCACTTGCAACAAAAACCCTTGTAACTATTTAAAAAAAAAGTCGTGTAGGTGCACTTGTAACAAAAAACCTTATAAAGAATTGTAATATAACCCTTGTAACTATTAAAAAAAAGTAAATAAATAAAATAAAAAAGGTTTTTATTCACGTAGACTTCGCTTGTAAATAGTCAGAACATGTTCGTAGTAATATGTAATTAATTTATAATTATTTCTAGGAACATATAGATAGAAGTGTCGTATAGTTGCACTTCTAAGAATAACCCTTGTAACTAATTAAAAAAATGTCGTTTAAGTGCACTTGTAACAAAAACCCTTGTATCTATTAAAATAAAACCAATAGCCGATTCCCTTTATTTTTCATAATTAAACTACCACAAACATATTTTATTTTCAGTAGTTTTAAATAGACATTATTTTAATCATTTTTAAAGTCATAACTTCTACAAAGTCAATGTAACCGCTTACCATCAGCCATCAGGTTATTTTAAGACTTCAGTGAAGTTCCCAAACAATTAAAATAATTAAGAATCCGGTTCGCACCGCCCTACTTCATTTGAACCTTTCGATCTTTAGTCGCGCTTACGCCATAAACTAACTTAAAAGAAAATTAATCGGCAAAGTGGTCTTACGACCAGAGGCCCCTAAAATCATAAACTCAGTTCATTTGTGCTTCATCATAGTTTTTATTTACGCTTTTTATTACACAATCGGCACTCCTACAGTATTATTTATAGTAGGTGTTTGTCTGAATGACTGTATTTAGCAAATAACTACGTAAGATGACAATCACACGTATGACACGTGATAAGAAAACTAATAAGAAATATTAATATTACTCTGATAATATTTATTGTGCATTTATGCATAGAGCTAGTTGCTATCAGCATCTAGGCGATATAAACTATATAGAATTAGATTTAATCATTATCATGGCAGCCGAAAATCGTCCAATAATGGACACAGGCGTCTCCCAAAGATCTCCACAATTGACAACATTTCATATTTTTAACTGGCATGTATTATTGCGTTATTTAAAAGTAAATCCAAAACTAGGGCATCCGTATTTTTCCTTTTTGCGAAATTATGAACTTTTCATTCATAATTTCAACTTTGAAATTCGATGTATTCTAAAAAGACGTAAGCGGCAAATGACGTCATACATACGGTGGAATAGCCATCGATCTCTGCTTTAATGTAACCCGTCAAAAAAAAAACACTGTCTTGTCAAACTCGTTGGCGCCTAAGCTTGTTTACGTTTGTTTAATGTTTTCAATTTCAAATTAAATTAAAATGGTCAATATTAAATTAATTTCCAGTGTTATTATCCTTATTATGTTTCATTAAGTCACCATGAAAGGTTCGAAATTTAAAACCGTGAGTGACAATTGACAATTTGACATGTCTTGTTTGACATTAATGTTTTCGTTTAAAACATTGGAATGCTTAGGCAAAGGAAACTAACTCGTCCGCCGTATAAGTGACGTCATCACACCTTTTTGAGTTTTTATTTTATTCCTCATAAATGAAGAAATAAAAAAAAATAAAAAATATTTATTTGAACTCAGGATACAAAAATAAAGAAATGGTATTTTTGTTTTAAGGTGGTGTCAGTTTTGAAGTGTTGTCAATTGCCGGTGTTGCTCTACCTTATATCTAGCGGTTTTCAGCGACCCTCACAAGATCATTGGTCCATCTTGTAGGGTTGGAGCTTTAATATTTTAAAATGCCTGCCTCGTTGGTCTAGCGGTAGCGTGTTCTCTCGCAGATAACGAGGTCCTGGGTTCAAAGTCTTAAAAGTGATTTTGGGACTTTTCTGTAAAAAGAAAAATTTCTCAGCATCAGCCCGAAGTCTGGGAGTTGGCGGTATTATACCCCCGTGCCTCGGAGAGCACGTAAAGCTGTCGATCCTGTACCTGACCTCTTTCCGGTCGTGTCGCTAGGCGTCCCATCGGATCATGAGAGTGATGGAATAGAAAGTGCTCCTGTGTTTGCGCACACACTTGAGCACTATAATATGTCCCGCGTAGATGGCTAATCTCTGTTGAGAATGGCCGCCGTGGTCGAAATTCGGCTAGGAGGACATTATTATTTTAAAATATTCCAGTTTTTTTTGTATGATTTATGACGTCTGCTATTGGGAAGACATGTTTTGAAAAAAGAAAAAATGCAATTTCAAGCTCATATTAACCTATACCATCGGTTTATACATCGGTGGACTTAATTGCTTACCTCTTCTCGCCTCATAGAACCGATCTGCCTGAAATTTTGACTAATTTCTGAAATACTAGAATATTTCGTTGGTTACCTCCATACATAATGCATTGGTTGATCTTTATTCTTGTGTGGGAAGAATAAATATTTTATTGTGTGTTTTGTATGTTGATGATGTGTACGTTGTTCAGCTTCACAGCCAAATTAAGCACCTTAAATTACGTCCACAATTTACGTTACACATTATAACCAAATATTAGAGTCTTAATTTACGCCCCATTACAAATTAAAACCTCACATCGTTCAACTCCTCACATCGTTGTTTTACACTTTTATACTCTTAAGAAATTAAAGAATCTTTGAAAGAGAACAGAGATTGTATTCAATAATTGCGATGATCAAACAGGACGTTTGCGTCTTTTGTTAACGAAATCTGTATGGTTATAAGGGTTTTAAGTTTACGTATAATATTAATAATGCTCCTGGCCGAATTTCGGTAACGGTGGCCAAACTAAACAGAGACTAGCCCACTACGAAGACGTAATTATGCACGCCATAACCCCCGTTATAATCCGATGGGACTGATATCCGACACGACCGGGGAAAGTTCAGGCACAAGTCCGACAGCTTTATGTACGTATAACATCGCCAACTTCCAGACTCTGGGCTGCAACTGGGTGTTTCGCTGGCTAGAAAATCCCAGTAACCAATACCCCTTTGGGAAACGCCTGTTTCCCAAAGGGGTAGGCAGAGACAACGGATTTCCATACATGACGATCTTTGCACACATCTTTTGCCTCGTTTACTGACGTTATATTCTTCATACAATCTCGCCGGTTTAGGGTACTTCTGATCATTATGCAGCATTCCATTTATGTTTTTGAGCATTATTTATTTCAGGAAGCAGATAACAAATATCTTGTGACAACTAACACGCCCGTATGATCCCAAACTAGGCAGAGTCTGTATTATGTCAACTAGACAACTGCTAAACAC
This sequence comes from Pseudoips prasinana, assembly GCA_951640165.1. NCBI lineage: Eukaryota > Metazoa > Arthropoda > Insecta > Lepidoptera > Nolidae > Pseudoips > Pseudoips prasinana. The sequence continues at coordinate 38,715,566 of OX621236.1, read as the reverse complement.
ACTTATGTATATTTTCCTTAATACCTATATCCTTAATACCATATTTACCTTAATATTGACAGAACCATTGACAATATGTAGTAAAAATATTAGACTTAAACTAGATAATTGAAGATAATCTCTTGACAATAACTTGATACGAGCTAGCTAAATATCATTTCTATTATAAAATAATTTTTATAAATGTTTTCATACAATCAATACAATGTGTACATAAATATTTGTGTTACTAGAAATAATAATGTATACAACTATATTACTACAAACATGTTCTGACTATTTACAAGCGCTTTTTTAAAGCATACTAACGTATAGTACGTAAAAACATTTTTTATTTTATTTTTACATACATATTATAGACTAGCCGTGCCCCGCGGTTTCACCCGCGTTATACTTTATAAATTAGCACAGCTCCTCCCCCGAAGGTGATAGCTTGATAATATGTAGCCTATATGTTGACCCGACCTCTTAGTAATTAATATTCATGCAAAATTTGAAGTAAATCCATGCAGTACTTTTTGAGTTTAGCCCGGACATACATACAGACAAACAGACAAAAAACTATATTTTTGGCTTCGACATCGATTGTGGATCACGCCCTAGTATCCTTTTAAAAAAATATTCAATGTACAGTATTGATTTTTTTTTTCTTCTTTCTTTCGACTTTCCTACGATTTTATTATATGTATAGATAAATTTCACCTATCCTTAAAACAAATAATACACAAAGATTTATCATGGCATCAAACCCACAACCTCTAGCTTAAGTCAGGGCAATAACCAACAGGCCAGTCCATAGTGTGAATATATCAATAGCCGACGCTCGAGGGTACATAAACCGCCGTCGTCCCGCGCTCTCACAACTAATCACAAGTCAAGGCTATAGTCACTCGATACGGCACGTGGTTACACCGACACGATTATCTGTCTCATATATAATAATAATATCTAGGGACAATGTCACACAGATCATCCTAGCTAGCCCCAAACTAAGCAAAGCTTGTACTATGGGTACCACGATATACATACTTATATAGATAGCTAAATACTTATATACATAGAAAACACCCATGACTCAGAAACAATTATTCGTGCTCATCACACAAATATTTGCACTTACCGTGATTCAAACCCAGGACCACCAGCTTCGTAGGCAGGAGCACTACCAATTAGGCTATGGTGACCGTCCAATACCGTCCAACTAATATATAATATTAGTTCCGTCTATATGCACATGTATAACTTGAAGGATTTGCCAGTTGCCGTGGTTGGTAGATGCTTGCATTTCACGCATGTCGTGGGTTGGATTCCCACCCAGGACAGATATTTGTGTGCATGAACATGCATGTTTGTTCGTCCTGTGTCAAGGTGTAATTATCTATATAAGTATGTATTTACAAGAGAAAAGTAGTATTTGTAACATATCAGTTATCTGGTTTCCATATACAAGTTCTGCTTTGTTTGGGATCAGATGGCGGTGTGTGAATAATGTTATAATTATTATAACATTGAAATAAAACTTTTTTACGCACGCTTGACTTGGGGAGTAAGCTGGTAAATGCGTGATGAGAGCGTTACGGAAAGTGTGATCGGGCGAGGCGAATGAAAGTTGAGAGGGAGATATAAGTAAGTGAAGATAGAAAGAGAGAGAGTTCCGATTCGTTTATTACTGTAGGGGCAAGAGAAAGATGCGAGCACACATTTTATTTATCTCTTTCTCTCATAGTCAGTTACGTTTTTCAAGTTTTACTTCAGAGTATTTTGAGAATGTGCTTTAGACAACACGTTTTTGACGCATTAAATCGATTAAAAGTTCTTCTTAAATAATATAGATTATTATTTCCAATCGAATCTGTTGCGTTTGGTGCGGTCACTAATTTCGAACTATCAACGATAATAAAGGAATCGACAGAGTATAGTAAATTTGATTTAAATCGGACTACGAACTAAAGATAAATAAAATAATAATTGAAATCAGTCGTATGGTTCTGAAAACAGTAACTTTCTATTGTCCTGTTAACTAAATACTATTATTTTTGTTCAAGACCGCAGCCCCGAAGCAGAATACAAGCGATGGCTCCGCAAGTGTCTCGAGGCGGCCCACGCGCGGGCGCTGGAGTGCATCAAGCGTGGACGCACCAACTCCCGGCTCCAAGCGCTCGTCACCGCTTGCAAGCTGATGCAGGCAGAGGGCAAGCATCCACTCGAAGCTTCTACTGGTTACTACTTCCCATCGGTTAGACTCAAGGTAAATTATGAACGTTAATAAAGCGTTACGATATTGAAGAAGCATTCCATCTGCTGGTATTCTTCATTCTCGCTTAGTAGTAGTGGTTCAGCTGGAGTCCTATAGATTTTCAAGCCGCCCAGTAGCCTTTTCTTTGTTATTTATTTATCTTTTTTTGTTATTTTTTTTTTCTGGAATGATTTGACCAAGTCCGGCAGAGATCTTATCGTATCTCTGGAAAAGATAGCAATGATACATAAAAGCGTACAAGCACTTCCCTTGCACTATTACAATCTTATACATATCTACGGCAATGCAGTCACATTTTGTTACAACACTGCAATAGGATCTATGGTCTTAACGATTAAGTTCGCAAAGCTAACTTAGATTTCAATGAAATATTTGAAGATTGAGATTGCTACATAAAGAGGAGACTTCTTAAATAATACACTTCATGTTTTATTTAAGAATATTCTTGTTATATTATGATATATTGTTTTCATATTATTAGGAGAGAGATTTTGAGATGACTTAACGACAGTAACCAACAGTTTAACGTGCCCTCCGAAGCACGAACACGCTCAGAAATTAAACATCATAACAGAAGGGTGCGGAGGTTTTAGTGAAAGAATTTCATTATTAATATATTATTATCATAGCCAGATGCTCTCACCGGTCCGTACGTGTTCGGCGAGGTTAATCAACTAGGGTCGCGGTCAGTCCATAGATGGGTGACCGCCAAAGTGGTTTAATTTCCGTGCATCTGTTGGTCCCGGTTGTAGTTATTAGACAACAGTCGTTAAGCCATGTCAGAGGCCTACTGCGCGGCTTTAATAATTCTGACACTAGGGTAACCACGACCCTTACGATAACTAATATTATAAAGTACTAACTATGCCCCGCGGTTTCACCCGCGTAGTTTTGGCGTAAAAGCATAACAAAAATACATGTATACTCACAAACTTTCGCATTTATAATATTAGTAGGATGTCTCTGGCGGTTTTGGCAGTGCACGCCGGAATAGCTCGCAGATGGTAGATTATTTCCTACTTACTTGACACTTATCGTCGTCAATTCACACAATATCTTTATAAATTGTAGCCCATGTGTTATTCTGATGTATAAGCTATATTATTGTAAAGTTTAATTAAAATGCATTCAGTAGTTTTTACGTGAAAGAGAAAAGAACAAACATCCATCCATACTTACAAACTTTCGCGTTTATAATATTAGTAGGATAACATATTTGCCCAATGATGAGAACTCATGCCAGAGGGGGGCTGTTGCATCGTACAAGTCGGATCAACGTCTATACTCCGGCGTTTTGTCGCGCGACTTCCGTCGTCCGACAACGTGACCGACTAGTGCGGCGTGACAGATGTTGCCCAATGACCAAAGGATTATGAGAGCTGAGGGCTTGCTATTATAACACTAATTAGCTTTACATATGCATTGCTTTAGGTGTCATGCTACTGTTAAAATTAAATTGATTGAAGATATAGACTTAATAAATATATTATTTAATAATATTTTTTTTTTAATAAATGACAACGTCCGCATTAGAGAATTTAATCCCTATGTCGCGGAGCTCTTTACAAACATATAATAGACGGACACAAATTACATCTAGACTCTGAACAACTATTTATGGGTCACGCAAATAGTTGTCCAGCGCGGGACTCGAACCCGCGACACGAAGCGGCGAGGCGACTGTCTAAGCCGCTGCGCCACACGTGCAGTCGTAACTTAAATATAGGTATAACTTTAATTTGGAGAACTGAAGATAATTTTATATAAAAATAAATGAATGTCCTGTTCTGATTCACTAAAGAAGTACCATTTAGGCACGAGGCAAATTAAAAAAAAAAATACTTTCTGCACTTGACTAAGACGGCGAGAGGATTCAAGCTTTCTACCAAAATAAAACTAATAAGTTTCCCACACCAGAATGTACCCCGTTTGGGGTTCGAATAACTACTCAAATCGGTTTCTAACTGGATTCTGTTTGATCTCATCATATCTCTATCATCATCATCATCATTATCATGTCAGCCGAATGACCTCCACTGCCGGACTAAGGCCTCCACGAAGGATTTCCACAATGGATTTGTGTCCATTATGATATGCTATAATCGCCACGCGTGGCAGACGGGTTGGTGATTGCGGAGAGACGCTGCTGCCCGTCCTCGGGAGATGAGATGTGGTAGTGATATTTCCATGTTAATAATTGTTACTGTCATTATTTGCACAGAACATATTCAGCGTGCTGCTGGACTCTGATGTGTCGATGTCGGCCCCCATAGCCCGCTTCCAGGAGTTCACCGAGTACCGCGATGTCCAGCAGTATGGACTGAAAGTGCTCTCCACACTCGCCTATCGCAAGTACGTACATTGTTACTAAGTACACGACGCTTATTACTTTTTAAAATAATCTAGTATTTCGCGTTTGTAAATATGCATGTCCGGATTTACTAACCAGAAATACCGGCGAGTATATCAATTCTTGAAATTGCAAAATCGTGCGTGGAATGTCATTATCTCGCTTTTTAGTAGTGTCCTTTATAAGGCACACTATAGTATCTAAAGTAGAACTCATGCGTTCTTATTTTTATTTAAAAACCCTACTTAAAGGTTTCTCAGCTAAGTAACGTCATTTTATTTTATTCTGTAAACATTTCTGGGACTGGAGCTAGAGCTCCAGTCCCAGAAATGTTAACAAGGTAGAGCTTAACCAAAATTAATCGACTAAATCGGATTATGTGTCAATACTTTATGATATGGTAGACATGGAATGATAGATCTATGATCGTAACAGTGCATTTTCAAGGAATTTGATTTTCTTCGGTGGATTTTTGAAGTTTATGATAAGAAACCAACTGGAATTCGGTATTTATTTTAAAAATTAAAACGGCTAGTAACTGCCATAAAACCTCCATTGACAAACAAACGTCAGCTGATGCATATAAAATCCGCCATATTTAAACAAGGTATAAACCAGGGGCCGATGCGGTTTAATTTTTGACATGACTTTACCGCGGGTCAAATTTAATCGGGTTTTTAAGTGTAAATTTCGATAACCAATGGCTAAACGGCCTGCTTAAATTTAAGTAGCGTTTTTAAATAAGGCTGATGCTGTCTTTAATATCAGAGTTATATAACATAGAATGTGCTGAATATGAGGATAAAACCTCGGTCACTATACACACTTATCTCACTCAACCCGCTTGTTACGAGAGTCCTTTATAAGGGACCGATGAGTAGCTAAAGCAGAACTCAAGCTGTTGGTGCTATCTGAGTTCAGCTTCTTCTACACGGTAGCAAACCAACGTCCCAACAGATCCCCTGGTGGTTGCCATCCATCTAGACTGTGTAACAAACCCCCCTTCTAACCCCCCCTATCACCTAAAACTAAAGAATCTAAAAGAAAACATAACTAATTGAAGTAATAATAGTTAACTATAATTGCCAATGATTGCATAAAAGTATTGTATTAAGATGTGTTAGATTGGACTGGATTGCATTGGAGACTTAATCAATTGAAATCATATATTTGGACCAGTGATTCGTCTAGTGATAAGTAATACGCCATTGCCGATAATATCCCCAGTTCTATTAAAAGGAGAATAGAATTCCTATTTATAACCTACACTAACTAATAGAACCTAATTAAAAATAATTATTAATATTTGACAATATCCTATAGTTAAATCTAAATAAGGCCTAATCATACAATTCTACAAACATGTAAATAAATCAGGATATACTATGTTATTGAGAATGTTCTTTATATTATTCCTATAGTCAAAATTGGTACAGTAAAATAGCCTACTGTCAGCTTATGCAGAAGATGCTTTATATAACACAGGGAACTGAATATGAGGTAAAAATGTATCTCAATATACAACCTTAACTTGTTGCAATGCAGAGCTCATTCTGTCTATTATATAAGAGTTAAATAAAATTGAATTTGCAATGAATTTAAGTTCTGTCGAAGACATAGTAATTACTTCTAGGAAATCGAACAAAAATTACGCATTATTGCTAGCGTATAATTTACTCCGGGATAGAATCCACCTTCTTACATGCCCTATGATGAGAACTCATGCCGGAGGGGGTCTGTTGCGTTACTACAAGTCGTGTTAACGTCGCTATTACGGCGTTTTGTCGCGAGATAGGTGTCGCGCGACAACGTAGCCGGCTTGTGTAGCGTGGCAGAAGTGGCCCGATGACCAAAGGATTATGAGAGCTGAGGGCTTTTTATAAAAAGAAACCTAAAAATAGTTTGTATATGTTTATATGTGAGAGCCAGAGTAAAGTACAGAGATTTTATTGTGAAGTCTGTATTCTTGCAAGTTTAAATGAGTCAAGAATATTTGTACATCAGTAACTTCCTGTATTGGAATATATTTTATCCCTTTTCTACATAGATTGAATGAATGATATCACATTTTAATGATAAGACAGGCGCTAGCCTTGTATTTATCTCAAGGATTCATATTGTTCCTAAACGGTTTATTTATATGGTGTAAATAAAACAGTTGAATAATATTAATTTACAATTTATATGTTCTGTTGTGACAGATCTCCTACACCAATATACATGCAGAACTATTTGGAGCTTCTTGACAAACTGCTGGTGTGTGAGATCACCATTGACAACAAGACCAAAGGCAAGGAGAGAGATTCAGAGGAAAAAGAAGAGAAACTACTGTGTGGGACAGAAGGTGAGAACAAAACTAAGGTTTATGTTTTTTATATAATAAAAATATTTCTGTCCTGTCTACTTATCCTACAAGTATTCTTATTTCTTTTGATGTATTCTAATAAAATTAAATATGAACCTTCTTTATGATACAATAAACCTCAATTTAACTTGCGTAGGCATTGTATGTTTTAATGTTACAGTTTTTAGCTAAAATAGTACTGAACACCGATGTACTTGTAGCTTCGCAACCAAATAGCAGAGTGTGCCAAACCAGTTTTAATAAGTATCCAACGCTCTTTATGTTGGTGTCAATAATACAATTTTTACTATGTAGGAATGTATGGATAGCTTACTTCAAATCACAATCGCGTCATGATTATATATAATGTTGTTGTAGACAAGGCGCCATTCCCCTACAACCCGGGCGTGTGCAAGCGCTACGCCAACCGCTGCTGGGGCTTCGCGTGCCAGTGGGCGCTGTGCGCCGAGCCGCGCACGCACCGCCGCGCGCTGCTGCTGCTGGTGGAGAGACTCATGCCTCTGCTGCAGAAGCCTCACCTCGCTACAGACATGCTGTGCGACAGTTTAGATGCAGGTTGGTACTAGTAGAGGTGGGCATCAGCTTGCTGCTTGTGACAGAGGGTTGCGTTTCGCCTTATATGTTTTTTTATATACAACATGTAACTTAATTAACGCACACCCTGAAAATAGTTTGTTCAGAATCGTTTACTGAATCGATTTATATCATTTTTAGTATAGGTAATTTTTTATTCCAAAATAATTAACCTTGTACAGTCAAAACAAATTGAAATTGACCGTAAGTCAAAGCAATAAGACTTTTAAATCGCAGTTTTATTTGTATTCATACAAATTCCATCATTCAACACAAAAAAAAGAAAAATAAACTTTATTCTAAGAAACTAATTTAGTAAATAACAATACACATACATGTTAAATAAATAATTACGTGTATGTATTATGATTACAACATAATATTCTAATTGGGGTGTTTGAGGGTGTGCATTAATTTACATGCTGTATATTGACTAGCTGTGCCCCGCGGTTTTACCCGCGTTAAACTTTATAAATTATCACAGCTCCTCCCCCGTAGTTGATAGCGTGATAATATGTAGCCTATATGTTGACCCAACCTCTTAGTAATAGTCATGCAAAATTTTAAGTAAATCCATGCAGTACTTTTAGAGTTTAGCCCGGACATATATATAGACAAACAGACAAAAATTCTAAAATAGTACATTACGTGCCAAGGGAGGAAAGTAGGACATTTCAACCCGCGCCATATTGTGACAAAAGCGTGGGTCGAAAAGTCCTGCTATCTTCCCGTGGCGCGTATACTATTTTTCATCATACCAGGACCGAAAGTTTAATGACATTGTATATAAGTAAAACGAATGCAGTTTAAATTATTCATTGAGGGGGATCGGGGCGCAGCCCCGATGGGGTCCGGGGCGAAGCCCCGGTGGGGGGTCGGGGGGGCGAAGCCCCCACAGACGAAAAAAAAAATTTATTAAAAGACTTGACATAAGCGTGGGTCGAAAAGTCCTGATATCTTCCCGTGGCGCGTATACTATTTTTCATCATACCAGGACCGAAAGTTTAATGACATTGTATATAAGTAAAAGGTCTTCATCAATTTTATTAATACGATGCAATTTCTTCCAAGCAATAAATTGATTGTAACAATTTTTATATCGCTGTACCGATTTGGAGGGTGCTAAATTTTGAGTTATTTCCGCAGCTTCCGCAGCAATGTTTCGTCGCACTTCTTCATCTTCAGAGTCGTCACTTGAATAATCCGATGAATTCATTGTCAGGTTTTTTTTTACACAGCTGTATTCACTTATTTTTTATACACAAGTTTTTTTCTATGTATATTTTTGATGTAATTTTTATCAGAATCAGAAAATTTGACTCTTAGATAAATATCATTTTATTTTATTATTATTAAATGATGTTATTGCCGCGTGTATAATAATATGGGCTTGAAATAACAACTGCACGGTTACCATGGTAATGAGTTATGTCAAATAGATAACGGGAAGAAAATTGAGCAGTCTGAAATATGCATCTTTCTTCCCGCAAACAAAAGAAGAAATTCAAACTTTCGGCCTCGGAATGATGAAAAATTTTAAACTGTCACTAATTGTGAGCAGTCTGAAATATGCATCTTTCTTCCCGCAAACAAAAGAAGAAATTCAAACTTTCGGCCTCGGGATGATGAAAACTATATTTTTGGCTTCGATATCGATTGTAGATCACGGCCCAAGTATCTTTTAAAAAAATATTCAATGTACAGTTTTGACTTCCTTACGATTTTATTATAGTATTTTGTATAGCTGTTCTTGCATCAAGCCTTGGTGTGCAATAAAGAGTTTATCTATTTATCTCTCTATTTTATTATATGTATAGATGGAAGTATTTTTTACATAATATGCTTTCGATATATATGACCCTCGCTTAAACCACAGGGGTTTTACATACCAGTGTCTGAAAGGTGCTCACTAAAATTTCTGTAATTCATCTTAACCGTTTTGTATGATTATCGTCAGGCAAGATTAGGATCTAAGTCACCGATATAGCCCGAATCTGACATAGCGCATCGCAGAGATTACTGCCATTAATATGCAACAAGGTTTCCGGATTTGCTTACACCGAGCCGTGAAATAAACTATATATATAAAATCTGACAAAGAAAGTGTTACTGTTATTAAAGCGCATGCGCGCGCGAGCCAAGCGTCGTATGAATGAAACATAGACCTACAAATATTACGACAGTACAACAAAAACTTATAAAACCATTTTTTTTTTCATATATTGGGTTATGTTCAAATTCATATAGTAAAAGTTGTTGCTTATGGGGTTAGCTATCTTGTCCTACGAGGTTGTTGGTGTTTTACAAGTAACCCTTGGATTTTTTTTAATCGGGACTAGTCCCACAATAACCACCACTGCAACTCCTGTAAGCCAGGATCAACAGTGGCACACAATAAAATGACACTGCGCGGTGAGGCTTAGGCATGTCCCGGGGAATCCCGACAAATGTCTTCGATCCCGCAACGATTTTACTCGGAAAGAAAAAAGGAATTAATAGTGGCTCATATGATTTCCTTCAAATTTCATTTGAAATTTCCGTCCACCAGGAGGCCCCATCAGCATGTTGGCCCTGCAGGGCGTGCTGGAGCTGGTGCGACGCCACAACATCGACTACCCCGACATGTACGACCGCCTGTACGCCATGTTCGAGCCCGAGATGTTCGCCACCCGGTACAAGAGGCGGCTCATGCACTTGGCGGACATATTCTTGAGCTCTACGTAAGTGACATTAACATTTTTACTTTTATAGAAGTTGAGACTTAATCGCACGGTCCTGCATAACAATGTTTTACACAAGTAGAACTCTTAACGTATATACAAGTTCTTAACACGGACAGTACAACCACGGGGCATACCACTCCGCATGGCCGGAAGATCATTCCTTAACGACCTGATCTCACAGTCTATTTTAGTAACATTATTTGGTTTAAACTTAAGCTCCCAATCCATAGCATAACTTTCCAAACGTACCTTCCGCCTTGGGGGGAGGGCCTGTCAAATTTCTACAGACTAAAAACCACCCCGGTGTTCCATCTCACACCTGCACCCGGTGTCGCGGGAACGTATGATACTTCCGCAACCCGCGGCCGAGCGGGTTCTTAAACCCTAACCTAACCTGTAAACTTACCTTCGTATGTCTCTGCTGCAGACGTCTAGCGACACCTTATTACTTAACATAAATTATCCTATGGCCATAAAGAGATTTATACACTTATATATATACAGGTAGTAATAGGCTCACCCAACAACAGAGGCGCCAACCAACTCCGAGCAGGTACTTCGAATAGACACGGTTTTCTTGCACAAATGTCAATCACACACTTTTACATCATAGTTGTCTCGTTTTTGGTGTAAAATATTATTTACTTTGCTACGTTTCTCGAAAGGCAGCATACCCATTAGTTATTATTGTTTGCATATAATTACAATTACTTATTAGAAATTTTTGTTTGCAGTCATCTGCCAGAAAGTTTGGTGGCCGCATTCGCAAAACGTCTGTCCCGACTGGCGCTGGTCGCGTCTCCGGAAGACGCAGTGGGTCTACTGCAGTTGGTGGCCAACTTGTTGCTGCGACACCCTGCGCTCAAACGCATGATATGTTATGAAGACACACCAGCTATCAGTGAGTATAAAATACTTTATTGATTATATAGATTTCATATCTATTACTGTGAAGACACAGTTTAAATTTTTGTGGTTGGAGTGTATGTTAGATGTATGTTTTCCAACTGAAATGTGTGATATTTCGTCGAAATTCTGTTTGACTGGCTATTGACCCTGTTGTACAGGTGGTAAATGATAATCTCCAAAATACATCATATAATCTATAACGCCTGGTGAACTCAATTTTGTAATTGAGCGTGACTTCTCTATGTGATGTGCTCTTTTGCGAAGAAGTAATAAACCAGTTATATATTATTTGTTAAACACCAACAACCTCGCATTTCTAGACATCTAAGAATAGAATAGAATATATTTATTTGCATTAAACATGGTCACGATATGACAGGTCTTAAAATTAAAATATGTTCAACATGTTTAACCAGGGACTGGTATACAAATTAATTAAAACATAAAATAACAATTCATTACATTAATTATATTTACATACATCAAATAAAATTACATTTATATTAATTATTAAAATATTAAATTATATTCATTATCATACTTTCAAATAAAAAACCAATCAAAATCCCTTCAAATCTAAAAATTCTTGTACAGTGTAAAAACATTTTTCAATTAGCCATTTTTTAAATTTAATTTTGAACATTCTTAGAGGAAGTTCTCTTAGTGGTTTTGTGATTTTGTTATATATCTTTATACACATAAAAATGCTGTTCCGGTGATAAAGTGTAGTTCTACATTTTATTAATCTGAGTTTTGTTGGATCTCTTCGACTAAGCAGACTATTTTCACTGGCTTTTTCAAATAGTTGTGGATGTCTAAAATCATAAGCAACAACTTTTGTTCTATGACTTTTGACATAGCTCAATACATGAAAAACAAAAAATGATTTTTCATGGTTTGTTGTACTTTCGTGACATTTGTAGGTCTATGTTTCATTCATAAACGATAGGACGACGATCGGCTCGCGTGCGCTTGTGCTGCTAATAATAATAACACATTGTTCGCCAGATATTTATTTTATTTATTTATTTCTAGTTAACTTCATTGGTTTAAGTAAATTTAAAAAGTTTGTTGCAAAATTGTTATCACACCTAGCAAGCATCCTCACCATTTTCGTGTATGCGATATTGGAATACCGATACCTCATGGTAATAAACATGTCAACATAGATGCAGGGGTCTCTAGATGCATTAGGTATCTTATGCGATTTGTCCAAAGCGTTCGATTACGTTCATCATAATACTCTGGTCAGAAAATTAAACCACTATGGTATTAAGAACAAGGCCCTCGAATTTTTGACTTCTTACCTGGGCAATAGAATTCAGAAGGTCGAAATAAACGGTATAATATCTCCGGGATCTCCGGTGGTAATGGGCGTCCCACAGGGCTCAATTCTTGACCCATTTATGTTTTTAATTTATATAAATGACTTTCCTTATTATGTAAGAGATTGTATTGTTTGCAGATGATGCTTCCTTGACGTTCAAAATAAACCGACAATTAAGCAATTTTGACAATGTTAATGACGCAATATGTAAGGTTGTTCACTGGTTTAATGCCAATAATCTTGTTCTAAATGATAAGAAAACTGAAGTCTTGGGTATCACAATAGACTCAAAACTACAATGGTCTCCATTGTAGTTTGAGTCTTGATACCCAAGACTTTAAATAGTAAAATTGTCCAGCAACTTAAGTTCTGCAACATATCCAGTTAAAACTATTAGACCGCTCACTGATGTTGACACAGCTCAGAATGGTATATTTCAGTTATTTTCATAGTATAATGTCCTATGGAATTCTTCTCTGGTGTAGCTCTCGCTGACATTAACACGTCAAAACATCGTGGCACTCAAACACATGCAACGCAAGCGCAACTTCATAACCGACCAAAGCGCTGGACCCATTTCCCCGCGCTCTAGCAGGGGTATGTTTACGTAATCTTTGCGATACGCATAGAGCTATAAATATTCAAGCGGGAAATTAATTAAATATATATTTTTGCACCTACATAAAATCCAACAAATTATCGAAAAGTTGTGGGGCAAAAGCTGTTGCTTATGGTGTTAGTATCTAGCCCCGCGAGGTTGTTGGTGTTTTAAAAGTAACTTTCTATAAATTCGTTAGCTTTTAATTATCTCGCTGCCCGGCTCCACATATACTACAGCATGGTGATTTGTCCAGTGTCGGGCGACCCGTACGTGATGGAGGAGACGTGCGCGGCGGCGTCGCGCGCGCTGGGCTCGTCGCTGTGGGAGGTGTGCGCGCTGCGCCGCCACGCCGCGCCCGCGCTGTCCGCCGCCGCGGCGCGCGTGCTGGACTCGGCCACCCAGCGAGCGCAGCCCGTAGCGCTCACGGCGCCCGACGCGGCTAGCGTGAGTACATACAGTGCGGGCTCACAGGTAGCGCTGCGCGGGCTCGTCGCTGTGGGAGGTGTGCGCGCTGCGCCGCCACGCCGCGCCCGCGCTGTCCGCCGCCGCGGCGCGCGTGCTGGACTCGGCCACCCAGCGAGCGCAGCCCGTAGCGCTCACGGCGCCCGACGCGGCTAGCGTGAGTACATACAGTGCGGGCTCACAGGTAGCGCTGCGCGGGCTCGTCGCTGTGGGAGGTGTGCGCGCTGCGCCGCCACGCCGCGCCCGCGCTGTCCGCCGCCGCGGCGCGCGTGCTGGACTCGGCCACCCAGCGAGCGCAGCCCGTAGCGCTCACGGCGCCCGACGCGGCTAGCGTGAGTACATACAGTGCGGGCTCACAGGTAGCGCTGCGCCGCCACGCTGCGCCCGCGCTGTCCGCCGCCGCGGCGCGCGTGCTGGACTCGGCCACCCAGCGAGCGCAGCCCGTAGCGCTCACGGCGCCCGACGCGGCTAGCGTGAGTACATACAGTGCGGGCTCACAGGTAGCGCTGCGCCGCCACGCCGCGCCCGCGCTGTCCGCCGCCGCGGCGCGCGTGCTGGACTCGGCCACCCAGCGAGCGCAGCCCGTAGCGCTCACGGCGCCCGACGCGGCTAGCGTGAGTACATACAGTGCGGGCTCACAGGTAGCGCTGCGCGGGCTCGTCGCTGTGGGAGGTGTGCGCGCTGCGCCGCCACGCCGCGCCCGCGCTGTCCGCCGCCGCGGCGCGCGTGCTGGACTCGGCCACCCAGCGAGCGCAGCCCGTAGCGCTCACGGCGCCCGACGCGGCTAGCGTGAGTACATACAGTGCGGGCTCACAGGTAGCGCTGCGCGGGCTCGTCGCTGTGGGAGGTGTGCGCGCTGCGCCGCCACGCCGCGCCCGCGCTGTCCGCCGCCGCGGCGCGCGTGCTGGACTCGGCCACCCAGCGAGCGCAGCCCGTAGCGCTCACGGCGCCCGACGCGGCTAGCGTGAGTACATACAGTGCGGGCTCACAGGTAGCGCTGCGCCGCCACGCTGCGCCCGCGCTGTCCGCCGCCGCGGCGCGCGTGCTGGACTCGGCCACCCAGCGAGCGCAGCCCGTAGCGCTCACGGCGCCCGACGCGGCTAGCGTGAGTACATACAGTGCGGGCTCACAGGTAGCGCTGCGCCGCCACGCCGCGCCCGCGCTGTCCGCCGCCGCGGCGCGCGTGCTGGACTCGGCCACCCAGCGAGCGCAGCCCGTAGCGCTCACGGCGCCCGACGCGGCTAGCGTGAGTACATACAGTGCGGGCTCACAGGTAGCGCTGCGCCGCCACGCCGCGCCCGCGCTGTCCGCCGCCGCGGCGCGCGTGCTGGACTCGGCCACCCAGCGAGCGCAGCCCGTAGCGCTCACGGCGCCCGACGCGGCTAGCGTGAGTACATACAGTGCGGGCTCACAGGTAGCGCTGCGCCGCCACGCCGCGCCCGCGCTGTCCGCCGCCGCGGCGCGCGTGCTGGACTCGGCCACCCAGCGAGCGCAGCCCGTAGCGCTCACGGCGCCCGACGCGGCTAGCGTGAGTACATACAGTGCGGGCTCACAGGTAGCGCTGCGCCGCCACGCCGCGCCCGCGCTGTCCGCCGCCGCGGCGCGCGTGCTGGACTCGGCCACCCAGCGAGCGCAGCCCGTAGCGCTCACGGCGCCCGACGCGGCTAGCGTGAGTACATACAGTGCGGGCTCACAGGTAGCGCTGCGCCGCCACGCCGCGCCCGCGCTGTCCGCCGCCGCGGCGCGCGTGCTGGACTCGGCCACCCAGCGAGCGCAGCCCGTAGCGCTCACGGCGCCCGACGCGGCTAGCGTGAGTACATACAGTGTGGGCTCACATGTGAACCAAGGTGCACTAACCTCGGGTCATGATTTGTATGTCTCATATATATTTCCCTTTTTTTAATCATGACGTTTAAAGTAAGCCTAAGAAACCTTTCTAGACATCACCATCTAGCTAGTAAGTTTAAACACTCCAGAAAGCACCCCTTTGAAGTTTAAATCAGGGTAGTTACTGATATAGAGTATATATTATATGCTTTACTTAATCATATAATATATACTCTATATCTATATTATTCTTTTCACAGTCGTTCGACGCCGAGCTAAAGAAGAGGTTCAAAACGATAGAGATGAACTTCGTGCGACCACAGGGCATGACCACCCCGTCGGGCGAGCGCATGGTCCAGTACTGGGAGCTGATGGCCTGAAGCCCGCCTACCAACGCACCCAGTAAGACATGAAACATTACACTAGTGTTACACACACTTGCATTTACCGCCCTACAGTTCATAGGAAAACGCCTCCGACAAGTCAGTTGTAAATTAGCGCTCGCACTGGACGGACGTATTCTGTCGACTGTAGGGCGCAACAAATTCCGAAAACTGAACGGTTGCTTGCTGAACTGTTTTAATAATAGTATGAAGGATTTTATTTGGAAGTATTATAGTGTATTGTTGTTTTTCAACTTGATATTAGCTGTTATTGTTTAATTGTATTTTTCTGATTCGAATTAGATGTTATATGTACGTTGTAAGTGAATTTATATTGATGTGTTGATATCTGTTATGTGTTAGATTCAGAGAAATATAAGTAAACATATGTAAATTGAGCAACCGCGTCAAAATTGCATGATCGACTCTTGTATATTGATCATTCAATTTCGATCAAACTTGATATCTATAAACGTACTAATTACTAAATATCACAAATTATAACAGGAACTGGCCTTAATGTGCGAATATTATATCAGATTGCTTTTAAAATGATTATGGCTAAATAGTAATATTTTGTGCTCTTTCTACGGTTTATTTATAGAAAATAAATTGTAACTATGGTGGCAACTAGTGGCGTAGGGTACATAGAATACGATTTCTGTCGGATTGTGATTAATTAAATATTTCAATTCTACGCTATTATTACTACAAAGTCATTGACTATGCGATATGGATAAAAAAAAATCTGAGCCGTCACGGGACGCCTGGCAGATGTGAAACATCGACATTATTTTGTAAAAGTAATATGCAGAAAAGAACATATTGTGATAGGAACTAAATATGTCATAATGATAAAATTAAAAGTTGATTTCGCATGGCGACGCGTCGCCACACCGTACACCCTACTATCGTATAGCGTGGCGACGCGTCGCCACGCCAGAAATCTGTTTTACTTGCGGCTATAGATGTTTCACACCAAAATTAAGACTTGCAAGCCGATATTTGAGTATTCAGCTGTAAATCACCTACCGCCACTGGTAGCTACAATTCCTATAGTTCTGAGTTATAAAAATTATGACGTCACTTCCTATAAGTTGTAAAAGAAACACAAGATCTAATATGAAGTTTGTAGTTGTAAAATATCTTAAATAAATTTTGCACACTAATGTTAAAGTTAAAATAAACTAGTTGATGGCCCGAAAGCTTGAAGCTGATCGAAAGCTACGAAGTAAATTTTATATCATTGCATTTCTCTCTAGCAAAGTACTCATGAGAAGGATGGAGCATTTTATTAGTACTGTACTGGAGGAAAATAAGCAATATGCTACAAATTGTCTACTAACTTTTTTGTTTATGTGAATTAAACACTTTATTTATTTGTATTAAGTTAATAATAAAACAAAAAATAAATCGATTTAGAATCGCATAAAGATGCAGGATTAATTCATTGTTTAAACTAGTTTTATAAGTGAGTTAACTTAAAACGGCACGTAAGTTATAAAATTCAATATGAATTCATCCTATTTTGTGTATGCTTCACTAAAACTTCCTTTTTAGGGGACCAATGGAACCCTATTAATTAGTCTCCATTGTCGGTCCATCACGGAATATTTCTCATGTAGACAGTTGAAATGTTTACAGAGTGTAATTTTCGTTGGCACTATAACAACGAAGAAATAAAGACAATAACTCTGTTTTATATCATTTACAAATCAAACATTGTTTTGCTCTGTGAAACCAAGATTTAATTTTCCTGTAAAACAGAGGAACGACATTTAGGGCGGCTTGCACGAAATTTCGTTTCAATATTCAAAAAATTCAAAAATTCTAAATTTATTTATTAGTCATTGAGTTTTACAATTATTTTAGCAGTTATAGCTACACTAGGCGATGCCTGTATCGAGGCTATCGATGTAACACGGTTATCAGATAGGACTTAAATACATTTTTACAATAACTTAGATACACTATTACTTAGAAATTATTTTAAATATATCTTAAACAAATTTAACTAAATACGTTTAAATCGATAAATGTGTTTAACATGATTACGTTTAATGACCTCTTGCATCACGTTAAATGCGTTTATCGTGTCGGTATAGCAGTTTCCCTACATTTCGTTATAAGTAAGTAACAAATGACACTATTTTTTAAACAAAAATTACGTTTTTCTGCGCGAAAGTGTGCGTAAATTGAATCCTCCATGTCATGGAAACATAACCTCTCAAAATGAATGTCAATTTTTGCTAAACGCATTTAGCTGCGCTAAATAGCTATTCATGGGTATTTAACTTTGACAGCTCTCTAAACGCGTTTAGCGACTTATTTAGCATGGTGCAAGGCGTAACAATGACTTAAAACGTGAATTTTTATTTAAATTGGATTTAAATAGTATTTAGTGCTATGGTGCAAGCCGCCCTTAATGTTTATTTGTCGTTCTTTTTTTAATAAAACAACAATTATTTTTCTAATATGTACACCACTCAAAAATGACAGCCAATACGTCAAAAATCAGTTTAGCAATCTTCTATAGATGGCCAAGTCAACTCACCATAAAGGAAACATAAAAGAAATCCTATACATTCTAGGTATTTCTTTACATATATATGTATGTATATCATTATAACTATCGATTAAATTAAAACTTAATACAACAGTATATGTCAGTTATAAAGTAGCTCTGTCCTTCGTTGATGTAAGTTAATAGAAAGAGATGTCATGACATTTAGGTTAATTAAGTCTCGTTACAGACAGAATTGCCGCCAGTGTCGGAATTTCGTTATTTTTTTTAACGACTTGAGTATCTGTGATTGTTGGGCCCCGTGTCGATAGGAAAATTCGAGTTTTAAACTAAATAACACTAGTTAGTCATTAATATTTAGTAAATATTATAAATTCTATTATTGGAGTATAATTATTAATAAGGTATGTTAAAGTAATTTATTATTTGTATGTAAATTAAGGATGTGGTCTCGCAACCACGGCGCGGAGGGGAACCAAGCATTTCCAATTCTGCTCTTCAGTGGTCATAGTTTTATACATACCGAGTCACTTTAATGCCCCCCTGATCATAACGGCAAGATGTTTTATTTGATAAAAATCGTGTTGCTATTATAAATTTTCTGGTGACGCGGTGAATGTTTACCAGGGTATGCTATAACTGGTGGTCTACGATATTAAGAAGTTAGATATGCCTCGGTGATTAGTTAACTTCGGTTATTGGAATATATCATACATAGTCTGAATGTATACTTATCTGCCTTCTAAGCTGAGCGAGAGTTATGCAAAAAAGTGCGGGAAATCTTAATAACGGTCTTTAAGGTTCAATTACTGTTCCGAGATATTAATTTATTTACACTAAGACACTGCCATCTGATCCCAAACTAGACGTTGACACAAAA
Organism: Pseudoips prasinana; assembly: GCA_951640165.1. Lineage (NCBI taxonomy): Eukaryota > Metazoa > Arthropoda > Insecta > Lepidoptera > Nolidae > Pseudoips > Pseudoips prasinana. The sequence goes on along the minus strand of OX621236.1, from coordinate 38,696,385 downwards.
AATAATTGCGCTCATCACACAAAGATTTATCCTTGACGAGGATCGAACCTACCACTAAACGGAAAAGATACTAATCCTAAAACCATAATGTAGTGTTCCGCGGCATGATTGCGAGATGACAACAGTATACGTTTGCTTGAATCTGACTATCGGCATTATGGGCGTGTTCCTTTCTATACTTCAGATTTTCTCAAAATCTTCTAGTGTGGAAACAGCACATAGTTTGATTGTATATAGGTTAGAAGCCTTGTGCGTGTCACAGTGGAATATTCTTAAGCACACCTTGTCGTAATACCAGGGGTGAAGATTTCATATAACACGATTAGTGCCGGCTTTATTTTATTACAATGGAATGACTTTATTTCATTACTCAACTTTAACTTAACATTTCTTTTACCGTTACTTGACATTTAATGTATAGTTTTATATAGTAAATATAAAATTACAGCCTAGGAATTGTTAGGATAAAGCTGTAAAATAAAACTCACTCCAGTTTTATATCATAATAACACAACTTAAACTTAACATGTGGGTAGTTAAATACAACATCTAACTTCGCAATTGAGTAGTTAATAACGACTAACCTCACATTTGAGAAGATAATAATTGAATCTAAAGGATTTATTAGCTCCTAAAGAATTCTAAAACATTTAACTAAAGCTTGAATTACCTTATAATTAATTAAATTATTTATTTTGTTGGGGTGATAAAAAAATAAAAATAACTTTTTTTATATATAAACGTAAATAAGTGAAATATTGATCCAATTTTATTGATAACTCTGCAAAGCTGCAAAGAGTACCAGTTTACTATATTCGCAATAACTATATGAACTCTTCCTTATCTGCTTATAAGCCATTTTGATTGAAAGTTATAAAATGAAGTTAGGTAAGAGAGAAAGTCGCATGGATATAGAGCGTAAAAAAAATTTTCTTGGGTTTTAACCAGTGAAATTTTGCCGCAAGCCGGATAAAAAATTTAGTTCCATAAAAGCTACAATTTTGCTTAGTACATATACAAGGGTGTATCATAGACAGAAAAGGAAACTTAAAGAAATAGCACTCCTCATGAACAAATTGAATGGATTAAGAAAAAATATTTTTGTCTCCATCCAGATTCTAGCATTGTCCGGTGAAGCAGTGGAAGTCAACGCTAACTGTAAACGTGTATGTAAACTTCATGTAGAAAAAAAAACTTGTATTCATAGGGAAATTTAAAGCCCTTAACTAACACTCAATTGACGTTACACTTTGTATAAGTAATGTTCCACGTGACACGCGCAAGTCTCGGGGTCTCCGAATGTCCGTAAGTTAACTGTACAGGTGTTGTTATCCGTCTTCCGTCACTAACCACCATCTGGACCTACGTCTCGCTAATAAACTGCACATAGATTAAAATAGAATAGAGTACACAAAATGGATTACTAAAATAGTAGCATAATAATGTACAAAGGGCGGTCTTATCGTTAGCTGCGATTTCTTACAGACAGCTTTAGGATGGATAAGAGTTGTATGAAATGAAAACGGGTAAAAGGTGTAATAAGTTCAGTTAAAGGAGAAATATTAAAAGAAACAGAAAAAGGAGGTATCAAGTAAAAGGTAGGAGTACACCTTAATTTATTCGAGTAAACAAGACTCAATCAATCAATCAATATATTTATTTGGATGAATATGGTAAATACAAAATACATACATAGACTCACGCCTGTTTCCCAGGGGGGTAGGCAGAGACAACGGATTTCCATTTGTCACGATCTTTTGCCTCAATTAATGTCATTATATTCTGATTGATCAATTCAAATACAAAATACAGATCTTAAAACATAAAATAATAGGAATAACATATTCTGCCATTGTTTGGCGTACAACCTCAACGAGATTGTTAGTAAAAAGTTACGACTATGTTAGTAATAATAATGTCCTAGCTGAATTTCAAAATATTTATTCAAGTATAAAAATGATTGTTCAGTATTGTTTATTCTATCACAACAAACGACGCCGCATGACGGTTAACCAATATAATATTAGTACATTAAATAGTACCTTTATTATTATTTTGGGATGATAAATGTCCACTGTTTTATGAAGGAAATATTATATTGGTTAACCGTCATGCGGCGTCGTTTGTTGTGATAGAATAAACAATACTGAACAATCATTTGTATACTTGAATTTTGTGTAGTTTATTAGTTGGATCGGTGATTTCATTCCAGTGACTACATCATAGTTGTTGACTAAGTTTCATGTAAATTAAGATTATGTAATTTGTTATCATAAGATTTACATTGGATTCGTGTACCGTGGAGAGTAGCTTGTTAGGATTAACCAGATTTACTCTGGTTGCTGTTTTCTCAACAAGCTAGTCTGCAGTAATGCTTTTACCAAAATATCATACTAATATCCCCGCAGGTTACAGACGAACAGTTTGATTAACAATATTCTTAATCAACCAATTTTATCAATTATAAGCTCCGTGTTTTCTATTGCCAGTATGCCTCGCATACACGCTGCAAGAGTAGTAAAATTTTGGCCATATTGACACGGTTGAGAAAACGCCCAGACTAAGACAAATAGACACGTTGATCAACGCAAATATTTGTATTGTGCTAGGATCGAAACCGCAATCTTTGAATCAGAAGGCAGGTTCACTACAAATTGAGTTACTACTCTCGCATTGTGCATGATAGACGAGCTTGGGATTTATTAACTTTTTGATCGCCACAGGCATGCAGAATGCCCAGGACGTCACGGGCAGACTAACTAGTAGGAACCGTGGCATGCTGAGCACATTTCGGTTTTTCATTTATAAAAGACTGGCGGTCAAAAGGTTAAAAGAAAATCTGTTTGTGGCACGGGCTACAGTGCGCAGTCTTCTCTCGCACATTTCGTTGTTTTAATAGCTTTAAAATAATTGTATCTCACAAAACGACCGATGCACATTCTTTGAAAGTAATGATAATAATCTTGTATCCTACAAAATGTCAAAATGTGCGAGCGAGATAGCTGCGACCTGAATTATTTGCTATCGTGTTCCAAATGAATAGCGATCTTTTTCGCAAACTGTAAACAAAATCGCAATCTGAAAAAATATCGATATACTGAATATCAGACTTTTATCAGATCAAGGTTATAATCTGTGGAAATTGATCCTTAATTGTGTACTAGAGTTGTATTTTTTTCCGACATTTTCGCTTTCAAGAAGGGCTTTTTCGGGTTCAAGAATAATAAAAACGGAACGTTTATGAATATTTATTGTCATTCAGTCGAGATTTATTTAGCCTTTTTGCCATACCGTCGTTAACGCATTTGTAACCCAAATGCGCGTGCGCATGCTTGTGTATCTGGTTCCGTAATGAATGCGCGAGCTTTTTTAATAGGTACCAGAAGATGAGTAAGCAATTTTATTTGAAATTTCAATTACAAAAAATGTTACACATACAGACATTTAATTGAAAATTAATATTCAGCGAAAACTGTGCGTGCTGATATTATAGTTTGAAGTTATTGATACTGACCATCATATCATAAGGAATTATTTATTGATTGAACTATAACTGACCTCATAAATATATCAAAGACAAGACCGGTAGCGTAACTTCCGGGATAATTAGTTGCAACTTTATAAAATTCAGACGTGCTTATACAACTTTGGTACACAATTCAAGGTGCACCCAATACTATTAAATATATCACTCATTGTGAGACAACGGCCATATTTATTTGACTTTATTGTTATATTTTATATTTAATTTTGTAATTGTATAGTAAAGCCTCGCAAAGGGCGCGGTCGGCCACAAGATAGTGCCCGTGTTATTTATATGTTCTTAATTATACTTTCTATTATCATGGATATATTATGTTAAGAGATGTTCACTCTAAAATGTACACACGGCTACATTTTAGATATAAGCTGACCTCTCATTGTATGGAAATTTTATACAACGCGAGATCGGCTTATACTGGAAATGTATATCTTTATGTTTAGCCATGTGTACACTTGTATTATAGCGATGCAAGTAATGTTTAGAAGTAAGATGTATCTTTTGTACTGTATCTTAAGTATTTTCTATGCCTCAATTTACACCGCCCGTGAATGGAATGTAAGCGAACTTTTGCAATGAAATTTTATAGAGAATAATGAACTGTATCGTAGAGAATACAAGAGGATTCCACGGAAGACACGCGACCACTAATGATGCTTGGTATTAGATTGTATCTTACACTATTGACATAGAATTCATTATGCCATATGTTCATTGCAAAAAGTCGCTACCATGCCAATCGCGACGGTGTAAAATGAGCCTTTCTGAAAACTTTTGATTTCTGCGGCGATAGAAGCTATTGTATATCAAAGACACAGAAAACAACAGTTTTAAGAAACGAGCGGCTCATAGACAGATAATTTACCGTGCCGTAAATGATCGGCGACGTTAAGCACCTAGGCGTGCGGTAAGTTTATAGATGGATGACCGCCAAAGTGGTGGTTTTGAGCTTCTACGTACTACGTATGAGCGTGTTGTGCCCGGTTGGAGATGTTAGAAAACAGTCTTTAAACTACTACTTAACTTACTGGGCTGTTTTATACGCTCTGACACTAGGGTAACCACTGCCCATACGATAAAGTAGAGTACATAATATTAAACAGATGACGTCGATGGTTACATACTGCGAATATAGCTTTTATTGTTAGCGTGATAAAGACTATCCACTGAACTACCGTACCTGCGCACTTATGGCGTCGGCTGTACCTGAAGTCTTGCCTTGAAAAAGCTAAAAACATATTGAGAAATTTGATACGTTTAAAGGAGATTCTCAATAACAGACATTTAAGATCCCATCAATGTTTTTAAATATGTTTTATATAAGTTTTTTGCCCCAACATTCTGTTAACCTCTATGGGCAATATTAAGACATGAATTCAGGGCGTAGCCATGTTAATTCTGCACTTGATGATTAACTTATTAGATTTACCAATGAATGATAAATATTTATGATTGACCTGTTAAATATCTTAATTGAAAAGGATTTTGTGACTCGGATAGTCTTTTTGTGTTTGTGCTAAGGGACCAGCGATTATCAGCGCGGGACGGCGCTGATAGTCGCTGGTCCCTTAGACACTCGCTAAGGCCGAAATTTGACTTACCTAGTCAAATTTAGATTGCTTAGTTTTTAAATCTAATTGATATCTTCAGTGGTCCCCGTAAACTCCCGGTCCCGTAACTTTATAAATACAGATTAAAAAAAAACATATTTATGAACCAACTACCCGAATGTGCAGTATGGTTTAGAACTGAGTTTCATATCTAAATTTCACTCGGAGTTTTAGCAAGAAGGGGCCTTCTTCAAATAGTAACTAACTTAAATTGTTTGTTGTTTCATTGTCAAGACAAATACATGAAATTATATTTACATGTAATAAATCTAAATAATGCAAATTTAATTTGTTGTTCAGGACCAATATTAGATGAATATCAGGATCGCGGGTGTATTTCTCAGATTGGCCTAAATATATTGCAGTTATTTGGTACCTTCTGTGTACTTTTACGTACCTCTCCTGAAAATCTGTGTACCTACGCCCGTACAGAGATATTTAAAATATTAGGTACACCCGCTATCCTGATGTCAGAACCGCGGGTGTACGGTTAAACAGTGTACCAAGTTACATATATTGGTTAAGTACATTTGGTACCTCTTGTGTACCTCATGAAACAAGTATTTAACAAATTAAATACGGTATGCTTCTTGAGAAATTGAATAAATAATTTTTCACTTTTACGTCGTTACTATTTTATTTTAAAAAATCGTAGTAATCGAACCCAGAACCTTCACATTAAGCATATACTATTATTCCCTTACCGAGAACCCAGAACCTTCACATTCAGCATATACTATTATTCCCTTACCGAGAACCCAGAACCTTCACATTCAGCATATACTATTATTCCCTTACCGAGAACCCAGAACCTTCACATTAAGCATATACTATTATTCCCTTACCGAGAACCCAGAACCTTCACATTCAGCATATACTATTATTCCCTTACCGGGAATCGAACCCAGAACCACCACATTAAACATGTAGGCGCATACGTGGCTATAACGGGAATCGAACCCAGAACCACCACATTAAACATGTAGGCACATATGTGGTTATACCGGGAATCGAACCCAGAGCCCCGCATTAAACATGTAGGCACAAAAGTGGCTGTACCGGGAACCGAAACAGAAAAAATTGTGTTAAGTATTTTTGTATCGATGGCACTTGGATTCCTCTAGTGCAAAATGCAAGGACTACCGCTCATTATATTTCCTTGTTTCCTGTTTATGTTTATATATGTTTATGTTCCTGGTTCCGGATTCGATTCCCGGTAAGGGAATAATAGTATATGCTTAATGTGAAGATTCTGGGTTCGATTACTACGGTTTTTTTTTAATAAAATAGTAACGACGTTAAAGTGAAAAATGATTTATTAAATTTCTCAAGAAGCATACCATATTTTATTTGTTTAATACTTGTTTCATGAGGTACACAAGAGGTACCAAATGTACTTAACCAATATATGTAACTTGGTACACTGTTTAACCGTACACCCGCGGTTCTGACATCAGGATAGCGGGTGTACCTAATATTTCAAATATCTCTGTACGGGCGTAGGTACACAGATTTTCAGGAGAGGTACGTAAAAGTACACAGAAGGTACCAAATAACTGCAATTATTTAGGCCAATCTGAGAAATACACCCGCGATCCTGATATTCATAATATTAGAATACCACCGGGCTACTATTTCGGAGACGTCCTCGTAATAATATAACGATTTATTTCCCTAGTGCGAAAATTGCCTTCGAAGAATACATTAATAATAAAAATAAATTGAACATGTGAATAAGAATAAAAAATAGAAGGAAATGCCCTCTATCGGGATCAAACATGTATACAAAATTTCTGGTTTTAATTGATTGTATCACACACCTATTTCCGACCACCAATTTGATTGTGCATTATTTAAATTACACATTGTATGTTATCCCAGTGTTAGAAAGAATCATAGTGCAATATTGTTGGGAACATTTTATACGTTTTATATAGAGAAAATATATTCTAGTCTGGTAACATTACCGAATGCAGGATTTTTACAGAAGATTTATCATGTGATATATATAAGAAATCTTTTGCACATTATCAAAATATTTTTTGATAAATAAAATGTTGACTTCCATAGGAGAAAAATACCTATTAATAATAGTAAGTTTGAAAGTTTTCCCAGAAATCCATTAAAAATCTTGTCTATGGATAGCTTAAATTTACGATTACCATAGATATTTATGGTGTTAATGAATCATTAATGAAATAGTTATATTACACGCAATTTTAATTATAGTGCACGTTTTGTCTTTTAGGATTTATCATTTAAGCCCGTATTGGCTGTAATTATTATATAATAATATGTCTAAATACTAATCCTAATAACCCCACCAATCAGAAGTTTTCCGCGCATCGTGGCTTAGGGGGTGATTATCGCTCATCAATATTATTTAATGTTCTCCCTCAAGTTCATCCCCATGTCACTTCAGCATGTGATTTATGTAGTTTTGAGTAGATGTATTTTGAATAGTAAAATTAATATTGTTCTTCTTTGTAATGGTGTTTAAAATCGCAATAGAATTCCGTAACGCATCGCTACTAATTGCTGGTTACGTACAAGCAAGTATTAAACTTGATTTTCTTTTTCCTATTAATATATAAAGCGTATTATCATCAGCCGAATAACGTCTACTGGTGGATAAAGAGCTCGCCAAATGATTTCTATAAAAGAGTTGTGTCCATAATTTGGAGGGATATGACAAAATCGCCACGCTTAGCAGACGGGTTGGCGATCGCAGTATTAATGCTCTAGTACTCAGAGGCGCTGCTGCGTTCTCTGGCAGATATTTACTCGGAACTACTTCTACATCTCCCTCAGGCGGGGCTGATGATATTCTTTGCCGTCACTCACAAGGCAAATTTCACGTTTGGCAATGTGTAGCGCCGTGTGACAGAATTATATGTTGGTTTGAGACGCTATTACGTTGTCATTATAAAATGTATCTACTTCAATTATCATAGAGCTCATTTTGAATGACAAGTGTTTATATGGAGCTGGTTAGACGCTTAAATTGCCAATCAGTTCAGTGCAGCAATCACCAATTTTCACTTATTGATTAAGGAAACTTCTGTGCTGTCACTGATCTTGCCATTCAGTTTGACCGTCTACTGACTACCCCCTCCAGTTTCGTTTGCCACCTGTTAAGTTTTATGTGGAAAATGTAATGAGTTTCTTTATTTGTAAGGATTGTTAGAATCTCGTTGAAGCCGCCGCGCCCGCCGCATCGTATTGTGATTATGTTGAAACAAAAAAATTAGATTTAAGATAAATTAAGGCATTATTTTAATATCATTCATTTAATGTTCTATTATTAAAATAATAATAAATAAAAGTATTATTAAATATAGTTGTTTTAATGGATCCTTATATCTATTGTTCCTTATCATCATCATCATCAAAAGAACAACGACATATAACTTTAGAAACAAAAACAAACTGCGACTAATATAATAACAAAGTACGGACCAACTACGGCAAAACAACTACTGTTTTAGGGGGCACAGCTTTTTAATAAATTACCTGATGATATAAAAAACTGTATAATAACATCAATCAATTTAAAACCAAACTCAAGAAACATGCATATACTGTATAATACAATAAATATTGTCACATGGCTTTCAGCAGCCTAGAGGTGACTTAAATATTCTATCTCTCTTTTTATGACAAATAAATATTGTTTGAACCGATCATCATGTCAACAAAAGCCTCCTCAGAGCAAGATATGCCATAATCGCCGCGCTTGGCAGACGGGTTGGCGATCGCAGTTTGATTCTCATAGTTTACAGAAAAACGTTGCTGTCCGTTCTCTGGTAGGTATTACTTCGGGCGATTTCTACGCTCCCCACGGGGTGAGATGGAGTGTTCATATTCTATGCCGTCACCACACAGCAAGTTATTCCTAATACTTAAATTAAAGTGCAGTATAGCAAATTTCTGAGAATATATAGCGAAAAACACTAGGCATTGCAATAGGCATTTTTGAGATGGGGAAAAAAAAACAATTGAACTTGCCACACTGTTCAGATTACCGACACCACGTAGTTATTCAATTTTGACGTGTATCCCCTCCCAGAATGATTTTTTTTTTATATCTAGTGGACTTGATTCAATATTGGAATAACATTATTTTAGCGTTTTACCCGGCAGAGCATCGCAGATCCACAACTGCTAAATCAATGTGCAAACCTATTTTAACGCAACTTGATATAATAACAAAGCTAGAATAGTGATACAAATGTCTAAAAACTATTAAGATTAAAAACTCAATGGTTTTAATACATTTGTACTATAGTTTTGTCTCCATCAGGATGAACAGTCACTAGGTGTATTTAACGTTGAATGTATGCCTAACAAAACTATAGTAGAATAGACAGATAATTTTTAACCGACTAAAGAAAAATTTATTTATTTATATAAACAGATTCATTTTTCATTTATTGTGTGGTTGGTGGTTACCCTGGTGTCAGAGTTGTTCAAGCCGATCAGTAGGCCACTGACATGGCTTACCGACTGTTGTCTAATGAGAACATTCGGGAACGACAGCTCAACGTGTCCTCCGAAGCACGGAGACTCATTACTCTGACGGAGACCTATCTATAGACAGACCGGGTGCCTAGGTGATTTACCTCGCCGATCAAATGCGGACCGCTGTGTGGAATTCGCTTTCTTTAAAATAAAACTCGTTTAAATAAAATAGTTTTGTCTATATTTAACCAACATTAACAATTTAGTGCGCCTCAAATTATTGCACAAATTTGCCACGTCGCAACACAAGAAAACATTGGACGCACTTACACTAACTTAGGAGCAAAATTACGTATAAATTACAAATAATAGAGGTACAATCTCTTATATTATTTAAAATCATTATTGCTCTTTGAACACATTTTCCAAATAAACTATAGTTACACACAAACATGGTAGAAAAATAACAAACATTAAAAACAGAAACTGCTAAATGGGTAGTATAAGTCTTCTTAAACAACATGCAACTTAAAAAGCCAGTCATATTTAACAAAAAATTCGAATATCAGTTCATAAAATTAGTATAAACCACTTCTCTGACAATTAATCAAATGAAGTGGGTGAAGGTATAAAATTGCCTAACGAGGAAAAAAAATGCGCTGTAAATTTTCTTTATAACTTTACACTCAAAATTCACAAACATATCCCACAATTTAGCTTAACGGTTAGATCCGTATAACGGGAATATTCAGTTATAACTGGATATTCCTTTTACTGAGCTGAGTGTAAACGAAGCTGTCTTAGGCGACTCATGTAGTTCGCTTCGGATCGTACTCCACATGAACGCCTGAACCGATCTTCAAACTTGACACATAGGTAGTGTTGCAACCATACTCGTGAGTGCATAAAAATTCCATAAAAATCGGACACGTCGCGGTGGATGATCACCGAAAAATTGAAATGTCTCATTGAAATCAATGTAAAAGTATAGACATCATCTACTCTCAGCTCATTATTTGCAAGGCCTTGCAGACCTACTACGTTATACAGCCAATGCCATGTAAGTGAGTAACGCCCGGTTCCTATATTCCAAAAACGAATCGTTTCTACTACGAATAGTTAGAATTTCTACCAGCCGTAACGCAAAACCGTTCCTATAAAATACTAGTCGTTATCCAAATAACCAACGTCTGGTTACTAACGGATGGGAGGTCGTTAGTAAGCTTATTGTATGGAGATGCGTTCGAAAGTGTTCCTATAAATATTTTCTACTGTCACGGAACTGTCAAAATAACGAGGCGTTACTGCTTTGATTACTAGTCGAATTCGGTCGGTATACCAGTCGTTTGTATTTGATTTTGGTAGTTAACATAGTGTTTGAGGAGATTTCCGTGATGTCTAGCTCTGAAACTGATAGAGAATTCATGGCTTTGTTTTCCGTTAGAAAGGGTTGATTATTTTTCTATCTTCTAAGATTTCATAACCACAAACCTTAGATTAAATACTCAATTTAAAAACTTCTTTAGAAACCATGAAATACTCTTGGACAGACGTCAGACGACAGACGCATGCGCCATGCGCTTTCCTGTTACGCGTTTTGTTCACACCATGCACTCGTAACATCAAATTTTCAATACTAATGATTTATAAATATTTTAAACCTAAACGCAAATTAAATTATTACTGTAACTATAAGTACAGTAATTTGTACTATTACTCACATAATATTACAGAATAATAAATGATTTTAGTTGCATAATTGACGTACGACGTTTAGTTATAACTAATCGTGAAGAGGAGCGAGGTTCATCGCCGAACGAGTCGTAGGTGGTTTAAACTACGGATGTTCGTCGCAGGTAGGGCATTGTGGAACACTAGTTTTGCATCGGTATCGGTAGCTGAATTACGGATGGTAACGTTGGTCCAATGACGGATCGTAAAATAAAGGAACCGGGCATAAGACACTTGCACTACGATAAGTGCCCTTTCAAGAGGTTTTATCTATCATATCGTGTACATCAAGTCAATCAAGAAGAGTCGAAAACTCACCTATCAGTTAAGGTGAGTCAGTGCGAAAGCCGTTAAAATATTTTTTTAATATCAGTATAAGTAGCCGTCATTTTCAGTTTCGTTAGCTTCAAGCGCCATCTTGAAGAAAGTTTTTGGCCGAAATCTCGGAAACTATACACTGTTTTTTCAAGATAGCGCTTGAAGCTCAGCAAGTGACCAAAAAACTAATGAAAAATATTGCAACGGAAATTTAGTGCCAGCTTAAATTCTACTTTTTCTGGCTTAAAAGTAACCCGTGACAAAGGGCATCCCCTAAGGAGTTCGAACTTAAGACTACTTACTGATAGATAATCTGTTTTTAAGATTTTTTTTTTTAATAGTCTCATCCGATTGCAGATAGGAGAGGGCTTTTAATAATGCACAATAAGGGTAGCGGCGTGTTCGCTGTCGTCCTCTGGGTAGGCCAAGACGATATGTCAGATTGTGTTGCTGTCACGAAAGTTTCTAATAACATTGACTTGCTCTAGGTAAGTCGTGACCTTATCTCTGCAAACCTCCGATCGTACGTGGCATTGACTGTACTTACATTTTTTTTAAATCTGCTTATAATTTTATATTGAGCCTCTCAAAAGCATAGCTTACTAAGCCATTTGTTCTATAATCATATGATATCCAATAAAAATTCAAATTTGGTCAAACGGAGAAACTCTTCAAAAATAAACCAAGGTATTTCATTTAAAAGAAATACAGTCACAAACAGCAACATACATTTAGTTTAAACATTATTGTCTTTCAACCAAGTCGATATTCTTACAGCTTAACATCCGATATTAACAACCAGTCAAAAAACTGCAAGAGTAACCTTTTCATTCCTTAACTCAGCAGCATATCTGCGTAGGAACATGTAGTCAAATCAAAAGGCTATAAATCAAGAAATACAGTGAAAATAGTGCAATTACACTTACAAACTTTATTTCTCGACATTTTCTCCATTTATATTAGTCTTCTCCCAGTCGAAACCTTCGTGGTTAGGTTCTAGATTGAATGGAGCAACTGCGTTCTGACCTCGAAACCTATAGGAGCCTAGTAACCAAGATGGTAAGACCAGGTTTCAGACTCTAGGCTTGGCTTATATGGCGTAGTGTGTACAAATAACACATCGTAAGGAAACCTTCATGCCTGACAGTTCTTCAGAATGTTGTTGATGGCATGTGAAATCTGCCAGCCCACAGTAGGCCAGCATGATGTACTATGGACTATCCTAAAGGAGGGCCATGCCTTGCAGTGGAGCAGTAATGTGCGGCATTAAATAATGATTAGCATCGATATTCTTTCTCTGTATGACAACGGGCTTAACCGACTTGTTGTCCGAGCCACGTGGTATTGGCCTCATATAATAAATCCACAACTATTACATACAATAAATACTTTAAAACCATTGTAATATTTCGTAAATTCATCAATATTTTATGTGACACAACTGCCACAAAACACACCAATTCCATAAAATAAACAAGTCTTTTATAAATTCTAATGATATGACGTAAAAAACATAACTAAGAACTATATATCTAAATTATATTTTCTATATTATTATGTACATATAAAAATAATATATTAACATGCTTGTCATTCTATCTTCTACACTTTAAAATCATGGCGCCACGCTGTTTGCGGTCCCTTCCTTACAGGTTCATCAGGTCATACTAACAACAAGGTTTTATCACAGAATAGTTAACTGGGTATTAGACGATTTTGCTTACTTCTTCCACTTTATCACATTTCCTGACAAACTTTATATTCACGACGGATAATTAGCTGCCCAGTTATATACTATTCACATTCCAGTTATATAATATTATCTGCTTTTTCACCAGAGATTTGCTACGTTACGTTGCTATTTCCACCATTCATTTGCCCACATACCTTAGCACTGGTGGAAACGAATTCAACTCAGCTATGATTTTTATATAGATGCGTGCTATGGATGCTATGGTCATGGTCAGTGGTATAGCTATGTGTAGAGCTGAGTACCTCAAAAGCAGAAATTACATCGAAAAAGCATAAAGTTTTTTTTTCATGTCACGGAACGGTTACATAGCTTCGTAGCTTAGCTTTCGTATGCTCCTCGCATAGCTGCATAGCACATCTTGAGTGGAAAAGCACTAAGGCTGCATTTACACCAGATATACGCGTGGATGTATGGTAAAGCCGGGAAATGGTGCGACTGTTTCCACCAGAGATAAGCGAGATTGTATGCGAGGCAATTATTAAGTACATTAGCTATAGACTGCATCCCTTAAACAGATATTTTGCTTTCTTTGTATTTACAAATACATTGCGCCGTTAGTTCATTTCCACGAGACCTGTGACCAGCGAGGCTAGGAGAACAAAATTATACTATCGAAGAAGAAGATAGGTTGCAGTTGACTGAACTGGAGTGGAATCATCCATCGCATAGAGACGACACCAAAGTTTTGTGGGACTAGTTAATAATAGGAACAAATATTCATCAGGCTATGTCATAGCCTAATGAATCCTTTTTTTGCTCCTAAATGAGTCCTTAAATTGCTATATCGTGAACGCGTGAATCAAGCACGTTAAATTAAAATTTAATAGGAAGAGAGGCTATATCATAATATCACAGGAAAAGTAAGCAAATAACGTACCCTATAGCACCACACACCGCAACAGCGCGACCCAAGCCTCAAATATCACTATATTATCTGTTCCTGACTTTCACTTGGTGCCGTTTTGGAGTGGCAACATGTTATCTGGGGACTTTTCTCCCTCACCTCCTCACGAACATCCGGTTCCTCGTTTTTGCAGCAACTTTGACTGCTCTGACTTGGCTCGTGTACAATAACTTGTGTGGATGTTGTTTCTTTGCAACACTTTTCTTCGGGAGGAGGTTCTTGCTTCTTTTTGCAGCAACCCTGTCGTTCCGTTCTCAATAATTGCACATCTTCAACGCTCGGACTATCTTCTTTTTCAGTCTCATGGTGGCAGTGGGATGTTGAAGCTTGTATTTTCTTTGCTCTAGCCACTTTTGAAGGGCACTTCTTTGCGCCATAGAAGCACGTGGCGTTATGTTCCGAGGCGCCTTCTGGGGAGGCGGGGAAGTAATGCGAAGGTTGGATGCAGGTGCGTGTTTGGCAGATGAAGAAGTCGGACTCAGAACTGGGGGAGGAGTCCAGAAGTGGCGGTGTTGTGGTCTCGGCTAAGAGCAGAAAAAAGGTACTTTAAAATAAAATATTATACGACTAACATGTGCAGGTTCACTAGTTTTATTGGAATAAGCTATTCTACAAAATCTAGATATATATAAATGTAAACACTAGATATAGAATACATAGATCGGCTGACAGTTAAAATCTAATGTGGCCAAATAATAGAAACATACTATCTTGCCATATTGTGGACCCGATAATTCCTAATGTATTTTTAATGAGGTTCCCAAACTCATAATTCGGTTCTTATTTAACAATCCCCAACATCATTCAAATGTAAATGAAAGCACTCTAAACGTATAAACAATAAATTACAAATACGTGTTTGAATTTAGCTTGAATATAATTCTGGCTGTAGTCCTTTATGGGTTCTAAAATTATTCTTCTTTGACATGTCAAATATATAAAAAAATAAACGGCAGTAATTTTTGCCGCAGTCAATGCTAAATTTAGCAAGGACTCAGATAAAAAAAATATAATTAGAATTAAAAATTAAATACACTTTTTATTCACATTGTCACAAATTAATTATATAATATTAACTCTAGGCACAAATATATTATTAGATTGTGACTTATATTTATCATATAAAATTAGTTGGCTGAGTTAAACAGCGAATTTCTTTATATTAAACAGCTAATTTCTTAATATTTATAGTATAGATATATTTTACATCTTGTCTGAACAATTCTGTTTATATTGGGGTAAAATTGCAATATCATTATTATGACAGACCTTGGGTGAGTGTCTATAAACCCCAACTGAGTAGGCCCAGCGAACCAAACTCAGCGGGTTCATTTACTACCGGTGTCAACACGGTCCAGTTGAGACGGTCCAACGAAACATACTCAATTAATGTCAAGGTTAGAAAACCACAGCATTGAAGGCAACATGTTTAGTAGTCAGCGGTATGGCTAACATTTTAGAGAAACCTTTCTTTCTATCAACTTATAGCCGATCTACGAGGTAGTCGTATAAAATGCTAATTCCATGATGAAACACAGTATCAAAATGCTTCCATTTTTGTGTGAGTACTCGTATATACTCGTTGGTTTACATTTATATCACATTTGTATGCATGAACACAATTATCCTACTGTATTTGCAACGTTCAACTATTCCACTACATCAATAGTAATCTTTATCAGGCAGACAGTAAGTAAACTAATAAGCATTGATAAGCAAATAATTAATGTTATCTCTTAACTATGTCAGTGCTAATTCCATATATGTAGAAAATAAAGAGTATAATTTAAACGTGGTGGAAAATACTGCTGGCTAAAGTGATGAGTGGCCATGAATACAGCACGAAGTTCCACCGTACGTAGTTAACCCCTTCGGACAAAGGTTTAATATTTTCCATCTCATTTTAAACTCTATTATGCTGTAATAAGAGCTAAAATAATGAGTGAAGGGTTAAAAAGCTCCTTGACAGAATATAAATACAATGAATCAGTATTATGCTTCATACTATAAATATATTGCGTTGTGCCGAATGCAACTGCACCAGACATGAGCGCTACAAGTGTGTGCGCAAGCGCAAACACAGACAGTCATCAATTGATGGGGCGGCTATCCAATACCACTGAGGGAGATCATGCGCAGCCCCACTAACTTTACGTGCTCAGCGAGGCATGGGTGTACAAAACCTCGAATTGACAGGCCCAGAGCCCGGAAATTTACGTTTTAGGCTTGGCAAGGAAGTCCGTACCTTTTCTATTTATTTTTTTTATTTTCTCTGCGGTTGTAATCGCTATATTTAGCCAACGAGGTAATCTATAGTTTATATATATATATATATATCGTTACATCTAAACAACGGGGCCGTCTATTGTATTTACAACCACCTATTTATTGGTGTGAAGATCGATTATGGGAAAGGAATTAAGACCGATACTGTGACGTTAAAAGGGAGGCACAGGATTAACAACAGAGTTTAACAAATATAAAATAAAATACTACAAGATTATCGATAACTTAGATTTATAACAATTAACTAAACATATGCAAAAACAGACTAAAATTGGACTATTAACTACGCTACAACTAGCGATGCGAGGAAGCTCGGCTAATAAATCGCCTAGATATACTAAGGTACAATAACTACAGTTATAACATCGAACATTTCTACGAAAACAATTCCTCGAAAAACAATTGATCAAAAACAATTTCGTGAATTTGGTTGTTTTGTTTAGCGAAATAAACCAACACGAATAACAGGTACCTACTTGATGAACACTTATTAAATTTCTTCTATGATTTTTTCTGTATACAGACTCCGTCATGGCCGGTGTGGGTCAGAATTATAGATAGGCCCCAATTTCCTTGCTTTTCTTTCGATTCTCTAAAAAGCAAGAAGTCCATATATTGCTTATTTGTCTATTAAGCCATATTAGGTTTTCATTCTAATCATTTAACCATCATTTTTGTTACTATTTACTAGATATAATATATTATGAAGTTGCTCAGGAAATCTATCTTAAATTTAGTTGGGCGTTAAATGTTTATATGATAATTATTCGAAGAATTGTTTTCGGCGAAAAGCTTTTCGAGTTATTGTTTTCGATTATTTTGGGTAAATCAGTTATTGAGCAGACCAATTTACATCAGTATTTGTTGTAAGCGTTGTCGAGCGGGGTGTTAGTCTGCTGCAGCTCGAGCGTGTCCTTTTTCTTGCACAACTTGCCCTCGCACTGCTCCCAGCTACACTTGTCCGTATTGCACCGATCTTAGGGCCGGGGAAAGGAGTTAGGTTCATATCATACTAGCGGGTTGCGGCTACGGGGCGTGGCAGAATTCCGAAGAGGAAGCACTGCTTTTGGCTTAATACTTCAAAGACGTAAATACGAAAGCATCGACGAATTTGGACGGATCCACTATCAATTAATCGAATGGAAGAGAGCGACTACTTTGTGTTGTTTTACAAACGAATCTTTATCTATACATATAACAAAATCGTAGGAAAGTCAAAACTGTACATTAAATATTTAAAAAAAAGGATACTTGTGGAGCTTGAGGAGCTGTGATAATATATAAAATTTAACGTGGGTAAACCGCGGGGCACAGTTAGTAAAAATAATCCAAAACAATTTCGTACCTACATGCGAATGTAAGTAGGTATGTATGAATTGTTGCATCTGATACAAACTGACTCAAGACATGAAAGAAAGGCTAATCTATTCGTCGCGATCGTGTTGCACGTCCACAACGAATTCGCAGCGCATGCGCCGAGTGTTCGGTGCGCGCCCGCTCCACTTTGAGGACGCTCGCAATCCGCTAGTGTGATAAGGCCCTTAGTCTGCCGTCTATACAGTTCTGTAGGCAGCTAGTATTCACAGTCCAAGTAGGTTGTTCAGGATCGTTATTAGTATATATAGGAAGACAAGATAAATAAATAAATACTAGAGATTGCACTTGTTCGAATTTAGACAATTAAGATTCTATTGTCGAAGACTATAGACATTAGAGACAAATAATATTAATCTGTTCTCAGTTTTGACAATCAGTTGGTCAGTGTGTAAAAAGCATTGTATTGTGTTTAATGTTTTCTTATTAATATAATTTACTTCCAACGCCTATTACAAAAAATATTAGCTTTGTACACTCCTTCCCCATATGAACTTTAACTGTTTCAAATTCATACTCTTCCGTCCGCGCAGTTTTCGTGAAAAGGGTGATAAAATTTTTACTTGACGTATTAATATAAAATAATAATTTATAATGTT
The DNA here is from genome assembly GCA_951640165.1 of Pseudoips prasinana. Taxonomy (NCBI): domain Eukaryota; kingdom Metazoa; phylum Arthropoda; class Insecta; order Lepidoptera; family Nolidae; genus Pseudoips; species Pseudoips prasinana. The sequence goes on along the minus strand of OX621236.1, from coordinate 38,677,808 downwards.
GACATTGAATTATTGAGTATCCTGTATTCTGAACAGCAAAAATCACCTAATATTCAAGTAAATAAATATCTCTGGACTACTATCACACTGCCATCTGATCCCAAACTAGGCAGAGCCTGTATCTACTATGGCATCCAGACAAGTGATAAACATAGTTATTTTCTAAATACATTCACATTATAGATAAATTACATCCAGACACAGAGCAAATAATCGTTACTGCGTCATCGCATACAGAATCCCGAAACCATAAGGCCAGTCAATTAACTTTTAACCTTCATTATTAATTAACCAGAATAAGATCTTACTAACACGAAACATTTTCTTCATATTTCCCATGCTCTAAATAGAAGGATTCGGATTCACAACAACCAATTTAGACGGTAGACACTAATTATCTTAAACCCTATATTAATCAGATAATGATGTACTGTCGCAATACAACAAATGTATAGTGAACAGCCAATTATACATCAGTATCTGTTGTTCAGCATTGCGTTGTCTAGTGCGAACTTTGTCTGCAAACTATACCTACATAGGCATATCCATATAACACCGGTCTTAGGAGGGGAAGGGTTAATGGAAATATGAGGAGTAAATCTACAAGTAACACTAAAAGGGGACCCAGCAGACGTACGCTCAACTAAATTTAGCTTCAAAGACATTAGCCGACATGATACTTTCTTGATGTATATGGCCGCAAAGCATCATGTCGGCTAATGTCTTTGAAGCAAAATTTAGTTGATCCATTGTAGTCGTAATCATAATTTAACGACCGTATGGGAGACGTTACAGGGCAGTATTTTCAAGGATTCGGATCGGAGGTAGTGCGAAACCGCCCTTATAGTACACTAGCTGTGCCCCGCGGTTTCACCCGCGCTAAAACTTAATAAATTATAGCCTATGTGTTATCCAGGGTATCAGTTAACTCCATACCGAATTTTATTAAAATCGCTGCAGCCTTACTCTTACCTACTATCTACCTTACTCGTGAAGAAATAACAAACATACAAACTCACACACTCACAAACTTTCACCTTTATAATATTAGTGTGATAATTGTGGGTAAGCAGTTACAAAAATAGCTATTCGATTAGAATCAAAGAAAAGACTACTTAACTTACCGGTATCGTCGCACTCGGGAGTGCAGATAACGACTCGCTTGGTGCTGAAGCACTGCATCTGCAGCCGGGTCAGCTTCGTGCCGAACAGAAAATAACCTGCAGATAATACGTGGAGCCGGTTAGCCGATTATTGCACTCCCAAAATCACACATGTGTACACATATTTGCAACGTTAATAAATCTATGGCATATTAATTGGTTACAAGGTATACTGTGAAGTTCATATCAATCGATTATAAAAAAAAAAAAAACAAAAATATACCCAGTGAGAACATGACGCATTCAATAATTGCTCAGCAACAATTCAAAGCTGGGTGAGTAGAGAGGACGATTTCAATCAGTTAAACATCTGGGAGCTTTTCTAAAACTTTAAATATCAGCAATGGATGGCATATTTCAAGTGAATAATCTGATACTTTATCTAATACACATGGAGGTTAGATAAAATTTCCATATAGCAGAAATAAAAATTGCCCAAAGATAGGTCCTTGTGGTATCTACACTTTGACTGATCAGCATACCGAAGGGACAACGTCTATGGAAACCATTTGTTGTCGACTAAAATACTCTATTGTAGTCAAATATTCCTAGTGTAAAATTATTTGTGTTTGAATGTAAAGAGTGAGATAGTCCTAGCTATAAAGAAATTAGAACTTATTAGGAATTCGGGACACCTCTAAAATGAGTTGTTTCAATTTGAGAGCGGGTGGGAATCGAACTCACGCGCCATGGTGTTAGGCTTCGAATGAATAGAAGTCATTCGATGCTCCATTAAGTTTACAACGTTACATCTTGTCGTAACCTGTACCGCTAAGACCAATAACGAGATTTGCCATTATAGTACACTAACATTATAGAAGACGCTTTTATCATTATTTAATACATCAATGAAGGATTTTAAATTTTTCATGCCGTGTATAAGTGTGAGATATAGTGAGAAACCAGCTTAATTGGTGTGTGACCAGCTTAAGTGATGAAGCAGTTACACACGTGTAAGGTATGAATGAAAGAGTTTGTGTGTGAGCGAGAAGAAAAGAGACGCGGAGTTTAGTACGCGGTAGCCATTACGAAGGACGGAACTGTAGTACACTGTGTTGATCAAGAATAAAATTCGAAAATTATATGAAGACATTTTTATTTACGAAGATCTACGAGCCCCCCAATCCCACATAAATGTATTATTGTTTATGATTTTGTTTTTACTTTTAGCACTTTAAACATGACACGCTGTAACCAAATTTCAGACATTAAAATGAGAAGTAAAAATTACAACTGAATATGACATTATGGGAACAAACCTTTCGACATTGTCTTATCTATTGTATTGTCGAATATAATAATGATATCAAATACTGACCCAACATCATGCCGAAGACGACGGCAAGCAGCAGGTGCACGTTGTACACCATCACTGCCAACATCAGCAGGTAGCCAACCACGTTATGGATCAGGAATACCAGCGACTGGTGAGTGTTCACGAGGGCCCTGACGATCAAATCATACAAATCGCAATTAGCTCAGAGGCACAGTAGAGCACATAGGTAAGCTATATATGACCAAATTCCAATCGCTTTCTGTTACTTTGGGATTGACAATACATAGGTCGTTGAAAGAACTATATATATAGGCTAGGATCATTCGTGATAAAAATACAATTGGAGAAGCTGAAGCACCCCGGATCTTGGGGCATTTGTGCGAATTTAGAATCCTTCCAGTAGCTTGTAACTCACTTCGGTCACAATGGGAATGTACATCGTGAAAATTCTCACTTTGTTGGCGAGGGCCATTTTACAGCGCGGATTCAGAAGGAAACAAACATGACTTATTACCCATGCAGATGATCGCTGAAGTTTGGATTTCATCTCACAGGGGTTAGGCTCGCCGTACATTATAACTCGTTTGATTGATAAAGGGAGATGAGACTGCGAAAAGATCACGACGACACTTTTCGCGGGGTCGCCAATTCTTGTCCACTTTTGAACCCTAAGACGGTGCCGGAAGTCTGGAGATGATTATGCATGGCATGCGGACTAGTGCCGGAGTAATATAATGAAGTGACATCTGCGAAGAGAGCCAGATAATTTCTTAGGGATGGGGATGTCGAAAGTGAGACAACAGATGAGAAACGAGGACAGGGACGTGAAAAGGACCAAACCATGGTACTCTGCTGCTTGTATCAAGTTGGGACACTTAGGGATGTGATTTTTGTCGTTGTTTAATGATATATTTATCATGGCTTAGTGCTAATCTGGTACGATGTTTTATTTATACGCGTCGTAAACAATTGGTACTATTTATATAATGGTGAAGTTAACTGAACAATAAAAAGTTATCGAATCTAATTGGTAGATTCTCACCGCACGCGAAGTGATGCCCACCTGCTGACCTGTCCCGAACTGGTATTACGGCTTGTGGTCGGCTCCATGCTACCCTGCTCCCTGCAAGCATAATACCATCTTCATTATCCACCAACTTATTAAAACAAAAAATATAGAATTGACACAACTGTGTTGCTTCAGATTTAATATTTTAATGCTTACGGTTTAACAATTTATTTTTTTATATACCAAATTTTAGTTAGTCGATATGGGCCCCGTACTAAGCCCGTTGGTGATTAAAAGGTTAGAGTTCAGCATTCTGCCCCAGATGACGGTAGCGCTGATTTTAAACTGTAGCCGAATAATTTATGACGTTGTGTCGTTGTAACAAAATATACTAAATATTAATTAGGTAAAGAGCTATAAAACCCTGGTTCCACCCGCGTTAAACTTTATAAATTATAGCCTATGTGTTCAATATTTGTATGTTTAGTTTCATCGACTGCCCCTAGATGGCGTTACCGTCGAATTAGATGGCGGTATGGTTTCGTTACCGCAGAATAGTGAGTTGAGTTGTGAATTTTAAATAAATTGTCTCGTTTATGAAGATACGTGTTTTATTTATTACATTGATTCTTATGGTTTTTGGTGATTTTGACTCGAGCAAGAACAAGGTCCTTACGAGCCGAAGGGCGTTTTTGGCGAATCAAGAAGACGTTAAGGGTGGCGCTGCAATCGCTTCTCGCTGGTGGTACAAGTAATTTGAATATTAAGTGAGTGCAACATAAGGAAGATAAACTGAGTACAAATCCATATTCTAAGTGTCGAGAAGAAATATAAGTTAATGCATGGACTTAGAAAATTCGCGGATTACTTACTTTAGACTTAGAATAATCGTCTAAATTTGGTTGAGACGGGGAATCCACGCCCGATTTCTGAGCGAAATAAACTAAGTCCTAAACACTTAGACGATTTTGAGCCATAATCTACAAGGCACTTTAAAATATTTTTGTTGCACTCTATTGAATTTTGTACTGTTTTCTACGGAACTTAACTTGTAAAAACTAACAAGTTGAACAAAATATTATTGGAATTGCATCAAGTTTGTGACTTTATTGGATAAAACAAACATGGATAAGGATTTGAGAGTATTAGAAGACATAAGAAACCAAATAGAAAAAGCATTTATTAATTTTAAAAAGTCTCCGAAAGAGAGAATTAATGAACATTATGTGGAAACTAGACAGGACATTTTGGAGAAAACATTTGAAAACTTCTCTTCTAAATACGAAACAATGGTTCGTAACTATGGGAGTGAGCAGATAGCAGAGTATTTTGAAGATGATATTTTTGAAATAACTTCGGAAGCTTATTTGAACTATAAAGTTGAACTCAAGAAAACAATGTCTACCTTTAAAACTATTAAACCTAACTTAAGTAGCGATGTTTCACCTGACCAAGTAAGGGGTGAGTCTATGGTCCAATTACCTAAAATTAAAATACCGACATTTAGCGGACAGTACACAGAATGGTCATCGTTTCGAGATTTATTTACATCACTTATCCATAATAATAAGTCGTTAGAGGACGTCCAAAGGTTGCATTATTTACGAACTCAATTGTCAGGTGAGGCAGAGCAGCTTATCAGACATATACCCATAACGCAATCTAACTATAAAAAATGTTGGGATATGTTAGAAAGCCGTTATAATAATAAAAAGTTTATGTCAACTTGTATTCTAAAACGTTTGTTTAGCCAACGTAACATAATAGTCGAGTCAGCTAGTGCACTTAGGGAGCTTTTAGATGGGACATCTGATTGTTTACACGAATTAGCAAATCTTGGGATAGACATAACATCATGGGATGTTATTGTTATTTATGTTATAAGTTTGAAGCTGGACGTTGAATCTCGGAAGCAGTGGGAGCTGCATGTTAGCGAATCATCCGAGGATTTGCCGTCTTGGAAATTATTCAAAGAATTTTTAGAAAATCGGTTTCGAGCTCTTGAATTTCTTGAACCTAAGGTTAAGCCAAAGGTTCCGAACAATAACACATCTCATCCTAAAGTCATGCATGGTAATATTACTAAATTGTCATGTCCGCATTGTTCCGGAGATCATAGGTTATTTAATTGTAAGAAATTTGCTAAAGAAGAGGTTGATCAGCGTCGTGATATTGCTCAGTCGCTAGGTGTATGCTACAATTGTCTAGGAAACAACCATACAACTAAGGTATGTAGAGTATTCATCAAATGCCGCATTTGCCATCGTAAACACCACACGTTATTGCATCCTAAGAATCAAGTGACAATTGCAGGTACTGTTGCTACAGCACCTACTAATGCACACGAGACCAGTTTAGATCTACCGCATCAGGAGATCTGTACAAATATTGCAACCCATTTTTTGAAAAGAAATGTTCAGGGACAAGTCCTTTTAGCCACAGCTCTTGTTAGGGCTGAGTCAATTGATGGGTCCTCTCAAATTTTGAGAGCTTTGTTAGACCAAGGATCGCAGGCATCCTTCGTAACGGAAGCAGCAGCGCAGTTACTACGTTTGAAAAAGGTAGCAACGAAAACTACCATAGCTGGTATAGGGGGTCTTCAGGGCGGCGCAGGCGTTGTCTCTAAATATGTAGTCAGCATTAATATGCAATCATTGCACGACCCTTCCTTTACCATCAACGTGACCGCGCATGTATTAAGCTCACTGACTTCAGTTATGCCGGACAGAAGCTTTAAAATCCAGGATTGGCCAGAAATTAATAGCATTCAACTGGCTGACCCTAAGTTTAACTCACCTAACAAAGTAGACATGTTGTTAGGAGCTGATATTTATGGCAAAATATTAAAAGAAGGTTTGCTCAAGAGTCCAAAAGGCTCTTCAATCGCACAAGACACATTTGGGGTGGATTGTTTCAGGTTTTGTAGGCGAAGAGGAGAGTTTGCACAATCAATATAACGTAATTCTTAGTATGCACACGCAAGTTGAAGAAAATGATATGTTAAAAAGGTTGTGGGAACTCGACTCAGAAACTTCCTTGACTAAACGTTTCCTAACACCTGAAGAACAATTATGTGAAGATTATTTTAAAGCAACAACGCAAAGAGATGAGACTGGACGATACATCGTTAGACTTCCCTTTCGCGTTGAAGATCCGCCATGTAAGTATGGAAATTCAAAAATAATAGCAAGCAAACGATTACAAGGCCTAGAAAGGAAATTTGTTAAGGATCCTAAATTAAAACAACAATATTCTGAGGTGATAAGGGAGTATTTATTGCTAGGACACATGGAGAGAATTACAAGCGAGTCAGAAAAAAACCGGGATGACGTCGTTTACTTGCCACATCATGCCGTGATCAGGGAAGATAAGCTGACCACGAAACTCAGGGTGGTTTATGATGCATCGTGCAAGTGAACTAATGGAGTTTCCTTGAACGATACCTTAATGGTAGGACCCACCCTGCAGGCAGATTTACGACATACTGTTTTAAGATGGCGACAATATCCGGTGTGTCTAACGGCAGACATCGTAAAGATGTATCGCCAAGTCAAGGTAGCAGATGACCATGTAGACTTCCAAAGAATTGTATGGAGGGAGGATCCTTCTCTTGAAATTGAAGATTTTCGGCTTTTACGAGTTACATTTGGAACTTCCTGTGCTCCATATTTAGCGGTTAAGGCGTTGCAGCAGCTGGCTTGTGACGAAGGGAAGTCATATCCATTATCTGCTGACAGGGTGTTGTCAGATTTTTATATGGATGATCTGATGACATCTTGTCAGTCAGAGGCTGATGCTGTAAAAATATACCATGAATTAAATGAATTATTAGAGAAGGGAGGTTTTAAACTGCAAAAATGGTCAAGCAATAGCGTTAAATTATTAGAAGAATTAAAGGAGGACGATAGTAAGGATCTGAAAATAAAAACAGATAAAATAACAAAAGTTCTAGGACTTACCTGGAATAGAAACAGCGACGAGTTTGACTATTCAGTCAAATTTTCACCGCAAACTGCACCTGAAACAAAAAGAACTGTGGTGTCAGAAATTTCGACACTATATGATCCACTGGGGTGGATAGCTCCTTGCATTATTACGTCGAAAGTGTTTATTCAGAAGCTCTGGATCGCTGGAATAGATTGGGATGAAGAGCTGTCACCGGAACTCTGGCAAGAATGGAAAAATTATAAAGCTGAACTCGAAACACTGGTTAAGTATCATATTCCAAGATGGATAGGTAAGAGCGACAAAAATGCTGTAATTGAATTACATGGCTTTGGAGACGCCTCGGATATGGCATATGCAACCGCTGTTTACTGTCGTGTTGTGGATTTGGATGGAACAGTACACTGCCACCTCCTTACAGCAAAAACAAAGGTTGCCCCAATAAAAAGGCTATCTATTCCGCGTCTGGAACTGAATGGTGCTGTTTTAACCGCTAAATTATTGACGGAAGTGGCCGAGGTACTAGAAATTCCAAAGTCAAACTTACATGCGTGGACTGACTCCTCAGTAGTGCTAGCTTGGTTAAGTGATCACCCTAGTAGATGGAAAACTTATGTTGCTAATCGGACTTCAGAGATCCTCGCATTGTTAGACAGCACACAGTGGGCACACGTTCAATCAAAGGACAATCCTGCTGACATTGCTTCACGAGGAGCATCTCCGAATGTTCTTCTTCTTAACGATCTATGGAAACACGGTCCAAGCTGGTTACAAAACAGTGTGATCAAATACTTAAGACCTAGTGGAATATGCACCAAGCTAGAGAAGAAAACTGTAAAAGTTCATTCCACTACTTTGCCGTCAGAGGATGATGATAGTTTGTGGTCTCGGTTTTCCTCACTCCGAAAATTAATAAGGGTAGTAGCGCTGTGTAGAAGATTTATATCGCTAATAAAGTCTCGTAATGCTAGGGCAAATCTAACAACGCACCTGGCTGTTGGCGAGCTCAAAGAATCTTTAGATTGTTGCATTCGTAAAAGTCAACAACAGTCTTTCGGGGAAGAGATAACACTTCTAACGGCTAAGCAGCCTTTATCAAAGAAGAGCCAACTATATAAATTGACACCATTCGTTGACGATAGCGGATTATTGCGTGTTGGAGGGAGACTGAGACATAGCCAGCTATCTGATAATGTAAAGCATCCGATTATAATAGCTCATGACTCCTTTCTTACAAAATTAATCGTAACTGATGCCCATGAAAAGACATTTCACGGAGGACAACAACTCGTATTGAATTTTATACGTACGAAATATTGGATACCCAGAGTTAAAAATATTGTTCGTGCTCACATCCACGACTGTGTGCCTTGTATTCGATACGCAGCCACAACGACAAACCCATTGATGGGTGAGCTTCCAGCTTGCAGAGTCAATCCCAGTAAACCATTTCTGAATTCGGGAGTTGATTACGCGGGCCCCATTCAATTAAGAGTTTCAAAAGGCCGTGGTATGCGATCATACAAAGGTTACATTTGTTTGTTTGTATGTATGGCTACTCGTGCTGTACACCTTGAGGCCGTGTCTGATTTGTCGACAGATGGATTTATGGCAGCGTTAAGACGGTTTGTCTCCAGACGCGGACAATGTCGCCACATCTGGAGTGACAACGGCACGAATTTCGTTGGTGCTGCTAAAGAGCTAAAAGTGCTATTGGCACAAGATAGTACTATGATGAGCGAAATAGCAGCAACCTTGGCAAATTCGCATACTGAGTGGCACTTTATCCCTCCCCATGCTCCAAACTTCGGTGGACTGTGGGAAGCAGGGATAAAAAGTGTGAAACATCATTTAAGGCGCGTCGTTGGAGATTCAACGCTCACGTATGAAGAGATGGCAACGGTCCTGTCCCAAATAGAGGCTTGCTTAAACTCCAGGCCACTATCTCAAGGCACTTCGGATCCAGACGATCCGATTCCGTTAACACCTGGACATTTTTTAGTAGGACAGCCATTGATAGTGGCCCCTGACTATAATTACGAGCACTGCACATTGAGTACACTTCGCAGATGGCAATTTTTACAAAGAATGGTGCAGAGTTTTTGGCGGAGATGGAATCAGGAATACCTGACCCATTTCTTTCAGAGAAATAAATGGGCTTGTAGAACTCCTGACTTTAAGATAGGCGATGTGGTATGAGTGAAGGAGGACAACTTACCTCCAGCGAAATGGTTGTATGGTAGAGTTGTCCAATTGCATCCGGGAAAGGACAATATCACACGCGTCGTCACACTTCGTTGTAAAGGTTCTAGCATTAAACGCCCAGCTTCAAAATTATGTTTACTCCCAGTGACAGATTAATTTATAGTTGTAAGTTTTATTTTGAATTGCATTATTTTTTTATTTACATTTGTTGAGTATTGCAGCACTTGTTATTTTTTAGGTTTATATTGCATGTTACAGTCCATTGACTCATACATTAGTTTAATATCTTTATACTGTTATTGTTACTATACATTTTATAAATTGAATAGTTTATTTTGTGTTAAGAAGGTAGTTATTTCTATATAGATATAATAATTAACTAGTGAAATTGTTGTTTTTAAGCGATTTTGTTAAAATTTGCAATATTAACAACGACACTAGTGTATTCACGACTAACTTAGAAGTCTTACGTATTATGTTCTGCTTTATCTTGAGCTGCTCACTACTTGATAAAATAATAATAAATGAAATATTGTATACAGTCCATTGCTTTGAAAGAGTGTCGAGATGTAGTCACAGCATAGTGGGCGGTAATAAAAGGAAATAATCCTTTTAGTGGGCGGAATGTTCAATATTTGTATGTTTAGTTTCATCGACTGCCCCTAGATGGCGTTACCGTCGAATTAGATGGCGGTATGGTTTCGTTACCGCAGAATCAGGGACCGTCCGGATACTCGTTGAACGGGTTTTTGAACGGGTATTTTTAAGCGCTTAAAAAATAAACCCTATGATACGAGTTACTCCTTCGAACGGGTGTAATGAACCGCTTCCGAACGGGTTACCCTTTCAATACCCTGTAACACTGTAACAGGGTAAGCCATTCCAACCAAGACATTGTAATATGCACTCTTTCGTATCGAAATTGGTTTGATAATTGCATAACCACCACCGCACGTGACATCTAGTCGTAATAATTTTGTATGTATGATTTTAAAGTTCAATTTTGCTTGTCGCTAAACACTGTAATTTTTCGTGTCTGTTCTTGTTTATTGTCATCATTTCTTTTAATTTGGAACTCCGTAGGTACTACAGACTTAAGTAAAAAGAATTTAGCAGTTATTTTTTTTAAGTATGTGTAACACTTCATTGGTCTAGTGCGTGTTCAAACGTAGATAACGAGGTACTGGGTTCAAATCCCGGGTTGGGCCAAAAATGTCTATGAGATTTTCGAAGTTATACTTCTTTTGGCGCGATGGAGAAAAATGATGAGAGTGAATTTTTACGATGCGCGCGCACACCGACACCTAAATTTAACAGCATGAAGTTAGTTCTAGATGAGAGTGAATTTTTACGATGCGCGCGCACACTGACACCTAAATTTAACAGCATGAAGTTAGTTCTAGGTGGTATGAAAATTGATAACTATGTTCAAGTTGTATATTCTAGTATTTTTATTTAAATAGAATCTTTTTGATTAATTTTAATATTTATCGTTAATCACTACTGCATTTTAGTTATTTTTTTTCCATACGCCAAAGAAGTATAACTTCTAACGCGTGTACATAAGTACACACAGAATTTTTTTTGTGTAAAAAGAAAAATTTCTTATGTCAGCCCGAAGTCTGGGAGTTGGCGGTATTATAGCTTCATGCCTCGGAGAACACGTAAACTGACCTTCCGGTGTCGTTAGTCGTCCCATCGGATAATGAGAGTGATGGAATAGATAGTGCCCCTGTGTTTGCACACACACTTGTGGTATGTACCGCTCACGCATGTGTCCATCTAGTCGAATTTCGGCCCCAATGGCCAGTCTCCATCGAGAATGGCCGCTGGGGCCGAAATTCGGCTAGGAGGACATAATTATATTATAACAAAGAATTTAATTATCATTCTGTTAAAGTCAAACCGCGGAGGCGTGGTGGCGTACACCGTCATTGAATAGATGCATCATCATCATCACCATCACATTTTCATCATATCAGCCGAAAGTACTGTTGGGCAAAGCCCATCGCTTCCCAAAGATACTCCACAACTGTAGATCCTGCGTTGCGCGCATCCAGCGGCTGTCATCTACCCTCGCAAGATCATCGGTCCATCTTGTTGGGGGGCCCACGCTGCGTTTTCAGGTTCATGGTCGCCAATTGAGAAACTTTCTGCCCCAGCGGCCGTAGAATCTGCGAGCTGCAACCGTATGCCACACGCAAAAAGTGTTTACGGATGGAAGCGTCAGACTCGCACCGATTAAACCTACCTGCCGTGGGCTTCTCTTGGGGCCTGATGTGGGGAGCCTCGGGAACGCGGGTATGTTGCTCCGGTGCACCCCTTATGCGAAAAGTTCCAGACGGTATGATGGTCCCACACGTACCCTGAGAGGGCTCTGGAGTGTCCTCCCTATTTGCCGACTCCTGCCAGTCCGGCACAGCGACTGCGCCATAAACAGATCGCTGTCTTCTTGGTGCTGGTAACATTGACTTCTCTTACTGCCGCCGCAGCTCCGAAGGGGAGTTGGGCTACCGGTTGCAGCCGCCGCTCCGGCGCCTCCTCCGTCTGCGATCAGGATCAGCTCTCTCCCGTTCGCACTCGACGGCCTCCTTTTGGAGCATGACTGCCTCATAAAAGGAGACCACGGCCATTTAAAAGAGTCACACACCAGCATTGCCCTTAAGATTGCCGGCAGGGACAGATCCCGTACGCAGTGGTGACAGTGTGTTGTCGCTTCTCGGCCGATCCGGTTCAGCTACTGACCGAAACACCCGTGTCCGGTGAGTGTCTGAGTCAGTCTGAGGTCTGGGTGGGAGTAAGAGTGGTTGCGTCACCTACGCAACCACTCCTCCTTCCCACCCAGGCCTTGAGGTGAGGTAGGATGGCACCGACGGCACGCTGGCACGCGTTTAGGCGTAACTCTAGCCGTGCGCGCCAGTGCACTAATTTGTGCCGGTAGACATCCCGTCGGTACTCAAGCAAGCGTGAATGTCTGTTCTGGCGCCCTCCCGTTCTCTTGGCGGACGCAGATTTCGGTTTAAACCACCGCGTTAGACCGCTTCCTTAGTGGGGTGGTCTGTCCTAGGTATAGATATAGCTCTCCACAACCTCGAGTGCAGAGTCTCTTACCTTAACTTGAATGGGTGCAACCTGAATGTTCGACATGATATTCGTCTTATCCATGTTCATTTTCAGACCCACTAGTAGAGAGACCCTGCTGAGGTCTTCGAGCATTGTACGAAGGTGAGGGATGTATTCGCCATAGACATTGATGCCAAAGCCCTTCAGTCCAGAAGCTTAAAGACATCTTCCAATGCAGCGATGAATATTTCCGGAGATGGAGATGTTATATCTCCCTGTCTCACGCCTCGCTGCAATTTTATAGGTTGCGAGTTCTCATACAAACACTTTAACACCTCGACGAGGTATCAATTTAGTGTCAATTTACCGGTAGACAATTTGGAACCTTTGGAAAGATCAAAGTACATCCTGGTTTCGATTCAATCTAACGCTAAGCATAATGGCTGGATATATCCTCGGTCTTCTGTATAACTTGCCGCTGCGTATGTATGTGGTAATGGTACTAAAGCATTTTCGGCGAGCGGCTTATTCAGGAGGGTGGTTGATGTGAAACCTGCGCGTGAGACGATTCATAATGACTCTCGAAAACAACTTGTAAACATGGCTCAGCAACGTGATGGGTCTGTTATTTCTTCAAAGAGTTTTTATCGCCCTTATTGAAGAAAGCACTACCACACCTATATGTGCCATCCTTGTGACGTTTGACCTTTTAGTATGACGAAATTAAATACATTCGGAAAAGCTCGTAGGATTGGTATACCATCCGCCTTAAAAGGCTCTATTGTAACTCTGTTATCACCAGGAGCCTTATTGTTCTTAAATTGTTTAAGAACCATGCTAATCTAATCTTAAAAGGTCTTAGGCATTAAGTTACAATATTTCAGACAAGGCCAAGTGAGTAAGTTAAAAATTTAGCTGTTTGGAAATTTTGAAACAACAAACAGGCGTTTTCCTAAAAGATAAAATTTGAGAGGTGTTGAATGATTTTATAATAGCGATGCCTCATATATTCAATCACTAGTGACAATGGCAGTTATTATAAAAAATGACAAGATTTTTGGCAGCTCATTGCTCTAGAATAATAGAAGATAATGATTGAATTGGTATGATGATTGGTATGATGACTAAAATGTTGGTGACTGAGAGATATGTAAATACTATAACTACTAATACAAACGTCTTTATTAATGCAATCAGAAATGAACACGCTGGTAAATCTAATAGCTTGCGATTTACTTGCAAGAGCGGCGGTAAACTTCTTTTTTTAAAAAACGTTATAACCACTCAATATTTAAAAAAACTTGCCAAGTGCGAGTCGGACTCGCCCATGAAGGGTTCCATAGCAGCAAGTATTTCAGTTGATTAAATGAAAGGTAAATTGCGGTTTACGATTTATGACGTCATAAAAAAAACTACTTACTAGATTTCGGTCAAACCAATTTTCGGTGGAAGTTTGCACGGTAATGTACATCATATATTTTTTTCAGTTTAATCATTCTCCTATTTTAGAAGTTACAGGGGGGGGGGGGGGCACTCATTTTACCACTTTGGAAGTGTCTCTTGCTCAAACTATTCAGTTTAGAAAAAAAATATATTAGAAACCTCAATATTATCATTTTTGAAGACCAATCCATAGATACTCGACATGTATGTGTACGACAAAAAAAATTAACTTCAGTCTATGTATGTTCCCCATACATAGACTGAAGCTATTTTTTTACTATTGTTCTTTTTTTACTATTGTTTTACACTAAAATTATTGTTCTTTTTCTATTTTTGTGTGAAAATCTTAATGCGGTTCACAGAATACATCTACCAAGTTTCAACAATACAGCTCTTATAATTTTGGAAAAAGTGGCTGTGACATACGGACGGACAGACAGAAAGACATGACGAATCTGTAAGAGTTCCGTTTTTGCCATTTGGCTACGGAACCCTAAAAACCGTATGATTGATTGTCCTACTAGATTGTCATCCATTTTTCAAATTCTAAGGCCATTGGTTTCTAAGATATATGAGATAGCCAGTTTGTCATTTTTTCAGACCACTTCTTGGCACAAAACACAGGCAGTTGCCTTAATAAGGCCATAGAAGCCGTATTTTTATTTCAACTATATTTGCAAATGAATTAGTAACTAATATGAAATTACGGTAAAGAACTTTATTAAATACAGAATTAGTCTTGGAAAACTTGTACCTAGGTGGTCGCCTAGATGTATTTTTATCAGACAAAGGTTGCCAGAAATTAATAGATGAAATATATAGACAGTTACATAGCCTAAGATTGGTTGACTCTGAAAATTCTTAAAGTGATATGCACTTCATGATAATAATCATTTTAGTCACGTCAATAAATATACATAATATATCAGTTCATTTCATACAATAATTTCAATAATAATAATTTCCAGGGACATTATTTTCACACGGCCATCTGATCCCAAGCTAAACAGAGCTTGTACTATGGAAACCAGATAACTGATATATTACATATACTACTTATCTTTTGTAAATACATACCTATATAGATAATTACACCCAGACTCAGGACAAACAGACATGTTCATGCACACCAATATCTGTCTTAGGTGGGAATCGAACCCGTGAGCTTCGGCGTGAAAAGCAAGCATTTGCCAACCACGCCAACAGGCCCGTCAATTGTTTCATCGTCCTCATGTCAGCCAAAGTACGTCCACAGCTGGACAAAAGCCTCCCCAAAGAATGGGAGATATGCCATAGCTTGGCAGACGGATTGGCGAAAGAAAGTTGGATTGTCATAGTTCATAGATAAACGCTGCTGCCGGTTCTCTGGTAGGTATGCCCTCGGTCGATTTCTACGCCCCCTACGGGATGAAATGGGTTGATGATATTCTATGCCGTCACCACACAGCAAAATATTATTATAATTATTTAACAAAATATAATCACATCATACAGATTGTCACAATATTAAGATTAAAGTAAGTCAGTTCTTTAAATAACACGTTAATTATTAGCTCGATTATTTGTTGTCATTAAACTTTCAAAGGAGAAACCCAAACTCCATAGAAACTCAGGCCTGGCGTTACAGAGCTGGAATTTGGCCATAAATTAAAGCATCTTGAAAGATTTCACGAGCCCAATTTTCAAGTCTCCCAGCAATGGCCAAATTGCTAAAAACAGACGTTTACTGTTAATTTTTAGGTTATATTTAACGTAAAAGTAAATGCCTGCTTTTACCGATTTGGACATTTCTCTATTATATTTTTGTATTTAAATAACTCGACACTGTTATTTAATTACCCAAATGATATTTTTGAGATATTGTTAGCTATATTTATCAATCTGGAACGCACATGCCCTACATAAGCAAGTACGTTTCTACATAAAAAAGCGCTTACAGTGTGACTTCAGATTTATATGATTGATCTTACTGATAACTACATTTATTAGACAAGGCCCGCTTAAAACACTACTGGCTTGCATTTGTTATTATTGTAACTACTGTTACTGTTGGTCTTGTAGGTCCGCAACCAGGACAAATGTTTCGTGTAATATGCTAGGTTATTTGTTCAGTATCTGTGTGTAATTTATTTATATTTGCATTTAGAAACATAAGCAGGTATCTTTATCAGTTAGCTGGTTGCCATAGTACATGCTCTACCTAGTTTGGGTTCAGATGGCATTGGGTTTGTTGTTCCAAAATTCTTTATGTTATTTAATTGGGACAAAAATATTAATTCATTTATTATTATTTATTTGTTTAGTATTTTATAAAATCTCAGATTACAGTAATCTGAAATGGCAATAATAATATTTTAAAATAAAAACACATAATTGTGAGTAATGGTTTTATTAATCCACTTCTTCACTAGGCTTATCATAATTTAATAACACTGTATCGAAAAAATTGTGCAGGAGGCAATTGACTACCCTTGTGCCATGCCCAACCAAGATACCATATTATGCTCATGGTGTGGGCACAGCAACCAATCGTTCTTTTTCCAATGATACATGTGTAATAATTTTGAATATTAGCATTCCTACCACTAAGTGAAGTGTCGACTAGGATGTAAACGAAATACATCCAACTACTTATCAACTTATAATTAACTTAAATACAATTACATCCAGGTTGAGCCTGATGTCGACAGCTCTTGCTGTAGGTTACCGTCCACCTCTCTACACACTTCTATGATATATAAGCCATTTTCTCTCACATGCTCCCCATGGTAAGAACAGGCCTGTTTAATTTGGTATGTGCTTCTGTGTTAGTTCAGGAAACTCGCCAACATTATTTGTATCTACATCAATTGCTTGGAATTATAATTTTAAGTGTTACTGTGTTTCTTTCATGTCTGCGACATCCTTCCACAAAACATCTACTTTCAGTTGCCACAGCTCTAAAATAGTCAGGTAAAACAATAAGAGTTCCAACAGTTGGTGCCCTTGGTGCAGAATTAGTTTCTAGCCTTGTTGAAGGTTCTTCTACATGAGGAATGTCCTCACTATCTGGCTCATCAACAGCTGATGAACATGCACAAGATGTTGACGGCCCTGTACTTAAATGCTGAGATGCTCTATTTGCTCGCACCCAACAAGAATGATAGACAGCACTTGAAGCACCCACCTGAAAATAATTTATCTACATTAACTAGTGGCACCAGATATGTGATGTGTTATTGCCTAATTTGAAAGATTGATGTAAAGAAATCTTGTGAATGAGTAATCCTGATGTAGGAGCTTGATAATTATCAAATCATCTTTCTTATTCACTTAAATGATTATACATACCAAAAAACATTTTATGCCCTTATTATCAAAAAAAAGCTAAAGTATTGTTATACTAACATAGACACAAGATTATGTCCTTGAAGGCACAGGTGTAACATTACACCCACATCTTGCCATCTATGTTTAAGTTCTACATAATAAGGGTGAGCCTATTGTCACTTACCAGGCACATTTCTAGATTCTCCTGCTACTGAGATTATGAATGGACAAATCCAATAAAACTATGGCCTAAACAATAGACCATGACGGCAGTCAAAACTAAAGTATGTTATTAAAAACCATAAATAAGATTAATATACTAACCGTGTGTGGTAGAATCCATTCTTTTATAACTTTGTGTATTCTGCATTCTTACACTGTACCAGTCCTAAGTTGGTGGCAACAATCTCTTCTCAGAAGCAAATGTCCACAATGAATACACACTTGTTGGTGTCATGTGAATGTCTGTTCACTCTTTTGTGGTATATTTCTATCACGAGATACAGCATTGGCATTATTCCAGAAGGCTTGGCAGATAAAGCCATTTTCATTAACCTGTAGAAGCAAACATTTATTATTTGACTATTACTATTACCTAAGAGGCACAATTGGTTAAATATAAGTAGCTTTATTCTGATTCCACTGCAGGGACACCATCCTCCATACTGAGAGATGGAATTGATAGGTTGTAATTAACAGTTTCTGTCTGTATTAGTGATGTCATATATCTACGAATATGAATATGGACATTTTTGGTTTCATATTTAAAATACAACCATCAACACGCAACTGAACATAGGCGATTACACTGTTTACATAAATATCGGATACTAACCGTTTGGAGGCGCGAGCCATTCCTGTACAATTGAAAGTATAACTTCATTTTCCAATCTACGCCTTCCTCTTGTGTTGCAGCGATCCGTTGCTATTCCACAATAAATGCACAGGCTCATGTTCATGATGTCGTTATGAATCAACCAGTCCAGATCCGGATTTTTAGCAAAGGTCAGCAGGGTGGCAGACTACGATATCCAATGTTCAAGCAAGGGTCAATCAGGAGGCAATCAATTTCGGAGTCCAATATTCGAGCAGAGGACTAATGATATAATAAATCTCGAGAAATACAGAAAAATCATACGCAAAAATACGACTACATGACAATTGACAGACTGACATTTGACGTTTATAAGTGCAATCCGTGATGCGATCGATTTTATCGATTATTTATTGCTTTTAATGTTTTTTAATTCAGCTTACATTTATAATACTTGATTCGACACATTTTTTTATTACACATTTATTGTGATTCCTAAATAAATAATAAGACTAAAACAATGAAGTCTTATTTAATTATTTGTAATAGTATCGATTTCCATTTAATCGATCATATATTTATGGTGCGCTCTATAGATGGATTACTAGCGTTTGTGAAGTTAGTGACATAGAATGAAATAAGTGGTGTAGCGGTTTACATAGGCTGTTTAAAACAAAAAATATTAAATTGCCTATTTTCTACACTTGGCCATTGTAATTAAGGCTAAGATTTCGGTGGATGATTTACGAAAAATAGACGGATTTTTTGGTACATATCTGATTGATGTAACGGTTAGGCCTGAAATGGGGTATCTCCTTTAAAATATAAAAAGTCGTTCGTTCGTCCAATTTGTTGTACCTACTTAAAAGTAGTTAGGCAATGAGGCACCGCACGGGTGCGAGTATACCTATTCCCATCTACACGCTGCTAAGTTGATTGGGTAATTGAGGGTAACTCGAATAAAACCTTTTCAAGAGGGTAAGCTATTCAAGGGCTTAAGTCATTGAAAGGGTTAACCCCTTCCCGTGGTTACCATAAAAAAGTGTTAACCCTTTCACTGGGTTTCAAGGCTGTAAGTCAATCAAAGGGTAACACTGCGATACGAGTTACCCAATGAACGGGTTACCCTATCAAACGGCTTAACTCAGAAGCGGGGTTGTCCGGTCCCTGCGCAGAATAGTGAGTTGAGTTGTGAATTTTAAATAAATTGTCTCGTTCTGAAGATACGTGTTTTATTACATTGATTCTTATGGTTTTTGGTGATTTTGACTCGAGCAAGAACAATGTTATTCGGATATATAAACTATATTATTACAAAGTCGCATCAAAATCCGTTCGGTAGTTTTTGCGTGAAAGAGTTACAAATATCCATACATCCATTCTCACTAACTTGCACTTTATAATATTAGTAGGAAGTAGTATATAAGTATGGTAAACAGTACCTTTTAGGGAAATTGATTTGTATACCGGCAACTACCCTATGAAATACCTTTCTCAATTCAGTACCTAGGTAAAGCTTACTCCACACTAGCGTCTTTCGAGCGTAGTCGTCTTGCCAGGGTCCTCTCAACGGGCTAGGCGGAGTTTACCCGCAATCATTTTTCGGATAAAGTACAATATACAACGTAGCCCCTCGCCCCGCTGTGCCCTCAGCAAGTCTCCCCATTTTGACACAGATTGTACCCGACAGACGCAAAGCTGTCGCGACGCCAGCGCTGCATATTGCTGTGCTGGGGAGCTGTACAGCGTTGACGTCGCGATGCCGCTTCGCCAGAGCCGCGTCAACTTTGTGCGGGCGCTGGTAAAACGATGACACGATGACGCTAGGTGTGGGGTTCGCTAAACTGGAAGAGATCATCACATCTTGTCATATGGCCACCAATTCTGCCTTGCATACACTAAAATTATGTTATAAATTAAAATTTGTCATGGTAAATGCTACTTTATGTAACCACTTTAAAGTGTGATTTACCATAATAGCTGCTGATCTGTTACGTCGATCTAGTGTTAGCACGGCAGAATTGTGCGGTTAAAAATTGTATATATTTTCACTATTAATGTTCCTTGCATCAGGCCTTGGTGTGTAATAAAGAGTTTATCTATCTACCTCTCTCTCTTATTTTGCTATCAAGTGGTTTTATTAGCGACTATCCTAAAGTTAAATGTCTTTACTGTCCCAGTCATTGTCAAAGTTGTTAAATAAATATACCATATAAAATGTTTTCTAAGAAACAGTGATGATAAAAAATACTTAGGTACAGCCCATATTTATGGCACAAGATAATTTCTAATTAGCTAGATACTTAGACACGCCTATTACGAAAATATAAATTCGCTTATCATTTCCGATAGTTATGCTCAATTTGAGCTCAGGAATTGTTATTACAATGTATAATAAGATATTACGTCGATATCAATTCCGTTCTAATGCCTACTTTATCGTAAAGTAAAAAGGTTTGAAATCGATATGACCAACTTGTGATACGGTAGTTGCTGGCTTTGTTTCATGACATGATTAGTAAATTATTTACTAAGAAATACAATGAAACAATAAATATTAATGTATTAGTAAATAATACGGTTACAAGCAGTGGTGTACGGTTCTAATATCACTCTATAATCCTAGCTTATGCGCTCGGCTTCGTCACCGTTTAATTCTCGAGCATGTTTTCGGATAATGTTTGCTATTCTGGCCTATTGGCGTGGTTGGCAAATGCTTGCTTTTCACGCCGGAGGTCGTAGGTGCGATTCCCACCCAGGACAGATATTTCTGTGCATGAACATGTCTGTTGGTCCTGAGTCTGGGTGTAATTTATCTATATAAGTATGTATTTACAAAAGAAAAGTAGTATATGTAGTAAAAATCAAAATAAAATAAAAAAGGTTTTTATTCACGTAGACTTTAAAAAAGCGCTTGTAAATAGTCAGAACATGTTTGTAGTAATACAGTTATTATTTCTAGTTACATATTACAGATATTTAGGTACACGGAATGTTAAAACATTTATACAATTTATTTTATTTTAGTATATCAGTTATCTGTTTTCCATAGTACATGCTCTGCTTAGTTTGGGATCAGATGGCCGTGTGTAAATAATGTCACAGGATATTATTATTATTTATAATAACTCGACCTCTTCGAACATTCTCTGACCAAATCGTTCACAAGGGCAGGTCAGAAGTACCATAAACCGGCGAGTATATACATATGAAGAATATAATGACAGTAATCGAGACAAAAGAGGTGTGCAAAGATCGTGACAAATGGAAATCCGTTGTCTCTGCCTACCCTCTGGGAAACAGGCGTGAGTCTATGTATGTATGTATTATTTATAATATTAGTAACGATTAATTAACATAAAGAAACAATGAACTATTCCTTTTTATTATTTTCTATTCCAGTTATATGGAATATTTTATATTACTATTAGTTACTTATTATTAAATAAACTGACGCACTCGGCACTTTTGAAGCAAAGCAACAATTATCGTTTTAACAAACGATATAGCGAGCTTGAAACATAGAAAAGTTTACACGCGCAATAAATAAAATTATTGACATACAACGCCGGCGAGTGGTAAACTTAACTATATGCGCAACAACACAGTCGGTGCTTGTTCAAGATAAATTTTCTTTACCTAGACGTATTCTAGCACACTGCCATAATTATGATCTCAAACTAGACAAAGCCTGTACTACGGCAACCAGACAACTGATAAATATACATATATGGTGATAGAAAAAGGTTGTTAATTGACACGTATGTCATTCACAAAATTTTGCCCGAATTGTAATAAAATGTTTACATAATGAACTTTCCTTTTATAAAGATAATTATCTAGTGAAACGAGTGCATTTCTTAATTATTTCTAAGTATATTCGTTAAGTCATTATGAAATGGGGGCCGATCAAGGTCGGTGTAATTACCAAACGGATAAGCCGTTACACTCAACAAGTAATTGTTACAGTTTGTCAAGGCAGTGGCATAGTTTCCAAGTGCCCCCCCCTTCACTTCACGTTACAATTCCACGACATCAAACATTTAACTGGACCACTGGAGTTAACCTTTGACCAGCCAGTTGACTTAACAATTTTGACGGGTCTGTTGGTCTAGCGTTTAGTGAGTTTTACTATTAAGCCAAAGGTAGATTCCCAATCAGAATAAACCTCTGTGTGATGAGGACGATTATAATATGTATGTATTCAGAAATATACAAGTACCTATGTTTATTAGTTATCTGGGTGCCATAGTACAACCTCTGCTTAGTTTGGGATCAGATGGAAGGGTATTAGTTGTAACTTTTTCTGAGGCTGATTATATGTTATGCTATTTAAATAAATAGTAATATCCGGATCCGGAGATCCGGAAATTATCACACTGAGCCACCTAGATCTAGCCCAAACTAAGTAAAGCTTGTACACACGGCTACATATTAAGCTATACATTTCCAGTACAAGATGATCCCGCATTGTATAGGATTTCCATACAATGTGAAGTCAGCTTATACTGGAAATGTATAGCTTGATGTGTAGCCGTGTGTACTATGTATACTAGATGATGTATACAACGGATAGATTTAGAGAAAAAATATAGGCTGGGTACTCGTCTCACTGTTTCAGTTTTATTGACGAATATGTCAAAATTAAACGTTTTAAAATGTTTATTATAATATTAATACGTGAAGCAAATACTTTGTGACCCTTTTTAGGAAAATTTCGCGGACGGAGGAGTATGAAATTTGGCACAGTTTACATGGAGAAGGAATGCAGAAAGCTAATATATTTATATAATAGCTATTAGAAGTAAATTATTTTAATATATAAATCATCTTGTAGGGTGAGCAGGCCGCCCACGCTAAGTCTTCCGGTTCGTGGTCGCAACTCAAGGACTCTCTGCCCCAGAACTCACTGCCACTTCAGCTTGGCAATTCTACGGGCTACGTCGGTTACTCTGGTTCGCTTGGGATCTCAACATTTCTATTCGATCTCACACACACAAACAACCATGGTTTTGACACACTGACAAACTGAGTTTCAAAGCTGAGAACAGATTAATATTATTTGTATTTAAAGTCTTTGACAATAGAACCTTATGGTGGTATTTTGGTTTGATTTATTTCTTTTTCACCGAAGGAAAGCATTGTGGCAATATTTTGTATATACATAGTAAAAGAGGTTTTTGGCGCCAACGCGGAAAAAGACGCATCGAGGCTATGTTTTATTTTCAAAAACTGGTGCAAATTGGAGTTTTTATGTGTAATAATATAGTGGATTTTTAGACATAACATCTTTGACAACGTACACAAGTGGAGGAAAGTGCGATATTGCCGTGATTTTCGGTGTTGTAACCTAAACTCCATAAAAGCCTCTAGTAAAGTCTCCACTGCTTTACTGGGGTTGGACAAGGACTATGTATGATTTGACTGTGACGGACTTTACTTGACAATGACGGAAATAAATGATATAAAAATATATTTACTGAAGGCTCATAAGGCTAAAGAAGCCAGAGCCGTAAAATGGAATTAAAAAAAAAAAAAAGATAGTAAAAGAAGATGAAATGTTTCTTACTGCATTTGTTGGAATATTAAATGAGATTCTGTTCAGTAAGTCATTATAGTGCGACAGTCGTTCATAAAATTGTAAACAAGAAGTTCTTTTTATTTAACGTCGTCAAACATTGCACACGCCAGAGCACCCTCTCCGTCACATGATCGTTTTGCACGCGAGCCCGCGCTACATTGGTGCCGTGCGCAACTTGGCACCCAGCCTTGCAGCTAATCTATACAATACACGAGACTCGAACGAACTGCCTTGCGATATCTCCGACGTAAATTTTTTTGGCTTTTAATGTACTGAAAAGACGAAGACTTTGTCTACATTATCCGTTTATTTTTCTGATTACTTACTTACTTATAGGCTTGAGGCGCTCATAGTCAGTTTCACCGGTCCGTAAAGGATCGCCGAGGATAAACAACTTGGCTCGCGGTCAGGCTTTAGATGGGTGACCGCCAAAGTGGTTTAATACAATGACCGCCAAAGTGGTCTTCGTGGTTTTGAGGGCACGTTAAGCTGTCGGTCCCGGTTGTATCATTAGGACTAGTACCTCCCTCTTACCTACCACTGCAACTCCTGTAAGCCAGGATCAACAGTGTACACAATGAAATGAAACTGAGCGGTGAGGCTCAGGCATGTCCCGGGGAATCGGTTAAACTGTCTTGGATCCCGTAACGAATTTTAATAAAAAAGAAAAAAGGGAGGAGTTAGAAAATGAATAGTTCCACTTCCCTTCTGTGCAAAGCGGGAGACAGAATTATGTAAAGAGGCCATGGCCTCATAAAACGAGAGAATTGCAACTAGAAAAGCCATCTGAAAAAGCACCGAGGATAAATAAAAAATAAAAATAGTAGGTATGGCAAAAGCGCTTAAACGCACGGAAGTTGTTCAAGATCCGGTTGTATCATTAGACAACAGTCCTTCTCGGCGGCTTGAATAACTATGATACGGCAAACACTGCCCATTAGATTAGTAAGTATTTTTTCGTTGGCTCTATGCGACTTTATCTCTCGCACTCAGTCTATCTATTATGTATATGTGGTGCATGCGTGCGAATATCGGGAGTCGATAAAGACGAGCATTGGATCGTCTCCGACTGGAAAATGCAATCAGGTTGTATTTAACTAACGCGACGACCAAGACATGGCGGAAGTGGCTAATGGTCTATTTCATCCGGTCCGTTAGTGAACGGTAAGGCTAAGCAGCCAGGCTCGTGCCAGCCATGTTTAAGCTGTGGATAGAACTTATAAAAAGGTAGCAAACATTGACAATACTTTTAACTACTTGCGTTGTACAAACTCTTTTGGTTTATACCAATTTTAAGGAAGATTAAATTTAGTATTTCCCAGTTTAAGAGTTTAGAGTACAAAATTAACTCTTACCTATCACATAGCAAATTTCTTCTCTCATCGGATCTGTAAGGGTACAGCTTCGTGTGTGCGGCGCGCTGCACCTTCGCCAGGTACACCTGTGATAACATTACCGTTATATTTATATACAACAACAATTATTTCTTAATGGAATCATTGTTCAATTGTAAACTCTATTTATGTATTGAAACTATCTAATCAATGCATTCCAAGGTCGCAAGTCATTTCATTCTTTCTTAGGCGACTCATGTAGATCGTTCCTGATCGTACTCCTCCTGAACGTTACTCGTATACCGACGTCAGTGCCCGACGACGGGTCTGTGAGAATGTAATTTTTTCACGCACAGTTGAGACTACAGGAACACGGCTCAAGTACTTAGGACGCGTTATTGAATTATGGCCACATAGTACCGTAGAAAAAGCGACTGGATGGAGATATTGTTGCGTTTATGGGCACCCAGGTATACCAGGTGGGCAGCGAATGTCTTAATCTTCGAGATATACAAGTCAACCGGAAGAAAACATCAGCTAAGGATCGCTCAAGGAGTCCAAGATATAAAAATTGCGTGGGAAGATTACAAACACGGTTTTTATTAATATTGGTTTGGTTTTACAGAACCTCCCCGCAAGTACGTTGCCGGCCTTTGATTTAGATCTCATTCAAACCAATTTTCGTTGTTAGTTTACATGGTAATGTACATCACATATTTTTTTTAGATTTATTATTCTCTTATTTTAGAAGTTACAGGGGGGGACACTCATTTTTCCACTTTGGAAGCGTCTCTCGCGCAAACTATTCAGTTTAGAAAAAAATGATATTAGGAACCTCGATATCATTTTTGAAGACCTATCCATAGATACCCCACATGTATGGGTACGATGATAAATTGTTTTTAGGTTCAGTTCTATGTATGGGGAACCCCTAAAATTATTATTATTTTTCTATTTTTGTGTAAAAATCTTAATGCGGTTCACAGAATACATCTACTTACCAAGTTTCAACAGTACAGCTCTTATAGTTTCGGAAAAAAATGGCTGTGACATACGGACGGACAGACGGACAGACAGACATGACGAATCTATAAGGGTTCCGTTTTTTGCCATTTGGCTACGGAACCCTAAAAATGTGCTCGCACCTCACTCTCCTGCCACTACAGTAATGTAGGAAACGTAACTCTCGGTCTTTCTATCTGCACTAACTTATATCTCCCTATTAACTCCAAAGCAAGCATGCGTTATACTTCAAAAACTCGTATTAAATTACAGTCTTAGAACTTTTCGACTTTCCCTCGTTCATCTTATAACTCACCTTGGAGCCCTCGAAGAGCAGCGCCACGAAGAACAAGACTATCCATGTGAGCGCGAAGGCCCAGCGCGTGGCGATGTTGAGCCCCGCGAACATGAACTCCCCCAAGTCATACCCGAACCACATCCACATGTGCATCATCTTGGCGGAGTGCAGTACCTGGTTAAAAAAAGAAATTAAAAACAGTTACCCCAAATTAAGTTCAAATGGTAGGTAATATATTATATTATAGTAGGTTATAATTTCTCATAAAAACATGCTGAGTTCACTAATAATGAAATACAGAATACTATTTTTTTTTTAATTTTAGACTGTGACCGTAGCCTAGTTGGTAGTGCTCCTGCCTACGAAGCTGGTGGTCCTGGGTTCGAATCCCGGTAAGTGCAAATATTTGTGTGATGAGCACGAAAATTTGTTTCTGAGTCATGGATGTTTTCTATGTATATAAGTATTTATCTATCTATATAAGTATGTATATCGTCGCCTGGTACCCATAGTACAAGCTTTGCTTAGTTTGGGGCTAGGTTGATCTGTGTGACATTGTCCCTAAATATTATAAAATATTATTATAATTAGAATCACATCATCATAGACATAGGCCTCCCTCAAAGGTTTTCATTACTTTCATAACGTTGCCATTTGGAGGGGTTTGCCGTAGTTACCGCAATTGGCATGAATATAATAGAATAGAATAGAATAGAATAGAATATATTTATTTGCATTAAACATGGTCACGATATTACAGGTCTTAAAATTAAAATATGTTCAACATGTTTAACCAGGGACTGGTATACAAATTAATTAAAACATTGTTATTTTATGTTTTAATTCATTACATTAATTACATTTACATACATCAAATAAAATTACATTTATATTAATTATTAAAATATTTAATTATATTCATGCGAGTTGGCGACCGCAGTTAGGTGGTAGCTAGTACACAGGTGGCCTTTTACGACACCTACGGGATGATATTGGGTGGCCCTTTTATTCTAGCTGGGCCGAAAACCAGACAGTAGAATATATAAATATAACATTTGACCCCTGGGATGTCGAAGAACATATTACATAATTATTCTATTATAGAATATACAACATGTAACGTAACTAACGCACACCCTCAAACACCCCAATTATAATATACATATTGTTGTAATCATAATACATACCCTGAATGTTTTATTTAACCGGTATATGCATTCTTATTTACTAAATTAGTTTCTTGGAATAAAGTTTATTTTTCTTTATTTCGTATTGAATGATGGAATTTGTATGAATACAAATAAAACTGCGATATTTAAAGTCTTATTACTTTGACTTACGGTCCATTTCAATTTGTTTTGACTGTACAGGGTTAATATGACAATAATTT
This sequence comes from Pseudoips prasinana, assembly GCA_951640165.1. Classification (NCBI taxonomy): domain Eukaryota; kingdom Metazoa; phylum Arthropoda; class Insecta; order Lepidoptera; family Nolidae; genus Pseudoips; species Pseudoips prasinana. The sequence continues at coordinate 38,649,976 of OX621236.1, read as the reverse complement.
CCTTAGTTTGAATTATTTTGGAATAAAAAATTACCTTTATTAAAAATGAGACAAATCGATTCAGTAAACGATCCTGAACAAACTATTTTCAGGATGTGCGTTAATTAAGTTACATGTTGTATACATATTTCGTAAGGTCGGTTTTAAATGTATTCATGTTAGTAAATATTAATCGTAGTTCTATATGTCATCAGGTTATCTTTTAAAAGTCTCTCTCATTTGCCGTAATTTTGGCCAGTCTCAATGTAGACTAACTATCTGCGCGGGACATATTATAGAGCACAAATGTGTGTGCAAACATAGGGGCACTTCCTATTCCATAACGACTAGCGACACCACCGAAGACGTCAGGCACAGGACGGACGGCTTTACGTGCTCCCCGAGGCAAACTGGATTCCCAGTTTTAAGTAGATCCTAGATAATTAATTTCAAAGCCAGTTATGGCCTTGGGTTTGAACTCAAGACCACTGACTACACATACCAACTGGCTATCTCACACCACTAGGCTATCTCATACGGCTTGTTGAAATTAAATACACATAACAACAAAGTACTTGCTTCGCATAAATTTGGTGCGGGAAAGCGAAATCAAGCAAAAATACCCACAACTAGTACTCTAATTGAATGTTAAAATGCGTAGGAGGCAAACAATGGGTCCTTGTCAAAAGGCCTATTATTACAATACTAGCTGTGCCCCGCGGTTTTACCCGCGTTAAATTTTATAAATTATCACAACTCCTCCCCCGTAGGTGATTGCGTGATAATATGTAGCCTATATGTTGACCCGACCTGTTAGTAATATTCATGCAAAATTTGAAGTAAATCCATGCCGTACTCATTGAGTTTAGCCCGGACATACATACAGACAAACAGACACACAGACAAAAATTCTAAAAACCATATTTTTAGCTTCGATATCTATTGTAGATCACGCCCCAAGGGTCCTTTTAAAAAAATATTCAATGTACAGTTTTCACTTTTCTACGATTTTATTATATGTATAGATGACCACTATCAACGAACGTTGGCATGGTTCTCAATACGAACATTCTTGAAGTAAAACATCTTTATGCGTTTGACTTGGGGAGTCCCAAGTCAAACGCATAAAGATGTTTTACTTCTAAGCTGGTAAATGCGTTACGAAAAGTGTGATCGAGCGAGGCGAACAGAAGTTGAGTTGACTTGGGGAGTCCCAAGTCAAACGCAAATAAAGATGATTTACTTCTAAGCTGGTAAATGCGTTACGAAAAGTGTGATCGGGCGAGGCGAGGTTGAGTTACTGAAGATAGAAAGAGAAATAGTTACGTTTCTTATATTACTACACACAAACACGGGTACAAAATTGTAAAAATAATTTGTTGGCGACGGGGCTGGTTCCACTTTAAGTTCTTCTTATCTTATCTTTGATGGGGTGTACTTGCGTACAGCACTTCGACCCTTCAGGATCTTTTTTGCTATCCCCCACTGGTTTTTATTCTATCCCTAAAGCCCTGAATGAAGTCTTCACATAATCCAGTACGGTTCTTAGGGGTAGATCCTTGTAGTCTCCTGGTTCTGGATATGCCAGCCCCAGGATGGCCATTCTGTTTCTTGCCAATGCATCGCATTTGCATATTATATTATATCCACTGTAAGTTACTTTTAACATATAAGTTATTTATTTTAACATCAATGTAACTGTTTTTTGTCCTAAATAATAAATACTGTTGGGGGAAAGAGAGGTGCGAGCACACATTATCTTTCCCTCTTTCTCTCATAGCCAGTAATTACGGTTCGTATATCTAAGTTTTACTTCACTCTCTAAAGCCCACGAAGTTATTTATTTATTTAATGTGACGTTTAAAGATAGCTTGAATTTCACTGCTGCACCGGACAATAGAGCCGAGGGCTCAAGCGGTCTAGTAATAAAGACTAAAAATACCCGAGCCGGAGGACATCCACTTTGGGGTTTAAACCTCGACTTTAGACGGTTACGGTTGTTAAAATACGAAAAACCGACGCATCGCATTTTGTCAGTAGTAATGTGTCTAAGAAAGCATAACTAAGATATGATTAAAATACCTATAGTATATGGTCTCTAAAATAGTCTCAAATCTATACATATAATAAAATCGTAGGAAAGTCAAAACTGCAGGCACATTGAATATTTTTTATAAGGATACCTGGGGGGCGTGATCTACAATCGATATCAAAGCCAAAAATATAGTTTTTAGAATTTTTGTCTGTTTATCTGTTTGTCTGTATGTATGTCCGTGCTAAACTCAAAAAGTACTGCATGGATTTACTTCAAATTTTGCATGAATATTACTAAGAGGTCGGGTCAACATATAGGCTACATATTATCAGCCATCACCTACGGTGGAGGAGCTGTGATAATCTATAAAATGTAACGCGGGTAAAACCGCGGGGCACAGCTAGTTATCTATAAAGTTAGCTTTTCATCATTAAGCATTAATAGAATATAGTCAGCCAAGTCCTTTTACGAAATAAATGATCTTTAAACATGAACTTAGCTATCATTTATATACATACTTTATTGTAGTTGCTAGAATTGTTTAAACCCAGTAGGCCTCAGTACTCTTAACCCTTTATAAGGCTGTATGTATAGTTTTAATTTATTAGTTTTGAACTTTATTAGAAGCCCATAGAGTTCAAAATATGGTGGCAACTATATGACCACTGCCCAGAAAGGGTTAACGACTAGATTCTAATCTATTGTCTACAACCATTATCTACATCTTATCGCGCCCTCAGAAGCACTATAAGTTTTTACCTCTATACTGTACCGCAACTCTGTGTTTGCAATGTAGCTAGATGCTCTCACCGGTCTGTAACCGATCAGTGAGGTTAAGTAACTAGGCTCGCGGTCAGTCGATAGATGGGTGACGACAAACTGATTTAAAATCTGAGCGTCTCCATGCTTCGGAGGGAATGTTAAGGTCTCAGTCCCGGTTGTAGTCATTAGACAATAGTCGTTAAGCCATCTCAGAGGCCTACTGGGCGGTTTCAACAACTCTGACACAAGGGTAACCACTGTCCATGCGATAAGTAATGTATCTGTAAAAACTCTCCACGAAACAAGCTCAGCCTAGTGTGGAGGGTTTAGCGAAGACAAACCCATGTACCTACCTTCTGCCAATAAACATTTTTATTACATTCCACTATAAACATGCAAATATAAAGAGAAATATATTCACAAGTAATTTAGTAAGTAGGTTTTAAACAGACACAATTGAATAAAATTATAATATTAATAATGAATAATGAAGTCGCTATTCACATCTGTTTACTTATAAAATTATTGTTTTCATAAATACTTTGCTTTGTCTATTGTTCATTAGAGCGTGGATCATTATTGTAATAATAAGTCGTTTGAATCGGTATTAATCGGTTACCTAACCAGTGGAAATTGATGACACATTCCACAAGAGATGGCGGGAGCGGCTTATTGCTATATAAAATTTCAATTCTTTATTTCTCGTCAATACGGAAACATTAAGGAATCGCATGAAAGATATGTATTTGCGTTACTTAACGTTTTTTTTATTTTATTTCATAAGTACAGAAACAGACTACAGACTAATAACCAATTAATAATAACATTTTCTTATAACACTGTTAAATCTGAGGTCCAATTATATCTGTACACAACATTTAAAAATTACCAAAATTCTGTGAGTTAAAACTAGGAGTTTGAAAGGAATATGTAACTAGTACGATTATTACAATAATTTAAATATAAAATACACTAATTAACAGAAAACTGAACATTGTTGTCCTTTGCTAAAAATAAGTTGAATGCATTATAGCTTTGATGAAATATATCAACTTTGGAGCATATTTTGTTGTGCTGTCTACACATTCTTAGTATTGGACTATTTTGAGAAACATTATTATTAATAGAAGGTAGAGTAAACAGTTGTGGAGTACGCACGGATCTGGTTGGAACCGTTTTTGTTTTTTTTTTTGATAAGGCAGGGCGAATGCTAATGCATGCCACTCGCAAAAAGTGTCTGCGGGTGGGTATGTCGGACTCGCACCGACTAAACCTAACCTGCCGTGGACTTCTTCTGGCACCTGATAGGGGGAGCCGCGGGAACGCGGGTATGCTGCTCCGGTGCCCCTCTTTTGCGCCGTGTCCCAGATGGTCGGGACCTGGTTGGAACCTTAAAGGTTAACTGGCTAATGAGAGGACTATCCATAGGGCCGTTTATAATTTTATGTAGAATGCATAGATCGTTCATCCATCATCTCTTTTCTAAACTTATAATTTTAAATCTATGTTTTGCCTATCTATGCCGATCTCTATTTTCTTAATTTATCGCTTAAGCCAAACTTCGAGCACAGGGCTCTGACAAACCTTCTCTGTATTGCTCCTATTCGGTATATGATATATCTTATTTATGTTCTTACAAGTACATACATAAATAAAATATTATTATATATGCCTATCTTATATTCTTACAATTACATACATAAATAAAATTAAGAACTATCATTTCTTTCTGATAATGTTGTTTGGATTTCAGGTCTTTGACATATTTTAGATGATTGGTTAATTTGTAGCGGAAAAATATATCAACAGTGCTATTTAAATACGGTATATTTTTCATTTAACAAGGCAACGAACTCAGAAAAAATCAGTTCTCCTTTTGGGAATACCTATATTATTCTACATTCAAACATTAAAAAAAGATGTGGTTTTATAAAAGCACGATGCAAGTGTAACTTTGTTTCTTACGACGTAAAATTGATTAATTGTCCATTATTTTCGAATTATTCTTGGTTTTTCCCGTGTGGACCGGTTTATTTGACTCACTACTCGTTCCTGTATCGTTGTCCATCATGATCAAGTGAACAACAACATTTATATCGATACACTGAACAAAACACAAATACCGTGGAACACTTGCATAAAATGAGTGAGGATGTAAATGCTACACGCTCAGCTGATGCAAGCCATCGGCGCCGCCATTACGACACGCGATAGATGGACGAAAAATTTATACGCGATGCCTAAAAGGTTCGCTTTAATGATCCAAAAATTTTCTAAAGTATAGTTGAAGTCGACGTTTGTTCTATGTGTCTTTTTTTTTGTCGATGAAGGTAATCTTCTACCTAGACGATTAAATATAAGTAAAGTGTTGGGACTGCAGTGATGAAGTATGTACAATATCTGAAGAACATTATCTGTACACAAGTGGAAGATACGCGCTCTATATTGATACAAAGACAAAGTAACCACGCAGCGATAATTCGAGACAACTAGTTCTCATACGATCACAAACAGCCAAATTCTACTTGATCTATTGGAAAACACATCGAACAATTCCAAAATGGTAGTAGGTACAGCTATGAACGTATTAAAATTAATATTATTTGTATGTTTAATACTGAGGCTCTCATAGCTAGATGCTCTTATGGATCCGTAAGTGTTCGGCGAGGGTCAGTCAATATTTGGCCAATGTGGTTTAATTTCTGAGCGTCTCCGTCCCTCGGAGGGCACGTTTAGCTGTCGGTCCCGTTCGTAGTCATTCTATTCTAAAACGTATCAAGTATCTCGGCCTGTTGAAAGACAAGAGCTCATACTAGCTTTAATATACATATGAGCTAAGCATGGTATAAAAGGTCAAGTTTGATTAAAAAATCGCAACTAAGAGGTTGTGATAATTGCGACAAAAAAGAATGAGTTAAAACAGAATACAAAACCATTGCTTCTCACCAATCATTGTTCTCCTCAAAGGATCCACTTTACGCCAAAATCAGCCACAGACAATGCATTTTGCACCAACTCACAATACTGTCCCTTATGCCCTTAGGCACAATCGATCTAGGGCCAGCCGCGATATGCTCCAAACTCAATAGCCATCGTTATTGTAAACAAGGTGAAACAATGGTAACGTGTTATAAAACAAGTGCACCATTTTTTACCAATACCTATTATGATTAGGCTGCTGTTTGAATATGAAGTGTGTTACGTGACCAGTTCTATCTACTGTTATTCTTATAAACACGAGGAGGACTGATAATAAAATTATCATTGTATCCATCTGACCGAATTTAGACCATGGCAGCTTGTCACTACTGAGACTATAAACATTTGATCGCAAATGTGGACACAAATGATCACTCTCATTGTAACAGGCAATGCAACCGAAAATAGGACGCGGGTGTAGGACCACTTCCTGCCTCTCTCTCGGCTGCGCCCGAGATGTTATTTGAAAAAAAATCCATAGGGGATCTTTTTGTATCAAAAAGAAGATTAATAAGCCAGTAGTGATACATTATTTCTGTTCTGTAATGCATCCTTGTTCTTTCTATTTTATTTTACTTGGTGTACAATAAAGAGTTATCTATCTATCTATCTATCTTATTATAGAAGAAGAACAAAGCCCCCAACGAACATTACCCGATGATAAAATATACTACACTCAATGCTTAACCCTTAACCAGCATTGCTTTATTTAGTCTTTGGATCTTATTCCAAACTGATAAGGTTGCAATTGTTATTATAAGTACAAGTGTATGTTAATACCCGAGTGCTGAATAAATTTCATTATTTTATTTCATATCTTTTCATTTCATTATGGTTTCGTCTGGCGTCTGTACAATAAGACGCCAGCACATTCAGCTACCCCAATCTGTCAAATTACTTTTATAGATTTTCAATTTGATCACAAAAGTCTAAGGTGCACTTTCAATTGGGGAAATTTGACAGATTGGGGTAGCTCGATGTGCTGGCGTCTGTACATAGAATGTTTAAGGGTTGAATCCGTTTCTTCGTGATTGAGAAACAATCAGCTTTAGCTGATTGTTTATACAAATACAAACAATTTTTTCATACAAATTTATTTGTATGAAAATATTAACACAACAACAAAACACAATTACATTCTTTGTACGACGGTAGATGAGAACGTTACTCTGTTCGATTAAATATTGTGTGTGGAAAATATCTCGGAGTTTTAATGTGCAGAACCTACGAGTGCGTAATAAATAATAAAAAATCTGTTGCTCCGATCTTTACCCGATCACCTTTCTTTGTTTTCTGTTTGTCTGGAAATTTTATCACCACCCGATTTGTCTGTTGTACCTATATTTCTTTAGGGACCTTTAGGGAACTAATTATGGGTAAACAACAAATAACAAATTCTGCTGGAAAGGTTTTCTACTTTCTATTTGAAATGGTATATTAATTTGTAATAATATTAAAATAAGTTGGTAGGCCATTGCCTTTTAAGGACGGTTAAAGTTTAGGATTACAGACAAAATATCCAGTAGGTGTTGAAACTGCACATAGCCAATCCTCGCTCACACACGTCATGCCCTATTCATCTTGTCATTGGGAGTTCTAACAAGGCCAATTGATAAATTACAGTATGTAACTGAATTAGGTAAGTAAAGATCATTTTCCAATTGGTAATTTGCTAGCAGCTAACGATGACTTGACAGAGCGGGCAAAGGACATAACAATTTATGAACTAAAAGGTAAAATACCTCAGACCCCAAACTAATATAAATCCGTAAGTTTATGAACTAAAGGGTAAAATACCCCAAACCCCATTTAATATAAATCCGTAAGTTTATGAACTAAAGGGTAAAATACCCCAGACCCCAAACTAATATAAATCCGTAAGTTTATGAACTAAAGGGTAAAATACCCCAAACCCCAAACAAATATAAATCCGTAAGTTTATGAACTAAAAGGTAAAATACTCCAGACCCCAAACTAATATAAATCCGTAATTTTTCCATCCATTAAATTGAAAAATTTACGGATTTATGTTGATCTATTAGCTGGTGACTAAGCCAGTTCGTTCCTTATGCACTCCTCATAATATGTAAGCGACGTTCGAATCGAAATTTTCTTAGGTAGGGTGTTTCAAGTATCCCCATATAATTGTTCAGAATGGTTATTTTTTTAAATATTCTTATATTAGCTGTGCCCCGCGGTTTTATCCGCGTTACACTTTATAAATTATCACAACTCTTCCACCGTAGGTGATAGCGTGATAATAAGTAGCTTATATGTTGACCCGACCTCTTAGAATATTCATGCAAAATTTGAAGTAAATCCATGCAGTACTTTTTGAGTTTAGCCCGGACATACATACAGCCAAGACCAGACAGAAATTCTCAAAAAACCTTGAGAGGTGTCAAGGGACACCCGGATGGAACGAAGTTATTTCTTATTATTTATTATGTACAAAAAACCTGTATACACTCAACAAAAATAATCGTCGCGACACCACACTGTTCAATGCGAAGTAGAAATGAAAATATCTGGCTTGCTTTCTATAAGAGAGAGAGAGAGAGAGAGAGAGAGACACAGACAGACAGACAGAGAAACATGCGCACGCCGTTCAGCTGCAAAAAGTGTCGTGACAACTTTTCGTAAGATTTTTTTCCGTCTAGCCCCCTTTCACAACGCGCGATAAGGAACTTCGTTCCAACTATATTTTTGATTTCGATATCGATTGTAGATCACGCCCCAAGTGTCCCAATAGACTATTTATGTAGGCCAATTTTAATTTTAAGTTGTGGTGTACAATAAAACGTACTTTACTTAAAGTAGCAACGACACGAGGATATGTAGATGATCTCTTGCACTAATTGATACTTTGGGCGCGATCTGTGACTCACTCCAAACGAGTATAATATTATTGTTACAACACCATTCATTATTATGAGGCGTAACCAATCAACCATGTTTTGATTTATCTACAATAGATGTAATCTAAATATTTATGACCTCTGTGGCCAGATATCGTAAACTGTACGGTTCGGCTTACTACTCTGCTCTCGTACTAATCCTTGTGTACGAATTCTTTTTGTTCGATGTAGCGATTTTCGTTTTTGAAGCATTTCCACTGTACCAAATATCATCCCGGCACACTATACTAAATCGAATTTCAATTGATCTATCACTATAAATCGAATATCTAAATACTAGATCAAATGGTCAACAAATCTAACATGCTCTATTAGAAAAGTTGGTTAGGTTAGCATAACAAAAACAAATAAATTGTTTTTTGTTAGGTTAGCACTGCGAGCATAACAAAATCAAATTTGAATGTTTGATTTATTAACTTTTTGGCAGTATGAACATTCGAATCGTTAGACATTCGATCAATAGTGGCCGATTAATTGATATTTGATTATTTGGCATAGAACACCCCATACAATCCAGGTAATATATAGCAATATTATATTAATGTTGTGTTCCTGATTGTGAGTCCGATTGCCAAAGAGCTCATAGGGAGCAAGAGCTATGCCATGAATGTCTGTCTTACCATCTGATGCCTGGATATTGTAGGTATACCATTTTAGCTACTACTATCCACGTACTAATCTTTGAATTAGAAAAGTTTTTGATAGAAATTGTATAGATTGATAGTAATCATGGACTAGGTACAATTCTGCTATTTTTGAACAGGTTAACCTAGCAATATAAAATCACAAACTGAGAAGGAACCTAGACTCTGGTTGGTTACTGACTGTATGTGGTGGTATTTTGTTTGAGTGCAACTGTCACTCTACGTTAATACGTGAAAAGACAACCCTCTTGTCCAATTAGAGATCGGAGAGCATATTACATCGATAGGAATGCAAACTAAGGGTCATTGACGCTGGCGGGCACGACGCGACCGGTAAGCGGGTACGATAAATAGAATTGTGTAAAAAAATGGAACCAACTTCAACTTTATTAATGGCAACATATATGTATGTACATTATTAAATAATTTACGTATGAAACCACTTCCCACCCTTAAAGAAAGTTACTCTTAAAATAGCTTCATAAAGAACGGACAAATCGCATACCTAACACAAATACTATACAAAAAAGAATAAACAAAACTCAGCCGAACTTAAATGCTCCTTTTTTCAATCAGGCTCTTAATCGGGCATAGGACATGTTCATAATTCATTGGTTTTAGCTCTTCTTACAACATAATAGAGTTTAAAATAAGGTGGGATCATTGTCCCATAGTCCGATTAAGGGTTAAGAATTGATAAGCTCGTTCTTTTTTAAACTAACAGCAAACTACGTAAACTTTCCACTATAAGGACTCTTATCAAAGTGAGACATCTACCAACTCAATTCAAATGTGCATAGGATGCTTTAAGTACAATTTCTATTTTTAGATGCATATAAAACATAAGTCGTTGTACCAAGATGCACGTCGTCGTAGATGAATACTAAGGCAAGGAAACGCGTAATAAACGGCAAAGGACCCGTCTTTGCAGTTTGCATTATTTTTACTCAATCCTGTCATTAAACAAACACACTGCCTGCCTGATTGTTAGCGGTGTTAGTAGACGGTCCCAGTGCGGGAATATCATTTTCGCGTTGCTGATCATAACAAGGTTACCTTGTTCACACACAGTGTCATAACTTTAAGTTGCTATAGCTGCAGGGACCAACACAACTGGCAATGTACAGACGCCAGCACATCCAGCTATTCCAATCTGTCAAACTTCTTTCATAGATTTTCAACTTTATCACTTAATCATAAGGTTCATTTTCAATTGGGGAAATTTGACAGATTGGGCTAGCTTGATGTGCTGGCGTCTGTACGTTATTTCAGACATGGTGGACATAATTCATCTCTCAGACCGGCAAAACGCTCTCGAATTCACTGAATAAAATATCTATTTATGAGGTAGTTCCTAGATTATTTCATTCTAGTTAAGGTGTAGGCCATGACTGTATGTTTGTCTGTGTGTAGTATATAGCATTACGTTTATTGCACTCTATGATTAGTTCCACTGGAAAGGAAGCTACTCCTTATAAACACGCTTTACTATGGATTTTCATAGGTTCAAAATCTAGCTTAAGTCAACAGAACGCAGGCTGAATTTTCGCTATTTTGACGGTCAAAGCGGGCCCAAAACAACGACAATAATGGCGGAGCTCCTGTCTAGAAGTTAATAAACGAGTGTGTTTTATATTACTAAATCAAACAAGCATGTGAGGGTGTACGCTTGCCCCCTAGGTGTGAAGCTGTTGCGAACCAAGAAGGGTGAGAGATCGTAGAGACCGTTGCGATATAGGAGAGAGAAAACCCCCTCCCAAATGATGTCTTGCAACATGAGATGATCACTAGACACTCATGACGGCAAAATTACCATATTGATTGCATATTCTATAAGGTGAACGTGCGGGCTTAGACGAATGGCTCAACGTGCGAATGAATACTTCCCTCTTCCTTAGTTTGAATGTAGCTACCGTTTAGCGCTATAATAGTAATGCCGAATTTCCGCCAAGGCGGCAAGTCTCGATGGAGATTAGCCAAATGTGCAGGACATATTATATTGCACAAGTGTGTGGGCAAATACGGGGCACTTTATATTCCATCATTCTCAGGTTCCGATGGGACGACTAGCGACACGACCGGGATGAGGTCAGGTACAGGACCGACGTCTTTACGTGCTCTCCGAACGAACTCCTCCGAACGGGGTAATATTGCCAACTCTCAGATTTCAGGCTGATACTGAGACATTTCTTTTTTTTTATGGAATAATTTTAAACACGCTTCCCGTAGGCCAACGAGGCTATATAGAGACACTAAAGGACGCAAAGAATACAGCCCCTATAACTGGTTAAATATAAATAAAATAAAATATAAAAGGTTTTTATTAACGTAGAAATACATAATTAATTTATAATTATTTCTAGGTACATAGGTACAAGGATTGTATGAAAAAAATTAAAATAAGATTTAATTTGAAATAGTAATGATATTTAGCTAGCTTATATTAAGTTATTGTCAAGGAGATATGTGTAGGTTTAATTATCGAAATGTAAAATTTTAGCTATATTTTTACTTTTATTTTATGAAAATAAGATTAACCATCGTATTTGTTAAATGGCATCTTAATGATATTGAGACGTATTGTACAGGTTGGTAAGTATAATATTGAAACACCTGAAGTAGATAATGATGTTTCCGATCATTACAATTTATTTTACGCCAAACATTGTAAAATAAAACGCGTAACGAAATGCAAACGCGTAAAGTCTGGCTTTAGTGCCATAATCACGTGTACTATTGAAATGGAATAATTGTTTTAATCCTTAAAAGGCTTCGGTAGATTCTTTTTCATTGTATTTGGATCTTATTCGAAAGTGTTAAGGTTGTAATTGATGTGATTTTTTAAAGTCATTATTTAAATGAAATGATCTTTGATTATTCCCCTTGTCACCAAAAATAATAGGCCTAATATTTTGAAAATATACAGAAAATTGTGTTTTTACCCGTAAATTACAGATAACCTAAAGTAGTAGAAAATAAAGATGATCCATTTGATCCCTCTCCAGATAAAGTCTACTTGCACATGTGGGGTTTTTATTTTAATCTGATATTACTTGAATTTTTACTTTTATATTTAGTGTCGGTCGCGCCTTAGAAATCCGTAATAAACCTCATAGACCGTGTGGTTTCTGGCCAAAAAGAATAACAGGGCCTCCCCATAGCATCCTGTGGGTGTCGTAAAAGGTCACGATGTGATACGCCAGGTAGTCGGGCAGTAGCACCACTAGTGTACTAGCTTCCATCTAACTGTGGTCGCCAACTCGCATGCCAAGTGCGGTGATTATGGCAAACCCCTCCAAGCGGCAATGTTATAGAAACCTGTGGGTTGATGATGTATGTATGTTCTATACTTGATCAAGTTATGTGCTTATTTTAACTAAGAATATCCAAATTCAAACCTAATTAAGTGGACATAAAATCTAAATTGGAATCAAATATAACAGCTCACTTAAGATCCTTAAATTGATCTTCTTCTCTAGTTGCAATCTTTTCGTATTATGAGGGGCTATAGCTTCGTTATATCACTCTGTCTCCCGCTTTGCTCTGAAGGGAAGTTGATCGAGGCTTACAGATGTTTCAGTGGTGGATAAAAGGGACTATTCCCGATTACAAAAAGGGCATAAAATCCAATTTGCTTCACTGGTTTTAGTTAGATAAAATATGTTCACAAGCACACACCCACAAAATAGAAATAATGTCTTATTAGCAATACAACTCACAAAACATACAAAAAAAATTACTTGCTGTATAAAAAAGTTGATGCATACTGATTAGCTTAGCATAGTCTTCTCTTATTTGTTAAATTTCATAGCTAGCTTATTAGCTAGCATATTTCTAATAATTTATAATATGACTATTAAGAAAAGCAATTGGTACTTTTTACAAATTGTAGATTAAAGAAACTTAAGTATGATATAAGAAGAGAACTACATGACAACTGCCACTAAATTTGTGTGTTTTCTTTTTGTAGGTAAATAAATATATTATGAGCATTTAAACCATATTTATAGTAAGAATGCAAAGTTTTAGTACCTATTTGCAACTGTTTAGTCAGGTACTAAAACTACTTATACATATAGGACTCACCATGTACTATAACTTTGCATTCATACTATGAATGTGGTATTACTATGACCAATTCTAAGACCTAATAAATATACACAAAAAAATTCATTAGAATCCATCAAGCTTTTTCTGAGGAGTTTCCAGACAAGCACTGAGATATGAGGATTTTATATATTAGATAATTTATTTTATGAAGTAGATTCTTATTTCACAGATAATATTTGTATCAAACAGAATTCAATTTTGACCAAGATTGTAGTTGTGAACCTATTTTATTTAAAAACTAGCTTCGTCCGTCGTAGCGACTTCGTCCGCGTGTTAATTAGTTTATTTCGTTTTTTTAGTAAAATAAAAACTTTTTCTAAAATAAAAGTAGCCTAAGTTACTCCTTATTCCATCAGCTACCTGCCAATAAAAGTCCCGTCAAAATCAGTCCAGCCATTTCAGAGATTAGCCGGAACAAACATACAGACAGACAGACAAAAATTGTAAAAAAAAATATTTTGGTGTATGTATATTCATATTTATGTAGTAAAAACCGGCTATTTCAATATTACAAACAGACACTCCAATTTTATTTATTTGTATAGATAAGAATAGAATAATAATATCTTGGGACATTATTCACACACCAAGCAGAACTTGTGCTATGGAAACCAAGTAACTCATATACGACATATACTACTGTAGGTAAATAAACATATATTCTTAATGAGCATATAAATCATATTCATAGTATGAATACAAAGTTTTAGTACCTATTTGCAACTGTTTAGTCAGGTACTAAACAGTTTCAAATAGGACTCATTATCTACTTTATTCTAATTGTAAACCTATTGCAGAGTATAGTAAATTTTACCTAATCTATAAAGAGTAATAGCGCAATGAATATAAAAAAAGTAAGTCATGAACTCACCGATAGCAATTAAGTGGGACTCTTCAAACGCCTACCAACCATGTTTGTATTTGCCTCGGTAATCGTACGCACTCGATATCGCACTAAATATATATCGTTATCACAAATTTTATTGATAAATTAGAAAGTAAATAAGACAAACAGTCTCTGTCTACACTTGTAGCCTTTATGTATGAAAATAGTTTTCTAGTGACACCCAGTTTAGGGCACACCACTGGTCATAAATTTAAATTCGTCTATCTAGAACTGTTATGAAAGTTAATATAATTTAAACAAAAATCACAAACACGTTCGTCCATTCTTAATTCCGTCAAAAATGATGAAATTGTGAGAGGTGACACTGTTCTCACAGAGACTTGTACGTCAATGTCAATTGTCACTCTGACAGTATTTATATTACCACTCCAGGTATTTAATTCCCCGTTGGCATCTGGCAATGGCATCAAATTGTGATTGTTACGTCTGAATGTTTTGTTTTAGCCTAATCGCCAAGATACGCAATTAACTATAACATTGAAAATTTTGGTTAAATTTATCGCACGTATTCCCATTTCACATCATTCTGTTATTGGCAGAATTGTCGACATCGGCATAACTTGCCATTCGAAAAAAAGAAGAAGAATTCCCCGTTTTCTGAAAGTACAATAATGTTATTTAAGATTGAGTTCCCTGTATTTTTAGAAATTCCATACTATGAAGATACCCCAAGAGGCCATACGATAAAGATTCTCAGGAAATTTGCCAATTTTTGTTGAATTAGAATTTAATTATTCAATATATAATAAGAACAAAATATTTTCTGTACTTGATTAATATATATTTTATATATAAATGCCCCTATGTAGGGCAAGGCCTGAAATTAGAGGAGATAGTTCATAGCCTATACTTAACAGTCTGCAGCGTGTAGTGGCCATACGGATCGCACGAGGATACCATACGGTATCTTTTGAGGCGGTTACACTCCTGGCGTGCCTCCCGCCATTCGATCTGCTGGCGGCAGTCGATGCGGTGGTTTTTACCGAAATACGCGTCCGCCAAAGGATTGGGATGGCTTCCCAACCATAATGAGTATAAACGGGATGCTCACCGGCGCGTACTAACATAGAGGCGCGCGCGGCTCGAGTTGCGCCTGAACGCGTGCCAGCGTGCCGTAGGTGCTATCCTGCTTCACCTCGAGGCCTGGGTGGGAATAAAAAGCGGTCACGTCACCTACAGATTGACTTAGATACTTACCGGACACGGATGTTTCGGTGAGTATCTGAGCCAGATGGGCCGAGAAGTGACATTGTCATCATTGCGGGAGTGACCTAGACTCGGCCCAGCATACGCTGGAGGAGTGCCCGGCCTGGGAGGCCGAGAGGCGACTCCTGACGTCCGCCTTGGGTTTGAACTCAAGACCACTGACTCTACAGACCAACAGTCTAAATATCTAGTTGATAAATTAATCAACTAGTGGGCACTTAAAATAAGTATTCTGAATCACAAAAGCATGAAACAAAATCAAATTGTCTATATTAATTTGAAGTTTGTTCTCCATAGTAATATTGCGATCGATAAATTCTATAAAAAAATACCGAGAAACGTGAAATAAATTATGGTATATTTAATAACGATTCGGAGACACTACTTGGAATTATAATAGTTAAATGGTACATAAAAGCCTAAATACAACATGTAACTTAATTAACGCACACCCTGAAAATAGTTTGTTCAGAATCGATTACTGAATCGATTTATATCATTTTTAATAAAAAAAAAATATTATTTATTTATTTGGCTCACCAAAAATTGAGTACACTCAAACATTTATGGGTTACATTGAATCAGATCGGATCAAGTGTATCCATCTCTTACAGGTAAGCACAACATGCATTACATATTGATTAAATGTATAAAAGCTACATCAAATGACATAAAATTAATAAATTAATTTATGCAAAAAATTAATACACACCGAACAATCAGGCTCCTCAGGCCAAGTTAAAACTAAAAAATTGTAACAAAACATTAAAATCACAGGCAAAAACAAAACTGAGGAAGAAATAAAATTAAAATGGAAAAATTAATTAAATTAAAATCTTAAAAATAGAAAAACTTAAGTTAAATAAATTCAAAATATTAATTAAAATTAAACATAATAACATTCCACAGAACATTATCAAAATAAATTAGGTAAGCAGAAACAACAAATCGCAGATAAAATAGAAATCGATATCATAAAAAGAATTAAAATACAGATTACAAATAAAAACAAATATGTAACCAAAATGAATTCACAGAAAGATTTCACATACCTATACATAATACTTCTGAACTTACAAAGTGAGTCAGAGTGCACATCGACCAGATTACTGCAGTTGTTTAATAATTTGCAATATAGGTAAATTTTATTTCAAAAATAATTAAAACTATTGAAATTATTGTCATATTAATCCTGTACGACTGTATGATTGAAATGGACCGTAAGTCAAAGAAATAAGACTTCACATCGCAGTTTTATTCATATAAATTCCATATTTGTAACGATACAAAATAAAGAAAAATAAACTTTATTCCAAGAACATCAAGGTGCAATGCATTGTAAGCTTAGCCGCACGCACACACTAACAAGAACTGGACATGTTACAAACCTTCTTTATGATTTTGAACTCTTCTTCTTCTTTTTTTTAATGGCAAGTTATGCCGATGTCGACAATTCTGCCAATGACAGATGTGAAATGGGAATACGTGTGATAAATTTAACCAAAATTTTCAATGTTATAGCTAATTGCGTGTCTTGGCGATTAGGCTAAAACAAAACATTCAGACGTAACATTCACAATTTGATGCCATTGCATCTTATAAAGCACATTAATACTTCGTAGAGTTCTGGGGAAGGGAATGTAAGCAACGAGGAAAAGTTGATGGGAATGGGATTCTTTAAATTTGGAAGGAGTTCAAAGAAGAGTTCAAGATTTTGAACTCATTTATTCTGCTCAATGATGAAAGAAAAGGTAGAGGATAAGAAATGAAGTCACGTGATCTGAAGCCAAATGTTTCTCAAATATGGCGTCAACTCCGCCCCTGCGAATAGTGTTGTGCTCATTACATCGAAAGTGTCCAAATCGACATAACGATAGACTTTTGTTTTTCTACCTTAAGTCTGAAGAGAAAAAGTTGGCAATCATTACGAATTGAACTTATTTATTTATATAGACGTAGTTTAAATTGTATTAGATACAAAATAAACACACAAAATTCTTAACATCAAGATTAAAGATGTTTCAATCTAAAAACTAATCTAAAACAACGCGTCGAAGTATATTCCTCCGCATCACCGTCTCAATTGGTGACATGCCCAAAACAGAACCTTAATTTTTTTGAAGTCGGTTCATAACTCCTACATTTCGATAGTCATAATTCTAAATATAAAACCTTGACTCCAGCGACTTCCTAATGAGATATTACAAGGAAACACCGTAATATTTGGTGATTCCCAGTTGCCACCACCGTGCACCGGTGACAATGAGATGGACAAAAATAGATTAGGTTCGGTGAGACCATTAATATGAAGATATTCAAAATTTGAATATTTGACAATAAAACGGCTTAAAATTCAATGACTATAATAATTATGTGGAAGTTCCTTAGTTTATTAAATTTTCATAAAATATACGTTCTTCTCAGCCCATAGACTGCACCCAACTTCTAAAGAAACCGTTAACGAGATGTTAACGGTTTTAGATACTATGGGTATTAGGGGTCTAATCGATATAAAAGGATAAAAATAGACAATTTCAAACAAATTAAAACTGTTTATTCATGTCGAAATAATATTAACTTAGTCAAAAAATTTCTTTTTGAAACTCGTTCAGCATGTTTCTTTCCATAAAAGTTGTATCTTATGTCTAAATATGCTAATATTACCGATTTGATTAACAGTAATTTATGGGTACTCTCGTGTTCGCTGTTGCCGTTATTAAAAATTGAATCGTTTTCAAAATGTTCCATTAAAAACTTATAAATATAAATATAGTATTTATCTGGACTTTGTTTATAAATTAAGTTATGTTTAACAATTTTTTCCGTTTTGCTAACAATTTTGACTAACCCGGGAGACGGATAGGTAAGACCACCTCTCGATTTCTTTTCAATAATGCTAGTAGGATACTGATCCTTTGACCCATGTAGGAGTCCAACGCACTCATCACATTTTAAAGATTTACTTAGTTTCCTAGCAATAAAACCCGATATATACATGACAACCTGTTCTGTATATTCACTTTGTGTTATATTTAAATGGTCAAGATACTCTTCATAAAGAGTACTATCGTCCTCTTCAATTAACGTATTGCGCTCCGTTAATTTGTTTATATTTTTAATTGGATCTTCTGTACTAGGACAATTTAAAATAGATATTTGTTCCAGCGGAATACAGTTCCCAATGCCATGTTCCCTAATTTCGGCACGAATTAATAATCTCTTATATGCTGCCTTGAACTGCACAGCATTGGGATTATTATTATAGCCACCTCTTGAGCGAATTGACGAAAAAAAAAGTTCCAGGTGGTCCTGTGAAATTTTATACAATGGCAAATAATCTAAATATTTTGATTCTATCACCAATCTTTGGTACAAATTGAGTGCGCTGGTCATATCTACAAGCATACCAATAAACCCAGTTTTTCGCCGAGAAGTGATAATCAACTGCCCAGTTTCCAATTTCAGTGTTTTAATATATGTTTTAGCATCAGCGAACATTTTTAGAATATCTCCATAATTTTTACAAAATAATGCTTTCTTCCACCCAGGAGGTCTAAGAGATCTGCTGTTGAGGCAATCAAATAAATTATTGAATATTCTTATGAACTGTGCTGTGGCACTGCAACCTTGAAATTGAGCAAGTTTTAATTGCTTCTCGCAAAATTCTAGTGCATCTGCCACAGAGTTACTGAACAACTGAGTGGCAAGACGAACTTTCATTTTCTGCGAGGCAAACTCTACATGCGCTTTGCTTAATTTGGTTCCTAAATGGAGGCCTTCCATTTCCTGTATTTGGAGAAGAAACTTAATATAATTAAAATTAACTAGACCCCCTTCACCATCAACGATTTTACCTAAGTCTCCAAATGCGTTCCTAATTAGTTTTATTGCATGGCAGGGGTCTATAAATGCGGAAATTTTTTGGTTTCCAACCAAAAAATCCGTTTTTTCTTGATTTTTTTGCAGGTCACATCCAAGTTCTTGATACATGGCGAAATTGGCGGCGGGCCCGTCACAAGTAAGTGCAACCACGTATACCCCAGCTGCCTCCGCCATTTGTATGCAAATTTGCACCAAATGAGCTTTTTGTTCTCCTGACAAAGCGTTGATTAAAAAATATCCTACCGGGAGTTTCCATGACTCATTTATCGCAGTAAGAAGCATAACAAAGCACTCACTGGCTTCTTCTGTGGAGTCTGTTTCTTCATTAATTCCCGTATTTACTCTGCCATAAAACTTTTTGGTAGAGTTGTCCCAATACAACCCTTTTCTTATTGCCATCTCATCAATTATTAATGTGCAAAGGATAGGTCTTTTTGTATTTTCAGCCTTCATTTTTAAAGTTTTAAAAGCCTCTGCAGTGAATCCTGGCTCTGCATCTACCCGTTGGTACCACTTTGTCAAAGTTCTCGGATGAGGTAAGCAATCTTTGTAAGTGGTCCTAATGTATTTATAGGCTTTAGGCGACAAAAAGTTCAACGTAAGCGCGAACTTGCGTATGTCTTCACCATACGTTCTTGGACAAGGTTCTCCTCGATGTTTCGAAATTTGTCTTGTGAGAAATTCTGGGGAGCCAGCGCATTCTTCCAACAAAATAGCACCTTCTTGCTGTACTAAATTTTGATTTTTCAAAACATCTACTATGTTTTGATACGTGTGTACTTTCTGCGCTAATCTTCGGCATTTCTGGTTTAGAGTTCTAATCTTTTTTCTTTGCTGTTGCACTCGTATTTTTATCTTCTGCATATTTGATGCTTCTTGACCAGCGAAATCCTAGAAGTGACATAACAAATATTTACTTACGTATTTTCTTCAGTTCAGTTCAGTTTTAGAATTAATATTGTGAATTGAAAACCATTAAAAAAAAATACAACTTCAACTATATAAGTACTACTACTACTTATTAGAAAAATACCTAATGTTTTTAAAAATAAAATAAAAAAAATAAAAAGGGTTTTTATTCACTTTAAAAAAGCGCTTGTAAATAGTCAGAACATGATTGTAGTAATATAGTTGTATACATTATTATTTCTAGTAACATAGATATTTAGGTACATATTGTATGAAAACATTCATAAAATTTATTTTATTATAACAATGATATTAGCTAGCTCGTATTAAGTTATTGTCAAGATATTATGTTTAATTATCTAGTTTATGTCTAATATTTTGACTACATATTGTCAATGGTTCTGTCTATATTAAGGTATTATTAATATGACGGACCTTGTGTAAATAACGACGGTCGCGCTTTAATGCTACCACCGGATCCAATGCCCCCCAACTGAGAAGACCCAGCAAAACAAATTCTGTGGGTTCATCTACTACCTACTATGTAAAAGATCAATTGTGGAATTTCTTGCCCTTTCATAAAAAAAAGTTAGCCAATGAACAATATTTATTCTAAAGCACTGTATGTGGCTCTCGGTTACGGTTGAAGAACATAAATACTAACCATAGAACTCTTTTTCGTATCTCCTGACGAAACACTTGTCAGCTGTAACTGCTCAGTGCAGTGAGGATTTAAAATATCTTCATCCATCGGCAAATGCTGCAAGAAAAACATTTATTCTTATTTATTATAATCCAAGACGTCATTTCTAATTTGAAACATATTCATATTTGTGTATCTATCCTGATATTTAATTTAATTTTATTTGGGAAAATTACTGTGCCAATTATCTAAGGTAGTATAAAATAAGGATAGCTTAGGACTATTTAGCATTTTCCACATTTTAAAGACTATATAACTATAGGATTTAAGTCTCTATGTAGGAATGTACTAGTTCCGGATGGCAATCATTTTGAGTTCATAGTTTCAAGCAGTCAACATGGATACAGAGTATAAATACTAACCAAGGCTGGCTGGCTGTCTTCTGGATTTATGGATAAATCTACATCCATATTAGCTGTTTGTAACTGTTCTGTATTGATGGGATTTAAGCAAGCTACATCCATTGAAGTACACTGTAAGAAAACATATTATGTTAATTTTATTATATAGAGGAGATATTAGTATAGGAGTATCGTTAAATTGAATAATCATTTACTCAGAATAGTATGGAGACTAAATTATGTATTTTGAATGTGAAAAACAAACAACAAAAATTTATATTACTTGTATCAAATCAGTTGTGTTCCCAGTGTTATCATTTTTTGTTGACAACACCGCTCTAAGCTGCACAGAAGATGAAGAAAACTGAAAAAATATAATAAAAATAAGTAAAATAATCAAATTCAAACAATAAATATAAAGGAGATGTTTATGGTTTCTTTGGAGACTGCAGTCTCTGAGTAGAGAAGAACTTATTACATACATTGATACATTCTAATTTAAATTTTGTGGTTTAACTGCGCGCAGCAGAACTCTGCATGTGTCTTGAGCAATATCACCATTCATATCCTATTTTTCTTCATGTGTGCTACATTAACCGCAGGACTTCATTTTTTCAACTGGAATCATTTTCCATAATATAATTGAAAAGAATCGGTCCGGGTGGTGTCCTCATTCATGCACAGCATTATTCTGCACATTCTAACTGACATTGAAAGTGATTGAAAGAACAATAGTAAAATGTTGCCGGAATCAATCATTACTCTGTGTTGAGAGTTAATTCATTAATTATATATACTTTTATAAAAATATTAGTTCTTCTCTGCTCATCGGCAGTACCCACTCATAAACATGTCCTTTCAACACACTTTTATATATATAATAATATAGCCAAAGTTGAAATTGATAGTAAATTTAGAGTTTCATATACTAGTACTTTTTAGACAGAAAATATACTTACTGGGAACAGAGTCGGAATCACATCATCTTTCAGCCGAACTACATTCAGCGTTCTATTTAAACAATTTTCTTCAAAGTGCTTCGAGCATATTTTAATTACTCCTGCTGGTTTTAGGTTCTCATTCCCAATTGTATCGATCCACAACTTTCGAAGAGCTTCATTTTTTGGAAATCTAAAACAATAATAATATGCATCAATGTGGGTCGATGGGTATCCTTATTGCCTACTCCTTTGCTAAAGCTTGCATGAAATACATTACTGTTAATATATTTATTTATTAGTAATAAGATTAATAGATTGGTAGTAAAAATACTGATATAGACTTTGTTTTTTTTTTTAACTTACTTTACTGAAATACGTTACCAATTGATATCTACGCATAGCGACATGAAAACAGTTTTAATCTCAAGATATGTTCATGTTCCTGCTATTGAAAACAAGGTAAACCGTATATCGATAACAACAAAATACCAAGACACGTAAGAACAACACTATGTTTGTATGTAAACATTCTAATGTTTATTTTTTTATTAAAAAGTAGATAGTATTCGATGAAAGTTATAGTTAACAGTTGGCAGCACAATCTTAATTACTTACTACAGTAATAACACTTATATTACTCAAAAAATTGGCTTGTTAAGTAAGAAAATTGAACTAACCTGAAAAATGACAATCCTTCGTCATTTTTACGCGAATTTGAATTACATCCCCTGATGCAACACTTTGCCATGTTAGTTTCTGCTCAATGAATCTCTTTAACTTCACCAAAACACCAAGAAAGGCACAATATTCAATTTAAAACTGAAAATTTACTCGAACCGACAAGCAGATGACAGATGAACTACCACAAGCTACGTGACGCGAATGATTTCCTAAAATGGCGTCATGGCTTCAAGGCGGGGCATAGTGACGTCATACGAACAATTTCAACGGGATTCTGAAGTTTTTGACATATGTTGAACTTTTTTTACATCGGTAAAGTACGATGTGTTAGAACGAGATAAATACTTTTTTTTTTGTGAGGTTCATTTTTGTCCGATATTTATACAATAAGAAATTGTATATGCAGTTTACAGCTCATCCTCTACCCTTTCTTTCATCATTGATTCTGCTATATAATTGTTATGTCAGTTACTTGTCAATGACTGAAAAATGTTAACTATACGACTTCAAATATTTAAATTAAATAATAAATATAAAAGAATTGTATATATCTATCAGTGGCGACGAGGATGAACAGTGAACAATTCTAACTACTGCTACTACTAATTTCTGCAATTACAGGCATTGCAACAAAAACAAATATCAGACGTATTACAATTGTTGCTGTTACAACAGCAACATACAGCCGTTGGAAATCCCACACCATCGACGACAAATGGCACGGCGTCACCCAACACGTCACATAGTAATACCAAAAATATCATCTACAATAATTTTAAAAATGACAAATTCAACCCCAATGACACCTCTGTTGAAAATTATATTGACTACTTTGAAACTAAGTGCGAACTGTGGGGAGAGAATGCACTAAACATACGTAAGGAACTGCTAATCACCTGCCTCTCACACGAAACATTTCATAACATAAAAGTAGCACTTACACCAAATTTTGATACAAGCACGTATGCAGATATACGAGCAAAACTTCTCGACTTGTACAGAGTCAAGCGCACAAGGTACCGAGCATTATCTGATTTTTGGAACTGTATACGTAATGATAGCGAATCTATGGAGCATTACGTGAACATACTTAAAGAACTAAGCAAAGATTGCAACTACAATAATGAATTACTAGAACGACAGCTTCGTGACCGTTTTGCAACCGGTCTCAATCACCCACAGTTACAGGTTGATTAGAAACAAAAATGGCCTGATCTACAAGAAATACACGACGGAAAGATAAAAGAAGTAACCTTTGCTCAGATCTTTAGCGTTGTACAATCGCGGGAAAGAGCAGAAGGTGACGAGGATACATTCGTAAAAGTGAGTAAGATAAAGAAAAACATAGAGGTTGAACTAGAACGTTTAGTTGCCGAGGGTATCATAACCCAGATAGATCCAAACGTAACCCCGGTACCATGGGCAACACCGACAGTGAACATAATTAAACCAAACGGTCAAATCAGGATATGCGGTGATTACCGTACCACACTCAACCCTGTACTGATAACACACGCATACCCTGTCCCTTTATTTGATCAATTACGCCAGAGTCTGGCAAATGGAGATAAATTTTCTAAAATTTACCTACGAGATGCATACCTTTAATTTGAAATAAGTCCAGAATCTAAACAGTTCTTGACTATATCAACACATAAGGGATACTATCAGTACAACAGGATGCCCTTTGGAATTTCAACTGCTCCGTCAATATTTCAACATTACCTTGACAAATTGATGGAAGGAATACCCAACGTCGCAGTCTATTTCGATGACATTGCCCTTACAGGAAAAGACTACAAAGAACACCTTCAAACATTACGTAGCGTCTTCGATAAATTGCAACAGGCTGGTTTGAAAGTAAATCTTAAGAAGTGCTCTAATATCTTGGACACATGATTGACAAAAATGGAATCCATCCTACGAAATCAAAGACTGAAGCCATTGCCAAGACTCCTTCTCCAAACAACACCAAAGAGCTCAGATCTTTTCTTGGATTAGTCAATTTCTACGAACGATTTATACCACACTTGCATAGTGTTTGTGCTGACCTACATGCACTAACAGGACATCATATGAAATGGCGTTAGACAGACACCGAAGCTAACTCAAACTCAAATATTTTATTCGCTTAAATATGGGTTATAAAAGATCTTAAAACGCAACGCTTTTAAGATCTTTTATAACCTGCCTAAATAAATTTTGAACAAGCAAAAAGACTAATAGTTAGTTCCAAACCGCATTTGATGATAAACGGACACTTTACTTAGCCTGCGATGCATCTGAAAAAGACGTGGGAGCAGTTCTTTTTCACAAGAAAAATAATATTGAGCAGCCTATAGCTTTTGCATCGAGGAAACTGCGTCCCGCAGAATCAAAGTATTCTGTCATCGATCGCGAAGCCTTGGCTATATTTTTCGGCATCAGAAAGTTCGACCAATATCTTCGTGGATTTAAATTTACATTACTCACTGACCATAAACCTCTTATATACCTTTTGGGAACGCAACGCCATTTACCAAAACTAGTCAATAACCGTTTAGTACGTTGGGCTTTAGTTATTTGCAGTTACGACTACGAGATTGTGTATACTAAAGGTGCTAACAATCTAATCGCTAATTACCTATCGAGAATGCCAAATCCAGAAGAACAGCCTTCCAAAACAGAACTTGCTGTTCACAGAATTGAAGCGCGTCTGCAAACAGAGAGACTTGGTGACCTTGCTCTATCAGAAGAACTTATAAGACAAGCAACAAAAAAGGACTCTACACTTAGTCAGATATCTCAGTTTATTAACACAGGTTGGCGCGAACATCAATACTCAAACAATTTAAAACCATACGCACGGAAACGCGGAGAGCTGTCACTAGAAAACAAAATCCTAATGTGGCAAGGTCGAATCATCATACCTGATAGTTTAAGGAAAACAGTCCTCAAACATTTACATTGTGGACATCCGGGGATATCTTCGATGAGAGCACTAGCACGATTATATGTTTGGTGGCTTGAGATTGAGGAAGACATAGACACCTATGTAAAAGTTTGCCAAAAGTGCCAAGAAAACCGACCATACAACTCCGAACTACCTATATTTTCATGGTCCATGCCAGACCATGTTTGGGAAAGGCTACACGTCGACTTTGCAGTTCCATTTGAAAATTTATATTGGCAGGTACTTCCTGATGCCTATTCAAAACAATGACTAAAATAACGACATCAAAATTGTGCGACGAACTTGACACCATTTTCACTACTTTTGGCCTCCCTCAGTTTATAGTATCCGACAATGGACCCCAATTTACATCACAAGATTTTCAGTATTATTGTAAAGAAAAAGGTATCAAACACATTAAATCTTCACCTTACCATCCGAAAACCAACGGATTAGCGGAACGCCTTGTCAGAACATTCAAGACGAGAATGAGCTCAAGTGTAGAACCTCTCAAAAAACGATTAGAAAATTTCCTATTTGCTTATCGTATTACACCTCATAGTACAACTGGCAAGGCAACAGGCCAACTAATGTTTGGACGCAATTTAACTTGCATTCTGGATAATATACGACAAAGTATCAAAAGATCATTGCAATATAAACAAACTCAAGCTAATATTAATTCTGACGACCAGACGCCCAATTATAGACCAGGTGATGCGGTATATGTACGTGCAAGAGATCAATCGCGATGGGAACCAGCTACTGTTTTGCGACGCACTCATCGATATTCTTATGTAGTAAACACCCCAATAGGTCTAGAAAGGAGATATCACGCGGAACATATTCGGCCTCGTACTACCGTTTTAGATGAGCGTGCCGTTGGACAAACACCTCATCCAGTAGAAACAGCGAAACCATCGGCGCCAGTTTTAGAGACGGTTTCACCGCTTGTGACCTCTTCAGTTCTTGAAACAATACCAACAGTAGTTCCAGAACCTGTTATTTCCCAGCAAGATGTGGGCAGTACTGAGACACCACTTACTTCAGCTATAGGACCGCGTCGCAGCAAGCGCTCTGTTCGACCACCAAGACGCTTGATTGATGAAATGGACTAATTTTATAAGGCGGACGAATGTTACAAACCTTCTTTATGATTTTGAACTCATTTATTCTTCTATATAATTGTCATGTCAGTTACTTGTCAATGACTGAAAAATGTTAACTATACGACTTAAAATATTTAAATTAAATAATAAATATAAAAGAATTGTATATATTTATCACGACAAAGGCACCGATAAACCACCTACTTACTTTCGTTCTCTTTCTCCTGCAAACTAAAAGCCCAGGATAGAGCGAGATAGCCACCACCGCTTGCGCGGGCACGATGAAAGCTGAATGGAAATCAATTATTACGTAGTGTTATTAAATATTCTTTCGCGCGCAATGTCCTTCCAATACACTAATGTTCAGTATACCGAAATGGTGAGGACTTTGGCAATGTGTGGTGATAATGTGGATTTAGCTTGCAGAACATTTAACCAAAGGTCTGGTACAAGAGTGGCTGGCAGGAAAATGTTAGCAATGTATTGAACAAGGTGGTGGTCATTTTGAAAGTGTGTTAAAAAGTATGTAAGTTATTTGATTTTGTTAAATTACTGTTAATATTTTGATTCAATCTTTTAAACACGCCATCTGTGAATAATTTTGTCGTATCGCCTCTTATTTTCAGCAGTTCATTACCGAATGGCATTGCCGAGTCGACAGTCCAAAGCCTGAAAAGTGTGATGGAATGATGCAATATTGCGTCGAGTCGAGCGGCGCGACTGTGTGCGTTGCGTGCGTAGTAGTATGACCAAAAAGTTCTCCCAGAATTGGTATAACTAATTTAGTAAATAACAATGCATATACATGTTAAACTAAAAATTAAGTGTATGTATTATGATTATAACCTAATATTCTAATCGGGGTGTTTGAGGGTGTGCGTTAATTACGTTACATGTTGTATATTGCTAACACTATGTTTCACGTATAGATACTCATTATAATTCTAATTTATCCATGCACAATTTTGCCAGTATCAAATGAGGATCCCTTGTCGGGATGATATTTGTACCTATACAATTTGGATAAATAGTGGAGAAACTAAAAAAAACACTATTTAGCGAATTAAATTTAACTCATAATTTTATTGGTAGTCAGTAAATTTTTCGGGAAAGATTATAGGCGTAAATTGGACTCTCTTAAGTTTCAACCGCTTCCACCTTGTATACATTTATAAGATTACTACACAATTTCGCAAGCAAGAATGCTGCGTAATGCTATAAATATAAGATGTCTAGTTTACGTACAAAACAATTATTTAAACTGTTAACTATTATTAAGTTTAGTTCATTGTCTCTGCCTATCCCTCTGGGAACAGGTGTGAATCTATGCATGTATGTAAGTTTTATAACGTACCAATCCTTGATAATCTATATCGTGGTCTTAAAACATTATCTGTAAGTAATTAATGGTTCATCAAAGATTCAAAACATTAAATTTTATTGGATTATATCTCGCTGTTCTCTTTTATATAAATAATCGGGGAATTTCTTAGTAACTGTCAACCCCGATATTGTTACTTCATAATGTAAAGTCAAAATTTATTATGACAGATTGAGTTGAGCTGCTATATTTTTGTCATTTGTTTTTAACTTGAGTTTTGATCAATTGTCACAATTAAAGTTGATGTGAAGTTTGAATGTGAAGTAAAATCACGTTTAAATATTATATTTAATTTCCGAAATCGTATTAAGCTCATACCTATATAAAAAGGAGGTCAACATGCAAAAACCCAAGAAGAAACCGACGAAACTAGAGGACATGTCCAAAGAGCAGATACGTCAAGCTATTTTGAAGAAACGCGAATGCAATGCGAAAGCTCAGCAGATCGTTGAAAGTCTCTTAGAGTGCGTTACCGATAAGTTTCTCTTACAATGCCTCCCAGATATTAACCAGACACATTTCGAAGATATCATAGAAGAAAGATCGATCACCCATCTCTGTGGTTATCCTTTATGCCAAAGGACACTCGCCGTGAAAGACATCCCCAAGCAGAAATACAGGATATCTTTAAAAACAAACAAGGTATATGATATTACAGCTAGAAAAAAGTTTTGTAGCAACACTTGTTACAATTCAGCGATGTATGTCAAGAAACAGATGTTAACAAGTCCTCTTTGGTTTCGAGAATATGAAAATATTCCAACATTCCATTTGTTAAAATTAGACACAATAGGAACTATGGGAGAGGAGGTAGATCTGACGCTAATTGAGAGAGTCAAAATATCAGAGAAGAAATCATTTGCATCCATCAATGATTTTGCTGAAGCAAGTTTAAATGAGATGACACCAAGTACACAAGATGAAGACAATGTTACTGATGAACAGACTAACACAACAGAAAAATTAAATGCAAATCAGAATAATCAACAAAAGCACAGTAATAGTATTAATGAAGAAGAAGTACCTTCAGCTAAATCTGATGTTGAATCCAAAAACCAGAGCACAATATCCTCAGTATCTAGTATACAAGCAGAAAGCAGCATTAGTAACATTGAATTAGCTGCTAAACCAAGTACAGGGACCAATACAACTACAAAATCACACTTAGTATTAGAAAAATCTCTAAAACAATCACAAAAACCAACAAACCCACTAAATATTGTTGGGGATATAATTGAAAAGCCAGAAAGAAGGATAGACCCTATTCTTAGCTCTCAGAAAAATATGAACCAAAAAGAAAACAATGAAAATGTTTCAAAAAAGAGTCCACACAAAAAGCAACCACTAGTCACCGCTCTTACCATAGAGGTAGAGAAATGTTTGGCTGAATGGTTTACGTTAGACACTATGCTTTTCTTATTTGGCGAAGATAAAGTAAGAGAAATGGTTGCAGACAAAGGTGAATGTATCAAAGAATACCTAAATAATTATGCCAAAGGAATATTCTACAAATCAAATGCATATGACCAGTACCAGCAGTTATGTAAGAAACTTAACATGCTAGAATTAGAAGATAAAAAGTTTGATAATAAAACTTTAAAACGTGAAACAAAACCACTTCCAGACTACACAATGTTGCAAGAGGAAAGTAAGAAAATGCAATTAAAAGTAAAAGCATTCTTCTCAGGAGGAACAGACATACCGGAACCAGTTTCAGAAGAATATCCAGAGGAAGCAGTGGCTGATGAGAATGTCACAAACCTACCTCTAGTAGACAAGAACTCGCAGAATGCATTACGTAGAAGAATAGTATGCCAACACTTAAACAAAGTATTACCAGATCTGTTACGTTCTTTAGGTTTATTGAGTCTGTCAATTAGTTCTGATGTCCGTTTACTTGTGAATTCATTTAAACTCAAAGCTGATAATATCATGTTCAAGCCCATTCAGTGGACATTGATAGCAATTATTTTTATTAAGTTGCTTTCTCTTCGAGATAAGAGATTGGAATATTTGTTGGAGCAATCAACGGCATTCCAACACATGCAGTTGCTGTTGCTAAGTTACAAACAGGATGGTGGATATTTGGACAGACTAATTTGTTGGCTTACGGATATTGATAGATTACTGGATACTAATGATAGACAATTGACTATAGAAATAAACTAAACTTAATTATTTATTTATTCTTGTTTTCATTGCCCAATTATTCTCAAATGGTCATGTTAACACTGTAAACAGGCTCACAGGCTCGGTGGGGGCCTCACCACCGAGGGGGGCCACCAGAGGTCGCTGCGCGCGCGCCGCTGCGCCTCGTGCCGCCTGTCAATCGGCCACCGACACTGTTATAAACCGCGTGTTTTTACCTATAACTAATTGTATCCACAAAAACAAGAATATGTCTTAGTATCAACCGCTTTGTGTTTGGACTATCACCCTAAACAGGTCGTGTTTAACCACCAATTGGTCCATCTACTGGCTGTCACTAGCATTAGTTGTTAACGTAACGTTGAGGTTCCTTTCTCTGTCACCCTGACCACGGGCATCCTAGGACGTGAAAATTCTTATATTTAAAAATTAGTGTTCCTAGTAGGAGGAACACTAATTTTTATACATTTATTTATATATTATTTGTTTGATTTATATCAATTATATAATTAAAATGTGTAATAAAAATTTAAAAAAATAATTCTAGATAATAAATTAAACAGCACATTTATATTTTAATTCTCACTTTATTCTCTAACAATTACTTAAATACAATAAGTAAATTATCACATCTCACTCACCTTATTAGGAACTATAAATAAATAACCCATTTAAATAAATAACCTTTGAGCATTGACCTATATAGGTATAAGTCTATGCCTTTGAGTCCCGAATTTGGAATAATTGTATTAATTTACTGCCAATAAACAATTACCGATTACTAATATACAAATAAACATTTTACATCATATCGTTATAAACAGGTAAGCCATTCAAGTTGACTTATCCACCAGTCAGACAACGCTGTTACGGCTAAATAACTTTATCTGGGCCATAGGGCCAAGAAATCCAATAATTACCTAGGTCACTTATCATACTCTTCTAGCGCACTTTACTCCCTTTAGAATGATAAATAGTTGACAAAAGAAGTTATCACATTTTCAATCAGAATGTTTTTAATCTTCTTGTTTCACTCTTCATTGAACCGGAGCAAATATGATATTGATGTGATGAAATTTTGATTTCAATTTATTTGCACCCACAATCTTGACAATCGATATTATTAACGGTATTTTGAAATATATTTGACATATTAAATATGGGTAAACTAAAAAAGGTGCTCACTAGTGAGGTTAAGTGTGTGCGTCACGATTGCTCCGCCACGTTATCCAAACAGAAAAAGAAATCGCTATATTTTTTGTCAAAATTAGTCAAAATCGAAAGGTACAAACCAAAACTTTGTCAAAGAAGAAATAAAGAAGTTTCAGGGGTTTTAAGTTGGCCGCGCGAACGTAACGTGCACAATTGCGCGGCCGTGGAGATCTCAGTAACTACTTGGGGTAGAGATCTAAATCTTTTAGTTAATTGAACATTTCATTTGTCAACAATTGTCAAAAAAAGAATTATAAGACTAAGATCAATATTTCACGAAATATTCACCTTGGAAGTTATGGCCGCGCAATCGTGCACTTGATGTTTCTTTAATCTCGATTATTTCTTCAAAACTTAAGATATCATACAGTAAAACTGTTACTAGAAAGGTTTTAATATGTCAAAGGTACCGAAAGCAATTAATGCCACCAAAGTTTATTTAAACTGACGAAATCAAGGCAAAACAAAAGTTACGTGGCCGCGCAATCGTAACGTTACTTTGAACGCTGATATCTCATTATCTATAATTGTTAAGATTTCGGTGTTAACATCCATTTATTCGTAATATTAACCTAATCAGATTGACATAGCGTTTTAAGCTCAGAACAATTTTTTACGCGTGTAATCTCAAAATTGATAATATCTCTTATAATGTTCAAGTAGAGTGACCATAATTTCTGTTAAATATGGGGATATCTTTTGCTCGCTAAATTTTTGACATTACATCGCTAAATTTTTGACATTACACGCGTAGCAAATTGTCCTGAGGTTAAAACGCTATGTCAATCTGATTAGGTTAATATTACGAATAAATGGATGTTAACACCGAAATCTTAACAATTATAGATAATGAGATATCAGCGTTTAAAGTAACGTTACGATTGCGCGGCCACGTAACTTTTGTTTTGCCTTGATTTCGTCAGTTTAAATAAACTTTGGTGGCATTAAATGCTTTCGGTACCTTTGACATATTAAAACCTTTCTTCTAGTAACAGTTTTACTATATGATATCTTAAGTTTTGAAGAAATAATCGAGATTAAAGAAACATCAAGTGCACGATTGCGCGGCCATAACTTCCAAGGTGAATATTTCGTGAAATATTGAGCCTAGTCTTATAATTCTTTTTTTGACAATTGTTGACAAATAAAATGTTCAATTAACAAAAAGATTTAGATCTCTATCCCAAGTAGTTACTGAGATCTCCATGGCCGCGCAATCGTGCACGTTACGTTCGCGCGGCCAACTTAAAGCCCCTATAACTTCTTTATTTCTTCTTTGACAAAGTTTTGGTTTGTACCTTTCGATTTTGACTAATTTTGACAAAAAATATAGCGATTTCTTTTTCTGTTTGGATAACGTGGCGGAGCAATCGTGACGCACACAGGTTAAGTAGCTAGGCTCGCAGTCAGTACATATATGGGTTACCGCCAAAGTAGTTAAATTTCTGGGCGTCTCCGTGTTTCGGAGGGCATGTTAAGATGTATTTCCCGGTTGTAGCCGCTAGGCAACAGTCGTTAAGCCATGTTAGATACCTACTAGGCGGCTTGAACAACTCTGACAGTAGCGTAACCAGTGCCCATACAAGTAAGATACCAACTATTAACGACAAATTTTTCACCCCTTGGGTATTGACATACATCTGTACAGACGCCAGCACATCAAGCTACCCCAATCTGTCAAATTTCCCCAGTTGAAAATGAACCATATGCTTATGTGATAAAGTTGAAAATCTGTAACAGATTGGAGTAACTAGATGTGCTGGCGTCTGTACCTACTTATAAGTTATTTTCCCTGTAATAGAAATAAATCATAGGTGCTTATATATAGGTATATAGGACACACAATTTGTCCCATTACAAGTATCTCATTTCCAAACTGTACGTATCTAAAGAAAACTTTTCCATTGAGACCTTAAGTTCATTACTTACGTACTTAGGGAAGAAATCAGAATGACTGGCAACACAAAGTTTAGCTTACGTGTCAATCCAAAATTGCATTAAACCGTTCATCTAACTTATTTTAAAATTCTCGTGACCGAAACGGCTTGACCGTTTCTTATAAAAATATTTGGTAGGTCTGAGAATCGGTCGTTGTGAGAAGTTGTAACAAGGGTGGCCCACCCCAATTTTTATTTTACATAGAAAATTATGATTTTTTTTTATAAATAAAAGAAAATATATATTATTATTAATAAAAATACTATTTTATTCTAAATTATCACCCTTCCTTCTTCTACCAAAATCTCTAATAGATATTTTAATTTAAAATGTTTGCTGATTTAGATGAAATATTTTTGTGTATTTGATTGTGTTTGTGCCTCGATGATTAATATTTACCGTTTTACGCGGTAGGTGGCGCTGCGATGAGATTCCGGGTCTTATTTACAGTTAGTACAAGGTTTAACTATTGTTCAAAACTTAATTAAAAAATACATATTACGGTTTCAAGTTTTGATACATCGGTCTCTTCACGTGTAATTTAGGTAGTTTTAACCCTTAATCGTAGCGTTTTAACTCTTATTACAACTCAATAGAGTTTAAAATGAGGTGGAAAGTAATATTGTTCGATTAAGGGTCAGTCGATTAAGGCACTTGAAAATCAACTTTAAAATTATTTAAAATAAAGTGCTCATATCCTCGAACCTGACAATAAATGTTCTTCGAGGACACACGAGCATTTTGTGTCAGGTGCAAGCATTTATGCAGTTTATTTAAATAGTTTTAAAGTTGACTTTCTAACGCCTTAAGAAATCCTCTCCACTACGCTCCTCTCTGTCTGCGATGAACCTAGGGGTTAAACAACGTGATGTCAACCTTAAAATTTAACTAGGTACTCAAATTAGGATCTAATATAGAGAGTGCAGCTCCTACTAAATGCAAAGACCCTGTCACCAACACCGATGGTTGGTGTAGACCACTAGTTTTGATCTTCGTCAAGGCGTCTGCTACACAGGCAGCCACTATCACATTTGTAACGCAGTCTTTGTGGAATTGCTGCCATATTTGCGCGTGATTCTCGCATCTGGCAAGCAACTCTTCGTCTTGTACTTTGGAGAAATTGTCGTGGTTTTGGGTGACGTTTTTGAAGGCGGTTGGGATGACGAAGAAGACGGTGTGGAAGTTGATGTCCCGGAGGGGTTGCAGGAGGGTTTCGCCGTTGCGGTCACCAGTTGCGCTGAATATTAGGATATTTTCTTGGGGTCTATAATAAAAAAGAATACCCATCATTATTAAAAAAATATTTTTAATAAAACAACCTGTTTTTTTTACGTAGTTTTAAATGTATTTGTGGTAAAATTAGGGAATATTGAAGCACTTTTTTTCTTTTCCGATTTTAAGAAAATAATAATGTACCCGGGCCAGTCTTTAATGGTGAATAGCCTGGGAACACTCCCCAACTACTTGACTACAAGCTACAACGAATTTTCCTTGACAAAAAAATCTTAGTACCTAACTCCATTTGGCCAAACCTGGGATTTTTTGTTTTTTTATTTAACGGGACTAGTCCCTCCCTCTTACCCACCACTGCAACTCCTGTAAGCCAGGATCAACAGTGGCACACAATAAAATGACACTGAGCGGTGAGGCTCAGGCATGTCCCGGGGAATCGCTTTAACTGTCTTGGATCCCGCAACGAATTTAATCAGAGAGAAATAAAAGGAGGAGTTAGAAAATGAATTGTTCCACTTCCCTCCAGAGCAAAGCGGGAGACAGAATGATGTAAAGAGGCTATAGCCTTGTAAAACGAGAGAATTGCAACTAGAGAAGCCAGCTGCAAAAGCACCGAGGATCAATTTAAGGGTCCAAAGTGAGCTGTTATATTTGATTCCAATAGTAGGTATGGCAAAAGCGATTAAACGCATCTGGGATTTGAGACCAATAACTCATATGATCGCTCGTTGTTATAGCGGTATCCTGTTCAGCCGCAAGTAAAGAGATCCTGGGTTCAAATCCCGGGTCGTCCTAAAACGTGATTTTGGGAATTTTCTACTAACAAAATTTCTCAGTATCAGTCCCAAGTCGGGGATTTGGCGGTATCACTTGTATATTTCTAAATATCACACTCCGGTACCTCGGAGACCACGTAAAGCCGTCGGTCATGTACCAGACATCTATATACATATAATATAGTGCACTAGCCATCTGGTTAGTCTCAATTGCGACAGTACAGATTATTTAGAATTGAGCTATATAAATGGTTGAATGGAAATAACTTCTATAGCACTAAGGAATTCCTGAAACTGAAAATTTGCATGCCTTAATTTTTAAGCAGAACATGTATGGTCTATTTCTATTTTTACCTACCATGTTTTTTGGCAAATAAAGATATGACTTATGACTGGCCACCTGGATCGGAATTCGACCAGGAGGACATTTTATTTTATCTAGGTTAAACAAGCACCGGCAAACTAACGAGGCAGGCACGAAGGTTTTACATCATTTACAACTTTAAGGCGGATAATGAAAGGTTACAACGATAATTTCACTGATATTGATATATTTGCTTTGTCTATATATCAGTTTAATAAACAGTTATTGAATAAGTTTGTCTAATTTAAATATTATTACCGTATAAATACCTATTATTAACACTGCATAATACCTAACACACACCTACTGTATGCTACCTAGACTAAGTTAATGTTGTTGATTACCTATAGTTTGCCATAGTTGCTTGTTACTAGTTTTAAATACAAATACAAATACAAATACAAATTTATTTATTGCGAACACAGGTAGATAATGTACATTTAAGGGTGGTAGTAAAATGTTGGTCCGCTATGTCCAGCCTGTTAGAGCATGCAACTGGATTTTATTTTACCGTTTCATATGATCTGTTTTAGATAACGATGCTGGTTGTGTGATTAACTAAGTCTTTTCTAAGAAATACTGTATTAGTATTAAGCAAATTACGCAATTGTTTGTTGTCTAAAATAAAATAAAGCACTATGGTATATCTAAAGGGAAATACATGATATTACGCAACATATCGCATATAGTCCTCTTAGCAAAACTACGGCTTTGGCAGTCAGGCTATCCGGAAACCAGCCATCTGGCTGGGGCCTAAGCAGCATAGAAGTGAAAGCTGCAAGACCTCCGAACCTCTTACAGCTAGGATTTTTTATTATTCGACAGAGGTATTGTATTTGGTATAGCTGTGCCCCGCGGTTTTACCCGCGTTAAACTTTATAAATTATCACCGCTCCTCCCCTGTAGGTGATAGCGTGATAATATTTAGCCTATATGTTGACCCGACCTCTTGGTAATATTCATGCAAAATTTGAAGTAGGTAGGTAAATCCATGCAGTGCTTTTGGAGTTTAGCCCGGACATACGTACAGACAAACAGACACACAGACAAAAATTTTAAAAACTAAATTTTTGGCTTCGATATCGATTGCAGATCACGCCCCAAGTATCCTTTAAAAAAATATTCAATGTACAGTTTTGACTTTCCTACGATTTTATTATATGTATATAGATGCTATTCCATCAATGTAGAGTTAAAATAATACATACCCAGCATTATTCTTAAACCACTGCGCGCAAATCTCCATGGACTCCTTAGTATGCGCTCCATCCAAGTAGAACTGCGCATATTCCGCCCCCAGCCTTTGGTACCTGCCTGGCCACTTGCATGACGTCAGTCCTGCGAAAGTCTCTTTAGTAACACATTGTACTAAACAGTTTTCTACTGGCACGCTATTTTGGGTTTTATTACTATCATGCTTAAGTCCATTTTCTATCACATTCGGCATATCACTTTGGACTTTATTCACATTATGGTTAGTACCATTTTCTAGTATCACATTTGTCAGTCCATTTTGATCATTATTCTCGAACTTCTTAAGGCCGTTTTTACTTTGAGGTTTTGTTATTCTCATCCAAGCGTGTGCCAGTTGTATGGCTAGAGAGGCGTTCGTCTGATAGGCGTCTAAATCGATGGGTAGTTCTGTATTTTCAGTGTTAGGGAATGTATATGATTTGTAGTCTGGAACTACCGTTAGAGGACACTGAAAAAGAAAAATGCTGTGATTAAGGACACAGGTGCTCATAGCCGCTCTCACCAGTCCGTAAGTGACCGGCGAGGTTAAGCAACTAGACTCGCGGTCAGTTTAAAGATGGGTGACTGCCAAAGTGGTTTGATTTGTGAGCGTCTTCGTGCTTTGGAGGGCACGTTAAGTTGTCGGTCCGGGTTGTAGCTATTAGGCAACAGTTGTTAAGCCATGTCAGAGGCCTATACGATAAGTAAGTAGCAAGATGAAGATGAGTATAATAATCTCTTATTTTCTTTTTTTAAAGACAACGCAACGCACCAGGGAATTTTATCCCTGTGTCGCGGGGTACTTTACAAATATACATAGACATATAATAGACGGACACAAATTACATCCAAACTCAGAACAACTATTTATATGTCACACAAATAGTTGTCCGGCGCGGACTCGAACCCGCATCACGAAGCGACGAGGCGACAGTCTTAGCCGCTGCGCCACACGTGCAGTCATATTTTTTTTTACTTCCGAGGGCGACAAACGAGCAAGTGGGTCACCTAATGGTAAGTGATCACCGCCACCCATGGACACTCGCAACAACAGAGGTGTAGCGGGTGGGTTGCCGGCCTTTAAAAGTCAGCAAACAAGTGTTGCTGATGCTTCCCCCCACTGACTATTGGCATAGTCTTAACATTACTGCAAACCCTTACCTTATTCTCACTAGCTACTTGTCTAAGCACATCCATGGCCTCAGGCGGCTGCGCCACAGTGTAGGCTTCGCAGCCCGGCTTCATGATCCCCGCCTTGGCGGCCGCGATCTCGGGCAGCGTGTGCCCCAGTATGAACGTGTGGTCTAATCCTAGCGCTGTGATACCGATTACTGGCACTTTCCTGGAACAGGTTAGAAGACATACTTCAGAACTTCAAAAACATGTCTGTTGGTCTAGCGCAGTGTTTTTCAACCTGTGGGTCGCGACCCCCTGGGGGGTCGCGAAGCCTCCGTAGGGGGGTCGCGAAGCTTCGGAAAAGGTTGGGAAAGCTAGTCACAGGGTCGTAAATGTATTTGTTGTAATATGATTAGGCCTGCTGCAAATACATTTAAAGTAAAGCGCGAAGTTCCAAAATTCTGGCTGTACTTTGTCTCTTGACAACCACCTAACGATCTCTGTATGATAAAATAAATTTGGGTGGAGTGCTCCCACATCTTAAAAAAATCGAAACAGACGTATCCGAAACGCTTTTTCTTTAATAGAATTTACAATTTTTATAATCATATTTAGAACTTGGCTAAATAGGCAAGGTTTTGACCGCAAAAGCTTGACGATGGAGAAAATTATGCGTAGTGCTGTAGTATTCGTGGGACGTGCTATACAAAAAAGTATTTCTTCCATTACATTTCATTGGATACGAATGTTTTGGTAGCTAGAAAATGCACACATTCCGCAGGATCCGTAGATTCTTTATATCAAGGAATCTTCGAAACCTAAATATACATAACAATAACTAAATATAAACTAGCTAAATATCATTACAATTATAAAATAAATCTTATTGTAATTTTTTTCATACAATCCGAATTTTAAGTAACTGTCGTCATGAAGAAGTTATTTCTTATTATAGTTTCATGACTCCCCCTAGAAGTTGACGGTTCTTTTGGTCTTTTTCAATAATTCAAAATCACTGTTAAATACGAAAAAAATGGCTGGCGCCCGACAAACAGTAACCGGCTGACGGTCAGTCAGACCGTCAGCCGGTCGCAAAACATGCAAGTCGCGATCGCGCGTGCCGCTCATTGCGTCTCGCTTACTCATTCCCTAAAATTGCATTTTAAATATGTATTTATCCGAACCCTAATTATGAAAATGAATAAATATGTTGGATTCAATATTTGTCACAAAATAAATAAAATACAGGGGAAAAAAGCGGGTAGAAAAACGGATAGGGGGGTCGCGAAAAATTTCTTCATACTAAAGGGGCCGCGTCATGAAAAAGGTTGAAAAACACTGGTCTAGCGCACCCCCTCTCAAAACATATATGAAATGAAATGAAAATGTTTATGTAGTGGCAACAATTACAGTATAAAACCTACTTTGTACAAATTATCTATGATAGTGAGTGACGTTTAAAAAAGATGATATAACTTCAACATTAAGTCAGAGAAAATAAAATAATTTTACATGTTAATTCGCTTCTTATTTTCTACTCCTTCTACTAATTTAGTAGTCTCACTAAATTGATGATTCCTACAAAATTTATTTGCCAGAATATAGGTTACCTAGTTGTTGGAAGCATTGTAGTATAGTTTCACTATATTCGACATAAATATGTCATGCAAAAATATTAGGTTAACATTTGTTCTAATCTTAATTAATTTGTAATCTTATTATTAACAATTACATTTAGTGACAATGATTGCTGACTTAGAACTGTCAAGAAATACAATTATAACAAAAATCCTTGTGAATGATTTAAAATGTCATTATAAAATAATCCTAACTAATATTATAAATGCGAAAGTAACTCTGTCTGTCTGTCTGTTACTCTTTCACGCCAAAACTACTGAACGGATTTGAAAGAAATTTGGTATACAGATGGTCTAGACCCTGAGAAAAATTATAATTGAAATAGTTTAATAATTAAAATAGTCTAATTTTTATAGTTAGGATAACACAAAGGCCATATTTTATAAAGTTTAACGCGGGTAAAACCGTGGGGCACAACTAGTTATTCATAAAATTGTCAACAGCCACAGTAAAATAATTCAAAATTAAAATGTTCTAATTGACT
This sequence comes from Pseudoips prasinana, assembly GCA_951640165.1. Taxonomy (NCBI): domain Eukaryota; kingdom Metazoa; phylum Arthropoda; class Insecta; order Lepidoptera; family Nolidae; genus Pseudoips; species Pseudoips prasinana. The sequence continues at coordinate 38,609,415 of OX621236.1, read as the reverse complement.
GAACGATTCTCTGCATTATCTGGGTACGGCCCCACAAAAAAGTTACAGTAATATACCCTCCAGGGCACAGCAATATAACCGGGCCATTATTTTATTTATTTTTCCCACCATATTCTCTCACCACTGCAACTCCTGTAAGCCAGGATCAACAGTGGCACACAATGAAATGACACTGAGCGGAGAGGCTCAGGCATGTCCCACGGAATCACTACAATTGATAAAAAATTTCGTTAAATGAGACAAACAGTTACAAAAAGAATTTTCATTTCTTTACAGAGCAAAAGCGAGAGACAGAATGTCATACCGACGTAAGAGCCTCATAAAACGAGTGAATTGCAACCAGATAAACTTTTTCTAAAAGCACCGAAGGTATGTTTTATAAGTATCAAGTGAGCTGTTATATTTAATCCTAATACTCGCAGAATATTCACTATAATCACACTAATATTATAAAGGCAAAAGTTTGTGACTGTGTGAGTGTGTATGTTTGTTACTTCTTCACGTCTAAACGGCTGGAGCGATTTTAATCAAATTTGGTATGGAGTTAGCTGACACTTTGGATTAACACATAGGCTATAAATTATATAGGGTATATTATGTAGGGTAAAACCGCAGGGAACAGCTAGTAATATATAATAATAATAATATAAATCTTGTGATAATTAGATACTAATACACTGTAATCTTATTCCAAACTACGGCAGAGCCGGTATCATAACTAGGGTGTTAACGCGACATTGCCGTCTCAGGAAACACCTGTCCACGGTGGGCATCGGAGACTGTAGAGTGTGCAGATTCTGCAATAACGCAGACGAAACACCTCTACACCTGCTCTGTCACTGTGAGCCACTGATGCATAAACGTAACACCGTCCTGGGCCAACACTTCTTGCACCAGGACGATGTTATCGTTACTCCTGCCAAGAAGATTCAGGGAAGTTTAGTTGGAGCGGCGAGCACAATAGTTCATCACTGGACGCAGTGTTACCAGGACCTCCGGGGACTGGAAATAGCCGCCATCAGAAGAATAAGAAAGGCAGAGCTGGTACAGTCAACAGCAAAAGTAGATGATCAAAGTCGGATATTCAATATTAATTATCATAAATTGCGACAAAATAGTATAGTGGTGAAGAGTATCTAATTGAAGGTGTGCGGGAGTGTTAAGTGTAAAAAATATTAACTAGTGAAAACTGTCGCCCAATAGCATCATAAACTCAAAACTCAGGTCCGATTTTGATCATCTACTTATGCTGTGGACTGTACTACCAGACGGTACAATAAACATACTTGTATATTTCTAAATACATTCATACTACAGATAAATGCCACTCAAACACAGCATAAATAATAGTACTTGTTATACAAATATTTGTCCTGAGTGAGGTTCGAACCCGAGACCTCTGCCTTAGCGGTCAGTGTCACTAATTACTAGACGAACAGGCCGGTCTACGTACGTTAATGTTGATAAAAAAATTGCCAATGGATTGGGACTCCGCTCTTCTCAACTTTGGTGTAAACCACCTAGAACGAACCACTAAAACTTCCTTTTTAGGGGACCAATGGAACCCTACTAATTAGTCTCCATTGTCGGTCCATCTGTTAACGGAATATTTCTCATGTAGACCGTTGAAATGTTTACAGTGTAATATTCGTTGCCACTATAACAACGAAGAAATAGAGACAATAACTCTGTTTTTATAATTTACAGTCTGACATAGCAATGTTACAGAGTTTGCCACTACCTTACTACTCACCTCAAGATATTAGTATAATCCACGACGCCTCCGATGCCCACTTCAATGATAGCCACATCCACTTTCTCCTTCAGGAACAAGTGAAATGCCATCACCGTCAGGAAAGAGAAGTACTTCGGCATGTCACCTTCAAATGCCTGCAAGTTTAGATAATGGAAATCTGTAGAACTATACAAAATTATAGGATGTACAGTCAGCAGCGAGAGTCCAGGAATTTTTCCGGAAAGTTCCAGGAAAGTTTCAGAATCATGTAAATATACATAGCATTAGGATACTATTCGTATTTGAAAAACTAATTCAATTAAACTTATATGACGCAATTACCTATAATCATATTTATGTATATTTACTTTTATTGAGAAAACAAAGATAGAAACTTGAATTTTTTACACACATTGTTAGGGTTCCGTAGCCAAATGGCAAAAAACGGAACCCTTATAGATTCGTCATGTCTGTCTGTCTGTCCGTCCGTATGTCACAGCCACTTTTTTCCGAAACTATAAGAGCTATAATGTTGAAACTTGGTAAGTAGAAGTATTCTATGAACCGCATTAAGATTTTCACACAAATATATAAAAAGAACAATAATTTTTGGAGTTCCCCATACATAGAACTGAAACTCTAAAAATTTTTTTTCATCGTACCCATATCTATGGATAGGTCTTCAGAAATGATATTGAGATTTTTCTATACCTACTGAATAGTTTGCACGAGAGACTCTTCCAAAGTTGTAAAATGAGTGTCCCCCACCCTTGTAACTTCTAAAATAAGAGTGATAAAACAAAAAAAAATATATGATGTAATTACTTTGCAAACTTCCACCGAAAATTGGTTTGAACGAGATCTAGTAAGTAGTTATTTTTATACGTCATAAATCATAAACAGCAATTTCACTTTGATTCAGCCAACTACTACAAGAACTTTTATATTGTTACTTGCTGCTACGGAACCCTTCATGGCCGAGTCCGACTCGCACTTGGCCGGTTTTTTGTATGATAGAAATCAAAAGTATACTCGTATAACGTAGGTACACGTATAATTAATAAATATCTTGGAACAACTAATTAACTGATCCCAAACTAACCAAACCAACTGTAACTAATGCAATAGGGTAACCAGACAACTGTTAAACATACCTATTTATATATTTCTAGATAGATAATATAGATAAATTACACCCAGCCACAGAACAAAATTAAATAATCGTGCTCATTACACAAACATTTGTCCTGGGTAGCGATCGAACCCATGATCTCTGCCTTCAGTCAGACTGATTCTGGCTAATTAATCACCAACAGTACCAGTCAACAGTAAGCAAGCTATATTTTATCATCTAGGCATGTCAATTGATATTATTTTAATTTTTCAAATCATTATTCATTAAGGTGCTCATGGCCTGTTGCACTCACCAGTCCGTAATCTTGCTGGTCTAGCGGTAGCGTGTTCAACCGCAGAAAATTAGGTCCTGGGTTCAAATCCCGGGTCGGGCCAAAAAAGTGATTTTGGTATTTTTCCGTAAAAAGAGATTTCTCAGTCTCAGCCCGAAGTCTGGAAGTTGGCGGTATTACACCCCCGTGCCTCGGAGAGCACGTAAAGCCGTCGGTCCTGTGCCTTATCTCTTTCCGGTCGTGTCGCTAGTCGTCCCATCGGATCATGAGAGTGATGGAATAGAAAGTGCCCCTGTGTTTGCGCACACCCTTGTGCACTATAATATGTCCTGCGCAATTGACTAATCTCCATTGAGAATGGCCGCCGTGGCCGAAATTCGGCCGGGAAGACAACATCATCAGTCCGTAAGTGATCAGCGAAGTAATGCACCTAGGCTCGGGGTCAGTCCATAGATATGTGACAGTTAAGGTGGTTTAAGTCTGTGCGTCCGTGCTTCGGAGGCCACGTTAAACTGTCGGTCCCGGTTTTTGTCACTAGGCAAAAGTCGATAAACCATGTCATAAACCTACCGGCCGGCTTGCACAACTCTGACACAAGGTAACCACAGCCTATACGATAAAGAAAGAAAATGATTTTTATATTGCACTAGCGGCCCGGTACGTGCTTCGCTACGTATAAGGCATAGTAAAAAAAAATGATTATTAAGTTCATTTATTCAAACAAAAAATTATTTAATATTGCTAAAAGGTGTTGATTTTAAACTTTTTCAAGACTTTTTTTAAATTTCTCTACGTACAAACCTTCCCTGGACTTCCACGAATAATTCAAGACCAAAATTACCCAAATCGGTAAAGGCGTTGTTGAGTTATAACATTACAACGAAAAGTGGCATTGATTTTTATATATATAGATTAATTCCTATTATGTATTATGTCTTGATTTAATACCTTACTCCCATCCAACAGATCGTGCACCTGATGAAAATACTGCGCAAACATCTCCTCAGATATAACCCGGCCGTCCAAACGTATTCGTTCGCGCACCGCCACCAGATGGGGCGACGAATAGAATCCTGTGCGGAACCCGTGGTGCCGCAGTATCGATTCGCACATAGCGCTTGTTGAACCCTGGAAATGTAGAAATGCGATAAGAAACAGTAGGTACATAATTATAATAATAATAATAGCGCAACATGACGTGCGTAAAATTTGCTGTCGTTAAAAATAATGACGCTTAACTGATGAGCGTCGAAGCAAAATGTGCTACAGTGTTTTGTTTCTTTGAACAGACTTCAATAGGAATAATAATTCCAGTATTATGTGTGCTCACCTCAGAACTTCGTCAATTATGAACTTATTTGGGAAATTCATGCTTTGATGTGGTTTGTTTCATTTTTGTGTTTCATCCTACTAATATTATAAATGCGAAAGTTTGTGAGTAGGTATGGATGTTTCTTACTCTTTCACGCAATAACTACAGATTTCATTTCATTTCATTAATATAGCTTATTGTATCCGAATGACACATAGGCTATAATTTATAAAGTAATGCCGCGGAGTAAAGTTCATTATATCAGCCGAAAGATGGCCTCTGCTGGACAAAGGCCTCCCCCAAGTACCTCCACAAAGGCCGGTCTTGTTCTGCCCGCATTCATGCCCCTGCAAGAGCATCAATCCACCTTGTAGGGGGCCTGTCCACGCTGCGTCATCCGGTTCATGGTCGCCACTCGTCTGCCCTAGCGGCCGTCTCGGCTCTACGAGCGATTTGGTCCGCCCACTATAATTTTTTTGCTTATAGTCCCATTTTAATTAAAAAAATATATATTATAATAGTTTTTTTTTTAATTCAATTGAAACATAATACATAGTTACAAAACTTTAGCAGTACTTTCATAGGGACAATGTCACACAGATCATCCTAGTCCCAAACTAAGCAAAGCTTGTACTATGGGTACCAGGCGACGATATACATACTTATATAGATAGATAAATACTTATACATAGAAAACATCCATGACTCAGAAACAAATATTCGTGCTCATCACACAAATATTTGCACTTACCGGGATTCAAACCCAGGACCACCAGCTTCATAGGCAGGGGCACTACCAACTAGGCTACGGTGACCGTCAAGTGGACTTTGACATCTTTCTTGGCATCCTTTCCTCCCTGAATGTCGGTTCTATGATTGTGTGGTTTGATTCCTATTTCCGAGGGCGGTCACAGTCTGTCCGCTCTGAAGACTCTTTCTCACAATGGTGTGATTCACAGCAGGTGTGCCTCAAGGTGGCGTACTCTCTCCTATTCTATTCACCGTTTTTATAAACGCCATCACTAAAATCTTACCTTCTAACTATCATCTTTATACAGACGACTTACAGTCATATCGGCCACTTCTATGTAAAAAAAATTATGTTTTCTATATTTACGACAATCTTTCTCCTTTATGGGACATTCAGCAGTATGTTGGTTGGTGCTATCGCTGGCAAGTCACATCCTCATTGTTAAATCAGTAGCTGTGCTTACTATGATTGAATTAAATCTTGAGATATTTTACGCTTCAATCGTCGCGCTATGTTGTGATTTGCCATGAGTGGCCGGGCTAGAATATTTGGGTGTCGTTCGATGCGCTCTTTATAATTTCTGGTATATCGTACAATTTCTTGTACCACAGTGTGCAAGCGTAGATCACGGTGTAATAATTCGTTGGGATGTACCTAATTGACACTGGTAGTTATTGGTAACATCCAGGCCTCCTGGGCAACTTTTATAAATCATAAGTTATCATTAGGTATTGGTGGATATTTACCACCAAAATCAGAGCTTGATGTATAACTCTACAAATTTTTCAGCCATTCCTCCTTTCTGGCTGTTACTTACGTCGAGGTAAGTACGTAGAAGTCAATTTTAGAATGGACTTGTGCATCGGGACTAGTCCCTCCCTCTTACCCACCACTGCAACTCCTGTAAGCCAGGATCAACAGTGGCACACAATGAAATGACACTGAGCGGTGAAGCTCAGGCATGTCCCGGGGAATCGCTTTAACTGTCTTGGATCCCGCAACGAATTTAATCAGAAACAGAAAAAAGGAGGAGTTAGAAAATGAATAGTTCCACTTCCCTCCAGAGCAAAGCGGGAGACAGAATGATGTAAAGAGGCTATAGCCTCATAAAATGAGAGATTTGCAACTAGAGAAGCCAGCTGCAAAAGCACCGAGGATCAATTTAAGGGTCCTAAGTGAGCTGTTATATTTGATTCCAATAGTAGGTATGGCAAAAACGCTTAAACGCACGGAAGTTGTTCCTTGTTGCTACAAGATCCGTATAATAAACTACTCCAGATATTGGTTGCAAGCTGTTTAACATAATATCACGCTGATTTTGCCAGAGATCACACTCCCACAGGATGTGGTGAGCAGTTTGTTCATATTCGTTACTGGATGTTGAGCACAGACAGATTGGTGAAGATACTAATTTGAAACTATACAATTTACTTTTAAAATTGCCGTGTCCGGTAAGAAATCGTGCAACACAATGGTCTATGATTAGCCAAGTTTTATTTAACCGTTCGCGTACGTCCGGAAAGAACTGGTGCAGATGGCGACCCTTGGTTGACGTATTCCATCTACATTGCCATTCATTTAGTAGTTCGTTATTTAAGTCAGCTATTGGCATAAATAGCCTGGTTATTTTCGCACGGTCGCGTTATGATAAGAAATCATTTTCTAAATTATCGCGCGTAGAATAATACATTGCTGCTCGTCTTTGAACTTCAAGATCAACCGGTAGTACACCCGCTAGGACAGGTAGGGCCTCTGTGCTCACTGTTCTATAGGCTTTACACAGAAATATCAACGCCAACCTCTGGCTTTGTAGTAATTTACGGCGAGCAGCTCCGATGGTAGCCCTATCAGCCCACATAGGCGAGCCGTAGCATATACACCCAAGATAGGTTGCCCCGTAAATGATTTTAAGAGTATTAAAAGAGAGGCCCCAGGTTGCCGTCGATATCCTTGTAAGTGCAAAAAAGTTTCGCTTAGCTTTTTCCCCAACTGATTTAATATGTTCTATAAACGAGAAATTCTTTTCTAAAACTAAACCCAAATAACAGGTTGATATTTTGCGTTTTACAGTAACATTATTAAGTTTTACGCCCGGGGGGGATTTTAGTTCACCTTTAAGAAGAAGATGGACTTGTGCAACTATCTAGACGCGAACCAGTAGTCTGATGAGGATCGAAGGAAGTATTACATCGATACGAATACCCTCGGATTGTGCCCAACAGATCCTATTAAACCTTTGAATGAATGAATTAATGAAATATTTATTTGCAAAATTTAAACCATATTGCCCTGTGTCGTTTCTTACCTTTCCCTTGGTGCCCGCAATGTGTACCACAGATAACTCATCCAGCCTCTCCAGCGTCACGCCCGCCCTCGACAGGTAACGCTTCATGTCTTCTATATTTGTGCATTTCTGAAATATTGCGAGATCATTACGCACTTAATCGCATGGAGCCGGCGCGAAGGATATTGGACTCTAAACCGTATAGAACTGGCGCGGAGGATTTTAGGCATTAAATCATATGGAGCGGGCGCGGGGTATATTAGTCACTAAATCGTATCGAGGTGGCGCGGGTATCAGAAATTAGTTCAAGTTCTTTATTGCATTTATGTGTTACAATAGGTGATAATGTACATAATTTGTGTCAAACATGAACCCTGTTAGGGTGTTGCAAATACATTTCTTATACCAATCTTAAATTATATAAAAGGTAAATATAGTAACTTTAAATAAATTTCAAATAAATTTAACATTATTAATTACTATGAATTTCATTATAAAATGGGAATTATAAAAAAAATGTAATTTGGATAAATGTCAAATGATGTTTTACAGTAAAAAAGATATAAAAATAATAATTTAAATAAATGTCAAATCATTTTTATATCTCATTTCAAATTTCCATGTCTATTATTTAAAATTTGTCCTTGAAAAACTCTTTCAGGCTGTAATATGATTTATGAATAAGAAATTTGTTCAATTTTGCTTTTTTGCCCATTAAATCGTATGGAGTTAGCGCGTAGGGTATTAAACAAAGCTGGCAATGTAGATATTAGACATATTATATTACGTATACAGTCGGCACATAAGTCTATGGTCCACCTGATTGTAAATGATTATCTACGGTAGCTTATGATGTGAAGCTTATTTTAGTTTAAATAATTAATTTAATTAATATCTTGGGACTACTAACACACTGCCATCGGATCCCAAACTAGGCAGAGCCTGTAATATGGCAAACAGACCACTGAGAAACATATTTCTAAATATATACATGTTACACATAAATCATACTCAGACACAGAACTATAATAATCGTGTTCATCACACAAAGATTTGTCCCGGGTGGGAATCAAACCCACAAACCACTAGACCCACAGGCCGGTCGAGTTTTGATACAAATATTACTTTTTAGGGTTCCGTAGCCAAATGGCAAAAAACGGAACAATTATAGATTCGTCATGTCTGTCTGTCCATCCGTATGTCACAGCCATATTTTTCCGAAACTATAAGAGCTGTAGGTACTGCTGAAACTTGGTAAGTAGGTGTATTCTGTGAACCGCATTAAGATTTTCACACAAAAATAGAAAAATAACAATAATTTTGGGGGTCGCCATCCATAGAACGGAAACACAATTTTTTTTTGATCGTACCCATTCATGTGGGGTGTCTATGGATAGGTCTTCAAAAATCATATTGAGGTTTCTAATATCATTTTTGTCTAAACTGAATAGTTTGCGCGAAAGACACTTCCAAAGTGGTAAAATGAGTGTCCCCCCCCCCCCTGTAACTTCTAAAATAAGAGAATGATAAACTATAAAAAAATATACAATGTGGATCTGGAACTACGACATTAAATTAAAACGAGCACAGTACTAGTCCATCAAAACATTTTAAGACACGAAGATTAGTAGTTAATGGAAAATTTAAAAATTGCAATTCTCAAACAAAATAAATAGCAGAATCAACTGCATAAAAAGGAAACACGCTTTATCTACGATGGTGATAAAGCGTGTTTCCTTTCACGCGCGGCGTGGTGCGGCGTGCAGCGGGCGGCGGCCGTTTACCTATTATTACGGACTCCGATCTACATCATGTTGAAAATTATGAAAATCTAAAATAATTTCCTGTGGCTAAAGTATTCATTGAATTTGATTGATTTTTTGTATACGGGTTAAGAGCATGCCATTCTTTACGTGGTTTAGAGGAATGTCAATCGTCCTGCTCCACATTGTATGATGTACATTACCATAGAAACTAACAACGAAAATTGGTTTGAACGAGATCTAGCAAGTAGTTTTTTTTGTTACGTCATAAAAGGTAGACCACAATTTGCTTTCATATAATCAACTGTAATACTTGCTGCTACGGAACCCTTCATGGGCGAGTCCGACTCGCACTTGGCCGGTTTTTTATATACACACCCGCACTGGGGAATTTAGTCGATGTATCGCTGTGTGCTTTACATACATGTAATTCGGGTAAGTACTTACGTATTTACTGTCAAGGATTTACTAGAGCAATTACTTTACAGACGAAAAACAATAGGTTTAAAGCAGTTTTATCCCTAATAACTAAGTGCAGTAAATAGCTTCAACAAAGTAGTAGACAGTAAGCTCACAATGAAATGAGACCACATAGAAAGAATTATAGATGCTAATCCTATGTGAATTATGTATTAATGTTTTAAAATAATATTAATAATGAAAAAAAGTAAGTAATATTATTTGACTCTTGGGCAAGTTTTATCAATTATTTGGGCTTACAATCCGAGAAGGCGGGTTTTCGCTGGACAATTGCTATAGGCTTAACTCCAATACGGACCCCTGAACGGGGAGATTCACAGTGCATTTTATGTTGTTATTAAAAGGACGCTTCTTCTTTACATCTCCAAGATGTTTATAAGATAGTCTTGATTAGATACATTTGAGGGTAGTACCTTCTATTTATACAATCACGTAAGCAAAAAAAGCATTCAGCCTGCCTGGTGGAAAGTAGTAGAGTGAAGTAGTTTGAAAATGAATAAAAGGCTTGCTGCTTTCATAAAAAATTCATGTTACAAATAAATTAATTTAGTAAAAGTAGGCCTGACGTTCTCGGCACTTACTATGCAAAGCTACAAGTACTTTGGCGCATCCGCCATATCGGGCGCGATCAGTATTATTTTGAGAATCGATTGAGAGCGATCCCGTCGTAAAATGTTTTGTTTTATGACGGAAGTCTCAATTTATTTAAGTGTCTTTAAGAAGAACTTTCTGCACGTAATCGAATTATCGTACGGAATCGATTTATTCTATGGTAAAAATACTAACAATCTAAATTCGGTATTTGATTAATATATTTAATTGAATATATTTAAATTATAAGTGGATTAAAGCTTTATGTGCCCTGTAATGATTTATTATACAACATGTAACGTAATTAACGCAAGCCCTCAAACACCCCAATTAGAATATTATGTTGTAATCATAATACATTCACTGAATTTTTAATTTAACATGTATATGCATTGTTATTTACTAATTTAGTTTCTTGAAATAAAGTTTATTTTTCTTTATTTTGTATAGAATGATGGAATTTGTATGAATACAAATAAAACTGCGATTTTAAAAGTCTTATTACTTTGACTTACGGTCCATTTCAATTTGTTTTGACTGTACTGGGTTAATATGACAATAATTTCCATAGTTTTAATTATTTTATAATAAAAAATTACCTATATTAAAAAAGATATAAATGGATTCAGTAAACGATTATGAACAAACTATTTTCAGGATTTGCGTTAGTTAAGTTACATATTGTATAATATACCTATGTAAAATAGGTAAAACCTAAATATTGGCGCACGAATCCCTGAGATGAACACTCATGTTTAAAGTTAGTAGATTGGGAATGAATGAATGAAGTAGGACCGTTCGGTCTCTTCATGTTTATGTGATGTGATAAACAATGATAATAAGGCAAAATATATAATGACAAAAAAGGATAATACGTGCTTTTAAATATAATTTGTATATACTTCTCATCCCGTTATTTTTTTACTTTATAAACCAATTATAATTGTGGTTTTGCTATTGATGTGAAACATCTATAGCCGCACGTAAAACAGATTTCTGGCGTGGCGACGCATGCCGTGACGCATGCGCAATCGACTTTTTATTTTATTATTATGACATCATTATTTAGTTCCTATCACAATATGTTCTTTTCTGCATATTACTTTTACAAAATAATGTCGATGTTTCACATCTGCCAGGCGTCCCGTGACGGCACACATTTTTTATATCTATTAAGTTTTTTTACCTCAACATACCAATGGCACCTATGTATACCTCCCACATTCATACATGCAAATGAATGGCTATTTGGTAGAAATTAAGAAATAATTTACCGGTTCGCTGTCAGGGAGGTTACTTACTAGCCCAGTTTTGATGTCTCTTCTGATCTGCTCAATCGTGGCTTTGTTAGACTGAAGCGAATTCAACTTGCATACTGCCTCCTGGAATGGAAAGATGTCTTGTAATATGAACAAACTATGTTAATAGTAAGCCTGCATTGTCCGTTGAAATAGTGAAAGGTTTCTTGCTCTACTTTTACGGACAATTGAGGCGACCGGGGCCTCAAGACGTCTTACAAATGAACGTAGGTACTAGCGGAGTTACCCGCACCAGAAGGCATACTCTTAGAGATATAAGGAAGGAAGGAAATTACCAGAAATTGTACCGGAAGTCCAGAAAATTAAGTCCGCAAGTTTAACTACTAACATTTCGTAAAACATTATAATAAAAAAAATGGACTGTTCTGGATATAGAGAATAACTCACTGACCACTGGCCACAATACGTCTAACCACTAAAGAGAATCGCTAATAATACCTCGAGAGAACTTTTAAATTATATTATTTGGGCTGTTTGACATATAGTCTAAATGACCGTAAAAAAAATCAGAAACCTTATAGATTCGTCATGTCTGTCTGTCTGTCCGTCCGTATGTCCCAGCCACTTTTTTCCGAAACTATAAGGACTATAATGTTGAAACTTGCTAAGTAGATGTATTCTGTGAACCGCATTAAGATTTTCACACAAAAATATATAAGAAAATAAGAAATGTTTATTTTAGTACAATTCAATATAATCATTGTTACAAAATCACAACACGATTAAAGCGTTGAGTGCAATAGTGATGTGATTAAAAATTGAGATTCTTTCCCCAAGCTTTTTTTATGAATAACAATACCAACTCCCCCACTAGGGAATCTAAACGCTGTCGCGGGGTACTTTACAAACATATAATAGACGGACACAAATTACATCCAGACTCAGAACAACTATTTATGGGTCACACAAATAGTTATCCGGCGCGGGACACGAACTCCTGATACGAATCGGCGAGGCGACTATATTAGCCGCTGCGCCACACGTGCAGTCAGAGCGAATTAATAACGATACCAAATTTTTTAATTCCGGAAACTTGGAGGCATACCCATATTGACATAAACGTTTGAGATCAATGACCCCAAATCAATCCACCTATTCCGATCACTGATTATAACGGAGATCATATCAAGTGTAGTGAGGTATGAGGTGGTAGCATTAAAGCGCGACCGTCGCGTCGTTTTAAACACAAGGTCCGTTATAATAATAATACGGAATTCGAAATTCGAATACCTTAATATAGACAGAACCATTCGAACAATATGTAGTAAAATATAGATTTCAATAATTAAACCGAAACATAATCTCCTTGACAATAACTTATACAAGCTAGCTAAATATCACTACAATTATAAAATTAATTGTATAAATGTTTTAACAATCCGTGTAGGTACCTAAATATCTATAATAAGTAACTAGAAATAATAACTGTAGGTATTACTACAAACCATGTTCTGACTATTTACAAGCGCTTTTTTAAAGTCTACGCGTATAAAAACCTTTTTTATTTCATGTTTTATTTTATTTATTAAGGATATTCATTAAACAAATTACTAGCAAGACATCACGGTATGCCACTATATTTTACCGTAAAGGAAACCTGGGTGAACTAGTTGGCCAGGAGATTTCTTTTTATGTATAAAAAGAAAACTCCTAGAACTGTTCTGGATATAGAGAATAACTCACTGACCACAAAACGTCTCACCACTAAAGAGAACCGCTAATAATACCTCGAGAGTACTTTTAAAATGATTTTATTCGGGCTGTTTGACATAAAGTCTAAATAACCGATTTATTAGGGTTCCGTAAAAAAAACGGAACCCTTATAGATTCGTCTGTCTGTCCGTCCGTATGTCACAGACACTTTTTTCCGAAACTATAAGGACTATACTGTTGAAACTTGGTAAGTAGATGTATTATGTGAACCGCATTAAGATTTTCACACAAAAATAGAAAATAAGCAATAAATGTTGGGTGTTCCCCATACTTTGAACTGAAACGATTGTTTTCATCAAACCTATACCTGTAGGGTATATATGGATAGGTCTTCAAAAATGATATTGAGGTTCCTAATACCATTTTTAGGGTTCCGTAGCCAAATGGCAAAAAACGGAACCCTTATAGATTCGTCGTGTCTGTCTATCCGTCCGTATGTCTCAGTCACTTTTTTTCGAAAGTATAAGAGCTGTAATGTTAAAACTTTGTAAGTAGATGTAGGTATTCTATGAACCGCATTAAGATTTTCACACAAAAATCGAAAAAGAACATAAATTTTGGCGGCTCCCCATACATAGAACTGAAACTCATTATTTTTTTCATCGCACCCATACATTTTGTGTATCTATGGATAGGTCTTCAAAAATTATATAGAGGTTTCTAATATTTTTTTTTTTCTAAACTGAATAGTTTGCGCGAGAGACACTTCCAAAGTTGTAAAATGAGTGCCTTCTTTTTGCATGGGTTTTTTTTTCGTTGGTTTTTTTTTTTCATTGATTCACTTTCCCACTGCATGGCTCAATAGCCATGCAGTTGGAAAGCGAATCAATAGAGTATGTGTATGTAGAAGTAGACATAAACATACCTAACACTATTTTCCTCATACTTGTCTTTAAACATTCCACAAGGTAAGGTTAACACCTTTATTTTTTTTCTTCATAATGCAAGAGGAATGCCTTCGTCGGACTCGCACCGACTAAACCTAACCTGCCGTGGACGTCTCTTGGCGCCTGATAGGGGGAGCCCCGGTAACGCAGGTATGCTGCTCCGGTGCTCCCCTTTTGCGCCATGTCCCAGATGGTCGGGACACGTACCCTGGGAGGGCTATCGCTTGCCCTCCCCTATTGGCACCCCTATCGACACCTGCCAGTCCGGCACAGCGACTGCGCTACAAACAGATAGTTGTCTTCCCGGAGCTGCTTTCACGTAGTGGCAGTAGAGTACACTTCTCATACTGCCACCGCAGCCCCGAGGTGAGTTGGGCTACCGGTTACCGCCGCCACCCCAACGCCTCCTCCGTCTGCGAACGGGATCGGTTCGCTCCCGATCCCGCTCGGTGGCCTCCTTCTGAAGCATGACTGCCTCACAGAAGGAGACCACGGCGTCCCATTTGGTGGAGTCGCCAGCCAGCTACGCATAAACGACTGCTGGCAGCGAAAGATCCCGTCCGATCTCAGCGACCAAGACTCGTCTCTCAGCCTCCCAGGCCGGGCACTCCTCCAGCGTATGTTGGGCAGAGTCAAGGTCGCTTCCGCAATGGTGACAGTGTGTCTCGATTCTCGGCCGATCCGACTCAGATACTCACCGAAATACCCGATTCCGGTGAGTATCTGGGTCAGTCTGTAGGTGACGCAACCACTCCTTCTTCCCACCCAGGCCTCGAGGTGAGGCAGGATGGCACCGACGGCACGCTGGCGCACGTTTAAGCGTAACTCTAGCCGCGCGCGCCACTGCACTAGTACCTGACGGTGGGCATCCCGTCTATACTCAATGAGCGTCTCTTCTGGCGCCCCCCATTCTCCTGGCGAACGCGGATTTCAGCGGAGATCAAATGGAGGGAGGCGCGCCAGAAGTGTCGCCGCCTCGAAAGATACCGTACGGTATCCTCGTGCGATCCGTATGGCCACCACACGCTGCAGGCTATTTAGAATAGCTCTGCAGCGGGAGGCACCCGTCAAGCGTTCATACCAGACAGGTGCCCCGTAAAGGGCCATGGATCGCACGACACTACCGTAGAGGCGGCGAACTTCTTCCCGTGGACCCCCGAGGTTCGGCAAAAGCCGGTGTAACGCGCCAGTAACCCGGCGTACTCGGGGGGCCAGACGCTCAAAGTGCTCCTCGAAGCCTCATCGACTGTCTAGAGTGAGGCCCAGGTACTTCATGCACCACCCCACCCTGACCTCTACGTCACCTACCGGCATTGACGTACTGGGTGGTTCCTGCCTACGGCGTAAGCCATGGAACCATAGCGCCTCGGTCTTGTGAGGCGCTACCCGAAGGCCCAGTCTCCTTATGGCCGCGACGAAACACGCAACACCAACTTCGGCGAGCCGTACCGCCCGCTGGAAGCTTACCTCCCGGGAAGGTTAACACCTAGACATGTGGTCTGTCTATTAATAGGTTACCGCAAAAGTGGTGTAATTTTTGAGAAGAATCTTCATATTCCAGAGGGTGTTCAACTTTCAGACCTTGGGCCCATATTGTACACAATATTTAGTGCAGATCTACCACACCAGGAGTTTTGACAGCTATCCTGACTTCCCATAAAGATAATCAGGAAGCTACTAAAATTATCCAAGGTAGCCTAAATGTAGTGTAATGTAGATAAATGGAAGAAAATGTGGAGAATTAACACAATCTCTTCAAAATCAGTTCTAGTGACATTTACACTACAAAGAGAAAACTGGCTACCAGTTAAACTTGATTACAGATTAAAATTTCCTTCTACACCATGACTAAGGTACTTGGGTATGATCTTGGAAGAAGATTTAACATGGAGGAAGCATATTGAGGTTAAGAGAAACGCCATCAACATAAAATATAGACAAATGAATTGGCTCACAGGAAGAAACTCAAAACTCTCAACGAATAATAAGTTGCTCATATATAAAGCTACTGTATGCCGGCAGCAACAGACCAGCTATTGGTAGGGATCCTTGGGAAAGGCCTTTGTGTAGCAGTGGACATCTTTCAACTAATATGATGATGATATAAGGCAATTATCAAACCAATATGACAGACAAACTGATAGGATCTGGGATTCTACTTGTGACACGCAAATATATGATAAGCTCAAAATAATATCCTGAAGGAGAATTTTAACGCTCCATGGTTTATTAAAAACACATGAGGTCCATGATCATATAGTAATGAACACAGAAATAAAATCATGTTGTAAAGAGACTGGCCAAACACCCAAACTAGCTTGCTATGCAACTGACCATACCATAATCACAATCACATGTGATATGCCAAATTCATAGACATTGAATCACTGGAATGAGTAGTTCTATAAGAATGAGGATGTTCTCGGAGGAGAATTCTTCTTACATGTCATCTTATTTCAAAACATCTGCTCAAAGTCCCAATGACTGATTGCAAGATAAGAAAAAAAAAGAAAAGGAATAGAAGTTAATGTCTCTGTTCCTTGTAGACTGAGTATAAAAATTACAATAAAGCAATAGGGAATGCTTTAGGAATAGTCCTTTTTGAATGTTATCCCAATTGGTACTTAAAAAGAAAATATTATCACAATCTTTTATAACAATAATTATTGTTAAATTTTAGATTACATGGAGTTATGATATAGATGACAAAACAACTTGTTAATAATCAAAATACAAAATCAATATTTAGTGTTAATTCCGCTAATTGTCAGTTTAATCATGCTGGGATGCAATTTGCACCGCCCTCCCGCCCGCAAAAATGTGCACATGCAAAGAAGGATAATATAAAAAGCAAATTACATGCGCCAGTACGATACCCAACACGTGTTTCGGTCCTCCACGGACCATTCTCAAGGGCTGCTAACTCGTCGAGTGCTCGAAGGAGACTCCTCACTCGACGAGTTAGCAGCCCTTGAGAATGGTCCGTGGAGGACGGAAACACGTGTTGGGTATCGTACTGGCGCATGTAATTTGCTTTTTTTTTTTTATATTATCTTTCTTTGCATGTGCACATTTTTGCGGGCGGGAGGGCGGTGCAAATTGCATCCCAGCATGATTAAACTGACAATTAGCGGAATTAACACTAAATATTGATTTTGTATTTTGATTGTTATGGATTTCCGCAAAGTAACGCCTGATTCCATTACTTAACTTGTTAATAATAAATGAGTAAAATTATACCAAAAGTAATGTATAAAAGTGTGACTTTCATAATGATTACACAAAATCATTATAAACTAAAACTTAACTATCAGCTGATGCTGTTAATGAATAAGTTTTTTTTCTTTTTAGCATTAACTAAAATTAAACTAAGTAAGCAATTTATATGGAAATAGTAAGGAGATGTCTTTTACATCTAATTATTATTTTTATTTAAATTGCTTACTTAGTTGTTTGTCTGCTGAGGCACTTAATAGAAGTTAGTTTAGCAATGTTCAGCTATCTGTGTTAAGCAAGTAGTGGACTGAAGGATATTATGAAATGGTTGAACAATTTTTTTTATTGAAGTTATACTTCTTTTGGCGCGATGGAGAAATATGATGAGAGTGAATTTTTACGATGCGCGCGCATCGTAAAAATAACAGCATGACGTTAGTTCTAGGTGATATGAAAATTGATAACTATGTTCAAGTTGTATATTAAGAAGTATAACTTCTAACGCGTGTACATAAGTACACACAAGTTTTTTTTTTGCTTCTTTAATCTACCTGATATATCCTTAAATGTATTTATATATGAAACTACATACTTAGTATAAACTTTTATATATTTTATTTTCAAGTTGCATGGGGCAGAATGTGTTGGAAATAAACATTATTTATATATTATTAATTCATTTCAAACATCAGACAATCTAAGCATGTTCTGGTTAATGAGGAATTTCATTTACTTAAACAAAAATTTATGAAAAGTTTAAATAATTTAAACTTCTTACTTAAAAAAAAGTAATTATAAAGTGAAAAATATTAAGTAGAAAATGGAAGTTTAGTGATTAAATTGTATGTAAACAACACAATTTTTAATATTACATTTATTTATACAATAGGTACCTAATACTTTCAAAATGGTCTCATATAAATTTTGTTTAAATGGTCGTCGCACAGAATAGTTAATCTTGGTTGTAGAGTTTGTAAAACATTCATTATGTTATTGAATTGATATCAATAACAGATTTCTTATCTTTGTTTATAAATTACAAACAGCAGGTGTAAAACACCTACTAACTCAAATCAACAACAAAGTTAAAAACACCCAAGTATTTTACTAGTACATTATGGAAACATTACCATCCATTTACCGCCTTCCTTCTACCACATTATTATCCATAATAACTAGAAATAGTTAAGAAGTAATCATTACAAAAACAAAAATATCGTACCTCATAGCTAGTTGAAAACATTTTACTAACAAATGGAATAGCGACTCTCTTTACTACACTACACTCTACACGGCTACGAAATAAACAGCTAACACTCTGCATCGGCACCAACAAGACCAAACGAGCAATATGACGCAATCATAAAACCATTTATAGAAAAAAATCTATGACCTCGGTACGACCGAGTGACGAATCTAACTGAATGGCGTTCTCTCAATACCCTTAGTAGTTAATGATAACCAGACATTTGACCTCAATTTTACAACAATAGCCAGTAATTTTATCGTCATAGCATCAAACCAATTGAAGAATCGCTTCTTAGAAATATTATCAGTAAATAAATGAAGTGCAAGCATAGCATACTGGATCATAACCTCAAAATTTTAAACCACATGTGTTTTTGACATTGACTGATATTTAAGGTTGCCAATGATATTTTATTTACTCCTTTCCGTGTCAGATGAGCGGATTTAAAAATATTATACGACACCAGTAAATTACCTGTATTTTTATATAACGAGTTATTACATTATAATAGCTATCGTTATATAAAAAGATTGTTTTGAAATTGATTTTATACCTATTAATAATATTATATAATAGGAATATAACAAAATAATTGAGGTAAATCAGTTATTATTTTAGGCCATGAGTTTTAGATGAGAGGTGCCATATAACTGAAACTGCGTCGGAACATCTCAAGACGTGTTTTGAATTCTAAGAGCGAAGGATTGCGATGGACAAATTTAGCCAATTCATGATAGGAAAACACCTGTTTTTGGTTGTTTTCTGGATTTATCTCGGGCGTTCGATCTTGTTTGTTATGATGTGCTGTGGCAGAAAGGCTAAATATCATTTCTGTAATAAAATTAATTTTATAAATGTTTTCATACAAGATGTACCTAAATATCTATGTTACTAGAAATAATATCTAATGTATACAACTATATTACTACAAACATGTTCTGACTATTTACAAGCGCTTTTTTAAAGTCTACGTGAATAAAAACCTTTTTTATTTTTTATTTTATTTTATTTTAAAATGGGAAATGATACAAATGTACCCAGAGAAATAACAGGACTATTTAAATATTGGTATAATAGGCAATGCAATAGCGTAAAGTGTTTAGGAGCCGTCTCTGACATGTATAGGCTGGATTATGGGTTAGACAGGGGGGTATAAGCTCGCCTCGACTTTTCAACCTCTATATGAACCAACTTATCGTGGAGCTAAGCAGCACCGGTATAGGGTGTCATGTCGATGGGATTTGCATAAATAATATCAATTATGCTGATGATGCTGTCCTTTTGACACCTTCACTAGGTGCTATGAGGTGACTACTCACTATATGTGAGTCTTATGCGTTGACTCATGGGCTCAAGTATAACGTAAAAAAAAGTGAACTTTTAATTTTCAAAGCGAGAGGGAATAATACCTACCCAACCGTTCCAGACGTGTCACTTTATGGCACTCTCCTGTGTAGGGTGCAAAGGTTTAGGTACTTGGGCCACTGGGTCACCGACGACTTACAAGATGTTGTTGATATAGACAGAGAACGTAGTTCGCTGGCTGTTCGCTGTAACATGCTGGCCCGCAGGTTTGCACGATGTACAAACTCAGTCAAAATAACGCTATTTAAAGCATACTGCCAGTCATTCTACACGTGTAGCCTGTGGACCAGATATAGTCAGAAGGCATACAGCGCCCTGCGTGTCGAATATAACAACGCGCTTAGGGTACTGCTGGGGTTGGCGTGGCGGTGTAGTGCGTCAGGGATGTTCGCCGAGACGTGTATTGACGGGTTCGCAGCTATCATGCGTAAAAGGTGCGTTTCCTTGATGGCACGTATCCGTGGTAGCACCAACACTATCCTAAGAGTGTTTGTAGATTGGTGGGAGTCCCCTTTTTTTTTTTTTTTTTTTTTTTACATGGTGGAAATGCATTAAACTTACGCATACACGCCGCTTGGGGAGGCGACGGGTTATGTGGGACTCACTCGGGCTAGTCCCGGGATACGCACTAAAACCACCATGGTAGCCAGCCTCACAATGCCTGTAGCGGGGGGCCTGGGTACTCGTGAACGATCTCGCCAGTACCCCCGCTATACACTGAGCGTCTGAGACTCTCCTCCGGGGACGGGAGGGGGCTAGATGCCTCCTCCCCTCCCCTTCACGCACAAGCGCGTTTAGGCAACCTGAGCTACAGCAGGTTACCTCTTCCCGGGACCGCTTATGTAAGACGAGTGGAGTTCCCCTCCTCCAAACGCCAGCGGTCCCAGGGGCGACGTCAAGCCGGGGAGAAGCCAGCCGGACGCCGCATACTCTCACGCGCTGAGATTAGATCCCAGCGCCGGCGCCGATGAAGCGGTCATTGGTATCAATATCCAGTTCATCGGCGCCGTCTCGTTCTCCTACGGGAGGGATCGTTGCGCTCCCTCTCGCGCTCGGCGGCCTCCTTCTTGAGCATAACAGCTTCACAGAAGGAGGCCACCGCGTTCCATCCGGTTGTCGCCGCCAGCATAGCCGAAACCACTGCTGGCAGCCAGAGGTCCAATCCTATTTCAGCGACCAGGACTCGCCTCTCGGGGGCCCAAACTGGGCACTCCTCGAGTGTATGTTGGGCCGAGTCCGGGCCGCCGCCACAATGGTGACACGAAGGTGTCGCCTCTCTACCTATTCGACACAGGTACTCACCGAAGCACCCGTGTCCGGTGAGTATCTGTGTCAACCTAAAGGTTAGGCTGCCCCGTTTCCGGAGCAGCCATGCGTCAAACCACGGCAGGACCGCACCGACAGAGCGTTGACGCAAGCCTCTCGGCAATTCAAGCCGCTCGCGCCAAATCTCTAAGGCCTGTCGGTGCGCGTCCCGCCGCACGTTTGTCCAGTCCGGTTGTTGGCCCCCGGCATCCGAGCGGGCACGGACGAGATCGTAAACTCTCGCGTCCATGTCCGCCAGGATGTCCAGTGGCGGGAATCGTCCTAGTAAAGTCGCCGCCTCGAAGGAGATCGTCCGGTATCCACGGACCACTCTGATGGCAACCACCCGCTGCACGCTATTCAAAAGAGCTTTGCAGCGGGGAGCTCTCGCCAGTCCAGAAGACCAGACGGGAGCACCGTAGAGGGCCATAGACCGGATAACCCCACAGTAGAGGCGGCGGACTTCTTCCCGGGGTCCCCCGAGGTTGGGCAGCAGACGCTGGAGTGCGCCCGCCGCTCCGCGAAGTCGGGGGACCAGCTGGACAAAGTGAGCGTCAAAAGCCCACCTACTGTCCAGCGTCAGCCCGAGGTATTTGAGGGTTTGCCCAACTGGGACCGCCTCACCACACACCTGAATCCGCGTGCTGGGAGGTTCCCTGCCCCGACGGAGGCTGTGGAACCAAAGCGCCTCAGTTTTATGAGGCGCTACCTGAAGGCCCAGCCCGCGGACACTGCCGACGACGCAGGCCACTCCCAGTTCGGCAAGCCGTGCCACATCCGTGAAATTGCTCCCCCTGGCCAACACGAGAGTGTCATCTGCATAGCAAACGACATCTACGCCGAGGGGGAGCCTCGTCCTAAGGACCGCGTCAAAAGCGAGGTTCCACAAGAGGGGTCCTAAAACAGATCCCTGTGGAACCCCCCGATCGACCTCCCTTGACTTTCCCTCTCCGCCCCGAGCCGTGTATACGATGAGCCTATCGCTCAGATACGAGCTAACAATCCCCTGTAGGTAAGGGGGCACGTTGTGGTAACGCAGTGCCTCCCTTATTGCCCACCACGGGAGGGAGTTGAAGGCGTTGACAATGTCAAGACTGACAGCCATCGCCACTCCCCCCTCCCGAACGACGTCCTGTGACAGGGATTGGACCCGCCGGATTGCGTCCACCGTCGAACGACCGCGACGGAAGCCGAACTGGCAGTCCGACAGGTCAGGCCCATCTCGTGACAGGTGCCCGCTGAGACGGGCGGACACTACTCGCTCAAAGAGTTTGCCCACCTCGTCCAGAAGGCAAATGGGTCGGAACGAAGAGGGAGAGTCCGCATTTCTCCCTCTCTTTTGGATGAGGACGAGCTTGGCCTCCTTCCACTCAGACGGGAAAACCCCAAGGTGGAGGCAGCGAGAGAAGAGGCGACGCAGCTTACCGCCTAGCACCGACAGGGCCAGCACCCAGGCCCGACCTGGGATACCGTCGGGCCCAGGGGCGGTGTTTCGCGCCGCGAGTCGCCTTACTGCGCTCTCAAGCTCGTCCTCCGTCACATCCATGTCGGATGTCCAATCCGGTATAGATGGCGGTGGAGCGACCGAGTCACCGGGCTCGGCCCTTGGGAAGAGGGTGTCTACCACTCTTCCCACGAACTCGGGGTCGAGCGTTTCGGTGAGCGGAGGGACCCATGGTCTGAGCTTGCCCATAACCATCTTGTACGGGCGCCCCCATGGATCCCTGTTGATCCCCTCGATCAGCTCCTCCCACGCCCTGGTCTTTGCCTCCTTGATGGCGAACTGGAACGCCATGGTGGCCAAGCGGTGCGCTCGGTAAGCCTCTGCAATCTCGTCGGCCGAGGCACGCCGTCTCCTTCTAGTCCTAGTATAACGGCGGCGCGCAGAGACGCAGGACCCCCGCAGCCGCGCTAAGTCCGCTGACCACCAGTAGACGGAGGACCTAACTGTCGGCCTGGCCCGGAGCATGGCGACGTCACAAATAGTGGTCATCCTTTCCCCGAACCAGGCCGCCACCACCTCCGGAGAGGCTTCGTCCTCCAAATCTTCCCAATCCGCGACGAGGGCAGAAGCAAGAAGCAGATCTCTGTCTAATCGCTTCAAGGCCCATCGTCGCGGGGCGGTATTTTGATGGCGTCCCAGCTCGCCACCTGCGCTTCTGCCTGACATCTCAATGAGGATGTGCCGGTGGTCTGACAGAGTTGCGAGCTCTTCAGCCACTCTCCAGCCCGACACTCGGCGAGCAGCAGGGGGAGTTGCCCACGTTAGGTCGACAACCGACTCCCCCTGCCACCGCACGCAAGTACTCGTCGAACCTTGGTTCAGCAGCTGAAGATTAAGCGTAGCCGCCCACTCTATCAGCGCTTCCCCTCTCAGGTCATCACGGGCGTCCCCCCACACCCTAGAGTGTGCGTTGAAGTCACCCATGACGAACAGTGGACGAGAGAGGAGTCCCCGGATGCAGGTGCCCAGTCTGTCGATTGTGTCCTCGAAGTGGGCAAGGCCGCAGTTCGGAGAGATGTAACATCCTACCACTACGGCGTCGCCCCATTCGATGACAACAAAATCTGTCCCACCATGGATGAGGCGGCAATGGAGGCCACCCGATGATTCCGCCCAGTAAATAGCGACGGAACCCCCGTCCACCCCGAACCACCGTGGGTGATCCGGGATGGAATAGGGCTCCGATATCACCGCAAGGGCAACTGACCACTCCGCGAGCGTCTGTAGCAGGAGGTCCTGCGCTGCACGGCAGTGGTTTAAGTTACCCTGCAATATCCTGGATGGGGGCGTTAATTTTAGGCCTCCATAGACTCCCGACCAGCCAGCAGCGCGAACGAATTCGCTACCGGTGTAGTCGGAGGACCCTGTGTACTGTCCGATTTTTGGGAGGGAAGCACTTACTTCCTCCCATCCTGTGTTTGCCAGCGACGCCAAGGTCCGTACAGATCGGACACTTGGGTTCGCTGGCTTTGCAATTTGCGGCCTTATGGCCAAGGTCGCCACAGACATAGCAGCATTTGCTGCGATCTGTGGGACTGTTGCATTTGGCCTTAACGTGGCCAAACCCGAGGCATTTGTAGCACTGCAAGGGTCTAGCCTTGAGTGCCTCGACCCTTGCTGCTGACCAACCAACGCACACGCGATTGCCTGCGAGCTTATTGGCCGCCTCTAGCGGGCATCTGACCCACGCAGTGTTGAGCCCAGACGCATGGACTCGGACAGGCCCTACTTTGATGTCATTCGCGGAGCAACCGACGGTGCCCGCTAAGGCTACCGCGATCGCTGCGGGGGTGACAGTCTCGTCCAGGTCAAAGACGCGCATTTCTGCGGTCTTGACAGGACGCGAAATCCGAGCGTCCGTATCCGCCAGGACTTCCTTTAGTTTGGCCGCGAGGGCATCGGCTCTTGTGGTATTGTCGGGCCCGGAGACTCTCAAGACCAAGCCACCGTTTAAGGCTCTCTTCTGGAAGATACCACCTTCCAGTCCAAAGTCCTTAAGGCAGACCTTGTCCTTCACCGTCCTTATAAGGTCAGCAAGAGGAGTCTCTGACCCTTCTGCCCGCGTTATTAGCACCGCTGCCGTTTTCGGTGGACGAGGGAGTTTCCTCGATGCACCTCCGGGAGCGGTGTTTGGTGTGGCCACTGCCTTTTTGGCCTTGGCCGCAGATTTGCGACCAACGACTTTCGCCCATGTGGTCTCTCCCGCATTCGCATGCCCTGCACTAGACTGCTGCTGGCTCTGCGAAGCGCCAGCAACCTGCGCAGGCGCAACAGGCACACCTGCTCTCTTACGCTGCCTCTCCCATTCCCGCTTCTTTTTCCTCTTGTCCTTATTGGACGAGGAAGAAGGGGTCGGGAGTGGCGGCGGCGCTGGAGCTTTCGGCTTTTTCGCCTCGGCACCACGAGGAGGGATGGCCGCAGCCTTCTTCCCAAGTGGGGGCCTGATGGCCCTTCCTGGGAAGAGCTCCGCCATGAGGGCTGCACGGAAGGAGACGAGTTTCTCCTCCATAATGGCAGCCACCTGCTCGACGTTGGAGCCGCTCTCTCGTCCAGTGGCCTTTGGCTTAGCTGCATCCGGCTTAGAAGCCTTCCGTGGCACACTGGACGTCGTAGCAGCATTCGCCTGGGTCCCTGTGGGAGGCCCCTGACAAGAGCGCACGGTCTCAACCTCCGCCGACAGTTTGGCGAGACGTCCCTCAAGGGAGGAGAGCTTCGAACGAAGCTCCCGGTTCTCCACCTCCAATCGCTCAGCCTCGCCCCCGTACGTCCGAACGTGCAGTTCGGAGGTGGCGGCCTGCGCCTCACGCAGACTTCGTCTAATGGCGTGCTTTAGCGGCCCTTGGATGTTCGAGGACCTATCCGTGGCCTTCTCCACCACGGACAGAGCCTCGAGCAGTCTAGCCCCAACATCAGCCGTAGGCTGATGTCGGAGTTCCTCCGCTACGTCTTCAACGCGGGGCAAAGATTTCTTCGCCCGCGTATTTGAAGGAGGGAGGAGTGGGTTGAGGATATCTGAAATATCCCCATCCAAGTCCCCCCCGTCATTTGGTATCTTAGCTCGCACAATGTTTGTGCGAGCACCTGGAGTCACCAATCTCCTCTTTCCTGGCTTCGGCCTTTCAGCCGGCATGGACACGCAGGAAGCGGCTGAACATGTCTGTTAGTGTCCCCCCCAGATACGGTGGGACAGCCGGGCCCTGAAGGAATGAATTCTCCGGCAGAGCCGGTACCCTCCTGGGGTATTGTTTTGCCAGAAGACATACCTGTTCTTTTTACCCTACAGACCGGTTTACCCCCCGGTACCCCCCGCGCCGGGTAATGCTCGGAGGCTAAGGGTTTGCCGTATGCTAGTGACCGGATTGATGCACCGGCCATACAGCCCATCACCGTCCGGCGAGGCTTAGGCCTGCGCGCCACTGCTGCTCCTCCCCTCCAGAATATGGAAGGAACAGCAGAGGCGTGAGATGTCGGAATATTGGCCACGGACGGTGGTTTCTCCAAAACCAGCGCCCACGCCCGGGGCACACCGATCCGAAAACTTCTGTTCCCACCGAATATAAATATTCGAATGGGACCAGTAGTCTCGGACACACGAGGAGGTTTTCCGACCACGTGCCCCTGGTGGGAGTCCCCTATGATGAGGAGATGGATGCAGCTACATGTTTATGTTTAATGTGAGCTAGTTATTTATGTTTACTAACAATATTTTTTAAGGAAATTGTTTACTAACACACTATGGACTTTGTCTGAAATAAATATATTATTATTATTATATATTATTATTATTATATATTATTATTATTATTATATAGATACCAGGGACTGTTGGACACATTTTTTGTACTTCAAACACAGGCATTATTTCCGTTGAGTAGCCCCAGATTGTTATACCATAACTTATGATGGAACAAACATACGAGTGGAATCTTATTTAATTTTTTGCAGATTTTGTCAATGTAATCTTTCCACGTAAGGTCAACTGTAATACCTAAACATATAGTGTATTGTTTCTGTTTAACCTTATAATATAATATATTATGATTATGGAAAATATATAACGGATAATTTATGCTTCTGTATGTTTTAAACTGAGTTAGTTTCATTTTGTCAATATCAAAAATGAATTTGAATCAAGGCAATTTTTGAAATTCACGACTAATAAAAATTCCAAATTTTGTATCATTATTCATAGTGATTTTCTGAGGCGTAAATGATCTTAACCATCCTAGATGAAATCCATCAAACTACAGCCAATATTCTAAACAATTCCATAACCAGTGGTCCTTCCAAACACAATGGAAAGAAGCCACATTGATTCCATTACCTAAAAATTTAACCCTTTATTCTTCACCGAATAGCGTCAAACACCGCCTTATTTAAAATCAACTAAATTTCTTCATTTGCTAGAACTCTCACTCTCAAATCTTTCAGTCCCGTTTCCGCCAGGGTCATAATACGACTACGGTACTGATATACATTACAGATGACCTGAGATCTGCTATGGATAGCTGTAGTGAACTGACGGTGTTCTGTCAAAAAAACTTTAGCAACGCTTTTAACACCGTGGATTTCAAGTCAGTCATAACTCAGATATAAATTATTATCGTCCTATAGCGATATCTGACTTAGAATCTTTTTTTATGGAGGGGTTTTACATTTGAATTATAAGAACCTGTCATCACTACTCTCCTGTCTTCCGTAAAAATCGAGTCAAATATATATCTTATCCACTCAGCACCTGTACTGCGCTTTACATTGTCCCATGTAGCTTTCCATTTGTTTTTAGAACTTATTTTATTATGTTAGCTCCTCACGTCAGTTTTAATAATAATATTATATGATATTGTCAAATGTCATAGAGTTCTGAAAACTTAAAAGAATATTATTTCCTCGATTACAGGGAAAATTAAAATATTAATTATCACTAATTGGCAGAAAATATATTTTTACGTCAAACAAAACCATAGTGAATTTAACAAAGTCTACTAAATATATAATAACAGAGGATTTTTAAGTGCTTTAAATATAAATAAAAGGATTAAAATGACTGAAACAGATGCCACCAAACGTCCTTTACAAATTCCTGAAAACTTTTTACCTTATCTAGAAAAGTATAGGATTTACAGAATTTTCAAGGTATTTCCAAGTAAAATCAATAGTTTATTTTGATTTAACTGGTAATAGAAGCACCCTACGCGCTTTTTGTCCTTTTTCACTGGATTGTAGGTAGGTACCTGAATATGGATTACAATTTTACTATAAGTAGTTACCCACTTGAGGAGCCGCCCCGCGCTGATTTGCAGCATTATTGTTCGTCTTACAAGTTAGGTATTATACTCTTTGGTCTTACTCGATTTGTAAATGGCCCGTACTGTCGTTCTACTATTTGATTTCATTGGTATCATGGGTTCATGCAAGTTTCTTGAAAGGAGTAGTTAGGTAAATGATAAGAAAGCTACTGAGAACTGCGATGCTAATATAAAGAAGTGTTAGGTACCGGTATTCACAACAGCAAACATCTTGAACAAAATTCGGTGTAGTTGGAGAATGTCGCCTTTTGTTGGAAATTGCTTAAAGAGGAAGTTATTGCGGACAGTTGTATTGACTAATCAACCAATCGCGTGCTCTCGCGCTTTACAAACCCCACACGCCTCTTTCCAAAGCGACCTAAATGTTGATTACTGAATACCTACATTTTTACGCTGTTTGCCAGAGAGTATATAAGCATTGCGTTTGTGTTTGCCAATAACTTGTTCTGATAACTGTAACACAAAATCAGCACGGAAAGTTACCAAATAGTGCAGGTTAATAATGTCCTCCTAGCCGCATTTCAACCACGGTGGCCAGTCACAATGGAGAGTAGCCATCTGCGCGGGACATATTATAGTGCACATATGTGTGTGTAACATAGGGGCACTTTTTATTCCATCACTCTCATGATCCGATGGGACGACTAGCGACACGACCGGAAAGAAAATTTTAAAGAAAAATCTCATAATCACTTTTGGCCCGACCCGAGATTTGAACCCAGGGCCTCCTTATCTGCGGTTGAACACGCTACCGCTATACCAACGAGGCAGTCATCTGCAGATTATACTTAATTTATGAAGCAGGTACCTAAATATTTCTTGCTGGTGTCCCGTCGCGTTGTCGAGTAACATTTTTTGTTCTGGAAAATGTTTCTTATAAAGTATGTAAGTATAATTGAGTACATAAGACGAAATTTAATTTATTAATTTATACATAGGTACGTGAAATTAAGTAAATTTGGAGCCTGTAGGTACATAATTAAGGAAAATAAAATCTTAAAAGGAGTTTAAACCACCACCAACTCGTACAGATTTTGTACAGACGCCAGCACATCAAGCTACTCCAATCTGTCAAATTTCCTCAATTGAAAGTGAACCTTATCCATTTCTGATAAAGTTGAAAATCTATAAAAGAAAGACAGGTTGGGGTAGCTGGATGTGCTGGCGTCTGTACAAGTACGATTTTAAGTATTAGCTACTTAACACTTGTACCTACAAAATCAGTACGAGGTACCGCTTTTTTGTGGTCAGCACATGAAATAAAGAAAAAGTGTGAAATAGCCATTTCATACATTTTCTTTTTCAAAGATAAATTAAATAGTACCTAAGCGAAATTAATCCCTGAATCGCGGGGGTCTTTCAGAGCTGCAATTCACGGACAAATCGCACATCCAGTCTCCAAACAACTGTTATTACATGGGTCAAACTACTAACTAGTACCTAGTAGTCTTGTGAGAGAATCGTACCCTAAATACGAGGCCGCTGAGATAGAAGCGAAGCAATCATCTAACCCCTGCGCCACAATTGCAGTCAATTTCATTCTTGTATTAATGTCACAATAATCTCAAACGTAACTTTACAGGATATGGTAAAGGACCTCGTCATCAATCTACCAAAAGATCACCTCAAACATATGAAGATATACCTGACCAGACACATGCATAGTTCTAAGGAACCAGACCGCATCATTTTATTAGCTGAACCTGGTCTAGAAATTGGTAAAGATGTTTCTCTTGCTCTGTATGAGTTTCACTATATCCAATAGTCAAGTTAGCGATTAAAAAATAGTTCCAAAGAAAGAATAGTTAATATGTAATATAATACTGCGACACAGTATTCCATACTAATACGGTTGTTAGCGAACTAATACATTTTTGTAATCTGTTTTTAGTTCCAATAAAATATTTGTATTTGTAATATCCTGGGACATTGTTTACACACTGGCCGTGTGTAAACAATGTCCTTGTGTACAAAATAATATCATCTCATTCTAAACTAAGAAGAGCTTGGACTATGGAAACCAGATAACTGATATACTACTTTCTTTTGGAAATACATACCTACTTATATAGATAATTACAGACTCCAGACTCAAGAAGACTAGACCAATGGTGTGACAACAATGAAAAGATCCTTAATCACAGTAAATGTAACGTTGTAAATTTCACAAGAAAGCAAAACGTAATAGAGCATGATTACTTTATAAAAGGAATGAAAATTAACAAACTAGACACAGTAAAAGACCTAGGTGTAACATTTGACAAAAAGTTAGGCTTTATTCCTCATATGGATAATATAATAAAAAAATTCTCTCAAATGCTAGGTTTTGTTTTGAGAAACACCAAGCAGTTCAAATCTTCAAAAACAAAAATCTTGCTTTATTGTAGTTTAGTTAGAAGTGCACTTGACTACTGTAGCGTCATCTGGCGTCCTCACTACGCTACACATTCTTTACACTTGGAACGTGTACAAAAACGTTTCCTTTGGTATTTGGCATTTTCCAAGGATATAACTAAAAAAAAGTAGTCATACTCTAGTAGACTTAAACACTACAAAATTATGTCACTGGAAAGGCATCGAAATCTAAATGACGCAATGTTTGTGTGCAAAGTGATGACTCACAAAATTGTTTGTTCCTTAATACTGCAACTTTTCAATTTTCGTGCCCGATCTAGAATCTCTCGCAGCAGCCCAATAACACCGCTTTGTCCGCCGCGGAGGAGGGCAGTCTTAGGTGCTAATTCCCCATGCGCTAGGTTATGTAAGGTGGTGAATGGTTGTAGTGATCTAATTAACTTACATTTTGATTCATTCAATATGCTCAGAATAAAATTGTACAAATATATATGCGATGTCTAACCTCTGCCGTCAAAAACACTTTCATGTATGGCTCTTAGAAGATAAGCACATAGTAAGGTTAAGCTTACTATACACAAACGTACTCTCTCATGTGCATGCAGAGTTCACCTGTAAGTGATTATTACACTACTGCTATATTTATTCGTATGTTAATTAGATCTAAGACTGTGTATATAGTTGTTGGTGAACCTATAATAATAAATCAATAAATAAAATAAATAAATATCTGTCCTGGGTGGCAATCGAACCCACGACCCATGCCGTAGCATGAAACGAAAGTATCTACCAACCACGCCAAACGTACCGTCAAATCAAAAAAGAAGAAATAAATAGTACGTTTATTAAGCATAAAATAACAGACAGTTCAAAGATGCACTGGTATCATGTGCCTAATTGGCGGCAACTCAGCATTACGCTACAGGCTACTGCAATTCTGATTTTCAAATCCAGCCCAAGTGACACACAGATGTTTAAGTTATAAAAAAATATTCCATCTAAATATATTTTTAGGAATTAAAAGGATTTTATTATAAAAAAGAGGTTTATTCACACTTCAGAATAAATCATTTAGAAATCAACAACAATTTTCTTATGACAAATCACTTATAACGAGAAACACTGTAACCACTGCACATTACACTCAAGATTTATCGATACGCAAACCAGCAGAGCTTCGCCCTCGTCGACGTCTGGCCCCAAAAGAGAGAGAGCCAGCGGTAGACTGGGCCTTATATAGGCAAAGTCCACGTGACTCATCGCCCATCTTGAAAATTCCTCACACGGCCTCTCCTGACTTCGCGTCGACCACGACCGCGCTTTTTCAGCACCACCAGGAGACACGGCGAAGCTATGATCGCCAGCTCCTACTGCATTAGAGAGCTCACCGTCATCAGAATCATCATCTGCGTAAAAACAAACAGTTAATTATCATGGCAACTGCACAAAGATGCCTATTCAGTCATCCACCTCGCACTCAAGGCACTCAAACAGGCAATCACTCTCGTAACGGAGATAAATACACTCAAAATACTTCGCTTTCAAATGTATGCAAACATCTCTTGTAAACTTCCGTCATACTCATAATTAAACAAGTTATAGCGACAAACGTAAAGTTATAGCGACAAACGTCAAATATTGCGACAAACGCAGTTATAGCGACAAACGCCAAGTTACAGCGACAAACGCCAAGTTACAGCGACAAACGCCAAGCGACACGCCCGAGTGCCTAGTACCATAGCGACTAGCACTTATAACTCATTGATTTTATTGTACGGAGCGCACATCTTCACACACGCGTACAATAAACAAAACAACATTAAATAATTCGGTTGAAACTTATTACTAGAGTTGCGGAACAAAACTCAAAACGTTCCTGCCAGCCAGTCACGCGCGCTAGTTGCACGCCTTCCGGATCAGACGCTTCAGGAATTCAGCATCGAAGGCAGCCACTGGGCCACGCCGACAGTTTGTTCCAAACAGCAAGGCACTCACTCGCCTTTCTTCGACACGCATATACACCATTCATATGTGTAACATGAAACAAAATTAAAGAGGTTTGGTTAAAAATTTACTATCAAAACATGCTCACCAACTTTAGGGTTCACGCATTTCCGGATCCAACAATTTGTACATATGAATGATAGTGTACATCACCAAACGTGAACTCTGTTGGTTAGACTTTAATGAAAATCGAAGTAAAATTAAATTGAACCACGTGGAACCAAACTCCGTCTCGGCCTCACCTGACCATAACTCACTTGTCATAAGATTGCTTACATGACTCTGATCACACTTTGATGAAACTCAATTTGTTCTCTATTTGACCTTGTATTTTACAAAACATAATTACATAATGACGAACGTATAATTGGCGTACACAAAGTACATTCAGACTCAAAACAACAACTTATGGTTCACACACATAGATTTCCCGTGCCGGAATTGAACCTGGGACATGGAATTCACAAGGCGACGGTCTTAACCTCTACGCCACACGTGCAGTCGAGGATGACTTCAAGCTTATGTTGATAACTCCGCTGCTAAGAAGTAGCTTGAGAACGTGCACTGCTGTTATACCTACTAGGTTTTAAATAACAACTCATTTACATTGTAGAATGCAAATAACACATTGAGTATTAAATTGAAAAAAATGATAAGACTGTCAAGTGTTACTTAGTAAGTTTTGTCAATACCTTGTATCATAGGCTTTTCAGCACCTCGCTCAATCCTCTCACTGCCATTAGGCGCAAAACAACGGCATGATATTTCATATAACATCGTGATGTCAATCGTTTGAGGTTACATTCCTCAGCAGTGGTCAATACCTACTGCTATATAATATGGCTATCATGCAATGTACACGATACTGAGCGGCGCCGATGACGGCTAGCAACGCTCGACGATTTCTGGTCGAACTTAGATCGTAACACACGTCGTAAACTACCTTTTTTTTTACATGACGAATCGGTTAGCATAGTAGGCTTTCACTGCTTCACCGGACTATGGCAAACTACCGTGCGATAAACTAAGTGAATGGTTTCGCGCCCTGATATGGGATCCACCTTTCAAGAAAGTCTTGATCGGCCACGTGAAATACATCGCGGTATTTCACAAACAAAGCAATAAAATTGTATTTACGTAAATCGCACAACACAAAAATTTACATAAATAAATTTACACTAGGGTAGATTTGTTCCGTTTAGGTATACACTTCGTAGACATTTTTTACAGTTATAACATCCAATAAAGGCTTGAACAAACATTCTTCGTCGTGCCAATGATTCAGTGTTTGAGCACGATCCTCCCAGTCGTATCATAATTTTAAATTGTGAAGAGATAGATTAAACACAAGTACATAATAGTGGCTAGTACGAGTCGACTGTCAATTGAATCGTGTCAACAATTGCCCGAGTAGCCGAACTACCCACATTTTTAGTTCATTTTACAGATCTAAAATTACTTTCGATAATTTCTAAACTAATTATGATAATATCCAATGTACGGTGTAGATTTTCTTGAGCCTTTGAATACATTTCGGGTGACACTTATATGAGCAACACAAGGAACGTAAACGGAAATCGTCCCGTTTTTGACAAACAAATACGCCTACGTGATTGGTTATTCACTTGAGAGCGCGACTATGATTGCGATCTCGACCGCAGTGTGCAGGTAGGGCGTCGGGGGCTACTGCCACGTGGTCAATAAGACGCACTTTTTTCTTACTCAAGCTACCAATCACAATCCTTAAGCACACGATTACACGAGATACGCAGCGGCGTTGGAATTTCACAACACCATAACACAAAATAAACAACGTGGTTGGAAAATCACAAATGAAAGTAACACGAGGTTAGATCTTATTAAATTTGGATGGCAACAAGCAGCACTTGGGTTCTTTATACCAATTCTGATTTTAGGAATTAAAAGGATTTTATTATAAAAAAGAGGTTTATTCACACTTCAGAATAAATCATTTAGAAATCAACAACAATTTTCTTATGACAAATCACTTATAACGAGAAACACTGTAACCACTGCACATTACACTCAAGATTTATCGATACGCAAACCAGCAGAGCTTCGCCCTCGTCGACGTCTGGGGGCCTACTCTCTTTCTCCAAATTTCGTTCGTTCGTTACGAATTTCTTGTGTATGCTACCACGGTTCCATTCGTTCCGCGAATTCATTCGAACGAACATAGTTTGACATTTAGATTCTCTAAACCTACTCTAATTCATAACGTTCCGAACGAACATTTGATTTTGACACATCAAACTTCGTCATTTTAACTTCAAAATTGACGAATACAAAACTACCTACCTTTTGATTTTCGTTTATGTGGATTTTGCTTCAAATTAATTGAAAAGTCTGCAAGAATGCTTATAATTGAGCCTGCTTCATGTGAAGAATGTTTAGAGCGTAGAAGAAAACGGTGCCGCCTAAGAAATCATTTAAATGTGAATCGAATTGCCGACCTAGAGAAAAGTGCCTTTTGATTTTGTTTTGTATGGATTTTGCATTCAGTTTAATTGAAATAGGTGCAATAATGCTTTCAAATGAGGCTGATTTAGGTGAAGAACGTGTAAAGCGTAGAAGGAATCCGTGCCGCCTGCGAAATCAATTAAATGTGAATCAAATTCCCGAAAATAGTTAAAACACGAAATGGAACAATTACATTTACAGAACCAAGATGCCAGAGACACACGGGACAGACTCCAAAGCATTGTTGATGAATTTGACCAATGTAGGAGTGAGTTTTAATGTAGTTTGATATATATTGATATTGCATAAAAATAAACAATACATTTATAAAGAAAAGTATTTTTTATTCATAATGTAAATACTCTAAGCATAATCTTGTTGCACATGCTACTGATCTCCACAAAATCAGTAACTCTTCTATGGGGCAGTGTTTATAATTGTGTAGCAAGGCATGTTAATGATAAAACTGCTTGGGAATGAGTAGATTTAATTCAACACTTTTAGATGATAAATTTGTATTAAATGTTAAGTTACTATTTAAAAAAAGGATTCTTACCGTGTTTTTAGGTAGGGAATAAAATTGTAATGATTCAAAAAACATTGCAAATTTTTACTGAATAAATATTATGACTATGCCTTGTGCCTATTTTTTATTTAATTTATTTATTTATAATTTTCACAGCGGATGTTGTGGGTTGATTTCCACGCAGGACAGATATTTGTGTGCATAGATCAATGAGGCCACCATTTGCTATAAATATAGTGTAGTGAAATAAAAAACAGCCTTTTTATATTTGTTTTATTTACATACTTAACCTAGAAGTAATAGTTTAGAACATCCAACAGTTACTAACTATAATGTAATGTATTCTTCCATTGCCCACCAAGCTAGTAGTTGGGCATAGTAGTGCAAAATTTATAACAATTGTGAGTCATTTATTAAAACAAATGAGACATTTTAAATTAAATACAACATAATTGACTGTTCGATTTATGGGCAAAGACTATATTACTATCTTATTGCAAAATTGAGTTTGGAAACTGTTTATTATGTGGAGTATGCAGATATAAATTTAATTGATCGAAGTATTTTCTCATTAGTCCAGCTCTCAACAGGACACCCCTAATGCCTGCAGGCTCAGTGTTCCTGACTATTTGTTTCTCTACATGCACCTCTTCCAATTGTAACAATCTGCTGCTGATGCCAGCTGCTAATTGTCTCCTCCTGGATTTAGTAGCTGCAACAAAAACAACATTACAATTAAAATAGGTACATTCCGTAAAAATATGACTCTTCAATGGATTCAGTACATCATTATCTTTAAATAAATATTGCCTTCCTCCCTATAATGTGCGACTAAGACCATCAGTAGGCAAAATGTAGATGTTGTAATATATCTCTATTATCTCTTTGGGGACACAGATATGCCACTATATATAAAATAATTCAATTCATAATAACTTTTTTATATAATGCAAGTACCTAGTTATGTTTATTGGATGCTAAAGTAAAATTTTCATTACTAACCATAAATTGGAAAGCTATTTCATACAAATTTACTAACAAAAAAGTACCTTTATGTTTTGTCATGTACAATTTTTTTACAATATTAAATACTGAAAATACCTCAAAGAAATACTTACAACTTGTGAAAGTCGGGTTTCTTGTGACACTGATTGTTAACTTGCAGTTTCTAAGAGTTGTGTGTGCTGACAGTCCTCTCTGTGTTCTACATACTCCAAAACTTTTTCGGGCAATTGCGGCTGTTTAAAATTCTGTAGTTGCCTTCCAATTGCTTGACTACCGACATTTCAAACTGAAAAGATGTTACGAATGCTTATTATTACGAATAGGCCGTACTTTTAGTATAAAAACAAATATTCATGTGTATTTAAGATATTTACTTACAAATTGTATTAATCGAAACCACAACTTTTGGTCATTTGTGGAGAACATACAGTAGGTACTCCTTGTAACTTTGCGGTTGAAAAATGTAAAAAGCACCTGAAAACGTAATTATTAACACAAGACTTTTAATTTATCAAAGAATCCAAACAAAAAATCCCTCGATCAAGATTTGACCAAAGAGAATATAACAAACTATGTTGCTATGGCGTTTGATGACATTCCGTGAATATACGGATGTTTTTTAATGTCGCATATTCTACCGATCGTTCATATGAAATAGTACTCTTCACATTAGCCGGTTTATAACGTCAGTAAAAGGGCTATTTATATAATCGCGGTTGATATCGTTGTAAATATATTTTAAATTACTGTATTTATAATTTCCGCATTAATATAACAATAAATGCTTAAAAAACTACAAGATTAATTTAAAATTAAAATACAAAGCCAATTCATTTAATTATTTTAAAAAATGTCCAAACCGTAGTTTACCAAAATGAGAAACTAAAATCCCCACACTATATAGTTCAACACAATCGTTCACGTAAAATAGTCTATGGAAGCGAACTACAAGTGTGAATCCGAAAATGAAATAGAGTAGGGTCACTTGCAAAACTTCGTTTCAATATAGTTCGTTAACGAAGTTTCGATTCGAAGAAAGAGAGTAGGCCCCCTGGCCCCAAAAGAGAGAGAGCCAGCGGTAGACTGGGCCTTATATAGGCAAAGTCCACGTGACTCATCGCCCATCTTGAAAATTCCTCACAATATTATAATAACAATCGGTGTATTTTTAAACAGTCAAAACCCCTGCGTTGTGGTGTGAAAGAGGATGTAGTCACAAAGATTGAAAAAGGTATGCTGAGATGGTTTGGCCATTTAGAAAGAATGAATGAAAGAAGACTGACAAAAGAAGTATGCCTGGCCTGTGTGAATGGTACAACCGGAAGGGGAAGACCTCGTAGAACATTCTCTGATCAAATTGGAGACGTACTTCGGAAAGGTCAGGTCAGAAGTACCCTAAACCGGCGAGCATGTATGAAAAATATAATGTCAGTAAACGAAGCGAAAGATATGTGCAAGGATCGTGACAAATGGAAGTCCGTTGTCTCTGCCTACCCCTCTGGGAAACAGGCGTGAGTCTATGTATGTATGTAAAAACCCCTGTTTAACCCTTAATAGGACAATAGCATAAAAGATGGCATTTGCATGGCATTTGCTTCGGGCTGACGGCATAGAATATCGCCACGCCATCTCACCCCGTGGGGGACGAATAAATATTCCCGAGGGAAAATCCACCAGAGAACTACTCATATATACATGGAGAACTTCAAATTAGTACCACGAAGACCTCTCAGGGTCTATCTGGGCACCAATGAGCCGTTAATTTGCTATTTGCACACTATTTTTTATTACATTATTTTTTGTGTTATATGTATCAGTAGTAGTATCAGTTGTAGTGTCTTTTTAATTTACATTTGAAGTACTTTCCGTTATTTTTATACATGGTTTGCAAATTTTGAGGCAGTTTATTTAAGAAGACGGGTACTATGTATTCGTCAACTCTTTCTCCATACAAGTTATTAGCCTTTGGTAGTATTATATACTTATTCTAGTACACAATTGATCTCATATAGTTAGGTCTTGTCCTATCAATTAACAGTTCTCATCTATTTGATTCTGTGAGAATGTTAAACTCGATTTTATTTTATACCTACACTCGTAACATTACAAAACTTAAAGAGTTCTTGTTCAATGTTTTTATATTTTTCCTTTATATAATTCGGTACAATCGTTTTTAATAATATTACTTGTAAATTATAGTTATCTTGCAGGTATGTTTTATAGGTTCTACCATAGCTACTTAACCCATAATTGACAACCGATTCCGCTAGGGCCAGGTATAGCATTCGAAGTGTTTTATATGGCAGTTTATATTTCAGTATGCAAAATTTTCCCAGAATAGATCATAGTTTATTACATACGTGTTCTTTTTGTAGTCCCCAGCAGAGGCGTCTGTCAATGGTGAGACCAACATACATATGTTTGTCTACCACTTGCAGTGTAGGGCATTTACATCTACTGGCTGAGCCATGGAGACAGTGGTGCTCATGTGCTACGATTGGAAGTTTTATTTGATGTTTATTATGCGATGAGTGTACGTGAACAATAGTTGTTTTTTGTGCATTTATAAATAAACCAACATCATGGGCCCACTTACACAACTGATCAAAATCACTTTGAAGGATTTTTGCGCCCATTGAATGATTTCATGAGCGACCAAATAACATGTGTCATCGGCAAATTGATACACCCAAGTTACTAATAACATTGCTCATATCATTGACATGTAAGAGATATTTTGTAGGCCCGATTATAGACCTTTGGGCGGTGCCTTTGGAAGTCATTATCTTAGTGCTAAATTGGTTTCCAATTCTAACAGTAGTATATCTATTGTTTGATAATTATATCCTTCTAACACAGCTACACTGAGAAAGTATTTTGGGCAGGCCTTAGGCCAGCAGTGGCCGTCATTCAGCTGACTTGATTATAATAGATACCACCTCATTTTAAACTTTATCACATTGTAATAAGAGGTAAAGCTAATGCATTATGAACATCGATATGACTAATTAAGGGATAAATAATTCAAGGTTTTTGAAACGAGAACGAACCAGTGACTTGCTTTTTAAGCAAAAAAAAGTGTTGATAAGTGTCCTTGTTAATTGTATAATTCCTTTAATGTTCTTTTACAGACATCGAAGCAGTTGCGAAACAGCTGATAAAAGATTTGGGGTTGTTCGTCATAACACGTAGATGCGTGATGGACCGATATGAAAAGGTTAGCCGCGTACCCAGCTTTGAATAGACAATAAGCTATTATAACCATTCTCCTTTCTAGTTCCCATCACTACGAGCCCTAAATCCGCACCTCCTCCGATAATTCATAAATTCTAAAATTAAATAAATAAATAGTACCTACAATTAAGTTTGATAAACCTACATAAGTACTAATAAGAGTACCTACCTACAAACTTGTGAATGCAAATAAACAAATTAACTTTTAGATTGTGTTTACTATTTTACATCTATTTTTATTTTTTTAAATATAAATGGACTGATGAATGGTGTTACGTTGTATAAAAACAGGCATTGTATGCAAAGTAAATTAAAAGTGAACCCTTGAACCTTCTTCAAATAACCTATAAAAGATACATGAATCATTGCAACCCATTAAGAAAACTAACTATAAGAAAATATGATCGTGACACATTGGATCGGTCAACTCACAACAATAAAGCTTTATTTATTACTATTAACAATATTATACATAAAATTTCAATTATTATATTGTTAATTAATTATTACATTATACAGTATAAACCTTTAG
The DNA here is from genome assembly GCA_951640165.1 of Pseudoips prasinana. Taxonomy (NCBI): domain Eukaryota; kingdom Metazoa; phylum Arthropoda; class Insecta; order Lepidoptera; family Nolidae; genus Pseudoips; species Pseudoips prasinana. The sequence goes on along the minus strand of OX621236.1, from coordinate 38,569,089 downwards.
AATCGACTAATGATAATTTATTAACATTTAAACCATCACCAGAAGAATCAGTAATTGAAAAGTCCCTGGCTGACGATACACTAGTACTTACGTTTGTATCCTAAGTTATATGGACCAATAAATATGTGAATATATATAGATATCAAACTCATTATATATGAGTTTGGTAGCCTTGCGATCCAAAGAGGTAACGTCGCTAGCTTTTTGGGCACCTTACCGGCAGATGGTGACTTGAAAGCGGTTTTTTATCTATAAGTTATTCTTTTATTTGTAATTTAGTATTTTTATTTTAAGTTTATAATGATAGTTTTAGTTTGTACGTAGTTTTAATCTATTTCCAATATCTATGTTAGTATAGTTTTAATTTATTTATTACATTTATAGTTAGTTATTTTTTAGTGATTTCTCAAACAATTTGTATAAAGTTATGTTTATAAATGAAATAATAAATGTCGTTTGGTATCCATATATTTATATACATACTAGCTATGCCCCGCGGATTCGCCCGCGTTAAATTCATACATCTATACACAAACTTTCGCATTTATAAATATTAGTAGGATGTGTATCTCTAGCGGTTTTGGCAGTGCACGCCGGAATAGCTTGCTTGATGGTTGATTTTTTCCTACTTAATTGACACTTATCGTCATATTTTGGACAATTCACACAATATCTTTATAAATTGTAGCCTATGTGCTATTCTGATGTATAAGCTATATTATTGTAAAGTTTCATTAAAATCCATTCAATCGTTTTTTTCCGGAAAGAGTAACAAACATCCATCCATCAAACTTACAACTTTCGCGTTTGTAATATTAGTAGGATATTCATTGCTCCTACAACGTAACATAGCACATCACTGTTGTAAGAGTACAGACGCCAGCACATGCAGCTATCCCAATCTGTCAAATTTCTTTTATAGATTTTCAACTTTATCACATAAGCATAAGGTTCAGTTTCAATTGGGAAAATTTGACAGATTGGGCTAGCTTGATCTGCTGACGTCTGTACCTTAATTTCTGCTTTCTTCACTGACACAGCATGATAAGTACGTGCCCGGCTGCGTGTGCCCTATGTTGATGTCTGAAGTGACCAAAGGCTTGACAATCACAGATCCAGTGGCTCAAGCTGGATGGCTCATGTTTGGTAAATATTGCATAACTGTATAATAATAATATCCTGGGCCATTATTCACACACGGCTATCTGATCCCACACTAAGTAGAACTTGTACTATGGAAACCAGATAACTGATATACTACTGTTCTTTTCTGAATACATACTTATATACATAGATAATTACTACCAGACTCAAGACAGACAGACATGTTCACAAATATCGAATGCTCGACCTGCGGCGTGAAAAGCAAATATTTTCTGACCTATGTCGGTAAATGAGCTAGAGAACGCTACCCTACCGCTAGATACCAGTAACCTGCCACTATGGACTGCCATAGATGGTACCTAGTATGTTAGGGGAAGACACCTTTTCATAGCTGCTCTTCGCTTTCAAAAACATCCGGGGTGGAGAAGTACCCAAAAAAAATTTGCTCGCATTTTTTCGCTCTGAGCATCTCTACTTAGGAGTGTAGATGTACCTTCACTTAACATCATACGGTGTGTAATGACCGGAGTAAGGAGGTGTATCTCCTGTTGCACACCTACTGCAATTAGTTAATGTTCAGCTCCTATCCATTCTAAAGTTATCTAGAAGAGATCGTTTTATGCGATAAGACCGCCCTTTCTAACTTGGATATATAATATTTCATGTCATATGTATTCTATTACGCACTCATAGGTTCTGCACATTAAACCTCCCGAGATGTTTTCCACACACAATATTTAATCGAACAGAGTAACGTTCTCATCTACCGTCAAACAAAGAATGCCTCTTTAATAATTGTCCTACCCTATTTATATTTTTATTAGTGACAACCATTTGAAAGTCTAATATCGATTAATAACAGTTTTAAGATGTAAAATTATTATAGTAATTAATAAAATGATAATCACTAATTAAATAAATAATCAGAATGTAAATATACCTATTATTATAACATAGCAGCTACGTCATAACCGTTGCGCGGCTATTGAGTACTTGATAACAATAATTCTTATGGTGCACAATAAAGAGTATTCTATTCTACATAGACTCAAGCCTGTTTCCCTGAAGGCTACGCAGAGAACGGATTTACATTTGTCACGATCCTTGCACACCTCTTTTGCCTCGTTAACTCTCATTATGCCTCTATTATTCATACATGCTAACCTGTTTAGGATACTTCTGACCTGGCCTTTCTTGCTGAAAACATCTACGACTTAGTCAGAAAATATTTGAAGAGTTCTTCCCTTAGAAATTGTTAGTTTTACACAAAAAGACTTCAAGAAAAAATTGCCAGTTTAGTCATGGAGCAAACTAATCATTAAAAAATGTTTGCTATTAAAATCTTTTAGGCGTCGAACGGATATGCTGTGGCTATTTAGTTTGGGAAAGTTAGTAACTATCGAAACATGATCTTTTGTCTGACGGCTTTATTTTTTTTTTTTTTTTGTATATGCGAGGTCGACAAATGAGCAAGCGGGTCACCTGATGGTAAGTGATCACCGCCGCCCATGGACACTTGCAACATCAGAGGAATCGCGGGTGCGTTGTCCGCCTTTAAGAGTCAGCGAACAAGTGTTGCTGACCCTTCGCCCCACCACGATGAGCTCTGGTGACTTACTCACACGCAGAAACACAACATTAAAATTATTAATGTTATTATTAAGGAATGTCTTCTGTAAGGTGGAGGTACTTCCCCAGTCGGGCTGCTCTTTGAGCGAATGAACGCTGTGCCTTACCTCTCTAATTATTTCGTTTCAAATATCTTATTTCCTTTTCCAGACCACCCGTGTACCGTACGCGAAGCTCGTTGCCTCCAGCAAGACGGGGTGCTCCCCAACGTAACCCTCGTGCTTATGGCGACCCCAGCTACTGCACCTCCCACTATAGACAACCACACGCCCGCCAGGAACTTCTTCCAGCAAGACTTCGAGGGCCTCAAGTTTGCATATAAAGCTACCTTGAAGGTATACCCACTTTTCAACTATTATTATCGGACATTGGGATGAAACACGTGGTGGTAAACACTACTGAACCCAGCATCCATCTGCGTACCTAGTTACTATCCTCATATTAATGTTTTTAAACTTTCGCGATTTGTACACATTTTTATTTTTATATATTTTTTTTATCCTCATATTGGTTTTGTTTATGGCTTAACTTCTTAGGGTTGTCAACATCTGAATAATTCCCCGAAAGTTGGAAGCATCCGTTTAAATCGCTTATGCTCACGTGGGCCGTAGAGTTGTTTTCAATTTGAAATATTAACTTGCAAGTATAATAAAATCTTACTTTTATTTTTCCAGGAACTTCATTTGAACCCCAATGATAATCTGGAAATAATCTCGAGCAAGTGTATCAACGCGGTGACCGCAGTCGCGTCGGGGGCCCAGGGGATCGGCCAGGGGAGCCAGGTGGTTGGAGGGCCTGGGACCTACCGCGTGCTGCTTATTGGCCCGCGAGGCTCTGGCAGACGGACGCAAGCCAACGCGGTAGCTAAGCACTTTGGATTGGTTTATTGTATGACATTGAAATACTATTCTTTATAATTTATTCAGTCTTCTTTATTATTATTAAGATTAGGATTTAAAATGTGCGAAATGACTCTCTCATCTTTCTGTTTTGGTTTCGGCCTTTATTTGTCGCTGAAACATATATGTAACATCGAATAAGTCCACTCAATCAAAAATACCAAAGCATAGAAATAAAACGCTATTACAGTTGCAGTAGTAATTAGGGAGTCTCATTAAAATAGGGTTATTGTTCTAGAGGGCAGCTAGGAACTAGGTCTCTGCTAATTCGACGGAGTTTTGATTGGCGCTTCTCTGCTAGATTTTAGTTTTATTCAAATTGCGTACTATGGTGAATATTATGAAGTCTGCCTTACAACCACATAAACATATAACATGGGTCTATTTTCGTCTCTCGTTGGACCAAATACAATAATTTTTAAAACGTTAGAACGTTCAATTTCGGTTTTTCTTGGTTTCCGTTAATTTTATTTTGGGGAATACTCTCAAATTACTATGTTTACTCCACCTGTCACTGGAGTAGGTAGAGTATTTTTGTTGGTGGAGTCTATAACAAGCATTCTAATTTTAACTCAAAGTATGATGCAGTTCAAGTTTAACTCCCTTTCTTATTACTCTCAAAGTAAATTTCTCAAAGAGAATTGTTAATTATATAAATAATTGTTAATTTTGTTCATACTTAGTAAATTTCAACGACATGTTCGACGAGGCCAAAGAGAGAGACGACGAGCTCGGCGAAAAGATCCGCAAGTTCGGCACCAGCATCCATATAAGACAGCAGGTTGTAAATCAACGCATATTGCAGAAGGTAAGTTCTTGTCATTCTATAAAGAGACTATGAGTTCGGCGAGAGGAACCACTAGCTCGACACTAGCATCCATATTATACAGTAGATTGTAAATCAACGCATAATCTATACATACAATAAAATCGTAGGAAAGTCAAAACTGTACATTGAATATTTTTTTTTAAGGATTTTTGGGGCGTGATCTACAATCGATATCGAAGCCAAAAATGTAGTTTTTAGAATTGTTGTCTGTGTTTCTGTTTGTCTGTATGTATGTCCGGGCAAAACTCAAAAAGTACTGCATGGATTTCCTTCAAATTTTGCATTAATATTCCTAAGAGGTCGGGTCAACATATAGGCTACATAATATCACGCTATCACCTACGGGTGAGAGGCTGGGATGATTTATAAAGTTTAACGCGGGTAAAACCGCGGGGCACAGCTAGTTTAATCTATTCTAAATCTTCTACAATTCCAAAAGGGTGAAGACGTATTCCTAGCGTTACCCCTTTTGTGCCATATTGTATTCCGAAAACGAAAATGAACGATGCGAAGTTGTAATACATATAGTAGTAGGTACCCTGCATACATTACTATGCAGTAGTCTTGATTAAGAGATATCTCACCACATCGATGTCTGATAAATATGTAATTAGTGTCAGTTTTATATTTTTGTCCGTTTATTAGCCAACTACACTTTCAAAGTTATACTAAGGAAAACCTGTCATTGGCCTTCACTTTATATTGTATTCTGTAATGTGTGTTACTATCTGTAGGTATCGCTGTTGGTTTTCTTAATATATAAATACGAGCAGTAAGCCTTCATCTATACATATAATAAAATCGTAGGAAAGTCAAAACTGTACACTGAATATTTTTTAAAAAGGATACTTGGGGCGTGATCTACAATCGAAGTCGAACCCAAAAATATCGTTCTTAGAATTTTTGTCTGTGTGTCTGTTTGTTTGTATGTATGTCCGGGCTAAACTCAAAAAGCACTGCATGGATTTACTTCAAATTTGGCATGAATATTACTAAAAGGTCGGGTGAACATATAGGCTACGGGGGAGGAGCTAAAAATGTAATGCGGGTAAAACCGCGGGGCACAGCTAGTTGAATAAATAAACCTTACATTTCTGACCAGGACTGCATCGACAGCGGCTGGGTGTTGATCGGCTACCCGACATGTGGCCGTGACTTTGAGTGTCTCGACAACACCACGACTCCTCCAAATCGGTGAGCGGTCATTGATTGCTGTCAATTTTGTTGTTGGGATGTCTGTCAAAGCGATATGGAACACCTATAGATTTGTCGTATGACCTTTTTATTCCGACCACTTCTAACGTTGGGTCCCTGTCTGGTAATAAAGAATATGTCAACAGCTTGTGAGTTACGCCTTCGGTATAGAGTGGGTCCAAAGTAAGGTAACTGGTTATATATTTTTAGTTTTAACATGACGTCTACAGTTAACCCTCACCAGACTAAAGACGAGTGAGATCAGTTCTCATGAAAGTAAAACTAATAATGATGTCCTCCTGGGGCTCTACCGGCTAAATCGCCGAACATCGATTTTTTAATGGCGTTTAAATAAACAAAGGTTAAAAATGAGTTAATCAATCGTTAACTCGGCTTCCATGAGCACATGTGATGTCATAAATGGTCCACAATCGATTGTCAACGTTGAAGCCGATTTAACGGTTGATTAAGTAATTTTTAACCTATATTTATATGAACGCCATTTAAGAAATCGATGTTCGGTGACTTAGCCGGTAGAACCCCTGGTCGATTTCGGCCACGGAGGCCAGTCTAATGTAGACTAGCCATCTGCGTGGGTCAGATTATAGTGCACCAATGTGTGCGCGAAAAGAAGGGCACTTTCTAGAACATCACTCTCATGATCCGATGCTTAACAACATGACCCGATAGAAGTCAGGTACACGGATCAGGATTGACGGATTTACTTTACGTGTTCTCCGAGGCTCGGGGATGTGAAACCGCCAACAGCCAGCGTGTAACTTATACTAAGAAAATTTCTTAACAGAAAATCCCAAAATCAATAAAAAATTTAGCCAGACCCGGGATTTGCACCTAGGACCAGTTACCGGTAACCCAACAAGTCAGTAAAAAAACCTACGACTAAGTAGCCCACGCTATTTAAATATCATTACTATTATAAAATAAATCTTATTGTATTTTTTTTTCTATCAATCCGTTTATCTAAATATCTATATGTAGCTAGAAATAATCATAAATTGATTTATTAATTTATATATTACTACACACATGTTCTGACTATTTACCTACAAGCGCTTTTTTAAAGTCTACGTGAATAAAAACCATTTTTATTTATTTTTAACCGACTTCAAAAGAGGAGGAGGTTCTCAAGTTCACCGGTATATATTTTTTTTATGTATGTACCTACACCGATTACTCGTAGATTTATGATTCGATTTACGTGATTCTTTTTTAGTTTGATGCGGAATAGTTACCATTTGGTCCCATAAAAAAATATGTAGTTTGGCCCATCCGTTTTCATTTTATGGACATTTTTGTATGAAAATTTTTGTTTATATAGACGATGTAATTGTCTTTGGCACAGACGTTTTTAAAACTTAGCCAGTCTAGCTAGACTCATACTGTTCAAGTGTTTCTTGGCATGAACATAAAGAACAGTTTCAGACGATTAGCGTTTAATACTCGCGTATCTGCTCGTTTTTGGAAAAGCAGGTAGGCGCACGTTTTAGCACAAGCACATTTTTATGTACGTACACCGATTACGCTGAGGTTTATGAACCGATTTACGTGATTCTTCTTTAGTTTGATGCGGAATAGCTGCCATTTTTAGAGTTCCCTAACCAAATGGCAAAAAACGGAACGTCATGTCTGTCTGTCTGTCCGTCCGTCTGTATGTCACAGCCACTTATTTCCGAATCTATAAGAACTATATTGTTGAAACTTGGTAAGCAAATGTATTCTGTAAACCGCATTAAAATTTTGACACAAAAACGGAAAAACAAATTATAAATTTTGGGGGTTCCCCATACTTATAATAGAACTGAATTTAAAAAAAAAATTCATCAAACCCATACATGTGGGGTATCTATGCATAGGTCTTCAAAAATAATATTGGTTTGAACAAGATCTAGTAAGTAGTTTTTTTAAATGCGTCAATAATCGTAAACCGCAATTTACCTTCCATTCTATCAACTCAAATACTTGCTGCTACGGAAAAAACATTCCGCCTTTCACGGGCGAGTCTGACTCGAACTCTCTCAATGTCTTAATCATCAATACGACCTAGTCTATGAGCCTTCTTCTCAGTACACTCGATGGCTAATGCATAAGACCTAGTCTAACAGCCCTCAGACTCATTAGCTAATCAATCATAAATAAGACCTAGGCTATGAGCCCTCTGCTCAGAAGACTCGTTGGCTATTCGATCATTAATAAGACCTAGTCTATAAGCCCTCAGCACACAGACTCGTTAGCTAGATGGTTATAAATACGGCCTAATCTATGCGCTTGCTGTTCAGACATTCATGAATCTTAGCGAGTCTAGACTCGTACTGTGCAAGTTTTCTTAGAGTGAACGTAATTTTATGTAGTTTTTCTTACTTTACAAACGGTTTTTTTCGATCATTCACTGTCTCACAAGAACGTGAAAAAGAGTTTCGAGCAACATTTTTTCGGAGGATATTTCTTTTTTCCGTTCTCGTTTGTTGGGACCTATAGTTTTAGCGCGCGGCACCTTTCGTAGTGCTACCCATAGCTAGACACTAAAAAGTAACAAATAAAAAAAAGCTTCGTTTAAAAAACCGACTTCAAAAACTAAAAATTATAAAAAAAATATCTTATTAAAGATTCAATTTAATACATCTCTTATGCAAACGTTATACCTTTAATATTAATGAAATATTATAATTTGTATGTGCTACTTATTGATAGGTTTGAAGTCGGTGCCAAGCCCTAAGCAAAATACAAGTTAATATTACATACAGCTTTGTGATGAAATTCCTACACTAAAGGTTATAAAGAACAATGTGAATTAATATGAAACAGATGAAACTGTATCATAAAAATATATTTAATATTCATAACTGAATGAGATACTATAGTTATAATAAATCTATATTATGTGTATAAATTAATATATTTGGCCCTGAAAAACAAACAGATAAATTATTAATTAGGAGACAACGCTTCAAAATTTTACTATATTGCGAGACGACCGTCAACGACGTCTGCCCGCTTGGGTTGTTTGTGTAGAAATTCGAAGCCATCCCGCTGAGAGTAACACGCGGCGAGTGTGGTACCTGCTATTACATTTGGCTTGGCACCGACTTCAAACCAATCAATAAGTAGCACATACAAATTATAGTATTTCATTAATATTAAAGGTATTACGTTTGCATAAGAGATGTATTAAATTGAATCTTTATTAAGATATTTTTTTTATACTTTTTAGTTTTTGAAGTCGGTTTTTTTAAACGAAGTTTTTTTTTATATTTATTACTAATTAGTAGATGCATAAGGGAGTCCATTTTAGGGACGTTTTGTGTAGCTATTGCTGCATATGCTAAGCTGCTCATGCGATTGAGGGTTTGGCTGAGCATTTTATCAATACGAAAGCAACCTCATGAAACGCGAAAGTAGTCTCGTGGCACCTCTGCTGTCGACTACTAACTACTCTCGACCGGTGGCAAGCATGATTGCGTTTTTCTAAGAGAACGCTAACAATTTTTTGATGTTGCAGGCAATGTGATCGCTTTAAGCTTTAGATAGGCATAAGATTGAAGATTTTAACAGTTACTATTGTGTCTACGCTTCATGTTAGATGCACTTTCGATTTTAAATACTCGGCGCTGATTTTTGATACTTTCTAAGTGAAAGTTGATTTATCTGTTGTAACTTCAGATTGCCTTTCTACAATTGTAATTGTAACATTTTAGGACTTGTACTGAAAGTAAGTTACACTGGTTGAACTACTATATACCTATGTACATATATGACTATGTAGGTACCTATATTGGTGTACAGAGAGTCATATGAAATTAATGCAGGATTATTGTCCTGCTGGTCTAGGGGTTAGTGACCCTGACTACTGGAGGACTTGGATTCGATTCCCACCTAGGACAAATATACCTAATATCCCAAACTAAACAGACTACTTTTCTTTTGCAAATACATACTTATACAGATAATTACTGGCTCAGGACAAACAGACATGTTCATTTCATACACACAAGTCCTGGGGGTGAATCGACGACCTGTGACGTGCAAGGCAAGCATTTACCAACCATAGCTTAATGTTATGCGATTATTTGTTCTGTGTCTAGGTGTAATTTATTTATAATAAGTAGAAATGTAAATGTATTTTTATCTGTACTTTGGTTCCCACGGGCTCAGGTAGAGACCGTGGGAACCGAGTTTAGTTTGGGATCAGATTACAGTGTTTTACTTGTTCCAAGATATTTATTATTATTATTACGCCCATACCTACCATAGAAACGCGGAGTCTGAAAGTTGGCGGTAAACGTAAGGGCGGAACTGACAGTGCACCCAGACAAAATCGAAATGCCAACCTTAAGCCTGGCTCAAGATTTGATAACATCATTATCTATAATTAAACACGCTATCGATGGTTCACCGTAGCAACTGGCAAATAATCTATCAATTCCTTTGTAGGAATAGATCGATTATTCGACTTAAGTCATTCCCCACGTAGTTAGTACTTTTCATTTCTTCCAATCTTTCGCAGCATCATATTCCTGAACACAGACGTGGACACGTGCCGCAACCGATTCAAGCAACACGGCGTGGACTGGTGTACCGGTAAGCCGGCGCCGTACGGCTCCGGGCCCAGGGTGCTGCGCCACCCCAACTATAACGAGGAAACGCTCGAAGATGAGGTACCAGATAACATAACTAAACCAATTTCAATACTTGCTCTAAGTCTACACCTAATGTGGGGCCGATTTATTACACATTATAGGTATAGATACGCCTCCTACGGCCTCCTACGCACTGTGCTCACACGGCTAGCCGCAATACGGCCAGCCGTGCGGCTTAGATATTTGTCCGCGAAAGCAGTTTTTATTTGCACTGTTATGCGGCACCCGTCACGTCTCGTTTCCCAGAGAGGCGAAAAGTGGTCAACGGAGAGCCGTTTTGCTACGTTGAATGTTGGAGGAGGAATAGAAGGCAAGATGGACGAAGTATGTCAGCTGATGAGTGAAAAGCGGATCGATGTGTTGTGTGTGAATGAGACGAAGCGGAAAGGGTGTGATACTACAAACCACGGACTATACACGGCGTATTGGTCTGGAGTACCGAACACCACCCGAGCTTGCCAAGGTGTGGGTCTCATTCTTTCCACAAGTATGTCTGAGTGTGTGACTGAGTTCGAATGCGTGAATGCAAGAGTAATGTGGTTGAGAATGAAAGTTGGTATGACCCGTATCTTCCTAGTAGGAGTGTACGCTCCTGTAGATATGGGTGCAGTTGTAATACAGCGAGAACAAGAGGAAAGAAAGGCATTCTGGGAGACCCTGAGAGATGTGTTGCGGTTAAGTCGGTATAATGAAAGAGTAATAATGTTAGGTGATTTTAATGGATGGGTTGGGGTAAAACGTGATGGTTTTGAAAGAGTACTAGGTCAATTCGGTGACGAGAGTGAGAATGAGAATGGGTACAGTCTGCTTGAGATATGTTTGGAATGGGGTCTTTGTGTTACAAATACTATGTTTGAACATAAAAGAATCCATACGTTTACACGAGAGAGGAAAAATGTGAGAAAGAGTATGATTGACTTCGTGATTGTAGATGAAAGACTGAGAAAGAATGTTCTAGACACAAGAGTCTATCGTGGGACCGCAATCCATACAGACCACTTTCTGGTGATGAGCCGAATAAGTGGTCTGTCCAAAGGATGGCGCCACCGAATCCCTGAGACTAAAAGTGTACTAGAGAGAATAAAAGTAGAGGAACTGCAAGAGGAAGAAGTGGCAGACGAGTACAAAAGTAAGTTGGTTGAGAAGTTTGAGGGATCTGAAGACATAAGAGAAGTAGAAGAGCTATGGAAGGTAGTCAAAGAAGGTGTGGTGAGTGTAGCTGGTGAAGTATGTGGTGTAATAAAGAGAAGAAGAGGAAGAAAGATGAAGAATATTTGGTGGGATAAAAGTGTACAAAAAGTTGTATGTGAAAAGAAGAAAGCGTGGTTAGACTGGCTAGCCACCAGAGCAAACGAACGAATGAATAAGGCGACGAATGAGGATATAGAAAGGGCCTGGAATGATTATAGGAAAATGAAAGTAATTGTAAAGGATGTGGTGAACGAAAAGAAAAATGAACAAAAGGATAATTTTGATAGAAGGTTGTCTAAGGATTTTCAGACGAACATTAAGTTTTTCTGGAAATCCGTTAGATCAGTAAGAGGCATAACTCAAACCTCAGAACTGAAATCCATACGAGACCAAGATGGAAATATAGTGAAAGGGGAAGAATGCGTGTTAAAACGTTGGAAGGAGTATTTTGAAAGTTTGTATGAAAGAGGTGTAACAGAGAGTGAACGTAGTTCACTAAGTATAGACGAGAACAAATGTAAAGATGAAATTGGTATGGATGAGATTGTGAAAGCTATTAAGGGTATGAAATCAGGTAAGTCACCAGGGTATGACAGGATAACTTCCGAGATGCTGAAGGCTGGACATGGCGTCATAGCGAGTCAGCTGTACAGCCTTTTCAATCTATGCTATACCACCGGCCAAGTGCCAAGTGATTGGTGCAAGGCTGTCATTGTACCTCTTTACAAAGGGAAAGGCTCACGGCAAGACTGTAAAAACTATAGGGGCATTAGTCTGCTCAGCGTCGTTGGTAAGTTGTATGCAAAAGTATTGGTTGAAAGAGTTGTGAAAGAAACCGATGCGAAAATATGGGATGCACAGGCGGGTTTTCGGAAAGGAATGGGATGCACGGATCAGGTCTTTTCTCTGCGAAGTATAGTAGAGAAGTTTTTGGGCAAAAACCAAAAGGTCTACTGTGCCTTCGTAGACTTAGAAAAGGCCTACGATAGAGTGTTGAGGAATGAACTATGGTCGGTACTGTCCATGTATGGGTTGAACGACAACCTTGTTCAAGCACTGAAATCTCTTTATAGGGATTCCAGAGCTTGCGTGAGGATTAACGGGTCATACACCGAGTGGTTTAGCATCCAAAAGGGTGTTAGACAGGGATGTGTAGCGTCACCGTGGTTGTTTAACCTATTCATGGATAGCTGTTTAAAAGATTTGAAAGAAAGTTAATGCGGTGTAAGGATGAATGAGTTACTCATCAAATGTCTGCTTTACGCTGATGATCAAGTTTTACTTGCATCATCGGCGGACGAGTTGCAGGTGATGGTAACAAATATGTATGAATCCTTTGAAAGGAAAGGGATGAAAATGAATGTAGGTAAGACGAAAGTAATGGTATTTGAGAGGGATGAATACACGACAGCGTGTGATATTGTGATTGGAGGAGAGAAAGTCGAACAGGTGAATGAGTTTGTATATTTGGGAACTTTGTTTACGAGAGATGGGAAATATGAAAAAGATATTGTTAGAAGAGTAAATGCGGGGAACAGAGTGAATGGGGCACTACACGCCTTTATGAGTAGCCGGCAAGTATCAAAGAAGGCCCGACTAGCCGTGCACGATGGAGTGTTAGTGCCAACTTTAATGTATGGAAGTGAAAGTTGGGTATGGCAGAAAAAGAATGAAAGTAAAATAAATGCAGTGGAAATGAGAGCTCTGAGAAGTATGTGTGGTGTGACTTTGAGAGACAGAATTCGAAATACTGATGTAAGAGAGCGTTGTGGTGTGAAAGAGGATGTAGTCACAAAGATTGAAAAAGGCATGCTGAGATGGTTTGGCCATTTAGAAAGGATGAATGAAAGAAGATTGACAAAAGAAGTATACCTGGCCTGGGTGAATGGGACAACCGGAAGGGGAAGACCACGTCGAACATTCTCTGACCAAATTGGAGATGTTCTCAAGAAAGGGCAGGTCAGAAGTACCCTAAACCGGCGAGCATGTATGAAGAATATAATGACAGTAATCGAGGCAAAAGAAGTATGCAAAGATCGTGACAAATGGAAATCCGTTGTCTCTGCCTACCCCTCTGGGAAACAGGCGTGAGTCTATGTTTATGTTTATGTTTATGTTATGCGGCAGCCGGTCAGCAACATTTTGCTGACGGCTGCCTGCATTCCGGCTAACCGCATAGGAGCCTTGCGTAGGAGGCCTTACAACGTTGTGGATGTCCGTAATTATTTAAACACAAGAGATGTATTTTTATATAACTAAATATCATTAATATTACGTTGTGTGTAATTTTGCTATTCTTAAAAAAATACAATAAATTGACGTCAAATGTTCTGATCTAACAGTAGGTGGTGCAAATTTTAATTATAGCGTATTTAATTGTGACGTATGCGACGGGATGGTGGATAGGCACACCTCCACCATAATATGCCTCTATGGACTAACGGTAGCGTGTTCAATCGCAAATAATGACGTCCTGGGTTTAAATAACAAAGTTCCCAAGTTTGGAAATTGGCGATGGACACGTGACTCTTGACCTGTTTCCAGTAGTATCGCTTAGCTGCCACATCGGACCCCAAGACTGCGAATATTTCTGTTTGCACTATAATATGTCCAACACAGATGACTTGTCTCTATAGAGACTGGCCGCCATGATCGAGATTCTATAAGATGGACGAGTATGGTCGCCAGAGCTTAAACTACGATTTAACCCCATAAGGGTGCCCTCAGGTATTAGTCTCTTAAATTAAGCTACTGGTTGAGAGCCTTAAAGGTCTCTGCACACAGCGGGCGCGGCGCGGCGGGACGGGACGGCGCGCGGCGACGCGACACTGAGGAGTTGTAATGTACTAGATATTACGGACAAAGCCACACACAGCGTCGCGTCGAGCGGGACGGCTCTGTGTGGCGTCACCCGTAATATCTAGTGCATTACAACTCCTCAGTGTCGCGTCGCCGTCCCGTCCCGCCGCGCCGCGCCCGCTGTGTGCAGAGACCTTTAGAGCTAGCCAACTGCTCGTTGTTTTCAATTATTTAATTTTAATATACAATTGCTAAATGTAACAATAATAGGTTAGTAACTTGCTATTTATTATTTATTTAAGGATATTAAAAATGTATGTGACGAAACAGACCGCACGGGCGGACTAATTCAAAATGTTTTTGGAACGAAGTTCCTTATCGCGCGTTTTGAAAGGGGGCTAGACGGAAAAAATTCTTACGAAAAGTTGCCACGACTCTTTTTGCAGCTGTGCGGCGTGCGCATGTTTCTCTGTCTGTCTCTCTCTCTCTATCTCTCTCTCTCTCTCTTATAGAAAGCAAGCCAGACATTTTCATTTCTATTTCGCATTGAACAGTGTGGTGTCGCGACGATTCTTTTTGTTGAGTGTATACAGGTTTTTTGTACATAATAAATAATAAGAAATAACTTCGTTCCATCCGGGTGTCCCTTGACACCTCTCAAGTTTTTTTATAACCATTTCTCGCAATGCAATTATAATTTACATACATTTATTAATTTGCTTTAATTACTGTTTTTAAACTGTGTTTATGTAATACATTGTGAGCTTGACAAGTACAAGTGTATGCAAATACCCAAGTGCTGAATAAATTTCATTATTTCATAGGCAACTTGGCTTCCTGAGCTCATTAGTCATTATCTAAGCTAATCAGATAACATGTAGCGGCACTCGTCGACCCTACAATTTGGGCTATCGACCGATATCCGCTCAGCGATAGGTAACTGTTACGGAACCGTTACAGGACTAACTAACTGTGTAAAGTGTCGCGTGTCTGTGATAACAATTGGGTAAATAACGTGACGTCATTTGTGGAGTATGTCACTTGTACAGACGCCAGCACATCAAGCTATCCCAATATGTCAAATTTCCCTAATTGAAAGTGCTTATGTGATAAAGGTGAAAATCTATAAACGATATTTGACAGATTGGGATAGCTGGATGTGCTGGCGTCTGTACTATAATGAACTCGATGGTTTACGTTCGGAGACAGTCGACGATTCTAATCTATACATATAATAAAATCGTAAGAAAGTGTAAACTGTACATTGAATATATATTTTTTTAAAAGGATACTTGAGGCGTGATCAATAATCGATATCGAAGCCAAAAATATAGTTTTTAGAATTTTTGTTTGTGTATCTGTTTGTCTGTATGTATGTTCGGGCTAAACTCAAAGCGATTGCATGCATTTACTTCAAATTTTGCATGAATATTACTAAGAGGTCGGGTCAACATATAGGCTACATGTTATCACGCTATCACCTACGAGGGAGGAGCTGTGATAATTTATAAAATTTAACACGGGGCACAGCTAGTAAAGAATATTGCAAGAAGATTAATTATCTATTGGTCTAGTAGTTAGTGATCCTAACTGCTAAGTCCGATGACGTGGGTTCAATCCCCACCCAGAACAAATATTTGTGTAATGAGCACGATTATTTGTACTGTGTCCGATTAGTACACTTCGCGATTACATTGATACATATATACCTAGTCTGACGCCTGTTTCCAAGAGGGGTAGGCAGAGACAACGGATTTCCATTTGTCGCGATCTTTGCACACCCCTTTTGGCTTGTTTACTGTCATATTCACCGTTATTATATTCTTCATACATGCTCACCGGTTAAGAAGAACATCTCCGATTTGATCAGATAAAGTTCACGGTAGTTATTGGTAATTTACCTGTAATTTGTATCTATTTAGGATTGTGAGTGGTTGCCATAGTATATTATTATTATTATTTAATCAAAATTATTAGAGCCATTTTCAAGAATCTGTTTTAATGATGTGTACCTATAGTCCAAGAGCTGGCACGCATTTTTGGGTAGGTATTTGAGGCAAGCTGAAAACTTGTCCTATGGCTCTTCAGACACACCCCAACACAGAACTGCAGACTTGGCTGGCGGGTAGCGGGTCTAAACATTTTTGAATTTTTTTTATCCAAAAAATGTATTTGAGTCAAGCTGAAATTTTGATATATATAGTTTAATGTTTATACAATACATACATAACAATCTGTCAAAATTTCAAGTTATATTTCAATTTCAAGTTATAAGTCAAAATATATTAGGTCTTTACCTATGAAATTGCCGTTCTGCAGTACTGGCCATTTCAAATCAAAATAATTTTTGTTTGGCTAAGAATTCTAATTTCAAATTAATTTTATTTTAAAAACATGGATTCTTTTTTCCAAAAGTAGTCATTTCTTTATTGATTAGTGTTACATTTTCATCGCATTTCAATCTTTTTCGTCATCATGGATACGTTAAAACTTCGAGTAATTATGGAATATGAGTACCGTCGTGGCAGCAACGCGGCACAAGCGGCACGCAACATCAACGACGTTTACGGAGCTAACACTACAAACCAACGCACCACCTGTTATTGGTTTGCTCGCTTCCGTTCTGGAAATTTCGACCTGAAAAATGAACCTCGCGGTCGTCCGAAGACTTTGGTCGACAATGACGAATTAAAGGCGGTTGTGGAAGCTGATGATACACAATCTACGGCTGAATTAGCAGCAGCTTTCGACGTTAGCGTCAAAACAATATTGGTCCATTTGCGTCAAATTGGCAAGGTAAAAAAGCTTGACAAATGGGTGCCCCACGAACTCAATGATCGCCAGCGCGAAGTACGCGTCGAGACGTGCCTTGCACTGCTCAACAGACACACAAATGAAGGAATTTTGAACCGCATTGTTACCTGCGATGAAAAATGGATTCTGTTTGATAACCGCAAGCGCTCAGCAAGTTGGTTGGATCCTGGTTCAGCACCTAAACAATGCCCTAAACGAAAACTTACCCCTACAAAAGTGATGGTCACTGTTTGGTGGTCTAGCGCCGGTGTGATTCATCACAGCTTCTTACCAAACGGGGTGAGCATTACTGCAGATGTGTACTGTGAAGAACTGAGCACAATGATGGAGAAGCTGGCGCATCTCCAACCAGCATTGGTCAATCGCTCGTCTCCGCTGCTCCTGCACGACAACGCGCGACCTCATACTGCACAGCAGACGGTCTCCAAGTTGCAAGAACTGGGGTTGGAAGCTCTCCGTCATCCGCCCTACTCACCAGACCTTGCGCCTACAGACTACTACTTTTTCCAGAATTTGGATAACTTCTTGGCGGGAAAAAAATTCAATACCCGAGAGGCAGTACAAAATGCCTTTGAAGAATTTGTTGCCTCCCGTCCAGCTGATTTCTTTAAGAAGGGCATCAATAAACTGCCACTGCGATGGCAAAGATGCATTGATTGCATGGGTGATTACTTCGATTAAAACAAATAAAAAAATTCATGAAAAAAATTCGTTTAAAATTTTTCATACAAAACGGCAATTTCATAGGTAAAGACCTATTATTAGCACACGCCTGGCAGTGATAAAGACCCGACAGAATCGCCTGTCTTTTTTTTTGTATTGTATAAACATTAAACTACAACATATCAAAATTTCAGCTTGCCTCAAATACATTATTTGGTTAATAAAAAAAAATCAAAAATGTATAGGTTGGTTTAGACCTGCTACCCGCCTGCCAGGTCTGCAGTTCCGTGTTGGGGTGTGTCTGAAGAGTTATAGGACAAGTTTTCAGCAAATACCTACCCTAAAATGCGTGCCAGCTCTCCTACTACTATGTTGTATATGTATTACAGTATCTACAAGTACTTATTGCTAGTAAATATATGGAGGAATCTATTTTTATAGGTAAGCGAAAAACATGTTAATTTGCAAATTGGGTATAATTATTACACTATATCCACTATTAAATAAACCGTTTAACAAAAATAAGGTACATTAACAATCGATATATTGAACCTATAACTAAACTATGCACGTCATTATAAGGTCATTGCTCCAATAGACTTGATTCATAGAAAGTTAATTGCCCTAAAACTAATGCAGATTTGGCAGAAATAAAGTCACATTTGCATCATCACAATTGTGCAAAATTACAACACTTGTACCTAGAGTTGAAAGCAAAATTAAGAAATAACACTGCCAGCTGGGGCTCTACCGGCTAAGTCGCTGAACATAATAATAATAATATCTGGGGACAATGTCACACAGACCATCCTAGCCCCAAACTAAGCAAAGCTTGTACTATGGGTACCAGGGGACGATGTACATACTTATATAGATAGATAAATACTTATATACATAGGAAACATCCATGACTCAAAAACAAATATTCGTGCTCATCACACAAATATTTGCACTTACCGGGATTCGAACCCAGGACCACCAGCTTCGTGGGCAGGAGCACTACCAACTAGGCTATGGTGACCATCCATGTGAACATGGATTTCATTTAAATTTCATTTCCTTTAAATGGCGTTCAAATAAAGGTTTACCTAAACATGACTTAAATCAATCGTTAAATCGGCTTCCATGAGCACATGTGACGTCATAAATGGTCTGGAATAGATTTACAACGTTGAAGCCGATTTAACGATTGATTAAGTCATTTTTAACATTGATTTATTTGAACACCATTTATAAAATCCATGTTCGGCGACATAGTCGGTTGAGCCCCTGATCCCAAACTAGACAGAGCCTGTACTATGGCAACCAGAAAACTGATTGAACTGAACTGATAAACGTACTTATATGTTTATATTACATGCCTACATATCTACTATATAAAAATAAGTCGGGTTTTCCTTCCTGACGCTATAGCTCCAGAACGCACGAACCGATTTCCACGGTTTTGCATTCGTTGGAAAGGTCTCGGGCTCCGTGAGGTTTATAGCAATAAAATTTATAAAATTTAACGTGGGCAACACCGCGGGGCACAGCTAGTTATAGATAAATTACACCCCGACACAGAACAAATAACAAAAAAATCGTGCTCATAACTAAGATTTGTCCTAGCTGGCGATCGAACCCACGACCTCTGGCTTACCAGTTAGGGTTACTAAACACTAAGCCAACAAGCCAGTAAATAAATTCATTTCTATTTAAATAAACCTTTGGAGCAGGTTGTCTACAAAAACAAGAGATCCCAGCCAACAGAATGACCATCTAAACAGATCATCGAAAAAGACGATCATCGTAGCCTAGTTGGTAGTGCTCCTGCCTACAAAGCTGGTGGTCCTGGGTTCGAATCCCGGTAAGTGCAAATATTTGTGTGATAGCACGAATATTTGTTTCTGAGTCATGGATGTTTTTTTATGTATATTAGTATTTATCTATCTATATAAGTATGTATATCGTCGCCTGGTACCCATAGTACAAGCTTTGCTTAGTTTGGGGCTAGGAGGATCTGTGTGACATTGTCCCCAGATATTATTATTATTAACGATATCTTTTGTTTCACAGTGGGACACTTATTTTTCGGAGACCCTGGCTGAACTGCGTGCTGCGGCCGGTATTACCGCAGTCGAGATCGACGCCAATCAAACGCTCGGTACGTTGGTTTAACCCTTTATTGGACAATGGTTTAATAGTTGCCACCTCATTTTATCTCCATTATGTAGTAATAAGAGCTTACTTACTTACTTATAGTATGGGCAGTGGTTACCTTTTTTTTTACATGGTGGAAATGCTATCATGTCTCATTTCCGTCGCTTGGGGAGGCGACGGGGTATGTAGGGCTCCCCATTAAAACCACCACGGTAGCCAGCCTCACAGTGCTTGTAGCGGCGGCTCTGGGTACTCGTGAACGATCACACCAGTACCCCCGTCGTACACTGCAGCCTTAGTTAGACTCTCAGGGCAGTGGTTACGCTAGTGTCAAGAGTTGTAGTGTCAACAACTGTTGCCTAATGGCTATAACCGGGACTGAAGCACGGAGACGCACAGAAATTAATCCACTTTGGCGGTCACCCATCTATGGACTGACCGCGAGCATAGGTGCTTAACTTGGCCAATCAGTTACGGATCGGTGAGAGCTGACTATGAGCGCCTCTTTATAAAAGCTAATTAATACCAATAAATTTTGAACTTACGGTATGACCGATTATGGGTTAAGGTGAACGAGAATCAGAATTGGGGCACTAATTAGACATACTAGTTTTAGAGACTCGGATGAAAATAAAAGCTACAATGTCGGTGCAGCCACAGATTGTTTAAGCATTACGTAAAGATATGGATGATTTTGGTCATTTAAACTTGTAACCTAAAAGAGCTTAAACCATCCATGGAACTTACCAATGCGCATTTAATTTCGCTTAAAAATAATTTCTTTTCACATACAAACATACCAATCAGCGGAACCGCTACACACTTAGGAGATCTATTGCCATAAATGTTTTGTGTATTTTGAAAACTGATGTTCTAGTTAACCATCTGATTGACAATAGTAGTAGGTAATTTACCTTTCAACCTAATTAGTATCGAAATTTTTTATGTTTGTGTGTTTTATCTTGTTCAATAGATGGGATTGATTTAAATCGAATCACCACTAACCATATAAATAAGGTGCAATGGTCGATGCTGCAGCTTTGGCAATGACATTGTGCAGTCAATAACATGTTATTGAACGAAGACTACTCTTAATTTGCCTTTGTGTTAAGATTTCATACGTTTTTGGCAAGCGTATTAGACTAAGACAAAAGGTACTTACCTACTTTGATTCAAACGGTCATCGTACCTACCATATTGTTTTATCACGTTGACTGGCAGACTTGACAAGTTTGCGCGGGGTCATTGACTAGCGTAGGTCCCGTTCTGTTGCTATAGAATATTGCATCTTGTGTCCGTTCTGTTGCTATAGAATATTGCATCTTGTGTACACGTCATAGAGTACAGTTTTATTGGTGCACGTGTTTATTTATGCTGAATGCATAAACACAGCATCTACGTATTCATCATATTGTGTTATGTAGCAGTATGAGTCTTTCTATAACTCCAAAAAGTTATTCAATTACAGAGTAGAAACACTTTAAAATCGATATTAAAATTTTGTCTGTGGCGTCGTAGCGTAGCTAAGAGACCGAATAAATTTAGATATTATGTATCTATTCTTTTTAGGGTTCCGTACCCAAAGGGTAAAACGGGACCCGATTACTAAGACTTCGGTGTCTGTCCGTCGTCACCAGGCTGTATCTCATGAACCGTGATAGTTAGACAGTTGAAATTTTCACAGATGATGTATTTCTGTTGCCGCTATAACAACAAATACTAAAACACAAAATAAAATAAATATTTAAGGGGGATCCCATACAACAAACGTGAATTTTTAGTAACTTAATTATTTTCGTATATCTATATAAAATATTAAGCTGTTCTACTCGTATAAAGGCAGGCACTAAAAAGAGAAAAATATACATTTACCAAAGATATTATAATATAACAAGATTGCGCACTCCAAGATTTAGTTCAAAGTAAAATGAACTCAAAGTCTTTAAGATACAGTCCATTTCTCTTTTTAGTGTACCAATAGGAAAAAACGGACCACTTGAGAGGCTCTCGTTTTGGAATCTGTCCCTGTCTAACAGATGGCCAGCCTAAAAATAACTTACTTGACGTATAAAATAGTAGAATTTTTGGTCAAACACCTAGGATTATGTTTTCATATAACTATAATTAAATATTTTTTATTTATTTAAGACGTACACAACGTTTTTTTAAACTATGTCTTATTCTTTGATAGCTTTTTAAATACATTTAATTTGGTTTTAGTAAATTCAATAGCAGTATTTATAAGAAATGATGTTTACCACACTCAATTTGTAAACAAATATGGCGAATGTTTGTTTTGAAATTATTTATCGTATTGTGCTCCAATCCAGTTCCAATTTGCTTAAAAATGGTTTTAACTTGTTGCGTAAAAGGGTGTAAAAGTGAGGGTCATCTGGGGAGTGGTATTTCTTTTCACAAGTAATTGTTATCTTGTAATGTTTCTATATTTTGGCTAAGTTCAGCAACAGGGTAACCATTCGTTACGTATTTAATGGATCGTTTTTCTAGATTTCCCAAAAACGAGGAATTGAAACAAAAATGGATGAATATTGTTCCCGGTAAATAATAATCTGATATAGCAATTAACTGTTTTATTACAAATAACATTCACATTTGTTTTAGAGTTTTTGCACATTGACACAAAATACTATTCCCCACTACCAGCCACTAAGCATACCTACTCGAGATTGTTGCCTCTTACAACAAACGATTTTTCCAACCTGTCGTAATGTATATTAAGTATTTTATACCTACGTAATAATTGTCTGCTGTGTGGTGACGGCGACAAATATCAGAATCAGAATATCATCACCCCATCTCATCCCGTGGGGGGCGTAGAAGTCGACCCGAGGGAATATCTACCAGAGGACGGGAAGCAGCTTCCTTCTGAGTACTACGACCATCATACTGCGATCGCCAACCCGCCTGCCAAGCGTGGCGATTATGGCATATCCCCTCAAGATGATTCTTGAGGGAGGCTTGTCCAGCAGTGGACTTATTTAAGCTGTAATGATGATGATGATGATGAATAATTGTCTATTTCACTATATCTAACACTAAAACGAGGCTACTGTTTCCTCGTGTCAGTGTTTGTTATGAGTAAATAGGTAAGAAATAGACAATTGCTACACGCTTATTAATAACAAAAGATATAAAATTATCTCAGTTGTTTAGATTAAGCCACTTAGAAGATATTTTCAATTAACGTAGTGAGTATAGTACTATCCGTGGAATAAATTAAAAAATCGGGCCTGTAGTCTATTAGTGTTACCTGATTTTCACAATCTAATCTATATTGAATATATGTATTACAATAATTATCCTGGAATACTATAGCCGACTGACACAAAACACTTGTTGCGAAAAAGAATATAAGTAAATAAAACATATAATATACTTGAAAACTATTTGGATACATTACGAACATATAATATTTGGAAAGTCTACTGCCTTTGTCCAAAATATCTACCACTACTCACACTTACATTAGGTGGGAATTGTACTATAAATAATTATATAATTTCCAAACGTTTAAAAAATCTACAAATAATCTTGGTATAATTTAATTTATATTGCTTGCAGAGAGGCATACAAAATAAAGAAAGTATAAGTAACGAATACGTATACCTAGGTATGCAGTGGGGCGAACAGTAACTTTAAAAGCACTGCACAGGTAGTATGATTATACTTCAAAAGTAAGTTTATTCATTCGCATAAAAACAAAATTTTAAATTTGGCGCGTTAAAACATTCACATAATTCCACGACGCATGGTCACTATTAGAAGGAGATGCCATCCAAAACAGCTACTTCTTGCTCGGGCCGTTTTTGCTCCCTCAGTGCGCAATCTTGTTATATTATAATATCTTTGACATTTACAATAATTACGTTTATTCGTTCCTTATTCTTGTTGGCACTTCCTTCAAATGTAATTAAGTGTACCTACCAAACTATAGCTGAATTTCTTTCATATTTTTTAGTTGCGTTTTGTGTCTCGTTTTGTTTTTAAATAGATTTTTAAGTGTAATGTTGATACATATGTTGCAGAAGATAAAAATAATTATTACGCCAATTCTGCGATTAGTCATTATAGAAGTCAACCACCCATTTAAATAAAATATTAAGTCTTTTCTTTGTAGTTACTTAGAATTTAGTAGGATGGAATCGCTCGAGTAGAGTATTTGCCAGTATCAAGCAATTGGATTAATCAAGTTATTTGCATATGAATTCATTATTATGCAGCGTATTTGCCATTTAGTCACAGTCAAGTACAGTCCGTCATTGTCAAGTAAAATCCTACCCCATTAAAGTAGTGGAGACTTTACTAGACTTTTACGGAATTATGGAATCTGCACGGAAAATCATAAATCTCGGTAATATGCCACTTTTTAGCACTTGTGTAAGTTTTCCAAGACGGTATGTCGAAAAAACCACCATATTTATAACTCAAATTTACACTAGTTTTAGAAAAGGAACAATGCATAGATAGGTCTTATCCGCGTCGGCGCCAAAAAGAAAGATTTTGTAATCTGTCACTATGTCATATTGTGCAGTCAGATTTTATCATTTCGATATAGATGTCATATTATCCATGCATCACTGAAAATTCGACTGCTAGGGAATGCCTTTGGCTTTTTTGCCATTAAGTCTGAATAGTTCTTGTGCAAGTTTTTAAATAAATAAATTTTAGTTTTATTTACAGAACAAGTCCAGGTGAAGATCCAAGCAGCTGTAATTGCGGCGCCGGCATTTGCCATCGAATATTCATCCCCATTGCGCAACGTATGCGCAGACTAATTCCTAATTAATTGCCAACTGTAATTAACTTTAAAATAAAAGATGATATCGTTAGAAAAATGTTTTATTTATGTACTCCTCCGTACTTCAATTGAAATTATTTTAAATTACTACATAATTATTTAATTATTCTGCTAATTATAAACTAACAATTCTGCAGTCTCAAAATAATTACATACATACAGTTAAGAACACTGAGGTTGCCTCTTAGATGAAATGAGACTATAATGTGAACCACCAATTGACAAACGTGAATAACGACCACAAAATTTACAAGCTTATTTCAACCAAAGTAATTAAGACATAAGATTCAAAATTGATTTATCATTGCATGGTATTTATTCACGTATAACACTTGGCGGTTAACTTAGAGAGTTATGGAAAATAGGCCTACTTATGCCTGACAAGAGAGATACTATTGTTTCCACTAAAAATAAAAATGCATCAATTTATACAATAAACATCACGCGCACCATACATTCACACAGCGCGCAGCGACAGGGACTGGATCAGATCTCGGCCCAGCTCGCCGCACGCGCCAGGCGCTCCAGCAGACACGCAACGCACAAACATACAACAAACACCAATAAATATACACAACATGAGTTAAAAACACTTCGCTTCCGTGCTGCAGGCCATGAACCGCGCGCGGGCCCGGTGCATAGTCTGTAGTATTTCAGAGATCACATTTGGCTATGATCACATTTAACGTTTACAGTCTGTTTGGTTACAACTCGTCTTTGAAGTCTTCATCCTCTCCTCCTGGGCCAGGTGGGGGTACGCCACCTTGTCCCTGGTAGAGCTTCGCGATAATTGGCTGGACGACATCCTCAAGAGTCTTCTTTTGTTTCTTGTACTCCTCAGAGTCTACATCCTGGTTATCTTCCAACCATTTGATGGCGGCGTCGATGGCTTCTTCCATCTTGGTCTTTTCATCATCACTGAGCTGTAGACAATAGAAACAGTTCGTTAGTATTTATTACTTACAGATGTACCAACTGAAATATTCTTTAGATGGGAATTGTAGTTGAAAAAGAAATATACTACTTTATGGGATATTGCACGAAAATTATACCAACCTTAGCTCCTAGTTTCTCCTTATCCTGAAGCTGGTTTTTGAGAGAGTAGGCGTAGCTTTCGAGCTCGTTCCTGGACTCAACGCGCTCCTTGAGCCTCTTGTCCTCATCTGCGAACTTTTCGGCGTCCTTGATCATCCTCTCGATGTCCTCCGGCGTAAGTCTGTTCTGGTCATTGGTGATGACGATCTTCTCCCTGTTGCCAGTACCCTTGTCTTCGGCTGACACTTGCAGGATACCGTTAGCATCGATCTCGAATGTTACCTCAATCTGAGGAATACCGCGGGGTGCAGGGGGAATACCGGTCAGATCGAATTTTCCGAGCAAGTGGTTGTCCTTGGTCATGGGACGTTCGCCCTCGTAAACCTGGATGGTGACGGTGTGTTGGTTGTCACTGGCAGTGGAGAAGATTTGAGACTTCTTGGTGGGGATAACTGTGTTCCTGGGGATGAGCTTGGTCATCACTCCTCCAACAGTCTCAATACCCATGGTAAGAGGGTTGACGTCAAGCAGCACGATGGCGTCAGTGTCCTGTTCGCCGCTGAGTACTCCAGCCTGGACGGCGGCACCGTAAGCTACAGCCTCGTCGGGGTTGATGCCTCGGGAAGGCTCCTTGCCATTGAAGAATTCCTTGACTAACTGTTGTACCTTGGGAATACGGGTGGAGCCTCCAACAAGCACAATCTCGTCAACATCCTTCTTGTTCATGTCGGCGTCTTCCAACACCTTCTGCACAGGCTTGAGGGTAGATCTGAAGAGATCCATGTTCAATTCTTCAAACTTGGCCCTGGTAAGAGTTTCGGAGAAATCTTCACCTTCAAAGAAGGATTCGATTTCAATCCTGACCTGGTGGCTGGATGACAGTGCTCTCTTGGCCTTCTCAACTTCACGACGGAGTTTCTGCACGGCGCGGTTATCTTTCCTGATGTCCTTACCCTTCTTCTTCTTGTATAGCTTGATGAAGTGCTCCATTACTCTCTGATCGAAGTCCTCACCACCCAAGTGAGTGTCACCATTGGTGGCCACTACCTCAAACACTCCGTTGTCAATGGTAAGCAGAGACACGTCGAAGGTACCGCCTCCCAAATCGAATACGAGGACGTTCTTCTCTCCATCCTTCTTGTCGAGACCGTAAGCAATAGCGGCGGCCGTGGGCTCATTGATGATTCTCATGACCTGCAGGCCAGCGATGGCACCGGCGTCCTTGGTAGCCTGACGCTGAGCGTCGTTAAAGTAGGCGGGTACAGTGACGACGGCATGGGTAACCTTCTTGCCGAGGTAAGCTTCAGCAGTCTCTTTCATCTTAGTGAGGACCATGGCGGAGATTTCTTCAGGAGCGAAAATCTTGTCACCTTGAGAGGTCTTGACAGAGACATGAGGTTTAGTATTCTTCTCAATAACCTTGAAGGGGAAGAATTTGACGTCATGTTGCACGGTGGTATCGCTCCACTCGCGACCGATGAGACGTTTGGCGTCAAACACGGTGTTCTCGGGGTTAGTGGTCAGCTGGTTCTTGGCGGCGTCTCCAATGAGACGCTCGCCATCAGCGGTGAACGCTACATATGAAGGAGTGATACGGTTACCCTGGTCATTGGCGATGATTTCGACGCGTCCATTCTTGTAAACACCCACACTGTTGACAAACAAATGAACTAGTTCAGAAATATGACCACTGAAATACTTGCTAAGCTAACCAATTAAAGCATGTCCAATGCCTTTGACTAAACCACAAGATATTGACTGAAATTAATTTGAAAGAACTTAGACAATTCCTTCATATATAATTGTCATAGCACTAGGCTCTTTGTTTGAAGTTCTTCAATTGAAGATCATGTTTCGCTGGGAAGTGAAACATTCATTGTGTAAACCTGTATCTTTTTTACAAGTTGACTAGGTGTATGAGGAGATTGAACTCTAGAGTATATCATAGTATTTATGAAAAGGTTTAATAGAAATGGAACCTAAGAATTAAGAAAGTCTGCAAAAAGGTTTTTAACTATCCATAGAGTCAAGTATATTAGAGCAAGAGTGAATTTGCAATATTCTAAAGAAAAGAATCTCTTGAGAATAATAACTCCGTAGAAAAGTTTATGAGAGGTAAGTAGTACTAGATCTCTAAGCTCAGCTTTTATTAATTTGTGTCTTAGGATTTTCAGGACAAAATTAAAATTTCAATCACAACAAGTGGGATCTACCTCTTAGTTTGGGATCAGATGCGGCCTTCTGTGTAAATAATGTCCCAGGATATTGTTATATACAGATCTTTAATATATGATGATGTTTAAAAATAGATTAATTGCTTACAATTAAATTCCATGCCAAGAATATAAGGTGGCAAAATTTATTTTACAAACAATAAAAAGGATATTCATGCAAAGTTTATATTTAGTTGAAACTGCCAGATTGTTTTTGCCTTGAAAATAAAGTACTCAGTTACAATGTTCAATTTAAATTATTTAATGGCAAACTAAATGATTCATATGGCAATATCTAGTGGAAATTTATATTTATAATTGTATTTCTATAGATCTTTTGTATGACAAAATAGGTGACCATGATTCCAATAAAAAACCAAATTGAAATGAGTTTAGTACAGATATTGAGTGAAATTTCAGGATGCTACTGTTCCTGCCCTATTCATAATAGAAAATTAAAAGAGGTTCTCTAATTGGCTGCATGTTTTTTGTAACTTCATAACTCAGTAATTTATAAACCAATTTAAGAAACCTTTTGTTATTTGAAAGAGTATACTTTCAAATTGTTCTTATTCATTTTCATCATTTTTACGTGCTATGCATTACCGATGCTATCATTCAAAACTGCCTTATCCGCAGCTTCTTGAAAAATACAAAATCTTAAGCCTGGAGTCCAGAAGGAAACTTCTTACATGTTTGACGCTGTATGGTTTATGTAATAATAAAATTGACTGTTCTAACATCACAAATCAATTGTGTTACATTGTACCTAGATCTGTGATGCGGCGAGAGGCGCGTGTTCCTCGGCTGTTCTACACTACAAGGTGCCGAACTAACGCCGGAGTTCGGGCGCCTCTACGTCGCCTCGTAGAGACATATAACACACACCTTGTACATTTAGACATTTTTGCACTTTCTACTTCAAAATTCAAAAAACTTGCCATTGATCATCTAAAATAACAATCGAGATTTCCTTTTAACGCTTTAGTAAACTCGCGCGAGTTTAGATTAAGATTAACTTTCTTTTACCTATTATTTTGCGGACATTGGTGTGGGTTACACGTTTACTACGTTACTTGTTTACACTTATTATATTATGCTGTAATGTGTAACTGTTTAATGTCCCAATAAAATAAAATAAAAAAAAAAAAAATATTAAAATTCAGATCTGATTCCCACTAGTCTACTTAAGCATCACCCACAGGTGATGCGTAAGTAACTGCTGTCAGTTTCCAAATGGTAACTATGGGAATTCTTTCATAGATTGAACAGTTTTCAATTGATATTCCAATGGAACAATCTAGATTATTCTCATAAATAATGGTGAAAAAGTGGAGTTGTACACTCTAACCATATGCCAAGCTGACAATATCAATAAATAATAGTTATATTTAATTAGATATCTAGTGTTGAGATTGTGCCAATGAAAGGCAGTTGTCATTGTTCAACTATCTTATTGATTAATTAACAATTGAAACTTATTTGAAATGTGCCAAAGGTCAAACATTAGCTTGTGGTTTAATTGAAATTATTTAATTATCTGTAGGTATACATTTTAGTTGGTCAGCTTGTAAAAAAGAAACTACTAAAAAACTAACATTAACAATCTTTTCATACATTTAGTAAGAGCAATAGTTTTCAATTGATATTCCAATGGAACAATCTAGATTATTCTCATAAATAATGGTGAAAAAGTGGAGTTGTATACTCTAGCCATATGCCAAGCTGGCAATATCAATAAATAATAGTTATATTTAATTAGATATCTGATGTTGAGATTGTGCCAATGAAAGGCAGTTGTCATTGTTCAACTATCTTATTGATTAAGTAACAATTGTAACTTATTTGAAATGTGCCAAAAATCAAACATTAGCTTGTGGTTTAATTGAGATTACTACTACCACAAGCTAATGTTTGACCTTTGGCACATTTCAAATAAGTTACAATTGTTAATTAATCAATAAGAGATATTTAATTATCTGTAGGTATATGTTTTAGTTGGTCAGCTTGTAAAAAAGAAACTAGTTCCATTATGATCCTATTGTAATATATGCCCAAAGTACTGAACACTAAAAAACTAACATTAACTATCTTTTCATACATTAAGTAAGAACTAAGAGCAATAGTGCTATAGACATTCCTATAAGATTCAAACTCTTGTGTGGAAGAAAAAGGGGGTGTACTAATAAATGTTCAACTTACCATGAGTAGGTGGTTCCCAAGTCGATACCGATGACGGTGCCGATGTCTTTCTCCTTCTCTTTCTTGTCGTCGGCGTATACCGCCGCGACCACACAGGCCAACGCAAAGAAACCCCACCGCATTTTCAGCATCCAATTATGTATTTTCCTGTAAGAATACGATACAAAATTAATCAATAATCACTGAAACATCTTAATGATCCTTCGAATTACACGTCAGAACCTTGAAATCTGCTAAGATCTAGACGATCGCGGCCCGGATGGCATCTCTTAGTAAGACACGTAATCGCTTGTCTAAAAGGACACGTCACTCAGGGCGCTGGGCCAACGCAACCGTGATGAGTGTCATAGAAAAGGAAAGTAACCAGCTCACAACCATGGGGAACCTAACGGTACTACAATACGGCCACGAGATATGTAGGCCGCACCGCCGCCGGCCCACTCGGTATGCGTCGAGAAATTTCGCTGACGTGCCCACCGATAACAAGGATTTTGAATGAATATGATGGAAATTATTGGGAAAGAAAGATCTAAGGATCTATTTTTCTGTAGAAACTCGAAATAATTGATCAAAAACGGCGTAATAATTTTATACGATAGAAATTTGACGGTGACGGGTGAGGTTAATTCATCGGAATTTTATGATATCAAAAAGAAATTTAATGGAATGTAACGTAGTAAAATTATAATTACCAATTACTACAGGTTACTAAATTACAGAATTGCACTAAAAGTAATTCACTGCCACAATAAAAGCACTTTCAATGAGACACTATTTAATTTCACAGTATACGTTGTTCCTTCACCTTCGATTATTCAAGAAAAACTGAAGTATTACACGCGACCGTCGTTATTATTTAGCGCTAGTGTCCATCGTGGGCGAACGTGATTGGTCCACAGTTCGATGACGTATTACATTCTCTTTAGCAATAGGTCCAAGTACGCGTATTTGTCGCAATATGATTGGCCCACGTTTATAACTGGCTTTAAACGCGACGCGCGAAGTTTGAATCATCTGTATGACGAAAAATTGCGAAATAGGTATTTTGATATTTCTCAAACTCACACTTTTGCTTAAGTAATGGAGATAAATTTATCGATACTCAGCGAAATTACATAAAGTATACAACTCTAGTTAATTTAAGGTGAAACACGTACGAATTATTATGTAAAAGTTTTTAATTACAAATATGTAATTCTACCCAAAGTTTTTGTACTATCTATATCTTATTTTTTATTTATTTATATATGTATGCATACTTACTGTGCCCATTTTTCTTATTTACTGTGGTCTGGTCCCGCGATGCATACTCTACATGCAAGTCAATTCCAGGGAGAGTTGCAAGTCAATTATGAGATGTAGTCGGGCTCAGTAAATATTCGCTTATTGGTTCTGACTACGTTTTTAGACAACAAATATTTAGGTACAACTCCAGACATTCTTTACAAAAAAGAAATGATATAATTTTTGGCTTTTGGCTGTTCAATTTTATGTAATGTTTAATATAATAAAATTGGAAAGTGCAAAGGCGCTGCACGGAGCCATCATGCACTGATATCGTTAATTGTTACATATAGTACCTACGTCTTCCGTTCCATTGAGATATACTCAATGTTTCGTTCCCATTATTTTAATATACTATATGAGTCAATATATATGTCTAGTCGGCCGATAGGGCAGAAAGGTTCTCGAGTGGCGACAATGAACCAGAAGACGCAGCGTAGGCAGGCAGGCCCCCTACAAGGACCGACGATCTTGCAAGAGTCGCGGGAAGCCGCTGGATGCGGGCAGCGAAGGACCGGCTATTGTGGAGTTCCTTGGGGGAGGCCTTTGTCCAGCAGTGGACGTCTTTCGGTTGATATGACATAGTTGGATTTTCATATATTATTATGAGCAAGTGGAAATCCAGCAGATCTACTTTAAATTGTTCCTCGTTCCCTTGACGAGATATTTACATGAGATTTAGCGGTTTCATTTACTTACGTATACGCCACGAGTTATAAAATCATAAGGTACATAAAACTAGCTTTATTAAGCCCGGAAGAGGTGGATTTGGGTATGACAAAGGTGGTACACACTTATGTAGGTACGTACTGGGTCTTTTAACTCATGTCCTTAACATTTAGCTTAAGCGGTTTTCAATGCTGGACAAATATAGTTTAATACTTACCTACCTTCCTTCGGACCTTAACCTTCTTTCAGACATCGTTGTTATGAATAGGACCGACTACCTTTACTTATGCCATACCTTTTTTTATATCAGCGGGCGACAAGCGAGCAAGTGGGTCACCTGATGGTAAGTGATCACCGCCGCCCATGGACACTCGCGACACCAGAGGAGTCGCGGGTGCGTTGCCGGCCTTTAAAAGTCAGCAAACAAGTGTTGCTGACCCTTCCCCCCACCCCAATAAGCTCTGGCCACCTTACTCACACTCGGAAACACAACATTAAAATTATTAATGTTATTATTAAGGAATGTCTTCTGTAAGGTGGAGGTATTTCCCCAGTCGGGCTGCTCTTTGAGCGAATGAACGCTATGCCCTACCTCTCTTAAGTTCAGTTTTGACCCGAAATACTGAAAGAACATAAGCGACACGCTAACAGATGACAAAGGTTTAACGGCTCTACTTTCTCCACACGGCTACACATCAATCTATACATGTCCAGTATAAGGTGACCTCTTATCGTATGGAAATCCTATACATTGCGAGATCAGCTTATACTGGAAATGTATAGCTTCATGTGTAGCCGTTTGTACCTAGTTACTTATGCCCTATTATTTTCATATGAGCTATAATATAAAAATATGTAAGTAGATAACGACATTTAAATTAGTTTGAACGAGTAAAAGAGTGAATGGCATGCAATGTATTGTATACAATAAAGTTATAAATGAATCTCATTTCACAGACTAATCTTCACATAAAACTTGTGAAGCAGAACTTGTTAACCAATCAGATTTACAAATCGTTACAATAGGATTTCAGAGTTGAGATTTTAATATAAATACTACTTATAAACCTATTGGTTAATTATCTCTCCAAGCGTGAAAATGTGCAACGCACCAAGTTGACTTTGAGTTTTAAATACGAGCCTTATTGCATTTTTGTTACGTGGGTCTTATGGTGAAGATTGTGATAAAACAATCATTGTTAATTTCTCGCTCAGAAGTCTCCTAATTCACAACGCAATGATAAATATTTCATACTTTTTCATTGTCAACACCTAACACAGACAGAAATTGCTGTAATCATTCGCAACATGACATAAAAAAAGAAATTGGGTGCACAGAGTACATTATATAATTGGGTGTCTGTAAATTTACAGGTGTGTAAATAAGATTGGATGGTTGTTTGGCCAGAAAGCGTACATATTTTGTTACATTCTCTGCTGCGATCTACAATACAAAATGCTCGAAGAATACAACCCATGCCTAGTTCATAGCTTAGATAGCATAAGTTTGGTTTAAATTTTTGTTTATGAGCTATTTATTTAGTTAGAAAGTTTGAGAAACTCAACCTCCGAGCAATAACAACAAATGCTTGTTTGTTATTCCTCCGAGAACTCAAGACTTGAAACTGGCGGATGCACTGAACGTGCGAGCCAAAGCTCCATAATAGAAGTGGCAAAAAAACCGATTTATTTTGTTTTTATCTGTGTATGTACCAATCAAGTTGGTATGCCTTGGATCAAATGTTTGGCACTAGAAGATACATAGCTTTGTAACCTATTTCAATATTCCAAATTACCTACGTTACTTGTTTATTTAATTTCCCCTAATTCTATGTTCTAGACGATTTTTTTTTTCATATTTACTAAGGTAGGTATATGATTTCGTCATAGATTTGACAAAAATTAACCATGCTGCTTTTCTCTGCATTTGTTGCATTTCCACGTAAAGGAAGTAGGTGTTTGATTAGATATACCCTTTTTGAAGCGCCTTCGCTGGCGTTTATAAGAACCGTTCATCAAAGTTTTCATGCAACCAGTTCTAGGTAGGTAGGTTTCGCGACGCACTGAGGGCAAACATTCATTTTAGGTCAATATTTTACAATACGAGCGAGCCAGGCAGTAAGAAAATTATCCCGGTATCTGCTGGCATTGCTTGCTACGGTTGCTACCGGGTCCGGGATGTCAGCCTAAAAACATTAATATAATTTCAGCAGTTTAAGAGGAGTTCAAGTTTAGGTATAGGTACATGTATATATAAAGATAATACACCACTATTCCTTTGGGCAAAGCTATAATACCCACTTATATACTATGTCGATACAAAACAACGCTGTACCACGTCAGGCGATAACAATATTTCCTGTTATTTGAACAATTGCCTACAAATATTACATACACGTCAGAGGTTTTCGACAGTTTGCGATAATGTATTATCACGCCTTTTTCTCGAAGGGGGAGGGTGAGGTTAATAACTGAATTATTACTTTTCAAAAGCTATCAGCTCTGCCTACCGGCTACGTGCTAAAGATCTTAGAAATCTTAGGCAAACCATAAAATATTTTACGTGTACCTAAGTTAGTTTACTCAACTTAGGTTAAACCAAAACCGAGAAACATGACTATTTGATCTTGAAGAACTGCCTCGAATATTGATTTCAAATAACTACAAGCTGTTTGCTGTGCCCGTATGTCCCTCACCACCTTCAAACGTATTCTGGAAATTCACTCTAGTTGTGATCTGATAGCGCGTAAGAGGAAGTCAATATTGTCAGTGTGCCTAAAGTGTGTGAGATGGCAATGATCGTAATCTTAGTAATACAGAGTAATAGACCAGTGACCGTAACAATTTATGTAAAAAATTTTAATAAAAATAAATAAATAAAATGTTATCCTGGGGTGTCTCAGACAAAGGTAAGCGTATCCAGGGAGTGTTGCCACTGGGCATAACATGACTTAATGCCGTGAATGGCATAAACCTATTTGTGAAATTTAAGAAATTATTCTATTGGTTAAATTCAACGTAATAAAAACCAAGATTATAATAAATATCTTGCCCAGTACAATGTCAATGTTTTTCCTATATCTACCTATAAAGATGTCCACAGCTGGACAAATGAGTCCTCAAAAGATCTTCACAATGGAATTGTGTCCATCATTTGGATATGCCATAATTGCTACACTTAGAAAATGAGTTGGCGATCGCAAGATGATGGTGATAGTCTTCGGAGGGACGCTGATGCCCGTTTTCTGGTAGATATTCCCTTGCGACGACTTCTACGCCTCCCACGGGATGAGCGGGGTTCTTTGTCGTCAGCCACACAGCAGCTGAGTGAATCAGATGGCATTCTCACATTAATTCTAGTAGAAGTAGGTACTATGTGAGAATGATGCATCATGCAAGGCCATAAGGAAGCAAAATGCAGTTTGGATTCTATCTTCTTGTCAGTAGATGTTCTCATGACAAACAGACGCCTTTACTACATACTAGTAGTGCCCCGCGGTTTTACCCGCGTTTAAATTTATAAATTATAGCCTATGTGTTAATCCAGGGTGTCAACTAACTCCATACCAAAATTTATTAAAATCGCTTCAGCCGTTTAAACGTGAAGAAGTAACAAACTAACACACTCACAAATTTTCGCCTTTATATTATAAAAGCGAAAGTTTGTGAGTGTGTTAGTGTGATCTTGCAGTGGAATTTGTGCAATAATTGCTTTACAATAGTAAATTTGTAATAGATCGGATACATCATACAAATGAAAAAAATGTGAGTGCCAATACAAACCACTATATAAAATTGCGTCTAAAGAACAATTATTGCACACAATTTACTATCACTTGCCTTCTATAATTTGTTTACATTCTAAATACCACGTCAGGTCCAAATAAAAGATATCATTCCGTCTTAGCAACAAAGTAATTGTTAATAAAACCATCTGTGTTTGCTTAATATCGAAATTACCATTGAGTAGGGTAATGATAAATGAAACACTGCGTATATTAATAATTCTTTTATAATAAATTCACCATTCATTTAAGCATAAATATCATATGTATAATAATATCCTGGGACATTATTTACACAAGGCCATCTGATCCCTAACTAAGCAGAGCTTGTACTATGGAAACCAGATAACTGATATACTACATATAGGTTCTACTTTTCTTTTGTAAATAGATACTTATATAGATAATTTACACCCATACTCAGGACAAACAGACATGTTCATGCACACACATATTTGTCCTGGGTGGGAATCGAATCCACGACCTGCGGCGTGAAAGGCAGCGTATCTCCCAACCACGCCAACAGGCCCGTCGAATAGTAAGTAGTAGTTCATAAACATATCTGTGTTTACTTAATTTATAAATTGACAAAAGAAGTATACCTGGCCTGTGTGAATGGGACAACCGGAAGGGGAAGACCACGTCCGACATTCTCTGACCAAATTGGAGATGTTCTCAAGAAAGGGCAGGTCAGAAGTACCCTAAACCGGCGAGCATGTATGAAGAATATAATGACAGTAATCGAGGCAAAAGAAGTATGCAAAGATCGTGACAAATGGAAATCCGTTGTCTCTGCCTACCCCTCTGGGAAACAGGCGTGAGTCTATGTATGTATGTATGTACTTAATTTTGAAATTACCAAAAAGTAGGGTAATGATAATTAAAAGACAGCGTATATTTAAAATTCTTTTATAATTATATTCACCATTCATTTAAGCATAAATATCCTATCTATAAATATATATGAATAAAACATAACATTCCCAAGTTCCCATTTTATCATCAAAACCATAACATTTTATTATTTAAACCTATTTAACTACTACAACAGTCTCTGTACTTACAAAATTCAAAAACAAGAGCAGATTTAAGTAGACCAATATATTTATATAAAACTATTCTATAAAAACAAAATTGAGCAAAAATAACATCTAAAACAAGGGAGTGACGCGCCGCCTCCTACTTACAAAAAAAGTCCAGCTTAAAAATAGTCTTTACATAAATGGCATTATTTATAATTCATAAATAAATGTAAGGAATTAATATTAATAATAAAAAGCTTATTAACATTTTTTATTAATTAATTGTTGGGACTTTCCTCGTTAGTAAATCACAGCACGCCACATCTAAATAAACTTCATATTTTACGGAAAACGCCCACTTCACAAAAATTACCTATTTCTGTGAAGTGGGCATCTTCCTGTAATCACGGGCAATTCACGGATGCAAAACACAACCAGACTCGGAACAACAGTACTATTTGTGTGACCCATATATAGTAACTATATATGGGTCACACAAATAGTTGCATGAGGGCGTCGAAGCAGTACCGAGGCTACTACGTTAACAATGGTTACACGTGAAATTATTTCTAAGTAAAATCTACAACCAAGACACAAAGGAACATATTTTTGGACATTACATTTAAACCTTATTGCACTTCTGATAACAATTTGAAGGTCACTTATTTCCCAAGACCTTATATATTGATTGATATATCCATGCCAGATCTGATAAAAGAGTCAATCATCCAACTCTCATGGATTTGTAACAAAAAAATGAGGCTAAATATTGTTTTGTACCAAGAGCTTTCATCTTCTGCAGTAGATGTTGACAGATAAATGACAAGCAAATAACAATTTATAAGAATCCACTCCAATCACGGAACCACAAAATAGTGTTTAATACCAGAGCCATACCAGCTGTTTTACTGCCATTATTTTAATATTACTGTGAATTATCCCAAAAATCGACTTTACTTTTAGGCGGACTTTTGACTGGTCCAGCTTAAAAAAAATGCCGCTATGAACATGCCAGTAAAGCCCCCGTTAAGTTTAAATCAGTCAGTCGCAAAACAAGACATCCAATCAAATTCGAGCTTTCTTTCTTAATAATTGGCGAATCATATGACTTCTTCCGAACAACTACCAATCACAGCAATACATCAACCGTTCAAATTTTTTTTTTTTTTCAGAGGTCTACAAAGGAGCCAGTGGGTCACCTGATGGTAAGTGATCACCGCAGCCCATGGACACTCGCAACACCAGAGGAGTCGCGGGTGCGTTGCCGGCCTTTGAGAGTCAGCAAACAAGTGTTGCTGACCCTTCCCCTCACCCCAATGAGCTCTGGCGACCAAACTAATCTGGCAATCAAACCCGTTCATATTTCAAAAAAATCGCGTATATTGGCTAATCACTGTTTTGATTGGCCGCGCGCCTTAGCCAAAAATTTGCTAGGAGCTCCAATAAATTGCCAACAATATTAAGTCGCATCTAATATATATTTTATTTAATCGGGACTAGTCCCACCCTCTTACCCACCACTGCAACTCCTGTAAGCCGGGATCAACAGTGGCACACAATGAAATGGCACTGGGCGGTGAGGCTCAGGCATGTCCCGGGGAATCGCTTTAACTGTCTTGGATCCCACAACGAATTTAATCAGAAAGTGGCATCTAATAGTCTAAATACCGGAACCCTACGCTCAAACAATGTCTTGTATTATCTGTGCTGAGCTTTTAGACCATAAACCAAAGATAAATAAATGGTAATGAAACTGTCACGTTATTAATTTGATGTTGGATTCGGCTAACAGTTGTAATGTCTTCTTGAGATAATCTTTAGGGCGAATGCGACCCGCAGGGAACGAGTCGTCACACTGGTCGAATTCGCCTTGAAAGAGTTTTCACTATGTTATTTCCTCAGTTTTAATTATAATTTCATAAGTGGCTGTGTCTGGCTATAAAAATCCATGGAAGTTGGAAGGATGACTCGAAAACAACTAACTCTTATAACTACTAGTAACTATTAGTGCTTCCCATTGATTATGTCCAGAATTTGAGGCACGAAGTACGTAATAATGCAGTCAGCACCTGGAAACATAAGATAGTAACAAATTAGTACATAAATTGCCTACATTGAACAAGTACTATTTCTATATAATAGCCAAATAATGATTTGGTGCACACAATACATACTTAAACTAACCCAAAGGCAACAACATAAATAGTTCCTAAATATTCTAGAATAAAATTTAAATATTATTTTTGAATGAATATTCGAAAATGTTGAAGACCATTCTGAAATGTTCTCGAATGATATGAAGACAGTGTTGAACCCTTGCAGAATGTTGTAGTTCCGTCATATTCGAGAA
Source organism: Pseudoips prasinana (assembly GCA_951640165.1). NCBI lineage: Eukaryota > Metazoa > Arthropoda > Insecta > Lepidoptera > Nolidae > Pseudoips > Pseudoips prasinana. The sequence continues at coordinate 38,529,794 of OX621236.1, read as the reverse complement.
TGCTAGAAAATCATTCTAGAATGCTTGAAACTCATTTTGCCATGCCGTAAAATAATCTAGAACGTTTTGTGACTTCGAATTTTATAGATTGTTCGCGAAACCTTCAGTGGAGTCAATTCGTGGAAGAGAGAGACTTTTATTTATGGTTTATTCAAAATTGTCCACAAATATTAAGATATTTTATAGAATGTTCTAGAAACCTTTAGGACCGCAACACATTCCACAAACAATTAGGTTATGTGTCTCAACGAGCCTTTTATTTTTATGTATTCTAGAAAAGCCAAAAATATTAAGGAAGTCTTATAGAATATTCTAAAAACTTCTAGTTCCATAATCCACTCCATGATCAAGAAGGTTCGGTTTCTTTAACTCGAGCATTGTTACAGGTTCATTCCCGGACCTTATGAAATTAAGTAAGATCATTCCTTTATTCAAGTCGGGCAGTAAAAACGAACTCGGTAATTATAGACCTATATCAATTTTGCCCGTATTTAGCAAAATATTTGAAAGAATTTTACTTAAGCAATTTACTTAAACACTTTAATTTGAATAATTTGCTACATTGTGATCAGTACGGTTTTACTAAAGGTCGATCAACTACAGATGCTGGAGTCGCCTTAATGAAACACATTTACAGTGCTTGGGAGTCGTCACAGAATGCCATTGGGGTGTTTTGCGACCTCTCCAAGGCGTTTGATTGCGTTCACCACGACACTCTGTTGGGTAAACTCCATCATTATGGCGTGCGTAATATTGCAATTGAAGTTCTTTCCTCTTATTTGGATCAACGAACTCAATGTGTAGATATCAATGGGAAAAAGTCATCAGCTCTACCTGTGCACATAGGCGTCCCTCAAGGTTCTATTCTTGAGCCATTTTTATTTCTCATTTACATTAATGATCTACCATACTATATACAAGATAAATGTAACGTTGTATTATTTGCAGATGACACTTCACTGATTTTTAAAGTCAAACGAAATTTAAACCATTATGATCTAATTAATTCTACCTTGATTCGAACAAATGACTGGTTTACAGCTAATAACCTCGTATTAAATGCTAATAAAACGAAATGCATTCAGTTCATCATGCCTAATGTTACCAGTGTAGTACCAAAAGTGAGTATTAATGGTGATTTCTTAGATATGGTTAAATCGACATTTTTTCTGGGTTTTACGATTGATAACAAGTTGCAATGGGGTGAACATATTTCCTGTCTTGCGAACAAACTTAGCTCGGCCACTTACGCAATCAGAAAAGTAAGACAATTTACTGATGTCGACACTGCTAGACTTATTTATCATAGTTATTTTCATAGCCTCATGTCCTACGGAATTTTATTATGGGGCAGGGCTGCAGACATTGAAACCATTTTTATCTTACAGAAGAGAGCCATTCGTGCCATATATCAACTTGGTAAATACCAACGCATGTAATTCAAATGCCTCTAGACAAATTTAAATCTGAGATAAAAAAAATGTTTATTGAAAAAAGCATATTATACAATCAAAGAATGTATTGACGACAAAACCCCTTGGTAGCTTAGTTAGAGCTTGCAATGGTCAGACAAATTGTATTTACCAATATTTTTAATTTATAAAATTACTATTATATTTTTGTATTTATATAACCCATTTCTTTTTTTTTCTATTGTTATTTTTATTTTCATTTGACATGTTTGTAATTTAATTTGGTATGTAGTTTAATTGTATTGTATTTTTTTTTTCTATTGACGTGCATAAGTGTATGTAATGTACCTAAGTGCAAAAAAAAATGCGACTTGTATTTGTGTTAAATTTGAGAATGTCCAAAAATATTATAAAGCTTTATAGAATGTTCAGGAAATGTTTGAATGAATTTTCGAAAATATTGGTCACCATGTTATACCCAAAATGTAATGAATAATAAAAGATTTGATTTGATTGATTTGATTTGATCCATTCTGAAATGTTCTCGAATGATATGGAGACGATGTGGGACCCTTGCAGAATGTTGTAGATCCGTTATGTTCGAGAATGCTAGAAACTCATTTTGTAATGCCGTCAAATAATCTAGAACGTTTTGTTACCTCGAATTTTATAGAATGTTCGAGAAACCTTCAGTCCATGACCCATTTCACAAAATAAAATATCCTGACTTTCAATGACACTTTTATTTGTATTATATTCGAGATTATGAAATTCTATAGAATTTTCCAGAAAACTTTAGATCCGCAACACATTCCAATAAGCCTTTTATTTGTGTTGTATTCTAGAAAAGCAAACATATTTAGGAAGTGTTATAGAATATTCGAGAAACTTCTAGTTCCATAATCCACTCCACGATCAAGAAGGTTCGGTTTATAAATGCGACGTTTATTTGTGTTGTATTTGAGAATGTCCAAAAATATTATGAAGCATTATAGAATGTTCAGGAAACCATCAGTTCAGTAATCCATTCCACGATTAAAAAGCTTCTGTTTCTAAATGCCATTTTAATTGGTGTTACAATATATTATGATTTCTTATAAAGAATGTTCGAGAAACTTCCAATCCCGTAATCCATTTCACCATAGAGAAGGTTCTGAGACTTAAATGTGTGTTATATTCAAGACCGTCCAAAAATGTTATGGAATTTTATAGAATGTTCCAGAAACCTTCTGTTAAGTCATCCATTCCACGATCAATAAGGTTTCTCAATGAGACTTATTTATTATATATCGAAGAATGAATAAAAACTTCAAGAAATGTAACAGAATGTTCGAGAAACTTATAGATCTATAATACATTTCACGACCAAAAAAGTTCTGTATCTCAATGCCTCTTTTATTGGTATTATATTCGAGAAAGTCTAAAAATATTATGTATTCTTATAGAAGATGTTCGAGAAACTTTCAGCTCCATAATATTATGGAAAGTTCGAGAAACTTACAGATCTGGAATATTATAGAATGTTCGAGAAACTATGAGTTCCATAATATTATGGAACGTTCGAGAAACTTTCAGTTACGTAATTTTATAAATGTTCGAGAAACTTTCAGTTCCATAACATTATGCAATGTTCGAGAAACTTACAGTTCTGTAATATTTTAGACTGTTCGAGGAACTTTAAGTTACGTAATTTTATAAATGTTCGAGAACCTCTCAGTTCCATATATTATAGAATGTTCGAGAAAAGTTCTGTAATACATATAATAGAATGTTGAAGATTCTCCCTAACGCACAGTGGAACGAATGTATGGGAGCGGTTGGACGTAGACATGTCCGAAAAAAAAGAGTAAAATTATGCCAAACTAATGATGCCATCTTATTCGATTACTTAATGCCTTCATAACTTGTGGTGATGAATTTCTTCATAACTCCCATATTTCGGGAGTAATTTGAGAAAATGTGAAATTTTACTATGAAAATGAGTGTATCGAGCTCTCTCCCTCCTGATTCCGGGCTTGTTTCAAGTAGCGGTCTCTAATATCATAATGCTAATACTAAGAGCTATATTTAATACTAAGACACATAGTGCGCCAAATGTGCACTTTCTGGGATAAAGAGTGATGTTTATTTTATAACACAATTTTTTTATTTTTTGTTTATTTTGTTGATATAAACCGTTTTTCTAAAGGTTTACCTTATTACAATAACATTTCTGAGCAGCCAATTAGAGAAGATATAAGCTAATTAGGATATATAATTAGGGACTTAAGGTTTACATATAAAACTAATGCACTAATGATTACTGATAAGAACATTGCTATTATTTAATTACTAAATGGCTCTTAATACACTAATTTAGCATGCATCATTTACTAATTATCACAATAACTAATTACCTTGCAATATTTAACAAAGGATACCTGGGATACCTGGATTTTATATAAATAGGTCACTATTAGTAACTTTAAAATCAGTGTTGATTTACACCTCGTTGTATCCAAGCTAATCTCGCAATGTATTTTCCAAATTTTAATACAAATCTTGATATTCACGTTGCTTTATGCGCACGCGCACATAAAGATTTACGCGACTTTAACTATTTGTTCAGTGTTTTAAAAAATAACAGTTGTGTTCAGTTATGTGAAAGTGCTGAAACAAGTTTAAAAGACTGGTGTCGTCGATTTTGCTACCGCATTTATGCAAAATGGACAAAGTCTGGAAGAAGCACAGATAAGTTTCGGAAGAAACATGAGATTTGGCTACAGGCTGCAATTCAATGGCCGGAATTACAGAATGAAAATATGGAACCTTCTACAGAAAATATAAGTGACGTCATCGAGCCCATAATTTCTCCTGCTAAATCTGATGCTTCAACTTGTACACATCCTAGTCCTCGTAAATCTTCAACTTACTTAAAAGTCATACTCTCATCAGTTCTTGTGAATATTTTTGTTAATATATATTTCTGTATATATATAATATATTTATAGACCTCTTAATAAGTCTGTCTGCGGTTTAAAGTAAATACAAATGGGGAAAAAACGTTTTTTTTTTTTAATTTTCATTTCCTTTTATCCCAGAAAGTGCACATTTGGCGCACTATGTGTCTTAGTATTAAATATAGCTCTTAGTAATAGCATTACGATATTAGAGACCGCTACTTGAAACAAGCCCGGAATCAGCAGGGAGAGAGCTCGATACACTCATTTTCATAGTAAAATTTCACATTTTCTCAAATTACTCCCGAAATATGGGAGTTATGAAGAAATTTATCACCACAATTTATGAAGGCATTAAGTAATCGAATAAGATGGCATCATTAGTTTGTCATAATTTTACTCTTATTTTTCGGACATGTCTACGTCCAACCGCTCCCATACATTCGTTCCACTGTGTAACGGTTTATCGCAAATAGATACCTACTTAATTCATTCTCTGCATGGACTATAATTAGTTATCGACCACAAATTGAGGCACAGCGGGTAAGACTGTCGCCTCATCACTCCGTAGTTCGGGGTTCGATTCCAGACTTACAGGACAACTATTTATGTGACAGATAAATAGTTGTCTTGAGTCTGGATGTACTTTGTGTCTGTCAATTTATATGTTTGTAAAGTACAAAGATATAAATTGACAAGATTGATATACACCACGTTCCATTAGGATTATTTCGGAAAATTATCAATAGTTATTAAGGTTTTAGTTTAGTTACACATTTAAAAAAAATATATAATATAATATGTATGTAAAAGTAGCGCATTAAATTTTGAATGTAGTGTTTACTTATAAGTAACTAGACATTTTTATCTTAAATATTGTGTTATTTTTAAAAATTTATGTTAATGTTTAAGATGTTGGTGAACCAAATAAATAAATAAATACCTAGGTATTTATTCATTTCATTCATTCATTCATTCAACGTGTGGCAGTTAATAATTTAAAAAAAAATTAAGCTGAATGGCGGGAGTAATCCCATATGTATTGAAAACTTCATAGTTGACGATAACCGTTTCTACACACCAGGCAAGTATACTTGTTCGCAGTCTTTTATTTTTAATAATCTTATTAATTTGCACAAACTCGACCAGACCAGAATACGCCCATAGCTTTTTATTTTAAATGATTTCATTTTGACTTACAGCTTGACATTTCTGGTTTCTGCTTTGCGCTAAAAATCCGTTTTAAAAACATGTGCTGCTTATCTCAAAAATTTAGGAAATACTTTTATAATGTATAATGATTGTAAGACCCACCAGCTCGCCTCATGCACGTCAGAGTCTCCATCAGAAGTGTTTGCTGCTCTTGACTATCCCCGCTGCGACAGATCATAGCATATTCACCGGATACCTGCAATATAGATGTAATAAACACGATTTTAAAATGTACACCTCAAATTTCAAAATACATACAAAAATACACAGTTACTATGACATGATAAGAAAGTCCAAAAACGGGGGCTGGCGGATTGATCCCGAGAACTGCTAAGGAATGGAATGCTCTGCCAGTCTCGCACAGTACGTATAAAAATACACAGTAACTGTGACACGGTAAGAAAGTTCATATAAGTAGGCTGGCGGATTAATCAAATTGTTCAAATAAGTGGGAGGTCGTAGGTTCGATTCCCACCCAGGACAGATATTTGTGTGCATGAACATATATGTTTATGTCTGGCCTATCTGGTGCTGAGTCTGGGTGTAATTATCTATGTAAGTATATGATGCATTTTATATGGGTATAAATAAATTTCGTATCTCGCAATCTGGTTTCCTTTGATTTGTCCAGCTAAGTTTCATTCACTATTTATGTAACACTTATAATAATATCCTGGGACATTATTTACACACAGTCATCTGATCCAAAACTAAGCAGAGCTTGTACTATGGAAACCACATAACTGACATACTACATACACTACTTTTGTAAATACATACTTTTATTGATTAATTACACCCAGACTCAGGGCAAAAATGTGCACAGGTTCATGCACACAAATATCTGTCCTGGGTTGGAATCGAACACATGACCTGCGGCGTGTAAGGCCAGTATCTACCAACCGCGCCAACCGGCCCGTCAATAGTCAATAATGCAAAATGTACGAATTTATTGAATAAACTTTTAAATTCTAGTTAAATAAGTAGTACCTTTGTGCAATCTTTTGCTTTATATTATTTACTAGCTGTGCCCGCGACTTCGTCCGCGTGTTAATTAGTTTATTTTGTTTTTTTAGTAAAATTAATGACTTTTTCTAAAATAAAAGTAGCCTAAGTTACTCTTTATTACATCAGCTACATGGCAATAAAAGTCCCGTCAAAATCGGTCTAGCCGTTTTAGAGATTAGCCGGAACAAACAGACAGACAGACAGACAAAAATTGTAAAAAATGTTATTTTGGTGTATATACCGTATATATATTCATATTGATGCAGTAAAAACCGGTTATTTCAATATTACAAACAGATACTCCAATTTTATTTATTTGTATAGAATGTATAGATGTATAGATTGTTATTGTGTTTGTGTGCATAAATTACTAATTAAATAAATAATAAGGAAACGTTACCTGGTAGATGAATAACGGATGATTGGGGTATTTGTCCTTAGTCTGCCGCACGATGTCTAGGTACGCGAGGCCAGGCTTCACCATCAGGAAATCTGCTCCTTCGGCCACGTCGCGCGCCTGGTTGCACAAAATAATATTATGTTTACATTATTATTTTTTTCTATTCCTGCTGTGTGGTGACGGCGACAAATATCAGAATCAGAATATCATCACCCCATCTCATCCCGTGGGGGGCGTAGAAGTCGACCCGAAGGAATATCTACCAGAGGATGGGCAGCAGCTTCCTTCTGATTACTATGACCATCTTACTGCGATCGCCAACCCGCCTGCCAAGCGTGGCGATTATGGCATATCCCCCCAAGACGATTCTTGAGGGAGGCTTGTCCAGCAGTGGACTTATTTAGCTGTAATGATGATGATGATGATGATGATTAATAATTCATATCAAGGTCACGACATTATTTTATTTATTCACCAATGATAATGTTTTGGGGGACTAATTCAGTAGCGGCCTTCTTCTTATCGTATCGATAGCAACATTTATATTCTCCCCAAATTTTTGAGCAACGCTGACAGAGTTGGTTTAAGCCTAATGCAACTCCTGAAGGGAGCAGGAGACTGGAGAGGAGGACAAACAGATAATGGGCCATACTTTGTAGATGTTTTGTGATGTGGGTTACCCATTTGGACATGTTTGCTTCAGTTCCACATGGGTGCATAGTCTATTGACTAACCTCTCCTTTGGCGAACATAAATATAATAAAATTAATATTATGGGGCAACTAAAGTAGGACCAATTTGATAGATCACATTCGACACTTCATCAAAATTCAACAACGTAACCTTAACCGGCGGGCAAAGAGTAGGTATTATTTATTTTTCGTAGTTAGAACTGCACATTTGCTTGATTTTTATTCAATTACGATTTATCTTTATTGTTACAATTACCAAATAAGGTCATTTTACGATTCACTTTACTAGTAACTGACAGATGTCAAATGTGATCCATTAAATTGACCCTACTATAACACACTGCCATCTGATCCCAAACTAGGCAGAGATATTGACGCCCCAAAATTACGCGCTTCACCCCCAATTGTGTCTTTCTAGGTCTTTGTCCAGCAGTGGACGTCTATCGGCTGAAATAATGATTACATGAATATTACACATAGTTTTATCACGAATACAAAATCGCTGGTAAAGCTATTAACAAGATAAGTATTAAGTAATACAGGCATGATATTACGACGATAAAATAATTATTTTGTTTGTATTATCAGCTAGACCGTTTATCAATTGTTACCACGGTTCTATAGAAAACACGAGAAGAACGTGATAAGTATGCATATCGTTTTACAGAATATAATTATTGAAATACAAACTCGATTTCGACTAATGCGATAACGGTACTTATTAAGGTATATAATGAAAAGATAACATTGCTTACGATACAGATGTTTTTATAATACAAAAGATATTTTTATATGAAGGAAAGTATCTAAAAATGCGTAATAGATTATATAAGTAAAATATTTTGTAATGATTCCGGTTTGATTTGACGGTCACCGTAGCCTAGTTGGTAGTGCTCCTGCCTACGAAGCTGGTGGTCCTGGGTTCGAATCCCGGTAAGTGCAAATATTTGTGTGATGAGCACGAATATTTGTTTATGAGTCATGGATGTTTTCTATGTATTTAAGTATTTATCTATCTATATAAGTATGTATATCGTCGCCTGGTACCCATAGTACAAGCTTTGCTTAGTTTGGGGCTAGGATGATCTGTGTGACATTGTCCCCAGATGTTATTATTATATTATTATTATTCCGTAAACGTTACTTCAGAATAGTTCTAATATTTTGTCTCTTGTCGCAAACTTATAATAAATTCCATAAAAACTTTCATCACCTATTCCCTATTGTTATTTTACACCATTAGGGGAAAACTTTTACAAACTTTGAATGCCATTTTGTATCGAATCAACAGCCTAAAAAAATAGTTTCAAGCTTATAGCTAAAAATAACGATACTTCCATACAACTTTTCATCGCCCCCTTCAACCCCTTACAATTTTTTTTTTCGCAATAAAAAGTCCTTTCTCAGGCTCTAGACTATCCGTGTACCAAAGGTCATTTATCGGTTCAGTAGTTTTAGCGTGAAAGTGCGACAGACAGACATAGTTATTTCGCATTTATAGTTTTAGTCAGAATTGTTACAGATTAATAAACAGTTATTCAACAAGCATACGAGCCAAAGGTGTACATAGCAAGCGGTTATCGTAGCCGATGGAAGCAGTACCGGACCACGTGTGACCGTAATTATGATTCAAACTTGCATCGGGGGGTTTTGACAAATAGGTATTTTTTTTTAACTGTTTTTATACTCACAGCAGCTCTCGCCGCAAGCCCTGAGCTACCAGGAGGCAGTTGGTAGCACTTCCTATCACCTTCCATGGGCGAGCTCTTCATTGTGTCACGGAATGGCCCGTACATCGAGGAAGCGAACTTGCACGAGTACGACAGCACAGACACCTGGGAAGAACAGATTCGTAACACTTAAGAAATACTACAAAAAGTTATAAAATGTGTCCTACATTTATACGGTAGACAATACGGTATCTTTACAAAGTATAAAATAAAGTCACTCCCGCTGTCTGTGCGCTTAGATCTTTTGATCTACGCAACGGATTTTAATGCAGTTTTCAGCAATATATAAAATGAATCATGACGATACATCATCCTGCGGGAACGGGATCCATTCATACGAAGTCGAGGGTGCCCGCTAGTTAATTTATAAAACGGCATATGTAAGACCCCACTTACATAACAACTTACACAACCGCCTCTCACCATCTTGGAATCCTGTAATAACGAAGTGCCATCGTCGCGTAACCAACGTAGTGCGCCCGGGCGCTGATGTCATTAGTGTCGTGTGTACCGACAGTTTCGTAAAAGAAAAATATCAAGACCATGCGAGGGTAGATACCGAAACCCGAGCTTCACGGAGACGACGCTGCCGAGCCGCGACCACGGCTGGTGCAATCCATGGCGAAACGTCGGGTAACCAAGGTAATGATTTGCCTATATCTTTATCGCGATTGAGACCCGTGTCCACAGTATATAAAAAATATATTCTACAATTTGTCGATTTCATAAATATTGGTGTACAATAAAGATTATCGTATGGGGGGTTGTGATTGTGACCCTTGCGTCAGAGGTGTTTCAGCAGCTCATTGCGTTGAATGTTGCCTCTGAAGCACGGATACGCTCAGAAATTAAACCATTTTGACGGTCACCCATCAGTTCCGAAAACATACGAACCAATGAGTTCAGCAGGCTCTGGACGCCTCTATCTATCTATATAAAAATCAATGCCACTTTTCGTTGTAATGTTATAACTCAACATCGCAACGCCTTTACCGATTTGGCTAATTTTGGTCTTGAATTATTCGTGGAAGTCCAGGGAAGGTTTGAACGTAGAAAAAAATGAAAAAAGTCTTGAAAAAGTGTAAAATCAACATTTTTTTAGCAATATAAAATATTTTTTGTTTGAATAAATGAACTTAATAATCATTTTTTTTATTACTATGCCTTGTACGTAGCGAAGCAGGTACCGGGCCGCTAGTTTATCTATACGTGAGTTTCGCCTCAAACTATAAAATAGGGTGAAGCTTATATTATTTTACTTTCAACTCATTTAAGGATCGGTCTATCCTAGTTCAGTAACTTTTAGTCTCATAAAAAGTACTATAATGTATGTAGGAAGGCAAAGAATTTAAAACTTACTTGGTTCTGTAGCTTGCACGAAATCAGGGCATCCTTTATCGCCTTGATCCTGTTGTCCATCATGTCAGAAGGTGCCACAATGTGTGCACCTGTTGAGAAAAGTAAGGATAAAGTTGGTACCAAAATTATTTAATTTAATTATGTTCCTATAATTACAGGAATTACAGTTTAAGTTATATATCCATACATATAATAAAATCGTAGGAAAGTCAAAACTGAACATTGAATATTTTTTAAGAGGATTCTTGGGGTGCGATCTACAATGGATACCGAAGCCAAAAATATAGTTTTTAGAATTTTTGTCTGATTGTCTGTATGTATATCCGGGCTAAACTCAAAAAGTACTGCATGGATTTACTTCAAATTTTGCATGAATATTACTTAGAGGTTGGGTCAACATATAGCCTACATATTATCACGCTATCAACGGGGGAGGAACTGTGATAATTTATAAGGTTTAACGCGGCTAAAACCGCGGGGCACAGCTAGTCATATAATAACTTAAAAAACATATTAACGAAAGATAAAAACTTAAGGTCCATTACAGTTTATAACTATAGGGATTCATAAACTATAATAATTCTGTAATATTCAAAACAGAGCTAGTTCAAATAAAAGAAGAGAAATAACAATTAAAGAAAGAAAATAGAAGAAATAAAAATAAGATTTCAAAACCACTACACCAAAGTCATATTAAATATATCCATATCCTTAAATTTCTCTGAAATTCTTGTTCATGCATACAGTTAAAAACTGTTTACATGAACAATAATTTCTTGATAAATTTCATTTTTATTGATCGTGTTTTTGATGTTCTTATAATGATTTGTTATGCTATATTGTAACAAAAAATGTGATTAGAAGAGGCCACAGAAGTCCAAAAAACAAATATAAAAATAAGCACTATTCCTAAACAACTATTATAATATAAAATATTATTAAACAACTTCAAAAAAAAAGATCTTATCAAACCAACTGTATGTTACGCGCTTTCGCCGTCTTAAGGGTACCTATTTTGATAATTCTCTCTTTAAAGATAAAGGGGACGTTTTCCGAATGGTCCCATATAAATTTTGGCAAATAATAAGTTATACAGATAAAGTAGCACAAAACTGTGTAACCACTATTCCAAATATATATAAAAAAAACCAAATTACCAGCTTTAGCATAAGCTAAGGCTACTTCAGCAATTCTCTTCACCGAAGATGCATGGTCAATAACACCATTCGGTGTCAGAACTCCACAATGTCCATGGGAAGTGTATGGGCAGAGACAGACGTCACAAGCTATGAGTAGCTGTGGCAGTGCTGACCGAATCTTGGGTAGCGCTCTAATTACTGGGTTTTCAGATGAGTCTGCGTTTGTGCCAGTTGCATCCTAGAAAATTTAATTGGTAACATTTGTTCTTTGTTGGCACTGAATAACTATGGACTCTATACTCAATTAAATGAGAACAATACATATGAAATATCTTCAAAAGAAGGCTATTAATTCAATTAAATTTCCCCATTCACTGTGATATTATTTATTTTTTTTGGAGGAGAAAAGCTTTTTGGCCACACGGAAAACACTGTTCTTGTATGGAAAGTAAATCTTATTTATTGTGTTTTTTGCAATTTGATGTTACCAATAAAACACACACATTACACATTCTTTACTTTCATAGACAAATTAGGTTTGTAATGTATGTCTAGTAATTATGGTACACCTTGTATATATATACACAAGATGTATATGAATAGTGGACATAACTTAGGTGGCGCAATCAAGTCGAATGTAGATGAAACAATCTAAGGAACCAGTTTACAAAATAGTAAAAATATGTTTGCCCCATACATAAAGTATTAATTGATTGTTATTCTTCTATAAGGAATTAATGTATATTTAGCGTGTTGATGTGCTACACATTATTCTATTTAATAGGAAAAGTAAGTTCCTCCATTATTTCCTACCCCAAGATGATGTTAGTCTAACTCAAGCAAAATTATTCTATGATTGTTTCATGTTACAGGCTAAGTCAGTGAAGTATAAAAGTGATTATGTTAATATAAATGTTGCTACTGGTACATAATGATATTATAAATCAACACAATCCAACATAAATCATCACAATTATAGTATTTTATAAGGACACTTACCTTTGGCAAGTCTCCAACAATACCAAAAATGAGAATTGACTTTAATCCTTTATCTACCAGATTAGTGATTACTGGTAATAGTTTGTTGATGCCATATCTAGATACATTTGGCATACTCATTACAGGTTGAACGGCATCATCATTTTCTCTGTAACAAAATAATTTTTGCAAAAAATTAGTATGTACAGATGCCAGCACATCCAGCTATCCCAATCTGTCAAATTTCTTTTATAGATTTTCAACTGTATCATATAAGTATAAGGTTCACTCTCAATTGGGGAAATCTGACAGATTAGGGTAGCTTGATGTGCTGGCACATAGACAAGAGGTACATAGACTTTTCTGGGCACAGTAATATATTAGATTATATCAATAAATAAATATTTTGGACTGTATTATAGGTACAGACCCAGACAATGAATAGAACGTATCTCGTATATTTGACTATGAAAGTAAATAATTATATGTATATACTTAACTATATTACTATAAACATGTTATGACTAATTACAAATGCTTTTGAAATTTCAGTGCAAATAAAAACCTTCGTCATTTTATTTACTTTTATTAAAAATGCAAATAAACATGCTCATCAGACAACTATATGTCCTGGGTGGGGATCAAAGCACACCCAGATGCAGAACCTCCATTTATAAATTACACAAATACTTGCCCTGATGATCAAAGCATGAGAGAGAGGGTAGTTTCTTAAAAATACACCAAGTGGAAATTTACCTTGGGCTGGTGTATCTCTAATGAAACATGGCAGAAAACACTAGCACTCTTAGCAGGACCAATTTGCTGATGTATATTAGAGTTTAAATTTTAATAATAGAATATCTTTTTAAGATGGCACTTCACTATTGTGTAAATTGTTTAGGAATCAGTTTTTAATATTTGTACTTTGGTAAACTGTATTATTTATATAGTTTAGGTAACTGTTTAGGCTGTATAAGTGTTTAATTTATGTATTAAATGTACATACAATAAACATTTGTTCAACTTCTTCTGCTTTTTTTTTTAGGTAACTCCTGATAAATTTTGATGGTCACCATAGCCTAGTTGGTGTTCCTGAGTGTTCCTGTCTACGAAGCTGGTGGTCCTGGGTTTGAATCCTGGTAAGTGCAAATATTTGTGTGATGAGCACGAATATTTATTTCTGAGTCATGGATGTTTTCTATGTATTTAAGTATTTATCTATCTATATAAGTATGTATATCGTCGCCTGGTACCCATAGTCCAAGCTTTGCTTAGTTTGGGGATAGGATGTTATAATAATAATAAAAAAAAAAAATAGAGTCAGGCAGTTTAGAACTTAAAAGTAAATAAAGAAGGTATTATATCAAACTATTGTTATCCTCCTATTTCCCTGTATCTCCTGTCCTGTATCCTAATTGTGCTATAAAACATTTTAAATTACACATTTATTTTATCAATATTTATTAGCTGAAATAGCTATAAAATATCCAGGATATCATACATTTTTTTTTTAATCACCATACTCACAACATAACAGGGAACATCTGGGGATTTAGTGAGACACTCACTCACCTGTACATTTAGTACAGAATTATGTTATAGGGCAGATTTCGGGTTGGATCTCATATTGAGTCGTCTGAATTTGAGTTAGGTGTGTATATGGGGGGGGGGGGTTCGTACTAAGTGATAAAACGCATTTTATTCTGCCGGAGAGGCACCAAATTTTTTAAAATCATCTACCCCCCTCCCCCTCTATTCACTTACGTATGAAGGCGCCTTGATTTGAGGTATGTACCCAGATTTCATATAATTTTTATTAATTGACTTGATTATACTCAGTTGACATTAACGAAAACGTGAGTGAATAATGTAGAAAGCCATTAAATAAATAAGTAATAGGGAAAATCATTCTTAGACATTTCAACTACATCCACCTAGTAGTGCTTCTTTATTTAAAAAAAAAAAAATATAATCGGCAGCAGATAGAGAAACCGGAACACATAACCTTAGATTTAAATAAAAGAGTGTGTAATCAATTTGTCTAGTAAATTATAAAAGTACTCACAATAAGAACACGGGGTACATTATATTGTGGGCTTCGATCGCAGTATTGGGTTCCTGAAGCTTTCGCAAAGTAGAATGAAAGTATCCCCCCTGAAGAACATGTTCTGGACTAAGAAATAATTGATTCATTTTATTGTAGACACGGTGAGACTTCTGAAGAATTTAACTAACGGTATTTCCTACAAGTTGATTATATATATGATATTATGGTGTGAATGATTAAACACGTATGTGAATTATTCTACACAATTTTTCTTTTTACACACGTAATGTGATAACCAAAGAGGATAAAAACACTACGTTTTAGTGATAACGTTTGTTTTGTTTTTGATATTTTCTGATGTATTTAACGTCATTTGACATTTAGATGGTTGTCAAAATGTGAAGTGGCGTAGTGAGGTGCGATTGTGCGATGGACTTAACCCAGAGAACACCTTTGTAGACTTAAGTTTTTATTAAAATGTTACTCTATGTATAAATATACAATACAATAGTAAGATTTAAACAATACAGTACCAAAATATACAGTTCAATTATATGAAACAAAAGTATATTCATTTAAATTTTATAAATTTTTAACACTGGTGCACATTTTATCCTTCACTCTCATCCTTTTCAGATAATCTGATGGGACGGCTAGCTGACATGATTGGCAAGAGGTCAGGTACAGGGCCGATGGCTTTACATACTCTCCGAGGCACGGGTATGTAAAACCGCCAATTTATAGACTTCAGGCTGATACTGAGACCTTTTCATGACAGAAAAGTTTCATTATTATCCCGAGCCAGGATTTGAACCCAGGACCTCATTATCTGTGGTTGAACGCGCTACCGCTTTAGTCATTTTTACAACGGTATTTTCTGGAATCATTATGAATTTGTTTTCTTTTTTGACTGTCATGACAGTTCAACATTCAGCAGCTCTGTTTTTAACATTGAAATTGTTGACTAGAAATTGCATACCAAAATCCGATCACACAGGTACTAAATACTACAATACAACACACACACGTACAAAGATTGTTTACATTAAATTTTATAAAATCTACTTAAATTATCTTTTTGGGGTGTTCTTTAAAGCAAAGTCATTGACAATAGAATCTTCTTCTAATTGCATAACGTCGTACTTCCCTATAAGTCATTAAACATAGAGAAAATAATTCTATAAGTTTATAATGTCTGTCAACAACAAGCAATCAAGCATCGAATCGTCTTATTTTAATTTTTTACCTGGTTTTTTACTATAATATTGCATTTCCTTTGGCCATAATGAATGTGATTTTAGGGGCTAAATTATTAAATATATTCCGGGAAATAAAATCATCACAATGACCAATGAGTAAGGTCAAATATCAATAAAGTCCGTTCTGTTGCTTTTTTGTAGTTTATTTGTTTTCTACTATTTTTAAATGATAGGAGGGCAAAAGAAATCTTAATCTTCATAGTATAAGAGCTGTTATTAAATATACTAAAGAAAAAGTTCGTGAAAGCCAACCTTGAGGTCTTAAAACAGCCTTGAAGACATCATGAATGCAGATGAAGACGCGCTATCAAAGAAAAAAGTCGACAAATCATCCGAAAACTTAACTGTTACTGTAGACAATATAGATAATCAAAATAAAGGCGCAGAAGAACCTAAGCCGCGTATAGTGCTAACGTTTCGATCAGAAAAATCGAGTGCTAAATCTAGTAACATGAAGATTGTTTCTTCTGAGGAAAAGCAGGAGGAGGCTCCGCGGCGCTCGAGCAGAACTCGCGGTAAGTGGGAATGGATATGTGACAGTGATACTTCGCCGACAAAAGATAAATCAGGGGCTCAAACCACGTCTGAGAACGATGAGTCCGACAGTTCCCACACTACGCCCAAACGGTCCACAACACGTCGCAGCAAGGACTCCGAGAGCATTTTCGCTAACGCTATTGCAAGAAAAGAAAAGTCCTTTGAAACTCAAGCCACTCCACAAAGGCTGTCCAGAAGAATAAAACCAACTCCTAAAGTACTTGAGAATGAAGAGCTAAGAATGGGGTTTGAAAACCAGAACAATGCCAGGCTGGGCTTAACTGACAAATCTCCAGAGGGAGGTGTAAGAACTAGGCGCTCTGCCCGTCCTGTGGCCACAGAAACTGGAAAAGAAAGAAAGACTAAATCCCAAGATACTGATGAGGAAGTGGTAGAAATATGTACTGATGATGATAGCCAGAGTCAGAGTGATGATTTGAAGCTTAAGCATCTTTGTGAACTTGGCTTAAAGGCTATTAAAACTGAGGATGCTGATGACAGCAGGTAAGAAGCTTATTTTAATAGTTTTAACTCACCCTTACTAGTTAAGTAAGCACTGGAGACTTGGGTTTCAAGTATGTATTAACTATTTTGTGAATTCATAAAACACTATTACTTTACTAATTTCTACTTTATCAATACCTACTTCTCATGACATTTTCAGCTGGTTGTTAGCAGTAAGTAAGAAGCAAACATTAATCATTTTAACTTATCCTTACTAGTTAAATAAGTATTAAAAACTTAGGCTTCACACAGGTAATAACTATGATTCGAAATTGTAAAACCCTTGTTAAACCAATGTTTCTCATGACCAGAATGCTGGCTTTGGTTTTAAAAATCCTTGCTGTCCTATGTGACAATGTTGTAATTCTTCTGGACTACCTTTTGCCAATTTTATATAAGACTAGCTGTGCCCCGCGGTGTTACCCGCGTTAAATTTTATAAATTTTCTTTGCTATAAACCTCACGGAGCCCGAGACCTTTCCAACAAATGCAAAACCGTGGAAATCGGTTCGCACATTCTGGAGTTATAGCGTCAGGAAGGAAAACCCAACTTATTTTTATATAGTAGAATATACATATTATTAAAATTATATTGGCATGGCACATTACTACCTATTAACCAAAGTTTTGTCCACTATTTAATAGTCCAAAGTGGGCAAAACACAAAAATTGTATAATTCCCCATATACAAATAATGATCAACTGATGCATTTAATAGGGAAGCTTAAAAACATGTGTGGTATAAAAAAATAGTGTGTCACTATGCAAGTCTTTTCTAGTTCTCAAGCCTTTGTTATGGTGTATAATTAATTGATTGTGATATTTTCACATTATTTTTCTTATCCTCCTTGACCACTTTAGCTTATCGGTATAATGTTCCATCACCATCAAGTGAACAACAACATTTAAATTGGATGATGGTGAGATAATTAAATGTAATGGATGCAAAATGGGATATCATTTAAAGTGTGTGGGTGTTACGCCTGCTGCTTTCAGGGAAGGTCATATAAGACGCTCGTTCAAATGTGAATCTTGCATGAACATCACCAGGAGAGTGCGATTGACGGACGACACTCCTGTGCGTGGTACTGGCTCATGGGCGTTGGTGAAAGAACTACAGAACCAGTCTTCTGAAGGAATTCTTTCTCAGGATGACGCGGGATCACAGGATTTGGAGAATGTAGTGCAAAAAATGATAGAAAAGATGAACAACGTTTTAACGGCTAGAATCTGTGCTTTTGAAGAGAAAATCATGGAAGAATTTAAATCTACAGTGACCATTTTGGCGTTAGAAAACTCAAAATTAAGACAAGAATTGAAAGAATCTAATAATAAATGTGATTCATATGTAAAACAAATTACGTTTTTAACTGAGCGGCAAATAGTAAACCCGAAACAAACCAAAACAAGCCCTGAACCTAGGATAGTGTCTACCATTAGCCAAGGGTCATCGTTGGGTAGCAAAAGTGTCAACACTGTGCCACCGCCAGCGTCGCCTGCTCTCGCGTCTGCGGTCGCAGCGCCATCGCTCGGCCCCGCGCGGCCGCTAGCGGCGCCTCCGGATACCTACGCAGCGATGGCCAGGAAAACGGCGGAACACGATAACGGCGATAATACTTGGATTGAAGTAAAAAAACTGAATACAATAAAGAAAGGTGGTAATTTATCGGTGGAGACGTTAAAAGCAGTTGAACGAAGGAAGTATCTTCATGTTTGGAGGCTAGATAAATGCACGACAGAGGATAATTTAAAGGAGTATCTTCAGAAAATATTAGGAAATGATACTGAAATATTCATTGAGAAATTGAAGCCTAAACAAGAAAGAGTCTATGCCTCTTTTAAGATTGGCGTTACAGCGGGTAAATTTGAGAGACTTTGTGATGCAGATATATGGCCAGTAAACACGGAATACAGTGAGTGGATTTGGTTTCGCCGCTCAACCAATATCAATTTACAGCAAACCCGGTAGATACTTTACTATATTGTACCAAAATATAAGAGGTCTTCGGACAAAAACCGACCAATTTCTGTCACTACTAGAATCTTCTGGAGCCGATTTATTTGCCATCACCGAAACAGGTCTTAATGAAAGCATACAAAATGCGGAGTTTGTAGTCCCGGGCTACCATGTGTTACGGTGCGATCGCGCGGATGGGCGCAAGCATGGAGGCGTACTTTTAGTGGCCACACCGCGCTTCGAACTACGACGAGTTGCGCTGACAGGTGACATTAATATTGACTATTTCAAATTTGAATTGATTTGTGCTAACGTGTATAAGCAAAATAACTTTTTATTTACGTGCTGTACGGTGTATATTCCTCCACAGTGTGATGAGAGTGAATACATGGTATTGTTTAATATATTAGAAAAAATATGTGTTAAATATAGTAATAAGGTAGTAGTAATAGGTGATTTTAATTTGTATTCTAGTAACATTAATATTGTAAATTATTTTGATTATTTTATGTCATTCTGTGAATACGTTCAGTGCAATGACGTGCCAAACTGTATTGGTAGGCAGTTAGATTTAGTGTTGAGTGCGCGTGGCGCTGGTGCATCGGTGAGCGCTGCGGACGAGGGGCTGCAGCCCGTAGACGCGTACCACCCGCCGCTGCACGTGCGCCTGCCACTCGCGCGGCCCGCGCCCCCTGCCGCCACCTCCCGCGCGCAGCCCGCACCCTTCGCTCGCCCGGAGGCGACCTCAGCTGATACTACTGAGCCGGCTTCACCGCTATTACATGACGTGATAAATCGACCGCAATGGAACTTTAATAAGGCTGACTTTCATAGTGTTTACCAGTGTTTAGGTGAAATAGACTGGAGTGATGTTTATAGTTTAAATGACCCGGACGCTATATTAGATGCATTTTATGGCAAAATGTATCAAGTTTTTAGTATGTATGTGCCAATAAAAAAAACAAAGGCAGAAAATAGTAGGTATATATACCCAGTGTGGTATACGAGCGAAATTATTAAAGATATAAAACTTAAATATGTGTTGCATAAAAAGTATAAATTTAGTAAGACTAGCGAGGACTATGAGGCATTCTCACAGTGTAGAGCGAGAGTTAAAGCCGAGACGGCGCGAGTTCATGATGAGTACCGAGACCGCGTCCAATACCACTTAGCGAATGAACCGCGAGCGTTCTGGAATTTTATTAGGGCTAAGACAGGAAATGTGTCTAGCCGTAAGATCATAAAAGAAGGTAGGGTCTTATCCGAGTATGAGAGCGCGGGAGAATTCGCCCGTTACTTCGAGTCTGTATATAACCCGGCACCGGCTACGCTGAGCGTTGCGGCGGCGAGCGCGGCAGCGGCGGAGGCGCCGGGCGCACGCGTGGTGTTAACGCCGCTGGCGCTGCGCGACGTACGCCGTGCGCTTGCGCGCTTGCCGGCGAAGCGCTCGGTGGGGCCGGACGGCATCCCACCATACGTGTTTAGGGATTGTGGAGCAGTATTGGTGGCCCCTTTACAACATTTATTTAACGTATGTATTAACACTGCAACGTATCCCAACAGGTGGAAGCTCACCCGGGTGGTACCGGTGCCGAAGAGAGGTGGTGGACCCACACCGACTGACTATAGACCTGTAGCGGTTCTATGTACTCCGGCCAAGGTGTTTGAGACGGCCATACATAGCTCTCTTTATCCTCAGATTAGTGCTCAGTTGTCCGACGCGCAGCACGGATTCCGTCCTGGGCGGGGGACAACGGGTAACCTGCTGGATCTGATGACGCACCTGGTGCCAGCAGTGGACGCAGGGCTACAAGTTGACGTCGCATACTTTGATTTCCGAAAGGCGTTCGACACAGTCGACAAAGATGTACTTTTGTCGAAGCTGGCCGGTGTGGGGTGCACCCCGCACACGCTCTCATTCTTTGCATCTTATCTGCGCGACAGGTGTCAGTATGTCGATTGTGGGGGACACCTTTCGGATCCCTACCCCACGAGGTCTGGTGTGAGTCAGGGCAGCAATTTAGGTCCCCTGCTGTTCATTCTAGCGGTCAATGACCTCCCGAGGGTAGTAGGCACCTCCATACCTCTATTATTTGCAGATGACCTAAAACTAGTTATGGAAATAAAACACAGCACAGACCATAGCATATTACAACAGGATATCAATAGGATCTTCGCGTGGAGCCAAGACAATAAGCTGTACTTCAATGTGGCTAAGTGCTCCGTATTATCGTTTGGCCGAGCGCGAGACCCGAGCCAGTACCAATACGTCATGGATGGGGTGCCGTTAAAGCGCGTCACAGAAGTAAGAGACCTGGGCGTGCGTTTTGAACGTGACCTACACTTTCGGCAGCACATCATAGACGTGTGTAAGAAATCATACCAAAATTTGGGGGTGGTCTTGCGCCAGGCTAACAATTTTACCAACATCTCAGCCTTGAAGGCACTATACGAAGCACTCGTAAAGAGCCGCTTGGAGTGCGATGCGGTCATTTGGTCTCCACACGAAGAAAAGTACAAACAAATGCTAGAACGTATCCAAAACAAATTTCTTAGGTTTGTATATAAGAAGCAGTATGGAGTCTTTCCCGGTTACCCACTGCTGTATCCTACGTTATTCGTTTTGGGAATGGTGGGATATTACAGACTCGAAGTAAGAAGGGAAGTAACTCTTGCCACATACATATTTAATGTTATACGTGGCAAGATTCACAACCCGGGTGTATTAGAGACGATTCAGCTGTGCGTTCCTAACGAGTACCTCGGACGTCGACGGCGGCCGCCGCTGCTGGATGTTCCTCGCGCGCGCACCAACCTGCTGCAGCGCTCACCGCTCGTGCGGGCGCTGCATGTGCTCAACACACTATCTACTCAGATAGATTTGTTCTCATGTCCACTGAACGTATTCACAACGGCTGCCTATTGCCTTTGCAGTAGCTAATTTAGTTTAAGTTATGTTAGTTTGTAGGGAAAATAATGTAAGATTAGGTACGTAGGTATTATATAGATATAAGATAGATATAAGTTTAACTTCTCTGTCGCATTAGGCTCGCCTGTAAGGATAGAATAAGTTTTATGGTAAATAAATAAATAAAAAAAAAAAAAAAAAAAAAAAAAATATCAATACATACATACATACATAGACTCACGCCTGTTTCCCAGAGGGGTAGGCAGAGACAACGGATTTCCATTTGTCACGATCTTTGCATACTTCTTTTGCCTCGATTACTGTCATTATATTCTTCATACATGCTCGCCGGTTTAGGGTACTTCTGACCTGCCCTTTCTTGAGAACATCTCCAATTTGGTCAGAGAATGTTCGACGTGGTCTTCCCCTTCCGGTTGTCCCATTCACACAGGCCAGGTATACTTCTTTTGTCAATCTTCTTTCATTCATCCTTTCTAAATGGCCAAACCATCTCAGCATGCCTTTTTCAATCTTTGTGACTACATCCTCTTTCACACCACAACGCTCTCTTACATCAGTATTACGAATTCTGTCTCTCAAAGTCACACCACACATACTTCTCAGAGCTCTCATTTCCACTGCATTTATTTTACTTTCATTCTTTTTCTGCCATACCCAACTTTCACTTCTATACATTAAAGTTTGCACTAACACTCCATCGTGCACGGCTAGTCGAGCCTTCTTTGATACTTGCCGGCTACTCATAAAGGCGTGTAGTGCCCCATTCACTCTGTTCCCCGCATTTACTCTTCTAAAAATATCTTTTTCATATTTCCCATCTCTCGTAAACAAAGTTCCCAAATATACAAACTCATTCACCTGTTCGACTTTCTCTCCTCCAATCACAATATCACAAGCTGTCGTCATCCCTCTCAAATACCATTACTTTCGTCTTACCTACATTCATTTTCATCCCTTTCCTTTCAAAGGACTCATACATATTTGTTACCATCACCTGCAACTCATCCGCCGATGATGCAAGTAAAAATCATCAATACACTGATCAAAACACAAATATGGTGGATCACTTACACAAATTAGTGAGAATGTAAATGCTACACATTCAGCTGATGCAAGCCATGGTCCTTGAGATACATGGCTGTGATACATCCAACTCTAAGACTGGGCTGATACTGAGAAATGTTCGTAACAGAAAAATCCAAAATCACTTTTTAGACCCATCCAGGATTTGAATCAAGGACTTCACTAGGTGTTCAACCATACCAATACAACTACACCAACAGGGCACTCATTGAACTATCAACTAAAAAGGGAATTCATTAAGAGGTATTACGTAACATAACTTTGTGAGGCATTGATTTGTTTTAAACTCTGTGAAATTCACCTTTTTCATATTAACAGAGATAGACAAACAGTAATACCCCGCTTTACGCGAGGGATACGTTTCTGAAAAAATCACTTTAACTGAAATTCGCGTATATCGAGGTTTGTTAAACATAGTCAAATGTAATAAAAAATAATGCGAATAATTTTAATCAATCACTTTAACTCTAAAAACACTTTATGCAGTAGGTGCATACTGTTAATTATTGTTTACGAAAAAAATAATATATTGTCTTTTGGGTAGAGTTTCTTTTACATTCTTGTAAAATGCCCAACATTTGATTACAATTCGAAAACCGCGTTATAGTGAAACCTCATAACTTGGGGTCGTGTAAAGCGGAGTATCACTGTATTTCATAGATGGAAAATACATAGGTCTTTATAAAATGGTATAGGTCGTAATTACTACACTCAGCATCAAAAAATCGCCCCTCTGCAAAAATCACTTTCATCCCTCATTAACTCTTGATGTGTTTATGTAACAAAACCAATTATACTTTTATTTAAAAGATTATTAAATTGTCTTAATAAAAAACATTACTTTTAATTAATAAACCTAATTTAATGGCTCAAATAAAGTGTCACAAAAGTTCATTGCAATCATTCACTATTCAACTGTTGAAGAGGACACACCTACAGATTGTCCAGAAGAAAAACCACCCCCAAGATGGATACCACTGCTGATGAAGCCTCCCAAGTGGTTGCTCTACTGCAATCAGGGATGTGGCAGTGTAATGTCGCCCGGCAACTCAACTTGACGACTTGCTCTGGTCGACGTCGCTGCACATCGGAAAGAGACGACCAGTTCATTGTGTCGAAATCTTTGAGAAATCATTTTCTCCAATGCTGTTGAGCTACAGCAACAGCTCCAGGCAGTTTGCAGACGCACTGTTAGCGTCTCTACCGTTAGAAAAAGACTCAAGGAGACGAAGATAGCAGCCATCAGAGCTGCTACGGGCCCAAAGTTGGGCGCAGTGCATCGGCAAGCTCGTTTACAGATTGCTCGTGAACAAATTGATTGGACCCTTGGAGAGTGTGTCTTTTCTGCAACTTGGTTTGGGTGAACGTTTCACTCAAGCCTGCATCCAGGAAACAGAGGAATATGGTGGTGGATCCTGCATGATCTCGGGTGGCATGTCAGCTGTCGGCAAAACCAAACTTGTCTGCGTCTCCCGGTCTGGAGGTGCTCGCGGACAAGGGTCACTGCCTGCTCGGCGCTATGTCACGGAGATTCTGGAGGCTCATGTGGTACCATTTGCCCATCCATTTGGTGAGGGGTTCACATTAAGACCCGATAACGCTCGCGCTCACACTGCGGCTATCGTGGGCGACTTCTTGCAGAGGTCCCAAATCTCTGTGATGCATTGGCCAGCGAGGAGTCCAGACCTGAATCCGATAGAGTACCTCTGGACCATCTTAAGCGCAAGGTTCGATCTCGGGATCCCGCTCCTTCGACTCTTCAAGAGCTCCAAGACGCGGTGATTGAAGAATGGGATCTTATCCCTCAAGAAGGCCTCCTCAAGTTAGTGAGGTCTATGAGGGACCGTATGGAAGCCGTCATCAGGGCAAGGGGGGTAACACTAGATTTTAAGTTAATTTCAAGCTACTTTTTGATAATGGTTTTTGTAAATTATGAGTTGTTAATTAGGTCTTAACTAAGGATATTAATTTATTCTGTTAATTTTAATGTTTATCTTGTAATAATAATTAAACAAATGTTAAATTTAATTGTTTTTTAATACTCCTTTTTATTACCTTTCTAATGATACACAACATTATACTGTAAATTAGGTTTAGGTCATTTTGTAGAAGATTTTTAAAAGGCGCGATTTTTTTGACGCTGAGTGTAGTTGTTCAGTTTCAGGTTTCACATTAGGATTATGCTTAGCTATATTAATAGTTATTTAGCTATTATAGCTAGAAATAGATATATAATCCACATGTATTTTATTTCTATTTACTAACCCAAATGTCTTTCAAAATAGACTCCACAGAATATCAATTGACAAAAACAGGAGTGCAATGCCATTAAAAAAATTAGAACTCCTTGCAATTTTATTAATAGTATTTAACATTGAATATTCTAATGTTTTTGTCCTGATGGGTCTATATGTATAACTTCTATAGGGAAGAAGGCGACGATGGTAATGATGTGGAAGAACTTGAGGAAGATGATGAGATTGATGATGACCCTGGAGTGATCAGTAAGTTGTTGGAGACTGATGAGGAAACTTCAGATGAAGAGTTCCAATGTCCTGTGAGTCCAGTTGTGGCAGCGAAGAAGAGCCGTAACAGAAGGCCGGCAAGAAATTGTTATTCTTACTTCAAGAGTGATCAGGTGCCAGCAGAGGTGGAAGAAGAAGTAGAACAGGAGTAAGTTACATTTTTTTTTAAAGATAACGCTCGCATTAAGGAATTTATTCCCTGTGTCGCGGGGTACTTTACAAACAAAGCGAAGATGCTAGTCACCACACAAACGTATGTGACCTAGCATCGTAATGTACCTCCATATTTTATTGTACCAGTATGTTATACATACTGTATTTCTAAGCACACTATGTATACTTAAATGAATCTGATGTGGTGAAAATAAATTTATTATTATTATTTATTATTATAATATATATATTATATTTATTATTATAATAGACGGACACAAATTACATCCAGACTCAGAACAACTATTTATGGGCCACAGAAATAGTTGTCCGGCGCGGGACTCGAACCCGCGACACGACGCGGCGAGGCGACTGTCTAAGCCGCTGCGCCACACGTGCAGTCAACGTTTTATTAGGATTATTTGTCTGGCCTATTAGGCTAGCGATTAGTGACCCTGACTAAGCCACAAGTTGTAGGTTTGGTCCTTAAATTAAAGACAAATCTATGTGTGATTATTTGTTCTGTAGCTGGGTGTAATTTGTCTATAATTTTTTGTTTTTTTGAAATATATAAGTATGTTTATCAGTTGTCTGGTTGACATAGTACAGGTTCTGCCTAGTTTGGGATCACATGGCAATGTGTTAGTTGTCTTTAGATGTTTATATTAAACTAGCTGTGCCCGCGACTTCGTCCGCGTATTAATTAGTTTATTTTGTTTTTTTTTTTGTTTTTTAGTAAAATAAATGACTTTTTCTAAAATAAAAGTAGCCTAAGTTAGTCCTTATTATATCAGCTACCTGCCAATAAAAGCCCCGTCAACATCGGTCCAGCCGTTTCAGAAATTAGCCGGAACAAACAGACAGACAGACGGACAAAAATTGTAAAAAATGTTATTTTGGTGTATGTACCGTATATATATTCATATTTATGTAGTAAACACCGGTTATTTCAATATTACAAACAGACACTCCAATTTTATTTATTTGTATAGATGTATAAATAAATTTGGACCAAAACTATGTCACAATAGATATAGTGACTGCTGACTATAATAATATAATAAAAAATAAAAATCGTTTATTTTCAGGCATGACGGCCCATAGCATGTTAGTAATCAGTACAAACTTAAAAAACTATGTTAGTATGTAACACTAAGACACACATAGGTATACTATACTGTGTTTAAATGTGCTATAATTTAATTTCTAAAATATGTAAGACTTATTCTGTAATTTAATATTTGACCTGTTGGTTGAGTGATGTTGCCTGCTGCAATGTAATTAAAGTAGGTATGTCCTTTGATTTTCCTTTAATATTTAAATAAATAACCAATGACTAAAACATGACAATGTGCAGAGCTGAAGTGGGCCAAATAATATTTCCTCATTATTCCTTTATTTATACCTATAAATAGTTAGGAGATTAATTTGCATACTGTGAGGTAAGCAAAATTTTGCTCCTTATAATTACTAATTGCTCGAAACTACTATATTATAATAATAAATTACTTACTTAAAATTGTGATTCTGTTGTTTTTTGTCATGTGTGACATGTGTTGTGTGAATGATTATTCATCCAAAGTAAAAATCATATTGGATACTTACAAATAATAAACAAAAAAAATATTAAAGCAACTTTAATAGTAATAATTAATGATTAAAAACATAGAATACTTAAAGCATTATTCAGCTGTGAATAGTTAAGTATGTATTTTATCTACACTTACTATCACAAGTAAATGAATATATGAAAATTGTATATAGTGTACATAAAAATGTTTAAAAAAAAATTTGATTATTATAAATAAATTTTAGTTAAATTTTAAGTAAAACCATACGTAAAAAGATAATAAACCTGTTTCCCCTTTTGCCATATTATATCCTTGCCAGTATTTTGGAACTTTCAGTCTTTGAGTGTACTCAATACTTAGAGCTTCTCATGCCTTTTCCTCTTACCTAGACTGGTCATGAAAGATACTTTGGTTTTTAAATCTTCCATTATACCCCTACTTCTATAATTGCCTTTAATTTCTTCATATACCAAAACCCATCTTCCAATTCTACCACTAACACAAATCATTGAAGCTTTGGATGTCATCATTAATAACTTTAGAGTTTACACTTTCATTCTCATCTCGAAACACTAATTTGTATGATGAATTTGAATGATTTAGTCGTTTTTAACCTTCCTATTTGAACGCCGATCACGATCACGATGATTACCGAATTCGGCGGTAGGTGTACAGGTTCGCCGTATGTGCCACTCTGCTATCATTGAGATGTTGATGCATCAAGTATCCCCATGTTTCTTCACCTGTTGCCATGAATCCAATACTAAGTAAATAAGTATCTGATATCAGGTCGCCGCGACGCCGTTCTTCAAAACGTGCCACAAGGCAGTTGTACGGTTACGTGGAAGACAGTGAACGGTGAGATATCACTCCCAAGTCTATGTGCTGTAGTTGTGTTCAGTAGTATGCTTTCCTGCTGTTAATGAAAGAAAAAAAGAGCTACAGATCTGTGCTTAGTTCTTTATTTTTAGCGGCTTCCTTTTCAAATTTCTTCAAATTAGCCTCTGTAAAGTGTGTGTGTTCTTCGAGCGTTTGACCAGCGGTCAACATCAAGCCCACAAATTTATGTTGGCGTCTCTAAATTGTGTGCCAACTTGGTATGTTAAGGTAGACCTGACGTAACCGTTGCATCTACATTTGCTAGCCTAGCGTGATCACGCAGCGCCTACACACTAGTGGAACACAGACGCTCAACACGCGCCATATAGATCAGGACCTAGAGCTAGTTGGCGTCAAACGCGTATCTCTGCTTACGCTGGGCAATAGCCAATGCAGTTGCGACGTTTACGTCTGCCCTAGCTTAACAAACCAAGTACACACGCTTAATAGACGTCAACATAAATAGTGAACGTAACTTAGGAGATAAATTGGCCTGTGAAACTGAACAACGTGTAGCACATTAATGTGTAAAATACGCAGGAAATAAATTAACTTCTCGTACAGTGAACGTAAAAAGTAGATGGTCAATATCGGACAAAGGTTTATGCCGCCTTATATATTTCCCTTCGAAAAACCTGCCCTTCATAAAATATGAATGATCATGTTGGGCAGTATCATTAGCTAGTATTTTTTACACTTAACATTCACGCACTTTAGAACAATTCACTGCCACACTATTTTGATGCAATTTAGGATAATTGCATTGCCGATTTTATTCATCTACTTTTGGTGTTGAGTGTACATGAATGACATAAGCTGATGCATGGTATGGATTGCTTAAAAATATTATTTATATTTCACAAACAGATTGTCTTCAGTTTGTTCAGCTCCTGGAGCGCTCCTTAAGCTTTTCTGCACTATTTGTGTGACACATTGTTTATGAAAAGTATACTATTTTAAGAATCGGGTCTATGGTGTGGTTTTCGCTAAGTTGACGCACGCGCATCTATCTTTCTATATCTATATATCTAGATACATAAACAAAGTGATTTCTCCATCCATAGACAAAACATATTTGTAATTATTTTTGTATAATGACAGATCTTTTAAATGTATCAGTTGACTTTCTCTGAGGATGGAAAAAATTGCTATAAGTTTGCAATAATATTTATAGATTAATGTTTGTGTTTAGGAATTACCGAGTGAAACGCAGACGCCTTCGTTCTTCGGGAGGCGAAGAAGCAAATTCTGATGCTGAAATGGAAGAGACTACGTAAGTACACTATTACAGGGTGCATCGTCATCATCATCATCATCATCAGATCAGCCGAGTGACGCCCGCTGATAGACAGGAGCGTCCTTCAGAATAGGGGGATATGCTATAGTGACTTGGCACATACGGCACGGCGATTGCAGTATGATGGTTATAGAGCACAGGGAAAGTTAACTCCCCCTCCTTGGGACGACGTCTACGCTCCCTAAGGGATGAGATGGTGTGGTAATATTTGTTGCACACAGCCAAAGCATCTTAATGATGTGTAATTATAAAAAATAACTCTGTAGTAGCTACGAGAGATCATAAAAAAATACCTGCATTAAATATACGTGTGCTGGACGAAACTATGACCGCCTCGGTGGTTTGACTCAGTTGGTAGTGAACCTGCCGTAGGGTCCAAAGGTTGCGAGTTCGATTCTCGCACAAGACAAGTATCTGTGTTCATGTGTCTTGGTCTGGGTGGTTTCTGTACCTCATTACATTTATATTTTGGCGTCTTCTGGCATCCATATGCCCGCCCAAATGGAGACTCCAACAAATTGGTTGTATAAACTATCTGTGTAATAGTGCTGCATTTTTGCATTTGTGTTTGTATATGCAACTAAATGTATATAGAAGTATTCTATATTGTATAATATATTTTTATATGACGGTCACCGTAGCCTAGTTGGTAGTGCTCCTGCCTACGAAGCTGGTGGTCCTGGGTTGGAATCCCGGAAAGTGCAAATAGTTGTGTGATCAGCACGAATATTTGTTTCTGAGTCATGTATGTTTTCTACGTATTTAAGTATTTATATATCTATATAAGTATGTATATCGTCGCGTCGCCTGGTACCCATAGTACAAGCTTTGCTTAGTTGGGGCTAGGATGATCTGTGTGACATTGTCCCTAGATACTATTATTATTATTATGTGTATCCGTTGACTTATAGTATCCATAGTACAGGCCTTAGTGTGGGCTAGATGGCGCTGTGTGATTTTTATTTATTTATTATTACTATTATTTCGCTAACAGTAACCCAGCCGATGGGGACGAAGGTTCAGAGGCGGCATGCCCCGCAGACGAGTCTTCAGTGATCGCGACCTGTTTCTGTCAGGCTCCTAGCAATGTGTACGCCGCACCAGAAGAACTCACCGGTAAGTTATTAAATCAATCCTACTGATAAAAACTACTTCGTTCAGCTTCGAACCAGTAGATATATAGAACGGTAAATTTGTATTTTAAATTAGTACTTCACTCCAAATAATGCCATTGTAGGCAATTATTTTATAACTCATGTCAGCTAAATGATGTCCACTGCTGGACGAAGGCCTTTCCAAAAGATTTCCACAACGGAGTTGTGTCCGTAATTTGGAGGGATATGCCATAATCGCTACGCTTGGCAGACGCGTTGGCGATCGCAGTAAGATGGTCATAAAACGCTGCCCGTACTCTGGAGTATATACTCTCGGAATGATATGTGGGGTAGCGATATTCTTGTAGGCTACACTTTTCATTATTATTGAATTTCCGTAGGGACTTCAATTATTTTTGTATATAATGTATAACCCATGTTACTCACTTCTTTATAATATTAGTTTAGACTAGCTGTGCCCGCGACTTAGTCCGCGTGTTAATTAGTTATTTTTTTGTTTTTAAGTAAAATAATTGACTTTTTCTAAAATAAAAGTAGCCTAAGTTACTCCTTATTACATCAGCTACCTGCCAATAAAAGTCCCGTCAAAATCGGTCCAGCCGTTTCAGAGATTAGCCGGAACAATCAGACAAACATACAGACAACAATTGTAAAAAATGTTATTTTGGTGTATGTACCGTATATATATTCATATTTATGTAGTAAAAACCGGTTATTTCAATATTACAAACAGACACTCCAATTTTATTTATTTGTATAGATGTGAAAAAATTGTATGGTTCCATGTTTAGTGGTTTGCTACTCACAACGAAAAATCTGCTGAACATATTTGAATAAATTGTGGCACACAAATAGTTCATTACTTTGATTAACACATAGGTTCAGGAAAAATGTTAAGGTCTTGTGGGGTTATCAAAAACCGAATTGTTTGCACTTTAAATTTTGATATTGGTCTTATGGATCGTCATAATAGTAACTTTTATCTTATTCCAAAGTCAATGTAGACGAAGACGCGGGTATAAGTTAGTTAAGTATAATGACTAATTTGAACTAAGATTGTCCACTGCTGAACTAAAGGTCTCCCCAACGTTGCCATTTGGAGGTGTTTGCCATCGCTTGGCATGTGCGTGGGCGACCGCAGTAAGGTGGTAGCTAGTACACAGGAGACGTTGTTCCCTGCTGTATCCCCTATTCGCCTTTTACGACACCCACGGGATTTAAAAATATGTAGAGATATAGAAGATTTTATCAGTAGGGGTAAAATATATAAGTAGAGATGTATAATGACTGAATATCATTTATTATATTAGAACATTTACTTTCAAATTCAGTCAATTTGACTCAAATATTATTGTCTATTCTCAACTACCACCCAAATTTTTTATTTATTTAGGTACCCAATTTATATGCAAATTTTAAATGAAGCAACGTATTATTTTGTATTATATCATGAGAGGATAAGACGACATCAAAGTCGATGCGCGAGGTAATAATACTATAAGTCGCAAAAACCACTTTTTTGTTTCAATTTAGAAGTTGTAGACTGTTATCAACGACAAAAACTTAAAAGGTACTAAAATATTACTGAAATCAAATTGACTGAAAATGACCATTTTTGACAGTTAATAACCATTTTTGACCAATTTGACCGTAAATGACAGTCAGTCTAATTCAGTCACTTTAGTCATTTTCAACTCTAGTAGGGGGCATATGGATAAGGCATACAGAATAATAAGAAAATAAAGTTGTGTGATACTGTATCACTGATACATGATGAAGGTGGTAAAATCCTTATAGACTGTAGAAGTATTGTAAAAAGATGGAATGCATACATGGGGTTGATTCGAATACTCCTCATCATAAAGTATCTAAATTTTGCGTTTGGACGTCAACTCCTCGGCCATCCTGTATGATAAAGGCGAAGTTCCCTACTTTAAAATCTCTAAGATGATTACTCTTCTTAACAAACACGACACGACAAAATGTGAAGGGTACCGAACACTGAGTGTATCTCAAACTTCAAAAATTATTCAGAATAGAGTAAGACCGAAAACGGAATTTCAGTTGGGCGATGATCAATTTGGGTATAGAAAGAAGACAGAAGAATTATGATAATTTTAATAACATTCAATAATAATATAAATATTGATTTTATAATTTTTTTTTAAATCATATACGAACTATACAGAAACCAAATAACAATTGTTGAGGCACAGAATCATAAAGAATCTGCAAAAATAAAACAAGGTGTAAGACAAGGGTGCACCTTGTCTCCATTAATTTTTAATATCTTTATAGAAGCCTCAATTCAACATATTTTGGAAGTGGGACATTGGCGCATAAGTATAAATGGAAAGAATATAACTTTTGTAAGATTTGCAGATGACATAGCTGCCTTAGCTAATAGTAGAGATAACCTTGAAAAACTTCTCAACACAATAAACACAATAATTGATGGTTTCGGTATGAAAATAAATATAAAAATAACGAAGGTTTTAGCTTTAGCAACTGCTAAATTCCCACAACAAATCAACGACTCTTCCAAAATCAACAATATTCAGGATAGAATACGTCAGCAATTTTAAATATTTAGTTAGGCAGCTTAATAACAGAGGATGCCAGACAATCCATGGACATCAAAGTGAGAATTGCTATGGCCAAGCAGGCATTCTGTAAAAAAAGCACCTGTATCAGGCGAAACATCCGAAAAAGCGTGTTAAAACCTATGTTTGGAGCATTGTTGTTGCTTGTTCTTTGCGCTTGCGAAAACTGGACTTTACGAGAAAGAGATCGAGAAAGGCTAGAAGTATTTGAGATGTGGTGTTGGCGTCGAATAGAAGCAGTCTCTTGGACTGAAAAAGTGACAATGACGAAATCTTAAATAGAGTGCAAGAAGAACGGCAAATTCTAAAGATTATAGAGAGTAGACGAGAAAAAATATTGGACATTTAATTCGACACGACCAGTTCATCACCAACATCATAGAAGTCAAAATTGAGGCAAGAAGAAAGAGAGGCAGACCGAGACGTAAATATATGGACCAAGTGAAGCAAGTTGTGAAATTGGAGGCTTACAAGGAAGTCAAGGAGAAGGCTTACGATAGAGAAGGCTGAAAACTGCTACACCGACAAGTGCACAACACTTGAATTAGAGAGAGGGATTTAAAGGGGTCGCCCTGTTATTCTGTCTGGGTATAGAACCACAAGGCTAGTTAGCATTTTTGTCACTAAAACGTATAAATGTATGTATATATTATATACATAAATTTTTGTAACGTAAAGCATGGAGGAAATTTAAGAAGACATACCATCCATGCGATTGTTCTATTTTACTATAGAGCCGGTGTTCTGCCAAGCCATAGAGATGGTAGACGAGGTGCGAGTGGGCTGCTCGCACCCGGCGCGGAGCGAGCGCGGCGGCCTGGCGCCGCTGGTGCGCGCCGGGCCCCGCGCGCCCTACTTCCTAGCGTGCGGCCTGCACGCGGCGCAACTGTACCAGCACATGTGCTGTCCCGCCTGCGGCCTGTTCTGCACTCAGGTACATATACATAGAGATGCAGACGAGGTGCGAGTGGGCTGCTCGCCTGGCGCCGCTGGTGCGCGCCGGGCCCCGCGCGCCCTACTTCCTAGCGTGCGGCCTGCACGCGGCGCAACTGTACCAGCACATGTGCTGTCCCGCCTGCGGCCTGTTCTGCACTCAGGTACATATACATAGAGATGCAGACGAGGTGCGAGTGGGCTGCTCGCCTGGCGCCGCTGGTGCGCGCCGGGCCCCGCGCGCCCTACTTCCTAGCGTGCGGCCTGCACGCGGCGCAACTGTACCAGCACATGTGCTGTCCCGCCTGCGGCCTGTTCTGCACTCAGGTACATATACATAGAGATGCAGACGAGGTGCGAGTGGGCTGCTCGCCTGGCGCCGCTGGTGCGCGCCGGGCCCCGCGCGCCGGGCCCCGCGCGCCCTACTTCCTAGCGTGCGGCCTGCACGCGGCGCAACTGTACCAGCACATGTGCTGTCCCGCCTGCGGCCTGTTCTGCACTCAGGTACATATACATAGAGATGCAGACGAGGTGCGAGTGGGCTGCTCGCCTGGCGCCGCTGGTGCGCGCCGGGCCCCGCGCGCCCTACTTCCTAGCGTGCGGCCTGCACGCGGCGCAACTGTACCAGCACATGTGCTGTCCCGCCTGCGGCCTGTTCTGCACTCAGGTACATATACATAGAGATGCAGACGAGGTGCGAGTGGGCTGCTCGCCTGGCGCCGCTGGTGCGCGCCGGGCCCCGCGCGCCGGGCCCCGCGCGCCCTACTTCCTAGCGTGCGGCCTGCACGCGGCGCAACTGTACCAGCACATGTGCTGTCCCGCCTGCGGCCTGTTCTGCACTCAGGTACATATACATAGAGATGCAGACGAGGTGCGAGTGGGCTGCTCGCCTGGCGCCGCTGGTGCGCGCCGGGCCCCGCGCGCCCTACTTCCTAGCGTGCGGCCTGCACGCGGCGCAACTGTACCAGCACATGTGCTGTCCCGCCTGCGGCCTGTTCTGCACTCAGGTACATATACATAGAGATGCAGACGAGGTGCGAGTGGGCTGCTCGCCTGGCGCCGCTGGTGCGCGCCGGGCCCCGCGCTCCCTACTTCCTAGCGTGCGGCCTGCACGCGGCGCAACTGTACCAGCACATGTGCTGTCCCGCCTGCGGCCTGTTCTGCACTCAGGTACATATACATAGAGATGCAGACGAGGTGCGAGTGGGCTGCTCGCCTGGCGCCGCTGGTGCGCGCCGGGCCCCGCGCGCCCTACTTCCTAGCGTGCGGCCTGCACGCGGCGCAACTGTACCAGCACATGTGCTGTCCCGCCTGCGGCCTGTTCTGCACTCAGGTACATATACATAGAGATGCAGACGAGGTGCGAGTGGGCTGCTCGCCTGGCGCCGCTGGTGCGCGCCGGGCCCCGCGCGCCCTACTTCCTAGCGTGCGGCCTGCACGCGGCGCAACTGTACCAGCACATGTGCTGTCCCGCCTGCGGCCTGTTCTGCACTCAGGTACATATACATAGAGATGCAGACGAGGTGCGAGTGGGCTGCTCGCCTGGCGCCGCTGGTGCGCGCCGGGCCCCGCGCGCCCTACTTCCTAGCGTGCGGCCTGCACGCGGCGCAACTGTACCAGCACATGTGCTGTCCCGCCTGCGGCCTGTTCTGCACTCAGGTACATATACATAGAGATGGCAGACGAGGTGCGAGTGGGCTGCTCGCCTGGCGCCGCTGGTGCGAGCCGGGCCCCGCGCGCCCTACTTCCTAGCGTGCGGCCTGCACGCGGCGCAACTGTACCAGCACATGTGCTGTCCCGCCTGCGGCCTGTTCTGCACTCAGATACATATACATAGAGATGCAGACGAGGTGCGAGTGGGCTGCTCGCCTGGCGCCGCTGGTGCGAGCCGGGCCCCGCGCGCCCTACTTCCTAGCGTGCGGCCTGCACGCGGCGCAACTGTACCAGCACATGTGCTGTCCCGCCTGCGGCCTGTTCTGCACTCAGATACATATACATAGAGATGCAGACGAGGTGCGAGTGGGCTGCTCGCACCCGGCGCTTGTTCTGTGTCTGTGTGTAATTTATCTATAATATGTAGAAAGAACTAAACTATAGAAGTAACTAAGTATGTTTTTTTATGCCACTGGGTTCGCGCTTGATCACAAAAGTTATCAGTTATCTGGTTGCCTTAGTACAGGCTCTAACTAGTTTGGGGACAGAAAGCAGTGTATTGGTAGTCCCAAGATATTTTACGATATTTATTTATATTTCTTATATATTAATTTTTTTTGTTATACATTTTATATTTAACTAGAGAGTGCTAGGACAATATGCGGATGTGTTGACACTTAGCAATCATCCAAACACTAAGGCTAACCTGCTTGTTCCTACGGCACGTTATGAAGAACAACAGATCAGTAAGAGGTTACATCCTTATGACCGTATATAATACGCTCGTAAGCAAGTAACCTGTAAGGGTTAATAAGTTATGCGATAAGACCGCCATTTGTACAAACTTATCTATGTAATATAAGGTCTTTACCTATGAAATTGCCGTTTTGTATGAAAAAATTTAAACGAATTTTTTTCATGAATTTTTTTATTTGTATTAATCGAAGTAATCACCCATGCAATCAATGCATCTTTGCCATCGCAGTGGCAGTTTATTGATGCCCTTCTTAAAGAAATCAGCTGGACGGGAGGCAACAAATTCTTCAAAGGCATTTTGTACTGCCTCTCGGGTATTGAATTTTTTTCCCGCCAAGAAGTTATCCAAATTCTGGAAAAAGTAGTAGTCTGTAGGCGCAAGGTCTGGTGAGTAGGGCGGATGACGGAGAGCTTCCAACCCCAGTTCTTGCAACTTGGAGACCGTCTGCTGTGCAGTATGAGGTCGCGCGTTGTCGTGCAGGAGCAGCGGAGACGAGCGATTGACCAATGCTGGTTGGAGATGCGCCAGCTTCTCCATCATTGTGCTCAGTTCTTCACAGTACACATCTGCAGTAATGCTCACCCCGTTTGGTAAGAAGCTGTGATGAATCACACCGGCGCTAGACCACCAAACAGTGACCATCACTTTTCTAGGGGTAAGTTTTCGTTTAGGGCATTGTTTAGGTGCTGAACCAGGATCCAACCAACTTGCTGAGCGCTTGCGGTTATCAAACAGAATCCATTTTTCATCGCAGGTAACAATGCGGTTCAAAATTCCTTCATTTGTGTGTCTGTTGAGCAGTGCAAGGCACGTCTCGACGCGTACTTCGCGCTGGCGATCATTGAGTTCGTGGGGCACCCATTTGTCAAGCTTTTTTACCTTGCCAATTTGACGCAAATGGACCAATATTGTTTTGACGCTAACGTCGAAAGCTGCTGCTAATTCAGCCGTAGATTGTGTATCATCAGCTTCCACAACCGCCTTTAATTCGTCATTGTCGACCAAAGTCTTCGGACGACCGCGAGGTTCATTTTTCAGGTCGAAATTTCCAGAACGGAAGCGAGCAAACCAATAACAGGTGGTGCGTTGGTTTGTAGTGTTAGCTCCGTAAACGTCGTTGATGTTGCGTGCCGCTTGTGCCGCGTTGCTGCCACGACGGTACTCATATTCCATAATTACTCGAATTTTTAACGTATCCATGATGACGAAAAAGATTGAAATGCGATGAAAATGTAACACTAATCAATAAAGAAATGACTACTTTTGGAAAAAAGAATCCATGTTTTTAAAATAAAATTAATTTGAAATTAGAATTCTTAGCCAAACAAAAATTATTTTGATTTGAAATGGCCAGTACTGCAGAACGGCAATTTCATAGGTAAAGACCTAATATTTATGGTGTACAGTAAAAGATATATAATAAAAAAAAATGTGAGCCGTCACGGGACGCCTGGCAGATGTGAAACACCGACATTATTTTCTAAAAGTAATATGCAGAAAAGAACATATTGTGATAGGAACTAAATATGTCATAATGATAAAATAAAAAGTCGATTGCTCATGCGCCACGGCATGCGTCGCCACGCCAGAAATCTGTTTTACGTGCGGCTATAGATGTTTCACATCAATAAAATGTTTTTTTTTATTTATTTATTTAGCGGATATGTATATCTTATCTAACGGAGCTGAATCGCCATTTGGCATATTTAGAGAACCCCCATTGAAACGGGAAGTGGCATCGAGAAAGAAAGGTTTGACTAAAATCCATGTTTCCTCCGCAGGGTACTTTCTACCAATGTTCGTCCGGCCACTTATTCCACTTAGACTGTGGCCTCCCACTGAATGAAGTGAAGATGCGTCCCGGCTGCCCCCACTGTGGAGTATATTCTTATAGATGGCAGCCTGTCAACCAGGAGTGTGTGAAGGTTAAAGTGGAAATGAAGAGCAGCAACAAGAGGATCTATTTACCAGACCAGAGGGAACAATGGTGAGCATTATTAGAGTTATTACGACTGCGCTTGCGCCGCGACCGCCATCGCCTTCTATTATCCTTAGTTTTCATTTTTATCGTTGAAGTGCCGCCACTGTCGGCTGTCGGCATATAACGTAAAGAGACAAAAACCAGTTCTCTAAATGGTATCTTTCCCAGAACCGAAGTTGGAACCCAAAAATGCCGTCTTGGGCGTTACCTAGTTTGTAGTATTTGCTTGACGAAACGACGCTAAAATTTCGTCGAGAGATTTGTTATCGATTGTTTTAACTTTTGTTCCAATGTTACAAAAACTTTAGGATTTGAAAGAAATAGTAGTAGTTGCTGTAATTTTATCAACATAATTTTTGTTAGCAATTATATTTAAATTAGGTTTTTTCTTCATTCCATGAATCCTATAATTTCGATTCCATTTCTTCCAGCACTCCAGCTTACGTGACCTTCAGCACCTCGCAACCCAAAGTAGAAACCGAGCCCATTATACCCGAAGACTTGCTGCCTACCACTGACATCGACGTGAAGGAAGCCCTGAAGACCGAGAGCTTAGGCAAGTCTCCCCAACAACTCTGCGACGCGATACTCAGGGGAGACGGGATCGAACAATTGATCGCTAAAATGGGTATGTATTTTGGTTATTCATCTAGTTTCATCGGCGATGTATATTACATTTTTTTTATATCAATGTTCACTTTTAAATAATATTTCATAACAGATCAACAATAAGTAAAGTTGAAAGGTAGATCACACAAAGTAATTGTTAATCAATGCGTGTTTCCGAACGCGGCTGATACTAGATATTAAATTTTTGATTTCGAGGATGCGGTGCATTCGAATATTGTGGTCCAATATAAAGACAATTGATATTAAAAAACTGCTTAGTAATCTCGATCCATGTAAATCCGCTGGTCCGGATCACTAAACATGGATGTGCTGAAACAATCAATGCCGGTAACCCTCTTCTTCGCTAAGTCTCTCGCTACATCCACTGTTCCTCAAGTTTGGAAGTCCGCATATGTAACTTC
Organism: Pseudoips prasinana; assembly: GCA_951640165.1. NCBI lineage: Eukaryota > Metazoa > Arthropoda > Insecta > Lepidoptera > Nolidae > Pseudoips > Pseudoips prasinana. Next base: position 38,490,111 of record OX621236.1, on the reverse strand, counting down.
CTTTCACAAGAAGGGCAAAAGAATTAAATAGGCCAAACTAAACTGGGTATTCTTGCTAAACTTTTCGAAAGAATTGTCTACGATCAAGTTTATGCCGCGCTTAAAAATACTTTTAGTCACTCACAGCACGACATTTTAAAGGACCACGCTTACAAATCACATTTTACGTCACGAAGGAAATGCATGGTGGTGCGCAAGTCGATGTCCTTTATACTGACCATAGTAAATGTTTCGATAGGATAAATCATAACTTATATACATGAAATTTTCCAGTAATGGCAGAAATGGAGATCTTCGCTGATGGTTTTATTGTTACCTAGAAAATAGAACTCATGCGGTCATTGTCAGAATTCTGTCTTGAGTTGAGTTTTGCCACCTAGTGGTGTACCCCAGAGTTCCTTCATGGGACCCTTATTATTTGTTTTAGATCTTAGCGCAGCCAATCCACCCATTCGCTTTTAACAGGAAACGCTTCCAATTGTCAACATCGCGGCATCGTAAGAACTTAAGGGCCAAATATTACCAAGATGCGACGGCGTACTTTGGTGTCTTATCATGATTCGAAGCTTCATTTTGATATTTGATTTGTAATGAGGATATCTAAGCGAAAATATTTTACTGCATCTTGAATATGTCTCACAAATATGGAATCCCTGTTATAATAAATATATATTGATCGCATAGAAAATATTCATATAAGTTCCATGTAGTTTATTTGTTATCGTCTCAAATTTTATTAAAGTGCTACGAATTATTTGGATTTTAGTAAGAAGTTCCAGATTTATAATAAATCAATTGCGTTCAGCCGAATGTATGTTGTTATTAATGGTACTTTCCAATGAGATTGACTGCCATGATATCTTTCAAAAATTGCACCTTAACTTTCCCCAAAGATTGCCAAGATGTAATCCATTTATATCTATTCCGTTTTCGTTGACTAATTATAGGCAAAATTCTTATGAAGTGTGAGTTTTTCCCTTAGATCGCCAAGATTTAATCCATTTATATCTATTCCATTTTCATTGACTAATTATAGGCAAAATTCTTATGAAGTGTGAGTATAAATATCTTACAGAAATTGCACCTTAACTTTTCCCTAAGATCGCCAAGATTTAATCCATTTATATCTATTCCATTTTCGTTGACTAATTATAGGCAAAATTCTCATGAAGTGTAAGCAAGCAAAGATTTTAATTAATTACTTATGTAAAGGGTTTCATTTTGACCCTTTTAATACATAGAGTGAGGTGGCACGTAGGTAGCTTTCTTCAGATTTTCTGTTTTCAACTACTTTGATTAAGTAGGTAGTTAACAGTATTATTATCAGTATATGACTGATACACACTTACATAATCATTGTAAGTGTGTATCAGTCGCTATCCGTGAAAACTTGTAATTGGCTTTACGTTTCCTACTCTATCAGTAATATTTGTATTGTATAGCTGTTGGTTTTCCAAGAAAGAAATAAATATTTGATAATGGACTTGAGTCACATTTCTCGATTACTTTTTCTTCTTCTTGTCTAATATTGTATAGTAACTAGTGAGCGTTGTGTGTGTGTGCGTGGCAGTGGGCGGCGCGCTGCTCAACAAGGCGCTGCACAGCCAGGCGGGCGGCTCGTGCGCGCACGCGGCGGCGCGGCGCGGGCGCAGTGCCGCGCTGCACGTGCTGCGCAGTGCGGGCGCCAACCTCGACGCCACCGACAGTAGCTCGAGGACACCGCTCATGCTCGCCATCATAGGTACGGGACCTTATTCACTTGCCATATTTACATACGTCATATTTTTGGGGTTCATGAGAAGTATAATTTTGTACATGATTTTATATATTATTACCATCAATAATCTTCGCAGCGAATACCATCAATAATTTTCATAGCGAATACCAAACAGTGACTAGTAAAGGCTCTTTTTGTAACTTTGGTTACATTATTATAATTTTCGCATGGATTTCAATCTTTTTTTGCCTGGTAAAAAGCCTCCTCCGATCTTCAGTCAGTTGCACAAAACGAACCCGAATGGGAGGATCGGATGTTTTACATCCGATCCTCCCATGTGTAGCCGAATGTGTAGTTATGTCTATTAAAAATATATAGATCTTGACCTCGTAGAACATTCTCTGACCAAATCGTAGACGTTCTCAAGAAAGGCCAGGTCAGAAGGTCCCTAAACCGGCGAGCGTGTATGAAGAATATAATCACAGTAAAAGAGGCGATAGAGGTGTGCAAGAATCGTGACAAATAAAAGTCCTTTGTCTCTGCCTATACCTCTGGGAAAAGGCGTGAGTTTATGTATGTTGATGGCTTGAGCCCACGCTCGCCTCTATATGCAACCAAGACTATCTAAACGATGTGTAAAAATAAGCTGGTATGTTTTTATAGAGGCTCTTGTTAAATTACATAGATTTATAAATATTTGCGAATTAATTTGATTATATGAATCTCTTACAGCACTTGTTGAAAACCCAGACATTAAAAAGAAAGAGAAAGGCAAAAAAAAAGAGGAGCCAACTAAGGAATCTGAAACAATACAAGACGGTGACACACCAGGGAGTGAGAAAGGAGATAGTAAGACTGATGAGAAAGAAGATGATAGCAATAAGCCGTCCGAGGAAGATTTGATCAAAGTGATACGGTATCTGATAGCTGCTGGCTGTGATGTTAATTTCCCTGTGAGTATTATAATAACTTTTGATTTTATAAACTTTTCATTACGTATTTTAATCAATATTTCTGGTATATGACTTACTACGTTTTGCCCGCGACTTCGTCCGTGGTACGAAATCAGACATCGAAGAGGTTAAAACGAACCTATTATGTGTTACCCTATGGTATAGCACTTTCGTCCGAAACAAAAAACACTTCGTAATTTTTTTTATATTTAATCAAATTTCTTACAAACTTTCAACCCCTGCTTTAACCCCTTAAGTGTCAAATCTTAGTATTCAAACATGTTATATGAATATAAATGCCAAGATTGATGTTGATTAGACCAAGAAAACAAATTGTTCTGTGCAAACTTTACAACCCCTTTTCACCTCTTTAGGGGTTGAATATTCAAAAATCGTATACATTTACAACACTTAAAGAAATTTTGCTCAAAATTTCATGATTCTACACAATGCGGTTTCAGCTGTGCGTTGATCGATCAGTCAGTTTCCTCTTTTGTACATACATATTTGCTTTTTTGTTATTAACTGAAATATTATGTTGAGAAAAATTATTCTTATAATTTAATTTTAACTACAATAATTATACTTGATAAAAATATATTATCGCCCTGCAATCAAAGAAAAGTTATAATATTAATATTTATTCAGACAACATACATTATAAACTTATTACCTTATGTTAGTAATTTATTTAAAACAATGAAAAATATATTTTGCTATGAGAACTCGAATCACATAACTTCATAATTTGCCAGTTATATTGTATATGCTCGGCGGTTATGGGTATTCGTGACCAGGCTTTTCTTGATTTGGTTCCTCCAGTTGTACCATTCACACAGGCCAGGTATACTTCTTTTGTTAATCTTCTTTCGCTCATCCTTTTTAATTCCCGAACATTCTCAGCATACCTTTTAAAATCTTTCTGACTACATCCTCGTTCAGACCTCAACACTCTTACGCCAGTATTTCGTATTTTGTCCCTCATTGTCAAACCGCAGTCCTTTATTATTTTACGAAAATACACATTATACCTATCGATACAAAAACAAATAAATGTGTAATTAATAATATATAGTTGGGTTAAAAGATACTTCGCATTTTTAAGAAAATTTAACACATTTTTTAGTATAGTTTATTTACATTTAACTAAAGTATGTAGGTACCATTTTGTTCGATAACTTTTTGCCATCTTGTAGGTCGGGACATGATCCCATTGATCTAGAAATTTTTGGGACTTCTGATCAAAATACCGCGATATGTGGTTTTGGCAGTCCTATCGTAATGTTAACCTGAAACTGCCTAAAGAATTCTGAAGAGACCGAAGCAGGTGGAAATCTGAAGGTGCAAGGTCAGGACTATACGGCGGATGCATTAACACCTCCCAGCCAAACTCTGTTATTTTTTGTCGAGTGGCTAAAGATGTGTGAGGTCTAACCACACCCCTTCTGTTGATTAATTCTGGCCGCTTTCTCTCAACTTCTTGCTTTAATCTCATCAGTTGTTCGCAGTAGAGTTCAGAATCGATGGTCTTGCGTGGTGGTAACAGCTCATAATGAATAATGCCCCTCCAATCCCACCATACACACAGCATCACCTTGTTGCGAGTTAACCCGGGTTTCGCCATAGCCTGTGAAGCCTGACCGGCCTTTGACCACGACCTTTTTCGCACGTTCTTGTACGTGATCCACTTTACATCACCAGTTATCAGCTTCTTCAAAAATAGTTTAGTTTCATAACGTTGCTTGTAATAAAGAATCACAAATGAGTACACGGTTCTATAGGTGTCTTTCAGTGAGTTACTGAGGTACCCAAATATCGAGCTTTTTGTGTACCAAGTTTTTTTCAAATGCGCCAAAACTGTTTTGTGGTCAATTCTCAGTTCTTCAGCTACGTTGTAACTACTGATATGCCGATCTTGATCCACTTTTTCAAAAATGGCATCTACTTTATCCGTAATTGGGCGACCAGAGCGACGTGCATCTTTGACGTCAAAATTTCCGGATTGTAAACGCTTAAACCAAATTTGTGCTACTCTCACAGATACTGCACTAGGTCCATAAACGGCTTGCGATGCATTTTTACGTTTTTTGTAGTAAAATTTTAAAATGTATCGATATTCTTCATTAGATTCACTCATCTTGACAGTACAAAAAACAAATGAAAATCACACATTTGAATTAAGAATTATGTTCTTTAACATTTAAACTTTCAATGATACCAAAACCAGCCAGATACAAATAGTATAGCCAAAGAGATTTTATGACAAGTTCATACATACTATAATGCGAAAAGACTTTTTCCCCAACCTTAGGCGCAAGCCACACATAAATGGCGTCGGGCAAGGACACGGCGCGGACATGGCGGGTAAATGACGTGGCGCAGACGCAAGTCTTGAGCAGCCTGTTGTCCGGCATTGAAGTGTCGACATGTCATCCTCAGAAGACGAAGACGCTCTTGCTCTCGTACAATTAATTAATATACAGATGCATAAACGATTTATCTTGAACATTTCTGTTACAATAATCGGACCGATTATGATCATAAAGCGCCGGATATTTATCAATCAATTCACAAAATTCTATATTAAAATCGATGTCGTCACGCATTTTTTACATCACTAACAGACGTTTGTCGTAAGCAAGCACACACTACGAACTGGCGGCGATCAGACGCGGGCGCCGAAATGGCGCGTCATATCCACGCCCGAGCCACGACATTCCGTGTATCCTAAATTGCGCTTTATTTCTACGCATTAGGTATAAAAATTGAATGGAATAGGAAGCTGCCCGCGCCGTGTCCTCGCCCGACGCCATTTATGTGTGGCCTGGGCCTTATAATTCATAATATATATTAGTAGAGTAAAAGTAATGTTTTCGCAGGGCCCGGAAGGCATGACGGCGCTCCACATCGCGGCGCAGCACGGACTCACGCGGGCGGGGGCGCTGCTGACGCACGCGGCACCGGACGCGCGCGACCACGGCGGATGGACGCCGCTCGTGTGGGCCGCCGAGAATAACCACACGCCCTTCGTCAAGTGAGTCCCTTTTACTGGAACACATCCTACTAATATTATAAATGCGAAAGTTATGAGGATGTTAGACACGCAATGTTAAGATCGACAGTAAATTTCAATGACGTTGGATGTTGCAATAGTATTCTTGCATTTCCTCTATCGGACGTAGCTGGCATACTATACAACATTGTTAAAACTGGCATGAAACGTCGCTCATAGCTCATTATTGAAGTTATACTTCTTTTGGCGCGATGGAGAAAAATGATGAGAGTGAATTTTTACGATGCGCGCGCACACCGACACCAAAAAATTTAACAGCATGACGTTAGTTCTAGGTGGTTTGAAAATTGATAACTATGTTCAAGTTGTATATTAAGAAGTATAACTTCTAACGCGTGTACATAAGTACACACAAGTTTTTTTTTGTTATATATTTCTTAAGTAGTAGTTAGAGACAGCCCAATGGAGTGGGAGTCATGTTTGACTAAAATTCCTTAAATATAGATTTAAAAAAAAATGCGAAAGTTTGATGTGATGTGAGTATAGATGTATGGATGGATGTTTGTTACTCTTGCATCCTAAAATTACGGAACGGATTTTAAAGAAACTTTGTAGTAATACTTAATAATCATCATCATATCAGCCGAAAGACGTCCACTGCTGGATAAAGGCCTCCCCCAAAGATCTCCACAATTGCCGGTCTTGCACTATTCGCATCCAGCGGTTTCTAGCGACCCGCACAAAATCATCGATCGGTCCATCTTGTAGGGGGTCTGCCCATGCTGCGTGTTCCGGTTCGTGGTCGCTACTCGAGAACCTTTCTGCCCAAACAGCCGTCAGCATAGCCCTCTCCAATGCTCTTTGGGTGACCTTGAGCCGCCTGATAAGGCCCATAGTGCCTTATATAGGCCAGTAATTGCGTTTTTGTAAAAGCCCCAGCGATATATGGTTATACTTCTTAAAAAAAAAATGCGGAAAAAATAAAGTATAGTGCGACAAGGATCTTTATGAACGTGGCTGAAAGTGGAACTAACACCGCCATCTTGTAAAGTGTTTCTTTGACAGTTCTGCCACAGCTTGCTATGCTGACTGCTGTTCCTACGTTTATTATTGTATTATTTGGTTTAAAACACTAATAATATGCCAATCGTGATAAAAAGTGGTTTCAGGGAAATAGTCCTAAAGGTTAAGGAGATTTTCATGAAAGAAAATTACAGTGAAGGCTTGGTAATTCCATTTGAATAAGTTAACGCGCGAGTTGCCGCCCCGATAGATAAATGTTACCATGCTTGATTTTTAAAGTCGCACCCGTGTATTAGTTTTTCGTTTGAAGTTTTTCATTCATGTAGTATTAAGTAATGTGAATTAAATATTAATTTAGAAATAAATTTATTTCTAAAGATAAATTGCCTGTTTTATTCCCTTGTGCTATTAAATTATTTATAATAATATATGGGGTACCCTATAAATATTTAGAGTTAGATATTCCTGGAAAATTATTTACACACGGCCATCTGATCTGACCCCAAATTAAGTACAGCTTTTACTATGGAAATCAAATAGCTGCTATACTACATTTGTAAATGCATACCTAAAGACCTGGACACGGGACAAACAGACATGTTACACACAAATATCTGTCCTTAAAGGGAATAATAAAAACAACTAAGCCAACTGGCCCGTTAAAGTTATAGAATCCAATTGATACAAAATACAATGGATACAGTCTATCGCCATTGTAAAATTTTCCCATAATATTAGGGAAATTTTCTTAAAAGCAACCCTTGCCGCCATAGTGTCGCCCGCCCACAAATGTCAGTCACGTTCATAAAGATCCTTGTCCCACTGTACAGAGTCATGTATACGTTAAATTATTTATTACTGCCTCTTTGGTCTAGTGGTAACGTGTTCACCATCATAGAATGAGGTCCTGGGTTGAACGAAAAGTGATTTGCTTTTTCTGTAAAAAGAAAAATTCCTCAGCATCAGCTTGAAGTTTAGGAGTTGGCGGTATTATACCGCGAAGAGCACGTAAAGCCATCGGTTCGTTACCTAACCTCTTTCCGATTGTGTTGCTAGGCGTCCAATCGGATCATGAGAGTAATGGAATAGAAAGTGCTCCTGTGTTTGCGCACACACTTGTGCATTATAATATGTCCCCGCAGATGGCTTATCTCTATTGAGACTGGTCGTGGTGGCCGAAATTCGGCTAAGAGGACATTATTATACGTTTAGCCCCGCCCCTTGCATGTTAGAGAATTATAACACTGTCTAGCGGGATAAATATGACAAACAATGGACTTCAATGGAAAAAGATCCTAATTTCTAACTTAAATTAGTTTGACATAACTTTTTATGTAATTGTATAAAATTTATTTTTTTCTTTTTTGAAAATATAAACCTTGCACTAGATTCGATTCGTCAAGTTAAAGAATAATAATTTTATAACGCAAATTTACATCGCATTGTTACGTAAATAAGTCTAAAATTGCTTAATTTTATGTCCTAATATTGGATGCATACATTCTTAACATAGGACTATAACATTTGCATCGGTTCCAGGTTACTACTGGACGCTGGCGCCGACCCGCTGACGGTGGACAACGAAGGCAACGGCCTGGTGCACTGGTGCGCGCTGGCGGGCTGCGCCGCGCCGCTGCAGTTGCTGCTGCAGCGCGCGCCGCAGGCCACGGCCGCCTGCAACGCGCACGGCGACACGCCGCTGTAAGTGTACCACCCATACCGAGGTAGCGCCGCGCCGCAGGCCACGGCCGCCTGCAACGCGCACGGCGACACGCCGCTGTAAGTGTACCACCCATACCGAGGTAGCGCCGCGCCGCAGGCCACGGCCGCCTGCAACGCGCACGGCGACACGCCGCTGTAAGTGTACCACCCATACCGAGGTAGCGCCGCGCCGCAGGCCACGGCTGCGTGCAACGCGCACGGCGACACGCCGCTGTAAGTGTACCACCCATACCGAGGTAGCGCCGCGCCGCAGGCCACGGCTGCGTGCAACGCGCACGGCGACACGCCGCTGTAAGTGTACCACCCATACCGAGGTAGCGCCGCGCCGCAGGCCACGGCCGCCTGCAACGCGCACGGCGACACGCCGCTGTAAGTGTACCACCCATACCGAGGTAGCGCCGCGCCGCAGGCCACGGCTGCGTGCAACGCGCACGGCGACACGCCGCTGTAAGTGTACCACCCATACCGAGGTAGCGCCGCGCCGCAGGCCACGGCTGCGTGCAACGCGCACGGCGACACGCCGCTGTAAGTGTACCACCCATACCGAGGTAGCGCCGCGCCGCAGGCCACGGCCGCCTGCAACGCGCACGGCGACACGCCGCTGTAAGTGTACCACCCATACCGAGGTAGCGCCGCGCCGCAGGCCACGGCCGCCTGCAACGCGCACGGCGACACGCCGCTGTAAGTGTACCACCCATACCGAGGTAGCGCCGCGCCGCAGGCCACGGCCGCCTGCAACGCGCACGGCGACACGCCGCTGTAAGTGTACCACCCATACCGAGGTAGCGCCGCGCCGCAGGCCACGGCCGCCTGCAACGCGCACGGCGACACGCCGCTGTAAGTGTACCACCCATACCGAGGTAGCGCCGCGCCGCAGGCCACGGCCGCCTGCAACGCGCACGGCGACACGCCGCTGTAAGTGTACCACCCATACCGAGGTAGCGCCGCGCCGCAGGCCACGGCCGCCTGCAACGCGCACGGCGACACGCCGCTGTAAGTGTACCACCCATACCGAGGTAGCGCCGCGCCGCAGGCCACGGCCGCCTGCAACGCGCACGGCGACACGCCGCTGTAAGTGTACCACCCATACCGAGGTAGCGCCGCGCCGCAGGCCACGGCCGCCTGCAACGCGCACGGCGACACGCCGCTGTAAGTGTACCACCCATACCGAGGTAGCGCCGCGCCGCAGGCCACGGCCGCCTGCAACGCGCACGGCGACACGCCGCTGTAAGTGTACCACCCATACCGAGGTAGCGCCGCGCCGCAGGCCACGGCCGCCTGCAACGCGCACGGCGACACGCCGCTGTAAGTGTACCACCCATACCGAGGTAGCGCCGCGCCGCAGGCCACGGCCGCCTGCAACGCGCACGGCGACACGCCGCTGTAAGTGTACCACCCATACCGAGGTAGCGCCGCGCCGCAGGCCACGGCCGCCTGCAACGCGCACGGCGACACGCCGCTGTAAGTGTACCACCCATACCGAGGTAGCGCCGCGCCGCAGGCCACGGCCGCCTGCAACGCGCACGGCGACACGCCGCTGTAAGTGTACCACCCATACCGAGGTAGCGCCGCGCCGCAGGCCACGGCCGCCTGCAACGCGCACGGCGACACGCCGCTGTAAGTGTACCACCCATACCGAGGTAGCGCCGCGCCGCAGGCCACGGCCGCCTGCAACGCGCACGGCGACACGCCGCTGTAAGTGTACCACCCATACCGAGGTAGCGCCGCGCCGCAGGCCACGGCCGCCTGCAACGCGCACGGCGACACGCCGCTGTAAGTGTACCACCCATACCGAGGTAGCGCCGCGCCGCAGGCCACGGCCGCCTGCAACGCGCACGGCGACACGCCGCTGTAAGTGTACCACCCATACCGAGGTAGCGCCGCGCCGCAGGCCACGGCCGCCTGCAACGCGCACGGCGACACGCCGCTGTAAGTGTACCACCCATACCGAGGTAGCGCCGCGCCGCAGGCCACGGCCGCCTGCAACGCGCACGGCGACACGCCGCTGTAAGTGTACCACCCATACCGAGGTAGCGCCGCGCCGCAGGCCACGGCCGCCTGCAACGCGCACGGCGACACGCCGCTGTAAGTGTACCACCCATACCGAGGTAGCGCCGCGCCGCAGGCCACGGCCGCCTGCAACGCGCACGGCGACACGCCGCTGTAAGTGTACCACCCATACCGAGGTAGCGCCGCGCCGCAGGCCACGGCCGCCTGCAACGCGCACGGCGACACGCCGCTGTAAGTGTACCACCCATACCGGGGTAGCGCCGCGCAGCCAGACTCATATTTCACCCTGTATTCACTCTGTAATTCACCCCGATTTTCCTCTGTAATTGACCCAGATTTTCCTCTGTAATTCTCCCCGATTTCCTGAAATCACTTTAAATTACACCCTCTTCTTTTTAGCGTTTTAATAGCAAACTCAACATTAAATTTTTGTAGCCCAGAACGTGGCCACACTGATTGCCCTGCGTGTGGCATTTCTAAGGTCCTGCCATGAACATTGGTGGGCCGTAGATTGGACCGATGCTCCACACATACAGTCCATTATGGGGCTGTTCGACAGTCCTTACCTACCTAGCCATGTTTTCTTTGCTTTGGCCCACCTGAGTCCGGACTCTATTTAGAGACTTCCAGATCAGCCACAGTAATTATTGTCCCGGCACGAGGCTTTCGGAAGGCGTTTCGGAAACCCTGGACTAATTCTATAATTTACCTTTTACGATATATGTTATATCAGAGAGCAAAGGTTAGGAGACCTACCTTCGCTCTCTGATTCACCCAGAATTCACATTAATTCACCCTCAGTTTTACGTTTACCTAAAAATTCTGCAATTCACCCTGATTTCCCTGTGTATTTCACCCCGATTTTCTTCAGTCATTATTTTTTTCATCACACACGCCCTGACATTAGACAAATCCTAAAATATTTTTTTATTGTTTTAAGTCGTATAACGATTATTAAAATTAAACGTTATCACGCATGAAATAAAGCTCGGTTTGAAAAGAAATACATCTGTTGATAATATTAGGCGCCATACATTCTTTTCGAAGTATCATGCTTGGGCTCCAGCTTGTCTGTGTTTTTGATTAGGAGTTGGTTGTAGACTGAGAATGATAAGTCTCCAGCTGTTTATTATATTGTCTCCAACACAGATTTATTGAGGAACAGATCGTAGTACTATCGAACCTCATATAAAAGTAAGGATAACATTGACAGTTATATTTAGATTTTTTTTTAAATTCCGTTTTACGGCTCTGGCTACTTGGCCTTATGAGCCTTCAGTAAATATATTTTTATATCATTTATTTCCGTCATTGTCAAGTAAAGTCTCTCACAGTCAATCATACATAGTCCTTGTCACACCCCAGTAAAGCAGTTATATTTTGAATTTTGGCCAGTGTACAGATAATAAAACATGTGTTGGAACACATGTTTTTATTACAGATAATAAAAACATGTGGTGGAACACATGTTTTATTATCTGTGTATGTAACTTAGTATTAATTAATCGTTGATACTCAACAGGCACATAGCGGCCCGTCAAGGACATTACTCCTGCGTGATCATCCTTCTCGCCCGCGGAGCTCGGGTATGTATTAATACATTTTAAGAACTGCCCACAGAAATTTAACTTAACCTTTACGTTAGTTTACGAATCGATGAAGAAATATTATTATGAACATCTCAATTTGGTAATAAAGAATCAACATTCACAAGTTGCCGCTAGGGGCTGTGCTAACTAATGTCCTGAAAAAAACTGCAAGTATTGTCGAGGAACTTTTATTTATTTATTTATTAGGTCAACCAACGATCGCTTACACAATTCATAACATATTGTACAGACATATTTAGGTATTTTCTTTGTGCAACAACCAATTATAGGCTGACACCACATGCAATAATATAAAGAATAGATATGTGAACACAAAACAAAGAGATATTAGCTAACAAACGACTTTTACAATACATTAAAATTAAATTCTAGAGATACAATTATAAAAATTAATAATAATATTGTACAAAAAAGCAATTCTAATTATAGGTGAAACAGATACATTTAATTAATTAATATATAATTAGTATTAAATCAATTTTGAGAATAACACTGCGAAATTTCAAATAAATGCAGATTACAAAAATAACTAAGGAGTTAACTATCCTGAAAAACGAAAACTACGAAAATGTCTGTGTGTTTTTACAATATATTCTAATTATTAAGATAATATATTATATGATTATTACTAACAATATAATAATAAAAAAAAAAAAAAAAAAAAAAAAACTGGGATAAACTTGAAATATTAACTAAGAATAACAGGTATATAAGAACTAACCAAGGGACTAAATAAGTAAAAACAAACAGGATTATGGTGCATTATATGTTGTACGTGTTGGTACCGAGATGTTGTTTTATAATGTTATAACTAAACTACGTATAGTGATATAGACATGCAGTTTAGGGATTCCCAAAACGATTAAATTTAAGATGCGTTTAAGGTACACATAAATATACCAAGCCCAGCGAATTTGGAAGCATCATTGATCCTTTTTTATCGTTAACTTTTTTTTTATTCATGTAGACCTTAAAAACGCTTGTAAATAGTCAGATCATGTTTGTAGTTACGTAATACATCAATAAGTATCAATTTTATCATCTCTTTTTAACAAAGCTTGTGTCAAAAGAATACAGAAATATCTTGTGTCCTCAGTTTCAGTTCAGTATTCATATTGTTTTTACAGACGGACGTCGAAAATGCAGCGGGCGAGTTACCTATCAAAGTGTGTACGGGGCAGTGTCAGATCGCGATCTCTCTCAACATGGAGATGAGTCGTATTGGGGACACGCCGCGGTACAAATTGCTCTCTAGGTATGTAAGTGTTGCGATAATTTCAAACAAATTAACTCACCTGAGACTCTTCTGGGAAACTGACGTCAAAATTTTCAAATGAAATGAAAATATTTTTATTTTTTTGAATGCAAGCGATTGTCTTGTAAATTCTTATGAAATTCGATTAAAATCAATTTCATAAGAATTTACTTCAAAAACCTTCTTCAAAGAAGTATGTTCTCAATTCAAATTCAACGACTGTTGTTTTGGCTTTAGTAATACATCTGAACCGATTTTGGTAATGTTTGAAGTCGAATCGTCCCATGTGTTTTAAATCAGTTGTAATAAAGAAAAGTTGAAGTCGGCAGGATGCTTTTAAAACAGAAATTATGGTATTTATATAAATAAATATATTTTATAAAAAAAAACGTATTTTTACTAATAGAGTTGTATATTGACAGTGATATATCGAATGGTCGGGAGCCTTTCCCTGTCCCTTGTGTGAACGAAGTGGACGACACTCCCCTACCCGACGACTTCACTTACGTGACGCAACACGTGATGCCGCAGAGTATAGCGTTGGACGAGACTATCAGTACCATGCAGGTAAGGATTGACGCCTTACCTACTCATACCTTGTATGAACGAATAGCACGACACTCCCTGACATGATTACTTCACTTACGCGACGCAACACGTGGAGCCGCAGAGTATAGCGTCGGACGACACTATCAGTACCATGCAGGTCAGGATTGACGCCTTGCCTTCTCATACCCTGTAGGAACGAAGGGCACGACACTCCCCGAAATGATTACTTCACTTACGCGACGCAACACATGGAGCTGCAGAGTATAGCGTCGGACGGCACTATCAGTACCATGCAGATCAGGATTGACGCCTTGCCTTCTCATACCCTGTAGGAACGAAGGGCACGACACTCCCCGAAATGATTACTTCACTTACGCGACGCAACACGTGGAGCCGCAGAGTATAGCGTCGGACGACACTATCAGTACCATGCAGGTCAGGATTGACGCCTTGCCTTCTCATACCCTGTAGGAACGAAGGGCACGACACTCCCCGAAATGATTACTTCACTTACGCGACGCAACACGTGGAGCCGCAGAGTATAGCGTCGGACGACACTATCAGTACCATGCAGGTCAGGATTGACGCCTTGCCTTCTCATACCCTGTAGGAACGAAGGGCACGACACTCCCCGAAATGATTACTTCACTTACGCGACGCAACACATGGAGCTGCAGAGTATAGCGTCGGACGGCACTATCAGTACCATGCAGATCAGGATTGACGCCTTGCCTTCTCATACCCTGTAGGAACGAAGGGCACGACACTCCCCGAAATGATTACTTCACTTACGCGACGCAACACGTGGAGCCGCAGAGTATAGCGTCGGACGGCACTATCAGTACCATGCAGATCAGGATTGACGCCTTGCCTTCTCATACCCTGTAGGAACGAAGGGCACGACACTCCCCGAAATGATTACTTCACTTACGCGACGCAACACGTGGAGCCGCAGAGTATAGCGTTGGATGACACTATCAGTACCGTAGACAGTAGATTCTGTGAGTATGCAGAATACGAGCTATTGTTGTGTCAAATAAAAGGAAACGGTAAAAATCAACGTTTTCTTTTTACAAGTCGTTAGCTCGTATTTTTTGTGAACTAAACGTGTCTACTTTCCATTCTTTTAAGCGTAATCTCAAAATATTAAGAAGAAAATTTTTCAATATTATTGTATTTGGCATTGCAAATTGAATTCCAATTGCACACTTATTTCCTTGCTGGTAGCTTTGTACTAATGACAACGGTGTGACGCAGGGCTGCTCGTGCGCCGACGGCGACTGCTCGGGCGGCGCGTGCGCGTGCACGGCGCTGTGCGTGCGCAGCTGGTACGTGCGCGGACACCTGCAGCCCAACTTCCCCTACCACGACCCGCCTATGTTATTCGAGTGCAATCAAACTTGCGGCTGTAACTTGGTAAGTCCTTGAGATTATAATGTACTTGCTGTAGGTTTTACCCGCGTTAAACTTTATAAATAATAGCCTAAGTGTTATTCGAATATATAAGCAATATTAATACAAAGTTTCACCAAAATCCGTTCGGTAGTTTTTACGTGAAAGAGTAACAAACATCCATTCATCCATCCATACTCACAAACTTTCGCATTTATAATATTAGTAGGATTAGATAAGTAAAAGTAAAGAAAACTTTACAGTCTTTTTTAAAAACGCTACTTAATTTTAAGCCTGCCGCTTAACCATGGGTTATCAAAATTATCAAGTAAAACCCGATTTAACTTTGACCCGCGGTTTAGTCATATCATATTTAAACCGCGACGGCCCCTGATTTAAACCAAGTTGAAATGGATGAAGATATTATTTGCATCAGATGACGTTTTGTTTGAAGTTTGATTGTGAATTGAGGTTATATGGAAGTTTTTATATGTTTGATATGTTTTAAAATAAATACTGAATTCCAGTTGCATTCATTATCATAAACTTCAAAAATCCACCGAAGAAAATCAAAAGTCCTTGAAAATGCACTGTTACGATCATAATATCTATTGTAATATGTCTACCATAGAGAAAAAAAATCATAAAATTAATCGACTAAATCTGGTAACGTGTCAGACATTACCCGATTTAGTCGATTATTTTTGCTCAAGCTCTATACCATTTTTTTTTTTATATTTTTTGCCCTCTTTGGGCAGGCTAAGGTCTGTGACCATACCGCCTCGTCTTCAGTTTTAATATTTCTGTTTCAAAGTCAGTCAGTCATGTCCGTCACGGCCGTCACAGTCATGTCCATCACGTCCGTCACAGTCAAGTCATAGTCCTACCCCAGTAAAGCAGTGGAGACTTTACTAGAGGCATCTATGGTGTTTTGGTTTCAACACGGAAAATCACAATTCACGGCAATATCGCACTTTCCTCCACTTGTGTACGTTGTCGAAGATGTTATGTCTAAAAATCCACCATATTTACACATAAAAACTCGAATTTACACCAGTTTTTGAAAATAAAACATAGCCTCGATGCGTCCTTTTCCGCGTTGGCGCCAAAACCCCCGCTCTATACCAGTCCCAGAAATGTTGACAGAGTAAAATAAAATAACGTTACTTAACTGAGAAACCTTTAACTAAGCCATGGTTAAGCGGCGGATCAAGACAATTTTAAATAAGAACGTTAGCTATTTTAACTAAAATATCATAAAACGAGCCCCGGATTGTCTTTTATTTATTAAAACCGCAAAACTTCAAAATTGACGCATTTTTTGCACTATTTAGATATAAATATTTAGATGAATGAAGTGTCATGTCGAAAAGTAATTTTCATTTAAGAAACATTGTTCAGTATCAGCTCGAAGCTGAGAAGTTGGCGGTGTGTAACCGAAATTTTCCGGTCTTGTCAGGTAGCTGTTCTATTGGCTTATGAGAGTGCCCTAGGGAATAGAAATAATATATATATATTATAATAATATAATATGTCCCCTGCTGATGATTAATCTCCATTGAACTGTGGCACTACCGGCTAACTCGACGAACATCGATTTCTTAAATGGCGTTCAAATAAATAAAGGTTTAAAATGACTTAATCAATCGTTAAATCGGCTTCCATGAGCACATGTGACGTCATAAATAGTCCGGAATCGTTTGTCACCGGTGGAGCCGATTTAATTAGCCGATTGATTAAGTCATTATTAACCTTTGTTTATTTGAACGCCATTTAAGAAATCGATGTTCGGTGACTTAGCCGGTAGAGGCCCTGGCCTTCATGGCCGAAAATCGAACGGGAGGATATGGTCTACAATTTGATTATTTAACATTGGTGTGAATTGAGGATAAAACGGAGCACGTTCCCTGCAGCGCCGCTGCGGCAACAGCGTGGTGAGCAAGGCGGCGCGCGCCGGCTCGCTGCTGGTGCGCGCGCGCGTGTTCCGCAGCGGCGCGCGCGGCTGGGGGCTGTGCGCCGCGCAGGCCGTGCGGCGCGGGGCGCCCGTGGCGCTGTACTGCGGCGAGCTGCTGCTGCTGCCCGACGCCGACACCCGGCCCAAGGACCAGTACATGTTCGCGCTCGACGTCAAGCCCGACCTGCTCGAGGTACACATCGATGCAGCAGCTTATATTCTGTTTTCCTCTGTTCATTATTGTTCGGTCTATGTAAATCAAATAACTTGTATGTTCCTGCGGGTCGGCGTTTTTATGACACTACCGCGCTAAGAGACTCAGATTACGCTTTTTAGAATATAACAATGCACAAAATATTGTTGTTATAGCAATGCTCCGACAAGACGCCGCTCTGCGTAGACGCGGCGCAATACGGCAGTGCAGCCCGGTTCATCAATCACAGCTGTTCGCCCAACCTGGCGCCTGTGCGGGTATTCACGCGCTCCAGGGACCTGAGGCTACCCACTGTGGCACTGTTCGCCACTACAGACATCAAACCTGATGAGGAACTTACGTGAGTATTACGGCTATGCACCCAACCTGGCGCCCGTGCGAGTGTTTATGCGCTCGAATGACACGAGACTACCCACAGTGAAACACTGCGCGCCCAATCGGTAATAAGTTTTGAAGTACCAGAACCAAACCAAAGCTACGCTGTGATAAATTGCGTTCACTCTGGGTATTGATTGAATGGTTAATTATTATTTTTTGTTTCAGATTCGACTATGGAGACAAATTCTGGTCTGTCAAATCAAAATGGATGAAATGTGAATGTGGAAGCGTCGATTGTAGATATCCAACAAAATCAGAATAATTAACTGAAACTTTGAACTGAATGATTTCTGTAAATATTATCTTATCATCCCTACATTGTATTATGTAATACGAATATTTTAAAATGTGATTATAATCAATAACATTTCTAATAATAATATAAGCTAATTAAATTATAATTAAAATAATGTTGTCTACTTTGGAATATGGTTTCAATTTCCCCTATAAAGATCGACAAATACTCTTCTTCACACTGAACTCGCGGTTGGCAGATATAGTCCAGCCGTATCACCAATTTTGAACTGAATGGTATAAACGGTTTCTGATTTAAACTTAATCTATATAATAAAAGAAAGTCGCTGATTTTGATGATCTCTAATTTTTTCATTTGTCTCCTGCAAGAATAGCAGAAGAACTACGAAAATATAGGTATTTCTATTTAAAAAATATGAAAATATTCAATAAAATTGAAAATAATTTCATCTAAATGAAAAAAACAGCTGTGATTGACAATACAGAATGTACTAGAATTTTTATAACAATCCATTATAGCTGCCTGTTAGGATAAAGTTTAAAAAAAATCCTATCGAGGTTACCGTTTGATTTGTTTGTCTTGTGCGATTGTTGCTAATAAATCTTATTAATAATGCCACGAGCCCGAAGATCTAATCTTTTCTAACAAAGCTGTAATGAAGTTCCGTAGAAGCTTCGTTACATTGCGACTCATTGCATTGAAGAAGAATGAGAAACGGACGACCGACTTTGTTCCGATCAAACTCACTAATGAGAAATTATCGATCTTAACACAGTGATCAAAAACGAGATAATCTTCGGCGCGCAAGATGAAATGGCACAAGTGGCGATTTGAATCGAGCAGCGCGGCAGCGTTTCTATACGATTGCACAATTAATTACAGCACGAATCTTTCAGTTCGTATTGGTTCCTAGTTTGTGATGCATTGAAGTTAGAAGTAAAGTGAAAATGCCATTAGTACAGAGTCGGTTAAGTGTTCCTAAGTGTGCAACATGATTTCTACCTATATTAAGGTAGAAATGATTATTGTATCTATCGACGATACATATAGGCGAGTTTTCTCGATATCATTAAAATGGTAATCGTTCCATTTTATAAATTATAGTCTATATTTTATTCGGATATGTAAGCTATATTACTGCAAAGTTGCTACAAATCATCCGTACCGTAGTATATGCGTGAAAGAGTTACATCCATAATACATACATACATCTACAACTCACAAACTTTCGTATTTATAATACTAACAGTGCCCTGCTGTTACACCCGCGTTAAACTTTATAAATTGTAGCCTATGTGTTATTCGAATAACACATAGGCTATATATATATATATATATGTAGGATCAGGGGGGCCAAGAGCGGTATGTCAGGGTTTGGAGTTCCCATGTTGCTGGGATTAAGTAGCCACAATTAACTAACAAGGTCGATTAATTTACACACTAATTACAATATTACAATGATTGCAATTAAAATAAAGAAAGTAAAATGGAGACGAACAGAATCTTAATTCTACGTTCGTATAGTGGCAATACAACATTTATTTTTTTGCATAAACATGTGTATACATACAAATAAGTCAATTGCATGCAAGATGTTACATAGTTATTGTACTGATCAGACATGCTTGCCATACAATGGCGTGCAAAAATTTAATACATGAGGTGATATAAAAATATCTAAGTCATACAAAACAAGAAACAGAATAAAAACATAATAATATCAGCAAAAAGAAGTTAATAGTAATTTAATATTAAGAATTATTTAGTGGATTATAATGTCAACATAAAACTTATATATAAAAATTATGTATGTTTAATATCAAGCTAGAACTTATCCGCCAAATATTCTGAAATATCATAATAAGCTCTTTCTACTAAAAGTGATTTAATTGCTCGCTTAAATTCATTAACTGGTAGACTTTTCCATTCTTTTGGTAGTTTATTGAAAATCACCGGAGCCATGCATACAACACTTTTACGCATAAGTGCAGTCCTAGCTGGATTTAGACATAGCCTACTGATATCACGTCTGTTTCGAGGAACTACATCGGCCAGACGGGGAAATAAGTTCGTATTTGTCCTAACAAATACTAGAACTTCTAGGATATAGAGAGACGGCATAGTCAAAATCTTATATCGTTTAAAATATGGTTAGCAGCTGTCAGTCATTTTTAATTGAAAAATTGCTCTGATAGATCTCTTCTGAGCTTTAAAAATAATATCTTTGTCAGTAGAATTTCCCCAGAAGATAACACCATACCTTAGAACGGATTCAACTAGTCCACGGTAGGCAGTAATTAATGCGTCGATACTAAGATTTCGTGATAGTTTATATAAAGCATACGAGCTGCTACTTATTCTATTACTTAAGTTTTCTATATGTGCCTTCCAATTAAGTGCACTGTCTATTATTAATCCTAAAAACCTATGTTGTATTTACTGTATCAATTTTATTATTATTATAGTTAATGTCAATATTAGAATTTGTACATGTCAACGTTGATTAAAATGCATTACCAATGTCTTTTTAATATTTATTTTTAAATTATTATTGTCTAACCATTCTATCATTGATATCAACGTATGATTAATATCATTTTCAAAGGTGTCTTTTGATTTACATGTCACGGTCACTGCACTATCGTCGGCAAAAAGTAACATAGGATGAATTGTAGCCCTAGGAAGGTCATTTATATAGAGTGTGAATAGAAGAGGCCCCACCAACACGCTGCCTTGAGGGATTCCGTACACGACTCTACGTTCTTCAGATGTGAATGTCTCTTCTCGATTTCCGTCAACGATTCTAATTATTTGAGTGTTTTGTTTTCTGTTGCTAAGATACGATTCCAAGAGTTTTAATATGTTACCTCGCACTCCGTAGGTGTCCAATTTTTTTAAAAGAATACTATGTTGGACATAATCAAACGCCTGAGTCAAGTCGCAAAATATTGCAGACGTCGGCGTTTATCCATATTCTTTAGGATAACATGCAGAAAATCATACACGGCCATATTAATGGTTTTATTTTCTCGAAAGCCCTTCTGTTCCTTGCAAAATATATTGTATTTCTCTAAATATGTGTTTAATTCTTTATAAATATATTTCTCAATTATTTTGGAGAATACAGATATAAGGGATATAGGCCTATAATTTTCCATATTATCCTTATCTTGCTTTTTGTAAACCGGTTTAATTATGGATATTTTAAGGGCGTTAGGAAATGTACCTTCACTTATGCATAGGTTTATTATGTGACTCAAGGGGCCACATAATGTATGGGCAGCAGATTTGATTATTTTTGCGCATATTCCATCATAACCCACACTATTGGTATTCTTTAGTGATGAAATAATTTTCAATACGTCTTGCGGTAAGCATGGGGCCATGAACATGGAGTCTTTTTTACCTTTAATATGTTTATTTACTGAATCTCTAGAATAACTAATTGGTTCAATTTTATCTATGAAGTAGTTGTTAAATAAATTTGTAATCTCTTTTGGGTTTGTAATAACCTTATTAAATAATAAGGTAACATAAATATGTTAAGTTTACAAATATGATTCTTCGGTACGTTAAATTTTGCTTCATTTATTAACCGCCACGTAGTTTTAGCTTTGTTTTTAGGTGTTTTTATTATGTAGTCATTCTGAGCCCGTTTAGTCAAATGAATAATTTTTCTAAAAAGTTTTGAGTAATTTTTTAAATTTACATTATTGTCCAATATAGGTTTTATTCTAGGTATATTGCCACAGTAAATGGCGTTTCTTTTTACTACATAACTTGATGCCCCGCGATATGCATTTACTAGTTTTGTTAATTTTTACTGATATAATAGTTTCAGGGAAACATTGATCGTAAATTAATTTAAAAATGTCAATAAAAGCGTCATATACTAAATTAGGGTCACTAAATTCATAAATGTCAGAGAAAGATAAGCTTTCCATATATGTCACAAATTTTTGGATATTCTCCTTACTGCAGTCGCGTCGCACTGTGCGCCAACTTTTAAAACAGCGTACTGTTTTTATTGGACACTTAAGAAGCTGAGCTGTATGATCAGATAGCGCTAGTTCTAGTACAGTAGCTTTACATGTCTTAGTAAAATTATGCGCAATATTATCAATGCATGTCTGGCTTTCTAAACGTGTAGGTTGATTGAATGCTAGCTTTAAGTTAAAGTATAATAGTAGATTTTTAAATTCAATGGATTGTTTACTTTTTTTCAATATGTCAATGTTAAAGTCACCAGTTAATACAATATTTTCAAAACGTTTCTTTGTTAATTCTTTTAGGACAAGTTCAAGCTTTTCAAAGCACACATTAATGTTACTAAGATTCGGTACTCTATATATACAAATAAAAGCAATCTTGTAATCTATGAGTTCTACTGCACAGCATTCAAATATACCGGTAGATGATAGTTTAGCTATTCTCGGTAATTCCCTCCATCGCAATCCACGTTTAATGAGAATACAGGCGCCACCTCTTTTACTTTCTTTTCTGCTAAAACATGCTGCTAATAAATAGTTTGGTATGTTAAGGTAGGTTTCATTGCCTTCCATCATAAAATGTTCGGTGATACATAAAACGCCTACGTTAATTTTAATCTCCATCAATTCTTGCAGGCAAACTGTAAGTATGTCAGACTTTGATATTAAGCCAGTGATGTTTTGATGCAAAACATATAAGTGGTTACTCAAGAATAAAGTTTTTCTGTTTCATAACATATTCCTTACTATTACTGTTTAATCTTTCACCTTCCATATCAATATTTTGCGTACTCTTGGCGGTCATCGTTAATAAATCTTCGCCTTCATTCAAATAATTTTGATTCTCTTTATATAGTTGTACGTCCATATCGTCAATATTTTCCTTAATGTCCTTAGTCAGTTTTAATATGTCCTTAAATATAATTTGAAGCCCAAAATGATTTATCCTTCCTGTCAAGTTAAACATGCTGTAGTCGTTCTTAAGATTTGCATTACTATCCAATAAATATGCGTATTCGTGAATCGTTACGTCTATATTTAATAAATTATTAAATGTTTCTACTCGCCAGTTATACAAGCTTGTATAGCTTGCATATTGGTAAGTTGGTAGGCAAATAATGACATTTGTATGTTGGACGTCTTGCAGTACTTCTTTAATATGACAAACATTCTGTTGGGAGCAGAGCTCTTTATCGAGTCTAATCCGAAGATAGACTGCCTGTACAATTTTTTTTTGTATGACGCTACAGTTAGCCAAGGAGGCTTTCACTGCTTCACCGGACTATAGAGGCGAGCAGAGGGCTCGAGCCGTCTATCAATTAAGTAACCCGCGCCGGAGGGCACCCCCTGTGGGGTTCGAACCTCGACTCTGGGCGATTACTGGCGGGGAGAGGGCAAGATCATCATTTTAGGGACTTTTGTGCAACTTTCGCTCTACGTTAATGACATGACGCGGCCCCCCGTCCGCGTTGAGGGGGGCTTTTTATCGATACGATATGCAAACTAAGGGTCATGGAGGGCGTTGGTGGTCGCGACGCGTTCGCGGTCGTACTCTCGTCCGACGAGTACGAATAATCGGTTTGTGTATAGTGTCACGAGAGTTTCTAATGACTTTAACTTGTTCAAGGTAGGCAGTAATCTCGTCGTCCAAGACGATCCTGGGACGACGGTGTTTACGAGAGAAGTGCGATGGGGTGTACTTGGCCGCCTTTACCACCAAATGGTTTGGATGGTGAGTCAAAGTATGTTTTCGACGCTTGCTTCATCCACTGCTTGATGGTAGGCAGTTTGAGATCGGCGTGTAGGTTTTTATTGCGGACGTACCATGGTGCGCCCACGGCGCGCCGCATGAACCGATTCTGAAGCGTTTGGAGTCGGTATAGGGAACTGTGACTGGCGTGTGCGAACACCGGGCTCGCGTACGTCATTATCGGTCGAATGCACGTCTTGTAAATTCTCACCTTGTTATCAAGGGACATTTTACTCCGTGCATTCAAGAGGCAGTGTAATCGACCAAGAGCAAATGCGGCCCGATTGCGAACGGTCCGCAGGTGCTCCCTGAAGTTTAGCCTGTGATCGAGGATCACCCCCAAATATTTGGCTTTGCCTCTCCCAAGGGATAGGCTCGCCGAACATTCGGACAGGTGGTAGTATCGGGCTGGGTTTTGCCCTTGAGAAGAGCACGGCAGTGCTCTTGGAGGGGTTTATTTCGATCCTCCATTTCCTGAACCAGTCGCCTAAGGCGTCGGCTGCGGATTGGAGTCGAGAATGAATGACACTCGGGCTTCTGCCCGAGTAATACAGAGCGGTATCGTCTGGGAAGAGGGCCAGTTGGGCCGCCTTGGGGGTGGGAATGTCGCTGGTGTACAGCGAGAACAGGAGGGGGGAGAGGACTGACCCCTTGGGAACTCCTGCTCGGATCGGGCGGGGCGTGGAGAAAGCTCCCTCGACGCGGTATCTAAAGGTGCGATCCAACAGGAAGTCTCGTATGATGTGTACGAGACGTTCTGGCACTTCGTACTCCAACAGCTTGTATAATAAGCCGTTGTGCCAGACCCTGTCGAATGCTTTAGCTACGTCGAAGAAGAGTGCTCCGGTGTGGCAACCTTGCCGGGCTGATTTAACTAGAATTTGTTCACCTGGTGAACACATGAGTGTCTGGTTCGAAAGCCAAATTGGACGTCAGGGAGGAGTTTGTTGGCATTGGTGTATGCCAAGAGGCGGGCGTAGATTATGCGCTCGTAAAGTTTCCCCGTCGTACTCGTACGTCGTACGTTTTGGGTTTGCCGGGTTTCGGTATACCAATCACTGTGGCCTGCTTCCACTGTTGTGGGAAGATGTTATTGGAAAAGGCCGCGTTGAAGATCGCGGCCAGCAGGTTAAGTAGGGCACAGAGAAGTGCTTGAACACACGATTGGTGATACCGTCAGCGCCGGGGGCCTGTCTCTACAAGCCAGTGCGAGCTTTTATATAGGGGTAGGCCACGCCTCCCACTCCCTCCAAACAGCTCTGTTCAATGGCGTACGGAAATACGTCACGCGCTTACTCGATACAATTTACAAAGAGGATCTAAATCCAAATAGTGTAACTATTAAAATTCATCAAATAATCTAACAGGAATTATCGTGAAGTTATAACAGTTGTTTTTTTAACAACTATAATCTTTATTAAAAATTAATCTAAAATTACAATATCAAAATATACGCTGAACAATGTTTTGTACAGTACCAACTAAATGTCGAACTTGGTTGGCGAATTTAATTTTTAACTATCTTCGACATATATATAATACATTACTACAAAGTAACGCGTAGCGTAATAATATGGCGGTTCAAGGTGCCATTTCAATCCCAATTATCATTCTATTAGGCTGGTCACTCTCATACATCTTCGAACCAATGGGAGTTTTGGCGCCAACGCGGAAAAAGACGCATCGAGGCTATGTTTTATTTTCAAAAACTGGTGTAAATGCGAGTTTTTATGTATAAATATGGTGGATTTTTAGACATAACATCTTCGACAACGTACAGAAGTGGAGGAAAGTGCGATATTGCCGTGAATTGTGATTTTCCGTGTTGTAACCAAAACTCCATAAAAGCCTCTAGTAAAATCTCCACTGCTTTACTGGGTTTGGACAAGGACTATGTATGACTTGACTGTGACGGACTTTACTTGACAATGACGGAAATAAATGTTATAAAAATATATTTACTGAAGGCTCATAAGGCCAAAGAAGCCAGAGCCGTAAAATGGAATAAAAAAAAAAAAATCGAACCAATGTTAAACATACCAGCTCACTGGTACAAGTTCTACCACTGAAGCTACCATGATAAACATATCAGGAAAGCGCTCTCGTAGTCTGCAAATGCCACAACTTGTTTGTTTTCTTGCATTAAATGACAAGGAAAGCTGTAGAAGTCACCACGTACCTACTTTCATTTTTATCATAGATAGTAGATTGCTAGAACTTTGGTTGTCATTTTCCCAGTATTAAACTAACTGCGTAACTGCAATACGATGATGAATGATTTTTTGTAATTTCGAGATGTTATAATAATATACATAGAATTGATAGATAAGTGCATTTAATAGTATACTTTAATGCACACAGTTTTGCATTTGACTTTAATTCCATTATGATGATAACGAGTACCCTAAAAGTAACGCTTTACAGAGGACAGCAACAACAGCCAGTTAACTTACAAGCTGGCTTGTAGAATTATTTTACGCAATATATTACCAAAGAAAACCTTTCTGGTGGGCCTGGTGTTTGTTATTACACATTATGGTGAACATAACAACACTGAGTTTTGGTGGAAGCAAAGGAGTTTTGGCGCCAGCGCGGAAAAGACGCATCAGGGTATTGTTTAATTTTCAAAAACTGTGTAAATTCAAGTTTTTAAGTGCAAATATGGTGGATTTTTAGACATAACATCATGGACAACGTATGTACACAAGTGGAGGAAAGTGCCATATTGCCATGAATTGCGATTTTCTGTGTTGAATCTAAAACTCCATATAAGCCTCTAGTAAAGTCTCCACTGCTTTACTGGGGTACGATAAGGACTACGTATGAATTGACTGTGACGGACTTTACTTGATATGACGAAAATAAATGAAATAATAATGTATTTTACGGAGGGCTCATAAGACCGAAGAAGCCAGAGCCGTAAACTGAATTGAAATAAAAAAAAGTGGAAGCAACTGTCACAAACAAGTGTCATTGTCAAAAGTTTTGAACGTAAACTATCAACGGTTTTCACTTACGTCTTGGTGTTTTTAAAAGTTTAATAATTAATAGTGTGTATATTGATTAGTTTACATTCTTAGTACGTTAAACTCAGTGATAATCACTTATACGAGTGGTGTATAGTTACATATTTCTTGACAGATGCATTTGTTGTTATAAAAAATGAGCAGCCACACGGAACCCATGTCGAATAGCATCAAGTTTGCTCCGATGCCCATTTCGGCATTACTTGCTAACTTGATGCCTATGAAAAACTCTGTTGATAGTCCCGATGCTAGTTTTTCCTCCGCAGACGAGAGTGACAACTCATTTGTTGAAACTGTGACCAAGAAACCGTCGCCCTTAAGGAAAATAAACAAAGACTTTTTTACGCCCACAGCGAAATCGCAACCTAGAGACATTAAAGCTTTCGCTTCAGAGAAGAAATATACGTACTATGATCACGATAAAGAGAATTCTAATAACCACTGCGCCCCAAATCAGACGTATCCTGTTAAAGACAACCAAATCATTCAAAGTACACTTAAAAATATAAGTTCAAATGTTTACCCCAATTCCGAAGTTAAAAACCGCAACGTGCTTACATCACAGAACCCTAACAGCGTCCGAAAGCCACCAAATTCAACAGTTAAAAAGACACCAGAGCATAAAGTCTCAAACAGTGGACAGAAATTAAAAACATCCACACCAAGAATAAAGTCTGGTATTAGGAAATTCACCCCGGGGTCTTCTAAGAGTCAGAAGAAGACTCCTCTAAAAACTGCCATTCAGAACAGGGACAAAGTGAGATGTGAGTTATTTACGAACCCTGGGGATGAACCTAAATGTCCAGTAAGACAAGAGTTAGTGCAGGTGCCAGTTCCTGAGACTCCTTTAAACAAGAAGGCCATGCCTGCGTCATATGTTGCCACTCCATCATACCCACAGGGTGTGGCACAGGGCAACAACTCTAAGATATTGTTCAAAACAACCAAAATTAAGGATAAAAAGTACATGTTTATTAAAAAGCTGGGCACTGGTGGCTCCAGTGAAGTGTACAAGGTAAGATTTGTTATATATTACAGTTGTTCTGTTTTTTCTTTGCATTAAATTATTAACCTTAGAAAAGTCAATGCTTTGTACAGTAAATAAATTTACTAAAAAGATTTATAATTAATATTGTTAATTTCCTTACGGGCCAGTTGGCATGGTTGCCTTTCATGCTGCAGTTTGTGGGTTTGATTCCAATTCAGGACAGATATTTCTGTGTATGAACATGTTGCCTTTTGTTCACTATTGATTTATTAATCTAACTATTAATTTAATATAATTATTTTTTATTAATTTCTTGAATCTGTCTCATCTGTAATTAATTAATTATTATTGAAATTGTATTATTTAAAAATAATTTTAAATGTTTTTAATTGTATTTTATTTAAAATAGTAAGTATTGTGTAAATGTTTGTTAAATTTAATGTTTTTTAAGTTGTTAATTTAATTCATATGTACTGTAATTTACTTTGCTTTATGTCATTACGTTATGTTTTTGTACACATTCAGATACAAGTTACTTGTTCATTAATAAATGAACAAGATAAGATAAGATAACTCTTTATTGTACACCAAAACATTACAGAATACAATAGCATACATTAAAAAAAAAAAGAAACAAGTTACTTGTTCATTAATAAATGAATTGAAATGAAATGAAAAAAATGAAATGTATGTTCGTGCTATGTCTGGGTGTTATTATCTATATAAGTATGTATTAACAAAATAAAAGTAGTATATTTAGTATATCAGTTATCTGGTTGCCATAATACAAGCTCTGCTTAATTTGAGATCAGATGGCCGTGTGTGAATAATGTTCCAGGATATTATATTATTATTTGACCTGTTGATCTAGTGATTACTGTCCTGACTTCTCATATCGAGTCGCCTGAATTTGAGTTAAGTGTGTATATAGGGGGGTTAAGGTGGTTCTATTCTAAGTCTAAAATGCATTTTTTTCTGCTGGATTCTAAAAGTTATTTCATTAATTTATTAAAATCATAAGACTTCATACAAATGCATAAAACAGACATTTCATAGCGGATTTCGATACCTACAGGGTTGTAAAACAACATAAAAACATTGATTTCATGTAGAAGTTATATATTTTTTTATAACACCTTTATATAATTATCCCAAAAATATCCAAAATGGAATTGTTCATTGTCACTATCATGATATTTTTGCAAAAATGTACTTTTATGAAATAATTAGGGTTAGGTTAGGTTAGGTTAGCACCTAACCTAACCTAACCCTTTCGCCGAGCACCAGAAAAACATTAACCATGGATATCTCCATAACCATGGATTTCCGCAGGGTGGGGATGGTACAGGAGGGTAGCCCCCTCCCCCCTCAATTCACTTACATTTGAAGGTGACTTGATTTGAGATATTTACCGGTATTCTTTCTATTCACACCCAGGACCTAACTGCGAGATGAGCACAATTACTTTTTCTGTGCTGAGTCTAATTATAATATTAATAATATCCTTGCATGTGATGGACACACAGCTATCTAATCCCAAACTATGCAGAGCTTGTAGTATGTATTTAGAAGTATATTATATCTGGTTGTGTTAGTAGGTTCTTCCTTCTTAGGGATCAGATGGCAGTATCTTAGATAGCGCTAGATATTTATTTATATAGTAATTTATATACCTATATACAGTTGTGAAAATGGATCACCTTGGGTGCAGCTAAATTCCATCATAACAACAAAGTTTATAAAACTTAAGGTAACCTGCAAAAAGACTATACTGCTTATCTAATGTAAAATATAAAACATACTTTATATTATTGTATGGGTTACCACTGCCCTTGTGTCAGAGTTGTTCTGATGGCCCAGTAGGCCTCTAACATGGCTTAATAACTGGGAACTTAATTCATTGAGACGTATATTATGAAGACATTGAGTCTCTGTTTCACACTGTTGAAGTGGTGAAAGCCTCAGAGTCTAAATCTGCACCAACACACTGTCACTTACATTTAGATAAACTTTGTGGCCTAGCACTGCCTCTCAAAATACAGGCTCTGCCTAGTTTAAGAGACCAGTTTTAATTATATGGACATATATAACTAAAACTGGATACTGGATGTGCTGGTGTCTATACATTAATCAGTTTATTTTATGTTTTTGTCTCAATTTATTAATAATATCCTTGCATGTGATGGACACACAGCTACTGATAGACATAGCACCAGTACTGATAGACATAATAAATGTTTGGTGAGATAAAACATCTCAGCACATGGAGACTCACCATGTGCTGAGATGTTTTATCTCACCAAACATTATAGTAGTAGTAGATGGCTGAACTTTAGAGTGGTTTAATTTTTGAGTTCAGAAGTGAGCTTCAGATGGCTGTTAAGCTGTTGATCTCAATAGTTGTTAAGCCATGTCAGAGGCAAACTGGTCTGTTTGGAAACCAGAGGAAACACTTCCCATAAAAAAAAAATGTGAGCCATCACGGGACGCCTGGCAGATGTGAAACATCGACATTATTTTGTAAAAGTAATATGCAGAAAAGAACATATTGTGATAGGAACTAAATATGTCATAATGATAAAACTAAATATTACGATTTTTCCAGATAACGATGACTATTTATTGAATAAACATTTATTTTCATTAAATACAATAATTTACGAATTTATTTCAAATCGTGACTACTTAATTCGTTTAATCAGTGACTTCAGTCGATTGCGCATGCGCGTCAGCGTTGCGACGCGTCGCCACGCCAGAAATCGGTTTTACGTGCGGCTATAGATGTTTCACATCAAAAAGGGAAAATGTTCATAAAAATTACAATCAATTAATTTGTTGTATGTCTTTGTTTCTATTGATTTATTGAGTAAAATTTCTTTATGCACATTTGAATTGGGGAGTAAGGTGGAGAATGCATTACCAAAAGGTATTGGAGGATGATGGGGCAAGGCAAATAGAACTGGAGAGGGAGATAGAAGTTAGTGAAGATAGAAAGAGAGAGTGTTACATTTTGTATAATATTACTGTAGGGGCAAGGGAGAGGGGTGCAAGCACACATTTTCTCTCTCTCATAGCCAGTTTTGTTTCGTATATTTGAATTTTACGTCAGTTGTGTAGTTTTAGGCACATTTGTTATTTTTTTATTTTTTACATTTTTAGGTTTTTGAAGTGGGCACTTCATGTGAGTATGCTGTGAAGTGTGTGTACCTGGCGACAGATAATGAGCTAGCGCAAAGCTACATAAATGAAGTGCGATTACTGCGCGAGCTCCAGAACACAGACAGGGTCATCAGGCTCTTTGACTAGTGAGTATGCTTTAATAAACGGGAGTCTCCTCACTCTTAACATATATATACATAACACTTGCGGCTCCTCTGGTCTTGCGAGTGTCCATGGGTGGTGGTGATTACTTACCATCAGGTGATCCGTCTGCCATTATATTAAAAAAATATATCAAGGATTAACTAAGTAACTTAAGAGCTTAATTTGCCTGTTAAAGTGGACGAAGTATGTGTGATGTGTCAACAAAAGTTGAGAGTGACTGTACATTGGGTCATGAAATGGAAGGGAAATTATTTATCTTGGCACACCAACCATTTCTGGATTTAGAATGACGTGTCTCTTTTCCAGTGAATATGACCGCAATAACCACTTTCTGCGGATGGTGCTGGAGGTGGGCGAGACGGACTTGTCCTCATTCCTGAAGGCGCGCGGCGCTGGACTGCCCCCTGCGCTAGTACTACATTACTGGGAGGAGATGTTACACGCCGTGCACTACATACATGACCATGGTAACATAGTTAGCTAGTTATTCACCATAATTCAAGAAAATAATGAGTAATAACTCTCATTATTTTCTTGAATTATGGTGACTGACTTAGTAGTAAAATGTAAACATGAATGTGTTGTAAATATCGCGAATCACTGCGGAGAATTGTAATAATCTAAACTTACACTGCACTGTCCTCCTTAATGAGTGACTTACAGTGTAACCAACTGATAACCAACCCTCGCCTAAAGTCTACTTTCAGAAAATATGCTAAGACAAGTTCAAAACCAAAAAATTGACAGAATAACTAAAAAGATTATATTTGCTGAGCTCACAACATGAACACAATCCACCCGAGGGTGTGGGGTATATGTCAATTGGTAGCTTGTTTCTTGGGAATCAGCGGAATAGAATGTTAACGGGAGAGGACCGAGCGTTATGCGTACGAGCGTTTTTATGGAAAACAGCGATTCAGCAACTGCAGTAGCTTACTGCCGTCGCCGGCCTACTTTGTGTTCAAGTGCAGAATCTTAATTCTGCACATGAACAAACAGTAGGCCATCGGCTCTCTTATTCGGCTTATTCCGGTTTTCTCCCTTGAAAGAATCCCCCTCAGGGGGGAAAACTGGACACTAATGTAAAAAGTGTCCAGAAAGCCCCCTTGTCATTTCGACATAGTCCAGTTTTCCCCCTTGAGAGAATTGCTTCAGGGGGGAAAACTGGACACCAATGTAAAAAGTGTCCCAGAAAGTCCCCGTATCATTTCGACATAGTCCAGTTTTCCCCCTTGAGAGAATTGCTTCGGGGGGGGGGGGGGGGGGGGGGGGGGAAACTGGACACTAATGTAATAAAAGGTCCAGAAAGTCCCCTTTTCACTGTCCACCATATCCTCCCAATTAAAATGTCCACGATCTTTAAGTAAATAAAAATTGTTTGGTCTGGTGTCGATTTTTTTTAAAGACAATACCCACCTTATGTAATAAACTCATGTATAGTGGAGTACTTTACAAACAAGTAATTTACGGACACAAAGTGCATCCAGGCTCAGACCAGGTTTTTTTTTGTGTATATAATTTGGCGCTGGTATATCACTAGAGGTGGAAGCCATAATTTTAAATATTTTTATCAAGACTGGGTGCTACTATGTACACGCTGACAGATTGGTGCATAACTAACTTAAAATGACTGATAGCGGCTCATCCTTTACCTGAATTATTTGTAAACAAGAAGATAATAAAAATCTATAGTGTAAGTGACCTACAAGGAATAAGTGGGAGCGCACAAGTTTTATGATCTTGAAAAGCTAAAGTTGCGGTTTCGTTTCCAGGAACAGATCCACGAGAAATTATACCCGAGTCAGTATGCATACCTACTGTTTATAGTTTAAAGTAACGATGTAAGATCAATCTTGATTTTCTAAAAATAATTAATATTTTTGCCTGTGACATCCATGTGGAGTTTATGCTATTTTTGATGGTTAAAACCAAGTTATCTGATATTGTTGCCGCAGCGTGAGGAGTATGATATTTTATCAATAAAATAAAATAAATAAACAACATGTCTGTTTAATCACAAAAATGAAAAATCATAAACTAATCGTCCGGCGGCGGGTCTCGATCTAGTATCCACCATCCTGTGGGGTTTATGCTATTTTTGATGGTTAAATAAAACCAAGTAATCTGATGTTGTTGCCGCAGCGTGAGGAGTATCACATTATATCAATAAAATAAATAAACAACATGTCTGTTTAATCACAAAAATAAAAATCATAAATTAATCGTCCGGCGGCGGGTCTTGATCCAGTACCCTCTAGCAAACCGGGGTAGGCGATCTGCCATTGAGAAAGGAACGATACACCCTGCTAGATCAAATAAATTTAAGATTAGATTACGAATAATGCTATAAAACTAAAATTTAAATGTCTGTTTAAACTTTAATAACACATAATAATTTAGGGAAATATTTTTTTTCCCTTCCAGTTTTCCCCCCTTAGGGGGACGACTAGGGGGGAAATCTGGACTTATTTTGTTTTCATTCCGATTTTCAGGGGGGAAAACCAGAATAAGCCTCTTATTCTATCCGAGCTAGAAATAATAAATTACCAATTAGTTTTATTTTTACTGTCATTTCTTCTCCAGGCGTTATCCATGCGGATCTGAAGCCGGCGAACTTTCTACTAGTGTGTGGGCAGTTGAAGCTAATAGACTTCGGCATCGCCTCGGCCATCAGCAGCGACGCCACGTCGGTGGTGCGCTCGCAGGCCACGGGCACGTACTCGTACATCAGCCCCGAGGCGCTCATGGGCGGCGCGGGCGGCGCCGGCGTGGCGAGCGGGGACGGCACTGCGCCCATCAAGGTACGTACTGGTACAGCAGCCACGCCACGTCGGTGGTGCGCTCGCAGGCCACGGGCACGTACTCGTACATCAGCCCCGAGGCGCTCATGGGCGGCGCGGGCGGCGCCGGCGTGGCGAGCGGGGACGGCACTGCGCCCATCAAGGTACGTACTGGTACAGCAGCCACGCCACGTCGGTGGTGCGCTCGCAGGCCACGGGCACGTACTCGTACATCAGCCCCGAGGCGCTCATGGGCGGCGCGGGCGGCGCCGGCGTGGCGAGCGGGGACGGCACTGCGCCCATCAAGGTACGTACTGGTACAGCAGCCACGCCACGTCGGTGGTGCGCTCGCAGGCCACGGGCACGTACTCGTACATCAGCCCCGAGGCGCTCATGGGCGGCGCGGGCGGCGCCGGCGTGGCGAGCGGGGACGGCACTGCGCCCATCAAGGTACGTACTGGTACAGCAGCCACGCCACGTCGGTGGTGCGCTCGCAGGCCACGGGCACGTACTCGTACATCAGCCCCGAGGCGCTCATGGGCGGCGCGGGCGGCGCCGGCGTGGCGAGCGGGGACGGCACTGCGCCCATCAAGGTACGTACTGGTACAGCAGCCACGCCACGTCGGTGGTGCGCTCGCAGGCCACGGGCACGTACTCGTACATCAGCCCCGAGGCGCTCATGGGCGGCGCGGGCGGCGCCGGCGTGGCGAGCGGGGACGGCACTGCGCCCATCAAGGTACGTACTGGTACAGCAGCCACGCCACGTCGGTGGTGCGCTCGCAGGCCACGGGCACGTACTCGTACATCAGCCCCGAGGCGCTCATGGGCGGCGCGGGCGGCGCCGGCGTGGCGAGCGGGGACGGCACTGCGCCCATCAAGGTACGTACTGGTACAGCAGCCACGCCACGTCGGTGGTGCGCTCGCAGGCCACGGGCACGTACTCGTACATCGTCAGGTCCGTACCACGGGTAGCTCCGACGTGCAAATTGCATTCGTCGTGAAGATAATCTCCTTGGACCGAGTTCAATATAAAATGAATTACGTTAGATACCTGTTACTGATACATGTTTCACTGATTGTTGGGTATTTGATAAATGCAACCCCCTATTTAACGATAATTATTAGATATTAATTATATTACTAAGTTACGCTAACCATGTCGTCGTCGATAACGTGCTGTAATTGTTTGTTCAGATCTCTTTCCGCTCGGATGTGTGGTCACTGGGCTGCATCCTGTACAGCATGGTGTACGGACGCACCCCCTTCGGACACATCCCCAATCTCGCCAAGCTGGCCGCCATACTCGACCCCAATCATCGCATCGACTACCCGCCTGTTGAGCGTAAGTCTACAAACTCTGATAAGTCTTGTATAAATAGGCTTTTTAATCTTTCTAATTTATTTTTACAAATTGTTTAACTATGTCAGAAACTTGGTTTAATTATGTGCAACAATTTATAATAATTAAATTAATTAGGTACTAAATTTGTGCGCAGAACGATAATAATCTTTCTTTATCGATTCAATAATCGATAAGCGGAATAGAAATGACGGTAAAATTTTAAGGACTTGTCACGTCTTGGTACATGTCGCCCTATGAGATAGAGAAAGAGCTATATTAGAGCAGAATAAAGTGCTACAATAAAGATTTAGATAGAAATGAAAGAAAACTGCAATGAAATTACAAGATCTTAAGCTCAATTTACATACAAATTGAATGGAAGCGAAATTTTGCAATGAAATTCTACATAGCATAATAACCATTATTTTAATTGAATAACATACAAAACAAATACGAACCAAGAAATAAGTCCTCGCACACTCTCGAGACTTTCGCGCAATAAGACGAATTTGACTCTTCCATTCCATTCCGTGGCAATGTAAGTAGAGCCTTAATATCGTTAGCTTTTCAATTTCAGACTAATAATATAGTTACCTATTTTAATTTCTAATGTATGCAATTGTTAATGACCATATTGTTGCAGACCTCCCTCCGTCACTGATCGCCGCACTGAAGTGGTGCCTGACGTACAACGCCCGCGCGCGGCCCTACGTGCGCGAGCTGCTGGCCATCCCCTACCTGCAGCCCAGCACGGCGCCGCTGCCGCAGCCGCTGCTGGACAAGCTGCGGCCCCTCGTTACCCCGCAGGAGTATAGGCTCCTACAGAGGGCGCAAGTGTAGCAAGCGACAAATAAACTCAACTTTTAAGACTGTTTAGAATATAATGTAGAGACATTATTGAATTGGGCTGAAATTTTTCCGAAAATTGGCGCTCTAGGAATTTTCAGCCCGATCTATTTAAATACCCACAATGAAGTTGTAAGATTAAGGCACAAGCATTGAAAGAAGCAAATCAGTTGATTTGAGATTGTGTGGTTCGTTCTAGTTTAATTAATTGTAACGATGAGTACTCACCATACACGACTTGATTCTGTACTTATGGACTTGTCTATAAAGTTTAGAAAGATCCGTGCGACAATTTCAGTTTGTAAATATGAAAGTAGCGAACCTTGTCAAAACCGGTAACTGTTCTGGTTTTTACGATTAGAATTCCCCGAAATGGGTGATGGGGGTTTTAGAAAGATCTGGCATGTCATTTATAGAAATAGAGCCACAATTTATGTTGTAAAATTGAAATGACCATAACTAAAAATAATATCTATTTGTAAATATCTAGAACATGGATTTATATAAATATTTTTTTTTCAACTTGACAATTTAATTGTATATTGTAATTTGGCTATTGCACTGTATTCTGGTTGAGTAGAATATAGTAAAATTTAAATTAGTATCCAAAATTATATTTGTATTTATTATGTATTATAGAAATAACAGTAGTTGTATAGTATTTTTAAATAAATTAAACACATTAATTACATAATGCATTTTAATTACTTTGGTATGCAAACTGTTTCCCACAACCAATATACCCCTTACTTCTATTGCTTTTTGTTATTCTGGTGGAGAAATCGTCAAAGCATTGCCATTTTGTGCCCCTGCGAGGATGAGATTTATAATGTCCAATACAGTTAGAACTGGGTGGAGGTACAAATTCTATTACAGACAAGATTTTGTAGTCAGTACCTTTTATAATCATTGTTTTTGGAAAATCAGTAAGAAATATTATCTTACTTGATGAGGTGGGATTTAATACTTTAGAATAATAAGTCAATCTCATTATTCTGTAAATGAAATGAAATAATGTAATTTATTCAGCCCTTGGGTATTAACATACACTTTTGGGTATTAACAGTACTTGTCAAGTTCACAATGCAGTACATAAACATAGTCGAATACAGTATAAAAATTACAATAATATAATTGGTCTAAAAAAATTAATCTATTATTTTAAAATTTAGTTGTATAATATTAAAATAGAACCGTTTTTGATTTAGGTTTCAGCCGTAGCTTGAACCACAATTGAGATTAACGCTTCAATATTCATGATCAACATCTGCTATCTCACACTCTCATTTAGTGAATCTATGATGTCATCACTATACCTATCCTTGTTTCGCACATGACAGCGCGCGGCGGCCATTTGCTTCAGTACCTTATGCCGGCAAGGCCCTAAAGTGTGGTTCAAGCTACGGCTGAAACCTAAATATCCGTTTTTTACCCTTCGGGGGAAAAATGGTTCTATTTAGGTGTTCGAGCCTACGCTTGAACCACAATTGAGATGTGTTTATTATCTGCCGGCGTTGCCTGACTAGTCTTAATATCTCATGAGACTGGTTATGCGTACTGTGACTATGATAAGGTTAAATGATCCAATTAAATAAACAATCATGATAATCATTTATTCATTGTATGTGCAGCTCGAATGAAATTCCCCAAAAAAAATTAAAATAAAATATAATTAGAGTAAATCATAATCCACATAATTATCACAATTAAATTGATTAGAAGTAATGTCTCAGCTCAATACATTGGGTTGCGATCTGGTTTTTTTTTTTCATAATTCATTTAATTTTAAAGTGATTACTAACCCAGTTGTTAGTTGCAACTGGTGCTCTAAAACTTCCTGCCGATGTGTGAATGCATGCTTCTTTAAATAATGTTCTTAACCATATAACTAAACTAAGTAATAATAACTATACGGGATGCGTTTCTGACAGATCCTCTCGGTAGTAATAAACAACCTATCTTTTCAGGCTAGGCTGCGGCGTATTCTTGAGATCGAAACGGTCTCATCCAAGAGACGAGATCAAGTCGACTGTCTATTTATTACTCCTCTTTTGAGCCATCCTGATTGCTTGCATGATACATAATAAGTTTGGAACCCACATTTGGGCTAAAACATTAATTCATCTCCCATATCTTCGAATTCTCCACCATATATTTTTCTGCCGATAGCCAACAGAAATAACGCGCATGTGTGCCTCGATACCGCAAATAATCGTTTGTAGTCAAAATTATAGGCTTGTAGGAAGTTTAGAAAATCCTCTATTGGCCACGTTATTGGCCTTTTAACCGGGGAACTATTCGCAAAGATTCCTTTCAATACTCACCAGAGGATGGGAGCTATACTCGTGTGATTTTATAGGGTTACTTTAGTTTGACTGACAACTGATTTAGGAACTGCGGTAGTTCTGGGTACTGGCTGCACAACTTTATAAAGATGGCACATGTATCTAGCTAAATCCTGCGGAGAGGGATTGTCTACAGGAATATCAGATGTTCTAGCCCAATTGTACCATCTTGACCAGGTTGGTCTCTAAGTTTTAAAAGATGACAGCCTCCACGATGTGTCTCATACATTCACTTT